>CM037879.1:55881693-57116693 GCA_021292165.1 Shinisaurus crocodilurus | reverse complement strand
CCCAGGGGACACTGCATATGGACTGAGTTGCCTCCCTGCTCCTGGCCACCATTACGAGCCGTTTTTGGCTTGCCATGGCTTTTTTCCCTTTTTTTGGGGGGGGGAGATATTTTGACAGCCACCGACAGACCCCTCAGAATGCTTGAGTGTGGAGGGGCTATCCATGGCTTGACAAAACCATTTTTTTAAATTGCGCCAAAAAAAATGTGCAGAAAAGCACTTTTATTTCTTTTCTTTTTTTAGCCACAGTTGCGCAACTGCCTCCAGGTGCTCAGGAAGGTGCAAAAGTGCACCCCTCCTTTTTCTAGCTGTCAAAACTCTGGGTTCCTTTAAAAAGGGGTTCTGACTGGGCAATAGGGTTGGGTTTTATTTTGTTTTTTTACAGAGACATATACATTTTGCCCTGTCAAAAATCCCCTTTTGAAAGGGACCCAGAGTTTTGACAGCTAGCTATCATAGCTGTCAAAACTCCTTTTCCTTAAAAAAAACAGGGGGTGCACTTTTTCACCTTCCCAAGCACCTAGAGGCTCAGAAAAAAGTGCAAAATGTGCACTAGCATGTGGACTAGCTGGGGAGGGGGAAAAAGATGAGGATCTTGCCACAAAGGTGGTGTAAATCCCAAAACAACCCCTTTTGTGTGCAAAGATCCCTCATGCCTTTGATTTCTCTTGACAGCTCATCTTTTGACAACTGTCAAGAAAAACCAAAAGGGGGAAAAAACCATTTGGAGCCTCGTCTGCACCTTGGCAGCATGCACCCCTCTGTACATTGCCCCAGTCGAGTATTCAAATGCCGGCGCTCACGAACTGCAGCTACTTTTTTTTAAAGTGCTTTTTTCACAATTCCCCCCCCCCCCACAATTTTTTAAAGGTTCTGACAGCCATGGAAAGCCCCTCCAAAGTGCCACTCAGACACTTTGAAGGGCCTGTTGGTGGTTGTCAAAATGTGGATCACAAAAGCCAGCTGTCAAGTGGAAAACTGAAAAACTGTTTGAAAAACAGAAAGGTGAAGGGGGGAAAAGCTGTGGCGAGCCCAAAACAGTTCATGATCATGGTGAGCAGTGGGGAAAGCCATTGCCAGCTGCCGCCAAGTGCCGCTTGGGCACTTTGGGGCTGGCTGGCTGGCACTGGTGGTCACCTGGGAGCCACTTGGCAAGAGTAGCAAGGTTTTTTTTTGCCACTCTTGGCAAGCAGCTCCGTAGCCAATTCCCCGTACCCCACGATGGGGTTGGTTGCCCGGGTTCGGATGACACGACAACCCATCGTACATACAGCAACCCTTAAAACATCCCATGGGTTGTTAGAGTAGCTTGTTGCCCATGAACAAGCCACCCTGTGGAAATTGGTCCAGGTTCACATGACACATGTCGTTTGAACCCAGTCACTTTCTCTGCATTCCCATAGACTTCAGTAACAATCTCAGGCATGCCTTTAAACTAAGCTGTGTATACTTCAAGTTAATTATCATCTGAGGGAGTTTGGGGGCAGTCCACTCAGCTGCAGGTAAACAGCCATGACCTTTCAGATCAAATGGGTGAAGTCCCACAGGCTGGCTGGTGGATTATGGGGGTTGTAGTCAGCATATCTAGTTGGACAACAACTCCCATAATCTCACCAGTCAGCTAGTTTGGGGAAGGCTGACTTAGATTCATATCTTCTCCATGCATATGGATGGCATATAAAAGGGTGTTTCAGTGCCCAGTTCAATGATCTGATGCCTCAGTGATTTCATAGATCATAGAGTTGGAAGGGGCCTACAAGGCTATCGAGTCCAACCCCCTGCTCAATGCAGGAAACTAGAGGAGGGGTCTCCCATCCAAGTAACAACCAGGCCTGACCCTGCTTAGCTTTCCACGCTCAGACAAGCTGAGCCAGCGTGAGCCACAGGCCTGTATTCATGGCCTACACAATTCTGGCAGCCACCCAGGTGTTTTGTTTTTACGGACAACACTCTGACATCTGGCTCAGAGTTAAAAAAAAATGTTTTACACCCCCCCCCCCAAATTCACGCATGCACACACACAGGGTCAGTTGGCAACCCTACTTTGTGATATTATGGAGGCCCGCTATTATATGCCTACTTCCCCACCTTTTTGTTTTTGTTTTTTTTAAAGGTAAGGACATTTAATATTTGAAGAGGTGGTCCTTAAATTACCCTCCAGCCCGTTTGAAGCCTTCTTTCTACTGTAGCTCCCAAGAGTGTTTATGAGAGGTGGCGAGCGCTCCTCAACTTCCTAGCATGAACCCTGGAAGACTGACATGGAACTTAGTGCAGCCTTGGGCAGCATAAGCTACAGCCTACAGCACTGACAGACGCTGCCCACGGGATCCCACACCACATAGGGCCGCACAAAGTTTTCAAAAGATTTAGTGGTAAATAGGTGGAGGGGCTTTGAAGACCAAAAGTAAATACCCTTTTAATGCTTTCAAAAAGGCCTTAAATACTGAATCCGCATCCTTAGATTGTCTTTATTGCTGAAGGCAGCGGGGCGAGGGCGAGGTGTTTTGAACAATCACTAGAGCCCTTTAATTTAAAGCATGCCACTGTGCAGTGTAGAGAATTATCCGTTATCATTCTTCCTCTTAGTTCTTTTCCTGGACAAAGTTGTCCCATTTTATACTTGGTGCAACTAATTAAGAAAAATGATATGGTATAATATGGCAATAGACTATGCAACAATTGCATTCACTCAGTGGTTTCTTTTCTGCTAATAGTTTTTTTTAAAAAGCAAACAAAGCTAAAGTTTTGTTGACATCATTCTGTCCGACAACCTGTCATTCATTCTGATTTGGAGGAGGGGGGCATTTTCTCTATTGGGGGGAAAAAAACCTTGAGGAAAAATAGGACAGTGGGTTTGAACAGCTTATCCAGGTCTGCATGCAAATTGGACATTTCAGATTGAGAAAAGATAGGCCAAGGAACATGCCAAATCTCCACTGTAAAATGACAAAAGTATATAGAGAAAGGCCACGATCCAACAGTTAGGTGCATTTTAGGCCGTAGATTTCAGTGGGGTTAAGTGTGGCTAACCTTGTGTGGGATTCATTGTGCCCAAAATATATTGGACTGAGCAAAAAATAAAATAAAAATGAAACAAGCTATATAAGAGTTTAAGAGGAGAAGTATTAATATGTAATGTAAAGTATTATGTAAACATACCAATTCATCTTAGTGTAAATAATGCATTGTAATGTACTGGCGTAGTCCATTATTGGTCAGTGATCCAGTTCTATGTAGTGTTGTAGGTTTTTAAAGATGTGTTCAGCAAAAAAACAAAAAACAGAAAAACCCCATCAACTTGGTTTCCAAGTTTCTTAGATGTTTTAGAGCAAGAGGCAATGTGCTGTTTTGATCCTCCTCTTTTAATATGGATTAGAATTTTTAAAAGATTAAGGTTCAGCCACCCACTGCAATGCAAGGTCATTTCCTTGCAGTTGCAGTCATGGTATTTCAGATTTTCACAACCACAGCTCTGCTTTGCTTATAACGTAAGCCTGGTTCATACACTTAGTCTAATCCTATATGTCTACTCAGAAGTAAATCCCACTGAGCTCTGTGGGGCTTTCTTCCCAGGGAAGCTGATATAGGATTGCAGCTATAGTGTACTGGCAAAAGACCTGGTTTGCACATAACAACAATTCCTGGGTTGTTTAACTCAGGAATTAGTGATATCTAGTGGGAGCAAACGAGCATGCTGCCTCCTGCATGCTTGTTGCTTCTGCTGTCAATGAACAACCCAGGAATGACCCAGTCCTGTGTTGTTATTGTGATGTCCAAACCCGGAAACTCTGGGTTGTTTAGGGGTTAAACAACCCACAGTTAACCCAATCTGTTTTTTTGTTTAACCCGTAAACAACCTAGAGTTTCCAGGTTTGGACATCATAATAACAACCCAGGAATGGGGCATTCTTGGATTGTTCATTGAAAGTGGAAGTTACAAGTGCACTGGAGGCAGTGCACTCGCTCAGTGCTGCTCAGTCCTGACAACCCATGGCTGTTATGTGCAAACTGGGCACTTCTCTACCACACAGAGAATGTAACTTGTGAGGTTGTGTTCCATGCGGAGGCCCATATGCTTTCCAGCCTATTTCACATCTTTCCTTTTTGCATGTGTGCTGTGGCTGGAATCACAAAAACGGGGCCTTCACATGGAGTGCAGGCTTTCCTCCTTATGCTATGGGTGTGTTGCAGGGGAGAGTTGTGTATATGAACTGGTGGCCAATTAGAAGTGATGTTAAGTGGGTGATTGTCAATTGTGTTATGTATAATAGTTGAGTAAATAATAGTACAGTAATACCTTGGATTGCAAGTAACTTGGTTTGAGAGCGTTTTGCAAGACAAGCAAATTTTTAAATATTTATTTATTTTTTACTTGATATACAAGCGACGTCTTGCAATACAAGTACTGTAGTACGGCTTAAATTAAAAATCTCTGTACAAATTTTTTTGGGGGGATTTCGTTTTGATATAAGAGTGTTTTGGATTACAAGCATGTTTCCGGAACGAATTATGCTCTCAATCCAAGGCATGACTGTACCCAGGTGAAGCTTGAGCTGCCTTGAGACCATAGGAGGTGGGGAGGGGGAGTTTGACTCTTTCTCGCTTGCTTGCCACAGTCCTAACAAAAATCACCTCTCTTAAGGTGCTATTTGCATAGAAAGAAATGGCACCAGTGGGAGGTTGAGAAATGCAAGTAGCAGCTTTCTATGGTTCGGAAATTAGCTGCTCAGGCTTCCCTGCAGCTTCTATCTACATAACAAACAACATGCATATTGACTGTGCTCACACAATTAACCTCACATCTGGTTTGGCCCCTTAGACTAGTTGGTACAGCACAGAATATATACAGGAATTCTAATAGGGGATTCTCTTGCCTACGCATGGCTCCCTCATGAGACTGATGCAAAGCAGGTAGGGCGGAGTTATGGTACAGCTCTGTTAAATCTAATTCTGGGTGTTTACTACCTTTATAGCATCCCTGAACAGAAAATTGCAACGTTAATGTAGGAAATGCAGTAGAGTGTACTAGTAATAAGATCTCCTCATAACCTCAGCGAGTCTTTTCACAGTTTAAATTACTGAATAAAATCAATAAAACAATATAGGGGAGGTGGCTCCTTATTGCTGATGTTTAACCTCTTTTTTTTAAATAAGCAGTTACCTATTTTTATTGACAATATTTATTTGAGAATCAAACACAACAGCAAAACCAAGCGCAAATTTGTTTAAAGTGAAATATGCTTATCCACGCTTTTTTAAAATTCAGGATGACACTTACATCAAGCCATCTGTACCCTCACACAATAATGGAAATTGATTTAATTAGGTGTTTTTAGCAAAGCAGCGTTGCAGCCTGAGGCTGGATTAATTTATGTAGTAGATTTTTCTAATACAACGACACCCATGTAGTTCCTTTCACACACACACACGGCCAGCACCCTGCCACAAGGGAGGGTGACAACCAGGTGAGAAAAGGCCTACATTGTCACCCCTGTCCATCCACACGAATGGCCCATTTGTGTGCAGAATATTTGTTCCAGTTGCCATACATCCCCATTGTGACTCTTGACACAGAATCAGGGCCATCCATGTTGTAAAGGGATTTCAAAAGTTACACCCTTGTATATAGCATTGCCCTACAGAAGCCACTTTCAGTGGGGGGCTGTGTGTGTAACATTTGAATTGGCTCTCAGCATAGTATAGAACCTGGGCCAGACTGTGGCATAATAATCCAAGAATAATGAGAATGGCCAACATCAGCTTCATTTACTGGACTCCCATTAAAATCCTCTATAGCTCAGAACATGCTTGCTATCTATTTCCACAACACACAGTAGAAGAATCAGTTGTCATGTTCCCAGTCATGGGAAATTTTTAATACCTGTAAATCTGCCCTGCATAAAAAAAGAAGAAATTTTTTATATGGCAGATCTTAGATGCGACACTAGATATGCTATTTGCCTCTCCCTATGATGCCATATCTAAAACTTGTCATTTGGATGACGACTTCCATGTGCCTTTTTGAGCATAGGCAAAGGAGATCCTGTGATACAGAAGTCAGAGGTGTGGAGTTCCAAAATAAGTTTGTACCTATTGCACTCATGTCTTGTAATACAGCATTGGTAGCAATTAATCTTCAACTGGAAGAGATTCCAATGGATACCGACTGCTACTAACAAATCAGAACAACATTTTCCAGTGTCACATTTGAAGCTCACAGATAGATCTTGAAAACAATCACCTCCGTGCAGACATTCTTGATATAGGGAGTGCGACATTTCCTTCATGTGTCTGTAACATTTTAACATGTGGGGGCTTGCATCATTGCTGTAAAAAAGTTCATCCAATCTGATGCTGATCATTCCATCAGAAATTACCAAGTGCATCCCAAAATTCAAAATGAAAGTTCTTCCCATATGGAAGATTTTCAAGACTATTCTTTTTAAAACTGCAGAACAATATGCATGATCATAGCTTTACCATGCCTTTGAGAGTACTCATCGTCTTAGCCTAAGGCACTGGGCCTGTTCACTTGTTACTTTCCAGAGTGAAATCTCAAAATGGTACAAGTCAAGACATTTCTGCTCCCTCTCCCCACTGCCCCCCAAGCATCCAGTCTGTCTCAGGAAAGAATGAGGGGAAGGGACCAGATGGTCAGGATGATACCATGAACTGGAACAGCCTGGTTCATTCCTTGCTTTCTCTTCCCAATGAGCAGCAGGGGAAAAGGGAAGTGTGCGCACACCTCAGACTCATACCAGGTTGATACTTCTCCTTGGAAAATAACGACTGTTTCCTTAGGTTTGCCAAGAGTTAGTCTTCAAAGGTGATCCTTTCCCTTGTATAGCTGCATGGCAGAGAGGTCAATTAGCATGGATTCTTTGTCATTGATTGTAACACTTTGATGGGGGAAGCCAAATCAGCAGAATTTCTTTTTACCGTGCAATATTAAGAGACACAGGATCCCTTTTGGGTTGCACAGGAGTTCATCATCCTGCATTATATAAATGCTGTCAATAAAAATACCAAGCTGTTAACAAAAAAAAAAAAGTGAATGGAAGCACAGCCCAGAGACACGGTTTGATGAAAATGTTATAGAATTAATGCATGAGGTAGAAATGCTGTTTTTTCTCGAGTTGTTATAAAAAGCATGGAAGACATTAATTTAAATGTTGGCAAAAAAAAAAATATGGAAAGAAAGTAATATGTTATGTTCATGTCTGGTTAAGTAAGAAAAACAACATTATTTACTCTGGTTTCCCTTCCATATCATGGCATTTTTGGTTTTGTTATGTACCATAGTTTATATCCTTAGATCTGGTGGAACGTACATCTCATATGTCACCAGATCAAGAAGGGAGGAAACAAAAATATCAACTTTTTCTAATTTTCTACCTGTAGCAAAGTTTGTATTTTTTGAATTGGAAGCAAAATGTTTTTTGTCTTACTGTCTCAAAGTCAAACTTTTGTGTATTATCCTTTTGCAAAACTAAGTATGAGTTTATGCTGGTTTACAAATTTTAAATAAATTCTTATTACACTGCCAACAAATCCAGTGACATTGTCTCACTTATTTTCTGCTAAAACATGACTGTGTGCATGTGCTCTCCTAAATAGGTTCAGCCAGTGACAAAGCATGTGTTAATGATTCATGTTAAGGATTACAAGCACAATTGTCTTGCAACTTCTGTGTGGGCCTTATTGAAATGAATGGGAGTTAGTTAATCCTTCTGGGCATTCATAATCTAAGACCTATAGCATATGGCAGGTTGCCTCCAGATACTGAAACTCCCTTTTACACACCTAATAAAAGTACAGCCCTAATATTGGAAGCTTGGCAACCTGGTTGTCTGTTCATGGGGTCTCCAGCATGCTAGCAGACACATCTTCTTGGTGCCCACAACTAGGATCCCTGCCTTTCCTGATTTTTATTTTATTTTTAAAGATTTTAAAAATGTATTACTATTTTTTAACTGGGAGGTTGGCATGCTTCAGAGCAAAGTGCTGCCTTCCAGCGCCATCTTTCTTTGGGTTCAAAAGAGTGCTTTTGTGTTGTGGAGCTCAGAGCCACCTCTGCCTTGTACTTAGGTTCTTGGGCAAGTTACTTTTCATTTAGTCTCACTGGCTTGTCTTCTGGGAAATGAGTGTTTTTGTGACTGGCCATGTCCCCACTATGGCTGCCATTTTCTGAGAGTACCCACAACAATCTCTCAAAATTCCAAATGTGCCTGTTGACCGAAAAAGGCTGAGTCCGTTCCTTCTCTGTCCTAGTTTTTCTTAAATGGAAGCCCAGAGCAGCATATAAGGCAGGGGTAGGCAACTTGATGCCTCCTCCCAGATGTTTTGGACTACAACTCTCATCAGCCCCAGCCAGCATGGCCAATGGTCAGGGGTTATGGGAGTTGTAGTCCAAAACATCTGGAAGGCTCCAAGTTATCTACTCCTGTATTCCAGTCAGCTAATGACCGAGCCCAGGCCAGGATGGCTTTAGAGATGGCATTATGTCAGATTCCTTCAGACCATGCTTTTGCACAACATGCATCGATTTCTGTGGAGCCCACGCAGGAGCAATTCCTAGCGCTTTGCATCTTCTATATGCTGGCAGTCACTGTCCACACAACTGAAGAAATGACAGCCTGAATTTATGGCTCAATCCTATGAGTTGCTGTCAGGTGGGGGGAATAGGTTGCAATTCTATGGGAGTACAGATCAGAGAATCTAATTTATTTTTTAAAATAAAAATGTCTAGCCTAGCCATTATGGCTGGAAAGATAGGCTTAAAAGCATATGGGGCAATGTCTGCTGAAATCTCAACAGCCTGGCTGGCTCTTGGCTCCTCCAAGGACAAGCAAAACCAGAATAAAGGAGGCAAAACAGGTTTTAAAAAATGAGGAAATATTGTGCAAATTTGCATAATGTAGACAGGCAGCAGAATCCAGCCATCAGGGAGCTGCCTTATGTCAGGTTATATTATTTGTCCATCTAGTCCAGCATTTACTACCCGATCTTTCCAACTGACTTGGAGCTGGACCTTGTGCATGCAAAGTGCCTGCTCAGCCACTGCGCTGTGGTTCCTCCCATTGTTACACAATGGAAACCAAGATGGTGCGCAAGAACATTCCACCGCACAAGGCAGTGGACAAAGCCGTCTTTCAGGGCAGCTGGCCTGCGATTACAAGCTTCCAAGGAATCCCATAATTCCTAGAAATGCTGCTTGAAAGCCACTGTTTTGGAGTCCTGTTTCTACATCTGTTTTCGTCAGTCCCTGCTAGTCTGTCCACCCCATTCTCTTAAGGGGGGGGGGAACGACGACTGCTTTTGCTCTTTAACGGAATCAGGCTGCTGCTCATTGCTCTCCCCCCCAGCCCCATTTCTTTCCTGTTCAGCAGATGAGGCACACTTGAGGAGGAAAAAGTCTGACATGGCACAAAGGGGGAGGGAGAAGGGAGTATAGCACGTTCCTCTCTGCTTGGACCTGGCATGGTTCCACTGAAAACAATGCTGCTATGCAGGCAATCAAGGCAAAGTCTGTGGTTTTATTGTGGGTTGCTCTTGATCTTGGGCTGGAAAGAAAGCATAAATGTGGCCTACGAATTTCTGGCAGAAATCCCTGGATTAGGCAGGCAAAAATTACAAATAATGTTACATGTGTAGAAGTAGTAGGGCTGACTAAAATGGGAGTAGCCTCATCAGACTGCAGGCAAGTCTGGAATCACGAGTTCCTTGTGAGAATGAAATACAAACAGCTGTTCAAGCACCGAAACTCTGCATTCAAGCCCAGCATGGACCACCCTCTTGGTTGTGTCTCAGCCACTGTGGGAGAGAACAAGTCTATTGCTCAGCATCTCACACATGGTTATTAAGAACAAGCAAACTGACACAACTTCGCACAGGTTGGAATAGCCTTTAGTTTGATAGAGCAAAGCCTTCAAGCAAACTTACAGCTGTTAAGAGTTGGACACATTGTACCTGCCCTGTCTGAATGAAGCCATGGCTGCTGGCATCCCTAGTTACAGCCCCTGTCGTGGTGCCCACCTATAGCCCCTCAAGGGAGGGGTCTGTCTACTCCATTCTCTTAAGGGGGGACTGCCCCACAGCAAGGGGCAGGCATATAACTCTGTCCCTCAGGCTACTCATCTCACCTAGCTTCAAATTGTATGGACTGCAAAACTATGTGCTGGTTAGGGAAGTCTGCCCCTAGTGGCTGAAGGTGTTACTGCAGGCTTCAACCACATTTAAATTCGTTTGGCACAGCGATCTTATGGCTCCTAGACAGCATCTAGAGGGCCATAGGATCACTCAGATTCCCAGATCCAAGGTTGGAAAAAAGCTCTGACCTTGGAGCTGGGGATCCATGATCAGATTCCCCCCCCCCACTGCAGCCGGCACATTGGCTGTGTCTCCGAGGTTGTGAGAGTGACCTTGGAGAAGGAGTGAAAAGGGCATTTGGTGGGGGGCAAGGAGGGGAGGAGACCGGGTCCACCAGGATACGACATATCCTGGCAGTGCTCCAGCCTCCTTCCCTCCCCACCCGAAGCGCTGCAGCTAGACAGCCAGAATCGGCTGCCTAGCTGATTTGCAGGGCGGGAGGAGCATGGAGGGAGATAGTCTCCGCACTCCTCCTGCCCTGCATAGGATGCCTGTAATCCTCCAAGTTTGGAGGGTTACGGGCAGCTTCACTGGATTGCGGCTAAATTAATTAATTAATTAATTAATTAATGCATTTAAAAAACAAAATAACCCCAAGATGCATACCCCTAGGGTCCCCTTCAGATGTTTGCCAAGTTTCATGTGTCTAGGTTTCACGGTCTTGGTGCTAGGCTGGTGATGGACAGATGCGAACCAGTGTAGCATAGTGGTTAGAGCGTTGGACTGGGACTTGGGAGATCCGGGTTCTATTCCCCACTCAGCTATGAAGCTCACTGGGTGACTTTGGGCCAATCACAGACTCTTAGCCTAACCTACCTCACAGGGTTGTTGTGAGGATAAAATGGAGAAGAGGATGAGGATTATGTAAGCCACCTTGGGTTCTTTGCAAGAGGGAAAAAGCAGGATATAATGTAATAAATAATTAAAATAATACACATCCTCTTTTATTATTATACGAAAATTGGAGGAACATTTTCTGCAGGGCACCAACATACTGGACTGTTCAGGGAGACAGCTTAGTCTGGTACCGTCTTGGTATACTAATGCCAGCAAAGAGCACAGGGATAGAAAGCAGGTTTCTTTGCACCATCAATTTCTACCACCTTATAAAAGAGGTGCGGGAAATATCCATACAACCCATTTTCTTCTCTGGACGATCAACCTCTACCACAGCTAGAGACTGTTAAAGCCACCTGAATGCCCACATGGCATTCAATGTGGGTAGCACTTCTTTCAGCTGCCAATATGTAACTATTTAAGATGCAGATCTGAGTAAATGGCATTCAGTTATAAAATTTACCTTCCTCATTGTTAGAGATTTTAAAGAAATTCATTAAATTCCCATTTTTTAAAACCCTTTCAGCAAAATATCATGGGTCTCTACCTGTTATATAAGATTGCAAAAAGACAAAGGTTTATTTTTCTAAGTTCAGTTGGTCTCAATGTATAGTCTATTGGTATTCTGGAATAAGAACAAAATGTGACCTTTTCCTGTGATTAAATTTTTCTTATTTTTTTCAGTACACTGGGAAGCTTTACTTGGGATTTCTTTATTAAAGAAACATGTTGCTAATACTTTGTAAAGTTCTGAATTTCTGTTAAAGTGGAAAACCTCAAACTTAAGACTGAGTTATAAACATTGTCTGGGAGTAATGCTGGAACTAGGGTGTCATGCAGAGCTCTGAAAACTGGACCAAGAGCACCCTGGGGGAATTCAAATGAGCTCCTATAGAAGCCTCCCCCTACCTGGTGCCCTCCAGATGTTTTTGACCACAACTCCCAGCATTCCCAGCATGCTGGCTGGGGCTGATGAGAGCTGAAGTCCAAAACATCTGGAGGGTTGGCGAATGCTGTCCTAAAGAGTAATGGTTTTAAAATTCTTAAACTCAGTTATTAGGTACTCGCTGATTCTAAGAGTAGTATTGGAACTGTTGTATTCAGTATAGTACAGAGCTCCAAAGAAACAAACTGTACTTCATCAAATGAGCTTGGACACAATCCATCAGGAAGCTCTCCTGTGCACACCACAATGGGTCTTGAGCAGGAAAACCTCCTGGTAGAAACTACCCTTGGTCTTGAAGTATGTGCTCTGGTAACATATTCATTAGAACAGAACTGCATAATTCAGGTAACATTGCAATGATTTCTTTTCTGATGTGTTTTTGATTACTGTACACTATAAAAACCAGAATTCCCATATAAGTTTTTTCTTTACAAAACTTAAGATAAAAGCTTAAAAATATATTTATTTTGCTACAAAGTTTATTTGTCTCATTTTCTGTTCAGCATGATGCAGCAATGTCACTTAAACACTTTGGAAGATTTGATTTTCTTTATGTCACAACTACGAAGAATCAGAGTCCCATTTTTAAATGTTCCAACCTGTCCTGTTGGCAGTATGCTTTGCTTTGTCGTCTTCTTCTTGGATTTTCTGTTTTTTAAAAGAAAAATAAAATAATATTGTGAGATGCTAAAAAGAATAACAAAACTACATTTTCCTAACCTTTTTAGGCTTTTTGAGATATGTTTTAGATGGATACGTTTTCAATCAGAACACAACAGTGAGGCTGGAATAAGGGTAGGCAGAAAACATCATCTCATGGTTTTGCACTGAAGAGTCTGCAGCAGTGCATTCAAAAATTCTATTCTGTTTTGATACACAGGATTTCAAGAAAACACGGAGGTCAGGATCCAATTTACAAAGCAACCAGTTCTAAATTCCCAAGGAGACTGTGTGCTAGTGTTTCTCAAATATCATCTGTCTATGTAACATGGGAATTCAATTTTGAAACTTTGAGTGGACTTTCAAAAGCAGATTGTGATATGGCTGCTGTTCAAAGAAAAAGTCAGTTACTAGTTTTACATGCAATTCTAAACCATAGTTTAGCACTATGCTCACATGCTCCCCCTTTCCTCTTCTGGTGCTGTCAAAAGGATCTGCTTCCACTTTTACAGGGTTTCCTGTTATATCTGGATTCGTGGAACACCGGTTAGTTTTTATAAACTATGCTTTGTTAACAAGCCAGGGTCATAAACCTTGGTTTGATTTTGGCTTGTTTGAAGAAACCATAGTTTAAACCACTGTTTAAACCAGTGTTTCTCAACCTTGGGTCCCCAGATGTTTTTGGCCTACAACTCCCAGCATACCCCAGCCAGCACCAACATAGCTGGCTGGGGCATGCTGGGAGTTGTAGGCCAAAAACATCTGGGGACCCAAGGTTGAGAAACACTGGTTTAAACCAACCAGAGTTCTAAGAACATAAGAAGAGCCCTGCTGGATCAGACTAAAGGTCCATCTGGTCCAGCATTCTGTTCACACAGTAGCCAACCAGCTGCCCACGGGATCCCACAAGCAGGAGATGAGTGCAACAGCACTCTCCTGCCCATGTTCCCCAGAAACTGGTGTACATAGGCATACCGCCTATGTACAGCAGATGCTGGTTCTCTCAAGCTTAGTTTAAAAGCAGAAGTAAAAGCTTCTTATCTCCTCCTTACAGCTAAACTGGGGAGAGACGGGGGAATGCACAAACTTGAAGCTTGTTTCCACACAAAACTATGGTTTAGCGTTAAGTGTGAAACAGGCCAATAATCCCACTGGGCACACCTTAAGTAGCTTTATAGTTCCAAACCTGTCTTACAGTTACAGTTATTTCATTAGCAAAGCCAATGAAAGGCGGCAGGAGCAGGCAGAGGGAACATCAGGGCCTGCTCCGGTTGGACTGCCCCCCCCCCCCCAGGGTTAACTGACGTCAAGGGCCCTGTGGGGAAGAGGAAGGAGTGAAGGTGGCAGGAGTAGGCAGAGGGAACATCAGGGCCTGCTCCAGCTGGACTGCCCTGCCCAGGGCTAATTGGCACTCTGTTTTTGTTTTTGTATTTAATTAGACTATACATCGCTCAGAGTGGCCAGATGACTGGCCAGATGGGCGATTCAAAAATAGAATAAATAAATAAATTAGCAAAGCCAATAAAACAAATCCAGTTTGCTACTGCTTATTTATGTAGTTCTGTAAATATTGCCTCACCTCTCTTCATGCCCTTTTTTCTTCCTCCTCTTGAGAAAATCAGATTTATTTTCCTGTTAATGAAGCGCAAGAAGAGTCATTTAGTTGGCCAGCCCGTTGCTTCCTGAGTCAATCAAGAGACAGCTTGCAAATGCAACCAGGAATGGACCAGCCACCAAGCTAGGTACAAACAAATTATGCAGCCAGGCTTCCCGCATTTGGAGAAATAACAGAGGTCAGTACACCTGCAGTGCAATGGATGAGCCTCACCACCTTCAACATAATGGTATCTCCGCTGCCAGAGAAGTATATAAGTACACTATATAGGTGTTCTTCAGCCAAACTGTTACGCTGAAGATTTTCCAGTGTGCCCATCTTAGTGGGAACCTTTGCCCAGCAAAAGGTTGGGCGTTGCATTTTTACAGGGAATATTTCATACAAACCATCACATTTTCTTCCTTCTTCACCGCTTTCTTTTCTTTGATCTTCTCTTGAAGAATCTTGTAGTTCAAATACTCATTTTTAGGAGGCTGGAACAATAGTTTTAAAAGGACTAATTTCACTAATTTTTCAAAAATACATGAACAAACACAAAAGTCAGAGGCAGCCCCAAAAAGAATGTAACATCAGACAGTGATCCTTCTGTAAAGAAAGGGTCTAGGCTTCTTTAAAATATCTTAATTTGATTATTTTCTGTAGAAATACCATTAAAATAGGCCTCTAGCTGTGACTTTTTGAAATATGTCTATGTGTGACTTTGGTTTGCAATCATCAAACCATTCTGACTTATTTCACTGATGTCAATAAGATTCTTATGACAAAAATTAGTTGGGAACTGTTCTGTTAAAAATGCAAACAGGATTTTCTGTTCTGTTAGATTTCTCATTTAGAATCTAATGTCTTGGTGGCACTGCAAATTCCAGCAAGACCAAGCCTTTATTTGAACCAGGGAATGTACAGGGCAGAGCCCCAAATCTGTTTTAAATGCCAGGGCTGAGACCTGGAATATGTGAACAAATAGTGCATCTGAACACATGCAGAGTGTCTTTCCCTCTCCACTGAAGAGTGCTAATGACACGAAAGATAGCAGACCTGTGGGTTCCTGCCAAACAGCCATGGGCGTATGAGGATACATCTCCCATAGACAAGTAGCAGATGGGGTGGGAAATGAACCTTTTCCCCACACATCATTTCCCCCCACGAGTTGCTTCCCCCCATCGGAAGCAAGTCCCATTGGGGCAAAAATGGCTGAGGTGAGAGGCAGGCGGAGGAAAGGGTTAATACTCACCCTCCCACCCACTTCTCCTCTGGAAAATCACTACCACCAGCTTGCCACTTTTCAGCCATTTGGCAGTGGCCTCTGTTCACAGCCACGGGCTGAGGAACACAGGAAGCTGCCTTTTACTGAGTCAGTCCATAAGTCCATCTAGCCCAGTATTATAAACACTGACAGGCAGCGGCTCTCCAGGGTTTCAGGCAGGATTCTTTCCGAAGCCTACCTGAGGTGCCAGGGATTGAACCTGGGACCTTATGCATGCAAAGCAGGTGCTCTGCCACTGAACTACGGCTTCCCACTTCAGCGCCAAGTCCCCCCCAAATCATGATGGAAGGAAAAAAGACGTCCTCTTTTGGTCCTTTTGTAAACCACTTCTCAGCAGAGGAGGAGGCATGATACCTTTGCCCCAAGCATGACAGCACGCTCTTGCTCCAAAGCCCGCTGTTCTTTCTTCCCAAGTCCAGTGATTCCAAGCCGGTGCACTTCCAAACGGGCCTGAAACATTATAAAAACAGTTAACACCATCTAATTAAAATAAATAAATAAATAAAATCCACAAGCACATGATGGGCATGGTGTGATTGTATTTTCAGAGAACACGTAGTCAACATTTGAATATAAACATGGAGCGGAACCAAACATTTATGCAATATGAAGTCGTAATTAACAAAACACCATTTGCATTTTTCTTCTTGAGGTTTGCAGGAGCAGCTTTTCTCCCCCAACATCTCTTCTTTTCATTTAGAGCTGAAGGAGAAACAACGCACCTTGCCTCTACAAAATACCTGATTGCCCACTGTATTACCCCAGGGACCTGGTCCAGCCAAGACACTTCTAATTTAGATTCAAGGATAATCAGGAAGGAACAAAGCCACTTGTGTGAAAGAAAACATACAATTTATTGAACATAATGATGAAATATGGATGCAGGTTATCAATAAGCAAGCAAAGAAACAGCTCACACGTGTCCCTCCAGTCGTAGGGCTTCCTAATACAACGGATGTCACTTGTGGAGCACTAGGTTGCTTGGACACTTGCACGCTCCTCATCCCAAGGGGAAAGCCAAAGTGCAAATTAACACGCTAAGGATTTTATAGATGTCTCCCTAAATTCCAGGGCATGCCAGAAGCTGCCGGTGGGAAAAAGGAGGGCGGGCCGGAGAAGGCCCAGCTATCCCAGTTAACTTCAGCAGAAGGGTGTATAAACACCCTTAGCTCAAGGATGAGGCAAGGAATTCAGCGGCTGGTAGCTGAGGCCCCTCACTACTATCCTGCAGGTTTCTCACAGCAATTAAACTAAACAAATGTCCAGTGCTTTTATGGCTCCGCTAAAGGCCTGTGCTGGACACTGCGAACAGGTCATACTAACTCGTCACAATGTCTCCTGGTTATTGATCCCAATACACCCACATATGCATGGAAACGCAATCACAGGATTATCATAGGAAGCTGCCTTATACCATGTCAGTCTCTTTGTCCATCTAGTCCAGCATGGTCTACTCTGACTAGCAGCGGCTCTCCAGAATCTCAGTTAGGGAAGGGCTTTCCCGTCACCTGCTACCTGATCCTTTTAAACTGCAAATGCTGGGAACTGGACCTGGGACCTTCTGCATGGAAGGCACGTGCTCTACCACCAAGCATAGAATAAAGGTGTGGGGTGTACGTTTGTGTATCTAGCAACACCTGTGCTGCCAATGCAAGTGCTCTTTTTAGGCACAGATTGGCTGGGCTAAACCACACACTGTGGTCCCTCCCATTTTAAGCAGGACCCCCCCCCCCGGCAAACACACACACACACACACACTGCAAAACACAACGGTAGAGCACAGGTTGAGTTAGAACACCATGCCATGACTTCAGCTGGTATGAAGTGGGATTCATAGATTCATAGATCATAGAGTTGGAAGGGGCCTACAAGGCCATCGAGTCCAACCCCCTGCTCAATGCAGGAAATTAGAGGGGTGTGTGTCTCCCATCCAAGTAATAACCAGGCCTGACCCTGCTTAGCTTTCCACACTCAGACAAGCTGAGCCAGCGTGAGCCACAGGACCCTTAGAAAGTAACAGAAGATTGCCAGGAGATGCATGAAGCATTCCCCAACACCTCCCAATACACACAGTGTGCCCTGATGGGACTAAAGTTCTCGAACTTCAATCTGCTGCCTCAAACCAATGCAACGGACTCTGTCTGTATTTAACACTCAGTACTCAGAAAAAAGCCCTTGGACACACTCTTTTTTCCCCTTAGTCCTTATCCCAGGGATCTTATCATCCCACAACATACCATGTGTCTCTTTCCCCTCCTCCTTAGGTTCTGCTTTGTCAAAGGCTGATGACATGCATGACTGTTGCTAAGCAAATAATTTGCCTTTGGCTGCAACCCTATGCACAATTCCCTGAGAGGAAGCCCAGTGAACACAGCAGAGCTTACTCCTAAGTGACTATGCATAAAAAATTGTGCTGTGTTTTGTTTTGTTTTTGTATTTGTTTTTCCAGAGACCTCTTCTACATGGGTTTCTTTTGTAGGGTTCCCATTTCCACAAGCCACATTTGCATATTTATTTGTATTTATTTATTTACAAACTTTATATACCGCTCTATATTCCGGCATGCAGATTTTGGAGCGGTGAACAATAAAAGATAAAAGAACAAAACAATATGTTAAAAGCAAAATCAATAAAACCGTGGCTGGTTAGTTCAGGAAGGCTTCCTGAAATAAAAGTGTTTTCAGGAGGCACCAAAAACAATACGAACATTGACACCTGCCTGACTTCTAGAGGCAGGGAGTTCCAGAGAAATGGACTCACTACACTGAAGGCTCTTCTCTGGGTGGACTTCAATTGGGTCAAAGGTCCACGTGGAACCACCAGGAACATGCCATCCAATGACCTCAGTGACCGGGCAGGCTGGGAGAATGCGCTCTCTCAGGTATCCTGGGCCCAAGTTGTTTAGAGCTTTATACACTAGTATTAAAACCTTAAACCTGGCCCAGTAGTGAATAGGCAGCCAGTGCATTTCCCTCAGCAAGGGAGTTGCATGCTGAAAAGGGGCAGCTCCTAACAACAGCCGAGCTGCTGCATTCTGCACTAGCTCCAGATTCCGGACCAGCCTCAAGGGCAGCAGCCCACATAGAGCACATTGCAGTAATCCAGTCCTGAAGTTACTAGTGCCTGTACCACTGTGGCCAAGCTATTCTTATCCAGGAGAGGCCGTAGGTGGAGAACCAGTTGAAGTTGGTAAAAGGCACTCTGAGCTGCCGCTGTTACTTGGGACTCCACCAACCATGATGGATCTAGGAGTACCCTCAGGCTATGAACCTGATCTTTCAAAGGGAGTGCAACCCCATCCAGAACAGGCAATGAGGAACAGGAACCTCTCACCCACAGGGCTTCGGTCTTGCCAGGATTCAGCTTCAGTTTATTGGCCCTCATCCAGCCCATCACTGAGTCTAGGCACTGATTCAGGACTTGCACAACCTCACCTGATTCAGATGTCACAGGGAGGCAGAGCTGTGTGTCATCAGCATACTGATTGCACTTGGCTCCAAGTCCCCTAATGAGATGAGCACTCCCAGCAGCTTCATACAGATGTTGAACAACACTGGAGACAACACAGTACCCTGCTTAATTATGAAGGGGGTGAGGAATAGTCCCCAATGTTACTCTCTGAAATCAATATGTAAGACCGGAACCAGTGTAACACAGTGCCTCCAGTGCCCTGCCCATGGAGTCGATCAAGGAGAATACCATAGTCAATGGTATCAAAAGCCAATAAAAATTGAGCAGAATTAACAGGGTCGCACTTCCCCTGTCCCTCTCTCAATAAAGGTCATCCACCAGGGTGACCAAGGCTGATTCGGTCCTGTAACCAGGTTGAAATCCAGACTGGAATGGGTCTAGATAATCAGTATCCTCCAAGAGTGCCTGCAGTTGCTCTGCCACAACCCTCTCAAGTACCTTCCCTAAGAAAGAGGTATTTGTGACTAGGCAGTAGTTATCAAATGCCATTGGATCCAGAGTAGGTTTCTTCAAGAGTGCTTGCACTACTGCCTCCTTAAGGACAGAAGGAACCACCACTTCGGTTGCATTGCTGCAAGTACCTTGTTCATGTCATTAGGCCGCAGAATTGGAAATTGATCCCACAAAATCGGGCAGATGGTGGCGTCAGACACCTCAACTGGAGCTGTGCTAACAACAGCATCAAGTTCGCTGTAGAGACAAGCAATTTTGTCCTCAAAGTGCGATGCAAAAAGGTCACAGCAGGTCTTTGAGAGGACCATTAGCTGGGGAGAGTGTTAACAGCCCCCGGACCACCCAAAAGAGCTCTGCTGGATGGCTACTCAAGGACACAATGGAGGCAGCAAAGTAAGTCTTCCTTGCTGCCTGTACCGCTGCACAATAGACAGGATTATGAGCTCTGCAGTGTGCTCGGTCATCTTCACTTCGAGTCTTAAGCCATTTGCACTCTAGCTTGAAGGCGCGCAAGCCTCAAGGAAAAGCAGAGCACTTCACTTGTGTGAGATGGAAGATTTAAAATCCTATTCCCATGTGCAGACGCCCATAAATCTACACACAGAAGTACAGATCTGTGTCTCCCACTCTCAGCGCAGCTCTCACAGCATATCGGATGTCAGCCAGTTCAACTTCCTCCTGTTTGCAGATTCCAGTAATAAGGAAATAACTCTGTAAACTCCACAGGTCTATTCTACCTGTTTATTTATTTTAGCAAGTATATTCTACAGAGCATACATCTCCTAATTACAGTCCATGTGCAGAGTATAATGCATAGCAAGCATTTAATCCAGTGGAGCAAGTTGAGGTTTACTCCACTCAACACAGACGTTACATGATTGCTTTAAGTCCAGCAAGCACTAGTCAGAAGACAAGAGAGTGAAGAAGAAAACACAGTTCCACATCACCCCAAAATGGCTACAGACAGAGAAAAAACAAGTCAGTACGTCATCAGAACATACAAACCATGTGACCAGCTCGTATTTCTTTCACACCTACTTTTCCCATGAGAAACACACAGGAAGTAGGAGACAAAACAGAACTTGTTTACCAGCCATTCTGTTCTTTTCATTTGTAAACAATGTGCCACAGCTGGTGATTGTGATACATGTCACAACATAGCTGACATCCAGCCTGTTTCATTGACCACAGCTCATATACCAAGGAGCAGAGCGGGCTCTACAGTGCCAGAGAAGGCACTCAGGTGCAATAGAATTGATGGCCCTCGTATCTCACTGTGGATGGATTGGCTTGGCAATTGCCTTGGCCGGATTGCCAGCTCTCTCTATACTGGAAAATCCCCAAGAGCATTGGATTCCATCAGACTCCTGGAGCGGACCATCCGAATGGGTCCCCACCCCTGCAAGAGGGAAGTAACACCGTGAGTTCAAATCTCACCAGGAAATGGCCTGACCATGACAATGGGGTTACATGGACCCCCTTAATTTTCAGATTACTTATCTCACAGTTTGGAGCCTTTAAAGTTTAAACAGATAAAATGACTTACTTTTTCCAAGTTGAATTCTTGCCCATCGACATGCTTTTCCTGATCAGTATTTTCTGCCTATACATATTTTTAAAAAACACAAACAGTATTTTGTAAACATAGATATTTCACGATTATGACCTAAGCAAAAATCAATTTTTTTGAACCACAACAAGATTTTGGAGGGAAGAAGAGATTTACAAAAGCTCTTACTAAGGGAGAACAACAATATTCTTTATTGAAACAAACATATAAAGAGAACAGTCCGATGGCTCCTAGACACTGGGGATTTTCCCTTCCGAGGCCATAGACAGAGCTATGACCTGGGGAGGGGGTGAATCCCAGATTCTCACCCCGCTACCCCCGCCAAAGAAAGCTCCATGGCGACCCCTTCACTGTCACAACCTCAGGAGAGGAAGAAATGGGCATTTGGGGGTGGAACCATGGAAGGGGCGGAGTTTGTGGATCTGCTGGATCCACAAGTCTCTTGGCTTCTGTCCCCATACGTCAGCGATATGGGCTCAGAGGCCCATCTAGCAGAAACAGGGAAAGGAGAACAGAATAGCTAAAAAGACTTCATCGCTCCTGTCGCGCTGCATAGGATATACGAGTCTATTGAGCAACAATCTGGTAGGAGTGCGCTCTAAGGCTACAATCCTATACCCACTCTCCTGGGAGTAAGCCCCATTGAATTAAGTGGGACTTATGCTTGAGTAGACACACTTGGGATTGTGCTGTAAACCTAAAATAGGACATACATGAAAACTAATTTCCAAAACATTTTTTTTTTTTTAAATTCTAACTTTTGTATGCCTAATATATGGACTTAAACACAGACAATGCACACAATGTGCTTAATTTTCCTCCCATTGAAATCAGTAAGATTAACATTTACAGAACCCACATATCTTTTGGTATTGCCCAAATATTAAGATCTTTAAGGGCATAACCCTATGCATGTTTAGACAGAAAAAAGTCCTACAACTCCCAGCATTCTCCAGCCAGGACTTATAGGACCTTTTTCTATCTAAACATGCATAGGATTGTGCCCTAAGATCCTAAGATCCTAGGAAAGGATACTGGAAAATATTAATAAAATATCAATGAAATGATAGGATATAATCTGACTTTGATATGTGACGAATGATATGTGAAGAATAAGGTCAAGAAGATCAGGAAATTATAATTAATTTGCTAAAGGCCACTAGAACCACAATCAGTTATAAAATGGGAGCAAAAAAGATATCCCGTCAACAAGAGAATAGACGATGAAGGTCTGGAAACCGGTATTTATGCTGAAACTCACAAACATTATTAAAATTAGAGAAGGCAAACAGGGAAACAATTTTTTTTATTGGAAGATGGTCTATTTTTGGAATAATATTTGGAATAATAAAAGTGCAGGACCAGGTAAAAACTTATGATTTATTGGGAACACTGTGAGGAGGAAAGGCTACATAAAATGGTAAGGTAATACAAATATCAATCATGACTCCACCTAAAGAAAATCTCAAGTTGACACAAAGCCTGACTCAGCCTATACCAGCCCTTATCAGAAAGGAGAGTGGAACCTTGTAGGGCATGGCTAGTAATTACGATAAATAACCCAGCAGAATTGGAACACAGATACTGGCCTGGTTTGGACATACTGATAAACAGTGATTTCATGTTATGTGCACGAACCTCAGGCTCACTCACTCCTCTCTGAGTTCTCCTCTTCCAGCATGGCCACGGGCAGATTGGAAGATTTTGCTTCCGATTTCAATTAACCACAATTTAGTTTAGCGTGTTGCCCAAACCCTAAACTGTTATTCATCTTAACTATTCTCAGCTGAAACATGCTGGCATCATAAAATATGGATTGGATCCAGCATAAGCCTCCATTCTTGGAAGGCTTCTGATCCAGCTGAGCATTTCCGCTGGTGGGAAGGAGGAAATGGCGATTCTTGTCAATTCCCGCCTCCTCCCGCAGTCCCCCTATTCCCCTGAAAATCTGCTTGGGAGGGTTAGGGGACCCTCCGGTACAGTGGGGGAGGTAGTGCTGGGGGCTGCCAAGGTAGGGAGGAGTTGATCCAACCCTATGGTTTGAAGCTGGCTTGTTTCAACTAACCATAGTTGACTAACTGGTCAACTAACTATATCTATACAGTATAGCAGACTAACTGGTTTGTCAAGGTTTGGACAGAATACTGAACTGCACTTAGCCTAAAACGGAAGCAAAAGTTTTCAAACTCCTCCTCCTCGCCACACTGGATAAGGAGGGGAGGCAGAGCGCAAGCCCAAGGCTCATAACAGTACAGTAATACCTTGGATTGCAAGTAACTTGGTCTGAGAGCGTTTTGCAAGACAAGCAAACATTTCTTATAAATTTTCACTTGATAAACAAGCGACGTCTTGCAATACAAGGTACGGATGTAACCGCTTGCCTCGAGTGGGCGTAGCAGGCCGAAATCGGCCCCGCTCATGCTCGCCAGAGACTCACTTTGATATAAGAGTGTTTTGGATTACAAGCACGGTTCTGGAACGAATTATGCTCTCAGTCCAAGGTATTACTGTAATGACGCAGGGCAATGTGTCAGACCTATACTGTTTACACCACTGCCAATATTTCCTCAGTGCATGCAGAACCTGTCGCCAGGACAAGGCTTGCAATTTTCATTTTTAATGAAATTATTACATTATTCATTATTTTACTGTGTATAATTCAGTTTTATTGGATTGCAGCAATTATTTTACTTTTTCAATGTGTCATCAAAATTTATAAACACCTAGAGCTTTTCTGGATAAGGTGAGTGATAAATTTCAGAAAGATAACCCAATAGCCAGAGTACCCATCAACATCACTTCTATCAACGGAGTGCCCTATTGATTAGGGATAATATCTGCTCATGACAGCCATATGAATGATCAAACCTCTATCCATGGCATAGTCTGTTTGCCTGGAATCAGGAGGTGAAGTTACTACTTGAGAGGTAAGTCACAGGAGTCTGTTTATCCAGGTCCCAGATCAATATAATGCTGTGTTTTGGCCTGGAATCTAGTTTAAGCACCTGCTTCACCAGAGGCTCACTTTGGCTGCAATCCTATACTTGCTTACCTGGGAGTATGCCCCTTGAACTCAATGGGACTTACTTCTGAGTAGACATGTATAGGACTGCACAGTTAATGACTCCAGGCAAGTCACCGTCCCCTGGCTTCAGTTGGTCATCTGTAAAATGGGAATTATTATTATCAATAACATCATCATCATCATCATTATTAATTTTATATCTATACCGCCCAATAGCTGAAGCTCTCTATTTTTCTATTGGGAATAATAGTGATCCACCTTAGAAGGCTTTTAGAATAAGAAATAGAGAAATGCTATCTCCTTATAGCCTTGGGGAATGGACAGGCAATAAATGAATACAATAAAAAACATAACTGGACTTCCTCATCAGTACACCTCACCAGTGATGACATGGCTCAAGGGCAGGGCGCGTATGGCTCACAGTTAGAGATATGACCCAAAAACGTGTTTTGTGAATGACTCAACATGAGAGATGCTGTAGTGGCTAGACCGGCGCAAGTTTTTTTTTTAAAAAAACCAAACCAAAAACAGAACACCACAATAGTCATCATCATGCACAAAGCTGTTTTCCTATAGGATTTCAACTGTTGTTCTACTCTAATCCCATTCTACTTTTGACAATGCTCCTTGTAACATTCACATAATGTAAACCAGTATTGGAAGAGCCCTAAGCACTCGTCTATAGAACTTGTCTCTACACCACAAGCTGCTGATTAAACCCTGGTGATTACATCCATTTCACACCTACCGATACTTAATTCTTGAGCAATGCTGATATTTGGCAATCCAGCAGCACTCATGACATACCACTTCTCTGAGCCAATCCCGAGCCAGTTTTCTAACATGTGGGTTCCATGTTGCAGGTTGGTGCTAAAAGTGGGTCCTGGGTCAGGAAAGACTGAAGGCCTTCAGAAGCATTAGACCAGCCTTCCCCAACCTGATGCCTTCCAGATGTGTTGGACTGCAACACCCCTCATTCCCAGCCAGCATGGCCAACTGTGCATTAGACACAAGTGAGAGGGTCAAGTGGAACCAGATTGTCTAACGTAGCCTTGCCCAACCTACTGGCTTCCAGATGTGTTGGACTGAACTTCATCACGCCCTGCCAGCATGGCCATTGGCTGGGAATTGTGGAGTTGCAGTCCAACACACCCAGAAGGCACTAGGTTGGGGAAGGCTGGCCTAACACAAACAGTCCTAACCAAGGATTAGACTCGGCACTGACCACAGAAGCCTTGAGGGAGGCCGTACAATTACTAACTGTGAGATAAAGCAACACAAGGTGTTAACACAGAATAGATACATTAAAATCCCCATTCGTTTTAATTTCATTTTATTTTAAATAAAAGACAACCTGATATAACCCTTGAAATTCCAGGATGTGATTTCCAATAGCAAAAGTTAAACCATTTTTTTAAATTAAATGTAGGTCTTATGGGTGCTGTTTTTGATATCTGAAAGGAACCATTCCTTTTCTTATAGCCATACCATACCATACCATACCAATTTAACTGGCTTTGGATAATTAACGAGGAGTCCAGTTTTGGCTGTTAAATGGCGCTTACTGTCAGACAGCTGCAATCAGCCCAAATAAAGCCCCTGTAAGGCTGGAAAAGGACCTACTTAAAATCATATTTCCAAGATCCTGCATAAGCCAATATTCTTACTCAATGTGGTCTCTAAACTGTTATATTACATTTTTCTTAGAAAAACTGTTGGACTGAGCCCATCAGGTAATTGCAGAGGAACAGATAGAAAGAAAACATTCTAAGTGTTTTCTGGACTACCACACATTAAATATGTACAATAAGGGCACAATCCTATGCATGTTTAGACAGAAAAAAGTCCTACAATTCCCAGCATTCCTCAGCCAGCTATGCTCCCTGGAAGGGATGAAGCATGCAGCGAAGAGGGTCAGTGCATCTGCATCTGCACCGGAGGTCTGCCTGCTGTGGTGCTGGGGACCAAAAAAGGGGTGTGTTGGGGGAGGCCGTGGATCTGTAGCATCCTAAGCCCCATCATTCCCAACACGCTCTCCCCAAAACAGGACCCAAAACTACACCAGCCCTGGAGCTGGCCTAGTTAATTCCCTCCCCTTGTGGTTAATCAGTGCAGGGAGAAGCAGGGACAAAATGAAAGAAAAACTAAATAGAAAAAGCTGCCCTCCCACCTTGGCCTTAGATGTGGCAGTTGCTCGGCCATGGAATCCCCCCCCCCCCCGGCTTTGTCAGAAAACGAATCAGTATGTCTATCCTGCTTTCACTGATCTATCGGCAGCATTTGATACAGTTTGTATCAACAGGCTGTGAAGCAAAGTACTGTCAGTAAATAGACAATTACTGTATTTGGTTAAGACAATATATACAGTCAGGTTTTGACAGAATGAGAACAAGTGAACTTTTAAACAAATTACATTCCTTCATCTGAACTGGGAAATGATGTTTACCAGGTTTGGAACAAGCCAGGTTACTAAGCCACAGTTTGAAGGTGATTTACTATCCTGGCATGTTCCAAAGCTGGCAAGTGTTGTTTCGCAGTTCAGATGAAACAGAAATCTATGGTTAATTAGTGGCTTCCTAGTTTGATTGCTCCCGCCATGAAGAGAAGAGCAAAGGGGCTGAATGCACAGGCAAAAGGCTTGTTCATATCTTAGCTTATTACTGAGTAAACTTGCTTAGGGCCACACTGTTAAGACAGACTACTGTAAACTAATGCAGACTTGTAAACAGCCACTCCCCATGTCATCTGAATAAGAATTACTTCCAGGTAACCAGACAGAATAGCTTCTGTAAATCAAAAGTGATGGTTCTTGTTTTCTCTTTGGCCACCAACATGCCACAGATGAACATGTGAGCAGGTAGACTAGTACCGGTAACTCTTTTGAACTTATTTGCCATATTTTTGAAAAAGCAATTTTAGCTGCTGAATTTTCTGCTTCTGTACATGATTTGATCTAAATCTGATCACCTTACCCTGGAGCCATCACCTTCAGCCATTTCAAGTTTAGCTGCCTTCTTTCGATGTCGGCTACGGAATGTCACAACTTCAATCTCTGTTGTGTTTCCCTGCTGAGCAGGTTTCGGTGGGGAAGCATCAGGGGCACTAGATTCTGTGGCAGACTTTTTCTGATTAATATAGTCATAAGCCAGTTCATTTTTCAGGCTGTCAAAGAAGCTGGAGGCATTCTTCCTCTTGCCTGGAGTTACTCCTCCAGATTCCGGATTTACACTTCTACCTTCCAATAGAGTATTGCTGGCCGTCATTGCTAACTTCTCTTGTGAATTTCTCTTTTTGCTCTTTTTCTTTCCATCTGGTAATGATTCACCTATGGTTTAAAAGCAAACACTTGTTAGTCTCCTCATTTAGCTAAATCTAGAATATTGGAGGAATTTGGATACCATACCATGTTTTAAACTTAGAACGTACTGACTTATTTATTTATTTTTAAATATAAGTTTTATTGAATTTTTCCAATCATACAATAACAAATAAAAAAGAAATACAACATAAAAATTGTGCACCCCCCACCTCTTGGGACCAAGTTATATTCCCCCCCCCCAATATATAGGATATTACCGGTATTCAATATTCCAAAAGTGTAACAAATCTTGACAAGGTTCGTTCCCCTTCCCCTTCACCACTTTTTCTGATTAATATAGTCATAAGCCAGTTCATTTTTCAGGCTGTCAAAGAAGCTGGAGGCATTCTTCCTCTTGCCTGGAGTTACTCCTCCAGATTCTGACTTCTTTACTTTTAAAATGTTCAGATATTACATCAGTGTGGTGTCGTGGTGAGAGTGTTGGACTGGGACTCGGGAGATCTGGCTTCTAGTTCCTGCTCGGCCATGAAACTCACTGGGTGACTTTGGGCCAGTCACTGACTCTCAGCCTAACCTACCTCACAGGGTTGTTGTGAGGATAAAATGGAGAGGAGGAGGATTATGTAAGCCGCCTTGGGTTCCTTGCAGGAAAAAAGGCGGGATATAAATATAATAAATAAATAAATATTATGTAGGAAACATATACAAAATATCTCCCACTTTGTATACATGGATGGGGCTGTGGGGAAATATATTAAAATGCCATTCCTGACCCTTTGTTTAGAGTGTAATCCCATGCATACTAACTTGGGAATAAGCCCCACTAAACTCATGAGGGCTTACATCAGAGCAAGAAAGCATATGATAGGCCTGTGGCTCACGCTGGCTCAGCTTGTCTGAGTGTGGAAAGCTAAGCAGGGTCAGGCCTGGTTATTACTTGGATGGGAGACCCCTCCTCTAGTTTCCTGCATTGAGCAGGGGGTTGGACTCGATAGCCTTGTAGGCTCCTTCCAACTCTATGATCTATGAAACTATGATTGGGCTGCTCAACAGTCAAGCAGGGAAAGCTGGATCTGGAAAGCCTTATCTTCCAGGCCAAGCTGACTCATTGGTGCTCTGGATGGCCTCAAATGGCACTGCCTCTTAGCTTCAGTTCCCCATCTATAAAGTGAGAATAATGGTCTCTCTCACAAGGATGTTACAAGGTAAACATGAAATAATAACCCAGTTTTCCCCAAACTGGTGCCCTTCGGATGTTTTGGCTTTTCTTCTGGTGCCCCTGAGGAATGTGCCTGGTGGGGGTGACCACATGTGGCAGGACCTTTTTATTGTGAGCACATAATTAGTATGTCTCTATACTAATGCCCAGAGTATGGGCAACAAACAAGACGAACTTGAACTCTTGATACATGAGGGCAAGTACGACTTGATAGGGATAACTGAAACCTGGTGGGATGACTCCCATGACTGGAATACAGCAATTGAAGGGTATAACTTGTTCAAAAGGAACAGAAGCAACAGAAAGGGAGGTGGAGTTGCACTGTATGTTAAAAATACGTATCTCTGCACAGAGATACAGGAAGAGGAGCTTGGCAGCCCCATTGAGAGCATCTGGGTTAAAATAAAGGGGGCAAAGAATAAAGCGAACATGGCGGTTGGAGTCTACTACCGACCACCCAATCAAGGAGAAGACGAGGATGGAACTTTTGAAAAACAAATTGCCAGTGTTTCAAGGAGGCACGATGTGGTAGTAATGGGAGACTTCAATTTCCCTGATATCTGTTGGGAGACTTATTCAGCCAAACATGGCCCCTCCAAGAAATTCCTGAGCTGTGCTGCTGATAACTTCCTCCTACAGAAAGTGGAGGAAGGAACTAGAGGATCGGCTATCCTTGACCTGATTCTAACCAACAGAGACGAGTTAGTGGATAAAGTGGCAGTTTCGGGAACTCTGGGGGAAAGTGACCATGTTATACTTGAGTTCTTGATTCTAACAGAAGCAAAAGCTGAGTGTAGCCAAACACGTACCCTGGATTTTAGGAAAGCCAATTTTAACAAACTCAGAACAATGATTAGTAAGATCCCATGGCAAATGACTCTCACGAGAAAGGGAGCCCAGGAGGGGTGGGAGTTTTTAAAAAAGGAAATTTTAAAGGCACAATTGCAAACAATTCCCACAAGGAAAAAAGGCAGAGGGCAACAGAAGAAGCCAATGTGGCTTCACAATAAACTCAAAGATGACCTGAAAACAAAAAAGGACACATATAGGAAGTGGAAGGAAGGACAGGCTACAGGGGAAGAGTACAGGCAGGTAGCACAGAACTGCAGGAATAGTGTCAGGAAGGCTAAAGCTGAGAATGAGCTAAGGTTAGCGAGGAATGCTAAAAGCAACAAAAAAGCTTTCTTCAGATACATGCACAGTAAAAGACAGAAGAAAGAACTGGTGGTTCAACTACGCAATGAGGATGGCAAATTGATAACAGAAGACAAAGAAAAGGCTGAAGTGTTCAATTCCTACTTTGGCTCGGTCTTCTCCCAAAAGAGGGTCTATGACCCCCCTGGCAAACCTGAAATGCAGACTGAAGGGGCAGAATTGCAGCTGGAGATTGATAGGCAAATGGTCAAGGAGCACCTGATTACTCTGAACGAGTTTAAATCTCCAGGGCCTGATGAGCTGCATCCTAGAGTAATAAAGGAACTGGCAGAAGAACTCTCAGAACCACTGTCTATTATCTTTGAGAAATCATGGAGGACAGGTGAAGTGCCAGACGACTGGAGGAGGGCAAATGTTGTTCCCATCTTCAAAAAGGGCAAGAAGGAGGAACCTGGGAACTATAGGCCAGTCAGTCTGACATCAATCCCCGGGAAGATTTTTGAGCAGATTATAAAGAAGTCAGTCTGCAAGCACCTTGAAAACAATGCAGTGATTACTAGAAGCCAGCATGGATTTGTCAAGAACAAATCCTGTCAGACTAATCTGATCTCATTTTTTGATCGGGTAACCTCCCTTGTGGACTGTGGGAATGCTGTGGACATTATATACCTGGACTTCAGCAAAGCTTTCGACAAAGTGCCTCATGATATCCTGATTAGTAAGCTAGCTAAGAGTGGGCTAGATGGATCAACTATCAGGTGGATCCACAATTGGCTACAGAATCGGACTCAAAGAGTGCTTATCAATGGTTCCTTCTCAAACTGGGGAGAGGTAACGAGCGGGGTACCACAGGGCTCGGTCCTGGGCCCGGTGCTCTTCAACATTTTTATTAATGACTTGGATGAGGAGGTACAGGGAATGCTTATCAAATTTGCAGATGACACAAAGTTGGGTGGAACAGCTAATACTCTGGAAGACAGAAACAAAATTCAAAGTGACCTCGATAGGCTGGAGCGCTGGGCCGAAAACAACAGAATGAAATTTAACAGGGATAAATGCCAAGTGCTGCACCTAGGGAGAGGAAACCAAATGCAGAGTTACAGAATGGGGGACACTTGGCTCAACAATACTACAAGTGAGAAGGATCTTGGAATTGTGGTAGATCACAAACTGAATATGAGCCAGCAATGCGACGTGGCTGCAAAGAAGGCAAATGCAATTTTGGGCTGTATTAATAGAAGTATAGCTTCCAAATCGCGGGAAGTGATAATTCCCCTTTACTCGGCACTGGTTAGGCCTCATCTTGAGTACTGTGTCCAGTTCTGGGCACCTCATTTTAACAAGGACATAGACAAACTGGAGAGGGTTCAGAGGAGGGCAACAAGGATGATAAAGGGACTGGAAACAAGGCCCTATGAGGAGAGACTGAAAGAACTGGGCATGTTTAGCCTTCAGAAGAGGAGACTGAGGGGAGATATGATCGCACTCTTCCAGTATTTGAAGGGATGTCACACAGAGGAGGGCAAAGATCTCTTCTCGTTCATCCCAGTTTGCAGGACACGGAATAATGGGCTCAAGTTACAGGAACCTAGATTCCACCTAAACATCAGGAAAAATTTCCTGACTGTCAGAGCAATAAGACAATGGAATCAACTACCTAGGGAGGTGGTGGGCTCTCCCAGTCTGGAGGCATTCAAGGTGCGGCTGGACAGACATCTGTCAGAGATGCTTTGACCTGGATTCCTGCATTGAGCAGGGGGTTGGACTCGATGGCCTTGTAGGCCCCTTCCAACTCTACTTTTCTATGATTCTATGATTCTATGATTCACCCCTGCTAAGGAATTCTCTTCCAGTAGAGATTCGGCTGTTCCCCATGCTGTTGTCATTTACGTAATTGCCAGTTAAAGACTATTTATTTGTGCAGGCTTTGGGGGTATAAGCAAGTACTCTGGTTTTTTAAAATTGTATTTTATTATATATTTGTGATTTTAGAGTCTTGCCCATTGCCAAGCGTGGTTAGGCTGGTGAGCACAAGGTAGGGGGCCTTTTCACCGGTGGCCCCACACCTCTGGAATTAGTTTCCATCAGGGGTTCATCAGGCTCCTTCTTTGGAGGTCTTCTGGAAGGCTCTGAAAACCCACCTGCTTTCACTGGCCTTCCCATAATCTGTGGGCTGCAGGTTTTATTGGTATAATCTGTTTTTATAGTGTTTGATAGCATTTTACTGTATATTTATTGCCTATTTGTACACTTTTGTATGTTTTTCTTAACTTGTACACCGCCTCAAAACGGTTTTAACCTTCGAGGTGGCCTAAAAATAATTTTAAATTAAATAAATATAAATCAAGTAACAGGAGGGAAAATCACAACAAATCGCACCAGCACACACAAAAACGACACGGGAACAAATCTTAGCCGGTCACCGCCTGTAAGAATCCACCCACACGGGGTCGCGCGCCAATGAAGCGCTTCCCGGGTTGGAATTTTGTAACGTCTGAATCAGTATGACCCGAAGAAATAAGAACGAGAAAGCGGCAGGCCAGGGTGGAGGGGTTAGAGGAAGGGGGTAGAACCGGAGAGAAACTTGCAGCAGCTCCCAGATAGGTCAGTCAAGCACAGAACATAAACTCCCCGCCGGACTCGGGAGACACGCGGTCTTTTACGCACCGAAGTCATACAAAGAGCTCAAGACGGTGTCCAGCAGGCTGCTTGCGGAGGCGAAACTCTCCCTCTCAGTCGCACATCCCTCTTCCTCCTCCAACACGGGCCCCCCACCCGGGCTTCTTGCCATGCTACAGTCCTCCTCCTCGCTCGTCCGCTTCATCATCCATCCAAAGGGAGTAGACCGTAGAACAACGCGCAGGAGCAGATTTGGCCCCGTGCGACCACCGTCCCCGCCAAGATGGCGGCGCCCACGAGCACTTCCGCCCTGCCCCACGACTAACTGACTGACAGTTTCCCCCCTTCGGGCTTGGCTCGGAGAGCAGGGCGGCGAGGAGGCGGACAACCAGAGGCGGGTTAATGGGCGCTGCCGGTCCCCGGCGGAGGGAGCCAGTTAGGACGGAGTGACTTCTGCCGGCACCGGCAGGAGTAGCTAGCGATGATGACGGTGGCGGCCGCCCGGCGAGGCCCCCCCATGTTCTCGGTAGGTGCCTCCTGCTCACCAGGGGCGGGGTAGGTAGCACCTCGGGCGGTGACGGGGCTGCCTTGTGAGGGGCAAGAACGGCTGCGCTCGCCGGAAGAGGCTGCCGTTGCTTTGAGTGGGAAACGGTCTGCGCTCGCTCGGAATTCCCGTGGGACAGACGGCGGGGGAGGGGAGGGCGTGCCTCCCCCTTGGGGGTGGAGGGCAGCGTGCCTCTGCCCCTTGACACCTGTGTGGGCCCATGTTGGGTAGCCACGTCTTCTTTAGGGGTAGAAGATCCATGTAAAAGATGCCTGGCAGGTAGTAATTCAGTAGGTGCAAGCCTCCATCTTCTGGCGTGGAAATAAGGGAAGTTGCACCTGCTACATTGCAGCCTGCCTCCCAGCTGTCAAAAGGCACAGAGCCAGGCTTCATGAACGGGTGGTTGGGTACCCTAAGGTGGTGTTCATTTGCTGAAGCTCAGAGGTTGTAACGATTGTTTGTCGTATTTAGAGTAGAGCCATTGAAATGAATGGAATTTAAATTAGACTATAAGGCTGGATACAACCCATGTGCCAAGCATGCTTCTTGGGTGTGTACATATACATACACGTGTGTGTATATATCTGCTAGATCTCAGGTACTCTTGTCCCGGTCACTGATTTTTTGGACTGGGGTGGGGTAGGGTGTGAGCACAAATTTTCATCTGGAGAGTGTGTGTAATGGCAGTTTTTAAATGTGCACATCTGATGGGGCTGCCAGTTTGCAAATTTGCTCTCTGTGGAGTGGCAGTGAGTATGTATTTTGAGTTTTGACTCCTAGGTGCCGGTTCTTGCGATTAAGCACCATTGAACTGTCATTTAGCTTGCTCCCCACCATCCAGTGCAAGTCTTGTGTTCCTGTCCTCCTTTGTCCCAAGGAAGATGTGTAGTTTTGGTACAGTCTTGTGCCTGGTATAAAACTCAAGCTGCAGCTGCTTTGAGTAGTGCTTTAATCCCACAGTTGTGCTTGTATAATGGCAAACCCAGCTTCCTCTCTGATAATGAGGGTTGGGAGTATTTTATAAGGTATTGAACACTTCTTATCATTCTTCTTATCTTTTGAGGGATGTGGAGAATACTGTCTTAGAAGGGAACAGTGTTTTCTTCCCCTTTGTATGTTGCCACAGAACAGAAATCATTACTTCAGGTACTGTTGTTTCGCAATAGTATACTTTTCATTCAGTATTGTTTTATTTGAGCTTGGGTGTGCTCTCGCTACAACACTGCAAATACTTGGCTTATCAAGAGGTTAGAAATCCCTGATTACCCCTCCTCTTTACTTGAAGTATTGGAGGAGGTGGGAAGGTGTATGTGTGTATACACACTGATGCTTATGATTGGTAGATATCCTAAGATGTAACATAGTACTACCAACCATACCTGGGTTTTCACAAGATTTATATATCTGTGTGGTCATAGAAGAATATGTAGCAGCCAAGAAAGCTTGAACTCCTCAGAACTACTACTGTATCTTTGGAACTGATTTTTTCAATTAATTTTCTAACTGTTTTAATAATCTCTTACTGCACTATCAAAAGAAATTATCACCAAAAATGGAGCTGCAGAGGTGGTGTTTGTTGTTATTGTCCTTCTAGAATACGGAAGCTTAATGCCTAAAGCTTGAACTGCAGCAATCCATGTATTAAAATAACAACTCTTCCACAGAGCCTCACCTTGGTCCTGCTCTCATATTAATGGGAATATAATGACTAGTCTTGCAGGCTGGCTTGTGCAAATCTTCCATTCTCATATAGAGAGCCAGTGTGGCATAGTGGTTAGACAGCCAGTGTGGTGTAGTGGTTAGAATGTTGGACCAGGACTCCGGAGATCCGGGAGTCTGGCCAAGAGAGAGCCTGCCTAAAGGACATGGGACAAAGTTGACATTGGGCTGAAAAAGAGGTGCCTGAGAGAAACCATTGGTGGTTGAGAGATGGAATTGGGGAAAGGAGGGCAGAGGTGAAGCAGTAGGGGCTGTGCACTGTTAGCAAGAAGGAAGTGGATAGGCAAGGGAGGATTTGAGGGCTGTGGGACTGTGGGTCAGGGAGCCAAGGTGGCATAAGATGGTTAGGTCTATAGCAGGGCTCTCCAACCTTGGGTCCCCAGATTTTTCTGGACTACAGCCCCCAGAATCCCTTGCCATTAGCCATGCTGGCTGAGTATGCTGGAAGCTGTAGGCCAGCAACATCTAGGGACCCAAGGTTGGAGAGCCCTGGTCTATAGTGTAGATCAGTCTTCCCTAGCCTGGTGCCCTCCATATGTTTTGGACTTCCAGCCCCCATCATCCCCAGCCTGCATGGTCAATGGTCAGGAATGCTGGGGGTTGTAGTCAAAAACATCCAGAGGGCATCAGGTTGGAGAAGGCTGGTGTTCCTGTCATGGCAGCATTTTGACCTGGTTGCGTTACAGGCAATGTGGGCCAAGATACTGGGGGATGAGGGTGTGAGCTGAATTTCTCATAGTGATACGAGCTATCCAGACAGTTCCTTGTCTGATGGCTTCTGGCAGCTAGTCTGTAAAATGCTGATGAATTGGCAGATGCCAAGGTAGAGTGCCAACAAAATGATCTGGTGATGCCCTCTTTGCAGAGGTCAGCTGCTGGGGATGTCTTGGGTCTGAACTGCAAGGTTTGCATTGATCCACAGTTTCTTCGTTTTAAAATATGCATGTCCTGCTGAAGACACTCAAGACTGTGAAACAACAACAGAAACAGCCATACCATAAATTTCCAAAAGCATATAAACAAACCGGCATCACAGCAAATAAACAGCAGCATTAAAAAACTAGAAACAATAAGCCAGGAGGAAACTATTTAAGAGCTAATCAAGTCTGAGGTGTGCTGAAACAAAAATGTTTTTGCCTGGCGTCTAAATGTCATTAGGGAGGGAGTCAATCTGACCTCCTGGGGCAGAGAGTTCGATAGCCATGATGCCACAACCATGATGTCCCAAGCCCTGAAGGATTTAAAAGGTAACATCCAGCAGTTTGGGTTCAGAAAAGAACTGGGAGCCAGTGAGTTGATATAGCATAGGACAGCCTTCCCCAACCTGGTGCCCTCCAGATGGTTTGGACTACAATTCCCAGCATTCCTGACCATTGGCCATGCCAGCTCAGGCTGATGGGAGTTGAATCCCAAAACATCTGGAGGGCACCAGGTTGGGGAAGGCTGGTATAGGACTTGCATATGCCAAAAAAACCTGGCCCTGGTTAAAGAACTAACTGCCATATTTTGAACCAGTGGAAGTTTCTGAACACTTTTGAATGACAGCCCTAAGTAGAGGGTATTACAGTATTACAGCCTTTGATACTGTAGACCGAATGGCTCTCTGGATTATCCTTATGAAAATTGGATGCCCCAATAAATTTGTGAATATCTTGCGACTTCTCCATTACAACATGACGGCAACAGTTTTGGACAACAACGGCTCTCATGGTGCTCCATTTAAAGTGGGATCAGGTGTTAAACAGGGATGTGTTATCGCCCCAACATTATTTGCTATTTTCATCGCCATGATTTTACATCTTGTCGAGGGGAAACTTTCCACTGGTGTGGGAATTATATATCGAACAGATGGAAAGCTTTTTAATCTCAGTAGGCTGAAAGCAAAAAGTAAGGTAATTACAACCTCCGTTGTGGAACTTCAGTATGCTGATGATAATGTGGTCTCCGCACATTCAGAGGATGATCTCCAAACTATCCTAAATGCTTTTGCAGAAGCATACAAAAAACTTGGTCTCTCACTTAACATCAAAAAACCCACAGTGCTTCATCAGCAAGTGCAAGTTAACCCTTTGGTGATGCCATCTATCCAGCTTGGTGGGGCAATACTGGAAAATGTCGATCATTTTCTCTATCTTGGCAGCTATCTTTCTGTTACAGCTAACATTGACAGTGAAATCCAGCATCGTTTGAGCTCCCCAAGTGCCGCGTTTTCTCGAATGAAACATAAGAGTGTTCGAGGATCGGGATATCTGTAAGAAGACCAAAACGCTGGTTTATGAAGCCATTGTATTACCAACTTTATTGTATGCCTGCGAAACATGGACTATCTATAAACGTCACTTCCACCTCCTTGAAAGGTTTCATCAGTGTTGCCTCCGGAAAATCCTGCGAATTACTTGGGAAGATAGGCGAACAAATGTCAGTATACTGGAAGAAGCAAAGACTACTAACGTTGAAAAATGATCCTTCAACGCCAACTTCAATGGACCGGTCATGTTATTCAAATGTCTGACTGCTGTCTCCCAAAGCAGTTACTTTATTCCCAACTCAAGGATGGAAAGCGGAATATCGGTGGTCAGTATAAAAGGTTTAAAGATGTTCTTAAGACTAATCTAAAAAAATGCAATATAAACATCGAAAACTGGGAAGCTCTGGCCCATGAACGATCTAACTGGAGGTTGGCCTTTCACAAAGGTTCCATGGACTTTGAAGAAGACCGAGTGCAAGGTGAAAGGGAGAAACGTGCTAAGCGAAAAGCACGTCAAACGAATCCTTTACAGGACCATCTTCCATCTGATAACCTGTGTCCTCACTGTGGGAAGCTGTGTGGATCTAGAATTGGCCTCCACAGTCACTTACGGACCCATCGCTAGAGTCTACACAATTTTTTAGAATTTCCTCCTTTTATAATTTTCTTTTTGTAATTTTATCCTGGAAGACAATCTTACTCGGTCACGAGTGATCGCCTACTATTACAGTATGTAACTAAAACATGTGTGAGCAAGGCTTGGTCCTCCTTCTCTTGCGTTTATGATTTCTGCTTGTGTTCTGAGATGGTTTTTAAGAGGCCTTGGTAAATTCCATCCTGCATACACTAGGTGATTATTCTCTCTCTCTCTCTCTCTCTCTGCAAGTCTCATATGCAGTCCTATATATGTCTACTTTAAAGTAAGTCCCATTGAGTTCAATGGCGCTTATTCCCAGGTAAGTGGATATAGAATTGCAGCCTTAGTGTGTTATTGCTAGCTGTATTTGAAGCCATGGCTTCAAATATGGCAGCTAGGGTACTGACTTGAACTTGGCGTTACGACCATATTACACCATCTTCACTGGCTCCCAGTTAATTTCTGGGCCCAATTCCAGACACTTGTGTTAACTTACAAAGGTTTTCACAGCTTGGGGCCACAGTATCCAAAAGACTGCCTCTTCACATATGTTCCTGCCCATACCTTGACATTGTCATCTGAGGCTCTGCTCTGAGTGCCCCGGCATGTTGAGATTTGGTGGGTGGCTACTCATGGATGAGCCTTTTCTGTGGTGGTTCCAAATTGTGGAATGCCTGGCACCTACTTTGTTGACATTTCGACACCAGGCAAGGACCTTTTTATTCACTCAATTAAAAATATTTTTAACTGCTGCTTGCTTTATTTTTAATATGTGTAATGCTGCATTTTAAAATCACCTCTGCTTTTAGCTGCTCAGTTATTTCTTTTAAATGTTGAATTTGTGTTGCTGCTTTTAAAATAATACTTTTAATGTGTTTTATTGTTGGTTTTATTGTTTTTGCCTTTATTATGTGTTTCACCCTGAGAGCTTTGGCTTTAGGGTGACTCATAAATTGAATAAATAAATAAATTTATGAAGGAAGGATCAGTAGGTGTCCCCCCCCCCCCCGATCTTATAAAGGCCCGTAGTTTTGCCATGTAGCTCATTTGTGTAGGCTGAACACTTCTTACAAATTAAAAACAAATGGTGGCTAGTGTGCAACTAAGATGGACACCTAGGTCTTTATCACCCCTGCCCACCCAGCCTTCTAATCTTCTCAACTGCGTTTAACTCTCAACACCCCTTATTAAAAGCCTGGTCTGTGTCAGAGGATGAAACAGGGTCTTGACTCATCTCCTGATTCGCTCCTTACAGCATATTTCCGCCCTAAAGATTGCTCTGAGCCCTAAGCCTCTTCTCACTGTTCTTCTAAAACAGCCAAAGGCACCAAAGGCAAGGATGAAAGCCAGCCAGACTACAGTCTGAAAGGACTATTCAAACAACTATGATCAGAACTCCAGGAAGACTGGTTAGCTTGCATTGGAGCCGCTGGGCAAGAAACTGACAGAGCTGTCTGCGAAACTGACTAGTAGAGAATTCACAGCACAGAAAGCCATGGAGCGAAGTCTGACTCCGGATGAGGAAATTCTCAAACTCACCACCCTCATTCAAAACCTCCAGACCAAGGAGGAAGATCTGGAGAACCGCAGTTGTCGGTTAAATCTGTGTGTCTGTGGTCTGTAGGAATGTGAAGAGGGAGGAGCGTATGATCACATTTCTTGTGGCCTGATTTGCTGAGATCTGTCCAGGCTTGCATTTAACAGATCTGGACACTGAACAAGCTCGTCGTTGCCCAACTCCCCAGGCCAGTCTAGCAACGTTATAATCTGCTTTGCAAGATATCCCCGGAAACCTCAAGCTATGCAGGCCCTGAACAAAGTCAGATCACTGGAACATAAAGGCATTGAAGTGCAAATATTTCAGGACCTTGCTCCTGAAACACTTCACAAGTGCTGCAGCCCTGTACGGGCTTCCTGAGAGAAAGACCGAATCAATTAATCATGCTGTACATCCATACAGATCAAATGGAGTTCATGCCAGACCATAAGATGGCTGATGCTATCCGACGGGTCTTAAACATTGGCTATATAACAACGGTACTAAATCCTCAGTCTCTGTTATATCCTTAGATGTTTTAAAAGCCTTTGATCAGGTCCTATCTGCTTAAAAGTTTTACAAAAAATGGACATGGATGAGCGTTTCTGGACAGCAGTAGCCCAGCTCTACACTGCCTTGGAGGCACTCATCCATACAAATAAAATGGACTCTCCACCTATACAACTGCACAAGGGGACAAAACAAGGGTGCCCACTCTTCCTTCTTCTTTTTGCCATTGCTATAGAACCCCTGGCACAAACAATTCATTATCACCCTCAAACTAAAGGGATCACGATAGGGCCCACTACCCATATGATTAATCTGTTTGCAGATTATGTCCTTCTATTCCTTTCCAATCACCAAACAACTATACCGGCACTGAAAGAAATGTTGGCCACCGATCAACACCATATTGGTCTTGAAATAAATTATGACAAATTAATTAAAATACACGATTTTAACAAATCTCTTTCACCATTGTGCTGGAGAGGAGAGGATGTGTCATTGGGCAGTATCCAATGGTGTCTTTTCACAAATTCAAATAGTGCTAGCAGAGCTCCCCCGAATCTTTCTGCTGTGCAAGCGGTTGCCCATTATGCTTGAACAACTGGTTGTGCAAGTTATGCACAACCAGTTGTACAAGAGTAATGCGCAACAGGTTGCACAAGTGTATTGCACAGCCGCTTGCGCTAACTTAACTTTTGTTGGATTCTCCTCTTGCGCATACGTAGTTCAGAACCTAGTTTCCACTAGCGCAACATCATTTGCACTAAGAGAATGGCACAGTTGGATACCCATTGGTTCCTTAATAAATATCTGGCAATTATGTCCAATAGTTGTAGACTTTTGAAATCAAGTTCTTTCTACATTATATGAAATAACTGAACAGTGAATTAAAAATTGTGGAGCCCTACTCCTAGTTAAAATTGTCAAAGATGAGAACAAACACCTTTTACATAAAGATTTGATTGCTATCATGCTTGGAATTCATCTACTGGACTATTGATACAAAAAGGGATGAACAGAATATGGGAAATTATTCTTTCTGAAAAGCTGGCGCATAGGCTGAGACCTGGAAAAGGACTGGAAAACCGAGGCTTATTCATAAAAGTGTGGTATCCATTTATTACATATGCAAATGCACATTCAGCAATCCTTGCTCCTCTACCTGCACAGTTCTGGAGTGATGCATTGTACCACTGCTAGCCTCATCATCTGTACCTGTTTTATTTTTGTATTATATTAAAACTCAATTTAAAAAAACCCCAGGATGTAATCCAGAAAAGGGGAAAACAAATTGAGAGACAAAATAGCAGCTATAAAAGGTGAGAATGGCTGACAGCTCACCTGTTGATTTGAAATACCCAGGCAAATCTTTGGCTGCAGGCCTCTGGCAAAGATTATGAAGCATTTTTCAAATTAAATGTTTTTAAAAAATAAAAACAAATATTACAAAAGTATTGCATGACAGCAGAGATAACTCTAATAAGCCTAAGGAAGCAATTTAAGACTGCAATCCTGTTCTTAGTTACCTGAGAGTAAATCCTATTGAATTTAATAGGACTCATTTCTGAGTAGGCTTGCATAGGATTGCACTGCATGTGGCTGAAGATACTGGCAACATTTGCATGTTATTTTAAGCCAGGAGTCCTGGCTTATTAAACCACAGTATGTACAAGCTATGTGTTGGTGCATGTACCCTATTCCTGCTTTGCTCCTCCTACTTGCACATGAATAAACCAGACATGGATAGTTTAGCATTATGTCCAAACCCGGGATTATGATTACCCCTAAACAGGATTCTCAAGACAGCTTTGAACTAGGATTTGTTCTTGGTTTACGAATCAGGGCTTGTTTGGGTGCAATAAACCAGGTTTGGACATAACACTAAGGCAAGCTATCTGTACTGTAGCAAAGCAGGAGCAAACAGGTTGCATGCATGACCATGCAGCTTATGCACACTGTAGTTTAATGAGCCAGAATTCCTGGCTTGGAGTGATGTGTGAATGCAGCCAATACTAATGCTTTATTGATGGTGTTCCCAGCAGAAAAATCTCACATCTAAGAAAAAAGATGACTTTGAAGATATCTTGGAGGAGAGGCGGCAGTCCAGTGACTTCAGATATGCAATGAAATGCTACACTCCTGTTGTTTATAAAGAACTTTCTCCCTGCAAGCCAAGTGCCATTAAAACTATAGTTCTGCAATCTGAACAAGTTCAATATGTCATCAAACAGGTGAGTAAAACTTTGGTCTGATCTTCCTTCAGTATTTAATGTATTTGTAGTTCTCTGTTAATAATAACATGAGCAATACCATTGTTTACTGCCAAATGTAAAACATTTGTTCTCCAACTATGAGGTTCTTCCTTTGTTTCCCTACAACCTGTAGTGGAGATTCCTTTTATGAAATAATCGTCCATGCCATTTTCTATTCTAATCTATTGGCAATTCACTGGGGAGATTATTTCCAGATGAGAGAAACTTGTCTCATCTGCCTTTTCCTTGATTACTGTACCTAAAAAAATATATTATAGAGCTTAAGAAGGTGCAGAAAAGGGCAACCAAAATTATTGCGAGCTGGAGCCACTCCCATATGAGCAAAGGTTGCAACATCTGGGGCTTTTTAAATTAGAAAAAAAAGGTGAGTAACGGGGGATATGATAGAGGTGTATAAAATTATGCATGGTGTGGAGAAAGTGTATATGGAGAAGTGTTTCTCTCTCATAATGCTAAACCTGGGGTCATCCAATAAAGCTGAACTGCAGCCACCGTGTACTATAATGCTAGTTGCTTGGGAACACGAGTGGGAGCGTACTATTGCACTCATGTCCTACTTGTGGGCTTCCCACAGGCAGCTGGTTGGCCACTGTATGAACAAAATGCTGGACTAGATAGGCCTTTAGTCTGAATCAGCAGGGCTCTTCTTATGTTCTTAAAAAGTCTTCAAAATGTCTTTATTCACTGCTGCTATTCATTTTTTGCGTAGCTTTCAAAAGAGACAGGTGAATCGCCTGACATTATACAAGAAGAAGCAGCAGAAATTCTGGATGAGATGGGGCACGGCATGCATATGGGAGCTATACGTTTTTTTGCTTTCACACTGAGCAAACTATTTAAATGTCTTTTCACAAGCATCTGTGTGAATGAAGATGGTATGCAGAAAGTAAGTATGTGTATGACATTTACAGAAACAGCTAGAATTACATGCAAACGCAATCGGTTAATTTGTGTGAGCATGCTGATTGCAGGAATTGAATGATAGTCTGGCAGTTTAAAATGTCAGTTGTCCCTGAGGTTGACTTTTCAGAACCCTTGGGTTGTGTAGCTACCCATAGTCAAGTAATTGTCCCATTAACATGGAATCACCGGGCAGATGGAAGCTATTGTAGATCTTCGCCTCAGGATGTGGGAAAAAGTGACCAGTGGGAAAAGTGTCCTTGAAGATTCTGACTGGGTTCACACGACACAGCAACCCATCATGGGTAACTAGCCACGATGGGTTGCCACCGTGTCATCCAAACCCGGGAGAGCAATTTCATTGTGGGTTACGGGGATTGGCTAGTGAGCTGCTAGGCAAGAGCAGCAAAAATCCCTTGCTGCTCTTCACAGTCTTGCCCATGCTGCCGCCAAAGACAGCCTCTCCACAGATGCCCAAGCAGCACTTTGGAGTGACCGTTGCTGGTTTGACATCTTTTTTTTCCGGCCCCAGAAAAAAAGCTCTGCTGCGAGAGACACTGGGATACTGGCTGGAGGACCAAGATGGAGAACAACCCACAGTGACCTTGATTGTCTGTTGGGTGCACCGTGGGTTGTTCCTCAAAGGACCCACACTACGTAGCTTTTTTGCAGGGTGGGTTGCCATGACGTGTGAACTTGCCCAGAGAATTGTAGATACAAGAAAAGGTGAAAAAGGAGCTTCTGTATTCATTTGCTTTTTATATATAGCTATAAGCAGATGTTAATGTATACAAATTATGCTGCTGCTAATGTGGGATTGGAATAAACTGCAAAATAACTACAAGTTAACAGCTTTTTTAAAAAAAGCTTATCCCTGCAGGCCTTTGTGCATGCTTCATGTCATCAGATTTATGCAATCCCAAGCACAATTTCTAAGAAGTGAGTTCCACTGAAATTAATGGGAGTTACTGCCTAGTAAGGCTACAATCCTAAGCACACTTACTAGAAGGTAAACCTATTCATGGAATGTACTTCTGCATAACCATATTTAGGTGTGTATTTAAAATTGTGATGTAAAAGTTTTAAGGTCTGACTTCCCTGGCTTTGCTTTGGAAACTTGCTGTGTAATCTATCATAAAACAAATTGTTAACAAAATAATCATTTTATTTATTTATTTATTTATTATATTTATACCCCGCCATTTTTCCTGCAAGGAACCCAAGGCAGCTTACATAATTCTCCTCCTCCTCTCCATTTTATCCTCACAACAACCCTGTGAGGTAGGTTAGGCTGAGAGTCAGTGACTGGCCCAAAGTCACCCAGTGAGTTTCGTGGCCGAGCAGGGACTAGAACCTGGATCTCCTGAGTCCCAGTCCAACACTCTCACCACTACGCCACACACAAATACTTCCAACAGTTGTTGAATTTCTGCTCGCTTAGGAATTTCAACTTCCTCTATTTTCCTGCTATGTGAGGTGGCAGAATATTTTCCAGCAAACTCTTAGTACTGGATTTATTCTATTGTTTTGAGTGTGAATATGGAGATCTATATTTGATACTACCATACTTACATAAACCAAACTCTTACCCCTTTTTAAGTAATCCAGTAATCCATGTTATTTCTGCATACCTGATAAGCTTCATATATTCCACTCATTGCAATTGGGGGTTCTTACATATTTTCCAGAAACGTGAATCTTAATTAGGAACTTGTGATTCTTGAGTCCCAAATCCCAAACTTATCTTTTGTTTACGTCATAATGTACATACCGTAGCTGAAACCTGCGTTACTTTGTGTAGAAATGTGTCCTGTTGCTTAAATTTAAAATCTGAAATTATTTTAGTGGTCCTTACCAAAATCAGACATCCCCAAAGTGTTGTTCTTTCAATACTATGTGTTTACATTGTAAGGTATACAGCTGAAACCAATGCTTATTTTGTGTTGAAATGTGTCTTAACATAAAATATAAAGCCTAATATTATCTGTTTGGGGAAAATACCCATAAAATACCCTTTTCACATAAAAGGCCCTTTTGCTTACTTCCATAAGGTACATATTGAAACTGATCTCATTTTATCTCTAAATCTTCCATATATCCTCTCTTCCCTCAGAATAAACTATGTTCAGCTCTACCTGGACAAATATGTGTGTCTTATATCCATGCTGGTCTTTGACAGAAGGAGCCAAATGATCCTGTGTGTCCCACACCAAGCTCATTAAAATAATCACTTTGCATAATAGATGAACCTATCTTTTATTCAGTCATAAGTCTTATTCAGAGATATGTGCAATTAGGGTCTCTTTTTAATAAGAACCAGTTCTTAGAACAGCAGGGCTATCCTAATATGTCAGTGGGCCTACATGTGTGGCAGGTCACACTCTGGATTTAGTGTTTGTAACTGGACACGAAGGGAGTAGACCGATAGTGGAGGGGTTTCTTGTGACCCTGTTCTTCATTTCAGGCAGGTGTTTTTCCTGCCCTTCCTGGAGATGTTGGGGATTGAACCTGGGACCTTCCAAATGCGAAGCAGTGCTTACCACTAAGCTATGGCCCCTTCCCAGTTGGCACGACTGGTGTTCCTGCCAAAGATGTTGTCACTCTGTGGAATACAGACATGATTCAGGCAATTGGCATGATTGCTCCTAAGCATCCGTTCCCAAAACGCTCAGTTAGCTCCATGGTTTTCTAGTAAGCTTCAAGCAATGATGCAGATTGGGACATGGCTAGAATGCAATTAGAAGAAAACGCACAGTGAGTATGACTGAACTCAAGAGCTCATTATTGGGCCTACTTGGTAGCAGTGATGGTGGAAAAACAGTACTTCTTTGCCAGCATTGCATCCTTGGAATGTTGTCCAGTGGAGCTTTTTTGAGTGGCACTTTATTCTGGCCCGCATGATCGAGTGCAAGAAGCCTCAAAGGCCTGCTGTGACATACACTTTCAGGATCAAATTGGTTGTATCTGCTACAACTTAGATGCTGCCATTGTAACAGTTCAGTCAGTGAATGTGTCCAGAGCACCGTCTGGTCCAGTTTTGTGGATTGATTTTCAGTTGTTGAGGTTTGAGGATATAGACAAAATTCTTGGAAGGGTATGGCTCGCTATTTTATGCTTGATCCTTGCCCTTTTAGACTAATAACAGCTACAAGAGGGTATATGCTTGATCCTTGCCCTTCTTGGCTAATAACGGCTACAAGAGGAGATTGATTGGATGAGTCTAGGAGGTGAATAATGCCTTCTTGCGAGTGGGGGTGATCCCGGCTGTCTTGAAGGAGGCAGTCATCAAACTTCCTTAAGGGAATCTCTGACAACTATAACAACTATTGTCCAGTTACAAATAGTCCCTTTTTGGATAAGATACTTGTGCGAGAGGTGTCTGTGCAATTCCAGGGTATCTTGGATATATCTGATTATTTTAGACACATTTCAATCAGGTTTCATGCCCAGTTTTGGCATGGAAACTGCCTTGGTCACATTGGTGGATGACCTATGCTGGGAGAGAGATGCGGAGGATAGTGTGACCCTTTTAATTATTTTAAACCTCTTGGCAGCTTTTAATGCCATTAACCATGGTATCCTCCTGGACTGGGCTTTGTGAATTGGGAATCGGGAGCACAGTGACATGGTGGTTCCATTCCTACTTTCATGGTAAGTACCAGAGGATAGTTTTGGGCAAAGACTGCTCAAACTTATGGCACTTGTGTTATGGTGTTCCACAGGGTTCCATCTTGTACTCCATGCAATGTAACATCTATATGAAGCTGCTGGGAGAGATCATTCAGAGATCTGAGGTTGTGTCATCAGATGACATGCAGCTCTATTTCTCAACATCTCTGAAATCAGGTGGGGCAGTTGTCTGATGTTGTCTGAGCTTTGTATGGGCTGTATGATAAGACAGGTGCTGGTGTGTGTGTGTGTTCCCTAGTCCAGGAAGGGAGGATTCAACCTGTTTTGAATGGGGTTGTACTCTATTTGAAAGATCAGGTTTGCAGTTTGAGAGTACTTGAGTACGCCTTGTCACTTGATGTGCAGGTGTCCTCAGTGGCATGGAGTGCTCCCTACCAGCTTTGGCTAGTATGATAACTACAACTTCTACCGGACAGGAATAGTCTGGCAACAATGACTGATGTCCTGGTAACATCCCATTTAGACTACTATAATACATTTTATGTGGGGTTACCCCATTGTATATGGGGCTTCCATGTGGCTTGGAAGCTGCAACTAGTTCAAAACACAGCAGCTAGAATTTTAACTGGGATGGCTTGCTGGGAACATACCTTGGCAGTTTTGAGAGATCTACACTGATTACTTGATTTGCTTCTCAGCCAATTTAAGCCCATCACAGCTTGGGACCCAGGTACCTTAAGGGCTACCTTCTCCCATATCAACCTACCTGAACATTAAGATCTTCCACCGAGTCCCTTCTCTGAGTGCCACCACGATCAGAGATCAAGTGGGTGGCAACAAAAGGGAGAACTTTCTTGTCTGTGGTGCCCCAGTTATGGAACTGTCTCCCCATGAAGGCCTCTGTATTTTTCTATCTGCCCCCTGTATTATCTTTTAGGTATCAGGTAAGGATTTTTAAAAATTCTCTTGGGCATTTTAATAGTTTGTATTTTAAATATTGGATGGATATTTTAAACGTTGGTTATGTAGATTTTACTCTGCTCTTTTGATATTTAAATGTATCACAAAATCAGACAAATCTGTTTTTCAGGTTATACAGCAGTCTTCTTCATGGCTCATAAAGTGTGTAACAATTGTTCATAGATCATAATAGATTGTAATTGGAGATATAATTAACACCTGTTCACCTGGGGCAACTTTGCAGTGGTTTGTGCAGACTCACTGACTGCAATTCCAATTCCTAACTCCTGTATTGCTAGATGCCTATCAAATAGCTTGTTTTCTCTGACCTAAAGTTAGCTGCAGGTTATGTTAATCCAAGGTATTGTTGACAACAGGTCAACATTATATTGCAATGTGGCAGGCTGATACTAAACACAAATACAATATAGCTGAAGACTCGGTGTCCCAATCTAATCTGGATTTTGAACCAATGCAACCAAGAGCCATCCACCAACTCTTTTCTGGAATGACATGACTGGGAATTAGTTGATCCAAATATGTTGCCTGCTGGTTTGAGGGAGAGCAGACCCCAGAATTGCTTGACGGAATTCTTCTCAGAGCTGACACGTGGGAAAAGGTTGGTGAGGAGGTTGAGGCTAGTGATGTGGAGATAAGTAATTTTGGGAATGCTGCTCCTGAAAATAATGCATATGAAGTTGATGTGTGACATGTTCAAGAGAAATTGTTTTTTGCTTTACAAAACCCTATATAAATAACAGAGAACATTCTTTGAGTTCAGCACGGACAATTAAGACTTCATTTTAGCAGCTCTTGTGATATGAAAAACGTGTGGTTTATACCTTACTTAAATGCATTGGGATGGTCAGTGATTAGGTTTATCATACTTCATACCTCACATGTATGCAACACTGAGTAAATGAATGCTCATAAGCCTCTGAACTCGGAGGCTTATGAGCATCCATTGCAGAGCAGTAAGAATGGCGAAGGTGATCTCCCCCTCCCCACACCTCCCACTCTGCAGTTCAGGTAGATGGCCGTTTTCGGTCATCTAGCTGAGGTGCTTTGGAGGGGGAGGGAAGGAGGTTGGAGTGATGCCAGGATACCTTGTATCCTGGCAGCCCCAGTCTCCTTCCCTCCCTGCCCCCTTTACCCCCTCTCTGAGGTTGATTTTCTGACCTCGGAGAAACAGCTAGTATGGTTCTTTCCACACCAGCTGTGGGGGGGAGGGGGATCGGAGTTCAGATCCCCAGCTCCAAGGTTGGAAAGTATCATATGGCCCCCTAGATGCTGTCTAGGATTGCTCTAACCAAGAATTAATTGAGCCAATACCATTTGAAATGAGTTTTTAAAAGTTTGCTAAATCTGTTTGCTTGATTTCCTGGCTTCTACATACAGTATTTTGAATTAAAACCACAATTTAAGAGGAAGGGCCCTCTGTGATAGATGAGGACTTCCAATGTCATGCAAGGTACTTTTCTAGATATTTATTAGTTATATTTATAAATTAAGTCAATTGTGTGAGAAATGTGTAAGACTGGGAAGAGAAGCTCCTAAAATCATGTTGAGCTGTCCATTTTATACGTCAGGGCACACTCACAGAAAATAAACCTTATGAAGTAAATGTAAACCTCAGCCATAAACCTTATGAAGTGAACTGAAAGGTATTGGGAGGTGGGGGTGTTGAGGTCATTTTAGTACCGATCGATCTCGTCCATCTCTGAAGGAGAGATTCAAGACTCCTCCTCCAGGGACTTCCGGTTGGAGCTTATGTCGGACTGAAGCTCCCTTGAAATCTAGGGAGACCGGCGCGGTGAGAAATCCAGTCAAGAGGTTATCTTGGCAGCTTAATCTCCTCGGAATAAGAGGATGATCTAAGAGTGATTCCCACTATATCTCTTAATTGCTCTCTCTGAGTTTTTTTTTTTTTTGCAGCTGCTTGCACCGCTGCAGATTTTCTCGGGGAAGGGTAGAGAGTGGGAGATTTCATCATCGCTCACCGCTGCGTTTGGAGTTCTTTTCTTTTAAGAACCTGAAGAACGACAACTCCATTTCTTAAAGATTTATTGACAATCGGTAATAAAGAGGAATTTTATCCACATCAGGATTAAATACCCTCGTCTCTGGAATACTAAAAAGAAAACGTGCATTTAAAACTTCATAAGGGGAAGATCAACAAATGTGTTTTGAAACGAGAAAGAAAGAGGTACTGTAACTCCTTTTACGGTACTTTGAATTCTGGAAAAAGTAGCTGTAAATTTTTACTGCAACACAACAAGATGGCTACTTATGATTTATTGCTGCAACTGGCCGGGGAGCTGAAGGAACTATTTCAAGCATTCCAAAATAAACTGCTGGGGAGATCGGTGATACTGGAAGTGCAGAACAGGGAGGACGAGGCGAAGATTGATATACTGGGAGAGATAACAACTGGACCTTTGAAGAAAAAAGGGAGGATTGCCAGCGAAACGGACAGTGAATATGTTTTTGGGAAGCCTTTCATGGAGAACTGGAAAGATGATTGCTGCCAGGCTACTTGGAGGAAGACAGCTATGGGGGCTCACATGGGGAGGGGAGTCTTTTCTGGAACATGAGCCTGAAGAAGATGCATATCGTGAATACTGTATTTGATCGGGGAAAATGATTTGCTGATATTGGATGGGATAAATGGCTTGACCTGTGTTAGGATAAAAATGGTTTGCTGATTATTTGATGGAATAAATGGTTGGACTTATATTATGATAGTTGCTGAATATTGGGAGATGGGGGAGGTTCTTATGTAAGAAGAGGGTTCAGCTTCCCAAATGGATTGGTGGGAGAAATCTAAATGGGACAAACCTAAATGGATTGCTGATAGTGATCCAAAGAAAATATATATAGACCTGAACCTAAAGGGGCTAGTGAGAGGGACCCCTTTGAGAAAAAGGAGAACTTCTCCAGTTTGAGGTGGTTGATTATTGGTAAAAATGTATTGAGTCTAGAAGAAATATAGCATAGAGAATAACCAATGGAAAGGAATGAACTATGGGATAGAATTTGAGATGTGAAGTAATGTGGAAATGTGAAACTATTTTAAAAATAAAATAAAAGCTAGGTTGTCTGTTTATAAATAGAGGGAAAGAAGATAGAGATTTTTATTAAACATAAATAGAAATATTGAATATTGTTTGGCTAGAAGGATTATTATATGTGTTTAGGAGTAAATTGCTGTAAGGTTTCAAGGTTTTGTGAACTTGTGAGGTTGAGGAATAAGAGAGGGGGGGAAATCTTTTGTTTGATTTTTTTTTGTTTAAGGGGAAAAAGGAAGCAATTTCTTTATAATTATTATATAGAATATCTGATGTTACTTATACTTGGTTGTGGAGAAAGCGGAAGTACTTTTTAGTTTAATGTTGCTTTGTTTCTGTGGTGTATGCTTTTTTGGTTTTGGTTTTGTCTTGTTCTTGGTATTTTGTTTTTATGGATTTTAAAATTAAAAAAAAAAAAAATTTACAAAAAAAAAAAAGACTCCTCCTCCAGATCAGCCTCGAGACCAAGCCCAATCACCGCCTCGGTACCAGCATTCACCCCAGACGGAACAACACCTCTCCCCTCGGGTTCCACAGACGGAAGCTCGGCGCAGAGAAAGGAATGCAGGCTCACCACATGGATCCAGATATTGATCTAGATCACCAGCATCTGACTGGGAGGGCCAATCGGAATGGTAGTCTCCACCTCAGCCCCGATACTATTGGGACGAATAGCAGCTGCGCCAACCTCAGGATCCTTTCTACAATCGCTTCTTCCAGCTGCCACGTTTCCGACAGGAGCCCTCTGCATCTTTGGTTAGTCCACCTAGTCCACAGCAGTTCCTGCTGCCGCCTCCTCCTCCACGGGAGGCAAGGCTATCTCGATGGGAGCCGACTCCCTCGGTACCAAAACCATCCATACCATCGGCCCCAGTACTGAGACACGAAGCACCATCTATTTCCGCACCTCCTCCAGCCACCTCACCTCAGCACAAGACAGTGGTGGCCAAAAGATCCACAAGAGACTCTTCTCGCTGGATGCAATGGTCGGCTCTAAAGATCCCGGCTCGACATCTGAGGACATGGGACACTTCTTCGAGCAAGTTCGTCAGATGGCTGAATCGTTGGGGATCACCATACAGCAGCAAGAAGAGAGGATAAGGGACCCGGTGTTCGATGCCATGTATATGGAGGAAGCAGCTCCGATCATGATCCCTTTCCTCCCGACCTTACTACAGACAGTCAAGGTGGCCTGGAAAAAACCCTCTTCGATACCTCCTACTTCCAAACGGTTTGAGTGGATGTATCAGGTGCAGGAACGGGACACCACCTTTCTGTTCTCACACCCAAAGCCTAACTCTGTCATTGTGGAGTCAGCACAGGGACACTCTCGCTGCCAGAATTCCGCTCCTGTGGACAAGGAGGGCCACCGCTTGGACCTCATGGGCTACAGAGCCTATTCCTCCGCTACCCTCGGGTTGAAGGTTGTTGACTATCAAGCCACCATGGCCCATTACCAGCTTTTTTTCGGGTGGGGGGGGAAGATAGGGGCCGTGTGATTACCTCCCTGAGGACTGCAGAGAGCTGGCATGCATTTTCCAGTCTGAAACCACTAAGCTTACTAGACAACAAATCAATATGGCCCATCACCATGCCAATTGCCATGCCAAGGCAATGGTGGGCTCCATCATGCTTTGGCGACATGCCTTGCTGCGCTCGGCTGGCTTGAACCAAGAGGCTTGCTGCTGTATAAACCTTCCCTTTGATGGCAACGACTTATTCAACTCTAAGACAGACGAGGCTATGAATTCTGTGCAAAAAGCTAGAACTACAGCCAAGAAGATGGTGTTGGAGGGTCTTGCTCAGTACCCTCCAACACCAGCTGGGAAACAGCGTAAGTGCTTCCGTCAGCAGCCTTCATTCTCTCCTTGCCATCAAAGTGACCGTCCTTCTCGTGCTCAGCAGCCTCCACCACAGAGCTGTTCATACATCCAGGCTCCCGAAGAAGAGGGGACTATTCGGGAAAATATCGCCTTTGACTTGCCACTGTCTCTGTCCAACCTCCCTTGGCTCCAGCACCAAATTCTCTTGACCATGTGCCTCCAGTGTCATCTCACTGCCTCTGCTTCAGCAACTGTCTGAGGCCATGGCCATACCTACCAATGTGGGAGTTGATAACATCCGACTCCTGGGTCGTGAAGATCGTCCAGCACAGTTACAGGATCGAGTTCGATGCCCTGCCTCCCTTCTTCATTGTCTGTACTACTTGACTTTTGCCAACCCTGCAGGAAGAAGTGGCTGCCCTTCTCAACAAAGGAGCCATTCGTCCAATTCCAATGCATGACCTGCACAAGGGTCTGTACTCCAAATACTTTATGGTACTGAAGAAGGATGGGGGGGGGGTCCTTCTAATCCTGGACCTGTGGGAGGTTAACTCCTACATAACACCAAGGAAATTCAGGATGACCACATTCCAGTCAATCTTGCCCCTCCTTCGCAATGGAGACTGATTTGCATCCATCGACCTCAAGGATGCCTACTTCCACGTCGGGATCCGTCAGGGCAGTCAGCGCTTCCTCTGATTCTGTGTGGGGACTGCAGCCTACCAGTTCCAGGTACTTCCCTTCAGGCTCTCCACGGTACCAAGAGTCTTTACCAAATGTGTCGCTGTTGTCTGCGCCCACCTCTGTACTCAGGGCGTGCAGATCTTCCCGTACCTGGATGACTGGTTGCTTGTGGACTCTTCCAGCTCCACCCTCCACAAAGCATTGGAAAAGACATTGACTCTACTGGATGACCTGGGCCTCTATATCAACCAAGAGAAATTGGTTCTTCGCCCAACACAGACTATCAAATTCATTGGAGCGCTTATCGATTCCCGTTCCGGCCAGGCTTCCCTTCCTCAAGAATGAGTTTTTACCATCACCAAGTTGGCGACGAGACTGTACAGGGAACAGAGAACAAAGGGGCACATCATTCAGAGGCTCCTCGGTCTCATGGCATCCATGGTGTCAATGGTGGCCTTCATGTGCCTCTGGATGCGGATCTTGCAGAACTGGCTCATCTGTTGCTTCGATCCCAAGCAAGATGCCCACCATACTTGGCTTTCTCTCCGTACCGACATCCGACATTCCCTTCTATAGTGGAGGGTGAGATCTCATCTGGAGCATGGACTGCCCTTCTTGGAACCCCCGCATACGAGAGTTCTCAGAACAGATGCCTCTCAACAGTGGTTGGGGAGCACACTGCCGGGGCGCAAGGCCAATAGACACATCACGAGAGCTTCCTCCACATAAACTACTTGGAGCTCTTAGCCATTTTCAAAGCGCTGCGGGTGTTGGAGAGGGACCTCTCTAGGCAAAATGTGCAAGTGGTGAAGGACAGTACTGTGGTGGCGTATATCAACAAGCAAAGTAGGACGAGGTTGTTGAAACTGACTGCCTTGACTGTTCATCTCTTTCACTGGACTCTCCGCAGAGGTATCATCCTGTCTGCCATCCATATTGAAGGCAAGGACAACATTCTGGTGGATGCCCTCAGTCGGACAGCCCTCCAGTCCCACAAGTGGGAACTCGATTTGTCCGTTCGGGAAAGGATCTTTGCTCGGTGGGGCATTCCAGAGGTCGACCTGTTTGCTTCCGAAACGAACACAACATGCCCCCGATATTGCAGCAGAGCAGGCCTGGTTCGAGGCTCCATTGGCGATGCATTCCTACAGTGCTGGAGCTTTTTCTACCTGTTTCCACCGTTTCCACTGCTTACCAGGATCTTTGCCAGGATTCAGGCAGACGACACCAACTGCATCCTAATTGCCCCATGGTGGCCAAGTCAACCCTGGTTTTCTCCCCTGCTTCACCACTGTGGCGGGGAATATCTCTGCCTTCCTTCGATACCGTCACTTCTTTCTCAAGACCATGGTCAAATTTGACACCTGGACCTTCTGACCCTTTGGCTTATGGTATGGCGGCTCTGGTAGTGACACAGGCAGATAATCTGCTTTCTCCTCGCATCCACGCGGTTCTCAACGTGGCAAGGAAACCTTCTACTCACCTCTCACATGCAAGGAAATGGGCAAGCTTCTCCTCTTTTGTGAAGTCCAAAGGCCTGGACCCCTCTTCCGGCGAGCTACCCTGTATCTTGGAGTATCTCCATAGTCTGATGCAGCGAGGTCTCAAACTTTCCTCCATTAAAGTGTATCTTACCTCCATTTCCGCCCACCATCATCCAATTATTGGAGCCTCTGTCTTCATACAGCCATTGGTCAGACAATTCCTGAAAGGAGCACTGAGTCTGATTCCTCCAGTGAGGTTGATCGTTCCGACTTGGAGCCCAGCGGTGGTCTTGAAGGCACTGACGACCAAGCCCTTCAAACCACTGGTCTTGGTGGACCTTCGGCTGCTGACCTGGAAAGTTACCTTCCTGGTGGCAATCACGTTGGCCCGCCGTTCCAGCGAACTGTGCGCTTTACGGGTGGACAACCCATATGTGGTTTTTCACAGAGACAAAGTGGTCCTCCATCCAGACATCTCCTTCTTCCCAAAGGTAGTCTCTGACTTCCATCTCAGGCATGACATTATTTTGCTGGTGTTCTTCTTGACCCTGACAACTCCGATAGAGCGTGCCCCCCATACCCTGGATGTTCAAAGGGCTTTGGCGTTCTATAAGGCGAGGACAGAATCCTACCGTCAGTCCAAGTGGCTATTCCTCTGCTGTGCTGGCCGGAACAAAGGGCTCCCAGTCTCCACCCAGTGCTTTGCTAATGGGTGGTACAGACTATTCGACTTGTCTATGAACTTGCCGGACTGGAGCTTGAGCCAGGAATCCGAGCTCATTCCATCAGAGGGGTCTCGGCATTGCTCGCATTTGGCAGAGGTGTCCCATTGCCCAACCTGTGCAGGGCAGCCACCTGGTTGACCCCATCCACCTTCATTCAGCACTACCGGTTGGATGTTCGGGCCTGTGCAAACTGCGCGTTCGGAAGAGCAGTCTTATCTCTGATGCACTGATAACACCGCCCTCCTCCAGTAAGACAGCTTGTTAAATCACCCATGTGTGTGATGCGCAGAGATCAAGAACAAGAACAGGTTGTTTATCTGTAACTGTGGTTCTTCGAGTGGTCATCTGTGTATTCACACAACCCACCCACCATCCCCACTTCAGTGTCACCGTCATCTTGATGGATCTCAGTGAAGTGGAATGCTGCTGGTAGTGGTATCGCTGTTGATCTCAATACCGATATTGGTGCCGAGAATCCTTTCGGTTCCGAGGCCACAATAGGCGGTCTCAGTGAACTGAGGGAATAGGTGGGAACCCGCTAGTAGCATGCGCAGTAGGACGGTGGGGGAGGGGTTCCCGCCTAAAATCCTCAGCTATGGAAGTTTCCTGAAATAGGCTTTGTGCAGGCGCAGAGCCCATGTGTGTGAATGCACAGATGGCCACTCGAAGAACCACAGTTACAGGTAAGCAACCTGTTCTTTTCAATCATACCTTTTATAAGGAGACTTTTTTTTGTGGAACAGCCTTTTATGTTGAAAGAGTGTCTGAGAGAAATCCCCTAAAATGATGTCAGGCTGTTATAATTTATCAGTAAGGATACCTTTCCACACACATTACAATTGGTTTCAGCTGTATATCTGATTATATGACCAGAAGGTATTGCAGGCGGGGTTGGGGGGGTGGGGAGGTGAAATACTACTTTGAGGGTACCTGATTTGGGTAAATCCCACTAAAGTGTGCCAGATATATCAAGACTAAGGCTGGGCTGCTTTTGCCCCGTTTTGGCCTTCACATGATTTTTGCAGGCAAAAGACATAAATGGGGTGCAGTCTCGGGGGGGGGGGATGAAGCATTACTAATTATCTGGGGGGAGGGAAAGAGGGTGCTTACTTTCCCCCATAATAGTTTAAAAAAACAAAACGAAAAACTGCTTCTTGCTGCAGTGACAGATCTCTTCCTGCCCCCAGTGTTTTTACATATAATAAAAGAATCGCTTGCCCCAGCCATGGAGTGGTCCCTGCTCTGCTTGCCCAGCTGCCAGGGAAGCAGCGCTTTTGCTACAGGTAAGTGCAGGGGCAGGGGGAGAACTGCCACTATGTCAACAGGAGGAGGTGTTGTTGGTTTTTTTACTATTAAAAAGCGAGAGAAAACGTTAAGCACCCCTTCCCCTCCTCTGAAACAACTTGTAACACTTTGCTCCCCCCCATCCCCACATCAAAATGGTCACTTCAGTTTGCCACCTGCACATGGGATTGGCGATTGGTGGGTGGGCAGTGGGGGTGTTTCAACTCAGCCTTATCAGGAGACAAAATGGCCCAGGTTTCAAGCATGTATGCTATAATAAAAACAAATGAAAGTTACTTTGGAGGTTCTTCAGAGCTATGTAAGATTGTATTTGTTGAATGCATGCATAAAAAAACCACCTGTTGCAATGGTTGAAAAAGAACATGCTTAATGGGTAGGCAAAACTGTCACAGGCTCTTGCTCTACTAGGTAACTTCTGTTTTTATTGATTTTCTTTTTATCAGTAACCTTTGTTTTTATTGAATTTTAATGAATATGTAGTTACTGATTTTTATTGTAACTGTTTGTATGATTTTTATCTTGTACATCACCTTCGGCGGGTTTTACCCTTAAAGTAATTTTAAATAAAATACAATAAATAAGTACTAGCAATGGTAATCCGGTGAAGTAACCTTTAAGAATGAATTTGGGACTCTCTATATGGGAAGTAGAGATTGGACAAATAGGTCCAGGTAAGAATGGAAATATCTGGGTGTGGTTTAAGAAAGATTCCATAATAAATTGAAAAAAGATAGCTTATCTAAGAAACCTCTAAGTTATTTTGGTAAACATTAAATCAGTACATAATAGTTTAACACTCAGCATCATATTTAAAAGAAATGGAGCAAAGATATGCTTCACACCAAACAGCAGGGATGCGCTAAAATGACACTTGGAAATATAGGAATGCATGAATGTGTAAGAGAAGCAGCCTTTCATTGTCTGCTGATAGATGTAGATGTACTACTGATAAGGATTCTCTACACAGATATTCTAGACCAGTAATATGTTATTAAGCCTTGCCAAAGTCCCAAGATTTTTCAGACATTTTTGTCCCAGCTGCATCTCTCCCTTGAAGTGCTTGGTTATGATACAGATGCTTATTATCCTCACTTTCTTTCCCCATCTTCTTGAGTCTTCTGCCCTTTTTCTACCCCACCCCATTGTGTTGACATGGGCAAAATGCTGGGAATGTGAACAGGTATTTTCAATATATCTGAATCAAGCCTCAGCCTGATCCTCATGTCATTATGTTGTATCATGCTTCTGTGGCAACTGGAGAACAGAGGCCTTGCCTGAGGTGTCTCCTAGGTTGATGGCTCCAACTCGGAGAAAAGATCATTGTGTTAATCACTACTGCTCTTGAAAGAAAGCCCAGGAACAAGTGTGCTGCTATATAGACATGGTTTGCACAACATGACAAGCCCACCATGTCTTAATTTACTTGTGGAAGCTGTTGCATTGTGCCATGAACCCGTGGGTGCTATTTTTGTATGGTGCCTGCGGGTGCCCGGCTTGCTGTGGTTTGTCATGTCATGCAAAACCAGGTGGCAGAGGTTGTTTGAGGGTTAGGCAACCCTCAAATAACCCATGGCTTGTTTTAGGGTTATTTGAGGGTTGTCTAACCCTCAAGCAAGCCCTGCTGCCTGGGTTCACAGAACATGACAAGCCATGGCAAGCTAGGTGTCCATGAGCACCATGTAAAAATGGTGTCTGCAGGTGCCTGGCATGATGCAACATCCCCCGCGGGTAAATTAAGCCATGCTGGGCTGTCATATCATGCGAACCAGGTGGGTTCGCTTGTTCAGTACAAATACAAAGGATAAGTTTTCATAGATTTAGGCTAACCTCATGAAAACATATAGAAAGGCTCTTTAGATGTAGTAAATTGTGAATCCACCTTCTCTTAAAGAGAACTTGGCAAAAAACAGATGATGTAAAATGAGCCTAGTTTAATTTTGATTTTAATTAATTTGTTTCTTTGGGTTGATTGTGCATCAGTTTCACAATTGCTCAGAGGAATGTATAATGCAGCCCAGCTTTGAGACTGATTGATTATGGAGGAATCTGATAGCAAGAAAATGAGTTCCACTAAGACTGAATAACTTACATATAATTTAAATTAGAAGACTTGAGAAAAGAGTTGTGATCCAGACTGCCATCACACTCTCAGCCACTATGTTTTCAAGGGATGGACTTCAGTGCAGTGAAGCATGCATTTCTTTACAAAGTTCTTAATATATCTTTCCAATTATCTTGTGAGAAAAAAATCTGAAACAATTGCAAAATAAATTTCAGTGCATGACTAAAATATTTTTTTTAAAGGCCGCTCAGTCTTTCATAAACTTTGCAGTGATAAACCACATTTTGTTCTTTTTTAGTTACAACAGGCAATACAAGAGCATCCAGTTGTCCTGCTGCCCAGTCATCGAAGCTACATAGATTTTCTCTTGTTATCTTATGTGCTATACACCTATGACTTGGCTTTGCCTGTCATTGCTTCAGGAATAGGTAAATATTTCCCTTACAAAATTTTGACTAGTGTAAGACTGAATATTGTGTTAGCTTAAGATGGATTAGTCAACAGGGACTTGGGTCAGGCTGTTATAAATAGGATTGAAACATTTTTTGTATGTTGTCTTTGTGTGCCTGCAATACATCACATGGTTTGTACAGCTGGGGAGCTGCAAAAGATCTGACTAAAATTTCAAAGACAACTAAATGGAGGGCCCTCTTGATCCCACAGCAGGAGGGAAAATTATCCGTCTCCAGAATTTTTTTAATTATTGGAGCGAGCCTGTGAATGAGATCACCCATGTGGAAATTATCCATTCGGATCTTCAAGATCCTTTACACATAGCAGCCTATAAACATTAATAAAAGTAAGATGCAAATGTTCACAGAACATATCACATGCTCATGTATATTGACACAATCAGCATTAAAATCATTGTAGAATATTAAGGGATCTATATCCTGGAACCCTTACAATAACCTCTAACAAATACCTGTGTTAACATATTTAGGATGCTTTGTGTACAATATGTTTTAACTACTTGTTCAGTACAAATACAAAGGATAAGAAATTAGGCTAACCTCATGAAAACATATAGAAAGGCTCTTTAGATGTAGTAAATTGTGAATCCACCTTCTCTTAAAGAGAACTTGCCAAAAAAACAGATGATGTAAAATGAGCCTAGTTTAATTTTGATTTTAATTAATGGCCTAGAATGTATAGAGTATGACCGGGTTCAGGCGACGCGCTGCAACTCGTTGTGGGTTATTTAACTCATGATGAGCCGGGCATCCACAGGTGCTATATTGCATATGCAACCCCCACTTGGGTGTTGTCATGTTGTGCAAACCTGGTGAACATGGACGTTGCGGGGGTTAAACAACTGTCACATAACCCTAAAACAGACCATGAGTTCTGGGACTCGCATAACTCATGCTCACCAGATTTGCATGACACAACAACCCCTGGTGGGGGTTGCATACTCAACATGGTGGCTGCACACTCCACAGTCTGTTGGGCTGTTGTGTCATGTGAACAGTCCCTATGAGTTCAGAATATGGTGTCTTGGTATAATTTGCTGCCATTTGTGGTATAAATATGTTTGGTTTTTGTTTCAAATGTACTACCCACACTGGCAATTCCCCAAATCTGTGCTGTCTTTCATGCTACTTACTGAACTAAGTACCTCTTTGATTGACTTTGCACTCTGCATTCTATGCCTTGCTAGATTTCCTGGGAATGAAAATGGTTGGTGAGCTGCTACGAAAATCAGGTGCCTTTTTTATGCGACGTACTTTTGGTGGCAACAAACTCTACTGGGCAGTATTTGCTGAATATGTAAGAACTATGTTAAAGGTAAATAACTTTAAAATTGCCTGTAATTAATGTTGAGTTTTAAGATTGGCTGGGTGTAGCTGCGTTGAAAACTTATGTAAATATGTGTCTGACTTGTAGACTAGAACATTATCATTAATTTTTGCATTTCATTAATCTACATATTTTGCTTGTGGTGAGGTTATGTGGTTCTTGCTTTTTATCTCATGTAGCTGCTACTTAAATATGTTTATGTTACAAAAATAAACTCAGATTATTTATTTTTAATCAATTAATATATCTCACTTGATTTTGCTAATTGTTAACTCTTTGTCTCTTTTGTCCTGAAGAGTGGGCATGCCCCTGTTGAGTTCTATCTTGAAGGGACAAGAAGTCGCACTGCAAAGACTTTGAGTCCAAAATTTGGTATGTTTTTTGTTGATTTATTTAATGTATTTATTCACCGCCCATCAGCCAAAAGGCTCCCTGGGCGGTTTCCAAAACACAACACAAAAATAACAACAAAAATAGTATAAAAACACAAACATATTAAAATATAACACGATAAAAACAAGCAGCCAAATAAATTCAATCTGGAAGTACAGTGGTGATAATAAAAGGAATAAAATCAACCATTAAAATATTGGGCAAATACAAAGGTCTTCACCTGGCGCCTGAAATAATAGAGGGTAGGCGCCAGGTGCACCTCCTTGGGTGGGAAGCTGATTCCATAGATGGGGTGCCACAACTGAGAAGGCCCTTCCTCTAGTTGCCACCCTTCTAGCCTCTTTTGGGGGGGGGGCTCTGAGAAGGGCCTCTGAAGAAGATCTCATAGGCAGGCTCGTATGGGACGAGGCATTCCTTCAGATAACCTGGCCCCAAACCATTTAGGGCTTTAAATGTTAATGTAAGCACTTTGAATTGGGCCCGGACTTCAGTTGGTAAACAATGTAGATCATAGAGGACTGGCGTAATATGTTCTTGTTGGCCAGTCCCCATTAGCAGCCTCGCTGCCCTGTTTTGAACCAATTGAAGTCTCCGGACCGTTTTCAAAGGCAGCCCCATGTAGAGTGTGTTACAGTAGTCCAAACGAGAGGTTACCAGAGCATAGATCACTGTTGCTAGGCTCTGCGTGTCCAACTTTTGTTGCTCAAAAAGTTAGTCTTTGTAGAATTACATGATTTATGCTAGGTAGGAAGTGAGCAATATATTCAGCACTAAAGGCCATACTAGAAATATATCACAAGCTGTAAAAGTAATTCATTTAATTCTTACATGAAGATGATGCATTAAGTTTGAATATGTGTGTGTGTGTGTGTGTGTGTGTGTGTGAAGGACTGCCACTGGTCCTTTGCGTGGGTTCGGGAGTTAAAGGGTTAACCGGAGCTGAGAAAACTCCCTTTACGCGGTCTCCGGGTGAATAGAAGGCAACCGCTTCAATAGGCGCTGAATGAGAGTTGAAATTGACTAGGCATAAGAGTTGTTTATAGTAAGTTTAATGGAGCAAATCAAAACAAACAGATAGGAACTCCACCATAAACACAGGAAGTCTATAAAAGTTAATGGAGCTAGGGATGGTACCGCTCGGCTCGGGGGGCCGTAATGAGGCCGAAATCGGCTCCACTCGCGCCCCCCGAGACTCGCGGGCCTTACCTGGTTCCCTGCTCGCCTCTCTGTGCGAGCCACCATGCCACCAGCGCGGGGTCCCGTCGCGTCACTTCCGGCCAGCCGGAAATGACGCAACGGGACCCTGCACTGGCGGCGTGGCTGCTCGAGTGGCGCGGAGAATTGCTCCTCGCCGTGGAGAATCCAGGCATCGGGGGTGGTGGCGGCAAGGCGAGGCGCCCCCCCCAAAGGTACGAAATACACTCCTAAATGGAGTGTGCAAACTCCAATACACATCGAGCTAGAAAGGGAGCTCTTGCAGACAGGCAATACTGACCTTAAAAGACCTAAGTTCTTAGAAAGCGTTCACTTTGAGTCGTTCAGACTTACAGCCATTACCGGGTGGTTTGCCCGGGGTTGAGTTCCGTTGTCCTGACCGAAGTCATGGACGGTACAACTTCCAACAACCTTACTGGGGCTTGGTGCCCCTCTTTTACCTCGCTTCCCCCTCCCTTCCTGTTGACAGGTAGGACTGGCTTTTCTTGCCAGGATCTTGGTGTCTCTGGGTGCCTGAGAGTACTTGGCAGCTCTTTGAGACTGCTGGCGCTCCCCCCCCCCCCCCCCGTGCTTGAGGGTGATTTGCAGCTCTTTGAGACTGCCAGGGGAAGCTACTGGGGGGTATGCAGATGTGTCCCATTGAGGTGAATGCAAATGTAGGCTGATCCAAATGACTGCTCGGAACTGGGCTGCCTCTGCCCTAGGCAGTGGTGGTGTGTGTGTGTGTGTGTGTGTGTGTGTGTCTGGTCTGGCTTTCTCTCCACAATTTTCTTCTTCTTCTTATAGGTCTCCTCAGTATTGTGATGGATCCTTTCTTTAAAAGGGAGGTGTTTGACATTTACCTTGTCCCAATCAGTATCAGTTACGAGAGGGTACTGGAAGAATCACTTTATGCACATGAACTTTTAGGAATCCCTAAACCAAAAGAATCTACATCGGTAAGGAAGCAAGTACAAATTGGTGTGGCCTGATGGATGGAATGTTGGACATCACTCTGGGTGCAAAACCCTGCTTTGCCATAAATTCACTGTGGTCTTGTTCAGATGTAATGCTAAGCCATGATTTAGCATTATGAGAGCAAGCTGAAGTGAACTTTGGGTTCATGTGCTCCCTTCCCTTCACCACCACTGCTATCGCAAGGAAATTAGAAGCTTTTGCTTCTATTTTAGATTAACCACGGCTTGTCATAACATCTAAACCCTGACAAACTGGGATTAATCTTAACTATGGTTTGTTGAAACAAGCCAAATTCAAACCATAGTTTATGAAGTTGGCTTTTTTCAACTAACCATAGTTAAGATTAACCACAGTTTTGGGTTTGAACACACTGAACTGTGGTTAATCTAAAATGGAAGCAGAATCTTCTGATCTCTTCACAGCTGTGCCAGAGGAGGAGAAAGGAAGGGAGGGAGCATGTGAGCCCAAGTCTTGCTGCTGCTCATTCTCATAATGGAAAATCAAATGCAGCCTGTGTGTCTCTAGGGCAACTTCCTCTCTTCCTGCCTCAGTTTCTCTTCTAGAAAACATAGAAATAATAGTAATGTACCTCACAGGATTGTTATGAGGATGAATGGGTTAAGACTGAAAATTGTAGAAGTGTTGCTATAGTAATGATAAAATAATAAATGTTGTATATATGCACATATCTCCACTGCTCAGTTACTTTTTATCTTTTACTCCATAGGGACTTTTGAAAGCCAGGAAAATTCTGAGTGAAGATTTTGGAAGCATACATGTGTTCTTTGGACAACCTGTATCACTCAGAACTTTGGCAGCTGGGAGAATCAATATATGTCCATTTAACTTGGTTCCAAGGTATTACAATGTATGCATTTTTAATGGATTGTGAGCAAAATTAGCATTTGTTCTCTCTATGCTAATAATGATGCTTGGATAATGAGGTTTTTCTTTTTTATGCTATATTTAATAACAATAACTTTACTGTGTTAGACCAGTCAATCCAATCACTTGTTGGACCCCCTCTCCTGTCTTCAACATTGGCCAGATCTCAGTGTTAAAGGGGTATTGCAGTGTTAGCAAAATCTATCTTAAATACTTCATGGGTGTACTGATCCCAAATTGAACTATTCCTGAAGTCATTAGTTACTTCCTATAGATGTAAATAACACTAGATGAGCTAAGTTAGCTTTCTTAGGAAGAACTTTATTTTTACTTATGACCTATGAAAGTCAGAATTAGCACAATTGTTACTGAGGGTGATGTTGAACATTGAGCTCTGAAGCTTCATCACCAATTGCAGTATCACAGTTAAATCTTACTATCTCACCTCCGCTGCTGGTTTTGGTAATGTGGGCATTTCCAGACAAGTTGGTTTACAGTGGAACAAAAACAAAGTTGTGGCTCATCTGCTGAGTGGGATACAGTAATTTGCCCGCAAGGAATTACTTCTGTTCTGGACATATGTCATTTTCCCAGCATGCAGATGTCATTGTTGGTAGCAGGACGAACTGGCACTGGGTTGACTACAGAAAAGCAATCTATGGAAAGCCAGGAGCTATCTCAATTAAAGTGTTTGATTGTTTGTTTTTTAAATAGTTTTTAAAAATTAAAAACGAGGTCAACACTTATCTATATTGAGGAGTACGTAGAAATAAGGAACGGAAGATGTATAGGGTTGGATCTAGAGTTGCGTGGAACAGAACTCTGTGAGCTGGTGGTTTTCACTGATTCCTCTGCTCCCTGAAAATCTCCTCAGCAGTGTTGGAGACTTATTGGAACAGTGTGCGAGGTGGTGCTGTGGCTATTTATTTATTTATTATATTTGTTAATCGCCCATCTGGCCGGTCACCCGGCCACCCTGAGATACATGAGATAGGAGGGAATTTAGGGATGGATCAGTCTGTTTTCAGTCTGTATCAGTTTCATATGTGCTCATAAGTACATTCCCTCCTGTTTCTGCATTGACTTGTGATTTTTTTGGGGGAAAATAATCCACACAAAAATTTATATGCATTTCTATAAGCACTTTATAAAATAGGCTGCTGGGTATGTTTTTAAAGCTGAAAATTGTACCACAAAATGGAGAGAAATGTGAAATTGTAAATAACTGTTTTAATTCGCACATTAGTTCAGGAGGTATGAATCAGGTCAGTTTGCTTCTAAATGCAAACAAACCCTCAGGCATCCCTAGGAGCAATCAGTTATAATTGCTGCCCTGTTCCCTTCCTCCAATGGGGAGCCTCTGCTGAAACTTGGTTCCCTCAAAGTTTTCCACTGAAGCTCTCGGGTGTGAGCTGGAAATATCTTTCCAATAAAGATAACTTTCTCAGTATTGCTTTTAAGTCCCCAATACTTTCTATTCTTTAAAGTGTGTGTGTGTGTGTGTGTAATCTTTAGTATAAGGTTAAATGTTTGCACATTGAAACTTTTGTTCCCAAAATGGAAATGCTACAAAATCCATTCAGAAGGTAGAAGCAGTGCTCCATTTAGCTCTTACACAATAATACATAGGACAATTGGTTTGCTTAGGAGATGAGTTGCTCTGGAATGGCTGGAAGATCCTCTGCCAAAAAAAGAAAAGGAAAGGAAAAAAACCTCCCCTGTGGGTTCAAGGAAGCATTTCAAGGACTGAAATGCCCGGCTCACTTTGAATGCCACTGCTCACTAGACTTTTCCTTATAGGCATATTCCCCAAAAGCCATCTGAGGAAATCCAGGAATTTGTCAGTGACGTAGCCTACAAAATGGAGCTCCTCCAAATAGAAAACATGGTTCTGAGTCCATGGATATTAACTGCTGCTGTCCTGCTCCAGAATTTACCAGCCATAGATTTTGAGCTACTGGTGGAAAAGACACTCTGGCTGAAAGGTTTAACTCAAGCATTTGGAGGATTCCTTGATTGGCCTGGTATGCTTTGAATATTGTACATACATTCCTTTCCTGAGGGCAGTGTAACTTGTGTCATTCTTTGCACCTGTTTTGCGACAGTGGGGGCAAGAACTCCTGCTGTATAATTTCCTTTTAGAGCCCTGAAAACTCTGGCTGGTCAGCCGGCCACCCTGAGATACATGAGATAGGAGGGAATTTAGGGATGGATCAGTCTGTTTTCAGTCTGTATCAGTTTCATATGTGCTCATAAGTACATTCCCTCCTGTACTTATTATTATTTATTATTATTCATTATTTCTCTGAAAATAATGCATGAGCATAGGGTGAGAATATATGGTCATAGTTCATTGCAGACATAAGGAATCTTTTTTGCAATCTTTTTTAAGTGACTTGGACCTTGGTAGACATGGCATTCAAGGAACTTACCCAAACTGAGTTCAACAGGAGTAGTCTTCATTCTTAGTCAGACATATTTATATCATCATGTAAAGAGAGCAAGCCATGCTACAAAGAAATTTTTTAAAAGGTTAAGCAAGGGCCTTTCTACTAGGACCTACTCCACCATGGTGATTTTATGTTGTATATTGCTTGACTCTTGAGATTAGGATTGGATAGAGTCTCACCAAGGGTTGTATGGTAGACATAACAGTGTCCTGTTGCTGCCTGTCCTAGCAGCCATGCAACTGAGGGACTGGGATGATTCTACAAGGAAATGCAAACTTGAGCTGGAATACTAGGTATAAACAGAGATTCCTGTAATTTGCCAGTCTCATGAGCCATTTATTAATTGGTCACTACAAATTAGTTTCACAAAGGCTGAAGTAATAATAAAGGTTTCAGCAGCCTTCCCTAACCTGATGCCCTCCAGATGTGTTGGACTACGGTGATGGGAGTTGTAGCCCAACACATTGGGGGATACAATTAATACAAATTCAAAATCAGCTCAAAAGGATACTTGTGGTAGCCACTGAGGTCTGAAATAGCATATTTTTGCACTTCCTGGTTTGAGGGAGAAGGGGATACATCATTCTAACTTTTTGCCTACATCCCGTTTAGAAATCTCTGTGCCATTACAAGCTGAGCACAATCCCCTTCCCCCCAGTTTCTGCCTCTGCTCATAATGATTTAATGCCAGCCTTCTCATCTGCCAATTTTCATCCTCCCCATATTTTCCCAAGCACGCCAGGTTGTGGAAGGAGTGGAGCAGGAACAGCAGCCACAGGCTTGGTCTTTCTGAGTCTTTTTGGAGAATTCTCAGGAAAAAAAATTGAGCTTCTAAGAATTCTCCAAAAAGGCTCAGAAAGGCACAGGCCATTCTGAATCAGGATGGGCAGGTTTTGCCCATCGCTACTTGAAACCACTCAATTCTCCTGCCAAACACTTCTTTCCTTGATATTCTCACTGCAAAAAAGAAAGCAAAAATATTTGATAGATATTATTATTTATTCACAACTTATCTTTTTACTAGATAATCTGTGTGCCAACAAAGCAGTAAGATCCGCCCTTGCTGTACACTCCAACATTATTAGCTTTATCAATGGGCAAGTGATTCTCTGTGTCAAAGAAATAGGACCTGGTGCTTCAGCGGAGATTGTCTTTAAACAAGCCCTCTCCATACTCCTGTGTGGGTCCTACAGGAACCAATTGCTTAATGTCTTTGTACGACCAGCCCTTGTAGCACTTGCGTTGGAAATGACACACTGTTCCAGAAAAGGTAAATTCACCTTTTTATTATAATAATTGTCAATCTGAAAATTAAACCATAGATTTACTCCCCTTATTCAGTTATGTGATTCCCAAGTAGGCATGTTGTTCTCTCATTCCTTGGCCCTAAGTGTTCTAGGCATGGTGAAACTGGGAGCAGGCCTAGATGAGCTACAAATTGCAAAACAATATAAAATAGCATTTTGTGCATGCAAATCTCCCTGTGAACTGGATTTAGAGTGTATCTCCAGGTTCGGATGACACACCACGGCTTGTTGTGGGTTATTTAACCCATGTCAAGACAAGCTGCAGCACCCGCAGGCCCCAGGTTGCATATTTAAAATGGCGGCCACATGCACCCCGCATGTGGCCGCAGCCTCACCGTGGGTTAAATAATCCATGGTGGGCTGTTGTGTTGTGTGAACAGCTGTCTTCTCCCCCCCCTCCCCCTTTCTCTTTTTAAGCTACCGTATCTTGGAAGTGGACAAATGGTATCAAGTTAAAATGTCCAATATGCCAATTCAGTGTCCATCATGCACGCAGACTAGTTTAGGGTAAATAAAATGTGAAGCTTACATCAGCTTACATGAAACTCACTGGGTGACTTTGGGCCAGTCGCTGACTCTCAGCCTAACCTACCTCACAGGGTTGTTGTGAGGATAAAATGGAGAGGAGGAGGAGGATTATGTAAGCCGCCTTGGGTTCCTTGCAGGAAAAAAGGCGGGGTATAAATATAATAAATAAATAAATTTGCAGTTCATGATGAAGATCCTCAGTAGCCCTTGGTGCTTTAGTAGGTTCCTGTCCTGTGCCCTAACTAATTTGGGCTGCAGTCTTGATTACTTCTAATCTTCATTAATCCAACAGGAATTATATATGTGAAGCCACTCTGGGAGCCTTTTCTGGCTGAAGAGCGGGGCATAAATGCAATAAATAAATAAATAAATAAACTGTGAATAGGATTTCACCCTTTGTTTGGCAAACAGGAATTCTGCAGTAGCTGCTTGTCAAAAGAGATGGCGCTCATATTGACTGTTTTTATTGCATAATTTGTCACTGAGGTTAACCACAATCCATCAGCAATAATTCTGCTTTTGTGGAACTCCATTTAATTTATACATGAGAAGCTTCTGATGGATTGTGCCTGCCATTTCCAAGTGACTCCAGCATTAATGTGTACATATTCAGTTTTTCTGTCATCAGTTTAAGTATATTGGTCTTGAACAAATAGCATCTTGCAGACCTTCTATTTTAATGGCAAAGTGCTTTGAAGAAAGGGCTTGTTCATGAATCGTTAAAATTTGTTTTCCAGAGGAAGTCTATAGCAATTTTGCTTTCTGGCTTGATGTCTTTTCTGATGAGTTTATCTTCTTACCTGGAATCCACCTGAAGGTAAAGTTCTCTGTGCATTCTTGATCACTTAATATCTATAGGAATTTCTAATTGATTTCACTGGTGTCAGGACTGTGCCCAACATAAATGAGGAATAGTATCTTGGGGGCTGATAACAAATAATGTTTGCCAATTAACATAATTGTTCCAATTTATAGTATTGTATTTTGGGAAAGCTTTTTAAAATAACAGGTATATTTTAATGGGTAGAAAATATAAACAAAACCCGAGAGCCTTGACAGTGGTTTTTGGAGCTTCTTGTACAGAGGATTCTGGACTAGTTAACAGTCTGAAACATAAAGATAATTTGAAGTGGGTGGCATTTCTTTCTCTCCCCCCCCCCCCCAGTCCTCTAAGTCCTGCCAACATTTTATCCTTTAAGTTTGTCCACTATTCTGCACTCATCTCTGGAGAGTATCAGTCCATTGTCCCTTCTCACATTCCCCTACGTCCTGCTCTTAACCTGTGGTATGTTGCCATGCAGGGCAGGGGCATTGGGGGACAAAGTAGCTTTGGGTACTAAATAAACTGGAATAGTGGTTAAAGGGATGGGGCTGGCAAGTAGGCCTTAAGTTGTCTTAGACCTGGTTCGCACATGACAACAACCCATGGTTTAAACAACCCATAGGTTGCTGCGCATGAGCAGGAGAGAGAGAGTGCTCTGCCTCCCGCACACACGCCACTTCCACTTTTACTCAACAATCCACAATTGGCTTCTTTGTAGGTTCTTCTTCGTGGTCTCTGTGCATCACACACATGGGCTCTGTGCCTGTGCTGAGACCGTTTTGGGAAAGTTCTATAGCTGAGGAAAAATCGGGTGGGAGCTCCTCCCCCTTCGCACGTGCTCCTTAGCGCAGCTCCCACCCGTTACCTCAGTTCCTCTTTGACCGCCATTGCATTTGGTAGTTTTGGATTGTTTCTCTGCATTTGTTCACAGTGGTTACGTACTTCACAGCTGAGGTTCTTCTACTTTTCAAACTAAATCTTCAAATTTTCAAACCCTTTCTCACTTAATAGTTTTTTTAAAAAAAGAATTTCCTCCCAACTTCTTTCTTCTTCGTTAATATTGCTGCCGTCATGTGGCCCATAAAAGCGCCTTTCAGGAAATGTGTGAAGTGCGGCTCTAAGTTGCCTCCGGCAGATGGGCATTCTCTTTGCCTTGTGTGCTTGGGAGAATTGCATATTGTTGAGAACTGCCATCACTGTCAAGCCTTTACTAGGCAAGCCAGGAAGCACAGGGTGGATAAGCTTAAAGCCATTCATTGGCATAAAGCTCTTGCCGCAATTACAACAACGACTTCTGCTCCTCCGTTGAGGCCACAGACTCCGCCCTCTCATACCGTTACTTCAGAATGCCCTGCTACACCGAGCAAGTCGGTAGAGTCTATGCTAGCTAAAAGATCGTCTAAGCAGACGCATACATCAAAGGGCGAAGATGAGCGTAAAGAGGAGGAGGAGTCTAAAAAGAGCAAAAATAAGGCATCGGCTACTCCATTAGTTTCCTTCTCACTGGTACCGTCCTCGGGCTCGAGCGGACCAGTAGTTCTGAGTGTGAGATCCGAACCCGGACTGATGGGTTGTCTAGGGACTAAGAGTAGGGGAGGCTGAGGTCTCAGAAATGTTACTGGGGAATAATCGGGAGGGAGACCCATAACTGTCCCTCATGCTCTATTGCTCCTGCAATCTTTTAATCATATATTTGTTTAAGAGCAATTTGCCCTTGAGCTAATATATCAAGTAACATACATTACTTTGATCCTCATGGTACCATTTTTTAATAGTCACCTCATGGTACAATTAGTTTTAAAGTCAAACTAATGTAGGAACAGAACAAAAAATCAATGTTAGGTATAGACATTCTCAAATAATAGTACTGTATTAGGCAAGAAGCATATGACTTGGGCACACTATGCTGAAAAACAGGTTTTGATTTGGAATTGTGTAACCAGACTCCCATTTCCATTATATTACTCAGCTTCGAGTGTGTGCACTCTAACATCAATTATCATACATTAGATTAATGTTTTGGTATCAAAAAGGAGCCAGCTACTATGGAATGTTAAAAACTATCTATACTTTTTCAGCACAACCCCAAGCTTTCCCCCCAGTTACTAAAATAACATTTTAATGGGAGGACATTTAGATAGACTGTTAATGTTAGTAATAGATTAATTTTTTAAAATTATATTAGGCCTACAGTGTTTATAATATCTCATTCAGCAGAAATATGGGTGTTGCATGTCTGTAGTTGTCTGCTTGGCATTAGGTCCATTAAGAAAAAATAACCAATTTTGTTTAACCTGTAGGATTTTGAAGAAGGTTGTTTCTTGCTTACAAAATGTGATGCAGTTCAAGTCACTCCCCAGCAAATCTTTGTTACAGAGAAAGGAAGCACTGTCATCTCTTTCTTGATAGCAATGTTCAGGCCTTTTGTGGAAGGTTACCAGGTACAAAAATTAACTGCAAAATTCTTTTCACCAGTCTCTAGTCCATTAATTTTGTGGGGGCAATAATAACAGGTAGTTCAGTGACAGATGATAGTGCTGAGATTATGCATTTTATTTATTTATTTATTTATTTGATGTATCACTTTTATAATTTCAGTAACTCACTCTACACACACACCCCAAACTCAACCTTAAAACAAGATTGCAGCCTTTTAGAGATAAGTAAAAGCAACAATAAAACACATCCATAGCATCAGGTTATATGCTTAAAAGCCTGACAAATAAAGATGTTAACACTGGATGGAGGGTGTTTAACCTGCTCTGGATGGCATTGCACTCCTCCTGAAGGAGCAGGTCCGTAGCTTGGGCTTTCTCCTGGAGTCATCATTGCTACATGAAGCTCAGGTGGTTTCAGTGGCATGGAGTGCCTTCTACCAGTTTTGATTGGTGGCCCAGCTGTGCTGCTATCTGGATAGGGCTAACCTGGCTTCAGTAGTCTATGCTCTGGTAACCTCAAAGTTAGATTCCTGCAATACATTCTACATAGGGCTGCCTTTGAAGATGGTTCAAAAACTGAAGCTTGTGCAAAATGTGGCAGCCAGATTGCTAGCAGGGACCAGAAGGTCTGAACATATAGCACTGATGCTGGCCCACTTACATTGGCTGCCTGTATCTTTCCAAGCCCAGTTCAAGGTGCTAGTTTTGTCCTATAAAGCTTTACGTGGCTCAGGACTGCAATGCCTGACAGAGTACCTCTCCTGGTACGAACCTATCCGTACACTTCAATCGTCATCTGAGGCCCTCCAAGTGAGGTTTGGAGGATGGCAACAAAGCAGAGGGCCTTCTTGATGGTGGCCCCGACTGTGGAATGCTCCCCCTAGTGAGGTCTGCCTGGTGCCAATATTGTCATCTTTTCAGTGCCAGGTTAAGACTACAACTTATGATAAGGATTTTTAACAGAATCTGGGATTTTTATTGTTGTTTAAAATGGTTTTTATATTTTTGTATGTTAATGTTTTTTTGTTACGTTGTTATATTGTATTTTTAGGGGTCCCCTCTAGAGGGACAGTAGACATGATTTTTACTGCACGTCAGCTCCAAGAAAAATGCCGGGAGCAAAATCAACCCCTTTATATGGCATTTATCGATTTGGCTAAGGCCTTTGATACTGTAGACCGTACAGCTCTCTGGACTATCCTTATGAAAATTGGATGCCCCAATAAATTTGTGAATATCTTGCGACTTCTCCATGACAACATGACGGCAACGGTTTTGGACAACAACGGCTCTCATGGTGCTCCATTTAAAGTGGGATCAGGTGTTAAACAGGGATGTGTTATCGCCCCAACATTATTTGCCATTTTCATCGCCATGGTTTTACATCTTGTCAAGGGGAAACTTCCCACCGGTGTGGGAATTATATATCGAACAGATGGAAAGCTTTTTAATCTCAGCAGGCTGAAAGCAAAAAGTAAGGTAAATACAACCTCCATTGTGGAACTTCAGTATGCTGATGATAATGTGGTCTCCGCACATTCAGAGGACGATCTCCAAACTATCCTAAATGCTTTTGCAGAAGCATACGAAAAACTTGGTCTCTCACTTAACATCAAAAAAACCAAAGTGCTTCATCAGCAAGTGCAAGCCAACCCTTTGGTGATGCCATCTATCCAGCTTGGCGGGACAATACTGGAAAATGTCGATCATTTTCTCTATCTTGGCAGCTATCTTTCTGTTACAGCTAACATCGACAGTGAAATCCAGCATCGTCTGAGCTCCGCAAGTGCCGCATTTTCTCGAATGAAACATAGAGTGTTCGAGGATCGGGATATTTGTAAGAAGACCAAAACACTGGTTTATGAAGCCATTGTATTACCAACTTTATTGTATGCCTGCGAAACATGGACTATCTATAAACGTCACTTCCACCTCCTTGAAAGGTTTCATCAACGCTGCCTCCGGAAAATCCTGCAAATTACTTGGGAAGATAGGCGAACAAATGTCAGTGTACTGGAAGAAGCAAAGAGTACTAGCATTGAAAAAATGATCCTTCAACGCCAACTTCAGTGGACCGGTCATGTTGTTCAAATGCCTGACTGCCGTCTCCCAAAGCAGTTACTTTACTCCCAACTCAGGGATGGAAAGCGGAATATCGGTGGTCAATATAAGAGGTTTAAAGATGTTCATAAGGCTAATCTAAAAAAATGCAATATAAACATCGAAAACTGGGAAGCTCTGGCCCATGAACGATCTAACTGGAGGTTGGCCTTTCACAAAGGTTCCATGGACTTTGAAGAAGCCCGAGTGCAAGGTGAAAGGGAGAAACGTGCTAAGCGGAAAGCACGTCAAACGAATCCTTTACAGGACCATCTTCTATCTGGTAACCTGTGTCCTCACTGTGGGAAGCTGTGTGGATCTAGAATTGGCCTCCACAGTCACTTACGGACCCATCGCCACAGTCTACACAATCTTCTTTAGAATTTCCTCCTTTTATCCCGGAAGACAATCTTACTCGGTCACGAGTGATCGCCTGATGATGATGATATATTGTATTTTTAGGGGTTTAATCTTTGTAAACCACCCAGAGAGTTTTGGCTATTGGGCCATACAGAAATGTATTGAATTAATGAATCTAGGTGCCCAGATGAGTTTCCCCGTGGAGAGCATTCCAGAGTTGGGGCACTACTATGGAAAACATCCTCTGCCCAGTTGCCATCCATCTAATTTTTGATGGCAAGGGCACCCAGAGAAGGGTCTCCAATTATTAGCTTAAGAGAAGGGTAGGTTCATGTGGGAGGAGGTGGCCCTTTAGATACCTTTATCCTAAGCTGTTTAGGGTTTTGGAGGTTAAAACATGTAGCATGGATGTGCTAAGAGAGATTAGTATAGATGTGAACTGAAGAAAAACAAAACCTATCCCCTTTTTATATAGAGTTGCATCTCCTGATTAAGCTGATATTTAGGATAGGGGCTGGAAGGAGCTGCAACCTTGGAAATCCCTTCCGAGGTCACAGCCCTGCGGAGCACCCACCCTCCTGCCTTGTAGCTGGCACGGTTCTTTCTGCACCGGCAGGGAACCAAACACGGAAGACCATGTTCGGTTCCCCTGGGGGGGGGGGGCGTTCCTGGGGGCAGGGCTGGGAGGAGTGAGGCTCTGCCAGATTCCGAAAAATCCAGGTGGCACCTCAGCCTCTCCGCCTCATGAGGAGAGGTAAAACATCTAGATGGTCGAAATTGGCCGTCTCGATGTTTTTGAGGGTGAGGGGAGTGCGGCAGATATCCTATCCACCATGCTCCTCCCGCCCTCAATAGGATGCCCATAATCCTCCGGGTTCAGAGGGTTACAGGCAGCCTCATACGATCGTGCTGTTAGTGTATCACTTATCCAGTGATGTCAAAATTGAATTAATAACTTGAGATTTGTGTTATCTGTGGAAAGAAGCCCCTACCTATAGCCCTTACTGCTTGTGGGTTCCCATATCCTTGTGCCACAAGAAATCTTGTGTTATTCATACAACAACAACACCCCCCGCCCCCAATTCCATATTAAATACTGTTTTGAAAACTTAGGGGATTCTCAAAAGTAGACTGAGGTGCAGTATGGAGAATTTGCCATTCAAAGAAGAAGAAGAAAAATATCCTACTGGCACTGGGTAAACCTGTGAAGTTGCTCTTTAGAACCCACTTCAACTCTTTAAAATGCTGTGAAGTATTTTTCAACTCAGCTGTTCTGTTTCTGTTGTGAACTTCCCTTCAGAATGCTGAACATTTCACAATGTGCTTAGTAAAACAAATATTTGAATGTTTTTCTTAGATAATCTGCAAGTACCTTTCTAAGGAAGCAAATGAGGCCTTTACTGAGAAGCAGTTTACATTTGGAGTCCGAAGCTTTGCTTCTCAGCTTCTTGAAACAGGTGTGTGTTCTTTGAACAGTGCAAGTGCTTTGCTTATGTTAACTCTTGGGTGTAAGGATGGAAGTTTTAATTGCTCCCCTTCGTCCTGTTTAGGAAGCACTCAGTGTTATGAGGTCCTGTCTTCAGATATGCAGAAAAATGCTTTGGCAGCTCTTGTGCGACTAGGTGTTGTGGCAAGAATGAAAATGTGAGTACATGTTTGGGACTCAAAGAAAAAATGAGGATGATATCCAACTCCCAATAGTCAAAAATGTTAAAAGGTGTAAGGTCTATTACAATTAAATAAAGCTTTCAATACAAAACACCAACCACAAAAACCCTAGTAAATAAATACATATTTGTTAAAAGAAAATATAAATACCAGTATCCAGCTGGTGTCTCTGCTGATGGAAGGCTCTTTGCTCCAGCAGAGGCTTCTGTCAGTGGACTAGGGAGAGAGATGATTTTCATTTATTCACTCTGCCCCCTGCAGCCCCCCACACTGTTCTGAAGGGTCTGCCAACCCTCTGGGGCAGCTTGCTGGGGGGAAGCGCAGGAGGCTGACCTAGCTTCCACTAGATGGACATCAATTGGGTACAACCCAATCAATCCTCAAACATTAAATCAATATGTAAAAATACCTAATTTAAAACAGAAATGATGAAACATGACAGATGAATGCTAAAATCATGATAAATGCTAAAATCAGTTTTAACTGATATTTAGCAAAGCTCCTTTTACTTTGCTAGTTAATTTGGTTCCATACCAAAAATCAACCCAAATCGAATGCTCATGTTTGTGTTGCTTCTAAAAATGACTTTGGCTTTGCCCAGTTTCTAAAGAGTCATGTGGTGATGGGGTAACCATAGCAGGGCTCATACTCCATATTCAGGTCTATTTTAGGGACTTTAGGGTACTTTCAGGTCAAAAAAAGGGACCAAAATAGGGACCTCATGAAACTATGGAAACAACAAAAACGTCACTCAAAAGAATGTTAAAAAAACCCTACCCTACCACTAAGCCGGCTAAGGTCAACCAAAAAACTTTTTTAAAAACGCTTTTCAAGGCATATTAACTCTTTAAGTTTAATTTTTAGCTTGTCTTTTAACTTTAACTCAGCTTTTAAGTTCATCGATTATTTTAGCCATATTAAATGACCAAAAATAAGGTTTTTTTATTTGACCCTGGATGGGGTATGGCTAAGTTTTATTTATAGTCAAAATACAGAAATATACAGACTACTTTTACACCTCTACTTGTTATCATTTCTTTTTAATACCTTAAATATTATATATCACATTTAACTTTGGTTAACTTTTACTTTTGGTCCTTTTACTACTTTACTTTTCTTTCTTGGCAGACCTCTCAAAAAATGAAGTTATTAGAGAAGATGCTTCTCTAAAGAGCTGAGGGGAACACACTTAGCAATTTTTAAAGACATTGGGCCTGAATTACTGCAACTTGCCTACAAAATTATACTGAAAATCATAGAAATTAACATGAATTATTTAAAAAAAATTCATATACCCATTTTTAGGGACTTTAGGGACCTAGTATTTAAAAAAGGGACTTTTAGGGACTTCGTTTCAGTTTAGGGAATTTTAGGGACTTTAGGGACCGAGTATGAGCCCTGCCATAGAGACAATCTTTTGAATCCAACTTGCCAGATAGCAAGCAGCCACTATAGATGTTTGTATAATCATTACTCTGTAATGTGCCCTATCTTCCATTATAAAACAGTAATAGTCAGATCTGTGAGAGCTGGACTGACCCGGGTTCAAAAGCTCTCCTAGCCAGTGACCCTCAGTCCCAGTCACGCAGACGGAAGGAGGAGATATCAGCAGTTAATAAAGATTAAAGAATTTATTTGTAAGACCCAATTACATGGGATTAAGGCAAGCAATGCAAGCTTCTCTTACGCAGAAGAGATGTCCTCACTACATGATTGCAGATTCAAATCCAAGACCCCAGTGGCAAGGCTGAGATGGAGTGAAGTGACTGACTTCAAGTAGAAGTCTGAAGTCCAGAAGACAAAGAGGTGGTCACTGTGTCAACAAGTGTCTTACTTTATAGTCAGACCCTGTACCTATAAATAGGATATTACTCACCTATTATATAACCTGTTGTTCACACAACATGTTGACTACAATTGTCCCATGAGTCTGAGTCATAAACCTTGAGACTATCTGGTGACTACCAGGAGACCTTGTGTACTTCACCTCAAGAGACATCCTCCATGTCAGGTGACAATCTCGTTCTGCCCACCATGCAAAACCTAACAAGATCAACCCATGTTGTGAGTCATGCATTATTTCAGGGGTCCCCAATGTGGCGCCTGTGGGCACCTCGAATGACACCCACGAAGGGGTCCCCAGCATGGTGTCCATGGGCTCCCGAAAAAACTGTTTTTACATTTTTATTTTTAAATTCTGTTTTTGTAATATACATACAGCTTTGTATGAAATGCATACATCTTTCTAGCAATTATACATAGGCTTCAATAAAAGCAAACCAAATATCCAAATAAGTATCCATTGAGAGAGCCAACAGTGCAATAGTGCTCTGCATGCCTCCATAAAACCATTAGAAAATAGTTTTTCTATTTATATTATGTGGTCTTAAAATGGTAAATTAACCACTGTCTTCCAGATTACAATCAATAATTACTGTTGCTGTCACTTCCCCCTTTCAAAATAGATAACTAAAAAAACTGACATTCTGAGCAGTTGGTCAATAACTTTGATAAGCAGAAGGAACATTGGCAGCTATTTTTCATGTCAACGTTCTCAATGGCATACTTGAATGTTTAATTATTCATCTTAATTATTCCATTGAAGGATGGCTTCTTGAAATATCAGCTGAGGTGTAAAACTGATGGCACAAGGAGGAATTACTGAGTGTTGTTCACATGTTTAAAATTGTATTGTTTCATATTTCTTTTGGGTTAGAGAATTAGAAGATTACAGTATGTGGCTTAGTCCTTGTTCTTTCTTTTCCAGGACTGATGGATTCACTTACAGTGTAAGTAAAGAGGCTCTGAGTAAAACTGCAGGAATGTTTGGTAAGTGTCCTTGTTAATGGATAGAGTTCTGTGAAATTTTAGAGATACACAGGGCCTTAGGTACCATGTTTGCATTAGTCCATCTATGGTATTGAATGGCCAATCCTCTCATATGGCTTTAAATATTTATTCAATGCATATTTGTTTCCACTTTTAGTAGTTTCCATCTTTCCTTCCACATTGTAGTGAAAAATGTGTCTCCTTGTATTCCTACCTTGACTGTTATAACTCTATGGGTGCTTGGTTCTTTTAAGAAAGCAAACAAGCTATACCCTAAAACATTTAGCAAATAAATTCAAAACTAAGATACAGATCACCATGTATTGCATGTGGATTTTTAAAATGTAGTTTTGATTATGCCCTCCACTACGTACCACCTGTCACCATATCTCATCCCTTCAACTTCACCGATTCCAGCCTTGTTGTCTTCTTAAGGTCATTTTAAGATTGCTTTTAAGACCATCAGTGTTTAATGTTCTGCTGTGGGCATTGTTTTATTGTTGCTGGTTTTATTTTATCTATTCATTTGGTACTGCAGTGGGGTTTTTAATTATTTGATGCTTAGGTTCTTAGTGTTTTAGTGTCTAAATTTTGCAAACTGCCCAGAGAACTATGTTGAGTTGGTGGTATATAAGTGTTGAAAATTAATTAATAAACACTTTGCATAAGTAATCTCACAGTTTAACTGTGTGGTGTGTGTTTTTTTGTTCACGTAACATTATGTGCTACTTCTGTAACAGCTTTTCAAAGGAACAGAGAGTGAGCCCTTCCAATCTCTGTCTCAGAACTATTATGCTCTGTATTCCTATCCTTCTAGAATCTAGAATATGTGTACGAAAACCCATGGCTGCAAGACTTTAATCTTGAGCGGCTTGCCTTATGCACATTGCAACTGCGGAGAACAGTTGGAAGTAAGGCAGATGATGGACAGAATGTTACTGAAGACTACAGAATACACTTTCAACCTTGAAATGTTACTACTGTACAGTGGTGGAGAAAGAACTTCTGCAGTCAAAATGTTTTCATCACTACTTGAATTTTATCAGCATTGATGCTTAGGATTATTTGTACACTGATGTTCTCTTTAATAAATATAATTCCTTTCCCTCCTTCACCTGCAATTAATATTTGGCAGACTTACACAGTAACATCTGAAATGTTTGTCATAAGGAAATGGTTACTTTTATATGGTTATTTTGTTGTTGTGAAAAAAATGTAACTGAGAAACTAAGAATATAACATTAAAAGCAATATTTAATGAAAAACATCACTGGTTGCCATTGTATTTACTATGAAGAGATTATTTATTCTCTGTCTTTCGTGAAAGTAACTCCCACAAAATGTCAATACTGTAACTGATTTTTTTTATTGTATATGTAACTCTTGAAATATTAAACTAAGAATCATTTTTGCTGCTTTAAACTGTTACACACAGATGACTTTTAGTGTAATGTGCATTATGTGAGGTTTTTTTGTTAGGTTTTACAAAAGCACATTGTCCATTATGTTCATGAGTTGATGCTGTGTGTTTGAGAGAGACAAATATAACAAAAGTTCATGCTGATAGATTTTTCTCTCTTGAGGCTGCCCTCCTATGCATGCATACATACATACTTGAGAATAAGTTCCACTGCAATCATGGCATTTTCCTCTGAATATTTATGGGTATTATTAGACTGTGTCACAGTTGATTGATGGCTACCAGAAGTGGTGTTAGGGGGTGGCCCACTAGAGCTGGAGCCCTAAATCTCTGGGAGGCCACCTGTCCCGCCACCCTGCTGTCCAATGGCACTTGCTGAAATAAATGTACAGTCATGCCTTGGATTGAGAGCATAATTCGTTCTGGAAATGTGCTTGTAATCCAAAACACTCTTATATCAAAATGAAATCCCCCCCAAAAAAATTTGCACAGAGATTTTTAATTTAAGCCGTACTGCAGTGCTTGTATTGCAAGACGTCGCTTGTATATCAAGTCAAAAAAATTAAATAAATATTTAAAAATTTGCTTGTCTTGCAAAACGCTCTCAAACCAAGTTACTTGCAATCCAAGGTATTACTGTACAGGTGCCTTGCAGGGATGATGAAGAGTCCTTGGTTTCGAGTCACGAGTCTTTGGACCCGAGTCTCGAGTCCGAGTCCTTTGTCCAAAATGGTGACTCACAAGTCACGAGTCACTCCCAAAACTGACTCCACAAGTCCCTATTAAAATCAATGGGGGGGTTTCCCAACAAAATAAGGCTATTTCAGATGTGTGGCTTAAATAAATTCTAGGCACAAGTGTGCCTTTTTGTTTCAAAACTCTGCAACTGATTATGGCAAGAACAGACCAGGCAGACAAACCCAAAATAACCAGACAGGCAGAGGAGGCAGGGAACCCCAAAACAGGCAGGCAGAGGTCTTTGTCTTGGACAATTCAAACTGTGGAACTGGTTAAGAAGAGGCCAGGCAGGCAGAGGAGGCTGGGAACCCCAAACAGGCAGGCAGAGGCAGCCAAACCCAAAATGTCTGAAAGGTTGCATTTTAGGAAAATGATTTAAAAAAATAAACTTGCTGTACTTCCTAAAACCTATCCATGTTGCATTTGAGGAACACGAGTCCTTGGTCTAGAGTCTCGAGTCGAGGCTCAAGTCCCATTAAAAATATTGGGACTCGAGTCACAGGGGGGACTCAGTCTGACTCACGAGTCGAGTCCTGGAGTCCAAGTCCCCATCACTGGCGCCTTGATGATCTCGGTTGCATCTGATTCCCCCTGGATTAGCTGGCTTTTTGCCCACATGTACTTCACCTCCTGCTCCCTCCTCCGCCCCCTGCATCTTTCTGCCTGAGGCCTTTTTCTGAAATCAAATACTCTCCCCTCCCCTGTCCATACATCCCTCTTTACATATAGGGTGTTGTCCTTAGGAGACAGGGTCTTTTAAAGACACGCACAAAGACTTTACTGCATATGTAAGTTAGCACACGCAAATTTGTGCTTTTTTTTTTTTTTTTTTTTTGTCCTGTGGGTGAGCCTCGGATCTTTTCGGTACCTAGCACCGCCCCTGATGGCTACAGCTGGAAGTCAGGTATTCAGAAAACGTTTGCCCTTCGGGAACAGCATGCTTCATGCAATATTTCTAAACTCATGCTTTACTAGAGTCCTGCAAGAGTTTAAAGCAAAGGAACCGAACAAGGGCATTTGAAACAGGAGCAAGGCTGCATTTCAGCTTTGGGTTTGGAAGAGGTTACCTCATTCACCAGGGGTGGAGGAGAGGATTCTGTAGGGGCGCCTAAAAGCCACGTCAATTCTTTTCAGCGTAGGCCTGATTTGGAAAGAGCCACCCCACTCCTTTCTCTTCCTTCTGCAAGGATGCAAAAAATGCTTTCCGGCCTTCTAGTCGCGCGACTCAATCTTGGACCGTGTCCCACAGCGGAGAGCGGGGGTGGGCATTAATAATAGCGCCTCGGCGCGTGAGAAAGCCCGTAAGCCGCCGCTCCACCAGGGGCGCTGTATCTCCGCGGGAGCCTTGGAGCGCAGGCGGTGGCGTGGCTGGGCTCGCCTCGCGCTGCCTTCCGCCCCGTTGGTCGCGTTGCTCGTTCAGCTGCTCGGCGGAGAGGGGGAATGGGCTCGTGGCGGGTCGAGCTGGGCTTCGTGGAGGAGGCAGCGGCGGCTTGGCGGCTGCGCAGTGACCAGTTCCCTTGCAAGGTCGGCGGGAGGCCGGCCTGGCTGGGCGAGAGCGGCTTGCCGGGCCCTGCCGAGCTCCGGTGCGGCGTGTGCGGGCAGCCGTGCGCTTTCCTGCTGCAGCTCTATGCGCCCTGTCAAGACCGGCCCGATACCTTCCACAGAAGCCTCTTCCTCTTCGCCTGCCGCCAACCCGCCTGCCACCGCCCCGCGGGCCCCGCTCCGGGTAGCCTGAGAGGTAAGGAGGCGTGTGGATCGCCGTGGCGACCTGCCTGTTCCAGAGTTAAGTTCGGTGCCCTGGCTAGGCGACCTGGTGCCCTCCAGATGTTTTGGACTACCGCCCCCATCAGCCCCAGGCAGCAGTGGTCAGGGATGATGGGAGCTGTAGTCCAAAACTTCTGGTGGGCAACAGATTAGTTTTAAAGTTTTATACTATATTTTATCGTGTTGTATTTTATGGTTTTAATTGTTGCAAACCACCCAGAGAGCTTCAGCTCTTGGGCGGCATAGAAATGTAATAAATAAAGCCACTAACAATATTTAAAAAATGGTCATACAATACCTTGGATTGCAAGTAACTTGGTTTGAGAGCGTTTTGCAAGACAAGCAAATTTTTAAATATTTATTATTATTATTTTGACTTCATATAGAAGCGACATCTTGCAATACAAGTACTGTAGTACGGCTTAAATTAAAAATCTCTGTACAATTGGGGGAATTTCGTTTTGATATAAGTGTGTTTTGGATTACAAGCACGTTTCCGGAATGAATTATGCTCTCAATCCAAGGGATGACTGTACTCTCTCTTTCAGATAGTTAATCATTTACTTGTGTGCGTTTCTCTTTTAAGCTTTTAGGAATCAGCTACCAAGGAAGAATGACACCTACTCTTACGATCCACCACCTGAAGAGCCATCCCTAGAAGAGCTGCCTCTCGTGAATCTGCAGCTAAAATGTGGAGCTAAGCTGTGCAGAGTCTGTGGGTGTTTGGGTCCCAAAACCTGCTCCAAATGTCACAAGGCTCATTATTGTAGCAGAGACCATCAGGTTAGGGATTGGAAAGCAGGACATAAGGTATCATGCTTGCAATCTGGTAAGTGATTAGAAATATGCTTGAATGTAGAATAAGTAATACTTAAGGGATACATTAAAATTGGGTATGTAGGCCAATGAACATGTTGCACTTGGATTTGTGTTCATTGGCACCCAAATCTTGCAAGAGTTTACATCCATTGAAATAGGTTTAAGAGTAAAGTGCCAGCTCTGCTAAGGTTAATGGGACTAAACCCAAGTCCAAATGCTCCAGTGCATTCTATACAGGCACACTTTCAAAAGCTGGATGACACCTGCTGTCCGCACCATGCTTTCCCTGTGTTCTTACTGATCCTGCACCCATCTAGAGTTGTGGGCAATTTCATGGTATCAGTTGACACTTGGGGGGGGGGGGGAGTCATGTCACTGCAGGGTTCTGATGTCATTCCTGCTCCTAGAGGCAAGCGGGTTTGAAGAAAGAAATTAAAAAATGGAGACATAGCAGCATTTTTAAAACTGAAGACTGTTGTGCGCTTGCCTCTTGCTGGCAACCAGGTTTTCCTTTTGGAGGAGGGTCAGGACTTCTTCCTCCTTCCCTTCCAGTATAAGCACCTCTTATACTGTCTGAAATGGTGAGGGTGGGGGGGTGGGGAGATGGAGAGCATGTGAGCAAGAGGCGATGGGATCTTCCTCCTGCTGTTCGTACACTCCTGGCTGTTCTCTCAAGCTTATTCCTAGTGAGCGGAGATGGAGAGCAAGAAGCAATAGACTTATTGCTCTCCATCTAATATTCTAAGTGCTAGTTCCTGTTGTGCTCTCAGTGGGTCCCGTGAGTGCAATGGAACCAGTAGAGGTGCAGCGGCCCTCCTGGATACTGCCCAGTGTGTTGTATCTCTTTTCCTTTTTAACTAAGAAATACAAGGGACACATTGGTATATGAAGAGGAGAATTCCTTCCTTCAGTTGCCCTTTATAGTTGTCTTCTCCAATCCCTCCTCTTAGTAGTTTCAGTAAGGATGGAGGAGGGGGAAAGAAAGAGTGTAACTGGAGGGAGATACACAGATACAGTTGTATATAGAAAGTTATTTATGCTTCAAGCTAAAGTGAACGTTTGTCTTTTGACCATCATGGCACCAAATTATATGGCTACTGCTAATGTAAGTCTAAAGTAACCTTTTTACAGTTTCTAAAGCACTGGAAGGTAGCTGTTCTCACACGTGGTCTAGAAGACTGATCCAGTATGATAGTAGGCATTTTTCTGTGAATGCATCTTCTTTGGAATTAACAGTTCGTTGCTAAAGAAAACCCTGTTTATACTGTGGCTTATCTTTATTTTCCCCACTGTTCCATTCTATATTTGTTGCCAGTTTTAACCCCCCCGAGACCATTTTAAAATAGGTTTAGGGTGCAATCGGTAGGCAAACTTGGAGGCATCTGATCATCCAATGCAGGACCGGGGGAGCAGTGAGAGCGATCTTTGCCTCCCCATCCTCCCACCCTGCAGATTTCTTTAGACAGACTTTTTATCCCATCTAGCGAGGGGGCTTCGGAGCGGGAGGGAGGGAGGCTGGAGGAGGCTTAGAATAAATTGTATCCTGGCCTCTCCGGTCTCCTCCCTTCCCCATCCACTGGAACACCCCCCCCCCCATTCCTCCTCCAAAGTCGCTTTTCTGATCGTGGAGGGCAGCTGGTGCAGTTCTTTCTATGCCATCTGCAAGGGGCTGGGGTATTGGATCTCCGACTCCCACTTCTGAGGTCATAGCGCTTTCTCAGAAGGGGGAAATCTGAACGATCCTATGGTCCATGAGACGCTCGCCCAGGGACCATAGGATTGCTCTCTTAATGTGCAATACAAAATGTGAATATGGAAAAAAATAACCCAAAGCATGTTGGGTTCTTGTTTTGTAGATCAGCTGAATATTGTGATTCCAGATCATAAATTTCTTTTCCCCGAGTATGAAATTGTAAGAGAGCTTGAGGAAGCAGACTCCTCCACTATCAATGAAACAGAGCAGGAAGATCTAGAGAAAAATGAAGAATCTATATCTGCAGATAATATATGTAAGTAGTATGAATGAGTTTCTGTATTCCAAGAGATATTTTTTTAAATTAAATCTACTTTTGTTTCATATTGAAATACCTTACATAGAAGGGTAAACTGCCTGTATGCCTGCAGCTCATAAATGAAAGTAACTGAGCCCAAAAAACCGCAGGTGGAGTTGTGATCCTGATAAATCTCTCAATATTGACACATAACTGTGCTAACCTGTACTCTTGCATGCAGACATTTAAAATTAGTACAGTCTTTGATCAAAAGTTAACTTGAAAATTAAAATTCTGATCTTATTTTGTTCTAACTTAACATGCAAGCCTTTTGAAGACTTACAGTTCAATCATATACATGTCTGCTCAGAAGTAAGTCCATTGACTACAATGGGACTTACTTCCCAGATAAGTCTGTATAGGATTGCAACATTCTGGCTGTTTATAAAGTGGAAGTTATAGAAATGACATGGATATCTGAAAGAGGAGGTATGGCTCGGTGAGCTTTTGTTATGAATGTGATGCCGACTAGAATTACAAGCTCTCCAATTATTTTGAATATTTAAATAAGTAATTTTACCACCTTATTGCTGATAACATATATGTTTTTACTCTGATGTTTTTATTAGGTTGTTTAGTTTAACATGTTCATTGTAACCCATCTTGTGAGGGCTTGGCCTTAAAAGGCAACATAGAGAGATAGTTAAATATAGTGATAGTTGGTCCTCTTAAGAATGCTATTTTAAAAGAATTCACAAGTGGCTGGGGCAAGCTGGGAGTTGTAGGACTTTTTTCTGCCTAAACATGCATAGGATTGTGCCAAGTAATTTAAAAGTCAGAACCAGTGTGGCATAGTGGTGAGAATGTTGGACTGGGACTCGGGAGATCCAGGTTCTAGTCCCCGCTCAGCCATAAAACTCACCGGGTGACTTTGGGCCAGTCATTGACTCTCAGCCTAACCTACCTCACAGGGTTGTTGTGAGGATAAAATGGAGGAAGAGGATTATGTAAGTCGCCTTGGGTTCCTTGCAGGAAGAAAGGTGGGGTATTAAATAAATAAATGGTTTATTTGGCTACTGCAGACTGCCAAGTTGAAAGTGCTTTCTTCATTGTTGATTTAAGCTTTCTGTAGATCAAGTTTCATGACAGTGACTTGTCCCAGCCAGACTGAGACAAGAAAACCTTACCAAAAATACACTATTACTGATTTAAACATGAAATCATTTTTAATTTTTCAGATGAAACAGCTGAATCCCTAGATGAGAATTTCCTAGAGGCAATGGCAAAACACGAAACCCAAGATGACAAGATTTTTCAAAAATTTAAAAAGAAAATATATTTGGAACCAGAACAGGTTTTAAAAATGCATTTTTTGCAATCCCCCCCTCCCCCTCTTTAATATTAGTGCTGTTTTTAATATCAGAGTACAATATGAATGCCTAATCTTGCTTTGTTACTGTGGGACTGGTGTTAGTGGTATAGTCCAGAATTCTGTCATTAATTTTTGAACTGCTGGGCCTTGATGGCACTGAAGTACTTAAGAGTGTGGCGTAGGGGACAGACGTTTAGTCCAAATGAAATCTTGGTATAAGTAGGAGAGGTGTGTGATGGGGCTTTGTGCCAAATTATAAGAAAAACTGTAATATGTAAGACAATGTATACCACACTATATATTGCTGCTTCATTACGAATTCAGAGAAAGTGGTTTAATTGCCATTAAAATCAATGGTGTTAAACTCGGTTGCAAATGACAGGTTTCACTGATTTCAAGAGGGACTAAAGTGCAACTAACTTTTTCTGACTTAGGGCCTTTCTGTGTAGTTTAATCTCCAGCTCTGTGATCTCTATTGAATTTCAGGTTATCAGATACTGCAGAGATGGAGAAGGCCCCATCTGGATTTCAGGGGGAAATATTCCCCAGGAGACAGATATCCCCAACTGTTTGTGTGGTGGAAAAAGAGTATTTGAATTCCAGGTATGGAAAATTGGTTAAACTATGTGCAGCAGTATTCATAAAGGGTAGTAGAGCTGAATTTTAATGGTAGATATGCTAAGGTGCTTTTTACAAGTGACACCAGCAATGCCTTTTTAGTTCTGCTAGAAAGGGTCTTTGAATCCTATCATCTTCCTCAGTTACATATGAGTATACACTATTAGACCACTTCTGTCCTGAAAAAGGAGGCACTGAAGAAAACTAATACAGGTAATGGTTGTGAGCTTAGAAAAACGTGTAGAAAAGTATTTGAATTGGACTAGCTTACTTTTTTCTTTCTAAAACTAAATCCTGTTTTCTTCTTTTTGGCTGTAAGATTTTGAAGGATATACCGGTAATGAAAATGTGTAATCAGTAAGCTTTCTGTACTGTAGAATGGATTTAAAAGTGACCTAACAGTTCTGTTTGATCAACATGCTTGAAAAAAAAACAACCCTGTGTCTTGTGTGTGCCTAAGGTTATGCCACAACTTCTGAATCACCTAAAAGTTGACAGCCTTGGAGAAAGCATTGACTGGGGAACACTGGCTTTCTATACGTGTGCTGAGAACTGTAACCTAGGCAGCCACTACACTGAAGAGTTCATCTGGAAGCAGAACATCTCCAGCTCTGTTTGATTTCTACAAAATTTAAACAGTACGATGCTTTTCTTCAGTACCATAAAGATCTCTCACACACCATGATCAAGCCTACAACTATGTTTATTATCCTTGGAACATCTGTACCAAACAGTGGGTGGACAAAAGAAATGAACACTTTCCCATTAGTGACAAGATCAGTCCCAGACTGTAAGAGTGACTTTTTTTTTTAATGTTTTAATAAAACTGCTATTTAAGCCGAGATGAGACTAGCATAATTACACTAGTGATATTTCAGGCATTCGTCAAATAGTATAGTATCTCCTGGACTGAGGAGAGGAAATACATTAGCAGCACCTTTACGACCTACATGACCTACACAGGCTGGTGAAGCCCCACAGCACAAGGCAAGAACACTATATACTGCATAGGTCAGGGATAGGCAACCTGGTGTCTTCTACGGTAGCTGTTTTGGACTACAACTCTCATAATGCCTGACCATTGGCCATGCTGGCTGGGGATGATGGGAGTTGGTCCAAAACATCTGGAGGGCACCAGGTTGTCTGCCATGACATAGATGTTAGCCTTTTCTTGCTGCTTCTGTTTTAATATGGCAGGCCTTCTGTCCTTTAGGCTGGGGCAGGCAGACTTCAAGCTTGCAGGGTCTACTTTGTTTTATACTTGAACCCCAGGATTCACTGACTAGAGTCAGGTACAAAATAGAGAGGTGATATATTTAGAATTAAGGAACAGGGTGTCCTTTTGTTTTCAGTACCAGAATGGAGGGCATTCACATAACCTGAATCAGAGTATATGACATCCCAGTTAATTCTGTTTGTGGAAAGAAATTTTTAAAAGTTGATTTGCTTCCACCTGATCATACTGTACACAAGACAGGAGTAAATAGTTTTCTGTAAGGAATAAGCTTATGGAGAAGCTGTTTAGGGCCTTGAATCAGAGAAGTGGTAGCAGTTTGCTTTTGAGGCTCTCGAATTGGAGAAAAGCACTGCTGGATATGTTTGTGGAAGCTAATCACTCCTTTACTGACTGCTTGTAGGCACGCTCTTCCCAAGTGCTTAGAGAAGTCTCAGTGCATCCCAGCCAAGGAAATTAAGTTGGCAATTTGCCTTTAAAAGCATCTTACACTTTAAAATCCAGGTTTGCAAATAATGACCTTGAATAGGGGTTAGGAGCTTTATTTGGCCTAAGGGCCAGGCATCCTTAGCTGGGGCAAGACGATAGTTAAGCCAGGGAATGATTCATGGTTAGGATTTGCAGGAGGGAAGAAAGCAAGGCAGAAAAATGGAGGGATAGTAGGGGTTAAATCAGATGAATAACAAGGGCTGGCAATGAAAATTATGAAGTTACTTTGTTTCAGCAACTTGAATTTTTCCTCCCTAGATCAAAAATCTGTTAAAAAGCAATTGCCTCCACATAGTGGAGGAGCAAGCTTGCCCCACCACCATGGAGATAACCACTAGGGAATGCTTATCAAATTTGCAGATGACACAAAGTTGGGTGGAACAGCTAATACCCTGGAAGACAGAAACAAAATTCAAAGCGATAGGCTGGAGCGCTGGACCGGAAACAACAGAATGAAATTTAATAGGGATAAATGCCAAGTGCTGCACCTAGGGAGAGGAAACCAAATGCACAGTTACAGAAAGGGGGACACTTGGCTCAACAATACTACGACTGAAGGATCTTGGAATTGGTGGATCACAAACTGAATATGAGCCAGCAATGCGCAGCTGCAAAGGTGCAGCTGGACAGCCATCTGTCAGGGATGCTTTGATCTGGATTCCTGCATTGAGCAGGGGGTTGGACTCGATGGCCTTGTAGGCCCCTTCCAACTCTACTTTTCTATGATTCTATGTGTTCCACATGATCAGCAGTTGGAATGGAGCACCTAGTTGTCTCCATGGAGCTGGGGGCACAAACCTGTTCCTCCTCCACCACATGAATTGGGCACTGGCTGGACTAGGCCTCAGCTGCTTGTCTACTGGACTTTTAAAAGGTACTTAACACAATAATCACTGAAATGGCAAAACGCATTGCTTTAATACTGGATTGTTAAGAAAAATCTTATAAAAACCAATTCAATACATTTAAGCTACAGGCATGCATTTAGCACATTAAAACAGCAGCGAAAGCAAATCAGAAGGATAACAGGTTTTACTATTCAGATTCAATTCTCAAGTTTCATAAACAGCAGTAATTATACATTTAGAACTCCGATTGCTTCTCAAAATGAGGAATATATACAGCCATTTGTTTTCATTAGCAAGTTTCTGTCCTGCTGAACACTGGAAACAGGGAATGTGAAAGAAAGTCTAAACAGATAGAATTAAAATTTCTGGTTATAAAATCCATGGTTGAAACAATACTGTAACCGAAATGTTTTAAGTGTTGGATAACACAGCTTAACTTGCCAGCAAAAGATTTCCATGTAAAAAAAGATTAGCCATTAAAACTGTTTAAAAGCTTAAAAAATATAAATAACTCAGTTGTTTCTCCAAGGAGAGCGCAATGAAGCAACTCACAGTAGTTCAGTATAGACATACCACACAATGAGAGCTTCCCTTCGTCTGAAGATCAGGGAAATAGGCACTAACTGGAAAATATTCCAAGTCCTGATGTTGCAGTTTGCAAGTCTCTCTCCTTTCTGCTGTGCCAGAATCAATACTTTTAAAATGTGCCCCAACTTCTTGGATAAGCACAGGAAACTGTTACGTTGTCTTTTTGAATCCTTTTAAAATAGGATATATATTTTCAAATGCTTCATAAATTTCAGCTCTGACTTTCGCACCTAGAAGGAAATTGCAAAACATTTTTAACCATAGTGTACGCATTATAGAGAACATGAGGCTACTAGCTTCACTGGATTGTTCTTTTTCTTAATATACAACAACACTTCGTATTTGTGGAAAGAGTTCATGGGCTCAAACCCCTTATAGACCAGTACTGTAAATGCAGTGTAGAAACTTAGCAGAGAGAGTTCACCAACTTCTACAACAACATGTTAATACCACAGGAAAATAGTGTGAAGAAAAGTCAACCCTTCTCCACCACACACACGCACACACGTGTAATCCCAGCTGGAGGCTGGGAACCTCATGCAAATGTACATAGTTCCTCTGAAGACTCTAGGCAGCAGAGTCTCTTGCCAAATGTGCATAGTTTCCCTTTGATGTCCCTGTGCCCCAGGTATTCACATGGAAATGTTTCCCCAAGCACTCTAGTCATGATCAAGAGCCACCGCTCCCCTGCCCAGCCCAGATGAAGTTCATCCTGATTGGCCAAAGACAGCCAAGCTACCGAAAAGAGGGGGGAGGGAATCTATACTGCCACTAGAGTTGTATGATGGAGCCTCGCCGGGGCAGAACGAAATTGGCCCTGCTCACGCCCCAATGAGGCCTTAACTTTTCTTCGGTGTGGCTCGCCCACTCTGTGGCGAGCCGCCCGCGCTGCCCGTTCCATCTCGTCACTTCCAGGATCGGAAATGACGCAACAGAACCCTGCGCAGGCGTGCTGGGCCCCTTTGGTGCGTTCTGCGCCTGCACAGGGTCCATTTCCAGGCCCGAAAGCGTTGAGCGAGGTAAGAAGATGGTTCGAGCGGCGCTGTGCACCGCTCGAAAAAAATGAGACGGGCCGGGGTGCGCCCAGGAAATTCGGGTCGGGGGCGCGCCCCGGCTTAGATACACCGCTACTGCCAGCTATGGCTTTTGGGTTTTGTTGTCTGGACACGAAGGAGCACGGAGTAGGGCTTTTGCTGAGGCAAGCCCTAAGAAGACCAACCTCCCAGGCAAAGAGTAAGTGCCTGGGTGTTTATATAGTAAAGGAACTACGGTAGTTTTGTTGTTTTGTAGCTCTACTTGTGTATACCAAAGTGTCTCCTCCCCACCTTTCCCCCCTTCCCTCATTCCCCACCTTTTATTGTAATCGGTTTACCTTAAATAAACTTTCCTGGTTTTACCCCACCCGGTATGTGTGGTTCCTCTGTGGTTCAGTGCTAAATCCAGTGTATAGACCAAGGGCAGAGCCCTGAGAGAATCAGAGCTAAGGCTGGCAGTTTTGCACCTTTGATCTCTCGTCTTGAGGAAAGGACCGGTTGGCAGTCCTTCACAGTTAGATACCAAATACTATAGCCCAGGTAGTATCAAGCCAAAACACCAACTCAAAACTGAAAAATGCCCAAGCTAACACATGAATAATTTGGCTTTTTGCTAAAAGGAATTCTTTTGAACTACAATTTAGTTATTTAAGTACAATCAATGCAGTAATTTCACATATGACTTACCAGTTAAAACTACTTTCCCAGAAACAAATATAAGCAGGACAATTCTTGGCTTGATCATTCTGTAAATTAAGCCAGGAAACAACTCTGGCTCATAACTGGAAGAAAAAATAACAGTAAGGTAAAATGTATAAATGAAACTGAAGCCAATATGAGTTGATCAAGATGTTTATTTAGAAGTGGAAACAAACCTCTTGCCACAAGTTTAATTATTTGTTATTAATACTAAATCCTATGGTTGATATACCAAAATGGATGTTACAACCCAAATATAGAAAGTTACATATAGAAATTACACAGTGTGGCTCAAGTTGCCAAAGCATCTCCAGTTCTGAATTCTGTATGTAAACAACTTCTTAAAAATGTCTTTGACACCTATTGTTGGGTAGCGTGAATTACAGATTTCATTTCTATTACTACTCAGCTAGCAATTTATATTATCTGTTCATCATTTCACTAAAAGACGTGTAAGTAAGACCAATCTACCTTTCCCCCCCTTTTGAGATACAATTTTCTGTATAAACAAACAGGACTCCTTTGCTTGAGTGCTGTAGAGCCCCCTACAAAGTGTTATAGATACAGAATGCCTTAAACTGGATATATAGTGACAGATGGATTAAAGTGATCCATGGCTACATCTCATTTGCATGCACTGAATAATTCAGGATACAATGGAAGACTCTAAGCTATGATTAGGGAGCAATCCTATGGCCCATAGGATACTGGGGATTCCCCCTCTCTGAGGTTGGAGACAGCACTCCAACCTCGGAAGGGTGAGTTGGAGATCTGCACCCCTCCCCCTTGCGGCTGGCGTGGAAAGAACCACGCTTGCTGCTTCTCCAAGGTTGGAAAAGCAGGGAAAGGGGAGCATTTTGGTGGGGAGAACACTGGAGAGGATAGCATACAAGCTATCCTGAGCTGCTGCCAGCCTCCTCCCCCCCCAGTACAAAAAGACCAATCTAGCAAAAAATGCAGGGCAGGAAGAGAAGATTGCCTCTGCCACTCCTTCAGCTCTGCATTGGATAAGCAGAAGCCTCCAAGTTCGGGGGCTTCCAATCATCAAGGGAGCAATCGTTAAGATTGCACCCATAGGCATATAAAGCAGATAAAAGCATGAGTAGAGGAATGACAGTTTCATTATTCACTCTGTCATACCATTCAGCACTTAACAACAGAAGCCCTTTACCTACCTGCTAAACTGTTGGTGTGTAAGAACCAGCCCTTCGAGCCTGATAGGGAATTTCACATCACAGCTACCCACCATATTCTGAATCTTAAAATCCAAGAATTTGGCTGGAAAGCCCAACTTCTGCACAACTCTAGCATACTTTCTGGCAGCCAGCCTGGACTGCTCTTCACTGAAAAAATAAAGGAGGCAATTGTAATTTCACCAAGTAAATGTTGTCCACACTGTGTGCAATGAATATGATTGTCAGCTAGATCTTGAAAGTGTCAACTATGCTGAATACTAGTAAGATGAATGGGTAGAGATGCAGTACGTACTTACATACCTTTTAGCTCCTGTACACACCATTTTCCCAGAGCTGAATATAAGAGCTGTGGTCCGTGGCTCTCTTATTCTCATAATTACAGCAGCAAAACGCTGAAATACATATAACAAAGGTTGTTACAACAAGGATCCTGAGACACAATAGCAAGAAACTTTTGAAGTTGCATTAATCACCTCCATACTACAATTTACTCGTCAGCTACCTTTTTTTAATTTTGAAAGCTTCTATAGTTAACTTGAGTACTTTAGGAATGAAGTTCTAATACAACAGAAAGTGTCTTTTCCTCTTGCCATAGTACAGTGTTCTCCAACCTTGGGTTCCCAGATGTTTTTGGCCTGCATGCCACAGCCAGCTATGCTGGCTGGGGCATGCTGGGAGTTGTAGGCCAAAAACATCTGGGGACCCAAGGTTGGAAAACACTGCCATAGTGTAAAGCAGCCTTCCCCAACTTGGCGGCCTCCAGATGCGTTGGACTACAACTCCCACCATCTCCAGCCAGCATGGCCAATGGGGCGGGGGGGGGGGCACCTGGTTGGGGAAGGCTGGTGTAAAATGTAACAGCCACCATTTCCACTTCAATTCAGAGTCCAGTTTCACTGCAGTACAGAAAACTATTCAGGAGGCATATGAAAAATACTGCAAAGACTATACTCTCACACAAACTGCTATGTGCTTCGTATTACAGGAGGCATATGAAATTGTAGCAGGTTCTTCTTAATTCCCAAAGTTAAAAAGCTGGCAAGAAAATCTCATTTCCTGCTATGTACAGACTGCTCACAGTTTGACAAAGTTACTTAGCAGAACAGAAATGGCAAGAAAATTTCATCCCAGTGTGCAGAGTGAGGGGGTTTAGTAGCCAAGAACTCCCCTGTACAGTTGAATAGGATCACTCATAAATGCTTTAAAACACCAAAAAGTGTACTTCCCCACCTGCTACCATGCGATGCCTCACCATATTGTGGACCTTCTCCTTTATGATTTAATGCAAGGTTCTGCGCTAGCTGCCTCTCCCGTCCACCACCACCATCACCACTCCCCCCCCTTTTAAAATGGCAAATAGGATCTTCTGCCTGTCTGCAACAAGTGCTGTCTGAAGGAGAAGTCTGGGTTAAAGGCAATATTATATATGCAGCACGCAAGATTACTTTTGCTCCCTTTATAGAAAACACTTTGCACTCACTGAAAGCTCAGCAAGTGCCCTTAGTGCCCTTTCTATGGGCTTCTTACCTATTAAGTTTTCCTATCTTTAGTTTTAAGAGGGGTGGCAACTGTCATCCAACAGTGAACATTTGACCTAGTGGGTTTGTCTGCCTCCAACTCCTGGTTTGTGTTATTACAACAGCCGCTAGCGTACCATGTTTGTGCAGCAAATCTTGATCAGGCTGGATGTTTGTAACACTGCCCTTGAAGGCAGCTACTACAACTTCACAGACCTCCTTTTCTTGCAACTGTTATTCACAAAGCATACAAAGAAATCTCCTTTTCACTGGCAGTTAAGGATAAACTGAAAGAGACCCATGTTTATTTATTTGATTTATACCCTGCCTTTCTAGCAAGAACTGGCACTCAATGTTGGAGCCATATGAGTGGCAGAAATACTAAGTAATCAGCACTGGCTAGTGGAAGAGTCCGTTGTCACCACTCCATTGTCCCTTACCTTGGGATTGTATTCAGCATTTCGAGCACGAAGGGCAATAGTTTTTAGATCAAGTTTGCATCCAAGATTTACTGTAGACACAATATTCCTAAAGGCAATTTAGAAAAATGTTAGGATTCCTCCATATTTTGAAGTTATCCCCCATTATGTGACTGTATTTGAAGCACATAAAACACTCAGGCTTGTCAGATTTAAATCAGATTATTTCGACTCAAGCTACTGTCTTCGGCCTTTTTACATACACATGCCCTACCAATTTTGCTTGTTACAGTGGCTTTGAACATGTTACAAGATTGACAGAGAACTAAGCTAAGGGACACAGAGAACACCAGAGGGATTTCTATTTTAAAAACATTGACAGCAAGTTTATAAGAAGTTCCCAACTAATGGCAGCCCCTTCCTACATAAGAACTGCAAAAAGGTCATTAACAGTCTGGATAAATGCCAATAAGACATTTTCTCACAGGATGCTTTTCTCAAAACATTCAATACAATGCATCCCTTTAATGAAATGAAAGCCTAAGAAGCCAACATGTTACTTAGGAAGTTTCAAATAAATACTGCATTAGGATTTTAAGTTTGTTTTCTCATATATAAACATACAAATGAAATACCTTTTGCCGGTTCCACATATTGTTTGCTCCCTCTTTAATCTCCTCACTACAACTTTTCGTTCTATTAGTTTTTAAGTAAGACTGGCTAGAATTCCCAAACAGTTATGACAATTAAGATAGCATAAGGATTCAGTCTACAGTTGTGGCCTCTAACATAGAAAAATTAGCTCAGTTGATTTTCTTAAGAATTCCAAGGCTATGAACCCAGTGAAGAATTGCACTATCATAAAACTACAGGAATCCATGCATCCCCACATGCAGGTGCATTAAAAGTTTGTGCCAGCCTACATAGTCCACCTCCTGTTGTAGTGGAAAAGGCCGGAAGACCACTGTGATTTCGAGGAGACAGTGGTGTATGACCATTGCTGTGCTTGTGTCTGGGTCTCTATTGTATGAATATACCTGCTCTTTGTGTCTCCAGCAGACCTGAATTTGCTGGCTGGGTGGGTGGGTTGCTCTTTTACTATTTAGTGTTTACTACCAGCGAGCTCATAATGTTTAGAGTTTACAGTGAAGAGATTGCCAATTAAAGTCTGTTTTTGGATAGGCTTAAGCTTGGCAAGGATGCTAGCTGACAATTAGAAGCACATCCAGTTATCAGTGGGCTGGACTTCAATGGTGTATAACTGGAAGGAATTTGGTTATCAGCTGGCCAGATTTCAATGGCTTAGGTAAGTGGAGGTTCAGCATAAGGAGGAGTCGAAATGACCTGGGAACTGAGTGGCTCCAGGTGGCCTCATGGTCAACTTAAAAGGATTGTTTACTGTTAGATGGCTTGGGAACTGGTATGGGAGAGTCTAAGATGTATATGCTGTCATCTATTGAGATTCTTTCCCAATTAGTTATGTGCAAAACACATTAATCTTGTCCAGTTTAATGGGACCAGATGTGATTACTGTAAACACAAAAAACCTAAGTATATAAGATTAGGGAATCCTTAGGAGGGCGGAACCTCGACACAAACCTTGCTGCAGGAGGTGCTGTGTGCCAAACAGGGAGTCCATCCATTGTCGTTCCTTTGAGGGGTTCCCGACAACAGAAGGGACATAAGCATTGTACTCTGCATCTATCTCGCTTCTGTAATCTCTTTTCTGTGGTTTGCTAATAAAGCTTTTCAACCTTCACCAATAAGTGTGCTCATTGTCTCTGGATCCTAAAAAGAACCACTGCCTTTGGCAGAGCACCTGCCTTATATTCCCATCATATTATTCAAGCATGATCAAGAGCACTTGTGAGCTTTCCATCTGTGCACCAGTTCAGAACACAGGGGCATGCAGAGAACTCTTTGTAGCCACCTCATAACTCAGGAGCTCCTTACCCACAAACAACTGTTAAAGCCCAAGCATCTTTTACAATTATTGCAAGACTTAATTGGGCTGGTGTGTGGGTGTGTCTATGTATGATTAAGTGATTTTAGGGTGCAATCCTATGGCCTTCCAACCTTGCCTGGGGGGGGGGGGGGATAGGATTATTCAGTGTCCCAGCTCCAAGGTCCTGTGAGCTCAGAGCTGGGACTCTGAATGCTGAGCCCCCGCCCTGCCTCCCTCACAGCCAGTGCAGAAAGAACCATGTTGGCTGCCTCCCCGAGGTCGCAAACCGGCCTCAGAGGTAAGGGAAATGGTGTGCGGGGGGGGGGGGGGAGGCTGGGGTGGACAGCTTACATACACTGTATCCAAACGGCCCCTCAGCCTCCTTCCCTCCCCCTCCGAAGAGCTTCATTTAGACCAGTGTTCTCCAACCTTGGGTCCCCAGATGTTTTTGGCCTACAACTCCCAGCATGCCCCAGCCAGCTACTAGACGCAGGATGCGAGGTGCAGCAGCAGCAAAGGTTGCCACCGCTGCGCTGTGCATTGGATGCAGGTAATTACACCTCCAAGTTCAGAGGCTTACCTGCATCAAGGGTGGGGGCGATAGGATTGCGCTTAGTCCACTATATTTTAGACATTTTAATGGAGCAGTTTATTTTTGCTGCTTAAACTAGTTAACTGATCCCAGCCAACCGAGAGATAAAATCTGCTGGCCTAGATCAGTAGGTAGCTTCCATAGTATCTAAATGGCTAATATAAACACAAAGCGCACACACTATTTAAAACATTATTGAGGGATGGCAGGAGAGAGAAGTGGAGAATACACACTTACTGTAGCTGTGGCACAATCCCAGAACTTTCAGAAGCAGGTGTTGCAGGAGTTATTGGGGTCATGGGGGTCATTGGAGAGGGGTACAGAGGTGTGGTTCCTGGTAAAGGAGCTGTGGTAACTGTCTGTGAGTGAAAGAGCTGCGGTGTTTGACCGGATGCTACTTGTGTTGGTTGTGATGTGGACTGCTGTGCTGCCGCCTGCTGCTGCTGCCTTTGCTGTTCTTCCAGAATAGATAAACTGTTGGCGCTTTGAACAGGTTGGGGGGTAAGTCCCGTGCCATAAGGCATCATCGGACTAAAAATAGGGATGCCTGGAGTCATGGCACTCTACAAAAAGAGAATACAATTAAAGAAAACTAGAGACCACTAACATTTTTTAATTGTCATGAACAGGATTAAGCATTTGTTTAGGAACTTTAGGAACAGTTGTTTTTTCAATCTAATGCACACTTTCCTGGGAGTAAGCCCCACTGGACAGTGGGACTTACCTCCAAGTACACATACAGGATTTTACTCTCCCAGAAAAGAGTATTTTTAATTTTTATTTATTTTTATTTATTATCACAAGTATCTACCAAGCCATTTTTATCATCCTATTTTACTCTCAATTCCTATAGTAGGAACAATTTATTCACAGATGCCAGAGTCAAGTTTTCAATGTTAAAAAACAGATCATCATCAAAACTTGGTTTATCCTAAATATGTAATGGAATGCTTTTAAGCCAGCGTTTCCCAAACCACTGCTAGCCAAGACACTTTCCCCTCAAAATTCAAACTGCAGACACACATCACTCTTGTTTTTAGAGCCTGTAAAATAAAGAACTACCTGCTCTCGAGGAGCCCTTCCCTTTCATTTCTACATGGCTTGCCTGAGGGCAGGTAATTCCACCATCTCTCTGCATCAGAAATGAATTACAGTGCAATTCTACCGTACGTATGTTTACTCAGAAGCAGGCTCCACTGTATGCAATGGGGCTTACTCTCAGGTAAGTATGCATAGGACTACTGCCTGAATAATCCAATACACCCAATGTAGAGAGGTGCCAGAATAACCAACCACCAAAGCAGGCCAATTTGATAAAACAGGAAGGCCAGAACAGTGAAGTCATGTAGCAATGCAGCCCCTCTGCATCTGATGGCTACTGTGGACTTTATTTAAAGTTAATTTCTCTTGGTACATTAGTATGCCCCAAGGCTAGCACACAGTCTCACTGGGTGACGTTGGGCCAGTCACTGACTCTCAGCCTAACCTACCTCACAGGGTTGTTGTCAGGATAAAATGGAGAGGAGGAGGATTATGTAAGCCACCTTGGGTTCCTTGCAGGAAAAAAGGCGGGGTATAAATATAATCAATCAATCAATAAATAAATATGCCTTTATATAGCCCTTGAACAAGAACCACCAAATTCAGAGTACACACAACATTTTTTTAAAGCACTCTAAAACTACGAAATCCAACCATGTTTGCTGTTAGGCAAGGCAGCTTCGATCTAGTTATATAATTTATTGTTTAAAAACCTCTTTTGTACATGCTGGGAGTTCTAGGACTTTTTTTCTATCTAAAAATGCATAGGATTGTGCCCTTAGAGTGCAATCCTATACACACCTGGGAGCAAGTCCCACTGAACTCTGAGGCTTACTTCCAAGGAGACATGCACAGGATTTCACTGTTAACTGAGCTATTTAGAAAAATGTATTCAAACTATTACCATAGTGATAACTTGAGAAGGTATTCTCTCTCCCCTCATCACATTCTGAGCCACTGGGCTCAGAACGCATCATAGAGACAGAATGCTGGGAAGTGGTTTAGGCTGTTTGAGGAGGTCATTGTGGAGGGGTCAATGTGTTCAGTGCTTCACTCACACACAAGACCCAGCTAGAATGAAGGGGGAAGGGAAGAAATAGGCTCCCATGCTTGTCAGCCCCAGTTCTACCCTAGGAGTTTGCCCAAGACGATCAAATCCAAACATAGCTCTTTCATTAGGGGGAAGGAGGAATAAAAGCATTCCTATATCTCAAAAAGGCTGCTGTAAGCTTGGGGTAGGGACTGGTCTGTCAAGCAAGCACTACTCTACTCCTGCTAACGACTTCAGTGATGGACAACACAGGAAGAGTCACCTTCTTACCCTACCATCCATCACTGAAGCAGCAGAGCAAAGGGTGGAGCAAGAAGTCTGTTCACTTACCAGGATGGAGAGCAAGGACATAACAAAAGTTGGGGTACAAAGTAATTTGAAGCAAGGGTGGTAGGAAAATTGAGGCAGGAAAAGGATAATGTGAAGATGAAAGATGTCAGGAGCCCATAACGTATGCAGCATTGCAGGCCTTTAACAAAGGAAGTGAGGCAGGTGGCTACCAGGAGGGCCTTTTCTGCTGTGGCACCCCGGTTGTGGAATGAGCTGCCCAAAGAGGCTCGCCTGGCGCCTACATTGTACTCTTTCCGGTGCCAGGTGAAGACCTTTTTATTCTCCCAGGCATTTTAAACATCTTAATCATTTTTATCTTGTAGTTTTTAACTCTGTTACTGTAATTTGAAATGCTGCTAGCTTTGCTGCTTGTTTTTAATCTGTGGTTTTAAATTTTATAGTTACCGGTATATTATATTGTATTTTATGGTTTTAACTGTTGTAAACCGCCCAGAGAGCTTCGGCTATTGGGCGGTATAAAAATGTACTAAATAAATAAATAAATAGGCAAAGAATTGACTTTGAAAGTTTTCCCCCAGTAAGCTCCCAAGTTCACAAATTTTTACCTGAGGGGATGCTAAACCCTGGGCATAGGGCGGCAAGCTGTTGTTCTGATCCATGGCAGCAGTCACGTCTCCGGTCAAATGACGGATATTTCCTGAAGTCCAGTCCACAAGAGCAGTTTCACACCATCTGCCTTAAGGGAGTCTCTTTGCCTAAAGCATCCCAACAACTAGCTATGCAGTCAGTCTTGACTTACTCGGAAGAACATCATCTCCCAAGTGAATAAAATAAGGATGCCAACCCTGAAAGGAAGAAACAGTTTCATGTCATGCATGTCTTGCAGTAAAAGGCGTAACATACAACACTGTTGTGTTGCATAGCCACCCTTAAACTATTTTTCATTGGCGTGTGCTCCCTCCAGCACCATATGCATAGGATTCAAGGCCATTCACACAAGTAGTTCAACTAGGCCTGCTGACAAAACAGTCTTGTACAACAGTCCTAAAAATCTGCACTGATAAATCTGCCTCCAGAACTCCCACATATCACACTTGGTAACTAAATGTTCTTTGAAGTATGCACAAAGCGTAAGTGTAATAAGGCTATAGTATGCATATGATAGTATGATAATATGCGTGATGAGAGTTACCTGGTGTTTCTTTTCAGGGGTGGGTGGGTGGGAGAGGCATGCATTTGTGCAGTTTCCCAAACCAAACTGTTCAGCTTGGAAGGAAGAGAACTGTACCCATATGTTATGAATGTTGGACTTTGCTGAACATTATCAATCTATAGTTCCAGTATTTAGGAAGCCTTTGGCTGCTAGATAACTATCTATACCCGATAGCTATCCAACAAAAAGTACAACACAATTTGTTTTGAGAAGGTTTTGTACTAACAAGAATTAGCATGTTTTATAAATTGTTTCTTCTTATCAAAGTCTTAGTGGGGGTAAGCAACCATTACAGCCCCAAGAACCACATGTGGTGTTGGGTGGGAGGCCAGGGACTGCACACGAGTGCACATGCACATACTGTTCTGCCCCAATAGGGCATTATGTTATTTGTTATGCTGCCCCCTAGGTTCTACATTTGTACGTGCTCTATATTTTCTCTCTATGGATCTGTTGGCAACTGATCAGGCCTTGTTATCATGCATTGATAAGTTGTTCCTAGGAAGAACTTCTTATCTGGTTGTACCAGCTCTTCCTCAATTTAGGAAGAAACCTCCAAATTGCCAGGTTCTCTGTTAGTGCTCTGGGTTACAGTCTGAAGGCCTGGCCTTGCATTGCTTTTCACCTTCTCCATCCATCTCTTCCAGTCCTCATCCATCCACCTTATACTTCTACACCTACATATTGATCTTGCATTTATTAGTTGTTTACTGTTTATGTTGTATTTCACTAAAGATGAAGATCTGAGTTATACAGAAGTGGATTGGATGCAAGTTTAACTGGGTAGACATACAGCCCAATGTGTGTTGAGGCCAACACACATGCGGGGGGGGGGGAGTGAGCGAGCTGGGGGAAAACGCAGTGTGCCTTCTTTCCCAGCATTCTCAACTTTACTGGGAAACAGGATGTGTGAGGAGAGTCATTCCCCTGCACGCCCTGCTTCCCAGCAGAATCAGGCTCCCACCATCCTACCAAATGCAGGTCTGGTGAGATCTAGACAGGCACACAGGCCTGGTGAGATCTAGATGGTAAAGAAGTTACCTCATTCCAAAATTAGAGTGTACTTCTACGGTTTCTGTGCAGAGATTACCTCAGAGTTAATATTATCTAGTTGTCCCCATAAATTAGAGCTCATAGCCTTAGCTCCCAAAAAATTCCCATAACATTAAAACATACAAAGAAGGCTTAAATGTATACCTTTCAGGTTAGGCAAGAGTCATTCTGAATTGTATCTTCGAGAAAACTCCTTACTCAAAATGTACTAATTAAACCTAAGTATATAAATTCTACTAGGTGTCTACATAGAAAGCTTTTTTGATGTTTATACCTCATACAGTATCTCTTGTTCATTCATTGATAAGCAAAAACTTCAGGTACACTTTTGACCTTGAATAATACAATCCCACACCTGTTCATTACTCAACTCCTACAACCCAACATTCTCATTGGAAACTATCCACACCATCCTGCCAATTAGTTTCTTTTATATCAGTTACCCAGAATTCATTGTGAACCTGCTTGTGTCTTTGCATGTCTTCTCTTTAATACAATCACTACTTTCCTACTTATTCATATCTCCAAATTGTTAATTAAGTATTTTCATTTGGTGTTTTATACGACATGCTGGACAAATTATTTCCATCTATCTTCTCTACAGGTGTTGAATAGTTACCCAGGTCTGAACCACTTTTGGCAGTGGGCGGGGGTGGGCGGGCTTCTGAACCAAGTAATAGAGGTGGTAAGATATGAAACTCTAGGGCTAAGTGTTGACAAGTTAGAAGTTAATGACTCAGCCTGAACAGCACTCAAGAGTTCTTAGAGGACTCAAATGTGAAACTGCTGATCTACTAACAAAAATATGCAACTTGCCACTAAAATCAGCCCCCTTATTGAAGAATTAGAAAGTAGCCAAAACAATGTTGATAAAGGATCTGGAGGGGATCCAAGAAATTACAAGCTAGCTACAAATCTAACATCTGTTCTGGGCAAATTGGTGGAAAGCATTATTCTGGACAGTAAAAACTAGGGATTTTTGGGAGAAGAATTGAAAATAAGATGCCCAAAATTGTAACAAATACTAACTGGAATACTATTAAGGGTACAATCCTAAGGGTTGCAACCTCAATTATCATAAGCCCCCATCCTTCCACCCTGCATTTTTTGCTAGATGTGCTTTTTGCCTGGGGCACACCAGAGGGGGGAGGGAAGGAGGCTGGAGAGGCTTCAGGTATCTGGCCTCTCCAGTCTCCTCCCCTCTCACCGAAATGGGTTGCGTTCCTGACCTTGGGGAGCAACCGGCATGGTTCTTGGCATGGTTCTTTCCACGAAGGGGGGAGTCAGAGCGGTCAGAGTGCTGTCTCTGACCTAGGATCAGGGAATCCAAAATATCCTATGGCCCCTCAGAGAATGTCTAGAGGCCACAGGATTGCTCCCTCTATCCTAAAACTATTTTGCAAGACAACTTGAAAGCATCGATACTGAGAGTATTATCCCATAATAACTGTTTGTTGATGGCTGCAAATGCTCTTATTGCCAAAGAGTGGAAAATCCAAAATTAGCTACATTAAAGGATGGATCAAAATAATGTGACAAATAACACAATAAAACTGAGTGAGATTTTTTTAGACTAACAGGACAATCTTAAGCATGTTTATTCAGAAGTCAGTCCTATTGAATTCAATGGGACTTATTCCCTAGTAAGTGGTTTATGCACACTTACCTGGAAGTAAGTCCCATTGACCACATGATTTAAATGCACACATGCATAGGATTGCACTGTAAAAGGTGGAAGACAAAGCACAGAAATATTTGTTAGATATTGGTGCCCTATTAAAAGATTTCTGGAAGCAGAAATACGTTGGTATTAGTGTTTATAATCATTTTTCAGTACTTTAAAATAATGCCATATACTGTATTTGTTGTATTTATATTAAACTTAGCAAAAAACAAAACAAAATTGCCAGTATTATAATTCTATGGCACAGCCACACTTGAAATGCTATATACAACTCCTATAATCCCATATTGAGTGTTTGAGGGCACAATCCTGTGCGTGCTTAGATTGAAAGGTCCTACAACTTCCAATGTTCCCCAGGCAGCATGTAGAGTTGCAAGACTTTTTTCAGTCTAAAATAAGATTGTGCCCTAAACTCGTTTCCTCTAGAGGTACGGTACATACACACTGAAGGCTGCTGTTCAAGCAACATTATTTTTATGTAACTGACAAGAACTATACCAGGTGAATTTAAAGCTCTTACCAATGCAGAACCAAATGTTTCAATGTCAAAGCAAAGAAAGACAGAATTCCTGCTGCTGCAAACACCCTTCTTCAAATATTGCTGTACTGCTAGATAGCAAGCAAGTAATATTACCGGTAAACTATTTCCAAATTCAATGATAACAGAATTAAGCAAGTGCACAAAGAGTACCGGTATGTCCTTGCATATTACAGCTCTTTGCAAAATGACTCTATTAATTATTTATAGCTTTCACCAAACACAAAAATACACATAAAATAAACAACACACACTCATGTGCCACGGCTCAGCGGTAGAGCACATGCTTTGAATGCAGAACAGGGTGGATAAAAATCAATTATTTTTTGTAAATAGGGTCTTGGATTGGGGCCTCAATTTTATGGGGTTCCATAGGCTTCTGTATAGATTAATCTTTCTATCTCCCCAAGTACTCAGTCTATACTATCACAAAATTTTGCAGTTTTCAAACTGGGCTTGTGTCTCCAGATACACATACTTGTTAACAGCAATATCTGGATATGAGAAATAACAGATCTGATCAACCCCATTTTCCAACTCTGAATGAAGTCATTCCAGTCCTGGAGCTTTTTCTCTCTCTCAACATGATATAATGTTGGAAATTCTTAGAAGCCTTATTAAAATCTACAGGATTGCTTTCAACAGTTTCCTTGAGTGATGCTGATTCCTTTAGAGTGGCAACCCTAGCTATTGTCCCTTCGCAACTTTGTGTAGACAAAGTCAAGCCTTTAACATGCTCCCTGAAAGTGCACACTTTCAGACACTGTAATCCATAAAGGGTTAATAGGGGATTACTAGAGGTGGAGTCAATCTAGGCAAGGAGAAGCCTGAAAATAAATGCAAGAAGGGAGGGGCAGGCTATAGAAACGAAAGTGAAATGATATGAGCAGAATGCCTGGCACACTCTATTTGGGGGGGGGGGGGAGTTGATTAAAAAATTTTAAAAAATAAACTTGATCACAAAATATCTGGTTAAAACTTAAATTTTCAAAAATATATATTAAAAAACACGTTTGTTAAATACTGTATCTTTACTGTTGAGCAAAATTCCACAATATAGTTTTGTTTTAGTTAAATAAAATCGTTTCAGTGTCTGTCTGGAGTTGGTGTTGATTGTCCTAATACAGTAGGGTAAGAAAATCCTCCTAATATTCATGATTAACCTGTTTCATAGATTTCATAGATCATAGAGTTGGAAGGAACCTACAAGGCTCTCGAGTCCAACCCCCTGTTCAATGCAGGAAACTAGAGAAGGGGTCTCCCATCCAAGTAATAACCAGGCCTGACCCTGCTTAGCTTACCACACCCAGACAAGCTGAGCCAGCATAAGCCACAGGCCTGTATTCAACTGGAGATTGTTCACCTTCCAGAGCCTTCACAAATATCTGTCTCAGTGAGCTTTGGTAACTCTAAGTTGTGCAAAATATGTACAGTCATGCCTTGGACTGAGAGCATAATTCGTTCCAGAAACGTGCTTGTAATCCAAAACACTCTTATATCAAAACGAAATCCCCCCCAAAAAAATTGTACAGAGATTTTTAATTTAAGCCGTGCTACAGTACTTGTATTGCAAGACATCGCTTGTATATCAAGTAAAAAAAAAATTAAATAAATATTTAAAAATTTGCTTGTCTTGCAAAACGCTCTCAAACCAAGTTACTTGCAATCCAAGGTATTACTGTATTCAGGTTATAGCAAAGAAGAGTTTGGGGGGGGATCACATGATTAAATCGAGTCTGAGTAGTGATTTAAATCAAATCCACCTTGATGCAGAAGGTCCAAGGTTCAATCCCCAACATCCCCAGGTAGGGCTGGAAAAACCTATGCCTGAACACACACACACACCGCAGAGCCACTGCGAGTCAATTTCCAGAACACTGGGCTGGATGGACCAAGGGTCTGACTCAGTATATTCCTATGACTATATTCCTATGACTTTTGACTGAAATCCACTAGCCATTTACATTGCTCTCATAAGACATAAAATGGATATCACCAATACCCTTTTTGGATTACAGTAGATAGAACCTCAAATGCCACTTGACCATGAGAAGGTTTAGGATTAGAACCTGACCTCTTGTTTCTATGTTGGTCCACAGAAAGGCAGCTCATTTAAATCAAGTACTTGAACCAAGGCCAATGCAGACCCACCGAAGTCAGAATAATGGTACAATCCACACTCCACTGCTCCTTTTTGGCAAAACGTCTCGAGATTTCACTGGACCTGGTTAGCACCCCAAATTACACAGAAACAGCTTCAATCTCACCGTGCTCAAGAGGGCATAGGATTCTAGCCTAAGGAAGGACTCCCCACCCCCACCCCCGAATAGGTTTTATACGCTAACTGGTGTGTGCACACTTCCCTGTGCGTAAGTCCTATTTAACAGAGTGGGGCTGGCTTGCTTCCAAGGAAACGTGCAACGGATCGGACTGTAGGAGTCCTACATCCAGTGGAGGTGCAGGAACACTAATGGTTATTATTTCTCATGGGGGGGGGAGACCTTATTAGCAAAAAGCAAACAAACAACCCGAGTGGGGGGAGACGACGGAGGCATCCCCATCCTGCCCATACAGACGAAAGAGCCTTCCGCGCTTCCACTTGAGCGAAGAGAAGCGCGGTGGTGGAAGAGGTGAGCGGGCGCTGCTGGGCCCAATCAGCGGTCAAGGGAGCTGCCCATTCCTTACCGGCGCAGGGCGATGGGGAGAAAGGGTCTCGCTGCCGTTTCTGGCAGTTACTCCGCCGCCGCCTCCACCCGCCCTATAGAAACGCACCCAAGGAGCCCCTCAACCTCCCAAGGGCCTCCAAGCAAGGGGCCAACTGAGGCGGTAGGCAAAGAGCTACGCTGACGGGCCCAGAGACTTACCGCTCCACAAGTTACTCCGACCCAAACTGTGCCCCCGCGCTCGCCTCAGTCGGCGGCGCACTCCTCATGCGTCATTCGAGACTGCGACTGCAATTACGGTTACTTCGGCCGCCAGCTTCCTTAAGGGCGGCAGAGCGGAAAGGAGGGAGAGGAAGGAAGAGACACGCAGGCGCGTCTGTCACGCCCTGAAGCGGTAGAGGCATGCCGTAGAGCAGTCTTCCCCAACCTGGTGCCCTCCAGATAGTTTGGACTACAGCTCTGCTGGGGCTTATGGGAGCTGTAGTCCAACACCTGTGGTGGGCGACAGGTTGGGGAAGGCTGCCATAGAGAGCCAGGGTGGTGTAGAGGACTGGGACACGGGAGAGCCGGATTCTAGTCTACACTTGGCCACGAAACTCACTGGGTGACTTTGGGCCAGTCGCCGGCTCTCAGCCTAAGCTACCGCACAGGGTTGTGAGAATAAAATGGAGAGGCACCAGAGAGATCCAAGGGCAGGAGAGTGCGGCTCCTCCTCCTGTCCGCCTTATGCTCCTGCCCCAACTAGGTCGGCTTTCAATCTTAGGTCAGTAGCGTAGGGCTTGCGTGACCCGTGTATATCTCTGTTCTCGCTGATTAGATTAGGAAGGTTTTTTTTCGCCGCCGCCTCCATTTAGCTGCCCGGTTCCGGGCCTCACTTTCTGCACTGACGTTCAGGGAAGTGCCGCAGTCCATAACACACACAGCGAGAGGCGTGCTTCGGTTTGAGGTATTCACACGCGGGGACGGGGAACGGGCGGCCTGCATCTCCCATCATTCCTCACCAAGCGCTCCTGGGAGTTGCAATCCAACAACTTCTGGAGGACCAACGTTCCCCAACCCTGATTAACAGCTTGAATAGTCCTGGTCCTCCTCCACTAACCGGAGGAAGCTCCAAACGGGCTCTTGACGAGTTATAGCACCCCTCCCACCTGCTGGGGGCGCTGTGACGCACAAATACGAACAGCGGCTAGCAAGAGGCCCGCCTAGAGTGGGGCCTGAGAACTTAGTTCCGATTCCGGCAACGCCATTTTGCCGTGAGACAGCAGCGGTTGTGGGAGTAGTGGGTTTCTTCTGGAACTACGATGCTGTCGACTGCCGGCTACGTTGAGCCCGCACTTGGGCTGGGTTGTGAGGTTAAACGGGGCTCTGCTGTACAGCACCGCTTCTCCCCCTACACCTTCAACGGCGGGTAAGTACTTGCCTTCGAGCCACTTCTTTTCCCGTTCTTCTCTGCTTGAGCGGTTCTACCCCTCCTAGCGCCCTCCTCTGCCTTTCGGTAGGTCTTGCCGAAAACATGGTAGTTTCTCTTTCTCTCTCTCGCACACACGCACCGGGATGGGCATTCTGTCTTTCGCCCGAGATTCATTTATTTAAAATGAATACCCCGCCTTTCGGCCCTATAAGGAGGCTCCCAACCTAAGTTAAAACACAGAAATACAATTCTAAAAAGTGCAGTCAATGCAGTAACAAAAGCATAACATCATAAAAAACCAAAACACCCCAGCAGCAGGAAAGAACAGCAGAACGGATCAGTTTAAAATAGATTATTAAATTTGGATCATTGCAATGTTTTGTGCGGAGGGCTGCCTTTTAAAATGATCCGGAAACTTCAGCTAGGCCAAACAGGGTAGCTAGATGGTTAATTGGCACTGGCAGATACAATCACATGTTGCCAGTATTTTGCTAACTGCACTGGTTACCGGTCTATTTCCAAACCTAATACAAAGCTGGTTTTAACTTTTTTTAGCCCTAAACATCCTGAGATCGTCCTCCAATATTCACCTACCTGGCCTTTAAGGGCATCATCTGATGCCCTTCACCGGATAGCCTTGTAGGCTCAACTCTATGATCTATGAAATCTAGGTGCCCTCACCAAATGAGGCAAGCCAGATGGCTACAAGAGAGAAGGCCTTTTCAGTGGTGACACCCTGTCTGTGGAATGCCCTCCCCAGAGCAGTTTGCTTGGCATCTACATTGTGATCTTTTTTTTTTTACTTCAGTTGAAGACCTTTCTATTTTCCTTGGCATTTTGGAACTGTGTTTAATGCTTTTAGATCATTGCACTATTTTATTCCTGCTTTTGGTTTTATTATGTGCTACTGCTGATTTTATCTTGCTTTTATCTCACTTGTTTTATTGTCATGCTTCCGTTGTTACCTTGTATTTTATGTTTTTAATTTGTACACCCCAATTTGTATACCCTTTGGTTATTGGATATCTCTAAAATGTAATAAAGAGAGAAAGTATTGTAGCAGGAAACTAAAAACTGAGCAGATTAAAAGCAAGGCAAAACAAGAACAACAAAAAACTTCATTCCTGAGTGCAAGTCTGCAAAAAAAACAAACAAAACCCACCCTTTGTTACATTAAGCCCTGTGCAGATGTTTGGTGAATTCATGAAGAGGGGGAGACCTTTAGTTGGGAGTAGGGAACCTTAGATTTTCTGTATCAAAGTGCTGTCTATTCTCATTTGGCACAGCCCTACCTACATATGTCCCTACATTATGTATAAGGTAGGAAAAACTCTTGGTATCATGGCAAAGTTTACAAGTGTGCTAAACTGGGTGGATTGTACTCATAGTACTTTCTGCTATCACTTTAATGAGGTGATAGATGGTAGCAGTTTGTGTGACTCCTGGGCCCATACCAGCTTAATAGCATGGGAACAGGAAACCACCTGCTTGAACCTTAGGAGCTACCCAGGAGTTGGCATTGCATGTGCACCTAAAATACTACACATTTCTACTGAATACCCATTCATTTATCTGTGTATGTGTCTTAACTTTTATTTCTTATCTATGTAGGTGAGGGAAGGGGGCTTTTTTTTTCTTGAAAGCTTCCTTCCTTACTACTAGCTTACACATTTTGAACATGAGTAGAAAAAGTTCAAAGAAAATTCCCAAGTTAAGTAAAGCAGCACCTAAACCACAATCTTGTACATTCATTCTACCATTGTGAGTAGACCCTGTGACTTTATTGCAAGAGTAGGAAATCTGGTGCCCTCGAGATGTTTTGGACCACAACTCCCATAGTCCCTGACCATTGATTGGCCATGCTGGCTAGGGCTTATGGGAGTTGTAGTCCTGGAGATCTGCCTACCCCTGCTTTATTGGAGCAATCCAAATTGCAAAGAAAAACCTATAATACATGTTTGATGGATTTCTAGTCTAGAGCTGAATTAATTTAGCTAATGCTGAGTATAGTCAGGAACTCTTGTCCTTTTTTCTTCTGTTTTTAAGGACTGTATTGGCAATTGCTGGTGAAGATTTCTCTCTTGTTGCCTCAGACACCCGGCTGAGTGAAGACTATGCAGTTCATAGCCGGGACAGTCCAAAATGCTACAAGCTGTAAGTTTAAGTTGAGAGAATATAAAACTGTAAAATCACACTGATTCTGGTTGTTTGCATACGTTTGATTTGATTTCTGATAAATTTAAGTATGCCTCCTTTTTCATGAACATTTAACTAGAATAATGTTAGCTGAACTAAAGTGCTGTAGTAAAGAACTTTGCCTATCCTTGATATGTATTTTGGCTTAATATGTGCTCCGTCTACTTCAGATATGGTAATATTCTCTGCTCAAGGGTCTTTGATGTTGTGTTTCTCAAACAGTAACACCTACCCCTCCAAAGCTCATGGCAAATAGCTTATGAAACTGAGGGAGAGTTTTTAAAGCACAGAGAATGTGTCATGGGGGAAGTCTGCTGTTCAAATACAAAAGAAAAAAACAGGACATACATTTAGGTGCACTTAGGCTGAAATCCTAAACACACTAGAGCAAACTTCCCCAACTGGTGTCCTCCAGATGTTTTGAATTTTAACTCCCATCAGCCCGAGCCAACATGACTAATGGTCAAGAACTCTGGGAGTTGTAACCTAAAACATCTGGAAGGCACCAGTTTGGGGAAGCCTGCACTAGAGAGTAAACCTAATTGAATACAGTGAGATTTACTTCTGCTTAAACATCATTAAAATTGTATAGCTAAAGTAACTCTTGGATCCTGGCTTTTGTAGATGCTTCAAATTGCCAACCCACTCCAAGGAGCAGCAGTGGCTGAAAGCAATTTTAGTTTCACTGTCAAGCATGTTTCACTTTGTCATTGTGTTTCTCTTGATTGCTTCAGAATTTGCTAAGGGAGAGGAGAGGATTTGTTCCAGTGTGTAAGTTGTACATTGATCTTCATCTCCCATTCTTTAGTTCGATGTGTGATAGTAGCCTTCTATTTTTCTTACTCATGGTATTCCCCTGTGGATGCATTCTTGGCAAATAACAATACAGTCCTATGCATTTCTACTCAGAAGTAAGTCCTACTTCCAGATAAGTGGGTATAGCATTGCAGCCTTAGTCTTTCGGTTTTAGGCAGAAATCTTATACCCACTTACATAGAAGTAAGGCCCACTGAATTCAGTGTGACTTACTTCTAAATAAACATGCATAGGATTGCACTGTTAGTCTTGGACTAGAATTGCTCTTACACTGGGCTGCCCCATCCCATGGCCTTTCCTGGACTGGGCATACTGTTTGTAGGAGCCCTAAATACCTCTGACTGTTCAACTTCCCATCCTGTTGGGAAAGGCTGATCACTTCAGGGTGCCGCTGACCAGCATTGCTTAACTCCTCTGTCTAGCTTCCCCTGCCCACCCTCTGCTGGCCTTTCCCTAGGAAAAGAGTGGTAGGAGACTGGCCATTTGGGCAGTGCAGGTTAGAGGCACCTCTGACCAATGATGTTCAATTCCCGCTCCTCCTTTGCCAGCCAGCCTTGATAGGCTGGTAAGAGAGTGGCCCACTTGGGCGCCACTGCATGGAGTCTCTCCAAGCAGTGGCATCCGCCCTTCCCCTCCCACCTTTCTTGCTTTGTAGCAGGAAAGGCCAGTGGAGGGTGTTTCTCAGTTAGGCCATGCATGGCTTGCTACTTGTCATGCTTGCCGGGGGCAGCATCACACTTGCAATGGTGAGCTGATTTGTCGGTGCCTTCTTACAGTGATTAAAAATGTCAAGGTGTTTTGACACCCCCTCTGGTTTCTGCTAATATGGACTAGAATCTAGAGAGCTTCTGAGCTACATCTAGTGGAATTTTTAACTTTTTCTCCCTTTGATCAGCTGATATTGAATACCCCCTCCCCCATACTGTACATTCCCTCAAGAACTGCCTCGGTGGGGGTTGCATGGGTATAAACATCTGACTTTTGAAATTCCACTAAAATCAATTGAGGCTTTCTGGTAGCATGGTTTGGTGCATTCTAGCATGTTGACATTTGTCAAAGGTGGTGAGATAAGCGTGAATTATTGTATGCAGGATTCAAGTATTAGGGCTGGTTCAGATGTTTGTTGTTGCCCCTTTTCCTCCATGTGATACTTCAGTGTCTGCAGCTGCCTGTGATCTGGTTAAACACATATCTTTTGAACTATAAGTACACATGGACACCAGTACATAGAATTAAGAGTATAAGAAGAGCCTTGCTGAATTGGACCAAGAGTCTGTCTAGTCCAACATTTTGTTTCCCGGAGTGGCCAATCAGATGTCCCCAGGAAGCTCACAAGCAAGACATGATGGCAATAGCCATCCATGCTGTTTGCCCGCAGCAACTAGTATTCAGTGGCACGTTGTCTATGAAGATGGAAGTTCTACTTAACTATGATAACTAATAGCTGTCAGTAGATGTATCATTCATGAATTGGCCTAATCCCCCTTTAAAGCCATCTAAGCCACTGGTCATTGTCATCACATGTGTCAGTTTATTCCATGTAATCATATAATTGCTACAGTTGTGTGTACTGCTGTACGCAAGTACAAGTCCCCACTGTGTTGCCCCAAAGTGGTAGTGAGCATGAGCCACTTGCCATCATGTTGAGTAAAAGCTGCATTGGTGTATCCCTGAATCAACCTTTGGTCCAGGTGTGTTATATAGTAAACTTGTAATTCCTACATGGGTTTATGAAAAATTGCATGAGAAGGAATGCTTGGATATTTTTGTTTATAACTGATACATTTCACAATTGACAACCGAAAATGCTTTAACAAAAATTCTTATATAAGAAAATGCATCGATGTATCACATCAAGGTTACTTAAAATCATGTCAATATTACATTTGCACAGGACAGACACAACAGTTATTGGCTGCAGTGGATTTCATGGAGACTGTCTTACACTTACTAAAATCCTTGAAGCAAGATTAAAGGTAGGTGATTATTACATTCGCTTCCAAACAGAGATGGTCAAACAGCAAAGGATCAGCAAAGAAAGCAATAGCTTGAAGTCTAGGTGTTGTATCCAGTGGTGTCATTCCACTAACACAAAGCTTCTACCAATTGTGGAAATGCTGTTTTCATCTTTGTGTGAGTGTCAGATCTAGTACTCTGATTCTTCTTATATAAGTTGTTGCCCAAGCGCTTTCATAACTCATTATGACTTTACACTAGATGTTGCTTGTACTGGTTGCACTAATTCTTCTAATGCTTACACAGCTGCTAGCAGAACACACAACCAGTAGCAGAACCACACCACCTCTTGTACTTTTTCTGCTAGTGTTACATTGGATACAACCACAGAAGTTTCTGTTGGCATGCTGGCAAAATATCAAGGAGGAGGAGGATTATGTAAGCTGCCTTGGGTTCCTTGCAGGAAAAAAGGCAGGGTATAAATATAATTAAAAAATAAATATCATTCCTCCGAACAATTGCTAAAGCATAATACTGGTCGCTTAACCTCTGGAGTTTGTGTGAAATTTAGAAAACTGTTTTTATATTGGATGATAGCAGCTGTTTAAAAAGCTCCTGTAAACTTGTGTATGAGAGCTGAATTTGCATGCAAAAAGTGCAGTGCAATGCCAGCTTAAAACGGCCTGATGAGGAAGGTTCAAATACCCTTCTGATCTCCTTCTCTAGCAGTAAAAATATCATAAACTAACAGAGTGATCCTATGGCTCCTAGGCTGCATCTAGAGGGCCATAGGATTGTTTGGTTTCCCAGATCCAAGGTCAGAAAAGAGCTCTGACCTTGCAGTAACACTCGTTAATGTGAGGCCGATAAATAACCTTGGGAAATCTAAAGTTATGGTTTTTCCCAAGGTTTGGAGGTGTACACGTTGGACACTTAGAGATGTCAACTTGGAACAAGTAAAATAACACAGATATTTGGGTATAAACTTTCAGTTTAAATCTTATTGGAATGCCCATCAACACCATGCTATCAATATGGCCAACCGTAGTATGATGGCTATTGCTCGCTTTTTTATATACAGGGGGGACAACATGTCCCCTTGGCTATGCGGGTATTTAAAGCCAAAATTATGGCTCAATTACTGTACGGTGTACCTATTTGGATTAGCACAGTCGACGGGGGGATAGAGCGAGTACAAGCTAAATTCCTACGACGGGAATTATGGGAGTTCCCAACTGTGCCAGCTATGCTGCTGTGTATTTGGAAACGAACAGGCCAGATAGAGGCGAGAGCGTGGATCCAGACCTTTAAATTTTGGTTGCGCTTACACTTTACACCTGGGAACCTTAGTTATGTACACATGTTAAGGGACAGCTATACTAGTAAATGGGCCTCTTTGATTCAAAGGAAAGTTAGATCTATTGGTATTCATTTGGATTCTATTCTTATGCTTGGCCCCCAGCAAGTTCTCAGATTGTTATCTCAGAGAATGCATGATATCGAAAGGCAGGAGCTATTTTCACTAGCAAACAGAACCTGCTCTCCCATTGCAAGTGGGATAACACCGATATATGGTCTTTCAGCGCCATATTTGTCAAATCTTAGTGCTCCACAAGCTCGTAGAGCATTCCTGTTAGCAAGATTTAACATTTTACCCTCAGCAATTTTGCAGGGAAGATTTCAGGGTATACCATATCAGCAGAGAGACTGCCCATGTATGGACGGGGTTCCTGAATCTTTGATGCATGTTCTTCTTTTCTGTAAATTTTATACTAAATTGAGGGAGGACATAATTTCGCCACTCTTAGGGAGGTTTTGAGGTTTACCTGACGAATGGCTAGTCACTTTTTGTTTATGTGGCCAAAATCCAACTGTCACTTCTTCAGTTACTAAATTCATTCTAGCTGCTATGAAAAGGAGGGTTTTATTGGTAGGGAATAAGTGAGAGCTGTTTTGTTTATAATCATGTACTATTATGTATGATTATCCTTTCTGAGTGTTGGAATGTAAAGTGTATATGTTGGGTCATATGACCATAATAAACAGATGATGATGATGATGATGAGCTCCGACCTTAGATCTGGGGACCCACACTCAGATCCCCCTCCCCCTCACACCTGGCATGGAAAGAACTGCTCTGGCTGCTTCTCTAAGGTCAGAAAAGCCACCTTGGAGAAGGGCTTGAGGGGGAGGGAAGAGACACTGTATCCTGGTGGTGCCTCAGCCTCTTCCCCCCCCCCCCCCCGAAGCGCTGCAGTTAGTCAGCCAAAATTGGCCATCTAAGTGCTTTACAGAGCGAGAGGAGCATGGAGATGTCCTTTGCCTCCTTGCTCCTCCCGCTCTGCATAGGATGCCCATAATCCTCTGAGTTTGTAGGGTTACGGGCAGCCCCATTGGATTGCACCCTAAATTACTTTCCTGCTCTTTTAATGATGTACTACTGCCTAAAGTGGTTGCTTTTCTTTGTCTGATGGTAGGGCTGGCCCTCTTGTTCCATATTCTCAGTTGATACCTTGCTTGCTTTGCAGCTTATTTCAGTGACACATTTAGCATGAACTTCTGCCCTGCTTCTGTTGTAACAACTATTGTTTCGTTCCAGATGTACAAGCATTCCAATAACAAGACTATGAGTTCAGGCGCTATTGCAGCCATGCTTTCTACAATCCTATATTCACGACGCTTCTTCCCTTACTATGTTTACAACATAATTGGTGGATTGGATGAAGAAGGTAAAGTCCAATGTGCACTCCCAGTAGAGATGTGAGGAAAGCAGCTCTCCTGCAGATTATGGATAATAGCTTTAGGTTGGGAAAGGAAAGCACTTCATCCAAGGGAGGGGTTGTAGCTCAGCGGCAGAGCCCCTGCTTTACATGCAGAAGGTCCCAGGTTCGCTCCCCAGCATCTCCAGGTAGGGCTAGGAAAGAATCCTGCCTGGAACCTCGGAGAGCTGCTGCAGGTCAGTGTTGACAATACTGGGCTAGATGGACCCAGGGTCTCACTCAGTATAAAGCAGCTTCTTGTTCCTAAACATGGCAACCTTACATAGAATGGCTGTTACATAGAGTCCACTTTAAATCGCTTCCTGTGATGTTTGTTCAGGAAATTCATGCTTGTTCAGGAAATACCGGTACATATGAATTCAATAACCTGCAAGCTTAACTTAAATCGATCCACCTGACCTTTTAGGAGATACGGGAATCTTCATAATTACATTATGTGGTTGGCCTTTTGGAGTTCTAAAAGAATGAAGCTACATAATTTCTCATCTACTTTTGATGTGCTATGGTGGTTCCAGTTACCCTTTTTTGTTTAATTGTCAAGTTCACCATTTTCCTTAACCTCCACTATGAAATGACCACATTCTCTTAAGCTGCTGAGAAAATGAGTCATGTAAAACGATCCCACTGTTAGAACTTCTGTGAGCTTAGCTTCACTCTTGCTGCATATGATCCTAATGTCTGCTTCTTTCACTTCTCAAGGGAAGGGTGCAGTGTACAGCTTTGATCCAGTAGGCTCCTACCAGAGAGATACTTTCAAAGCTGGTGGATCAGCTAGTGCCATGCTGCAGCCTCTGCTGGACAACCAGGTGAGAATTCTGCCATGACTATGTGGTTAGTGGTACATTAACGTATAGTTTAGTTGTTCCTGAAATGCCTGAAGTTTATTTTATTATTTTATTTATTTACAAAATTTACAAACTGCTCTAAATCTAAAAAGATTTCCAAGTGGTGAAAAGTGGTTTGTTTGTTTGTTTGTTTGTTTGTTTAAAAAAGCATCAAAATATAGAAAAATAAAAATATTTAAAATCAAATTATACCAGTAAAATGGAGACTGGTCATTCAGGAAGAGCTGATCATTTTATTAAATAGATGTAGATTTCATAGATCATAGAGTTGGAAGGAGCCTACAAGGCTATCGAGTCCAACCCCCTGCTCATGCCGAAATCAAAGCAACATTGATACCTGCCTGACATCATCTGGCAGGGAATCCCACAGAGGGAGCCAGTGCACTAAAAGCTGTACTCCAAGTGGACACTAAATGGACCTCAGGTCCGTGTGGACCACGAGCGCCTCATCCATTGCCTCAGTGACCAGGCAGTCTGATAAGGAAGAAGGCGCTCTCATATCTTGTGTGCTACTGATGTTTGGCATTCAGTAGGTTTTTTTTCTTGGTAGAAATATTTACAGTAATACCTTGGATTGCAAGTAACTTGGTTTGAGAGCATTTTGGAAAACAAGCAAATTTTTAAATATTTAATTTTTTTTTTACTTGATATACAAGCGACGTCTTGCAATACAAGTACTGTAGTACGGCTTAAATTAAAAATCTCTGCACAATTTTTTTTGGGGGATTTCGTTTTGATATAAGAGTGTTTTGGATTACAAGCACGTTTCTGGAACGAATTATGCTCTCAATCCAAGGCATGACTGTAGAGTAAAAAACAAAAACCTTTAGCAACTAACTTTCCAAACTGTGTATATGCAGGAGAATGGGCTTGTAAATGGTCACTTGTCTGGTTGCCTGTGGCGATCAAGAATTGACTGCAGAAGCCCAGACATGGTAGCTTCATACAAGTTGATTCTTCTTTCCTCTTAGCCGACTGATGACTAACTTAGGTATTTTGTGAGCAAGTAGGCTGGCAAGCACTTTTGTGGACTTGCTTGTGAGTTCCCAGAGGGGTTCTAATTCTGTGGCAGGGAGCAGCAGAGAATGCTGCTGTCTGGCTGAACAACATTGGAAGACCACCTAAGTCAGTGATCCTCACTATTTTTTCAAGCAGAAGCCACAGCTAATTGGCTGATTGCTCTTGTGTTCTCCTCTCCCCACCCCCCAGTGCCTTACAACTGGTGAGTGTCGTCTCCTGACTCTCCACCCCCAAAGCTTCCTCCAGTAGCCCAGATCATAACAGCAAGGCCACCACAAAAGCAAACAAGGCAAAGCTAGAGGGCCCCTGCTAAGAGTGAGCAACTGTTGTGGGAGCAGGGGATGGGGTGGCAAAGAGCCACACTTCAGGGGATTGGGAGCCGCTAATGGCCCTTGGGCCTTGCTGTGAAAAGCACTGTCCTAAGTAGAAGGGAAAATCAGAACAATTCCATCCCTACTTATGCTCCCCATCTGTATTTTTGTTAATCCAAAGGCAAGGATAACTTGATGTGCATTTGAAAGTGTTTGCAAGGTGCATTCAAGTGATGGTTGCATTTATCACTTGACTTACCTGAACATGTGAAACTGCTATCATCTCATGATTGGCTGTCATTAATCATTGCAGTTTGTCATGTGATTAACGTTTAGTTCGATACCCAGCAGTAGGAGCCAAAGTGAGTATATTAACTTGGCCTGTGCTTCCTTTCTCATGCCCGTTGTCCAAATTAATGTAGTGATAGCACACTATTTTGTGTCATGGTGACTTCTTTGTACATTGGATTTTTGAGGGGCACAGACTGGCTAGATACCTGTTAGTCTTGGTGTTTTGATGCTGCATGAAAAAGTAGTACCAGTAGTCTTCATCCTAATTGTCATGAAAGCAACAAGCTAAAAGTTGATTCAAATGTCTTTCTTTTTAAAAGGTTGGCCTCAAGAACATGCAAAAAGTGGAACAAGTGTCTTTGTCCTTGGAAAAGGCTTTGCAGCTAGTAAAGGATGTCTTTATTTCTGCTGCAGAAAGGGATGTATACACTGGGGATGCACTAAAAATCTGCATTATCACAAAAGATGGAATTAAAGAAGAAACTGTTCCCTTGCGGAGAGACTAAATTGGTGCACTGCTCAGTTAAAGATCTTCAGTGTTTCACCGTAATTTTTATGCATGTTTACTGGTGGTATGATCACATTCGATGTATTAAAAAATGGAACCGAAGTTGTCTGTTTCATCATTAATATCGCATTGCTTGTGACATCATTGGAATTTGAGTTGTGTGATCTCACTCATGGGAAAGGGTCATTTGTAAGGTGCCAAGTGTTAAACGTCACAATATATAAAGGAGTATCTTAAAGATCATAATATCAGCTCAGTCTGCACTACTACTTGAGCCACTGCTGTCTTAACACTTTGGACAGTATCCAACGCAACACTGCCACTAACGTAAATGATGCTGTGCTAGTGTAAACTACTTCTAGTGCAATATGAATAGCGCTTGCTGGTGCAATGGGTTTTCCAGGCATACCCCCTTTTGGATTTACACAAAGTTATGACACTGATTTTATGTATTAAGATCCTGGCAGCTATGAAAATGGAGCGAATGTTCATGACCATTACCATGGTAAGTTGATTAGTCATCCTTCAGTCCCCTCTGTTTTCCTGAATCATGGTTAAGAGAGGGCCAAACTGGACATGACATTAAGGGTGCAAACATATGCATGTTTACACAGAAAAAGTCCTACGGCTCCCAAAATGCCCCAGCCAGCATGGCTGGGAGTTGGACTTTTTTCTGTGTAAATATGTATAGGATTGTACCCTTAATGCATTTTTGTAAGGACATGTGTTGTAAAGATGCAAATAAGATGAACTGGAGAACTGATCATTCTTGGCACCAATGGGGATTTCCTCCCAAATGCAAGTAGCACCTTCAGAAGGAGGGATTTTCCTGAAGATTGCAAAGGGATGAAAAAGTGAAATTCCTAAAACTGATGCCATTTGCTTTTTTTAAAATGGCAACATTAAATGCAAAGGCACATTTGATGTCTCAGCTGGTTTGGCCCAGAGACCACGGGCAGTATCCAATACTACCACTGTGCCTCCCCTAGTTCCATTGTGCCCACGAGACCTACTGCTAGTGTAAGAAGAATGAGTGCTTGAATGCAGAAATGCTTGTTTCTGGAATGGAACGGGTTGGCGGAGCCCCCTTCTATGAGCTCCACTGATCCGCCCCATTTCAGAAACAAGCATTTCTGCTCTCTGGCTGATTCTGGAACTGCTAGCTTCCTGTTGTGCTAGCAGGGAGTCCTGCTAGTGCATGGGAAGGATAGGGCAGTATCCAATGTGTCTAAGGTATTTAATGATGTCTATGTAGGGTCTTTTAAGCATGTTGGCTCTCTATGAAGTATTCTCTCAAGATGCTGTGGAGCTTATCCTAGAGGGAAAGGTAGACCATGAAATCTGGTACAAGTTCTTGGTGGTAGTCATACTCCTACTCAGTCTTAATTGAGCAGCAGAAATGTTCAGCACAAGATGTAATTTGCTACATCTGCAGAGGGAAATGTAGAAATATTGGAGTAAGGTGGGGGATAGGACTGGATGAGGCTATGCTGGATTAATCAATTTGGCGGTAGAAATGTATAGTGAAGAGGGGCTAGGAAGTTGTGTTATTTTTTTAAAGTCCTGCACTTTCACCAGCAGTATATGGTTCCTTTGCATCCTTCAGTCCTCCGCTCTGAAGTGGCAACTTTCCAAAATTTTCTTTATAACAAGAAAATGTCTCATTTTGATAAGAAGATGCCATATTTTGTAAGCTATGATTGAACATTCATATAGAGATTTTGTTGAAATATGGTCTTCATTGAATGCTGAGGGTGAAAAAAATGAAATGTCTGCTTTTATAGGCCAAAAGTTGGAATGAATTTTGTAGCAGGCTGAGTGTTCCCCTCATACATAAATGAGGAGCAGCTCTGCCCCAACTCCAAATAGGTGATGCTGTCATAGTAATAGAAACCAGAAAAAAGGCCAATTTAATCCAACAAGAGAAACTGAAACTTAGTACTAGTTTTTTGTAAATGAATTTGAGCCTATATTTCCCATTTGTGCAATTTCCTAGTCTCCATTTCACTTGCTTGACTGGAATGGTTAAAGCATACCCATTTCTCAGGACCAGTATCGGTAAATTAGTAATATGAGCAGTATTGTGCAGTGCACTATTGTCTGATGTCCACAGTTTGTGATAAAAAGTCTGCAGATTTTCAATCTTTCTGGTTATAAATTGTGAATGGGAAAACAGTAGGCTACCGATATCCTCTTGAGTAGTGATCAGTTATAAAGGCCTTTTGCAGTTACTTTTAACAGAAGTTATCTACTCAAAAACTAATGACAAAACTTTGCTAATAGGGGAGGTCCACCAAAGCTGTAGTATTGTTGGCCACCAGGTGGCATTATTGTTCCTTTGCAGTGAAAAAGCCTTTCCCAGTCAAGTCTGTAGTTAAGAAAAACAGAAGATCTCTATGAATGGGCCACTTTTTGGAAAGAACAAATAGCTCATAAGGTAGAAGAAATACTAGTCTAGAAATGGTCTCCTAACATCCCCTGAGCAAGACTGTTTACACATAATTTCTTATGAGATGAGAATGTTCACCCTAGGACCTTAGGCTAAATCAGGCTATAATAAATGATGACTTTATTCAGTAGCTATATACATAGGGCAGTATCCAATGAGGTGCAACTGTTAATATAAATTAGGTTGCACTAGTGTAAAATACCTCCAGCACAATGCCAGTAGTGTTAGTTCGTGTGCTGAGTTTCTCTGGAAAACTAGAGGCAGTTTATGCTAGTGCAATGTAATTTACATTACTGGTTGTGCCCTGTTGGATACTGCCCACAGAGTGAACATGGGCAGTTGTTGGAAGCCCTGTATGGCTCAGTCATGCCACAATTATTCAGGATTTGACTTTCTAGCATAGAATTTGTAGAATTCAGAATAAGGGGAAGTTAAATCTCCAACTTCATCTAACACAGGGAAAATCTGAACTTCTGTTGGGCAGGTTCTGTCTTCAGCTCTGAAGTCCAGCCATTTCAGTCCAGCCAGAGGAGGGAACTTGCCAAAAGCAAAGACCTAGTCTGAATTAATGAATCACTATGCAGCAAGAAGGGTGCAAGCTGAGCATAAAGAACAAGAATAAAACACTGGACACTTGTGACATTCTTTACTGCATCTTAAGCTGCCAAGGAAGCCATCCTAGTTCAAGTTTCTCCTTAGCTGAGAAATCTACCTGTCTGCCCAGTATCTATGCAGCTCCAGGTCTGCATTTCTAAAGGCAAGGTAATTCGCTACATCTGCAGAGGGATGAAATGTAGAAATATTGGAGTAAGGTGGGGGATAGGACTGGATGAGGCTATGCTGGATTAATCAATTTGGCGGTAGAAATGTATAGTGAAGAGGGGCTAGGAAGTTAAAGCTTGAAAAGCGTTATTTTTTTTAAAGTCCTGCACTTTCACCAGCAGTTGGCAGAGTAAGTACATGGTTGCTTCACTCCATAGCCAGCTTGTTGTTCAACCTGCAGCTGCAAAGATGTTGGAAATGGACTGAGGAACAACACAGTAAATGTGGGTGGAGCTGTGAATATGATGGTGCAATACCCTGACAACTTCACCATATAGCAAACTCCACCTCCTCCATGGGCAATTGTATTAGTGGAAATGGCCCTTTCTGATAACCTGCTAGAACATTCATAATAGACTAGAAAGAAGTAAGGGATTTGCTGTTGTGATAGAAGGCTTTTGGAGTCAGGGGTCTAATGTACCTTATGGCGATCATTAGCTTATCTGCTCTGATGTTACGGAGGGCTGGGCCTTGGCTTAGAATGCTGAGAGGCTGAGTGCGAAGTCTGGGGTGGGCAACGCCTGCCCCTCCAGATATTTTGGCTCCAACCCCCATCAGCCCTCACCAGCACAGCCAATGGTGGGAGCTGTAGGCCAAAACATCTGGAGGGCCACAAGTTGCTCACCCCTGTGCTAAGTGAATCTTGGATGACCTTTGAGCCACTGTGGTATAGTGGCTAGCTAGACTATTAGACTAGAACTGGGACCAGGGAAATCCAGTTTCAATTCCCCACATAGCCATTAAACTTGCCTTGGGCTAGATTATCTCTCAGCTTCACCTACCTTACAGGGTGGTTGTGTGTAAAGTGGGGAGGAAAAGAATAATGTATAACGCCCTGAGCTTCGTGGATGCAAGGTGGGAGAAAAATGTAACAAATAAGAATAAACTTTTGTTCAATTGTACAGTAATACCTTGGATTGCAAGTAACTTGGTCTGAGAGCGTTTTGCAAGACAAGCAAAAAATGTAAAATTTTTTTGACTTGATAAACGAGCAAGGTCTTGCAAGACAAGTGTAGGGATGTAACTGCTCGCCTCGAGCGGGCGTAGCGGGCTGAAATTGGCCCCACTCACGCCCGCCAGAGACTCACTTTGATATAAGAGTGTTTTGGATTACAAGCACGTTTCTGGAACAAATTACCGTATGCTCTCAATCCAAGGTATCACTGTATAAATATTGCCCCAACAGCAAGAATTTGTGGCTGATAACTTGTGAATACAAATCAACAGAGCCTTTCAGCACAAACAAAAACATGATACTTACTTTTTATGGTATATATAAGAACTACATATTCCTTCCAACATTTACCTTCTGCAATTTACATGAAAACATGCTAAGGCAAGCAGTTTCTCAAAATAGGTTGAAGAAACGATGTAGTAATTGTGCCTGATTTTGTTTTACTGATTTAATAGTCTAAATGCCACATATATTGTACTATGTAGCAAGAAGATTAAAACCATAACAATTTGCTGCTGTCATAAAGCCTTAAATATGACTAGCTCCATCACCCGGTAACATCGCTTCCTCAAACAATCCTAGGTCATTGTGGTTGTCAAACAGAGCTAATAGCATCCGAATGCCCTAAACTTAAGCAGTTTACACTGAGAAATCCCGCTTTTTAACTGGATAATGAGTTTATTTTGAGTTAATGGATCATCTTCCTAAGTAGGCTACATGGTACAGCAATCATGCCATTCTCTTCCTTATAGATTTCATAGATCATAGAGTTGGAAGGGGCCTACAAGGCTATCGAGTCCAACCCGCTGCTCAATGCAGGAAACTAGAGGAGGGGTCTCCCATCCAAGTAATAACCATGCCTGACCCTGCTTAGCTTTCCACACTCAGTCAAGCTGAGCCAGCGTAAGCCACAGGCCTTGTTCATCTAATGTCAGCCCCCAAGGTCCCCAGTCCTGGGTAGAGTCTTTGAGCACATCTTTAAAATTCAATGTGCAATTCAAGTTGCCATTTAGTGTGCTGAGGTTCCTTCCATTGAAAAAGATTGTGGACAATGGGGTGGATCCAGCCTACTCATACTTGGGGTAGACCCATTGAAATCAATGGGGCTCAAATTAGTCACTACTAAGTTAAACCCCATTGACTTCAGTGAGACTACTCTATGTGTGAGTAAATCTAGACCCAGCTGTTTGTCTTTATTGAACACCTTGGGCTGGAATATCCAATGCTGGCAATCTGCCACCACTAAAGACGTTGCACTCATGTTCATTCTTGCTAGTGCCCCAGCAGGGTTGGATACTGCCACCTTGCATTCAGTGATAACTATGACTGCTCAAATGTTGTTTTTAAACAGCAGCTATCACAACTAGGATATACCCAGGATTAAAATATGATCTCAACGTATGATATAAAATATGATCTTATGGCTTTATATTAAGCTCCAGCACTTTACTGCCAGAGTGCTCAGAAGCAGGCATCAGGGCACTGTTATGGTGCCAGGCCACAATTTAAACTACATAAGGAGCCTATTGGCCCAACAGCAGCCTCTGCTAACACTTCTGTTAGCCCTGTTCTTCACAGGGAGAAAGGGAACACGAATGCTCTTATTTATTCTCCTTTGAAAGCCCACAGTCACCACAAAAGTATGTCTCTGGGGGCTTTCTGTGGGGGTGTGGTTAGCAGTAGTGACCACTTTGAATTTGATCTGAAAATAACTCAGGACAATTAATGTATCAGTTTGCACTTTTCATTGTTCAACTCAGGGTTTTGTGGTTGAGCTTGAGGATGGAGCTTTTGTATACCCCAATGTGGTTTTCGAGTTCAGCTGATAGGGTTTCGATGGGCCAGAAGGTGGTGCCATATTCTCTCTCTATTTACTAAACCAAAGTTGTGTACCGCTGGCTGAGCAAGCTGTTGTACTTCAACCATGCCACAATGTGGTGGCGCTGGTGAACAACACATGCACCACGCCTGGAATAGGAAGGAGGGAGGTATGGCTGTGATCAGCCACTTTACGCAACATCCCTCTGGGGTCTATTTGTTGAAGCCAGAACAATTCTTCTCGGGCCTCAACTAAGGGTGGAGCAGCTCGGGCACCCATCCTATCCCAGATCCAGTGCCCAATTGCATGCAGAAACCTCATGCTCCAATGACTTGTGTGCGGATGTTTTTCAATGTTTCAAAAGTTAAAAAAAAAAAGTACATTTCCCCCACAAAAGTAAAGTGAAAATTGCATAACTAACAAATGTATTTATTTATTAATTAAATTTATATTCTGCCCAACTGGCAGGTGTCTTCAGGGCAGTTTGCAGTCCTAAAAAACAAAACAACCCCCCCTCCAAACAACAATAAAATAACAGGCAAAACAATAAATGCAACAATGAAAATATCAAAACATTAAAAATATTCCAGAGCCATGTTAATAATCAGAGCACCAGATTAGAAATTAAATGCTTGCTAGAAGAGGAAGGTCTAAACATATACAGTGAAAGCAGATCTCCCTGGGAAGGGCATTCTACGGATGGGAGGGGGCACTACAGAAAAGGCTCTTTCCCTGGTAGCCACCTGTTTGTACCATTGGGCAAACAATTTGCATAATGGGAACTGAAATATGCCTTAAATGGGACTAGCTCCATCACAGCTCCCAGAATCCCTTGCTGGCTGGGTATGCTGGGAGCTGTAGGCCAGCAACATCTGGGGACCCAAGGTTGGAGAGCCCTGCTCTAAAGCATGGAGTGGATACACTGCCCGACTGACATTGGCGCCACCAGCCTCCACTGGGTGGGTGGGTGGGGGGGAAGTGCAGAAGCTGGAAAACCACCAAAGAACGGGCTGGGGGAAGAGGGTGTGGCCATCTGGGAAACCCTGGAGGGTTAGATTTGGACTCTAGGTGGGCTGGATTGGTCCCACGGACCTGTGGTTCCCCACCCCTGTCCTAGGACGATGCTGTGTAGTAGGAGTCATTGTGGGAAATTAAAATGGCAGTTAACCCCAGCTGCCCAGTGCTGCTCAGAGCAGAAGGCCTGGACACTGTTTGAAGGGGAACCCGGGGCAGATGTCAGCGGTAGACTTTGCCGGGGCCCTGCTGCACTGGCAGTGGCCCAAGGATGCCAGGACCTGATGCTGGCCCTGCATAATATCTGCAAGGCAGAACTCAAGCTTCCAGTCTCTCCCCGCCCCCTCCATCGGATATGGTACTGGCCCCACCAGTTATTGGCTGCTCCTGCACACCACATAGCCATGGGCCCCTTTCTGCTCCTGCTCAGGCCCTGTTCGCACAGGTTTTTGATCAATCGATGATCCATTGACTTGCTGCTGTATTTTTGTACCTTTACATATTTGAAAATTAATAAACACATTTATTTGAAAGCTAATAAACAAATATGTATATGTGTGTATATGTGTGTGCGCATACACACACACACACACACACACACACATTATTAGCTTTCAAATCAATGTGTTTATTAGTTATGAATAAAACCTCACGGATAAAACACCAGTTGCAATGTGTACAATTTGCAATGTGTACAAGTGGCCACTAAGGGAATCTGTGCTTTGTTTGTTTCTAGCCTGGCTGCACATTCCTGTGTTCCAGATATTGCAACACCACAGACAGAGGTTTCCTATCACCTCAGTCATGCCATTTCCCCATGGCGTCTATTCACGCATTCATCTGCATGTCATCAGGTATTGGTGATGGAGCAATATGCTGGTGAACTGGTGAATCAGGTCTTAGTTTTATTTTATTTATTTATTTATTTATTTATTATATTTATACCCCGCCTTTTTTCCTGCAAGGAACCCAAGGCGGCTTACATAATCCTCCTCCTCCTCCTCTCCATTTTATCCTCACAACAACCCTGTGAGGTAGGTTAGGCTGAGAGTCAGTGACTGGCCCAAAGTCACCCAGTGAGTTTCATGGCCGAGCGGGGACTAGAACCTGGATCTCCCAAGTTCCAGACCAGGTCCAAAGGGACTAATCTGGTTGTGACTTCCTAGAGTTGACTTTGGGTTTCAGCAGTACACGCATGCTTCCCTTAGAGCCAGCCCAAAAGAATTATTCTGAAGTCACTTGCTACGATTAGTTGTTGCTTTCTGGTTCTCAAGGGATAAGAGATACCAAATATGCCCTGGGGGTTGGTGGCTCCAATGGCAGTGGGGTGTGTGTGTATCCACTCTGGATTTTAGTCTGAACTTTTAAGGAACCATCCATGGTGTTGAACCCTAGCCCAAAATAGGTTCATCACCGTGGATAGCTCCTTTAAAGTTCATATTGAAACCTGGAGTGGATACACTCACCGCCCCACTGACACCAGCCAGTGCTGCAAATATGTATGGGAATATCTTGTTTTTGGTGCAGGAGTGGGATTTGTCAGCAAACGGCGTCCCATTAAATGCTGGGGTTCCCTGATCAGAAAGTCAGGCGTGGAAGGCCCTCTTCCCTAACAGACAGCTGGTCCAGCAGTACCTGATCTTCTCTTGCCATGTGCAAGGCAGGAAACTGCCTTATACAGTCATGCCTTGGATTGAGAGCATAATCCGTTCTGGAAACGTGCTTGTAATCCAAAACACTCTTATATCAAAACGAAATCCCCCCCAAAAAATTTGTATAGAGATTTTTAATTTAAGCCGTACTACAGTACTTGTATTGAAAGACGATGCTTGTCTATCAAGTAAAAAAAAAATTACCGTAAATAAATATTTAAAAATTTGCTTGTCTTGCAAAACGCTCTCAAACCAAGTTACTTGTAATCCAAGGTATTACTGTACCAGGTTTCTCCATCTAGTCCAGCATTGCCTACTCCGACAGCGAGAGGGTCCCTGGGGTATCAGACTGGGATCCTTCTCATCACTTGCTACTGGTCCTTTCAACTGCTGATGCCAGTGACTGAGCCCGGGACCTTCTGCATGCACAGCATGTGCTCTTACCACTGAGCCATGGTCCCTCCCCGAAAGCTGCAGTGTAGTGTCGTATGCATTCTAGGGGGAAACACTCTCGGTTCATGCAAGCAGCTGATGAGGCCCAAGAAGTCCAGCCACTGCCCCAACGTGAACTGGGAATGGGGCAGTATCAGAAGAACATGAGAAGAGCCCAGCTGGATCAGACCAAAGGCTGATCTACTCCAGTATTCTGTGGCCAACCAGCTGCCTATGGGAAGTCCACAAGCAGGACACGAGTGCAGTTAGCATCCTCCTCCCACCCGTGTTCCCCAGCAACTGGTATACAGAGGCATGCTGCCTCTAATACTGGAGGTAATATACAGCCAACTAGTAGCCATCGATAGCCTTATCCTGCATGGATTTGTCTAATCCCCTTTTAAAGCCATCCAAGTTGCTGGCCACCACTACATTCCCTGAAACTGCAGGGATTCCATGGGGGATTCATCGACTTGCCCCCCTCCTCTTTATTCTCCTCCTCCTCCTCCTCCGCCTCCTCCTCCTCTTCTTGTTCTTCTTCTTCATCATCATCATGATCATCACCAGCAGTAGAGGTAGCCGTGTTAGTCCATTGCAGAAAAAACAACAAAGAGACTTGTGGTGCCTTATTGGTGAACATATTTATTATGGTGCAAGCTTTCGTGGACCCAGTCCACTTCATCAGATGCACGAAACATTACCCTTTATTTATTTATTTGTGGCATTTTTACCCTGCTCTTCAGCCAAAACAGGCTCCCAGAGCAGCTTACAAAGATTATTATTTATTTATTATATTGATTATATTGATTATATTTATACCCCGCCTTTTTTCCTGAAAGGAACCCAAGGTGGCTTACATACTCCTCCTCCTCCTCAGACAGTCTCTGCCCTCAGGCTTACAATCTAAAAGACATGACACAAAAGGAAAAGGGATTGGGAGGGAGGAAGAAGAAAGCAAAACTCAGGCACCCGTTCTTAGTTACAAGGTTCTTATTGTTTTCTTTTGTTTTCTTCTTTTCTTCTCTTTTCTGGCAGGGAAGGGCAAAACAAGCTTCCTGCAGCTGTTCCTTCTTTGGCCAATGCATGGGGTCAGGCTGGTCTCCCCCTTGCCGTGATGTTAACATATGGCAGAAATATGTGCACAGTGTTGAGGGCATCTTAGGTTGGGGCCCTGATTTTTGGCAGGGCAGTGCCCTTCCCATTTAAAGCATCATGATGTGCTGACTCACCATTTGAAGACCAGTGCTCTAAATAACCCTGTACCATGACCACAGAGGGCTTTGAAAGTCACACAGAATGCACACACAGCGCACGCATGCACATATGCGCACATGCACACGTGCACGCACACACACACACACCTTCCATTCCTAGTGATCCTGGCCACTTTTGAGCTCTATCTGTATCATCTCTGAGAATAAGCTGTCTTTCCATTGGAGGGGTTCTGTGTAACTTGATATCACTCACATGCCAATAACAAAAGCTATTATCATACCTTTCATGCATGGGGTATTTCTGTTCCTCTTAGATTACAGGGAAGCCCACCCTTCTCACAATCTCAGGATAGGCAATAGTTCTCCCCCTCAGCTCTCTCAAGTTTTGCCGGAGGTATCTTTTAACTGCAGCATAATGAAGTGTGACATTAAGCAGACAGCTAATCCCATCCCTTAAGCAGATGTGGCAACAAACATGTCAGCACTGAAGGTGTTTATTCGCTAGCTGCGGAGCGCAATCTCGTTAGTGCTACATTTACTACTTCAGCCAAATGGACAAGGAGACTGTTTTGACAGTTTTAACAGCTGCTCTGGACAGAAAGAGCGCCCATGCCTCTCCCTCTACGGTGTCCTCAGAGCCTCTTTGACTTCCCCAGAATTAGGTGGGAATGTATTTTTAAAGGGATCTTTGGCAGGCTGTGGTCCTTGCCATTAAAATCGTCACAATGACACCTGTTTTGTGTTAAAGTGCAACATTAAAATGAGAGTTATCCTTTGGCACAACTCGCTGAATCTGATTGGAAAGACCATTTTCTGGAAACAGCTTGGCTTCACTAAAGGGTCACCCCTCTGTGCCCCACCAGCAAAAAGATGAACATTAATTCAGAAAAAAATATTTATTTTAGAAGCAGCTGGGATTTTCAGAAAAAGGCACTACTGTATGTGGTATGTTGACAACTACTCATCTATTTCAACAGAGTTCAACTTTCTTCCTCTGAGGTTGTTAGGGCACCTTCAGTCTGAGACATATGTATTTCAGTGACATATATGTATTCTCTCACACATTTGCTAGGGATAATCACCTGAAAAAACATCAATTACAAATGTGAAACTGCCAAACTTGCCTAATATCGTATTTGCAGTTGGCATGCATTCATTGTTACTAATGAAATGGGGAAAAAATCCATGAAAAAATTAAGCACTGCAAAAATTTCCACCCCACATCACTGACTTCACACACGCCCCGTCCCCTCAGCCAGCAAGGATCCTGCTGGCTGGTAATGACATTGTCCAGCACATCTGGAGGGCATGAGTTTAGGGAAGGCTGATCTGCCATTTTGAAAACATGCTTAAGTATCCCACACTGAAAAGAAAACATTACACAATCTAACATTTTAACTATCAATATATTATATGATGCCTGGGTGCCCATTTTGTGCCCGTCCCTGGTTGTGCCCAAGGCAGGTGCTCATAACATCCCACCCTGGTTATATGACTGAATCAAAGCACATGATAAAGAGATGGAGGGAAGCAGCCTTGTGTTTGCCTGTGATCTGCAATTCAGTAATTCTTTATTGCTAGAAATTGTTTGTTCTTGTCTTCCCAAATCAACTGACTACAGTTTTTTGGAGAACCTTGCATGGCAACTTAGCTGTACAGCAAGCAGGACAATCCAGAGCTTCAGGAGGCTCTGCCAAAACCCTCCAGTCCCCCGTGTTCTGATCTAACATATATGCTTGCCGGTTGATAGAATATTCTTCTGGACGTTTGTCACCCGGGCAAATGAGGCCACCACACACAAACACTTTGTTATTCCCGACAGAGCACACTGCATGTGACAGATCCAAGCTATAATTATTCGGCAAGAGAGGCACAAGGTTCGTGGATTTGCTCATTTTAGTCTTCTGCAGGTTTATTTCCATGCTCTCTTTGTGGCTCCGTATGCTCAAGACGTTCTCCTGGGGAAAGGACAGCAAAGGCTTGTGGATGAACTGAATGGGAAATGTGATGTACTGCACCACGTTCCGGGTTTGAGTGTCGAAGCAATCCAGCACCCCTACTCGGGAGAAGCGCCCATTCACCAGGCATCTCCCCGTCACAATGTAAATACTCTTATCTCCCTTGGTGATCAGTGCAGTGGCGTCCATGGGAATACTCATTTTCCCAGCGAGAACCCACTTCTCTTTCCCTTCGTCATACTTGTAGATACTCGAAATGTATTTTCTTGGGGCTGTGCTTCCTCCTACGGAGTACACTGCCCCCCCACAAGTCACCATGGTGTGGAAGACCAATCCTACGGGCAGATCCGGAAGTTTGATCCAGGAGTTGGTATCCATATCATATTTCCAGGCTGTCTTCAACCCAGAGATCTGCTCCGTTGTTCCTCCAGAGACGTAAATGTATTTCCCTAATGCTGTTGCACTGAGAGCAGCTGCTTTGTAAGGCATCTCTGTGAGCTTCAGCCAGATGTTCTCTCCAATGATGTATGCAAAAACCCCATTGTTGAACTTACCCTGCTCTTTTTGCCCTCCTAAGATCACCACAGAGTCCATCAGTGCCCCTTTCCTTTGGTAAAGCATCAGGCTTTGAGGGTTTCCATGTTTACGATCACTCAGAATAGTCTCTATCCGGGTCAGGGGCCTGGTGTGGTCCGAAAAGAGCAACACTTCCCGGCAGCCAGCAAGCAGTGTCTTGGTGGAGACCGCAGATAAATGTATGTGGTTAAAATACTTCTTAAAATACTTCTCCCTCTCGCTCTTTTTGTATTTCACCCACTGAATGAGAGCCAGGAATGTCTGGTCCTCATTTTGCACATGAAGATTATCATCCTTAATGAGCCGGCTGAAGACATGAGAAGGGCACTGCACAAAGTCTGTGATGCCCTTAGGGCCAGCCCAGTAATGGAAGTTGTCTCGTATGCCATCGTAGGCGGCATTTCCCACCTCTTTCAGGTCGTATGTATTGGCCAGGAGCATGTAGTAGAGGCAGTTGTCCTTCTTGAGGGACCTAAGGAGGAAGTCAGAGCAGTGGCTTTTCAGAGTCTGGGAATTGAAGTACTTTGCTCCCTTCAGCAGGTCTTCCACGTTCTTTTCCGAAATCACAACCTTCCCAGTGTAGAAGTAGTCGAGCAACTCCTCCACCAAGGTAGGGCTCAGGAACTTGGCAGTCGATGATAATAAAGAGCTCATCGTCAGCTTTCATGTCATTGCTGGATATCAGATTCCTTATATGGGATGACACAGCTACTAAGATGTTGAGGTGGGCATAGAAAATGTTCTGGTCCACACTGAGGGCCACGTCACAAAACTCCTTGTTCTTTCTCTGTTTGTTGAGAGCCTGCATTATAAAACTGTTGTGGTTCTTCTCTGTAAACTGCATTCTCATTTTTGGAGCCAAGCTTATCTGGAATGAAGGATGATGGTTTAAGTATAGAGGACTCTTTGCCCAGTTGTTGAAAACCCCACTGGATAAAGAGGAGTGATGTCATCAGATATAGCTGCCAGGTCACAATTACCTGTGACATGTGTTGAAAACAGCCTTTTCAAATGGCTCTTCTTGTACTGAGAGAATATTAGTCTCTCGGTCGCTAGGCATGGTTCAGAAAGAAAGACGTGCCATGGATTGAAGGTGCTATCTCTCAAGCTAAGCTACCACACAAGTCTGTTGAGAAGACATCCTAAACTCCTTTGAGGACAGAGTTCTCTTTCCCCCTTAGGCAGTCCATTACTTTCCACAGGAAAGGGAAGCAATACGTTTGAATTAAGCAAAGACAGACCTGACTGTTTCCCTGCTGTTTTATATCATTCCCATTACAGATACAAGTACTATGAAGCCTCTTCCACTCTAGACCCACCCTCCAGTATCTTAAACACCTAAACAAAACAGTTTAAACTAAGCAGAAGGGAAGAGAATTAGCAAACCAATCAAAGATAGCAACCACAGTCCACTACAAAATGTGAAGTACATCTAAGTCCAATGAAATCTTAAACACATCCGAACTGCACTACAGCCAGCACATTGCTCACTTCAAGTGCCATCAATGTGGTTGCTATTTCATGGAGAGTCTCACAAGAGGCTACAGTAATACCTTGGATTGCAAATAACTTGGTCTGAGAGTGTTTTGCAAGACAAGCAAAAAAAATTTAATTTTTTTTTACTTGATAAACGAGCAAGGTCTTGCAAGACAAGTAGTGTAGGGATGTAACGGCTCACCTCGAGCCGGCGTAGCGGGCTGAAATCGGCCCCGCTCATGCCCGCCAGAGACTCGCTTTGATATAAGAGTGTTTTGGATTACAAGCACGTTTCCAGAACGAATTATGCTCTCAATCCAAGGTATTACTGTACTTGCTGGGTTTTAATAGATTGGCTGGGTTCACACGTAATGCTAACCCATGATATGAGTTGTTGAATTCTGGGTTGCCATGTTGTGTGAACTCAGCCATGCTAATAAACCATTATTTGTTAACCACGAACAACCCAGCAAGAGAACCTATGGTTTGTTGTTCAGTTGTGAACTCTAGGTTGTTTAAACCACAGATTGTTATTATGACCTGGTTCACTTGATCAAAGAACCCATGGTTTGTTAACCATGGGTCATTTGTTGTTTGGTTAACTATGGGTTGTTTTTACACCTAAACAACCCAGAGTTTCTTGGTTCACACGTCACACAACAATTGTTAATTGAAAGTGGAAGTGATGAGCAGGAGGGAGGCAGAGTGTGCGGGCGCTCCTGCGCGCCCTGCCAATTCTTGGGTTAAACAGCCCAGGAATTGGTCATGACACGCAAACCAGATCTAAAGGGGCCAAACTAAACATTCCTTTATTCACGCATTGCTGAACTATACATGATTGTCTCCCCTATACTCCTGCAAGTGCCCCAAAGATCAGGACCATGGCACTTTAGGAGAGGAGGGTTTAAGCTTCCTCCCCCTATTTTCATCCTGAAATCCCCCCCCCCCCCGTGCAGGGTTAAAAAAAAAGGAAAAGGGCTTCATTGATTCCAATGGAGACTTTCTTTTTTCTTTAACCCCCTTCCTGAAGCACCACAGTCCTGATACAAATTGGGGGTGTGCGTACTTGCAGGAGAGTCGAGGAAACAATTGCACATACCTCAGGCATGCATAATTAAAGAAATGTTTAGTCTGGCCCTGTGTGAACCCATAACTGTGGGTTATTCATGGGTTAATAACCGGGCTACAGAGGTGGGGGGAAGAGTGGAGAAACAACAACAACCAGCCACTCTACATACGTAGTACTATAGTACTGTAGTACTATAGCACTACCAAGGCATTTGGGATACAGGGAGGGAGAGGGCAAAGGAGAAGGGAAACAAACAACCCAGGGGTTGAGAAAACAAACCATGGTTTGTTCATTCATCTGCCAAATAAACCCTGTGTAGAGCAACAAATCATGGCTTAACCATGGGTTATATAAACCATGCATTAGAGTTATGTGTGAGCCAGATCATTGTCTCTTTTAGGATGACCACAACATTCATAACGGTCATGTCACCATCCAGCCCTGCTGTGGTGGCAAAATGTTGTCCCCTCCAAAGTGCTGGCCTACATAGCCCTAGGAATGCTTTGTGGTAAGTCTGGACATAAGAGAGCTCCCCCCATATCATAAACTCAACTGATAAATGAAAGTCAACTACAGCATTCTACTCCAACTAAACATAATTAGTAAAAACTAATAAAAGAACTCAGAATTGGACACAATCACTTGGAATTGATTGAAGGACATATTTGCACAATCATGCTTCAATGGTATTCCCCCCCCCCATTCCTCCAATTGTTGTTCTTGTCTTGTAGTCCACATCTGAATGATTATTCCTTACCATAGTATCCTGTCCAGAGCAGTTCAACAGACACATTTGTAAGTGGGCTGCTCTCATTTTTATGGTGGTGGTGGTGGTGGTGGTGACTGGTGATATTGTCTGGCTGCCCATCACCACTCTCTTTATGTTTCTTTTTCAAATCATGAGTAACTGCTGCACAAGTTACTGTACAACCTCCTCTAAACCAGAGGTGGGCAGAAAGTAGATCTTCAGATGTTTTTGCCTTCAACTCCCAGAAGCCCCTGCCAGCATGGTCAATGGCCAGGGATGCTGGGAGTTGAAGTTCAAAACATCTGGAATTCTACTTTCTGCCCACCCATGCTCTATACCATATTGGGATTGTTAGACAGCCTACCAAGACCAGAGTATGAGAACTTTTTGTCAAAGAAGAACCCACCATATCAGATGCTGAGGTCTGGTTCGCACAACACATGTTCATCTCTATAATATTAGGAGATGGCTTGCATGTGTGAATGAGCCGCTATAGACCTAAAGTCACAGATAGAACTCTCACACTACCTCGCATTATGTTCAAACCTGGTTCATGTCAACGATGGAGTCAGTTCGGACATTCCACAGGGACTCAGCAAATGTTGAGTGATGCAGTGTAGAGAAATCGAGTGAAGTACATGCATGTGTGAACCAGCCCTGAATCAGCAATATGAAAGTCTAGAGGCAGGTAAGTGAAGTCCTCTATACAGACAGGCACGGCACTCCCCCATTATATTCTTTCCCAGAGTCATAGGTAACTGCAATATCTCCCTACCAGCTCAGAGAGTCCACTTCCTCACGAGCATAACAGAATGTAACCCTCTTAGGAGGCAGTGTCACAACAAGCAAGAGAAAGCGACACAGAGGATGCAAAACACACACTGGGATGCAAGGCTCCGTCATTCAGAACAGACGAACGAGAGCAGAAACAGAGCTTCCACTTTGGCAGCACCATAAAGACTGTTAATATCAAGACAGCACATACTGGTGCAACTTTCTGGGCCTTACAGAAACTGGTATTACCGTAGATTGAACTTGCTTGACTTGATGGATTCCCTGGACCTTGCATGGCCTGTGGCTGGCTGGAATCCCTTCACTCTGTTGATTGACACGTTTCATAGCCAGGAAATGCTCCTGTGGGTCTTGCCACTTTGACGTGTGGGGTTCATTGCCTGACAGAACCTCTGATACACAGAGGATTGGATCCACATTTATGCTGGATCAACTGTGCTGATGGAAGTGGACTTTTCCATGCCCCCCTTCCCACGGCAGCCCCTCCACCCCCCTGAAAATGCTACACAGAGAGTCAGAAGATCCTGCTGAATGGGGGCGGGGAGTTGTGGTGTGTGGAGGATCCCCAAAAATTGAGCAGAGGAACTTCTGCAGGTGAAGTCCATCCTCTTGCAGGTCCTTTCCCTTTATGGAAGGCAGATCCTGGATCCAACCCATTATAAATATATCTCAAACTGGGGATGTGCCGTTAGATGTTGGCAGGGAAACCAGATGGTGAACACTTAATTGTACCTTCAGAGAATCTGAGGCAATTTCTTTCATCGGTAGCTATCAATGGCTAGTTAGCATAGCTATCAAGAACTACTAGGCATGATGGCTACATATTATCTCCAGTATCAGAGGCAGCATGCTTCTCAGTACCAGTTGCTGAGGAACGTGTGTGTGTGTGTGTGTGTGTGTGTGTGTGTTTACACTCATGTCCTAATTGTGGACTTCCCATAGGCATCTGGTCGGCCACTCTGGTAACAGAATACTGGATTAGATAGGCCTCTGGTCTGATCCAGCATGGCTCTTCGTATGTTCATGTTCCTGAAACAATAGACTTGTCAAATGAGAGCAGCAAAAAGTGGCACTGTTTAAAGAAATAAACAAGCAAACAAATGCAGGGGATGCAGATATAAATAAATAAATAAATGGGTTAAATAAATTATATAAATACATGGGTCACAGATATAAATAAATGGGATGCAGATTTATCCAGGTGTGTGGGGTGTGTGTGTGTGTCGGGGGTGTTGTTGTTGCACCACCACATTCCGAATGATACCTTTGATCCATCCGTACATCCATTATTCAGATCAAGCAAAGGCAGGCTTAGAGAAGCCACAAGGCCTCTTGTGGCCCCAGAGCTTTCCATCCTATTTGAAATGACATGTCATGACACATCAATACACATCATCACATCTGCCCGTTTGACAGAATTTCCTCCCCCACCCCGCCGCCGCCACCACCACCACCACCACCACCACCAGGCACCCGGTGCCATTTAAAGTTGCGCAGTAGGCCCCAGAAAAGGGAGATCTGCTTTCCTCTGAAGCTTCACAACAGGAGGTCTCCCAAATCGTGTGTCAGCCTGTGCATGTCATGGGGAGCGGGCAGAAAGGTGGTGGTGGGGGGAAGCTTCAGGCCAGAAGCTTTGCCTGCCTTGAGTGGTGGCAATAAGCAGCACGGAGATATTCCGAAATCAATAAGCTGACTGATCACAAGGCCTGGCGACTCTTCGGAGGAGCTGTTCCGTGCACACGCACAGGGGCCGAACATCTGTCAGGCAAACAAAAAGCAAACCAAGCAGAACAAAGGAGAGGATTATTTTCACTCAAGTTCTTCTTCAGTCTCAGCAGGCAATGTTCAAGCCGTTCTAGCATTCAAACTCTGAGGCCTTATGGAGTCCGGGCTGTCCGGGAAATGCCAAATGCTGTTACCAAAATACAAAAGAGGGAAGTGTGTGCGTGTGTGTGCGGGGGTGGGTGGGTGGGGGGCATGTAGAGAATACAGACTGAAAATTCAGAATATCTCCAAAACACAACTGTGTCACATAAGGATCACAATCAGAAGAGTGAACTCTGGAATCACACAGAAATAGCTGCTTCTTACTGATATATGACAATATATGATGGTGTATAGAATGTCTGTTTTTCTGAAGGCAAAACGTACTATCCATATCTATATCTATATATTGCCTATAGGAAAAATTGGAAACCATAGGATTTTTAATATTGGTTTGCTGGCAACAAGCATTCTTCTTCCCAGTTTTGGAAAATTGTTGTCAAAGGACTAAAATTCACATCTGGGAAATGTATCCTTTCCCAAAAACCGGGGTGATAGTCTTATTCATTTTTAAAATAAATATTTCAGTCATTTTTCATCTATTTGCATTAGGTGCTTTCCATACGATGACTTAAATCCAAATGGCACCCTGGTGGGAGTACAACTCATTCACCTCACCTCATAAGAACATAAGATTCTAAGAAGAGTCATGCTGGATCAGACCAAGGGCCCATCTAGTCCAGCATTTTGTACACAGTGGCCAACCAGCTTCCCACAGGAAACCCACAAGCAGGATATGAGTACAACAGCAACAGCACCCTCCTGCCCAAGCAACTGGTGTACATAGACATCCTGCCTCTGATACTGGAGGTAGCATTTAGCCATCAGGACTATTAGCCATTATCCTCCATGAATTTGTCCAATCCCCTTTAAAGCTGTCCAAATTTGTGGCCATCACTACATCTTGTGAAAGTGAATTTCATAGTTTAACTATGCACTGTGTGAAGAAGTACTTCCTTTTATCTGACCTGAATCTTCCACCAGTCAGCTTAATGGGATGACCCTGGGTTCTAGTAGTATGAGAAAGGAAGAAAAATGTTTCCCTATCCACTTTCTCCACACCATGAATAATTTTGTACACCTCTATCATGTCTCCCCTTATTCACCATTTTTCTAAGCTAAACAATCCCAGACATTGTAACCTTGCCTCCTAGGGGAGTTGCTCCAACCACTTGATCATTTTAGTTGCCCTTTTCTGCACTTTTTCCAGCTCCACAATGTCTTCTTTTAGGTACAGTGACCAGAACTGTACATAGTATTCCAATCAAGTGTGGGCACAGCATAAATTTGTATAAGGGGAGTATGATCTTGGCAGTTTTATTTTCAATTCCTTTCCTATTTATGCCCAACATGGAATTTGCCTTTTTCACAGTCACCGCACACTGGGTTGACATTTTCATCGAGCTGTCCACTACAACCCCAAGATCTCTTTCTTGGTCAGTCACCGCTAGCTTTGATCCCATCAGTTATACTTGAAGTTAGGATTTTTGCCCCAACATGCGTCACTTTACATTTACTTACATTGAACCGCATTTGCCATTTTGTTACCCATTCTCCCACTTTGGAGAGATTTTTTTGAAGCTCCTCGCAATCATTTTTGTTTTAACCACCCTAAATAATTTGTGCTGTCAGCAAACTTGGCCACTTCACTGCTCACTTCTAATTCCAGATATAAGCTGAAAATCATTGGTCCTAATACAGAGCCCCGTGGGACCTCACTATTTACATCCCTCCATTGGGAGAATTTACCATTTATTCCTATTCTCTGCTTTCTATTCTTTAGCCAGTTACTGTTCAGTAAGAGGACCTCTCCTCTTATCCCATTACTGCTAAGTTTGCTCAGGAGTCTTTGGTGAGGGACTTTGTCAAAAGCCTTTTGGAAGTCCAAGTAAACAATGTCTACCGGATCACCACTGCCCACATGTTTATTGACGTTCTCAAAGAACTCGAAAAGGTTAGTGAGACAGGGCTTACCTTTGTGGAAGCCCTGTTGATTCTTTTTCAGGTGAAAAAGATTGCCAGGTGATATAGCTGACTAAAATGGACATATTTTCCCCTTCTGCAATATGCTGTCAGTAGAAAGATTCTTTTGCCTTCCTTCTTCTTTCCAACTCTTCCACAATGCCACTCTCCCATGTTCCCCTTGCCACTCACATGTGGTCTACACGTGGTTTTTCAGAAGAAGGTAAACCATGTGTAAACCACAAATGACCATAAGTAATGTGTTCAAATTCCCTCTTAGCCATGAAGATGACATTCTTCCACTTGCCAACTTTCTACCTAACTTTATCTCACACTCAGAGTTGTTGTGTTGTGGGGATAAAACAGGCTAGCCCTATTGATGCCAGCCTGAACTGCTTGGAAGTGAGGTAGGATTAAAATGAGAGAGTGACAGGCTGACTTCTATGCCATCTCAGGTTTGGGGGTGCCCGATGGATTTTTTTGACATTTTTAACAGTGACTCCTGCGCCACATGATAAACTGCTTTAGAAAGTCTTCTCACCTCAGTGGCCTGGTTCACGCAACAGGGCAACCCAGAGTATGGGTTGTCGTTGAATCATGGGTTGTTCTGTTGTGTGAACCCACCTGTGCTAACAAACCATGGTTTGTGAACCACAAACAACCCAGAGTTCACAACTCTACGAAACCATGGGTTCTCTTCATGGGTGGTTTGTGGTTCACAATTGTTAGCACAGCTGGGTTCACGCAACAGAATAACTCATGATTCAACAACAACCCATACTCACTCAACCCATACACTGGACTGTTGTGTTGTGTGAAGTAGGTCAGTTTCAAAAGAGGTTTATCATGTGGTATGGACAGGGCCAGCCCAAGATATTTTGCTGCCTGAGGTGAAGGACAGCATTCCCTCCCCTATACCATATACAGAAGCTGATCAGACAGCATCCTCAACCACACTTGAGGACAGCAGGCTAGCTTAGGGGAAGCAGGGCAGTCTGTGTGGCACACACAACTCTGTCCTCCAGCACCTTGCCATTGCTCTCTGCCCTCCAGCATCCACCACCTGAGGCAGTCAGTCGACTTTGTCTGCCTAATGGTAGGGGCAGCGCAGGAGGCACAGTTCAAGAAACACCAACCTGAAGTACCCTTGGGCACATGGAACTAGCTCCTTGGATCCTAGCCATGCTGTTCTATCTCTGCTGCTACAGGCTTGAGCAGAAATGACAGGTGGCCACTGACACATAGCCAAAAGAAAGGACAAAAGAGGATGCCAATTTGCATAACATTTGCATATGCTAATATGCACGTATCTATGCAAATTTAGAAATAATAGCTACAATTTAAATAGAAATACAATCAGTCTCACCATGGTGAAGAAGACAGACCAGGTGACCTTCGTACCTTGTTCAGTTTCAATCAACTGTCCCGTTGCTAATTCTTGATGGGCAACTTCAAGACCCCTCCCTGCTCTCCCTTCTGATGGTTAAAACCAGGCTTGGATTTTGCAGCCCATCAAACAGAGGTTGCCTCCTAATCGAGGACTGTCCTCTGTAAAGTAGGACACCTGGTCACCCTAGATACTAGTCTAGTTTCAGGATCACCCTATACGTACATAGCTGTTGCCTTTATGCAGCCGGTCATATTGCTAAGCCTGAGAAAGTGATTGGTTCTTGGTTATCAGTTTTATTCCATGCAACTTTTCTTTGGGTCTGGTTGGCTGAGACAAGGGAATGCATGTAGCCGAGTACAGTTCCGGTCAGAGCCCAAATCTGATTAAACTGCAGCGACAACCACCAAAGCAGGAGGTGGGGGGAGAGGAGAAGAAAAGGATGGAAAATGCTAGCACAACACAGAGAGAGAATAATCTGTATTTTATGAATGGGTGGGAGAAACCTTTTACAGAAAACTCCCAGTGTTTCACTTTGTGAATAAGGTCAGCTCACCAGCGAGAGACGGAGGAGAGAACAAATAGTCCCAGACTGTGAGAAACACTCAAGAGATCAATCTAAATCAATTAGAAGAGGACAGACTGGCAAATCGGAATTGTGCTGTGATAGCAAATATAATAACTTCCCCTGCAAGTTAAGAAGTGGCTTTTGGGCAAGGCAGCTTTGGAGTGAGAAAAGGTTGGGCGTTTGTGTATTATTATTATTATTATTATTATTATTATTATTATTATTATCATCATCATCATCATCATCATCATCATCATCATCATCATCATCATCATCTCAATGGGCAGGGGAATCAGAGAGGCCTGCTGAAGTGGAAGCAATTGCTCTTAAGTGTGTTTCATGGTAGCTTGGTGATGAAAGGCAGAAGGGTGAAGGAATTGTGAACAGCTGGTAGATGGCAACCCTGTGCCAACAAAGGGGGGGGGAATGTATGTGTGTGTGAAGGGGGGAGGAGGGGGAGGAGGCTGGTATAAAGGGAAAGTGGTAAAAACGGATGACTCCTAGCTTAATCATTTTTTAAAACCCACCCAGCGTTGGGGCATTATTGTCGGACACCAGCTTCCCAGGGATTCCCACAGCAAGAGGAGCCATTGTCGTCCTCTGTTGAGGGTGGGGGCATGAACAAAAATGACCCGCCGGGCTGGGAACGGAACTGCTTCACTCTCTCACTCCCCCTTTCCCTGTCCGAAGGCCAATGGAATGCCGTCACCATTGCGGGTGGGTCGCAGAGAAGGTCTCTCTCTTTCCAGCAGCCTCGCGGACCTTAACTGACCATTGGCTTCTCTATACGAATATGGGGTGGCTTAGGATTTTAAAAGAATTTTTTAATACTGTTTTAATTATATTTTATTTGTTTTATTGTATCATTTTAATTGCACATCGCCCAGGGTGGCCGGGTGACCGTCCAGATGGGCGATTAATAAATATAATAAATAAATAAATAAATATACATTGGGTTCTTGGCGTATACATTTTCTTTGAGATGCTTCCTACAAAACACACTCCTTAAGCTTTTCATCGGATTCTGTTGGTGGAGTGGAGTCCTTGTTCGGGCCTGAACACCTTTCGGTTGCCTTCCTTTCAGTCACCCTTTCCTTATTTTGACAGAATGGTTCTCAGTATCCAAACATGGCAGCTTCATAAAACAGGATGGTGCCTCCTTATTTCAGATATCTCAGCTGCTTTAGGTTGCCATTGTGGTGGTGGGCCGCATCCAGGGGTCAGGGGAACTGCATTGCCCACCTACCCACCAGAAGCTGCACCTGCTGCCACTGTCATCGCTGCCGCTGAAATGGCCAACCGTGGCAGCACCCCCACACCGCCCACACCGATTTTAGAAGGAAACAAGGCATGCAGGGAGCATGCACCTTGTTTGCAAGCAGAATCACACTCCCAGTGGACTTCTGGAGTGTGATTCTGCTTCTAACGTGCCTTGTTGTCTTCCAGAAGCACGGCTTTTTGTTGCTGCTACCACCACTACAGTGGCTAATTTTGTGGGGGCAACAGTAGCCCCCTCCAAAAAAACACCCACGGGGCCATATGCAACCCATGGGCTGCATATTGTCCACCCCTGCTATACGCACTGGCTTCAGAGTAGGACCCATTTAACTCAATAAGACTGAGTAGAGATGCATGGGATTGCAAACTGGAGAGGGTTCAGAGGAGGGCAACAAGGATGATAAAGGGACTGGAAACAAGGCCCTATGAGGGGAGACTGAAAGAACTGGGCATGTTTAGCCTTCAGAAGAGGAGACTGAGGGGAGATATGATCGCACTCTTCAAGTACTTGAAGGGTTGTCACACAGAGGAGGGCCAGGATCTCTTCTCGATCATCCCAGTTTGCAGGACACGGAATAATGGGCTCAGGTTACAGGAACCTAGATTCCACCTAAACATCAGGAAAAATTTCCTGACTGTCAGAGCAATAAGACAATGGAACCAACTACCTAGGGAGGTGGTGGGCTCTCCCAATCTGGAGGCATTCAAGGTGCAGCTGGACAGCCATCTGTCAGGGATGCTTTGACCTGGATTCCTGCATTGAGCAGGGGGTTGGACTCGATGGCCTTGTAGGCCCCTTCCAACTCTACTTTTCTGTGATTCTATGATTCTATGTTTATGTTGAAAAGTTGGCTCAGCAACCCAGGACACCCCCCCCTCTCTCTCACACACATACACAATTAATACCTACAGGTGGCATCGAGAGTACATAATGCAGGCCACATGCTGAAGCTAAGCAGGTACGAGCCGGGTCAGTGCTTGGATGGGTGACTGCCTGGGCTGCCCACATCCGTTCTCCTGGATTGAGCAGGGGGTTGGACTCGATGGCCTTATAGGCCCCTTCCAACTCTACTATTCTATGATTCTATGAATTAAACCAAAATAATGTCTATCTGTTATTTCCTTACAGTATGGACTCAAGCCTGCAGGAAACACAGGAACGACTCAGGGAAGGCTGGTGTCAGTGGGGCTCCTTATCCATTGCAGCTTTTATTCTGAGTTCTATAGAAGCTATCCATTAACAGCAGCTAAATTAATGATAGCTAGGAAGTGGAAGGTTCAACATGTCTTTTCAATTACCGAATGGTATAAAGAGGTATGGGATATCGCGCTAAATGATAAATTAACTTGTAATATTAAGTGTCAAAAAGGACAATTGGAGAAAGACACTTTTGTGAACATTTGGGGTAAATTTTTGGATTATGTGTTGGTGAAGGGGAAGGGGAACAAAGATTCCCCTTTGTCAAGATTTGTTATATTTTTGGAATATGGAATAATATCATATATATATTTTGGGGGAGAAATATAACTTGGTCCCAAGAGGTGGGGGGGGTGCACAATGTTTATGTTGTATTTTTGTTGTATTCATTAGTAGCTGTAAGATTTGAAAAAATAATAATAAAACATTAAAAAAAAAAAAGAAGCTATCCATGGTGCTGAGCCTATTTTGGCGGTGGAGTAAAGTACCATGGATAGGTCCTATAAAACTCAGAATAAATGCTGCAATGGATAAGGAGCCCCACTGACACAGGAATCACCAGCCTCCCCTGATTATGTCAGGTGTGTGATTTCATCCTGTGATATTGGGAAGAGAAGGCATTGGAATCAGATCTTGAGCATGTGCCCCAGAGTAATTTCTTCCGCTCACTTCACTGTGCAGTGAAAAATTGATCTGTGATAGAACAATCAGATAACAAGTTTGCTGCACTGGCAGTTTAATGTGAATTAAGTTTATTTATTTATTATTATTTATTATAGTTATACCCCGCCTTTTTTCCTGAAAGGAACCCAAAGCGGCTTACATAATCCTCCTCCTCCTCCTCTCCCATTTTATCCTCACAACAACCCTGTGAGGTAGGTTTGTTGTGTACTCAGGCCAATAGGTCACATGAACTGATTTTTTGTCAGTTCTTGAAGACAACATTAAGGCTGCTATCCTAAGAGCACTTCTGAAAAAGGTCTATAAAAAATCTGTGATCTAAACCAGTTGGACTCAATAAAACGATTTCCAGTTAGAGCATAACTAACGCCATTTTTTCTTTCTTTAGATGATCCCTCCCAACATTATTGCATATGGGATTACAAAAAACATCCTTACCTATTCCTCTGAAAACACTGACCACAGAATGAATGGAGAAGGAAAACCCACATTCATTGGAAACTCTTTGTTGGGCCTTGGAGGGTGAAGCATGCCAGTTAATATCCCTGCAGATAAGTCTGAATTGAGAACTTCTAGTTTCACTGATTAGCCAAGATCACAAATCAAGAGTGAATGAATGCACATTTGACTCAAAGACAAAATGTGCCAAGAGCTTTATTAGATGCAAATCACTTTCACTTTTGGCTTCTGATCACATTGCGAGTGATACTAAAGGCCCAAATGGAAAGAAATCCAACACCATTTCATCTTACCTTCAGTTAATTCAGCTCCAGGACCATATCCATATCCCACATGGGTGCTAAATCCCATCAGTAGCTGCGTCAAAGAGGTATGAGAGGTGGGGGCAGGCGGGTGGGTGGAGGCAGATCTTTTGATCTCCAAAGGCTCTTTCATGGGTCATTTGACAGGTGATGATGGCAGAAGGTGAAGATTCCCAGTTCATCACCAGCAATGTGTCGATGGCCTTCAGATAGTCTGGGAACATAATAGAGGGAAAATATTTACGAAACAAAGGCCAGCACAGCATTAACATTGCTAATGGGCTCTGTGAAGGGTGCATGTGTAAATAATATGTAAAGTCTTGGGGGGGGGGTTTATCTCTGTGCTCCTTAAATGGGCAGAAGGATGGCAGTATTGACTTCTTTAAACTACTATAAGATTGGGATACACTTGGCAAATTTTAGTTTTGAACAAGACACCAGTCTTAGAAATGCATCTTATCATTTACTAACAGCACTCTATACATGTCTACTCAGAAGTAAGTCACACTGGGCTGGTTTGCATGATTGTTGCAGCCCACTATGGCTTATTTAAGTCACGGTGAATTCCGTGCTAGCGGCCATTTTGAATATTCAAGCAGTGGCCGGGCAGTCGCTGTGGCTTATTGTGACATCCGAAGCTGGCAAGGGTGGGTTGCTGGTGTGGTTAACAAACCACCCGCAACTCTAAAATGACTCATGGGTTGTGGGTGGTTTGTTAACCAGGCCAACAACTCACCCTTGCAGGGTTTGGACGTCACAATAAGCCATGGTGACCATTCACCATGGCTGGAATATTCAGAATGGCCACTGGCACATGCCACAAACCACCTTAAATTAGCCACAGTGGGCTGTGGTGTTCATGTGAACCAGTCCATTGAGTTCAATGGGGCTTACTCCCAGGTAAGTGGGCACAGGATTGCAACCCAAAGGCACTAAATTCTCTAGGAACTTCTCTTGTGCACCTCTCATTCACTTCAATGGGCCTGCACAGGAGGAATACCTGATGGATTGTGCCCCAAGAAATCTATTACAATTGTCAAAACAGGCTGCACATCTCAGACACAGGACTACAAAGCAAAACATAAATAAAAATTATAACATAGTTTCCCAAATTATGACAATGGTTTGTTTGTTTTTAAATGCAGGACTTTAGATTTAGTTTATTGATATAAGACTTGGGCTTTGGAACCTGTTAAAATTCTATCCTTCCCTTTTCCTGTTCTTTCTTCTCTTTTCCCTCCTTTCTCTCTTTACTTCCCCTTTCTTTATATCTCTCCCCATCTCCCCACCCCTTTCAGTATGGAATTGTGACAAGCAATTTGCACTAAGTGAAAACACAAAACTGTAAAACATAGAGTAGGAGAGGGTGAAGTGTAGGTGGGTGGAAGAATTGTAGTTAAACATTGTTTTAAAAAAACACAACACCCTGAAAAATCAGAAACAGACCATTAATAACCCCCCCCAAAAGCAAGCAAACAACAACAACAACAACAACAACAAAAAAGCATGCCTTTATAATCACCAAGGGGAGAAGCTTAGGACTCTACTAAACATAAGGAGGGAAACTTCCTGAGTGTTTATATTTTTACTTCAAAGCAACTATGTCAACTAATTTGATCAAGGAAGTAGTGCTACAGAAGATCTTTTAACCCTTCTCTTCTATGCCATTTCCCTGATCTATATTGCCATGCCCCCTCCCCCCACGCACCCTTGAGACTGGGGTACCTGAAGGTCCGCCTATCTCCATATGAGCCCACCCATTTAATGGGATAATCATCAGAGGTCCTTCTTCGGGTGCCTTCATTAGCGCAGATCCAGTGGCTGGCAACTAGAGATTGGGCCTTTTCTGTGGTGGCACCCTGAGTATATGGAATCCTCTCCTCCAAGAGGCTCACCTGGAGCCTACTGCATTGTCATTTGGCACCAGGTGAAAATGTTCTTCATTTTCCTAGGGATTTTAAGTAGGGAGGGCTTTTTTTTATTCCTGATGTTGGCTTTTGCTGTCTTGCCCTTGATGCTTCAGCATTCATTTTTATTTCGTTATTGTATTACTGTTTTATTATGTTGTGTAAGTCACCCTGAGCGTGTGTGTGTGTATGTGTATATATATAAATATTTTTTTTGGGGGGAAGGTTGGGATATAAATCCCTAAAATAAATAAATGGGCAGATTACTAGTAGGTTGGGGGAGGGGGGAAAGAAAGGGAAAGCATCTGTAACACCCACCCACCCACCCACCCCCACTGTGAATAGCAGCTTCTAGGGAGTGATTTAGATCAGGGAAACAGGATGGGGGAAAGCGTTAACCCCTCTACCAGACCTGCTTCTACAGACAGATTAGAATCCAGTTGCTTTGAAGCAAAATGTGGTGGGTGGGGAAGTGAACGTTTGTTATCAGGAGGGTTAATAATAAAATAAAGTAAAATAAATGTGGTTTATCCTAAAGATGGATCTCCTGCGCTGACACCTGAGTCCTCAGCCACTCAAATGGACAGGATCCCCCATGCAATCAAAGGAGAGATTTTCACAAAAATGGCCAAGGATGAAAAGGCTGCCAGTAATTTCCTACTGTTGGTAACCTTACATATATGAGGATAAAGGGAGAGTGAAAGGTATTATGTGCCTATATGGGATAGCGCCTGTCGAGACTTTGTGGAGGGAGTAGAGGGGCAGATGTCGTTTCACCTCACTCCCCCTCCATGCTGAACAGCTGTTTGGTACAATTTCTGTTTTCTGAGGAGGGTTTTGTGTGCATCCATGGCTGGCTCGGAGACCTTGGTTGTCCCCACGATAAGCGCTAAATTTGGACAACTGCACATAAACACTCACCTCAGTATGTTCAATACAGTTGTGAGGAAAATATTCTACGTTTCCATTTTATTCCATTTTAAGCAGTGGGATGAAAAGGGATCAAAGCAGTCTGCAGTTTGAAGTCTGAACAATGTTGTCACCGTAACTAATATGTGAGGGCATATTCCAGCATGTGCTGCCCCTTTGATTTAACTGGGAGAGAGTTAAACAGAACTTTCCCATGGGATTCTTAAGTGTTTCACTTTGGTTGAATCAGCCCCATAATATTTAATATTCATCTCCTATGAATGTGTAGATTACAGAAATGTCCCATTCCGCCTACTGCTGCCTGTCCCATGTGTGTAAGTGCTGCCTGGGGTTTTTTAAATCTCCTGATCTCCAATTGTCTGCTCTGTATTGCTTGCATGTCCTCATCTTGTGGAACTGACACCACCCCACCACACCCCACTCATTGCAGTTTCATTTCATTTCATTTATTTCATTTATATACCGCCCCACAGCTGAAGCTCTCTGGGCGGTTCACAATAGATTATACATAAAAACAACAATAAAAACATACAAAATAGTTTAAAAGATTAAAAACCAAATTTTAAAAACACAGTTTAAAATAACAATAAAAAAACTAATAAAACTGAGCCTACAGGTGACAACCCCCCCCCCCGTGCTATTCCGAGCTCCTAACTATTAAATGCCTTGGCATAGAGGGAAGTCTTAACCTGGTGCCGAAAAGATAATAAGGTTGGCGCCAGGCGGGTCTCAGTGGGGAGCTTGTTCCATAATTGGGGGGGGGCTACCACCAAGAAGGCCCTCCTCCTCGTTGCCACCAACCGAGCCTCTCTTGGAGGTGGCAGTCGGAGGAGGGGCCCAGATGTTGAGCGTAGTGTCCGGATAGATTGCGGCTGGGAGAGACGTTCCGTCAGGTATCATGGTCCTAAGCCATGTAGGGCTTTATAGGTTAAAACCAGCACCTTGAATTCAGCTCGGAAGCATATTGGCAGCCAGTGCAAACGGGCCAGAACCGGTGTAATGGGCTTGGACCTTCTGGTCCCCGCAATAAATGGCTGCCGCATTTTGCACAAGCTGCAGCTTCCGAACAGTCTTCAAAGGCAGCCCCACGTAGAGTGCATTGCAGTAGTCTAGTTTAGAGATCACCAGAGCGTAGATTACTGAGACCAGGCTATCCCTGTCCAGATAGGGACGTAGCTGGGCCACCAGCCGAAGCTGGTAGAAGGCACTCCTTGCCACTGAGGCCACTTGAGCCTCAAGTGACAAAGATGGCTCCAGGAGCACCCCCAAGCCACGAACCTTCTCCTTCAAGGGGAGTGCAACCCCATCCAGAACAGGTTGAACACCCTCCATCCGGTCAAAGGAACCACCCACTAACAGCACCCACTAACAGTTCCCTCTGCTGGCTCAGCTTGTCTGAGCGTGGAAAGCTAAGCAGGGTCAGGCCTGGTTATTACTTGGATGGGAGACCCCTCCTCTAGTTTCCTGCATTGAGCAGGGGGTTGGACTCGATAGCCTTGCAGGCTTCTTCCAACTCTATGATCTATGAAAAAAATATATGATCTGATTATCAAAATTACGCAGATTAAACAGCTGAAGGGTAGTCCTCCAGCTTTTTGTTACAGTCTGCCATTTGGTACACAGGATTTGTATATATTTAGCCATGTTATGTTTAATGGTTCTTTAAGGGGCTTATGGAGAAATGCACTGACTAGTAGAGTTCCATTCATGTCAATTGGACTAAAGCAGCCTAAGCGGTTGCCCCTCTACTAGCGGTAGGCTAAAGTACTGAACATGTACACCCCCTCCTCACATTCACAGGAACTTGAAAAGAGGACAAAATATGTTGAACTGCCATGCCGTGCCCCCTCCTTAGCAGATGGCTGAGCTGATAAAATGTCACAAAAACCTGGAGGCTTAGTTTTGACTTCAGTTATTAAGGGTACAATCCTATGCAAATTTAGACAGAAAAATGGTCTACAACTCCTAGCATGCCCCAGCCAGCCATGCTGGCTGGGGCATGTTAAGAACTGAAGACCTTTTTTTCTGTCTAAGCATGCCTAGGATTATGCCTTAAAATGAGCATGTGAGTTCTAAGCATGCCTTCCCAAAACAAACCTAGGTCAGTGTTCTCCGACCTTGGGTCCCCAGATGTTTTTGGCCAAAAACATCTGGGGACCCAAGGTTGGAGAACACTGACCTAGAGAGTCCCAAGGACAGAGTGGGAGGTACAATGCCAGGAATTCTCATCATCACGGTCTGATGACCCGTGGCATGGTCTGAAGGCACATGAGGCAGCCACCTTGCCGAAGCTAAGCAGGCCTGGGTCTGGTCAGTACTTGGAGGGGAGACCACCTGGGAACCACATGTACTCCATGATGGAAGAAAGGAGGCATAGAAATGTAATGAATAAAAAATAAATAAATCATCACCATCACTACAATTTAAGCTGCTCATCAATACGTCACGTTGTGAGAACATTAAAAAGTAAGTTTCCTTCCCACAGCCTATAGTGAGATATGTGCATATTTAGGTATTATAGACAGATGGGCTGATTTCTTTTAGCTTTACTGTGAGTCATATCCAGTGAGTTGGTTTTGTTTTCAAAACCATTCCTCATTCACTTTAAAAATTACTCAAAATATTTTCACATGTGAAAAAGCTGTGTCACGGCTTTGTTCGAAAATAAACCCTGGCAAAGAAATACGTTTTGTGAATCTATTCCGTGGGAGAGGGTGAAATATTATCTCTAATGATACAGTGAGTAGTGTGAGGGTAAATTCTCCAAATTCACAGCAACCGAGTGGAATCGAGGAACAGTTGTGTTGAAAATGCTGGTTAACAAGAGCTGCGCAGAGTTCAGCATGGAGGTGGTCTTGGGATAGCTTTATTGTGTGGTCCAGCATATACGTCTGCAATCCAACTTGCTGCACGGCTGCAAGGTTGCTTAAAGTGCAATGAGTGGTATAGCACAATAATATGGTTCATCATGAAAATTAATTTGGGGAAGAAATGATCAGGCAAATTCTCTTCACTCAAGTTCTTCAAGGTGAGAGACAGTGGGCATGCTTTGCGTACAGAAAATCCCAAGTTCAGTCCCTAGCATCGCCAGTTAAAAGGATTGGGTAGCAGATAATATGAAAGAAATCTCTCTGCCTGGGACCCCAAACAGCTGCCAGCAACCTGAGGAGATAAGATTGGACTAGATGGACAAACAGCCTGACATGGCAGAAGGCATGTTGTTCCTGTGTTCTAACACACAATTGCATGCAGAAGCCCTCACAAATTTATATTTTACTAATTCATGTTTCCACCCTCCAACCCGCCCCCCACCCAACTGCTGTTGGAAGGGTTAGATTTAGGAAAAAGCAGAACTGTTGGATGACATGGGGTTGAGAGAAAACACAGGGCAGTATCCAACACTGCCACCGCACCTCTGCTTGTTCTGTTGCGCCTGCACGACCAACTGCTAGGAAGTGCCGCTTCCTAAAGCAGCCCCGTACACAAGTGGAAGCGCTCGTTTCTGGAATGGGACAGGTCAGCAGAGGTTCCTTCTACGAGCTCCGCTGACCTGCCCCGTTCCAGGAATGGGCACTTCTGCTCATTCCCAATTGCTTCAAGCACCACTAGCTTCTCATGCTAGCAGTAGTAGGCCCCACTGGCATGCAGGCCACATTGAATAATGCCCACAGTCCCGGTGAATGGGTTTGGCAAGTTAGCACTTAACATCATATCCCAAAATATTTATAAAAGCTTAAGATTCTTTGGGTTGGATCCACCAAAGGCCTCCTGAAGGTGGAAGGGCTCCTTCCATCAGTAGGAGGCTTTTGATCCAGTGGAGATTTTTGCTGCCTGAATAGGGGAGGAGGTGATGTTTGCCAATTCACCCCCCCCGTCCCCCATGTCCTGAACGTCTCCTCTGGAGGGTTAGGGGACCCTCTAGAACAGCAGGGGAGGTGCTGGGGGACACAGAGGGAGTGGGAATCAGTGAAGATTGCCTCCTCCCTCACCTTTCTGCCAGTGGGAGCATTCTGAGCAGAACAGTGCACAAGGGATGCTCCTGTCAGCAGAATAAAACTAGATCTTTATATCTAAAAGTTCACAGCTAGCTAAAACTGAGAATATTGAGTTCGAATTTCTTCAACTTGGATTTGTGTGCCATTTTATTTCAGCCAGAATGTCAGCCGGCATGCAAGTTGAGAGAGCTGTGAAATGATCACATGACCACCACCATCCAGTGTTGAGCTTTGCAGAGTTTTTGAAGCACTGCAAACATCTGGAGAACCTGTTTGCCCATTGACCTTAGACCAGTGTTCTCCAACCTTGGGTCCCCAGATGTTTTTGGCCTACAACTCCCAGCATGCCCCAGCCAGGCTGGGGCATGCTGGGAGTTGTAGGCCAAAAACATCTGGGGACCCAAGGTTGGAAAACACTGCCATAGGCTCTGTGAAGGGCTTCCTGGAGAGATTGGGGATAAGGGAAAGGTTTCCATAGCTAGCTGTAGTGCCAGCACTAGCGCTAGCAAGGGAAACTCTGGGTGGGGTCCCCATGGCTCTGCGGGCCAAACTGGAAGCAGCTGAAGGATGCATGTGGCCCACGGGTTGTGCACCCCTGCCATAGAGGGACGAGGGGGGGGAATCAACATAATCATCATCATCATCATCATCATCATCATCATCATCATCATCATCGTCTATTTATAACGCCCCTTGCACCAAAGGGCAGGACAAATAACATATACAGTGAACATAACAATACAATAAAATAACCAAACACCGAACACTTACAGTAACGAATCCCAACAACCACCACATTGGCCCAACCACTCATTCTGGCTGACTTGGGGGCTGACATGTTCATAGTGGGCAGCAATGACTCTATTATACTGCCTTCTCAGTCTGTGAAAAGCTATCAACTTTACATAGCCCATCTTTGCTTTTCCAGGTGATGTTCTTTGATTAGGAAGCAACTGTAAAACATGGTCTATGGATGTGGCGCAGAGTAAATCGCATTGCTGAAGGCTGCCCACACAAGGAAGTGCTACTCCATAGGTGGCCCATAGGTGAGACCCAGATGCCACAAGTGGAAAAAGCAGCAGGAGTGTGTGATGCAACTGGAGAGAGGGACAGGCGGGTTGCTGATCCTGGCTATGGCAGGGAGACAAATCTACACTTCTGCTTGCCCTGATACTTGGGGTCCATTCCTCAGCTCAGTAGCAAAATCACCCCAAATCAAAGTGCAAATGGCTACATGTGCACTGTAGTGTCCATTAGTTTGGTACCGTTCTCACACTCTCTACCTGATGGCCGCCACTTTTCTGCTCTCTAAACAGTGGTGAAGCTGAGACTTAGGCAGCAATACTCAGCACGCCTCCTCGGGCATAAGCCCCGTTGAACACAATGGTGCTTACTTCAGAGCAAAGATGCTTAGGATTGTGCTGTTAGTTCCCCCAGTTCCAGTTTTACGGATTTCTCTGGGATCATCATGTAGAGACCCAAGGCCCAGGCAGATACCGCTGAACTGTTGTTCAGTGCTTCTGATTCTGGCCAATCCGTGCAGCTGACAGCAGCAGGAAGCGTACAGTTCGGTGTGCACAACTGGTGGCATACTTCATGCTCAGGGTGCCATCAGGGCAGGATTTGGGGGCAGGAGTCCGGGCCCCTACTAAGCAGAATGAGCAAGAGAGCCCCCCCCCCCAAGCGCAGCAGGGTTGTCTTCCCACATTTTGAAGTCAGTGAAGTAACACCCATCACCATCTCAAGAGGTGGGGGCCCATGAGACCATTAAGTCCAGAGTCTCAAATGTCCTAACTGCACCACTGGCTGTAGCTGCTTGTCCTATGCCGTTGGCTGTGGGCTCCAGCACCCAACTGGATGTGCAGGAAGCTGCACCCTGAATGTTGCAGGGAGCCTCACATTGCTAATTCATAAACCAAACAATCTTGGTGGGATCAGAGCTATACTTCAGACCTTCAGCAAAACCGTCATGTTAAAACTGCTTGTCTTAAAAACAAAAAACAAACAAAAAAACACTTTAATCCACTCCCATAAAAACCTTCCTTTTGCTGCTCTCAGTAATCTGCTCTATTGTCATAATCGGCCTTTCTTAGAGGTGCTTTGAGAACTTTTCACACCCTTGTTAATTTGCTCCAGGCAACAAAGCCTGTGATGAGTTCCCTTGATCATGTCATTGCTATGGTGTAAAACTGAATTACTTTTACAATGCGAGCTGTACCCTGGCAAAATGGTTCCCCCCACACACACTTAATAGAGGAGGAGGAAGGCATGAGAAATAGATGCATAATGGTGACATTGGGGGGAGGGGGTATGTTTCACTTAAAAGAAAAAAATAGCTCATAAAAAATTAGCTTGAAAATGCAGATAACTTGAAATGGAAAAGTAAAGTATACAATTTTATAGCAAGCCACACTGGTATAATCTCACTTGACTTCTCCAGTGTAGAAATGGCTTCTTTTCTTGAAGAATTTTAAGGAGGAACAGCCCAAGCAGCTTCTGTCTTTTGCTGCTTAATCGTTGCAAATACAGATATTAAGACTGTAAAATGCAGTGCTTGGAGTGAGCCTGCGGAGAGACCATTTTAATGCTACTGTACTGTACTGGCCCTCCTAGCATACCAGGAAGTACCTGGCTCAGTTCTCAAGGCCCTGTGCCTTCAGTTTCCTGTTCAGCCTACTGTGTGACCTGTCCTCAGTACACATTGATAATCAAAGTTGGTTTTGCATCCTCGGTGAGGTCTTCTCTTCATATGCCACTTCACTGGTGACAGGGATGGGGTGCTTCTGAGCCCCACAAGACTAGAGTGTGGAACCTTTTTCAGCCCAAGGGCCGACTTCCATATCAGAGAACATTCCAGTGGTGGGCAGGGCCAAAGGCAAAAGGGGCGGGGCTGAAAATATCAAAAGCATCCGGATATTTCAGCATAAAGGTCTTACTGCCAGTAACTATGGGCTTCTGTACACAAGGCATTTATTGTGCGCTTGTGATTCCTCACAGTAGTTTGCAGGTGCTTTACATAATGCCGTCATCCTCCAAGGCCTTTCCCGTGCTTTCCAAACATTTCCACGGCTTTTTTTAGATCGAGGGAAAGGTAGTATTATCTGGAAATGGTGGAATGAACCAGAATGAGAAGCTCGTGTATTTACGCAATTCCTCTATACCACAGCGCCACCTTGTGGTTGTGTAATGGAACATCTAGAAAGGCAGAGAAAGGCAGAGAAAGTGTAAAGGAGCCGATCTTAATCCCACAAAAAACCCGGAAGCAAAAGCCTCGGTAAAGTGGCAGGTTAAAAGCCCCATGTAGAGAAGCCCTAAGTCTTAGTAGCATGATGTATTTATAATAAAAATCTATTCCTAAAAAAAAAAAATCTATTCCTATGTCTTAGGAGAGGCATTTCAGACTTTTGGAAGGAGAGGTGGGGGTGGGGGAACAGCACAAAAGATGGGAAACCACTGAATAATCAGGGGAAAGGGGGCGTGGCCATCTGGGGAACTCCAAGTGGAGTTCAATCAAAGGAGAGATTTTCACAAAAATGGCCAAGGATGAAAAGGCTGCCAGTAATTTCCTACTGTTGGTAACCTTACATATATGAGGATAAAGGGAGAGTGAAAGGTATTATGTGCCTATATGGGATAGCGCCTGTCGAGACTTTGTGGAGGGAGTAGAGGGGCAGATGTCGTTTCACCTCACTCCCCCTCCATGCTGAACAGCTGTTTGGTACAATTTCTGTTTTCTGAGGAGGGTTTTGTGTGCATCCATGGCTGGCTCGGAGACCTTGGTTGTCCCCACGATAAGCGCTAGGTTTGGTCCCCAGGCCTGAGGCTCTGCACTCCTGGACTAGAGCAAGAGGGAGAACACAGTCCTGCTGAATCCAGGAGAGCCGGTACATGAGAGTTACATTCTCCATAGCCATCACTCCACATCACACTTTTCCCTTCCAACCTCCTTCTTCCAGGGTACCTGGAGCTGGTTGAGAAAGGCGTACAGCAGTGTGTCTGCTGAGACAACGTCAACGTAGCTTCTTCCATGCTAAAAAGAGGCCAGCCACACTGGGGCTGTGGTGTAATATCTACAAGAAGCCACTAAGATAGTGTTGCTTTCCCAGATATTTGGGGTGCTTGTCTGTTTGCCTATGTATGCCTGTGTAAACCAGTTACTGGGGAACATGGGCGGGAGGCTGCTGTTGCACTCGTGTCCTGCTTGTGGGTTCCCCACGGGCAGCTGGTTGGCCACTGCGTGAACAGCATGCTGGACTAGATGGACCCTTGGTGTGATCCTTCTTATGTTTTTATGCTTTTCATCCCTCCTGTGGTCCAACTTTTGTAGATATGCTAAGAATATGGCCATTGCTTAAGGTTGTGACTCAAGCTGAATAAGGCACACTGTGCTTATGAAACACCAGCAGTTCCTGTGGCCATAATATATATCCGACTGAAGTTGTGATGGATACTTAGTGGCAATTATGGGGATGCTTATAATTTAAGACAGGTTTAAGATACCTTACGTAGATGACAACATGACTCATGAGGCCAAGGGACAATGGCTGGCCCAAGGCCCACTTTATGAGTCTGTGGCTGGGAGATGAGTTTTGAACTCAGGGCTTGCCAGCTTCCCATTCTTCGCCACCCCAGTACACACCAGCTCTCACCAGTCTTTATGACCAGAGACTAATGGATAGAAAGAGATCTGAGGGATCAGAAGTGTGAAGTCGCTCTGTGTACTTTCAAACATTTTCCTCACCTTCCTTTCATTAAGAAAGGGAGAACAGTGGAACCTTTCAACTTGCATCTTTGGCATTATTCTTTTCTCTCCCCGTGTGTTCCCCGCCAACATTCCCCTTTGGTTTTTCCAAGGAGAGCTGTGAATAGCGAAGTGTCGCCATTTTCTCACCTTAAAGCTTTGCAGGTGATGGGGTGTTGCTTGTTCACACTGCTGTGAGAACAGCCCCACAGCAGGGAGCCAAGTCTCTTTAGAAAGTCATGATAAAGTTATAATGCCTCAACACCTCTTTCTGTTTTCACTGGCTCCCTCTAATTTTACCCAAAGAAGGACAGATCAACCTGTGTTAGCTTCATTATACGTGGGGAGGGATAAAGCTGCCCTTCGAATGCCAGCAGGAGGCTGCTCTTTACCAGATTTAGCTTTACTGTGTGTCACACAGTTCCCTCTTCAGCGGCACTGCATTAGATAGTGTTTTAGGGCCAGTAGCCTGCCACCAGCCTCCTTTATATAAGCTCTTCTATATCCTGGTGTCGAATAAGGAGACAGGTATTAGAAGAGGTAAGAAAACATCATCTATTGGTCTGAGATATTGATGGTCTCGAGATAGTGCAGGCCTCACCAGAGGCGGCTGTGCAGGAGATCCCAGAAAAGGCCCCTTGCCCCAGATGTCTGTGTGTCATTGAAAATAATAATAATTTGAAAATCCAGTCCGGAGTAGGTCTGGGTGGGTGACCATCATTTCTTTTCATTGGGTTGTATCCAATGTTAGTCCTGCTTAGAGTTGACCCGTTGAAATGTGTGGGACTTGAGTCAGAGTAACATTGGATACAACCCATTATGTTTTCAGATGAACATAGAGACAGGAAACAGAATGCCAGTCATAATATAGTTTCTGTTATCTCCTCACACAACAGTGACCAACTTCACAATATCTAGTCAGCCACTACAAATTGCCCAGTCAGCAATATGGCTCTATTGGATAGCTACAGATAACATATATCACTGTAGAGGAAAGATGGATCTAGGCAGCTATTAGAAAGGAAAGAGAATGAAAGGGGATATAATGTAATAAAAGGGACTTAAAGGGACATGGTTTTGACCTTTTGCTTCAAATGTGAAGATGTCTAAGGATCGCATTGGATAAGATAAGCAGGGGCACCATTTTAGATGTGTGTGTTTGTGTGTAAATATTTCAGTAGGGAGTGTAGCAGATTCCCAACAAAGTTCAAAGGCTTGTTTTGTATATATTCAAGATACAATGGGTTATATCCAATGTTATGCTAGCAGAAAAATTACAAGAGTTGGCATTGTTCTGCTAGCAGTTGCACAACCGATAGGAGAACAAGTAGCACCCATGAAACTCACTGGGTGACTTTGGGCCAGTCACTGACTCTCAGCCTAACCTACCTCACAGGGTTGTTGTGAGGATAAAATGGAGAGGAGGATGAGGATAATGTAAGCCGCCTTGGGTTCCTTGCAGGAAAAAAGGCGGGGTATAAATATAATAAATAAATAAACTGGTGCAAGCAACACCTAAACTAGCCTGATGAAGTCGTGATGAGCTGTGCAATGCCTTGTGGAATACCTTGTGCTACACTTTGTGCGACAGCTTGTAGAACAGCTTGTCAGACGCCTTGTGCAACAGCTTGCAGAAGCAGAATCAAAATATGGGATTTGACATTTGTGCAAGGATGAAAATGGGGTTTCTGCAAGCAGTAGAAACTTTGTGCCAGCAGAATGACACCACTGGATACAACTCTCTACCCCCCCCCCGCCAAAGGTGGGTTGAATCCAGACAAGTAGAAGTGGATTTTACGTGTGCAATGGTGCTTTCCTGTGCCTGCCCCTCCCCTCGGCAATCCCTTCTGCTCCGAGAAGTCAATCCTGAGGGGACACTATAGAATAGAGGAAGGAATCTGCAGAATTGGAGCAGGGTGTGTGCGTGGCACAAATGGAAGTGCCTTCCACTTGTGCAATTGCAGCTATGACTGACAAACAATTTTTATATTACAGCGACACACTACAGCTCAGGCTTCATTCATCATTAAAAATTATCTTAGATAACAAAAATTCAATTGGGGGAAACTGGACAAATGGAGGAAGAAGGAAAAAAGAATCAGAGAATCGTTCAATGAATCAAACAATGAAACACATGCAGAGGAGAAAAAACATCCAAATGTTATCAGACTGTGTTATCTTGCTGTGCTTAACACCATTTCCTCAAAGGCACCTAAACTGGAAATCCAATTACTGGGGAATGCTGGGAGTTGATCATACCAACCAACAACCTGGCAGCACCAATTTATTTATTTATTTATTTTATATTGTGAACACCAACAAATGGTGTTCAAGGCAGCTAGCGATAAAGTCCAGATTAAAAACATAATCTTAGCTTTTGTAAACATAACATAAAAACAAATAAATTAAAAACACTATTAAAAACACAACAATAAAAGAAATAAACAGCACCAACCAATTCCCCCCACCCCATTTCAGCAATAGACTAGCTTATATGCCACAGGCCTGCCTGAATAAAACATCTTAGCCTGTTGGTGAAAGAGCAACAGAGAGGGGAGCCAACTTAGCCTGCCTTGCCAGGGAGTTCCAGAGCCTGGGAGCAACCACTGAGAAGGCCTCTCTTGTGTCCCCACCAAATGTGCCTCCTATGACAGTGGGGCAGAGAGAAGGCTTCCCCGAAGATCTTAAGATCTGGGCAGGCTTGTATGGGAGAAGGTGGTCCTTCAGGTAGTCTGTTCCCATGCCATATAGGGTTTTATAGGTCATAACCAGAACTTTGAATTGTGCCTAGAAACAGAAATTTATACCAGTCAAAGTTTCTGAACACTTCTCAAGAGCAGTTCTACTTCCTAACAGTAATAGCATTTATTGGCAGACCAGGTTGGAATCTTTTTCTGTTGAGCCTTTTGAGAAATGTTTCAACAGGACAAGTCTGTTGTGGGTGCATAGCCTGTCTTCGGATAGTAGGGGGTTGGACCAGAGGGGGGAGAGTCTCTTGGCTTGCTTCCTTCTCAGTTATTCTCTTCCCCTTGCCATGTTTTAGGCCTAAGCTCTGACAAGCCTTGGGGCTAGGTGACTATTATATTATTTGGAGGTGTGATATTCAGGCCTCTGCTGCCAACTGCACATTCTTTCTTTCCACTTCCAATAATCTACTTGTCGTGTGTGTGACGGGAGGCGAGAGGGGAGCATTTCAAAGCCCCGGAAGTCCCCTGTCTCCACTAATGGGATCCTGAAGGAGAGAGAGAAGTCATCAGCACAAGAATGTTACCCTCACACCTTCCAACAATGGTGCTCAGCACCACAGACTTGAGTCACAGACCAAGGACTGGTCTGCCTTGCTGTGAGTTTCATTTGAACTCCTCAAAGTGTGAAAGGAGGGCAGAGAACGAAATTTACAACTGAAATTCGCCTCCTGATTTTGAACCAATAAGGTGCACCCAAAAGTAGCAGAAGAAGATAAATGCTGTAATGTTGGCTGTGTCTGTGCGGTAGGGAGCATGTTTTTGAGAGCAGCCTTCCCCCAACCCAGTACCCTCCAGTGGTGTTGTACTGCAACTCTCATAATTCCCAGGCAGCATGGCCAATAGTCAGGGATGCTGGGAGTTGTAGTCCAAAACATCTGGAGGGCACTAGGTTGGGGAAGGCTGCTTTAGAGATCAGGAGTGCTGCTTCATTTATTCCAATCTCCTGATTGATTACATTTGTATCCCACTTTTCCTCAAAGGAGCTCAAAACGGCCATTTAGCCCCATAGTTTCCCAGGTTTAGCTAACTTGCCTAGGCCCACCCACAATGCTTTGTAGCTGGGCATTGCAGGCATTTGAACCTGGGTGTCCCACATCTGCAGCTGGCCACCTAGCTGCTGTACCATACTGGGCCTCTGTAGTCCAGATATGTGTCAGCTCACGATGGAAGAGAATTTGGACATGATCTTCTACTTGCATCTGAAGTGAGACCATCCCCCGTGGGCTGTGCTATGTGCTTTTTTCTGAACATAGAGGTTGGCCCATACTTAGCAGAACAAAGACAGAATGACTTAATTTAAGGCCTTGAATAGGGGTAGGCAACCCAGCACCCTCCAGATGTTTTGGGCTACAACTGCCATCATCCCTGACCATTGGCTGGGGCTGATGGGAGTTGCAGTCCAAAACATCTGGAGGGTATCAGGTTGCCTAGCCCTGGCCTAGAATAACTTAACCTCTAGGCACTAAAGCAGTAGGCCAGCAACATCTGGGGACCCAAGGTTGGGAACCACTGCACTAAAGACATTATTTCATTGCTTTTGATCCTTGCTATCCAGATGTGTGGGATGCTTCAGCCTGGGCAGGTCCTCAGAATGGACAGAATATAGACAGAATGATAGCCTCCTGCTGCAGTAGGTACAATCTTATCTGCAGGAGGAAAGGTTGTGGTCCATTCTTGGAACACTTCCTGCTCTCCCACAATGCCCAGTCAGGAAGGTAGGGATCTACAGACCTGGTTTGCATGACATGGCATGGCTCATTGTGGGTTATTTAACCCATGATGAGCTGTGGTAACAACGGGCACCACTTTGCATGTTGTGTGGGTTATGCAAGGGTTAAACGACCTGGTACAAACCAGCCCACTGTCTGTATGTGCCATTAGTAACTCACTGCGTGGGTTCACATGTCACGACAACCTACCCTGCGAATAACCTATGCAGGATAAGTTGTTCATGAAACAATCCACGATGCACCTGACAGATGATCAGGCTCACTGTGGGTTGTCCCCCATCCTTCCCCCTCAGTCCTCCTGTGAGTATCCCAGAGGACTGTGTGGCAGGATGTGTCTTGTCTGCCCTCCCTGCCATCATTGGGAGCCCTTTTGCGATCGCTGCAGCTTTCCCCCTTCCCCCTTCCCCCCTGGAGTTAGCTATTCACGATCTCTGAGTTGACAGCTACTGACAGCCCCTTCAAAGTGCCCAAGTGGCACATTAGAGGGGCTGTCCGTGGTTCATCACCCTTTAAAAAAAATTAGCCCAAGAAATTTGCACAATTTTTTCCAAACATTTTGTTTAATTATTATTATTATTTTAGTTGGACTGCTGCAGGTGCACACTTACACAGGTCCGAAATGGCACGCCTCACCTGGGTAATGTCCTGTGTGGTGCCTGCTGTCAAAGTGCAGCAGGCATCCACCATGGGCATTGACCCAGAGAAGCTGCAAAGAGCTTTATTTTTCAGTCTGCTTTCGCTTGACAGCTGTCAAAAGGTGAACTGTCAAGAGAAACCAAAGCCATGAGTGATCTTTGTTCACGAAAGGGGGTGGCCAGTAAATCACCCCCTTCACAGCGAGAGCCTCCAGGTTTTTTTTTTTTTTTGCGGGACCTGACTCTTGTCAGGCTCCTGGCACTTTTCCACCCTTTCCCGAGACTCTAGGTGTTCAGGAAAGTGGGAAAGCGTGAGCCACCCCTTTTACTAGCTAGCTGTCAAAACTCTGGTTCCTTTTAAAAGAAGTTTTTGTTTTACAGGGCTACCCATGATTTTTTGACAGGGACATATGCATTCTTTCTCACCGCTGCTGTTGTTCTGGGCCAGAGCAAGAGGTTGTTGGTGAGCAAGCAGTCTGCAAAGGGGAAGAGGAGGAGCAGCTTCAGGGCGTTCTGGACAGTGGGGCCCTACTGGGGTAAGGGCCCTTGGCAGGTGCACAACCATGCCTACCCTTGACACCAGCTCTGACTTCTCCCATATGAATTTCCACTCCATCCACACATCCCAAGTTATAAAATCAGTCTATCAGGTCCTGCTCCAGGTATCATCCTTTATGGATGTCCAGTTGCCATCTATGAGGAACATGGCCTTCATTGTGGTGTCCTCAAAAGTATGGAATGTTCTTCCCTGGGAGATCCATTTGTTCCTCTCTCTTGTTCCATTCTGGGAGCAAGTGGAAACACTGTTATTCTGCCAAGCTTGCAAGAACTGAATTTTAATCTCTCTCTGCCTGCACCCATTCCTGGTTACTGGCACTTGTTTTTCGTTCTTAGTGTTATAAGCTGTTTTTTTTAAATGTCCAGTGATGTTTTTACATGTTTTGTTCTGCAAACTGCATTGAACACTTGTTCAATGCTTGTTGAAAGATGATTCACAAACAGTGCTAATAAATATAATATACCTGTTTCTAGGAGTTTCCAAGGCTGTCATCTGGAAGTATATTACCTATTCATGAAGAGGCGCTGGATTTCCATTTAATACACGGCTTCCGAATTGCACATGCTATTAAAAATAACAGTATGGGGTGAAGTTGAAAGAACGGCACATGCAATGATTTCAGAGAAATGACCCTCCCAAAGCCAACATGGTAGATGGTTCACTCAGCTGGCTGCTTGTCCGTCTGAAGAACTCTGCAATTACATTTTCTAATACCATGTAAATGAGGCCGTCATGTTGCGATACATCAATTAAGCTCTTTGAATAAATTAATCAGAAAATTCTATGAGGATGTTTCTTGACTTTGGGATTAGGGTGGAAATAAAAACACACCAAAACAAAGCAAAACAAAACAACCCCAAGCCAACCACTCTATTTTTTGGGTGGTGGTGGTGGTGTCTATTTTGTGGATTTGTTTTCCTCCAGAGCTAATTCATGGGGCTGAAAATCTTCCATGCATCTACATTGTCACATGTAAATAAGGCATCAAAAGCTTCCCCATTTGGTTTGAAAGGCCTCAAAACACTTCTCATAATTTAACTTAATAGACTTCAGCAATGTGCCAGCTAAACAAAGTGCCATGTGTATATTGAGACCAAGCAGCACTTTGCAGCTGACTGACGAGCGCTTCATTATTATTTCTGCTGATTACATATTCATCCTGCCTCACAGAGCCGCTTTGCCACCGATTCCAGCGAAAGTTATTTGTGCCTGCCAAGGGGAACAGCTCTTCTGCTGTTTTCAAATCCCACTTTTAAGCACGAATGTAGGACCATACTGAGACACAGAATAATTGTGCCCTCCCCCACACCCTGAAGTGTATAGGAGCTAAATTGGCTCAACACATGTTGTGTTATGAGATCAATTCAATATATGAGGTGGGCAGATCTAGACCTGCTCTCCTTAACACTGAATATAAAAAATGAGACTGAGCAAAATTATGGGGCCATTTATTATTATGCCCTTCACCAGTCAAAAGCTATTTTGCGTTATACGTCCTTCTCTGCGATGGACATTCTGTTCTCGCAAATGTCACGTCATGTTATGCATCTGGGTAAGGCAGCTTCCACCTCTTCTACGAGGGGCCAGAGCGCAGTGGTAGAGCAATGTGCTCTGTGGCTATCGGTGACTGCAAGTCATGATGGCTATATGCTACCTCAGGGAGTTATCAGCAGGTTTGGGAGAACCTCAAGGTTTTCAGAAATACCAGAAATGTTGTATACAAGGAGCCAGTGTGGCGTAGTGGTGAGAGTGTTGGACCGGTCCCCGCTCGGCCATGAAACTCACTGGGTGACTTTGGGCCAGTCATTGACTCTCAGCCTAACTTACCTCACAGGGTTGTTGTGAGGATAAAATGGAGAGGAGGAGGACTATGTAAGCCGCCTTGGGTTCCTTGCAGGAAAAAAAGGCAGGGTATAAATCTAATAAATAAATAAAATAAATACGGGGGGACACACACACCCAAAGCAGCCCAATGAGGACTAAATGTGATAAGTGGCCACAGAATGATGTCTGACTGTTGGGGTGTGGGGATGGCAATGGCATGGATTACTATGGAGAAAGGCATGGCTGACTGGCACACTGAACAGGAAGCCTCCAGACTGCAACATTCTGTTGCAGCAGGTTCCACTTATTTACCATATATACATTTAGGGTGCAATCCTATGCATGTTTAGACATAAAGAAATCCTACAACTCCCAGAAGTCCTACAACTCACTGGCTGGGGTATGCTGGGAGTTGTAGGACTTCTTTCTGTCTAAACATGCATAGGATTGCACCCTTATATGCACTAGGCTTACATCTGAGTAGACATGCATAAAATTGAATGATGCTTTCTGTGCTTGGTGGGAAAATATCCAAATTGGTGAGAATTACATTTGTGTGCGTGCACATACGTGTGTGCGTGTGCGTGCGTGCACATACGTGTGTGTGCACAGGGCCGGCGCTATCGCTAGGCAGACCCAGGCGGCTGCCTAGAGCATGTGGCGGAAGAGGGCGCAGAAATGCTGCGCTCCTTCCTCGCCGCCAGCGCGCTCCTGCCCCGCCTCGCCGCCTCGCTGACAAAGGCACCGGTCTGCAACCACCAGGTCTGTGAGGGGGGGGATTGCGGGCGCCGGGCAGGCTCGCCGTCGCGCTCGGCTTTCCTCTGCGCCCGGAGCTAGGCCAGGTCAGGAGCGCGCGTGCGTGGCGGCGGCTACCGGTAGGCAGCGGGGAAAGCGGCTGCTGGAGGAGGCGGCCGGCGGGGGGGGCGCTGGGCAAGCAGGCATTTCCCGGCTGCTTTGCTCCGGAGCCCTCCCCCCCCGCACGAGAGGGGGGGCGCTAAATATAAGCCAGCCTAGGGCGCCAAACTGCCCTGCACCGGTCCTGTGTGTGCGTGCGTGTGAGCACACACACACACACACACACACACACACACACACACACACGTGTACTGCACCTGACCGCCCCCCAGCATTCCTGAGATGTAGCCCTTGGGCACCCCTGATATAAACGAATCTGTGATCAACATAACAGGGAAAAGAATGAGATAAGATATGCACCATTAAAGCTGCTGGTTTCACCATTAACGTAGGTTGGAATCCTATATGCACTTATCTGGGAATAATTCCCATACTGCTCAATACCAGTCAGTGTAGATGGACCAATGGTCTGACTTGGTATAAGGCAGTTTCCTATGTCCCCAAATTACTAAATCAAATTTAAATAAATGCCCAGAATACTAAAACCTCAATATAGGTGCTTTTTGAGACACTGAGGGAATGATAAGATAACTTAAAGTTCAATAAACATAATCTACCACTCACTGTTAGCAATAGCAAAAGAGGCAAACATTTCCTTTTTCATTCCCCATTACAGTAACACACTAGGAACAAAATAGCTTCTAACACTAGGCAAGTATGTCTTTGAATCTTGGCTGCACTGATTCAGATTTGCGCCCGTGAATTAAATTTGGCCAGCTCTAGATATGCATTATTGTATGCAACTTGTGGCCCCAGATAAGGATGTGTATCTCCCGTAGGTATCAGGTGAATGGCTAAGCACTGCAATGCGCATGCACATCACCTGTGCATGCAGATCACCATGGCTGGAGCAAGGTGTTTATATCTTGTATACATGTGCATTCCGGACACAATGGAAGATATTCATTCTTTGGAAGGCGGGGGGGGGGGTGATTACAGAGATTAATTGCCAAAAAACTCTTAACACATGAAAGGTTCCCTCTGGTATTGTGCCTCTGCACCACATTCTGGCCAAATAATAAGCATGAAGATTCAGAAACAATGCCTGCTTTAGAGAAAAGGGTGGTGGCAGCAAAAGGGAGGTTGGTAAATATTGCAGACCAATTATTCAAATACCCCATTCACAGTGCGTTATTAAAGCCAGACTAAATTAGCAGGTCACCTCCCCACTCAAGTCATGTCTGTTTACTCTCAGTAATGACAAAACGTAGACAACTGTCTGCTAGGACCACGTAATGTTGGCACATGCATCCCAGACAAGCAGAATGTTGTGGGAAACAGTGATGGAAGCATCTTGATATATGAGAAACAATTGTCATGGGGATTGTTGTTTCTCAATACAACAGCTATAATAAATAGTTGCCATATGCTAAGCACAGATGCCTCTTTGAAAAGCATCTCAGTGACAGCCCAGCCCATGTTCTCTAGAGTTGACGGCCTTTTATCAAATGATTGGCTCCTTGCAATACGAGCTAGTGCTCCTGCAGAAAAATGGTATCTTGCACTCTTTAGAAAGGCTTGAGCTACAGAAGAGTCAGGAGCAGCTTTGTGATAATATTCTGGGGGTTTTGTGGGGGAATTTGAAACCAAATCCCTTCAGCAAGGGTATGGGGATGTTGAGAAAACAATCCTCAGATCTATCCGACTGTTTCTTAGGATATTCTGAGAGACTTGTAGGAGAAAACGGCTCTGGCCTGCATGCTTTTTTGGGAAATACTATCTGGTGCCAATGTATTTTGGGAGGCTTGCATTCACTTTCAGAATATGGAGAACCAACTACTCAAGGAAGTAGAGAGGCGGGGGCGGGGGAAGAACACCCAAGTTTATTTGGGCCTAGTGAGCGGTCTGGAAACACCCAGTGCCATATCATTATTGAAGCTAAGGGGATGGAGAGCTCAGTGACAGAGCACGTTTTGCCCACGGAACGACCTGTGCTCAATCCCTAGCAACTCCAGTGAAATGCACCTCTGGTAGCAGGCTCCCTGCACACTGTGTTTTAAAGGGAAAATGTGGCTTTTTTGCCACTGCCGTGCCAAATTTCAATGGCAAAGTTGGCAGCATGACAGCAGGGACAGGGGTGCAGCCCCTAGTAGATTCTGGGAGGCAAAATTGGCCCCTGGGGCCCCAGAAGTTGCCCACTCCTGTTTTAATGGGACATGCACAGTAGATCTTCCCAGTGGATCATTGAATGCATTGTCAATTAAACTGAATTCAGGAGCTTCCTTTATAATATGGCAACCTTTCAGCCTTCAACCACAATGCTGCTTCTACTGGAGGGAGGGGCATCTATACAGTGCTCATTTCAGTCCATGTGAATTGAGTGTTTTAGCCCATTCTCTTACCTGAATTGTCTACAGGACAGACAAGACAGTTACATACACCACTCTAGATTATAGAGAGCTGTTAATCAGCTGTACGTGAGGCTGTTAATCAGCTGTTAATCCACTGCGTCTATTTTCAGTTTTGTCGCAGAATTGAGATCTGAGCACTACACAAAGGAGCATTTCCTTTCCTGCTTTTCTGCTACATAACCTCTAGGTGGCACTGTAGTATAGTGAAATAGTGTAAATACACAAGAGGAAATCATGCTTTCTTTCACTTTCACAATTCAATGCAGCATTTCCCCTGCTGTAAAAAAAACCCCCCTCCAAAGTGCTGGTTAGACACAGAAGTGAAACTGGAGGGTCACAATGTCGCCTAAAGAACCTGTAAACACCCATGAGTATGACGAGCACATGATAAATGCCTTGTGTAGAAAATCCCACACTCTGCTAACTGTGGTCATGGTGCCAGTGCAGGGATTCTGTGAAAAATAGTTAACCAGAGGATGCTGCAGCATCAAAATGAAAGTGCAGAAGTTTTGACATGTGTTGGATGTGCCAGACAAAATAAGGCAGCCTTCCCCAACCTGAACAACAACTCCCACCATCCCTAGCCAGCATGATAGAGGTGTACAAAATTATGTGTGGTGTGGAGAAAGCAGATAGGGAGACATTTTTCTCCCTCACCCAGAATACTAGAACCCGGGGTCATCCCATGAAGCTGAATGGTGAGAGATTCAGGACAGATCAAAGGAAGTACCTCTTCACAGAGCACATAGTTAAACTATGCAATTCACTTTCACAAGGTGTAGTGATGGCCACCAACATGGATGGCTTTGAAACGGGATTAGACAAATTAATGGAGGAGAAAGCTATCAATGGCTACTACTCACAATGCTATTAATATTACCTCCAATATCGGAGGCTGTATGCCAGTTGCTGGGGAAGATGAGCAGGTGGGTGCTATCACACTCATGTTCTGCTTGTGGGCTTCCCATGGGCAACTGGTTGTCCACTTTGTGAACAGAATGCTGGACTAGATGGACCTTTGGTCTAATTCAGCATGGATCTTCTTATGTTCTTATGTTCATGGCTAATGGGCATGATGGGTGTTGTTGTCCAACACATCTGGAGAGCACCGGGTTGGGGAAGGCTGAACTAAGGGAATTTAAACTGCATGGGAATGTAAGTCTCTAATAGCTCAAATGAGGAACTAGGCCAAAAAAACTAGAGCTCAGTTAACACATCTGCTGCTGTGAAAAGTGCTATAAAGGTCTTTAACAACAAATGGCCAAGAACTTTGTTTCACACTTCTCTTTCCAAGGATGCATTAGAGTAGTACAGCTTGGCTCAAGAATCACAAAGCTCCTGCAGCTTAAATAGAGTCAGGACCACTAAGGGAGAAATTAATTAGATTTCTGCCAGAAGTCTAATTTTTCTCAATGTAGAAAATGACTGTACATTGTGAGTGCCGATGTATGTGCAATATCAAGCACATGGCCACATACATTTGCAGCTGAGAGCTCTCAGTCATGCAGCTAAACAATTTGTGTGCATTGTTCCAGGTAAGTCTGGAATAATTTAGTGCTGATGGAGTTCACATCAGGATAATGGCAAAGCATCTGTGCAGGAGATGAGTTATGAATAGAGTCCCCCCCCCTCCCCTCCCTTGCTTCTCTTTGCAATTGACCAGATGGCACTGAATGGCAGATAGGTTTTTTGTTAAAAACATTCCCTGGGAGAGGCTCCGTCTTCTCCTATTCTCACCCTAATCAAGTTTGTTTTCTAAATCCAAAATCTAAGGCTAACCCCCCCTGGATGTTTTATCAGGAGCTATTTTGCCTCATTTATTCATTGTCGAGCAGACCTCTGCAATTAAAAAGCCTATAAAGTGACTCACAAATACTTCCAGTAACGGTCCTTGGCATGCTCATGAAAAGGGAACTGAAGAATCAAAGCCACAACGTATATTATCAATAAGGAGTTTATTCAGAAGCGACAATTTTAATATCCCTTTTATTAGTTCCTATTTGTGTACAATCCAGTGGCAGGTTGGGGTTTTAAACCTTAGGAGCCAAGTGCTCAGCTTGTGTAAATCAATCGAGTTCCCACACACATCAACAGATCTGTAGCAATGTGCCCCAGTGATACAGATGATGATGATGATGCGATCTTACCAAAATGTCCACATATGAGTCAGATACTCCTTGGTATAGCAACCAAAACGATGGCTGTGTGTGTGATCCAGTCCATCCACCAGTGGCTATGGCAGATAGTGGTCCACCTTCATGTGGGCTGCCTTCCGACCGCCACTATTCTTCAACAACATCAAAATGCCATGTTTCATAGCTACTTTGAATTGTGCCCAGTAATGCACCGGCGGTCAGTAAAGCTGTTGTCACATCTGTCATCTGATTCCTGGCTGCAGCATTCTAGACCAGCTGATGTTTCTAAACACTTTTCAAAGGCACATAGAGCACATTACAGTAGTCTAAACAGGATGCAACTAAGGCATGTGTGACCATGACCAGATCTGACATCTTCAGGAACTAGCCTAAGGCACACTAGCCTTAGCTGTATGAATGTACTCCTGGCCACCACGGACACCTGGGCATCCAGGTTCAGGACTGAATCCAGGAGTATAACCAAACTACAGACCCGAGTTTTAAAGGGGAGTGTAACCCCATCCAACACAGGCTGAATCCCTATTTCCTGATCTGTCTTTTGACTAACCAGGAGCACTTCTGTCTTGCCTGGATTAAGCTTCACTTTGTTCATCCTCATCCAGTCCATTACCAACATCAGACACTGCTTTAGAAGTTGAATAGCTTCCTTAGATTTAGGTGGAAAGGAACAGAGTTGGGTATCATCTGCATTCTAATGGCACTGAACCCCCAAACTCTGGACAACCTCTCCTGGCAATTTTATGTTAAATAGCATGGGGGACAAGATGGAACCCAGAGGGACACCATAGACCAGGGCTCTCCAACCTTGGGCCCCCAGATGTTGCTGGACTACAGCTCCTAGAATCCCTTGCCATTAGCCATGCTGGCTGGGTATGCTGGGAGCTGTAGGCCAGCAACATCTGGGGACCCAAGGTTGGAGAGCCCTGCCATAGACCAATGGCTACAGCCTCAATCAAGAGTCCCCCAGCACCACCTTCCGAAATTGTACCTCCAAGAAGGACCAGAGCTACTGTATAACTGTGCCTCCTGGTCCCATCTTAGACAGATCACTCAGAAAGTTACCATGATCAATGATATAGAAAACTGCTGAGAGGTCCAGCGAACCAACAGGGTCACACTTGCCCTGTCCAGTTCCTGGCTTTGATCGTCTACAAAGGCAGCTAAAACTGTCTCTGCCCTAGGCCTGAAGTCAGATTGAAATGGATGTAGTAATGGTAAGGTAGAAGATCTGCTCCATTACCAATTAAAATATCCTTTTTATGGAGTAATTTGGACAAGGTTGTTGTCACATATCAACTATAGCTTATAGGAATAAAGAACAAATGATATGTCAGCCTCCCCCAACCTTGTGCCTTCAGGATGTGTTGGACTACAACTCCCAGCATGCCCCAGACACTGGCTGGGGCATGCTGGGAGTTGTAGTCCAACACATCCTGAAGGCACAAGGTTGGGGGAGACTGCAACATGTATTTCTGTTAAACGGGAATGATCTGTGTGTGTAACATACAAAGATGTCCTTTGCATCTAAGAGCATCTAATCATATGGACTTGGTGAAAAGCTGCTTAAAAATGCCAATATTCTGAAATAGAGAAAGCTCATTTGCTCTTCTCAGAATTCGGAATGCTAGAACTCTGTGAATTATATAGTTGCCAACTTTGTTATTTGCAGTTTGTGTTGAAGGTGGTTACAATTTAGGTGTAACATCATACATAAGAAACAATTTATAAGAGAGAGATATGGAACAAACCCAGCCCTCTGGGCAGGCCAATTAAAGCCCTATGTCATAATGTCCTCAAACATTATTCATATTGATAGACAATAGCATTTCATAATACCATTTACTTTGCAGCATGGATATATACAAATTTTCAGTAGTAAAATATATGTAGCTCTCAGCCTGAAGGAATTGTCCAGGCTGTAATTTCCTAGCCACAAACTCCAGAGTAGTCCCATTCATTGCAATGGGGACTATTTTGGTATACATTATTTCAGGACTTGGAACACATATATACTGCAAGCTTTGGGGGGGGGGAGGTTGGGGGGGACTGGAGAGGTGTGTGCGTTATTTAGAAATGTGATAAACAGAGAAAAGATATGAAACTTACCTGAATGTGGGGGACAAATAAAAGTACGACAAGAAGCAAAAGATAAATAGACTGTGAGGGATAACCAAGGAACTTACAGAACATAAGTCGTAGATCCATTATAAGTTGAACGTAGATCACTTTTGCCCTTCTATACACGAAGGCTGTCCATACTCACTACAATGCCTAGGGCAGCCTCCCCCGATCCGACTCCCTCCAGATCTGTCAGACTACAACTCCAGTCAGCCCCAGCCAGCATGGGCCATTGTAGTCCAAGATGTCTGGAGTGCACTGGGTTGGGGAAGGCTGTTGTAGTCCAAACACATCTGGGGATGATGGGAGTTGTAGGCCAACACATCTGGAGGGCATCAGCTGGTTGGGAAAGGCTGGCCTAGGGTTTCTGTTATGGAGAAACCATTTGTTAGGAGAACAGCCACTTGCTCTGCAATGCAATATCACAGCATGCCCAATTTATTGTCCTTACTCCAGTGGCAGGGCTGCTATTATCCAATATAAATGGTCACATGTCTGACTCTCTGCTAAGTGCCTCCTGAGCCATATGTTCTAAGATGTAACCTTTTGCCTGGAACCGCATATACTTGCCACAGCCGGCCACATACTAGTTCAGCTGTCCTGCCACCGTAGGGACAGCATCAAACTGGGCATCCACACAGAACGAGGTGTGGAGAGGGCTTGGCCTAGTACAGTGATGGCGAACCTATGGCACGGGTGCCACAGCTGGCACGCAGGGACCTCTCTGTGGGCACTTGAGCCATTGGTCACCAGATCACAAAAAGACTGTCCCCTTCTGCAAAACACTAATGATTTTGTTCTTTCTCACAGTGCGGAACAGAATGATTTTATTCTAGAATTCCTGTTACAGAATTCTTTTCTACATTGTTATCACATTTAAAAGATTTTGAAGAATGATGCACAGAGCATGGCTTGGATGTAAAGCCCTAACAGTTGACCTGAGTGCTGCATGTGTTGCTCTCAAACTAACGGAGTATGAGCCAAGGTTTGACAAATTATCAGCATGCATGCAATAGCAAAAATCACATTAATTGTGCAAAAGCATGCCCAATGCAAACTTTTACCTAATGCAGTGTTTGCAGTCCAAGACATAAAGAGTATAAAATGTGTTAAGCATGTTTAGTTTTCTTGTTTATCTTGCTCATCCTAGTACAGGTTGACTTTTACTTTTACTAATCCGACACCTGTAGAAGCAGGGAAAGGACTCGGGGTAAAGCTTGCCCTATACAATTTCAGTCTGGCATATAATCATATTACAAGTTGAGAATCCCTTATCCAAAAATACATGTGCCTAATTATTAAAAGTTTGTATAAATTCCCTTCAGGCTATATGTACAATGTAGTACTATAATAATTTTTTGAGTTGATTTTTCCCCCCCAACAAAAACTGTTTGTATCATTGAAAGCTCTGTTATTGTGTTTTTCTTTTAAGACAAAAGATGTTAATTAGTTCGGACAACTGTATGAGTTGTTTTTCTAAGACTAAAACCTCGGTATTCAGGTTTAGTTGCAGTGTTGGCACTTCGAAATAAATAAGTTGGTTTTGTGTTGCAGTTTGGGCACTCGGGCTCGAAAAGGTTCACCATCACTGGCCTAGTAGCAAATGGTTTCTCCTGAATGGGGTGGGGCAGGCAGAAGGGCTAGGAATAAAATTGAGCACCTCATGTGCAAACGCAGCATGGGAAGCTGGGGAGCCATTCAGAGAGAGATTGTGGGGTGGGGGGGAGGATGGAAGAAGCAAGGAGAGTGGTGAGCGTAAAGTGGTGGCACGAAAGATCATCAGTGCAGACGAGGTCATGAAGAGGGCAGAAGTGCAGAAGGGGAAAAGGGAAGGACTGTGAGAGCTGTGAGGAGCACCAGCGGGAGGAAATGGAAAGTATCTTCTAGCAGGGTCTGCGCAGTCACCTGGGTCAATAGGCAAAGCTCATTAATCAAGACTTGCCTCTCGCTTTTTATGTTGTCAAATTGAAACAACGAAGAACTTACATTCTGTGTGATATTTGCTTTAAGAATCCGTTCTGGTGTCAATAGGAACTCTAAACATCAGGGGAATGATCCAACAGCATCTGTGAGCTAGCGCTATTGATGTGCTAGCATAAGCCAATAGTGCATACTGGCGTGATGGGTGCAGGGAACCCATTGCACTAGCAAGTGCTCTTGACGTTGCATAAGCACTGTTTTACTCTAGCACAACATCAAGAGCGCTAGAGCATGGACACTGTTGGATCCTTCCCAGGGAAAGTGATAAATTGTTCTTAATATCACTTTAAGTACCAGATCCATACTCGGGAACTGCCAGGATACTCTGACAAGCAAGCAACAGCAAATAGATTCAGGCTGCAATCCTAAACACACTTACTAGGTGTTGAACTACATTGAACACACATTGATCTTACATCTGAGTAAACATGCTGCAATAGGATTGTGCTGTAAAAATGTGATTTGGCAAATGTCATGGTTAAGTCACCAGTCCCAACTCACCATGATGATAATGAATTAAACAGGGGTAAGGCAACCTTGTGCCCTCCAGATATTTGGACTACAACTCCCATCAGTCCCAGCCAGCATGGTCAATGGTAAAGGAACATGGGGGTTGTAGTCCAAAGCATCTGGGGGGCATTGGGTTGTTTACCTATGATTTAAAAAGTGTTGTAACTATGTTTTAATCTATAAAATGGAGAGTCGGCTCTGGTCTGCTGACTGGGGCATGCTGGGAGTTGTAGGGCTTTTTAATATATATATATATATATATATATATACACATACCGGTATATATATATTTGTAGGCCTTTTTTCTGTCTCAACTTGCATAGGATTGCACCCTTAGAGTTTTAAAGGTTGAAACCAAGACCTTGAATTGAGTGCAGAAAACAATTGGCAAACAGTGCAGATCTTTCAGCATTGGGATAATGTGATTGCAATACCGTGCACTGGTTAGCGGCCTAGCCAGGATTGCTGCAAACCACCCAAGCGGTGAAGGCTGGTTTGGGCCTTAGCCTGAACTTTAAAGGAGCTGTCCAAGGTGCTGAACCACCACCCTGAAATTGTTTAGGTTCAGCACCATGGATAGCTCTTTAAAAGTTCATACTACAGCCAGGAGTGGATAAACCGCCCCATTGACATTGGAGCCACCAGTTTCCGCTGCAGCCAAGGGGTGTTCAGAAGACACCGCCCTCCCACCACATGTTCAAGAAACACATGAGAGGGCTGTGGGATTGTGCCCACTAGCCATGCCCTTCCAGCTGACATGTGTATTGGCCATGCCCTCTGGCAGACACGCATTTGGCATAAATGTGAAGGGGGTGTTCGTGCATGCCCATGTATGTGTGTAGGTCTCCTCCATGCTAATGGGAATCCTGCAAGTTGCTCCCACATCCCCTGCTTTGCAGGAACAAACTGCAGAATTTGGGGCATCAGCATATGCCCATCTTTTGCTCTCCACCCCACCCCCTTGTTGTTTTACTTAACATCCAGCCTGAAGAAGAATTCTGGAGGACTTGGAAGCTTGCTCACTACTTTGTGACCTGTTACTTGGTCTTAATAAAGTATCACTCTACTGTGGCTTTTGGGGTTGCCCAGTTTGAAGATACAGGTCTACCACTGTCACATGTAGTTCAGACCATTGTAGTACTCTTCAAAAGCTCTTAAACTTAAAAGCATTATCTGTTGTAAAAAGTTTTGAGAGATGTGTTCTATCTGGTATTAAGCTTTGGGATATTTTGCATACAGTGTCCTAACTAAAAGCTAGCATATCTCTGTCTTGGTTTGCACAGGGTTAATATGAGAAAAATGAGGTAAGATTATAATGTACTTTGTACGTTAGTAAGTGTTGAAGTAGTGAGACCTACAATGAGAGACAGTGTACAGAATGGATCCCACAAAGAATTATGCAATCTACAGTTGCTTCCGGCAGACTAGCTCTGCATCAACCATCAGAAATAATGGCTCTGATCCAAAAATCCAATTGTGCAGCAATGGGCTGCATGCAGGCTTGTCCCCGCTGAACAGATGATTGGGACTGTCAGCAATGATCACCTGCTCAGGAAGAGGAAACAGGAGGACCCTGTGCATTCCCCAATGAACCAGATGTGGGCCTTTTCCCTAGCACAGCTCCCTTTTGTACACACAGACCAAATCCAGAAGAAGCATCTCTCACCAAATCCAAAAAGAGCATCTCTCCGAATCCAGAAGGAGCATCTCTCCCTGAATTGAGAATGAGCACCTCTCACAAAATCCAGAAAGAGCATCTCTCTGAATCCAGACACAGCATCTCTATTTCCATGGATGGTGGTAATTGTTGAATTGGGATAAATGGGTATATTATATTTCCAATGCAACTGCCATGCCATATAGATTCACAGATTATAGAGTTGGAAGGGGCCTAGAAGGCCACCGAGTCCAACCCCCTGCTCAGTGCAAGAAACTAGAGGAGGGGTCTCCCATCCAAGTAATAACCAGGCCTGACCCTACTCAGCTTTCCACGCTCAGACAAGCTGAGCCAGCATGAGCCACATTCCATGTTGGGATCCTAGGTTGGGGTGGGCAACTTGTGGCCCTCCAGACATTTGGGTCTACAGCTCCCATCAGCCCTAGCCCTATACATCCTACTTAGAAGTAAGCCCTGTTGAATTCAATGGGATGTATTCTCAGGTAAGTGTGTGTGTGATAGGGTTGCTGCCTTAAATTCTTACCCTCATCAATATTTTAACCTAGGATCTGGAAGTGTGTGGGGGGTTGGGGGGGGGAGAGAGACAGCCTGGGCAGTGTAACACACACCCTTCCCTTTCCTGCCATTCCTTAGCAGGGATAAAAGCGAAACCCGAGCAGAAAATGTTTGTGGTGCCACTAGCAATCAAGGGTTCCGTTGCCACAGTAACTGGAACACTTCATCAGCTCAGCTAACAGATGGCCAGTGAGCAACAGGCAGCATATGTTCCAATAAGCACTGACATCAGCACAGATGGAGGGTGGGCAGGAGGCTGGCCCTGAAACATAACCTGACATTTCCTTCTCACTTGGTGCTGCATTGTTAGAGCTCACGCAGGAAGATTAGCAGGGAAAAGTGAATAGCATTAGGGAATCTGCTCAAGAACCAATTACTAACACTTCAGTGCAGTTTTAGATTTTTACTTAACCAGAATGCAACATTGTTAACAACATTCAGCTGCACAAAAGGAAATGCCGTGGGTTTTAACGACAGGGGCTTTATTTTCATCATAGGCAGGTTTTCCCAAGAACACTAATTAACAGGGATTGCCAAGTCCTAGGTGTCCTGAACTCTCCAGTTTTATTGATTACTCTCTTTTTTTTCTTTTTTCTTTAAAAAAAAAAGTTATTTGTATAAATATTTCAGTTTCTGGGATAAATATTAAAAACCAGCCACACGTATGAAAATTAGAGAGTGGAACCAGGGTTTTGTTGTTGTTGTTGCTAGTTTGTAAAGTAATATCATTTTGTATTGGACAGGTTGCTGTAACTTGGGTTCCATTTTCTTTATGGCATGTATTAAAAGTCCTTAACACGAATCCACCACCACCACCATCACCTTCATCTTCTTCATCATCTTAAGATGAGTGCAACCAGAAACTCCCTCAAGATATAATAATAATAATAACAACAACAACAACAACAACAACAACAACCCCCCTACTAATATTCTGAGAAGATTTACATTATAATTCAGGATGCTAAGAGTTTTATAACTTTATGTATGGGTAAAGATGTGAATTGAAAATAAAGTTATAAAGCCCCAAACTCAGAACGACAGGGGAAAACATATACACACACATGCAGACATGACAGGCACCCCAGCATATACGGTATTCTTTGATATTGAAGGTCAGGGAAACCACAATTCAAGTGGGACAGAAATTTTGGAAACTGATAGAACTTATATGCTTGAGTTGCCTCTTAACTCCAAAACACCACTGAATGACAGAGCAGGTTGCTGGCTAGATCATGTTTCCTCCTCCTATCAGAGCTGGAGAGGGCTGAGAAAAATTTGCAAAAATAATAACTAAAACATCCACACATAGCTTCCCTCTGATAGGCTATAATAGGTATACAGTGCCTTTCTCCCCGTGATGTGTGGGAGATTTTCACAGGCGCTTCTCTCTAATGCTAATGAGACTTGTATCTCCATCCATCTTCTGTGTGTCAGTAGGAGAACAGACCTAAGGTACTTTCACACAGCCTAGTAATGGGGCAATGTGGGGCCGGCAGTGGGGTGAATTCATTGATGGCTAACATAGCAAGACAGTCAATAGATATGGACGGGCAGCCTGAAAAAGTCAGGGGGTGGGACCACCCATACCTGTGTCTACCACATAGTTCCCACCTTACTGCACAGTTACTAAATAAACACAAAATAGAACTGACAGCTGATGCTGACGACTTGAAAGGGGCTACTAGCCAAGCTGTGACTGTTTTAATGGGAAAAGAAAACTTGGTCTTTTAAAGTTGCAGAAAGATACTAGAGAGAGACAGGTAAAATACTTCACCAGAAACACCGGTCATGTCTATTAATAAAGGCAATAAATAAACTCAAAGGAGGAAGGTGATAGGGGAGATGGTGGAAGCTCCCCATTGTTAGAGTGGGCTCTGTAGCCAATGCAGGCAGGAAAATGATATATTCCATTACATTTCCTCTCCCCATATCATATCAGGCATTCTATTGGCTAGTTTTGTTTTTACTACTTCATTATCTAGTACGGTAATCTTCATCCCTAGCATCAGACACTGAGCTGCAGACAAGGAGAAAAGAGGCCCTGTCAAATTCGAACAGACTTTTAAAGGGGAACAGATTAACTAATGCAATTAATCAATGAAAGTGTTAATTGTGGATTATAATTTTCTTTTCAAGACCATATGGTTCCACCACCATGGAGAATACAGATACACCAGCCTAATACACCTCTTCCAGTTTGATGGAAAAGAAACAAGAATAGTTGTTCCTTCCAGTTTGCATGCGAACCTAGTAGAAATGTGGCCTTTTGCAATGAATCCTTCTGACTATATCAACCACAGGCAGTGTTCAGTGGAAACCAAGGTCAATGGCTGTGTTTGGACGTCATGATCAACCATGGTTTATATTGATGGGAATGAGCCTCATTGCCCTGAGCTTGCATGCTCTCCCCTCCTCTCTCTTCCTCTGACATGTCCACAAAGAGGAATTCAGAAGCGTTTGCTTCCACTTTTTTTATTTTATTAAATGCAGCTTGCTGTGTCATCTGAGCCTGAACAAACCATGGTTAATTTTAGCTATGGTTAGTGGAAACAAGCCAATTTCAAGCTGTAGTTTGAAGGTGCCTTATTTTTACTAGCCATAGTTAAGAATAAACACAGTTTATGGTTTGGAAAACATTGTTTATTACTTCTATTTACTGCCTACTAAGGAACCTGTGTGTTTTCCCTAAGGATGGAGATGGTTTTTGAGGAATGGATTTTATATTTTCAGAAATGGGGATCAACCATAGTGGGTTTGTTTCTTCTTCCCAGCAACCCTTGAGATACATATGCTTATACAATGAATTGTTTAATCCATTTTCAGTCTTAATTTGAAAGACAGACAGTCCATTGATTAAAAATAATCCATTGGTTTATCATTTATTTATTTAAACATTTTCTATGCTGCACTTCATTATAAATATCCTCAGGGTGGCTTACAAAACAACAGATATCACCAAGTCAGATTTTTTTTTTTTAAATCACCACCAAGAGGAGGTATTGCCATGATTAGATGATCCTAAGCATCTGCTTAAAGCAGCAAGACTGGGGGGATGCTGGCAGCTGTAGGACTTTCTTCTGTCTAAACATGCATAGGATCGCACCCTAAGATAATTATAATCATATACAGGCCTGTGGCTCACGCTGGCTCAGCTTGTCTGAGCGTGGAAAGCTAAGGAGGGTCAGGCCTGGTTGTTACTTGGATGGGAGACCCCTCCTCTAGTTTCCTGCATTGAGCAGGGGGTTGAACTCGATAGCCTTGTAGGCTCCTTCCAACTCTATGATCTATGAAATCATATAAGAAGAAACTTAGTCAACTTTTGATAGGGATAGAACATATGCTGTTCCAGCAGCAGGTAGAAGGTAGTTTCTCTTAACAGTTCCACAACTACAAAATCCTTTCTAAAAGCCCAGAGAATGCACCTCCGGCACCCACCACCCAAACCAAGTCCAAGGTAACGTACGTAGTCTAGGCCTGGCCACTATGTCACCCCGAGTTCTATGGAAGAAGAACAGGATAGGCATGAAGAAACTCAGCCTTTCCCTCCAGATGTTTTGGGAGTCAACTACCATCAGCTGCAGCCAGCATGACCAATTATCAGGAATGCTGGGAGTTGTGGTCGAAAACATCTGGGGGGCAGCAGGTCAGGGAAGGCTGGAGTAACTGAATATATAAATCCAGCTGCTCAATAGTTGAATGAAGGACAAATAAACTGATTCTAAAAGGAACATGGAAAGAAGCAAGAGTTCCCAAACGCTGCATGGATGATGTGAGAATGCCCCTCAGCAGAGATCCCCAACATGGCACCATAGCGCCCGGGGGCATTTCCAATGATGCCCAAGGAAGGGTCCCCAATGTGGTGCCCATGGACACCTTTTTACTTTTTAAAATATACATACACGGATTTGTATGAAATGCATACCACTTTCTAGCAATTATACAGAGGCTTCAACAAAAGTGGACCAAATATCCAAATAAGTATCCATTTGAAGGTGGCATTTCTGTGCTCTTACTGCTTGCACCATCGGGACTCTCAGCCCCGAAGGTGCTGTCCTGTCCTTATAGCGCCTGCAGGGTATTGGCAAGCATGTGTAGGTGTAGCAGGGAAGAGCGACGTTGTGTCCCATCATGGTGTGGGGATTAGGTGCCTGGTTGATGTGGAGGCATCTTCAGCACACCACTCCCATCATTGGTGAAAGTCAGCATTGTTACCATGGCCACTGGGGATTGGCTGGCGCCACTGCTACATTCCGTGTGGATTGGTGTACTCTTGCTTCCTTCTCACCTTGGTGGCTAGGAGAGGATCCCAGCTAAGCTATGCTGACGTCACATCAGTTTAAGCTGGCTGCTGCCATAGTAACCCCAGTTGACTGCCCTGTTCGTTGTCTTTCCTGGAATGAATGCATACATCTTTTAAAAAATTATCCCGTGTTTCTTACTCAACCTAAAATACACATAACAACATAATGCAAAAAATATGCTGACGTTCCCAAGATGATCTATCTTAGGCCTAGTAAATATTCTTCTAAGAGAGCAAGCTACAAATCAGGACATCCCCAGTTCAAACCTTACCTCTGCCATAAACTCACGGGGGGGGGGGGGAGCTTAGGCAAGCCACCCTCTCTCTCTCAGCCTCATTGCCCCTGCCCTCCCACCATCTGCAATATGGGAGATAATACTTACCTTACAGGGTTGTTGTAAGGATTACAACTAGAACATGGAGGTAAAGCACTTTGAGCACCTGAAAGCACTATACCAATGTTAAGTACGGTAGCATAATAATTTATTGAGATGTTTGTTGATCTATTTATTTATTCATTCGTGCTACTTATATACCGCTAGATATAATAAAAATCCCTAAGCAGTTTACATACAAATATTAAAATCACATTGAAAATACAACCAAAATATCACAATATTAAAATACAATATTAAAACAATTCCAAGTCCAATAATAATACAGAGCAACACAAGGAGCAGTAAAATGGAGCAGCATGATTAATTTAATTACAATTCAGGGAAAGCATGCATGGGTGAACAGGTGCATTTTCAGGAGCCATTTGAAACATGCCACATTTCCTGCCTCCTGAACTGAACAGGGGAGGGTTTTCCAAAGGGTGGTGGGTGCCACTACTGAGAAGGCCCACCATCGAGGTATTGCGTGGTGACATTCCATTAGTTTTGCAATGATCAGCGAGGCCTCCTCTGACGATCTTAATGGTTGGTTGGGTCAGGGTGTATATGAGGGAAGGCGGTCTGCTAGATACCCTGGTCCCAAGTTGTTTAGGGCTGTATGACAATAACATAACATTGAACATGGCTTGGTAACTAATAGGCAGCCAGTGCACTTCTTTTAACACAGATGTTATATGAGCATAGGTGAGTGTCCCAGTGTCCCATTTTGCACTAGCTGCAGCTTCTGAACCAGGCCCAAGGGTAGCGGCGTAAATAAGGCTGGGTGCGCTGCCTGAGCCTTATTTCGCCCCTCGCCCCCTCCCTGCCTCATTTTTTCGAGTGGCGCACAGCGCCGCTCGAACGAGCCACCTACCCCGTTCTCCGCGTTCGGATGGTCCCGTCGCGTCATTTTCGGTCCCGGAAGTGACGCGACGGGACCGATCAAGGAGCACAGTGCGGTTCTCTGCCGGATCAAGCAGCTGGGGCGGCTCTCCGCGGAGTGCGCGAGCCGCCCCAAAGTGGAGGTAAGGCCTCGCCGGGGCGTGAGCAGGGCCATGCTCGGCCTCGTTCTGCCCCGGCGAGGCTCGTTTGTACAACTCTACCCAAGGGCAGCCCCACATAGAGTGCATTGCAATAATCTAACCTTGTGGTTACCAGTGCATGGATCACAGTGGCTAGGCTATCCCTATCCAGGAATGGGCATAGTTGGCATACCAACCCAAGTTGGTAATGGGCACTCCGGGCCACTGAAGTCACCTGGGCCTCCAGTGACAGAGATGGAACCAGGAGCCCCCCCCAAACGACATACCTGCTCCTTCAGAGGGTGTGCAACCCCATCTAGAACAGGCAAACAGCCCAATTCTTAGACCTGGGAACTTCCAACTAGGGATATGAGAAGAATCCGATAGGGTGGTGAAAATCCAATGGATTTTTTCGACTCAGCCCCTCAGATACTGTTCCGTTAACCCAGCGCTGGCGCCAACTCGATCTGATGCAAGTCAAGCCAGCACATGGACTTCTGTTTTTAAAATGGGCTGCAATTTGCATTTTTGGTGTTTTTTTTTAAAGTCGGGGAAATTTATGAAAAATTCAAGCCCCTGCTCCACAGTTTGTGCAATTTACACAAATTGTGTAAATTTGTGCAAATTGCAGAGCGGAGGCCTGAATTTTGCACAGATCTGAAATTAACTGACAGAAAATTCAAGGTGGCCAAGACAGAGTGCACATGCATATTTAGTGAGAGGAGGATGCTTCCATACTTCTTGTTGCAGCATTTAATATAAGAACAACGACTCAAATCTAATGAGTTAGTCCCAATTTGCGCAAATTTATGCAATTTGCACAAATTTACACAATTTGCACAAATTGTGCTAGAGATACGTAGTTCTCTGTTCCAAATTTGTGCAAATATTTCAAGCAATTTTGCAGAAGCCAAACCGCCACCCCCAACTCGGCCAGCTTTTGGCCGTCGGGTCAGAAATGTGTTGAAAGTCCATCCAGCTCAAACGGAACAAGTTTTCTAGTGTCACACATCCCTACTGCCAGCCCATGGGGTCTCTGTCTCATTGGGATTCAGCTTCAGTTCATTAGTCCTCATCCGAGCCATAACTGCATCCAGGCACCGATTTAGAACATGCACAGCCTCTCCGGATTCAGATGTCACAGACTTGGGGTGTCATCAACATACTGGTGACACCTTGCCATAAATCTCCTGATGACTTCCCAATGGCTTCATGATGGCTCCCAATGGCTTCATATAGATATTAAATACCATTGGGGACAAGATGGTACCCTGTGGCACCCCACAGTTCAGATGCCATGGGGCCGAAGTGCAGTCACCCAATGCTATTCTCTGAAACCAACACTGCAAGTACGAGTTGAACCACTGTAGAACACTGCCTCCAACTCCCGACTCATGGAGGCGATTCAGGAGGATACCATGGTCAACGGTATCGAAAGCTGCTAAGAGGTCAAGAAGAAGTAATAGGATTGCACTCCCCCATCCCTCTCCCGAAGAAGGTCACCCATCAGGGTGGCCCTGATTCTGTTCGAAAACCAGGCCTGAATCCCGCCTGGAATAGATTCAGATAATCAGTTTCATTCAAGAGTGCCTGCAGCTGAGACACCACCACTCTCTTGAGCACCGTATTCAGGAATGGGGCGTTTGTCACTGGACATTAGCTGGCGTAGATCTCTGGATCCTGGGAGGGTTTTTGCAGGAGGGTCACACCACTGCTTTGTTCAGGGCAGTAGGGACCACACCGTCACGCAATGATGCATTCATCACTCCATCTATCCATCCGGATAGTCCCCCACGGCTAGCGTTGAGAGAGCATGGGGGTGGGTTGTACAGATGCAAATGTCTTGTCCGCATCCTCAGGCTCCAAAAATTGAAATTGATCCCACAAAACAGGATAAGACGATGCACTGGACTCCTCAACAGACACTGCATCCATAGCGGTGTTCAAATCAGCATGGAGGTGAGCAATTTTCTCCTCAAAGTGTCTTGCAAACTCATCACAGCAGGCCTCTGAAGGTTCCAGTATTGGGTTCACTGGGTTAGATGAAAGCAACCCCGAAACCACTCGGAAAAGCTCAGCTGCACGGCTACTCGAGGATGCAATGGAGGCAGCAAAATACGCCTTCTTTTCTGCCTTCACTGCCACACAGTAGGCACGATTATATGCTTATGTGTGCTCAATCACCTTCATGACAAATCTTACACCACTTACACTCCAGCCATCTTCTGACCTGTTTTATTGTCCGGAGCTCCCCAGTAAAGCAGGGAGGCTTCCAAGTTCCACAATGCCAAAGAGGGCGCTCAGGAGTGATTGTGTCAATGGCCCATCGCACCTTGCCATTCCATAGTGTGACATGGGCCTTGACAGAATCGCTGACTTTGAAAAATCCCCCAGAGCATTCAGGAATCCCTCAGATTCTATGTCTCCAGGCGCAGACCATCTTAATAGGTCCCCCACCGTGCAGGTCCCCCACCTTGAGACTAAATTTCACGAGGAAGTGGTCTGACCATGACAACAGGGTGATTTCCAGACCCCCCCACCCCAATATCCAGAGCACCCCACTCACACCCAGAGGCAAAGGCCAAATCAAGGGTATGCCCTGCCCTATGCGTTGAGCCGGTGACAAATTGAGACAGCCCCATGGTTGTCATGGAGGGTATGAAGTCCCTAGCTGGTCCTGTTAAGGCAGCCTCAGCATGGATGTTGAACTCTCCCAGGACCAGAGTCCTAGGGTTCTCCAACACCACATCCAAGACTGCCTCAGCCAGCTTGGTCAGAGAGTCCACTGGGTAACAGGGTGGGCGGTACACCAATAGCATCCCCAGTCTGTCTTTTTAGCCCAATAAAAGGTACTGGCCCTCATAGCCTTTCCCAGGGTGGAGGGATTTCCTGGTGAGTAGGATTGAGCTTTTATGTATCACAGGAACTTCCCCCACCCCTGACCCTCCAGCCTGGGCTGGTGCTGCAACAGGTAACTAGGTGGGCAAAGCTGGGTCATGTCTACACCACCCAGCTTACCCACCCAGGTCTTTGTGATGCACACCAGGTCAGCTGCCTCATCCACCATCATATCATGGTCTGGATGCGTGAGGTCTTGTGACGAATCGACCTGGCGTTCGCCAACACCACAACCAGGCCATTTTGGTGTGGCTCTGATCACTATTTTTCATTTATGTATCTGTATCTTAGCGATTTGATCTCAACGGTGGTAGAGTTTGATGGGAATTTATTTTCTTTCTCGTGTTATTTGACTGCGTATTTAAAAGACTATATTCCCCCCCACACACACATAGACACGTTTATATTTGCTGACCTTGCTGTTATATTTTCCCTCTTTTCATTGTTATTCTGTACCTGCGAGAAAAAGAAGTTAATTGGAGCTGTCTAACAAATATTTTTCTTTTGATTGGTTTGCCCCTAACGAAAAGACGGCGCTGAATATTGCAAACTGTTTTAAAGGGTCAGGCAGTTATTTCCTCGATATGGGGAGGCCTATTGTGGAAAAACCACTGGAGAACTGCTGGTATAGAACACTAAATATTAGAACTGGGCACTGTATAGAACCGTTCTTAGATACTGCAAACATAAGAGCTAACTCTGCCCAATGCCCACACAGTGCAAAGAGCACATTTTCCCTTGCCTTGAAGTCTTTTACAAGCATTGCAGGTGGCTGGAAGTGTGTGTGTGTGTGTGGGGGGAGACTCAGGGTCTCCCCCCCCTTTTACTGTAGTTGTAGGGTTAAGGGACTGAATGCTTTGTAATGAAGGTATATTGTAACATGTCTCACCAGGTGGCACTTTGTTAGCAACAATTAGATCCTGATTGATCTTTGAAGGGCTAATTATTACACATTTTGCAAGGGTCCTAGAAGGAGCAAATGTTGAGTGGGAGCACTTTAAGAGTATTAGTGGGGTGGGGGAGGGAAAAAAAGAATAGAGCCTCAAGACATTTGCAATACAATGGCAGTGTCTCCTTTGCACCCCCTTAGCAAGCATTAGTTAGCTCAGTAATTTGCTCTTACTCCTGTTATTATCCCCTAGGGCACTAATGGTCACTTTATTAATTAGTTGAAAATTGTATTCTAGGTCAAATGGCAGCTTTGTTCCTCCATTGTTGCAAATTGCTACTGGTAGGCCCCTGATAAGTGGGTGCGTCATCGCAGAATGGGAATGATCCGTTGCTTTTCAAGAGAAAAGCCATAGACCAGCTGCGCTTTCCAGGACCACAGAAGGGATTTCAAAATGTCAAAGCATAGACTGGCCTTCCCCAATCTGGGGCCCTGCAGATGTGTTGGACTACAAGTCCCATCAGCCCCAGCTGGCGGACGATGGGCATCTAACACATCTGGGTGGTGCCAGGTTGGCACAGCCTTTCTCGAGATTGGTTTGTTAAGTGGTCTCAGCCTTCTCTGAAAGTGGCCGCATAGCTGTTATGCTTTATCATTCCCAATTGCAAATGGAGGCACAACAATTACACCAGTTTCAGACATTCAGTAATGTCCTTTACCTGGTGGAGGCTGGGACTAGGCCTCTGGAGTGCCTGTGTCCAGGACCACACAAATGTCTGGTGTGAACTGGGCAATTGCACATACAGATGTACATGTGTTTTGCCTCATCTTGTGATGTTTCCTTTGGGGAGGTGGAAGGTTCACATAGAATCAGATTCGGGCAAACTATTGCATGTACATTTGCGCAGACCACACAAGATGTCATTTGTATGGTGCTGGACATATGTACAGTATTCCCAAAGCCTAGTTCCAATCTCCACCATGCCAAGAATGTTACCTCAAGTCTGAATGTCTGGTTTGAGCCTATCTCCATTGAATGCATCAAGCGAATGAGTCTATAAAAATGAGGACAAATATCATGCAATGTCATTTCAGAGTAACTCACTTTTCTCAGTAACAAGGGACTGTGTGCCCAGCATGCTTCAGCGATGGACTTGTTTCCAGAGGATCAGTGACAAATAATAGTGTCAGAAATATATCCTGATAAAGTGGTTCAAGATAGCGCTTAGGACAAATGTTGATGCTGCCTCACTATAGACCTGAAAAGTTATAGTCCTAGTAAGTGAGCAGTTCCAGGGCTCGAGAGTACAGGAGGGAAGTCTTAATTGTCCATTGGACAATTAAGACCCATTTCCCCACTGGCCCAATACAACATACTAATGACAGAAATTATGAGTCAACTTTGGATTAAAAACAAAAAAATCAACAAATAATACAGTGTCCAAAGTACCAGTTTTAGCTGTGCCTACATATGTGAACAAATTTCCAATATTGCAGTAATGTGTTCATGTTTCTGAGTTTATATCAGAATTGGGGGCCCTGATTATTGTAGTGACAGGTAGAGGGAGATATGGTGTTGGGAGGAGGACTAGCCAGGTAAGGGGAACACGGCCCAGACAGTTAATGGCTGTGCCTTGTTCCGGTCCTCCTCGCACCCGCAGGTTTGGTGGTTGCCCTATCAGCCTGCCCTCGGGTCTCCGGATGCTGCTTCTACATGCCAGATCAGTCCAAAATAAAACCTCCCTCATCCACGATTTAATAGTGGATGATGCAGCCGATCTGGCATGTATTACCGAGACCTGGGTGGGAGAACAGGGAGGAGTCTGTCTCTCCCAGCTTTGTCCACCGGGGTACTTGGTGCAACATCAGGGTAGACCTGAGGGCCGGGGAGGGGGGTTTGCCATGATCTATAGGAATTCTATCTTCTCTCCAGGCTCCCCATCCGTCTGATTACTGTTCTGGAGTGTTTGCACCCTGTGTTGGGCCAGCGGGACAGATTAGGGATTCTGTTGGTGTACCGTCCACCCCGCTGCTCAACAGACTCCCTGGCTGAGCTGACAAAGGTGGTCTCAGTGGCGATGCTGAGGTCCCCCAGGCTGTTGGTCCTGGGGGATGTTAACATCCATGCTGAGGGCACCTTGTCTGGTGTGGCTCAGGAATTCATGGACTCCATGACAACCATGGGACTGTCCCAACATGTCATTGGCCCAATGCATGTAGCAGGGCACACTCTAGACTTGGTTTTTTCAGCTGGGCATGGAGATGGTGATCTGAAGGTGGGGGACTTTGAATCAGTCCCCTTGTCATGGTCAGAGCACTATCTGCTGAGATTTAGGCTAACAGCAGTTTTCCCCCTCTGCAAGGACCTATTAAGGGTGGGGGACCTATTAAGATGGTTTGCCCCCGGAGGCTGATGGATCCGGATGGTTTCCAGAGGGCCCTTGGGGAGTTCCCGGCTGATATGGCAGGCAGTCTTGTCAAATCCCTGGTTGATCTCTGGAATACTGAGATGGCCCAGGCGGTCGACACGATCGCTCCTGAGCGCCCTCTCTGTAGTAGAGCTTGTACAGCTCCGGGGTATACCCCGGAGCTGAGAGTGATGGAACAAAACAGGAGACAGCTTGAGTGCAGGTGGAGAAAAACTCCTAGTGGATGCAATCGAGCCCTGGTACGTGCCTATTAAGCCTGGTATATCTAGAGGCAGTGAGGGTGGCAGAGTAACAACATCTCACCGCCTCTATCCAATCGTCTCTTTGCCGCCCAGCAGAACTCTTCAGGGTCATCTGGGGCCTGTTATATGCTGGCCCCAGGGACATCATCTACCCATCTGATGCCTGCTGCAATATATTTGCTAGGCACTTCCGGGGAAAAAATCGCTTGTATTCGCAGGGACTTAGACTCCAATGTTATAGCAGTAGAATCAGGAGAGGTACCCAGAGCACAGCCTAGTCTAGTTATGTTGGATGAGTTTCAGTTGGTACAGCTCGAGGATGTTGACAAGGTGCTTGGACGGGTTCGTGCAACCACATCTGTTCTGGATCCTTGCCCCTCTTGGCTTATAAAAACTAGCACGGAGGGAATGGCTGGCTGGGCCAGAGAGGTGATCAATGCCTCCCTGCGAGAGGGAGTGGTCCCATGCCACCTGAAACAGGTGGTGGTGAGACCACTCCTGAAGAAACCCTCTCTGGACCCGGAAGATCTTAACAACTTTAGGCCAGTGGCGAATGTTCCTTTCCTGGGCGAGGTCCTTGAGCGGGTGGTGGCCAACCAGCTCCAGGCGCTCTTGGATGAGACTGATTATCTGGATCCATTTCAGTCGTGGTTCAGGCCTGGTTTTGGCACAGAAACAGCTTTGGTCGCCCTGTATGATGACCGATGTCGGGAGAGAGACAGGGGGAGTGTGACCCTGTTGATACTTCTGGATCTCTCGGCGGCTTTCAATACCATCAACCATGGTATCCTTCTGGGGTGGCTGTCTGAGTTGGGGGTGGGGGGCACTGCATTGTAGTGGTTCCGCTCCTACTTGGATGGCTGGCTCCAGAAGGTGGTGCTTGGGGAATATTGCTCAGCCCCGTGGACTCTCCAGTATGGGGTTCCTCAGGGGTTGGTCTTATCCCCCATGCTATTTAATATCTACATGAAACCGCTGAGTGGGGTCATCCAGAGTTTTGGAGTGCGTTGCCATCAGTACGCTGATGACACACAGCTCTATCTCTCCTCCCCCCCCCCGATGCCCAGGCGGAATCTGGCTTCCTGTAACTTGAGCCCATTGTTCCGTGTCCTGCAAACTGGGATGATCGAGAAGAGATCCTGGCCCTCTTCTGTGTGACAACCCTTCAAGTACTGGAAGAGTGCGATTATATCTCCCCTCAGTCTCCTCTTCTGAAGGCTAAACATGCCCAGTTCTTTCAGTCTCTGCTCATAGGACTTTGTCTCCAATCCCCTGATCATCTTTGTTGCCCTCCTCTGAACCCTTTCCAGTTTGTCTACATCCTTCTTAAAGTGTGGTGTCCAGAACTGGATGCAGTACTCAAGATGAGGCCTAACCAGTGCTGAGTAGAGGGGAACTAGTACTTCACATGATTTGGAAGCTATATTTCTATTAATGCAGCCCAACATAGCATTTGCCTTCTTTGCAGCCACATCACATTGCTTGTCTATATTCAGCTTGTGATCTACAACAATTCCAAGATCCTTCTCACTTGTAGTATTGTTGAGCCAAGTATCCCGCATCCTGTAACTGTGCATTTGATTTCTTTTTCCTAGGTGCAGCACTTGGCATTTATTTCTATTAACATTCTGTTGTTTTCAGCCCAGCGCTCCAGTTTATCGAGATCACTTTGAATTTTGTTTCTGTCTTCTAGAGTATTAGCTGTTCCACCCAATTTTGTGTCATCTGCAAATTTGATAAGCATTCCCTCCACCTCCTCATCCAAGTCATTAATAAAAATGTTGATTAATGGGGTTGGACTCGGTGGCCTTATAGGCCCCTTCCAACTCTACTTTTCTATGGTTCTATGAAGAGCACTGGGCCCAGGACCGAGCCCTGCGGTATCCCACTCATTACCTCTCTCCAGTTTGAGACAGTACCATTGATAAACACTGAGTCCAATTCTGTAGCCAACTGTAGATCCACCTGATAGTTGTTCCATCTAGCCCACTTTTAGCTAGCTTGCTAATCAGGATATCATGAGGCACTTTGTTGAAAGCTTTGCTGAAGTCAAGATACATTATGTCCACAGCATTCCCACAGTCCACAAGGGAGGTGACCCAATAAAAAAATGAGATCAGATTGGTCTGGCAGGATTTGTTCTTGACAAATCCATGTTGGCTTCTAGTAATCACTGCATTGTTTTCAAGGTGCTTGCAGATTGACTGCTTTATAATTTCCCTGGAAGGTTCCTCCTCCTTGCCCTTTTTGAAGATAGGAACAACATTATCCCTCCTCCAGTCATCTGACACTTCATGTCATGACCCCCCTCCAGGAATCCTCCTCTGAGGACGAGTGTGACTCACCCAGGGCCCTGGACACTCCTCAGGAGCAGAGTTCAGACACTGCTGCTCCAGACAGGGCCGACCGGGCAGCTGAAGAGCTGGCAGGCCCCTCTGGCATGACCCGTGGGAGTTCCCCAGCCCAGGAGGAATCAGAATCAGAGGTGGAGGTGGTCCAGGTCCCCCGAGTCCCAGACAGAGGAGGAGGATGAGACGGCAGGAACAGATGCAGGCCCCTCGACGTAGCATCCGGCTGCAAACCAGGGCATCGGCCTTGTGAGGCTTTTATAATCAGCCTGCTGCTAAGGAGCTCCAGCTGCGGGACGGGTGTGCCCCAGCAGCAGGCAGTAGAAAAGCACTCACTCACTGAAGCCTGGATATCGGGAAACGTCTTCCTTGACTCTTGTTCCTGATCCCTGACCCTGCTCCTGAACCTTGCCTTGAACCCTGGACTCTTGGACTCTACTCGGACTGACCCTGACGACGGCTTTGCTTGATCCTTGGACTTTTGTAAGAATTTTACTGGCTAAAATCCCTGGACTGTCTGACTATGCCTCTCCCTGCTAATTTCTTATCAGCTGGACTTTTGGCAGTGCTCCCAGAAGCAAGGCCAGCTGCTGGCTGCCAGCCAGCCTTAAGCAGGACACTTCACCTGTCCTCCATAATTTCTCAAAGATATTAAACAGTGGTTCTGAGAGTTCTTCTGCCAGTTCCTTTATTACTCTAGGATGCAATTCTGAGAGCCAGTGTGGCGTAGTGGTTAGGGTGTTGGACTAGGACTCAGGAGATCCGGGTTCTAGTCCCCACTTAGCCATGAAACTCATTGGGTGACTTTGGGGTTGTTGTGAGGATAAAATGGAGAGGAGGAGGATCATGTATGCCGCCTTGGGCTCCTTGCAGGAAAAAAGGTGGGGTATAAATATAAAAATAAATAAATTCGTCGGGCCCTGGAGATCTGAACTCGTTCAAAGTAATCAAGGGGATTCCCTGGGGGAGTGGCAGCTGCCCTCTTGTCCAGCACTTGCAGGAGCTCCTGAGGCTCACAGAGGGCTGTGGGGGGGGGGGAGGTCATCTGCCCCCCTACCTAATTTTACTTGCCCACCCCTGACAGAACATTTCCAGATGGTTTTCCATCAGGAGACAGATCAGACGTAGATTTGTTTGGCTTCAGCAACTTTGTTGACTCTTGTGCCCTCAGACCATGCCCTGGGACCAAGGAAGCAATTCCAAGCAAGCAGGACCTTGGTACTGGGCACAAAATGTGGCATTATTAGCATCTCAGCTTTCTTCTCACTCTGTTACCTGCACCCCCCAAACATGCAAGTTTAACGTTCTTATGACTGCAAAGAGATGTAAAAGATCCAGTGTGATCTGTGATGCAGTGGTTCATGTGTCAAACTAGGGCTGTGGAGACTCCATTCAAATCTCCGTTCAGCCATGACCTTCACTGGGTGACCTTGGGCTAGCCACTACCTCTCAGTCTAACCTACCTCATTGGGTGGTTGTGAGGATAAAACAAAAATAAACTATGTATCCTGGCTTGAGATCCTTGGAGGAAAGGCTGGATATGAATGAAAATAATTTATATTGCTGTATTTGTGGGCCAGGAAAAGCCTTGAGGAAGATGGCCTTGATAGGAGGAGGAGGAGGTTCTAAATAACTGGATCAACAATGAGGTGGTGGAGGGAGAAGGGAACATGTGGGGGTGGAAAGACCAAGAAGGGTAGGTGACACCAAGATGATATTATTATTATTATTATTATTATTATTATTATTATTATTATTATTATTATTATTATTATACTCCACCTTTCTTCTTGCAAGGAACCCAAGGCGGCTTACATAATACTCCTCCTCCTCCTCTCCATTTTATCTTCACAACAACCCTGTGAGGTAGGTTAGGCTGAGAGTCAGTGACTGGCCCAAAGTCACCCAGTGAGTTTCATGGCCAAGCGGGGACTAGAACCTGGATCTCCCGAGTCCCAGTCCAACACTCTCACCACTATGCCACACTGGCTAGGCAGAGCAACACAGACCCTTAAATATAAGCATTAGGAGCCTAAAAGGAGCCAGTGCAAAGATTTTGTGTGTGTTTGTGTCACATACACTGAAGGAGTAGAAATCTACATGAACTCACAGAACAGACTGTCCATTCTTCAAGTTCTTGCAGGAGTAAACTCAAGATTTGGTTTTGCTGTTTATTAGATGTCCCCATTATTTAGCAGCCATGGATTCCATCTCTGTTTCCCTGCCCTTACTTTGGAGAAAAGAGAAGCCCATCCTATGCCTCTAGGATCACTCTCTGGAAGTTGAAAGCTACACTATTGCTGCTGCTACACAATACCAGCGTTGCTAAGTGGTTTCCAGTCTTCATTAACTTTGTGATGCTTTTATAAGAATTGTATGTGCAATTGTACATGCACTTGCTGGGGAGAGTCAGTGGGATTTACCTGAGTAAACAGGCAAGAGGCCAGGCTGCAAGTGCTGCCCTGGCCCTGAGATTTTCTGGGGGGAATTTCTCTGGCATAACATCACTACTACATCCAGCTGTGAGATTACCATCTCATTCCAAAACCTTTGACACAGATTGGCAGCAGTGAGCATCTAGGAAGTTCCTTCATCACAGAGAACCTAGTAGTGTCCGCCGGAGGGACAAAGCTGATAGCTCATCTTAACAGAACCATATCTCATCAGGCAGAAAATGAATCTATGTTGCAGAGTTTATCACATCAGTACTGGTCTGTTTATATATACCTATAGGGGAAGAACGTGGTGCTTCAAACAGCTGTCATAAAAAGAAAAAAAGTTAACAAATACCAAGATAATTTTTTAATCTCTGGTTCATCTTCCTCACTGTGGAACATGCTCCAAAATTTGCATGGCACCAGGAGACTGATATCTAGGTTCAGGGTTAAGTCCTCTCATACCTGGAGGAAATGAAGTGGCTTATCTAATACATCTGCAAGTGGAATTCTAGCTTTAGTAATTATTTTTTAAAAGATGGGCATGTACAAAGCACATGCTTCCAGCAGAAAGAAAGGGTTTTAGTTCTGTGGACATTTTCCTGCAATGTATTCATGTCTGTCACAGATACCCACATATACACAGAATACTATGATGTTACAGTGTTAGGTGATTTTATTTAGGATGATTTGCATTATGCAGGGTGGCTTAGCGTGACGTGTGAATGTGGCCATTGTTTCACCTTTCTCTATTGATGTGTCCATTTTACACTCACCAAAACAGAGGAAACAAATAATGTTTATCACTTCTCCCTTGTGTAAAAGCTGGGCAAGATTACATGTGTGCGGAAGTTAGAATTTTGTAGTATAATTCATTCTGTTTGGTGTTGTTGTTTGTGTAAGGTTATTAATGGTTCCATTACATTTTATTTATGTTGGGAACTCAAGCTGAAAAAGAGGATACAGATCTACTATATAATATTTGGACACTAATAATTAAATGTTAAAACAACCACTATTTCTTACTGGCACAAAAGACCCAAAATAAGATTGGAAATAATGAAGATAGTTTTCTTTCACTTTGACGATATTACCATTCACTGAAATACATTTTTATTTGTCTCTGATTAATTTAATTGCTTTCTGACCAGGTTTATTTGGAAATGCTGTTTTTTTGTTTAAAAATTTTGTATTAGTTTTTAAAATGTGAAATACACCAAAACAAAGAAACTCCATAGAAGGGGGGGCATAAAGGAAAGAGAAAAAAAATAGAATTTTCTTTAAATGGAGTTTAAAGTGATTTAAACGGATCCATTACAGTAAATATGTATGAAATATAATTAACAAAATAGGTCGATTTTCAGTCTGTTTTTCAGTCTTTGCAAATGCTGTTTTTCAGTCTTTGCAATTCACCCCTTGTCTGTGTCATCCAGAAATGTGTTAGAATGCTCTCTGCCACTTCATTAGTGAAATTACTGAATAATGCTGGATCCAAAACTGATCCCAGTAGAAAGTTTTTTCTTCTTCCCTTGACTAATTGCTACTTTCTGGCTGCTGCTTCCCAATCAAACTTGTAATTCCCTTGAGGGAACACCTTCTAATCCACATGAGAATATGTGCAGCTTGAAAGAGCTAGGCAAGCCATATTACACATCTTATTTCAAACAATACAATATAAAGCATTAATTAAATAAATCAGTTAATTTTAATGATTAATTTTTTGCACAATATCAGAACTATTTGTCGTCTTATACTTTTTATTCAGTTCCACTCATGGTGAGAGTCATCTGGGCCATCTAAAAACAGAAATAAATTGTTGTGAGGCAAAAATGAATGACCCATCCATATTTACACAGAAAAACAAAGCTTTTTAAGCGTTTGAATGGCTGTACATTATTCCATACATTAGGTTTGAATTGCATCAGTAAGCCTCCCCTATCACATAACTGTAAATAAATTGAGTTAATATACTAACAAGTGTAGGTTAATGTTGATTTACAGAGGCAACTATTTTTGGTTTTGTGTATTCTACAGTTGACTCCACCTCAGGCAGCCGATGTACTACCAGAAGAAGGGGGGGGGGGTAGTATACAGCAACTCATGTACTGCTACACAATCTTCTTTAGAATTTCCTCCTTTTATCCCGGAAGACAATCTTACTCACGAGTGATCGCCTGATGATGATGATGAGTATGTTAGCAGCAAAGACTTGAGGAGCACATGACCCCCCCACCCCCCCAGTTATGGAGAAAAGTTAAACACCTACAGTGTTCATGTCAGAAGCAAGGTTTATGGATTTAAAATTCCACTGCCTCAGGACTGCAATTCTGAAACCATCTATTAGCAAGATTAGCAGAACATTGGGAGACGGGGAAGAATGTTCAATCTTTTATATGTATCAGGAGGAAACGATTTTTACTTTATTTTTATGTGAAACTTTCTTTTAGGTAGTGCATCTAGGACAACCTTCCCTAACCTGGTGCCCTCCAGAAGTTTTAGACCACAACTCCCAGCATTCCTGACCAATGGCTATGCAGGATAGGGCTGATGGGAGTTGAAGTCCAAAACATCTGGAGGGCTCCAGGTTGGGGAAGTCTGGCATAGGAGAACCATTCATAAGTAACAGGGTAACAAAAGCACTGCAACAATGTCAACGGGTTCATTAAATTTGGGCTCCAGTGCCAAAATCTGTACTAGAGAATTTGGGTAATATCCCAAAGGTGTCATTCTGCAAACTCAAATAGCTCTAGTGGAGCTCTGCTGAATCTTTCCGTTGCACAAGCGGTTGACCATTATGCTTGCGCAAACAGTTGCACAAGCAGAATGTACAACCGCTTGTGCAACCACATTTAAGCAAACTTAACTTTAGTTGGATTCTTCTCTTGATCATAGTTAAAAAAAACCTAGTTTCTGCTAGCACAGCGTCATTTGCGTTAACAGGATGACACAGTTGAGCCAGTGTGTTCGACTGGGACTCAGGAGATCCGGGTTCTAGTCCCCGCTCGGCCATGAAACTCACTGGGTGACTTTGGGCCAGTCACTGACTCTCAACCTAACCTATCTCACAGGCTTGTTGTGAGGATAAAATGGAGAGGAGGAGGAGGATTATGTAAGCCGCCTTGGGTTCCTTTCAGGAAAAAAGGCGGGGTATAAATAGAATAAATAAATAAATAAATAAAAATACTGCCCTCTGGTTCCTATACTTTGACACCAGATTTTGAGTATTCAAAGGGAAGAAACACTAAAAGACAGTATGGCTCTACCTTTAGTACGTTCGTAATGTTTACAGTTACTTTCTATAGTAGGTCATGTAAGTCCCATAAACTGAATGCAAAGGCTCCCTCCACTATCTCTTCAGTGGGAGTGCCTGGCCCATGGTTGTTGCTGCACGGGGCAGGGCAGAGCTGTGTGGGTCAGAAGGGAGAACTCTTGACGAGTGGATACAGCTCTGGACCTCAACATTACCTACTCCTGATTTTGCCTGATAGAGTTGTCTCTCATCCTGATTTTACCCAAAGCTTAGAGCCATAAAAACTGAAATGTGAAAAAAGCCTGCCCCCCCCCCGCAAGTCTTTTAGAAATACATCTAAAATTCTAAATGACTGATCATTTTAAACTTTTAATTAAAAAAATTAAAGGCACAATCCTATGCAAGTTGAGACAGAAAAAGGCCTAGAATTCCCAGCATGCTGGGAGTTCTAGGCCTTTTTCTGTCTCAGCTTGCATAAGATTGCGCCCTAACTCACTTCCTACCTCTTTCTGTTACTTTCTAAACAGCTATTTACCGAGGAGCAAGCTGGAATCTTTGTCCCCTTAGGGGTCGGTGTCTTGACCCAGATCCTGGACCTGAGGGGGGAAAGATATGTCTGTTTAATGTTCAGAGAACAGGAAGAAGTACCTTCCTTAAAGCATTTCAGAAAGTATTTTATTTAATTTAGGAACTTATATCCCATCCATCAAAAAATGTCCCCGGATGACACAGCTTTCCCTGGGTGACAGTACAGCAGGGAGGAGAGAATGGGAAGACCCATTCCACAAGCAGTATTCTTCTGCTGGCAGAACGAGGGTTCTGGATCCACCCCACTGAATTCAGATTAATTGGGAGAAGAGGCAGAATGAAAAGCTGAAATGTGCATTCTATTTTAATGGATGCAAATAAATGGAAATATGAATTGTCTACCAATAAGAGCCGATTCATGCACCCCCTGCAGGCATCTGAGAGCCACTTTAAAGTCAAGCATGCTGGGCCTCCCAGACGATTTTCAGCCAACTGGGTGAAGCAGCCACTGCCTGCCACCGCATACTAACGTAATTTTGCACTCAGAAGTGCATTCACTTAAAACAACCAGAGTGCATTCACGGCAAGCAGAGAGAGCTATGGAAGCAGCTGGTCGTGTTCTCCTGCTGTGAGTGTGAAATTAAACATTAGACAATCATAAATTGGAAGTAATAAAATTTTCAACTGTTACTTCTGGCCCAACCATATGGCAAAATGAAGTCCCTACTTGAGGTAGCACTTGAGGGGTGGGGGTTGTATTTGTCTGTATTTGTGGGACCTGAGGAGGAACTCAAAACCTCCCTCTCATGGTGCCCGGCTCCTAAGAAGGAAGTGGCACAGTTTTATTTATATTTATTTATTTAATACATTTTTATACCGCCCAATAGCCGAAGCTCTCTACTTTCTACTTCCTCAATTAGATGATCAAGTCCCATCTCCTTTATTAACAGTTACAGAGGATTCCAGTCAAAAGGGAAAACTCTGGATCCTTTGAGGGAATTCAAGCTGCACTGCTTCCTTCCTTTCTGGGCAGTGGATGCCATGAGAAAGGACTGCGTTTCCTATGAATTTTAATCTAGCTGCTTGTCTCCATCACTTCTACCAATGAGGGGAGGGGGGTGGGAAAAGATGAACGAAGTGCTCCAGCCACACACAGGCCTCCAGAAAGAGCAGAAGCAGCTCAGCCTCCTTTCTTCTCAGGCTACCAGTTGACACAAGAGGATTGCTTGTGTAGGCCTCTTCACCCTAGGTTTTGAGAAAGATTGACCCTGTTCTGTACTCTGTGCTGTTATAATCCTTTTAAATTACCCCCAAACTAGCCACGTACAGAGACAGAAGACTTGGTTTGAGAAGCAGTTGTTTAAAACAGCAAATGAAACTTTTGTTGTTTCAGTTGATAAATTAACAGGTGCTCTAAGCTCGATGTTTACAAGAGGGCTAATATAGGGCTGCCAAACTGTGGTGGTGAAATGGAGGGAAATTACAGGCAATTAAGTGTGATATTTTAATTGTCACATTGAAACCCTGAATAAAACTCAGGCTTGAAAGAAGAAAGGCCTTCATTGCAATTGTAAGCTTGCTTTCAAATATGTCCAAGAACCATTAAAAAGGGATCCTGCACAAAAGCCCAATCGTGCTTTACTGAATTGGGGGACAAATCAGAATTCAAAACTGTAGGTGGTCCAGAATGCTGTGGCCGGATTGACCAGGGCTGGTTACAGTTACAGGGAGCATGCGATTCCCTTGATACAACAGCTTCACTGGCTACTGGTCTGTTTCCAGGCATAATTCAAAGTGCTGATTATGACCTATAAAGTCCTATATGGCTTGGGATCAGGCTACCTGAAAGATTGCCTTCTTCTATATGAGCCTGCCTGGGACTTAAGATCTTTGGGAGAGGCTCTTCTTTTGACACCGTCGCCTTCAGAGGCGTGTTTGGTGGCGAGCTGAGAGAGGGCCTTTTCAGTGGCTGCTCCCAGGCTGTGGAACTACCTCCCAAGGGAGACTAGGTTTGCTCTCTGTCCTTCTGCCGGCAGGCAAAGACTGCTTTATTTAAGAAGGCCTTTAGCTTTTAAGTGGATTGGTTGGGTTGGTTGCTGTTTTTAATAATATTTTTTCTGTAATTGTTATGTTTTTAATGTATTGTTTTATTGTTTTAATCCATTTTAGTTGTTTCTATAAGCACCTTGAGTGCCATTTTTTGGTAGAAAGGTGGGGTACAAATAAACAAAATAAATAAACAAACAGGCAACTGGCAAGCCGGCCAGTGAAATTCCTTCAGAATTCAAAACAAATACAGAAAGCTTCTGCTGAAGCAGGAAAACTTGCATATATGTATGAGAAAAAATTAGAATAGATGGAGATAGTTTATTTTGATGTGATTACCTATTTCTGCCATTATTATAAAATGACATTGGGTTGGATCCAGGGCAGACCCATCGTAGTTAGGGCAGGCCCATTGTAATCAATAGGACTTAAATTAGTCATAAGTCCCATTAATTTCAATGGGTCTACTGTAAATATGATTAAGTCTGGATCCAACCCATTGCCTTATAACATCTACTCATGCATTTTGTTTCGTCAAGTCAATTAACGTTTTGTCTTTGGTGAAGATCAAGACCTTGGGCTGTATCCAGTGGTGGCTTTCCACTAGAGAAAAGCAGTTCCACTTATGCAAATTAAGGCACCCAATTTTCATAGATTCCCCCAAACGTTGCTCCTGCAGGTTTGGGGACTTTCTTGAACCATATGGGATATGGCATGGAGAGCTACAGTAGGTAGGTAAAGGGTTGGATCCAGATTTACTCTGGATCAACTGTGCTGGTGGAAGTGGACTTCCCCCCCACCTCCTCCCATTGCAGCCCCTCCAGTCCCATGAAAATATTAGAGAGTCAGGAGACCATGCTGAATGGGGTGAGCTGCAGTATTTTGGGGCCATCCCCCCAAAATTGGGTAGAGGGACCTTCTGTGAGCAGAACTCTTCCTTTTGCACAAGGCCCCTTCCTCTTGTGGAAGGCAGATCCTGGATCAAACCCATTATCAGGAAAAATCGGTTGCCCCACTTTCCCTAGCACAAAGCCACCATCCCCTTAATTCATGCTTTGTGTTAAAAAAACAAACAAACCCAAACACAACAGTGAAAAAGAATTTTGTAAGTAAAGTAATTTCAAGATTTTAGCTGATTACTCATCTATAAAATGTGTTCTTTTTACCTGGAGGCTGGGATCCAGATGAATAACCAGGTGGTTGAAAGCCTCTCCCAAGGCATTCCCTGTTCTGATGATGGGAAGGAAAAGGATGTGGCTGAATTCTTCTTGGATTCTGAAAGCGAGACCCTCCACATCTTCCTTGTCTCTCTGAAAGAGAATGTATTTCACTGGATTCTGATAGTGCACTAATATTTGTACAGAAATTCACCTGAAGTTTCAGCTGACAAAACGGTTGCTGTTCTAGGAACATAGGAAGCTGCCTTATTCTGAGGCAGTCTATGGGTCTATCTTGTCGACACTGACCGGCAGTGGCTCTCTGCAGTTTCGGGCAGGAGTTTTTCCTGCCCTACCTGGAGATGCTGGGGATCGAACCTGGGACCTTCTGCATGCAAAGCAGGTGCTCTACCATTCCTTCTATTTTAAGTAAAATTGGAAAAATATGGAGGCATACAACTACTTACGCTTTTTAAAGCGCAGAAGCAATTAATATGGTGTTTATTGTAGGCATGCTTTGAACAGCTTCACATTTGATGAGTTTCCCACACAAACAACAGTTACGTGTAGAAAACCATAAATACCTTGTATGTATACGGTTCCATATGAGGAACACAAATGTCTATTTTGCTGCATGAATTGCCAATCAAGACTTCCCATGTATACACTGGACACTCGCAATTTATGACATGGAATGCTATTTATATACAAAATGCATCATTTACAATGTGGCCCTTAGCACCAGTTTGTTTCTCGTATGAACACACCATTTACATAGCAACTATAGCTACACCAGGTCCCTTTAAAACCTTAACTGTGAAACTTCACATAACTGGCAAGCTTTTATTATAAACTATTGTTTTTAAAGTAGCAATGTCTCTCTTGCACTCGCTTGTTTTGGCAAAGTATCAGAGGCCATTTTACTCTTGCTTAGGGGTGACAAATATATATTGTCAATGTAATGGGTTTACTGAAGAACTCACATGACACTTACCTGTCACAAAGCTGTTCAGTCGCTGTCTGCTCTGGGTTTTTCTACCTTTCGCTGAGCATGCTTTGCAAATAAAGGACATCAGGTTCTGAAACTTTGCAAGCCAAGATTCCTGTAGAGAGGAAAATAATGATGACTGTGGCAAATTCTCTTTTGAGACAAGCTGCACAGAAATGCCTAACAGCTTCAGTTGAGACATCACACCAAACTACGATGTGCAGTAACCATAGTTTATTACTCAATCCATGGTTTGAACTTCCAAATACAGACAAACCATGGTTTAGACTAGAGCTACTTGTGCTTTCCTTTTCCATTTGCTCAGCACTCCCATTTTCATGGCACACAAGGGGAGAAGGGGAGAGGCAATGGAATTTTTGGTCACGGTGCTCAGCCTTGGCTTCATAAACCATGGTCTCATCATCAGTAAATATGGCTAGTTGAAAATGGAAGCAAAAGCTTCTGATCTCCTTATGGTTCTATGGAGCGGTAGCAGGGTGTGCATGAGCCTGAGGTTTATGTACGTGACACTGAATTATGGTTTAGCATTATGTGCAAATGCAGCCATATAGCCCTCTCCATCTTAAAGACTAACCTATCACAGCTTGAGCTTTTGTAATTGAGAGTTTATTTCAGATACAACTAAGAACATAAGAAGTCCTGTGGGATCAGACCAAAGGCCTATCTAGTCCAGCATTCTGTTCCCATGGTAACCAGCCAGTTTCCAAGGGAAATAGCTTTGTGTTGTTCTTGCTTACAGTTTTATCTACTGGCTCTGCAACATGGAGATTCATCTCTACACTAGCTTCCTAGAGTGTTTATCCAGATCCTACTTTATGGACTACAGTATATCCTTTTTCTAACACAGTTCTTCAGTGGCATGCGCTGGGTTATCTGTGGACCCATGGCTGTATGTCACATCAAGCTGAATACTGTTTCCTCCTGGTTAGGCCAGCTGTGTTACAGAGCTATAGGGAGACATGAGTGGCACGGCTACCAATAATGGGTTGGATCCAGAGTTAGTCAGGCTTAGAGTAGACCCACTGAAATCAATGGGGAAAGTTAGTCATTACTGACTTGAGTCCCATTGATTTCAATGGGTCTACTGTAAGGATGTCTGGATCCAACCTAGTATATCCAGATTAACCAAACAGTATATATTTGACTAGGGAAAGGCAAAGGAACTTGAAACAAGTAACCTTTTAGTTTTTCATCAAAATAAAAACTTCCAGCATAACAAATAAAAGCCTTTAATACAAGATATGGTACTGAAAGTCTCTGTATATCCTTCCACTGCTAATTTCAACAGAATCAGCCAGCAAGTATTTTAACTTCAGAAAATACTGTTGTCGTTGCTTTTTGTAATGCTTCTTCATATAATCAAGAAGACAACCATATCTATACTTCTATTCAGTGCTGCAGCAATGGAAACAGTAATAACTGGGGACTATTTTCAATTTGACAAGGTGGATTTTTTGGCTGCAAATGAAGAGACAGGAAATTGTAGGAGACTGCACAGTTTAAGTACGACCAATTAAGATATTGCACAGTATCCAACAGGGCTGCTGCGCTTATGAAATTAATGTAGCGCTAGGGTAAGCGGCCTCTATTGCAACACCAGTAGAGTAAGCTGGAGCAATGGTCCCATTGGATACTGCCTACAGTTTTTGGTTTCTGTCCCCCCCCCCCCGAAAAGAGTTTTAGCTTTCCCAAATACAAAAGGTTCCCCCCACCTCCACGTCAAAACAAGCATATGTACTTACATTGCCTTCCAAAAGCTCATGTAAAGGGCATCCTCTGTGGGCCTGCTCATATTTCTCTTGAAAAAGTTTCCCATCAAATACACGCCATGGCATTAAATCGTCCATTCTAAAGGGGAAGCCACAGGCACTGTTGGCCATAACGAACACGCACAGGCCCCGGACGAAAAGAGAACCAAGCTGTACAGCTCTTGAATCAACCTGGGCAAGCTGTTAAAATTTTAAAAAAGGAAGGGAAGAAATGTGGTCATCTGATTGGAAGAAATGTAGTCATCTGTCTTGTTGGCTTCCTCCATCATGCAGGGATCCTGTGGCTACCACTGCCACCCTATATAGCCAGAGTGGAGAACCTGAGACCCACAGGCCAAAACTGGCCTGCCTGGGGTTCCAAACTGGCCTGCCTGGGGTTCCAAACTGGCCTGCCTGGGGTTCCCCAGATAACCACGCCCCCTGACCCCTTTCCCCCAACCATTGATCATTTGGTGTTTTCCCTGCTTCTGTGTGGCTGAACTTCTAAACGGTTGAAATGCCTTTCCTAAGGCTTGGTTCCTGCCAGTAAGAGCTTTAAATTACAATATGCTGGCTTTTTTGTAATTTTGCCCCTGCTGCTTTGGCCTTTGGCCCTGCCCACTACTGGAATGTGGGCCCCAAGAGCGTCTCCAAAACTCAGTTTGGCCCTCGGGCTGAAAGAGGTCTCCAGCCCTGCTATACAGGAAAAGGCAGAGGAAAAAGCCACCTAATTCCTACAGAGATGAAGAACAATACAGTTTGAATACATCACACAGAATTACAAGGCCACTGGACAAAAAATAATAATTAAATTAAATTTAAAAATCCACATTACTGAATTCTGAGTATGTGCAAAAAACCAAAAAGGCACAAAATGTTCCTTAACAAAAATCGTACTTCTGAAAACAAAGTTTTACACTGTACAGGAACTTTAATTACAAAATTTCACAATAACATATAATAATGAATCATAAAACCATAATAGTACTGGTTTTCTAAAACCAATAACAATCTAAGCCGAATGTGTGCTGGAAGGTAGGAGCAGCTTTATGTCTTACAAAGCAATTGAGTGGATTAATGCCTGCACATTTTCTTTATATCTCCACAAGTAAAAGGCTATAAAGACTTGTTTAAAAAAAACCAACGGTCTGAAAATGCAGGGAGGAAAAAATATATATCCTGGAATATTGTGGAGGCCTCACAGCTGCCCCCTTCCCCGCGGCTAGGGGGCTGCTACTGCTAGTTTACACTCCCAGCCGTACCAAACATGTGCAACACTGAGAACATGCCCAGTGTGGGGCTGCCGGAATGGCGAAGAGGCTGTGCCAGCTGCAGCCGCCTCCCAGGAACACCAAATAAGAAATCAAAGAACTGGGGGGTTGCGGGAAGACGGTGGTGACAGTGAAGCAGGAGGGATCCTGCTACCTATACACAAGCTGCTTTTGCCTCCATGCTTTCCAGCAATGCCTAGCTGAGTCCAAACCCTCTGCCCATGGCAGGATGAGAGCTAGGACACAGCCCCACCTGGCAGCTCTTGCTGTGAGGTGTGTGCATTTTGTCTTTGATGGATGACTTAATTACTAATGACGGACAGCCCCATTAATTTTAGGTGCCACTCCAGCAGCGCAGATACCACTGAAGTGATACTTCTGGTCTTCCTTTTTTTCACAGCCAAGAGAACCCGGCTGCTTTTGTTGGAGAAACTTTATTTTTTCTACTCAAGGGCTTAAAATGCACACCGATCGTCTATTTGAATTTGCCACGTGGTACCGCAAGCACTCCGACTTACTTTTTTCTTTCTTTCTTTCTTTCAAAACAGCACCTTTTTTCTTTGTGCACATGCATGTTCAGAGGTTAATGTGGTAATAGAAGCCTAGCTTCAAATGTATACAGTCAAGTTTTAACCTGCTGCTGGGAGAAAATGTCAACCTCTGCTTCTTCTATACCTTTTAGAACTTTGTGGTGTCCTTTGCTGCCACAGGAATGCAGGAGCTTGTTTTTTCATGAGGCAATTCCATACAGCAGGGGACGGGGGAGTGAAATAATGCATCCTCATGGGCAGAGCCAATCAGAGTTTTTTTCCCCCCAACAGGGGAAAAAGTACCCTATGTGACTGGCTCCTGCCACCTGGTTCATCATTCATACACATGCCCCAGCCACACGGAATGGCTTCACACAGCTCCCAGTCACCTGTGGCTGAAGAGTACCTACACCAGAACAATAAAACAGAAAATCACTGGCTCCATGATTCTGAGGAAAGGAAAACAATGACCACTGGTAACTGCCCCACTAAAGACTGAAAGTTATGAGGACAGAATCATCTTTTCAGATACAGTTGGGTCTCTATGGGGCTTTTTGGTGGAAAATATAAAAGGTGATTAAGACGGTAACCTAAGGGCAAAATCCTATGGCTGCTAGACAGAGTCTAGATGGCCATAGCAGATGTTGGAGTCCCAGCTCTGACCTTGGAAGTGCGCTCCAAGGTCAGAGCTGGGACTCTGACCTCGGAGCGCCCTCCCTCCACCCTCATGGAAAGAACTGTGCTGGCTGCAGCTCTGAGGTTGGAAGACTGACCTCGGAGCCGGGGGTTCGTGGGCGTTCTGGAGGGCGGGGAGGGGAGAAGCTCCGCCATTACACTTGTGGGATATTTAAAGTGCAGTCAAAACCAATGGCTCATGTTTCACCAGTTAGTTGGATGAAATGGTTAAGGCCACTGGTATCTTCTAAGGTGGATACCTTGGAAGATACTCAGTGTGTGTTTAGCTGAGCCTCAGCAGGAAGTGGGCGTAGCTCTCAGCTCTTCTCTTCCTACTGTGACTCTGAATGTGGTAGTAAAGGTAGTTGCCTCCACGTTGTTCTAACAGCAGCATGTAACCAGAGTTGCTGGTCTGAACTCAAGTTCAGACCCCAAGTATTTCCAAATGTACTGCAACCAACTGTAAGAAATGCTTTTAAGTCTGCCTGAATGAAACTGCATAATCAGAGTGAGTAAATGTTACTTTTAACTTTTACAAGACTGTCTCTGATTATTGTTCTGAGGGAGAGAAAAGGGGGCAAAACCAGGGAAATCCAGTCTGCCTTAAAGCATCCTGGATTACCAAATGCTAACTGGCTAACACTAGCCAAATCTAAGCTTCTTTTAAGCTGGAAAGGGACTCTACTCTGCTGATCTCACTAACGTGAGATAGGAAGGATAATACTCAACAATATATCCTATCCTAGCATCTTTTTCAAGTCCCAACAACACTAAGTATCCTGGCAGCACCTCATCCTATCCTCCTCGCACTTTGGGACATAAGACTTAGGTGGCTGAAATCAGCCGTCTAAGACTTTTGCAGGGCGGGAGGAGGGTGGAGGCAACCTTCGCCTCCGCGCTCCTTCTGCCCTCGATGGGATTCCTGTAATCCTCCAAGTTCGGAGGGTTATGGGCAGCCACATTGGATTGCACTATAAGTAACTTTAAAACACGTTAAAGCCTGGTCGGTCCAGTTGCTCCGGATCCGATGGAACAATCTAAACTTCTAAAGCCTCCTGTGAGGCTTTAGCAAAGCACTTCACAGATAAAATTGATTGGATTAGGAGTGGGATTTCGTGTGTCGTGGATACAGGAAGTGAGCAGGAGGAGGCCAATGGTAAACCAGTCTTGTGGGATTGGTTCCAGCCTCTTCCTTCTGATGAAGTGGACAAGGTGCTTTCATCTGTGAAGCCAACCACCTGCTTGCTTGATCCTTGCCCATCCTGGCTCGTAATGAGCTGCAGGGAAAGACTGGGTGAAGGGATCAGGGCGGTGGTGAATGCCTTCCTCGAAGAGGGAGTGATCCCATCAGCCCTTAAGGAGGCCGCAGTAAGACCACTTTTAAAGAAGCCCTCCTTGGATCCCCAAGATCTGAACAACTTTCACCCAGTCTCCAATTTGCCATTTCTGGGCAAGGTGACTGAGCGAGTGGTGGGGGCTCAGTTGAAGGCACACTTGGATGAAGCCAATTACTTAGATCCATGCCAGTCAGGCTTCAGGCCTGGACATGGGACGGAAACGGCCTTGGTCGCCTTGGTGGATGATATGAGGGTCTTGGATAGGGGCAAATGCTCCTTCCTAGTCCTCCTCGATCTCTCAGTGGCTTTTGATACCGTAGACCACGGTATCCTCCTGGACCGCCTGGAGGGGTTGGGTATCGGAGGCACTGTATTGCAGTGGTTCTGGTCCTTCCTCTCTGGAAGATATCAGAGGATAGTTCTTGGGGAGGAGGTTTCAGACCCTCGGCTGCTCACTTGTGGGGTGCCGCAGGTTTCCATCCTCTCCCCAATGCTATTCAACATCTACCTAAAGCCGCTGGGGGTTATCATCAGGAGGTTTGGGGTGCGATGTCATCAATATGCGGATGACACGCAGCTCTACCTCTCTTTCAAGTCCTCGCCAAGGTTGGCCGTTGAGACCCTGTCCAAGTGCTTGGAGGCAGTGGGTGTCAGCAGGAGAAGGAAATAAATTACCTCCAACGCAGCAGGTCTAGAAAGCAGAGAGTAGCAATGAGTCTTGTGGGATATATATGTAATATATATACAGTTTTATTGTAGAGTAACAGAGTATTATAATTGCAGTCTCCCTGTACAAAGGGAGCTTACCATACAGTAGTAGTAGCAGTTGTTTCTTATCCAAGGCACAGCAACACACAGTAGGAGGCTTGCAGCAACAGAGTAGCTACTGCAGCAACCTGAGCACAGCTCAGCTGCCTTAAGTAGCAGCTAATAGGTGCCTCACCCTGTTCACAGGTGCAGGCAGTTACATGCCTTCTCTGTGAGTCAAAACTTACTACGTTGTGATGTTACACGAAATACCAACATCCCCTGCTTTTCGTGTACACATCACACCGGCAAAGTTTTTCAATACAACAGCATCAGCTTTGTCAATTTCTGATGGTGCTCTTTTCCGATAGGTTTTGAAAGAAGATCTGCAGGAATTTCATTCCCTGCCAAATATAGGACTTCTATCAAACCATCCCTGATGCATTCCTTTGCATGGTTCGTTTTAATTTGTAAATATTTTGTCCTTTGCTTATTGCTTTCATTTCTTAGAATTGCAATGCTGGCCTGATTGTCCTGATATACTTTCACAGGTTTAATAACATCAACCTTGGCATTCAACAATACATCAATATTTACAATAGCATAGCTGTTTGGCATTGCCTAAATGTAATTTTTCTATTACATCTTTACTTTTCTTCGTTTGATGCACTAAAACACTGCCTTCTTGGTCTGTCTCCACTTCTAAAGAAAAATAATTGGTTACATCACCAAGACATTTTAATTCAAAATGGGTTTGGAGGCCTTGCACCAACTTATCATTTTGTTTTTGCTCAGACCAGAAAATCAAAAGGTCATCAACATAACACAGGATATACATTCTATGTTTATGCTCTTCCTTAATAAATAAACACTGGTCTGCTATACCTTGCACAAAACCCAAATTAATTAAAGTTTTAGTCAAAACTGTGTTCCAACACCTGGCAGATTGTTTTAAGCCATACAAAGATTTTCTCAGCTTGCAAACAAAATCCTTTTTTCACCTTTTATTTTGCATCCTCAGTATATGGTCCTCTAATTTCTTCATCACTGAAGGGCTATCTTCTTCTTCAAACTCTCTATAATCCTGAGGCTCAAAAAAAACTGTTCCTGCGAATTCGTCTCGATATCTAACAGGACGTTTTTTAACTAGTTTTGTTCATCGCACCCCCCTCCGTTCCTCATCAGAGTTCTCAGGTTCCTTTTTAAGTGAAACAGTACCTATTGTGAATAAAGGTTTCTGTTCATCTTCATCACCTGAATTTCTTGGGGTTTCAGTATCAGATTCTTCTGACTGGTATGGGGTATTCTTAACACTTTCATACTCTGATTCTGAATCTGAATCTGTGTCTGAATCTGCCTTTGAATTATCAGAGGCAGTACTTCTAATTGGATATGGTTGAAAAATTCCAACACCCTCCCAATTAACGTTGCACTCAACACTCCTTGTTAATCTTATAGTTTGGGTGTCAGTCATAAGAACACGGTATGATCCTTTCTCATAACCAAGAAATGTTCCTTGCAATCCCCGCTTGTCTAACTTTTGACCTTGGGGTGTGTGTACCCACATGTCAGAACCAAAAATTCTGAAATGTTTAACAGAAGGCTTCCTGTTATACATTTTCTCATATGGTGTACACTTCAAAACAGAACTGAAGCTTCTATTATGAACATAATTGAAACAATTAAGAGCTTCTGCCCAAAAAAACATCAGTTAGTTTTGCATCATGCAATAGAGTTTTCAAACCTTGCAAAAGAGTTTGATTGGCCCTTTCACACAATCCATTCTGCCATGGAGAACGAGGACTTGCAACCATATGCTCAATTCCTTGCTCACTGAGAAAAGCATTAAATTGTGCTGAACAAAATTCCCCTCCCATATCTGTAAAGAAACAGGTAACATGGGAACTATGCCTGTTCTTTACCCAGGCACAGAATGCTTTGAACTTGTCCAGAGCTTCTGCTTTCCTTTGTAACATGTACACAAAGGTGTATCTTGTATACTGATCAATGAGCACCATAAAATAACGTGCCCCACCTCTGGAAGTTGTCAGAGGTCCTACGAGATCACCGTGTACATATTGAAATGCCTTTTCAGCTTTTCTCTCAGTTTTAATCCCCTTTTGAGCTTGCTTTACTTTGTTTTGAGCACAGGATATACATTTCATGTGACAATCACATTTCTTTAAATGCATCCCTTCAACTATCTTTTCCATTTGTTTTACAGCTTGGAAATTTAAATGCCCAAACTTCCTATGATAATTATGAATGCAATTATCATGCAATGGTGCATTTGATTTTAAATTCATGGTTGTTGCTTCACAACCTTCATTTTCTTTATCATTGTTACTAACACAATATGATATAAGAAACAAACCATCTTTCAGTTTACCATACAAAAACACTTTACCATTTTTCAGTATTTCACATTTAGTTGCATTAAACCTGACAACAAAATCTTGCTCTGTGAGCTGAGAAACACTTAGCAAGTTTTCAGATAAATCAGGACTCAGGAGCATATAAACAATTTCTTATGGTTGTATTCAAACCTTTCAGAAACACAGTCCCATGCCCTTCACTGTTGAACACTTGCTTGTTGGCCAGATGAATAATGCCCTTTTGCCTTGTAATAGACTGGAACAACCACTCATCTTTACAAATATGTCGAGTAGCTCCACTGTCTATTACAAAATGGTCCCATTTCTTCGTTGCAGTGGACCTGGTAAACAGTGCTTTTGTTGCAGAAGAAGAAGAAGGCTTTGAAGACTGTGGTGACCCCTGCTGTTTCTTCTTACTTTTGCAGTCCTTTCGGAAATGACCGGTTTTGCCACACGCAAAACACCGCCGCACCTTTAAGGCTGTTGCTTGCTCCTCACCCCTGCTGTTTGCTACAGGCTTCTGAGCAACCTCAGAGTTATTATTACAGTTTGTTGCAGCCCTTCTGTCAACCTCAGCCAGGAGCCTTGCTTGAACAAGCTCTACAGTCAATTGTGCTGCAGGCAAAGTAGCCAATTGAGCAGCTACTGACTCAAAGCTGTAGTCCAGGCTGGTTAACACTATGTAGCAAAACTGCAGGTCAGGGATTTCTGTGTCTCGGGACAGCAGTTCAGCTCTTAGTGAACACAGGTGTCTTACATGATCAGACACACCCCCACCTGGTGATAGTTCAGCCCGATAAAATTTCTTAAAGAAAATAATAGCTGACCCAGTTTCTCTGCGAAGGTGGATGGTCTGCAAGGCTTGCCACATCTGTTTCGCTGTTGTCTTCCCACGTATATTCACCAACTGTTGGTCAGACACCGCCAGCGTGATTAAAGCCTTTGCCTTGACATTAGCTGCAGTCCAAGCCGCCGAAACAGCCGCAGGAGGGTCATCAATTACTGCATGCCAAACATTCTCCAGCCTGAGATAAGCCTCCATCCGATGACTCCACATTGTGAAATTCAAGTCATCCAGCTGAGGGAAGGTGAAACCCTTTTCCCGACGTTCAGCCATACCGCTAACTGCAATTCAGCCAAATAAATTATAGGCTGCTCTGTACTCAAAACAATATATAGCAATATAAATCAAATCAAACTGCTTCCTCTCTGGATCCTAGGACCTTTTAAACTGGGCCCATAACCAATGTCAGCAGCAGGAGGAAATAAATTACCTCCAACGCAGCAGGTCTAGAAAGCAGAGAGTAGCAATGAGTGATTATATATATACAGTTTTATTGTAGAGTAACAGAGTATTATAATTGCAGTCTCCCTGTACAAAGGGAGCTTACCATACAGTAGTAGTAGCAGTTGTTTCTTATCCAAGGCACAGCAACACACAGTAGGAGGCTTGCAGCAACAGAGTAGCTACTGCAGCAACCTGAGCACAGCTCAGCTGCCTTAAGTAGCAGCTAATAGGTGCCTCACCCTGTTCACAGGTGCAGGCAGTTACATGCCTTCACTGTGAGTCAAAACTTACTACGTTGTGATGTTACACGAAATACCAACAGTGGGTGGCTGGATGGGAAGGAACATGTTGAAACTGAACCCCGACAAGACCGAGGTACTTCTGGTGGGAGACAAGGGAAGGTTAGGGGATATTGACCTGGTGCTGAATGGGGTATATCTTCCCCTGAAGGACCAGGTCCGCAGCTTGGGGGTCATTCTAGACTCCCAGCTGTCCATGGAGGCTCAGGTGTCAGCTGTGAGCTGGGCGGCGCTGTATCAACTCCATTTGATACGACAGCTGCGCCCCTACCTTCCTAATCTTCTGCTCCCATCAGTGGTTCATGCCTTGGTCTCCTCTCGCCTAGACTACTGTAATGCACTCCACATGGGGTTACCCTGGAAGATGGTTCGGAAGCTACAGCTGGTACAGAATGCGGCGGCTCGCCTGGTTAAGGGCAGCCGCCAGTGTGATCACATCACGCCAGCGCTTAAGGAGTTGCACTGGCTACCAGTTGCTTGCCGAGCTGAATTCAAGGTGTTGCTTTTGACCTTTAAAACCGTACACGGTTTTTGTAGGGCTCCGGCCCAGTTTATCTCAAGGAGCGCCTCCAGCAACACCAAGTGGGCCGCTCAACAAGATCTGCCATGGACGGCCTTTTCCTTATCCCATCAGCCAGAGCAGCCAGGCTGGTGGGGACTAGGAAGAGGGCCTTCTCTGCGGCGGCCCCCAAGTTATGGAACTCCCTCCCCAATGACCTTCGCCATGCCCCCTCCGTGATGAGCTTCCGCCACGCATTAAAAACGTGGTATTTCAGGCGGGAATATGGGGTGGGTTAGGATTTTAAAAGAATTTTTTGATACTGTTTTAATTGTCATGTTTTATTGCATTGTTTTAATTGTACATCGCCCAGGGTGGCCGGGCGACCAGCCAGATGGATGATTAACAAATGTAATAATAAATGTAATAAATAAAGCACGTGTTGAATCTCTTTTAGCCTGAGGGCCAAACTCTATTTTGGGGAACTTTCAGGGGCCACATTCCAGGGGTAGGCAGGGCTGAAGGTAAAAGAGGGCAGGGCCAAAGGCAAAAGGGATATGTCCACAATGACAAAAATACCAGCATATATTAGCTTAAAGCTCTTATTGCCAGTAACTAAGCCTGAGGAGAGGCATTTCAACCTTATAAAATGTGGAAAAAACTGCATAAAGGCCAGGAAACCACCAAGTGATATTTGGTCAAGAGAAAAGGGGTGTGGCAATCTGCAGAATCCTGGAAGGCTGGATTGGGATTCCAGGCAGGCTGGATTTAGCCCCCGGGCATGAGGTATTAAAGACAGCTAAAAACAGAAAGTGCATTTGGGCACAATCCTATGCATGTTTAAAGTCCTACAACTCTCAGCATGTCCCAGCTGGAATGCTGGGAAGTGTAGGACTTTTTTTGTCTTAACATGCATGGGACTGTGCCCCTTAGTTGCTTTAATTAATTACAGTAATTGACAGCTGCAGCCAGGTGATCTAGGAATTTGTATGGGTACAGCTGTACCATACAGGGGGAAATATGGCTTTTGGTATGGCACCCTGAACAATTGCTGCTTAAATTGTCTTCTCCTGCAACTCTTGTGCTAGAAAACATGTGGGCAACATCTGCCAACATGAAGAAAGGAAAAGGACCCATTCTTGGTGGGATTAACATTGGCCAGAGAACAGCACTTTTGAATTGTCCTGTCCCTTCCATAAGCCCTCAACTGCCTTTATACATTTAGGCCACAATCGTATGCATGTTTAGACAGAAAAAAGTCCTACATCTCCCAGCATTCTCCAGCCAGCATCCCCCAGCATGCTGACTGGGGAATGCTGGGAGATGTAGGACTTTTTTCTGTCTAAACATGCATACGATTGTGGCCTTAATGCTTCTGATGCTCCTTTTATATATGTGTGCCTGTGCATGCGCACTCTCAGCCTCCTTCCTTTCCTTCAGCTGAATCCCAGTTCTTCCTCCCCACACCAAAAATCCAGATTCTACAGAAAGCCAAGCTTACAACCACAGTTATGAAAATCAAGTAAACATATGGCAACATTCCTGTTTTGTACAATCTCTTCCTTTCCAGATTTGGTTTTCTGCTACACTCCCTCAATACTCCTACCAATGGTTTTTACCAGTTAGTTTAGTAGACAATGTTATCCTGCTTGTTCAGAGGCTTTTTCTCAAGATTGCACAGGGATGGCTTTTTGTTTTGCTTCTCAGAATTGAAGTGCAATTACAAGTTACACAGAAGCATTTGTCTTTGCTTGCACAAATTCTCACATTCTCATTACTGACCAGAAAAAGGCGCACTTGCATACTAATAAATATGTGGAGGACCAGCACCCGGGTCCTCTGCGTGAGTTCAGCGCTTAACGGGTTAACCGGCACTGAGCTACAGCCCGTACAAGCGATTGAAATTGACTAGGAGGTTTGCGCAGCAAAAGGAAAATCCAGAGCCTTTGTATGACCATATAAGGAGTTTATTTACCACAAGTTAAATGGAGCGGAACTAATAGCTTTCTAGGTATACTACAACGTCAACATGACCTGACGTGATCTCCGAGTTTTATCAATGAATGGGTTCCCAGGCTAGCATATTGAGGAAAGTCAGTTACCTTCGACCCGAGACTCTACGCTGGTCGGTTTCATGCCTGGCTCCGGATCCGCCTGATCTGGGGAAGAGAACAGCTTATCCCAGCCACCACTGTAGAATGGACTTGCCGAAGCAACCCGTGTTCCCAACAACCCCTTAAGGGAGGGGAGAGGGGTTTTCTACCCCCAGTTTCGCACTCTCCCGCCCTTGCGTGGTCAGGTGGGGCTTATGCCTGCCCCTTTGTGTCAGGTGGGCTTATCCTGCCCTGCCCCTTCATGTCAGGTGGGCTTATTCTTCCCGGGAAAAGGTTACATTTTGGGTACTTCACAGCTCTTTGAGACTGCTCTGCCATTTTGATGGTCCTTTCCTGGGTTTTGTGGATTCCGACCGAGGTGCCCCATTGTTGGTATGCAGATCTGTCTGGTTACCTCCTTGTATCTCCGGTGCCTCTCTCTCACCCCCTCGGGGAGAGATGGTAGGTGTATGTGCGTGTGAGTGTATGTGTATGTGTGTCAGGCTTTCTCCACAAAATACAACTGCACACATTAACCTTCAAACCGAACATAGAAACAAAACAAAGGTTACCTTTCTAACTCTGGGTTATACTGATCAATACAACAGCAGTAATTAGATCCAATGAAACACATTTCATGGCGGATCAGGCTATTAATGGCTACTACTTATCATGGTTCTATGATGCCTCCAGGATCAGAAACAGCATGTCTCTTAACACCAGTTACTGGAGAACACTATCTGGAGCATGCTATTGTGCTCACGCTCTACTTGAGAACTTCCCACAGGCACCTGGTTGGCCACTGTGGGAACAGAATGCTGGACTAGATGGGCTTTTGGTCTGATCCAGTGGGGCTCTTCTACAACGGAAGTAACTGCAACTCAAATTATGGCAATACGTGTTCTGTACTATTTTATTGTACATTTTAGTTATTATTCTAAAAAAATGAGCAGGTATAAATATTAACTAAACTAAACTAAACAACTGCTCTTTAAAAACTGGTTTCCTAATAAACTCCTAATAAAATACAACCTCAGCAAGGTGGTAACATCACTTGGCCTCAATCAACTTGAGTTGGCATCAATTAGAGTCTGTGGAACAATTATGGTTTTGCCCACCTTTCTAGTCATCTGGAATGTAAAATGCCATTTATTTTGAAAACACACTTAATATGTATTCTTAAAAAAAAAAAAAAAAAAGACTAAAGCTTAAGCTAAGTCCTTCCTGCTTAGTCAAGGTAGGAGCAAAGGCAATGTGACTGAAAAGAAGGAAGAACTTACCAACTACAGCATCTGTTTGAAGAACAAAACTAGAATAACCAGTTCTTAAATGTCCCTAATGCTTCATGGTAAATATTTAACAGTAAACAAATCAGCAGTTTGGGGTTTATATGCTCAGCAAGGTTTATTTGCTGTGCTTCACAGGCAGATTTGTGTAAAGTGATACTTTGGTTGAACAAAACTCATATTTACTGTAAGCCAAGGCTCTGGAGTGAACCCAAACAAAGATCCCAATATCGCTTTACATTTCTGTGTCCTGCTGAAAAGAACCTGAACATCAAAACAGAGCAAGAAACTCACTACAAATAGAGCCCATGTTTATTAATCAAACCAAAACCAGTTAAATTCACTTCCAAAGTTCAAAGGGATTCATTTGGGAGCACACCCACAGAACAGTTTCCTGCACTCCTATTTTGGCCCTGAGTAGTGAACAGAAGGGAATGTGAGAACTGTACCCGGAAAAGTTGGGTGTCCCCCCCCTTTCTCTTGGGAAAAGGAGGAAGCCAACCATTAGGTTACATCATCTGCCATGTGGGCTAGTTGATTACCAGCATGGGCTGAAAACATCCTTCCTCTGTGCACTGTGAGGATCGGATATGGTTGCCCTGGTTAATGACAGGGAATAATAATACACCAGGGAATGGATGTGGACAGTGCAACCCTGTTGGTTCTTTTAGACCTCTCGGTGGCTTTCACCACCATCAGACATGGTATCCTTCTGGATTGCTTATCTGGGTTGGATTCAGGAGGAACAGTGTTATGGTGGTTCCGGTCTTTCCTGGAAGAGTGGGCTCAGAATGTGGTGCTGGGGGACTTCTGTTCTACCCCATGGCCACTCGTCTATGAGGCGACCTTAGGGGAAGTCATCCAGAGGTTTGGGCTGAAGTTTCATCAGTATGCGGATGATACTCAGCTCTATTCTCGCTTCTATCTACACAACCCAGGGAGGCTGCCTGTGGAACACTTGAACCAGTATCTGAAGGTGGTTTTGGTGTGAATGAGGATGAACAAACTGAGACTTAATCCAGACAAGACTGAGGTGCTGTGGACTGGGAAACTGACTACCCTGGATGGGGGTTTACAACTGGTCTTAGATGGGGGGCACTCCCTCTAAAACAGGGGTTTTCAACCAGGGGGGAATTTTAGGGTTTGGGGGGGAATTGGGAGCACAGACTCAAAATGTTGGAATACTGATCTTTCTACAAATTACAATTTGACAGATTGTAAATAATCTACAGGACATCACACCTTATTGTATGGCACAGATTAAATTAAAAACAAATATTTCACTTGTTATCTGTATAAATATTCCATTTATAGTTCATTATATATTATATGCATATTATTTGGAATGCAGCTTTTGAGTCAGACAATCTTGGAAAGGGGGGAATGACATTCTGACATATGGTGAAAAAGGTGCATTGGGCAAAAAAGGTTGAGAACACTGCTCTAAAAGACCAAGCATGTAGTCTGGGAGTCTTCCTGGAGTCTGCGCTAACTGGGGAAGCTCAGGTGGTTGCGGTGTTCAAGAGTGTGTTTTGCTGGTTTAGGTTAGAATGGCAGCTGCAAGCTCTGAGAGGACAGATCTTGCCTCAGTTATCCATGCACTAGTGACATCCAGGCTAGACTACTGGGGAGGTGGTCAGATCATATGACATCTATACTTCACCACCTGCACTGGTTTCCAAGCCCGATTTAAAGTGCTATTTTGACTTTTAAAGCCTTAAACAGTTTGGGACTAAGCTACTTGAAGGACCACCTTCACCCGTATCAGCCTGCCTGCACTTTAACATCAGGAACAGAGGCCTTTCTCATTTGCCCACCTTTCATAGATTTCATAGATCATAGAGTTGGAAGGAGCCTACAAGGCTATCGAGTCCAACCCCCTGCTCAATGCAGGAAACTAGAGGAGGGGTCTCCCATCCAAGTAATAACCAGGCCTGACCCTGCTTAGCTTTCCACACTCAGACAAGCTGAGCCAGCGTAAGCCACAGGCCTTTGAGAGCAATTAAGTGGGCAAATACACGAATGAGGACATTTCTGCAGTGGCTCCACACCTCTGGAATGAGTTGTCATAATGCAAGCTTTTTGGAAGGCCCTGAGGACTTATTTGTTCTTTCTGGCCTTCTCCTGAGAATGTTTCAGTGGGCTGTTCTACGGTTTTAGCTACAATTGTGTTTTAGATTTTCTTACCATCTAGGATACATGTTTTACTGCTGGTGTCTGTTGATTTTATTAATTTTGGCTGTTTTATCATTGTTATAGGATTTTATTGTATGGGATTTTATTTTGTAAGCTGCCTTGAGAGGGCTTCTGCCCTCATCCTCAGTAGTCCTCCTCCGAGGGGAGTGAGGTGGGCGGCTACTAGGAAGAGGGCCTTTTCTGCTGTGGCACCCTGGTTGTAGAATGAGTTCCCCAGAGAGGGTCACTTGGCACCTAAGTTGTGCTGTTTCTGGAGCCTTCTTATTTTCCACGGAATTTTAGTCTTTTAGTGTCTGTTGTTTTAAATCTTTTACTGTATTTTAAATCTCTGTACTGCTGCTAGGTTTTATTTCAGCTTTTACTCCTATTTTATACTGTAGTTTTGAATTTTTACATTTTTATACTGTATTTTATGTTCTATTTTGTGGTTTTTAATTGTTGTGAACTGCCCAGAGAGCTTCGGCTTTGGGCGGTATAGAAATGTAATAAATAAATAAAAATTAAAGGCAGCCTAGAAATATTTTAAATAAATAAATTATCTTTGAGATTAGAATCATGTGGTCTATATTAGTCTAGGGCCAAATCTGTTATATGCACACACACATGGTGCCATAGAGGATGATGAACTGGGCTGTGAACCAGAAACCCTTCGTTCAAATTTCACTTGCGCCATGAACTCACTGGGAGGGTTCACACAAAACTTTAAGCCCCTTGGGGATTTTAACGCCGCACTGGGGTTAAAATTCCCAAGTGCCCAATACACGATCAGGCACAGCAGAGGTCATGCCTCTCCTCCTGGCCACTGTTGACCCATTGGTTCTCCTGCAGGTATCCCAGGGGACACTGCAGGAGCATCAAGCCCCCCCCCCCAGCCGCTGCCAGCCGTTTCGGGCTCACAGCGGCTTGACTTTTTTTTTTTAACACTTTTTTTTTCAGATCACTAAAGCCACCTTTAGGGGCAGCTTTTGCAACTCCGGGTGGCCAGCGGTACCTTGGGGGGGCTGCCCTTCCCCCCTATTTTTAGCAAAAAATTTAAAGGTCAATACTGAGCACAGGTGTAGCGGACGGGACCCCTCCTCCAAACCTCACACCCTTGATGAGTACTTCGCTCTCACCAAGTGCCACCTTGTATTGGCCACTTCAGACTTCAAGCTGTGTTTTAAAGTTGCGTTAGCCGATTATGTGTCTTAGGTCTTATATGTAGCTGTTCACCCACGTTTGTTTGTCTTTATTAAGCAGTTTGTTTTATTTGCTTACTTGAAGCAGGATGCCCCTCCGTTAATTCCCTTCTTACTTTCCTGTCACCAGTCAGACTCTGGAGAATTAGAACTTTGAATAAAAAGGTTGATTTATTGTTCTAACAAAGTCTCTAAACTGATATTCAACTCAGGAACAGGTAACTTGGATTTTCAACAGTTAATTCAAACTTGTTATTTGCTTAGATTCAGGTTAAAGGCAGGCAGATGTTATATAGTGCTCTTTGTATCAATTTGGCTTGGTTACTTGAAAGTTACAGTATCAGACTAGGGAACTTAACTGTCCCTCACTCACACTAGTCCAGAGTTTCTCCTTCTTCCTCAGACAGAAGGTCCTTCACTCCCTAAGTGGAGACTCCTGTGAACAGGCCCGGTGCAAGGCAATTTGGTGCCCTAGGCAAGATCAGATATTTAGCGCCCCCCCTTCCCACTTGAGCCCTCCCTCCCTCCAGCCCTATGCCCATTATGAAATAAATTTCCCTCCCTGGGAACTGCCGAGCCCCATAGAAAAACTCTGTGGACTTTGAGACTTTTCCTTTGTGTTCACGAGGAAAGCAAAGAGGCAACATCAGCCCAGCTATGCCAGGAACTCCCAAGGGCCTTCTCCTACTCCATATATATGTAAAAGCCTGTCTCCTCCTGCAGGCAGCACAAGGGATATGAAAAAAGGATGTGAGAGAGGTGTGGTGGCGCTACCTGTGAGGAATAGAGACAAAAGGGTGTCTTGCAGCCTGTCCTACCTCGCAGGGTGGAAGTGCAGAGACACCGGTTTGACTCATACACCTTCTGGGTTGCAGGGGGGGGTGCATGTAGTAGAAACATAGCAAAGAGAGAGCCCGTGGATCATCTGGTTCAAATTTAGGAGGGGATTTACGAAACTTGCTACTTCCCCTCCTCTCTCTATCACTTTGTTGCAATATTTCTTTATCAGAATAATGTATATTATCCTGTCTTTCCCTTTACCAGCCTAGTGCTCAAGGCAGACAACAATATTCAAAGTACAGTAAAGAAAACATCAACAGCTCAGGGCACAATCCTAAACACGTTGAGGCAGAAAAAAGCCCCGCAACTCCCAGCATTCACCAGCCAGCATGGCTGGCTGTTGGAACACTGGGAGTTGTGGGGCTTTTTTCTACCTCAACGTGCATAGGATTGCGCATGGCTGGCTGGGGAATGCTGGGAGTTGTAGGATTTCCCCCCCCCCTCCAAACACGCATAGGATTGCATCCTAAAACCATTTAAAACCAAAACACAGAAACAGCATGGTAAATAATTAAAACATTGGAGCCCCAGCTAGCTTAAAATACCTTTCCCTCCCTCCCTGGTTGCTGGAAATAACTGCTTTCAGGGGACCTTGAGCTGAGGAACCTGAGGCTCACGCGAGGGAGGGAAGGCAAAGGAGGTGTTTGCAGGTGCATCCTTGAGAGGGAAGGCGAAGGAGGTGTTTGCAGGTGCATCCTTCCAGCCGCCCACCAGCCTCCCATCATTGGCCCCTGCCCGCCTCCCCTCCTCCAGTCTGTAGCCTTCTCTGCCTCTTTTGATGCTGGTTGTGAGGAGAAGCCTGCCTGCTGCTGTTCCTGGTAACGAGCTGGAGGAGAGAGAGGGAGGGGTGCGCTTCTTTCGCCTTCCCTTCCCCGCCACAGGACATGATTGGTAAAACAAACTTGGTAAAATACGTGATGTATTTTTTTTCCCCCAAGGCCTTTCTGGCGCCTCCTTTAGCCCAGCGCCCTAGGCAGCCGCCTAGTTGGCCTAATGGTAGCACCGGCCCTGCTGTGAACTGTTCTCTACTAACACCTTCACGTTTGCTTTCTCACAACTTAGTTACTAGATTTCCTGTCTGAACTCTTTTCTTCAGTACCACCTTTCCCTACTTACTCTATTAACCTCCCACTCCCTCTCTCACTCCAACCCACTCTCTCCCCAACTGACAACCAACTCCCCTTAACTGTCAACTCCCTGGGGTTCTATGCTCTCTGATTAACCAATCAGAGCCTCTGGAATGTTCAGGTTGGCCCCTCCCTGGGCTTCTGCCTGTCACTCCACCACAACAGGCTGCTATGCTGAGTATTGGAGGGTTTTTTAAAAAGTCGTGTATGACAACTTGACTTCATGCCAAGATTTGCGAGAGGGAGAAAGCCTTGCAAACAGGGGCTTCTTTCCCCTTTCCCCAGCGCCCCCCATTTCTTTGGGGGAGGTCTGCTGCACCAGGTGTCCCCCCAGCTATGACAGTGCCCCCCAGCTGCTAGCAGTGGGGGGACTTCAAAACTGGGGGGAATTGCAGTGCGGGAAGGAAGAGTTTTGGCTTGAAAATCCAAGCCACTTGCCACTCCTCATGTTTTGCCACTTCCCGAGCAGCTATCTGCTCAGAATAAATTGCAAAACTGAGGGGACAGTTGGGGCTTCCCAGCACCCCAAAGAAACCCCACGGATCCTGCTTGGGAGGTGGTGGAACTGAGAGGGTGTTCCCCCAAACACTCTTTTTCACAGGATCTTGGGGGGTTTCGGGGGGGGGAACTTGTGCCTCCGTGTTATCCACACTTTGGAAAGTGAGGACAGCACAGGGGCACATGATCCCCCCTCAAAAAACCTGAAGATTCTGCTGCAAAGGGTGCTTCCCACTCACCCCCACTTTTTAAAAAAAGGCAAAAAATTGTTTAGCTGTAAGCTATGAAGTTAACATTTGGCATGCATAATGGTCTCAATGGATACATGCTACTGCATGCTACAATGGAGGGCATGCTACTCCACACCACAATGGACATCCCCAAAACATTAAAACAAACTCTCAAAAATATATTGAGTAAGCTGGCCAGCTTTCGGTTGTGACACACACACCTGGAAGCTTTACACAAGAAAAGCGATTTCATTTTATACTTAATAATACCTTAGGAACATAAGAAGCTGCCTTATACTGAGTCAGACCTTTGGTCCATCTGAGTCAGACCCTTGGTTTGTTGATCCTGACAGGCAGTGTCACTCCATGGTTTCAAGCCAGACTTTTCTTCTCACACCTGGATCGATGCTGGGGATTGAACCTGGGCCCACTGAGCTACAGGCCCTAGCTAAGGGGCTTTCTCTTAGTGGACTTGGACTAAGAGCAAGCCCCTGACAGGAAAGCAAAGAATCCCAGTATTTCAGATTTTACTCCAAATAAACCTTGAATTGTTTAGTGACATTTAACAGAACTGTGCAATCTAAGTTCCTATCACAATAAAGTTCTTCAGAGTGCCACAGATCTCTTTTCCTTAGTATAGCTGCCATGCAGATTCCTAAATAGCTTCAGTCTAAATGTTTCCAAAGCGAGATGGATGGATGTAATACCTGCTATGCAGGAGGTCCCAATAAAGTAATCAGACACAGAAAACACCATAGAATTGGTGTGGAGGAAGCGGATAGGGAGAAGTTTTTCTCCTAATAATAGAACCTGGAGTCATCGTATGAAGTGAATGGTGGGAGATCAGGACAGATAAAAAGAAGTACTTCTTCACACAGCACATCACCCATGGAATTTGCTACCACAAGATGTAGTGATGGCCAGCAACCTGGATGGCTTTAAAAGGGGATTAGACAACTCCATGCAGGATAAAGCTATCAATGGCTACTAGTTAGCTATATATTATCTCCAGTATCAGAGGCAGTATGCCTCTGTATACAGTTGCTGGGGAACATGGGTGGGCGGGTGCTGTTGCACTCATATCTTCCTGCTTATGGGATCCCATGGGCAGCTGGTTGACCACTGTGTGAACAGAATGCTGCACTAGATAGGCCTTTGGTCTGATCCAGCAGGGCTTTTCTTATGTTCTTATGAGCCACTCATACACTACTGCACAATTATTACATTGCTGTGCTCAGTGTTCCTGTGGAGAAAGCCCAAACACCAGTTGCACACACACACACACACAATTCCCCCAAGGGAGGGGGCGAGGGAGGAGGGATGAGATCACCAGGGAAGCAACCAGACAAGTCATCAGCCCCAACAAAGGAGGGCCTCGGCGGAGATCCACAAAAGTCCAGGAAGGACCATCAAGGACCATCAACGAGCAAGGCAGTCTCAAAGAGCTGCAAAGTACCCCTACGTCACCTTCTTGCCTGGGCAGGAATAAGCCCACCTGAAACAGAGGGGCAGGCATAAGCCCCCACCTGACCCAGAGGGCGGGGAGAGCGGGAAATCCGGGGTAGAAAACCCCTCTCCCTTCCGGTAGTTGGTTGTTGGGAACCACGGGTATGCCAGGGCCAGATCCACCTTAAAGCAAGCGGCCCGGGTACGCCATTCTCAGCCATGTCGTGCCGATCTGGAGCTGGGCTGAAACGGACTAGGGGTATTGTCTTTGATCTAAGGACAGAGACGAGGTTCACTCTGCTAGCCTGGGAGCCTGCTGATTGGGTAAGACGGGGGTCAACTAAGGTTGTGTTGACAGTAAACGTATTCCTAAAGAGCTGCTAGTTCCGATCTGTACTATTGTATAAACAAATAAAAGCCTTATTTGGGCATTCAAAGGGCTGTGGTTTTTCCTCTTGTACGCGAAAGCCGATACGAGCCGTATCTCATTGCCGGTTAACCCTATAATTGCCGAACTCACGCAAAGGATCCGGTTGCTGATCCTTCACATGGTGGCAGCGGTGGGATAATTGGAAACCACATTTGACAGCCGGAACTAACAGGGCTTCGGGCAGGCTAGTAGATTGCTGGGAAGCGCTCAGATCAAAGAAAATGAATAGCCTGAGTCAAGAGCAAGCGGAGCTAGTGAGCAGCCCAGAGACTCCAACCCAGACCTCCACAATGGAGTGGGTAGTGCGGCCGAAGACTGCAAGGCAAGAAGGGGGGGGGCTCACCTTTGTTAGTAGGGCAGGAACCCAAGCAGTGGGGTACCCCCAGCCTTACCAGTAGCGGCAGGAGAAGCGAGATGAGGGACCCTGAAGTAGAGGAGGACCTCGACAGAAGGGTTGCTGGCGGAGCCATGGGGGGAGGAGGGTTGGATGCCCTCTTTCCCCAACTTAATTGGCAGCAAGCCAAGGAGTTGATGCGGCATCAACAAGAAATGCTCCAGCAGCAACAAGCAGCGCTGCAGATGCAGCTGGAGTTGGCCAGGCTGACCATGGGCACCGGACAAGGGGGATCCCCTGCACCCCAAGGTGGGGGCACCACGACCCCTAAATGGGACAGGAAGCAATTCCCCACCTACCAGTCGGGACAGGATGTGCTGATCTTTTTCACCCTGTTCGAGGCTGCCTGCCTGGAGCAGAGGGTGCCGGACAACTTAAGAATGTCGGCCCTGAGGACTCAGGTCAGCGGAGAGCTGGCTGATCTCCTGGGTATTCACACCCAAACTGCCCCCTTGGACTATGGGGCGTTCAAGGAAGCTGTGAGAGAGAGGTTTGCCCTCACCGCCGAACATTGTCGCCGTAAATTTCGTTACGGACAGCCTACCCCAGGGGACACGTATGCCTCCTGGATGGCGCACCTGGGGCAGGTTTGGGACGCATGGATCGGGGCCACCGGAAAGACCACTTTGGCGGAGGTGCGGGAGCTCATGATTCAAGAGCAATTTTGTGCCACTATCCCGGAGGACTTAGCTACGGCGGTGAGGGATCGGGACCCCCCAAACTGTCGGGAAATGGGCAAGTTGGCCGACCAAATGGGACTGTATCGGCAGCCCAAAGGAACAAAGGGGGGCAACCTCAATCGTGGCGGGGCTAAGGGGAGCGTAGAAAAGGGCAACCCCAAACCTCGGGAGGGAGCCCTAGGCAAGCTCAAAGAAAGCCCCAGCGCCAGTGGCTGTTTTTATTGCAAAGAACCGGGGCACCTCAAGAGGAGCTGCCCCAAGCTCATCGCGAAGAGCTGTCACGCCAAGACATTGCCGGGCAAAGTGGGGAGGATGCTTGCTCCAGAGTCCCGCGAACCGGAGGAACACGAGGAGGATCAGCAGTCCAGCTTGTCCCTCGAGGAAGACGGGGAAGATGCGGCGCGGTCCCTGAGGAGCGGAGGACAGCATTCGCTGGGGGCCATCTCACAGGCATCATTGATGCGCATTGCCTCACCAGAGCAGCTGCGGTGGAGCCAGGACAAATTCTGTGAGTCCATCTCTGTAAACAATGTTTCCCATGTGGGGTATAGGGACATTGGGGCGGACATAACTGCTTTACCTCGGAGTAAGGTAAAGAAGAGACAGTTGCTAAAAGGGCGCACCTGTGCCATAAAGCCCTATAACTCTCCCAACATAGCTGTTCCCCTCGCCCGGGTCTGGGTCAAGTACAAGGGATGGGAAGGGGAGGTGGATGTTATAGTGCATGGACAACAAGAATGGGGAATCATCATTGGGAACGACATTGCGTTCCGGGCTGCCCAGGTCAAGGTGGGGGTGGTGACCCGGCGTCAGGCCAAGCAAGCCCCTGCCCCGCAGCCTCTCTGGTCCCCGGTCCCCCCTCCCGGTCGCGGTAAAGTGACCCCGGCAGAGACAGCCAGCCGTCCCCCGCCGCTCCCCGCGGTTGTGGGGAGGGAAGAAGACCCCGGGGGGTTCGCGCCAATGGCCCGAGATTTTGGGACTCAGAAGGCGTTTCAAGAGGAGCAGCAAAGCGACCCATCCCTCCAGGGATGTCGGGATCGGGCCAGTCAAGGGTCCGGGGTAGGGGACCAGTCAGAGCAGTTTTTGTGGGAGGCAGGAGCCCTCTACCGAGAATTCTGCCCAAGGACTGAACCGGGTCCCCAACCAAGAAAAAGACAATTAGTTGTGCCTGCGAGGTACCGCCAGGCTGTGCTACAGCTGGCCCACGATGTGGCGTGGGGAGGTCACTTCGGACAGAAACGGACATTGGCCAGGGTGACAGAGGGGTTTTACTGGCCCATGGTGGCAAATGAAGTGCGGGAATATTGCCGGTCCTGCGATGTCTGCCAGCGGGTGGGGCATAACCGGGACCATCCGAAAGCCCCCCTGCAACCCCTACCCATTGTGGGCATCCCCTTTGAAAGGATAGGGATGGATATCGTGGGACCCTTGAATCCCCCCACCAAGACGGGGAAGAAGTTTATATTGACTGTTGTTGACTTTGCCACCCGTTATGCTTTTGCTCTAGCCTCCATCTCCGCCACCAGCCTGGCTAAGACTCTCCTCTCTCTTTTCGCCCGCCTAGGAATGCCCCACACGGTGGTTTCGGACTGCAGCACGGGATTCGTGTCCAAACTGTTTTAAAAAATGTGGGAACTGGGGTGTGTGGAGCACCTGACTTCGGTGCCATATCATCACGAGACCAATGGGCTGGTGGAACGTTTCAATCAGACTCTTGAAAAAATGATCAGGGCTTATGCGGCTAAGCACCCTGGGACTTGGGACCAAGCCCTCCCCTACTTGTTGTTTGCCTACCGGGACTCCCCCCAAGAAAGCCTGGGATTCTCCCCCAACGAACTGATGTTTGGAAGGGAGCTCAGGGGACCTTTGGCTCTATTACGGGCGGAATGGGAGGGGGTTGCCGCAGAAGCCTCCATGCCTGTGCATACTTTCATGCAGCACCTCCAGACTGTCCTTCGGGAGGTGAGGGAGACGGCGCAGCAGCATCTCGAAGCAGCACAGCAGCGGCAGAGCGCGTGGTACAACAGGACGGCTGTGCCACGGACTTTTGAAGTGGGGGACCAGGTGTTGGTACTGCGCCCCCAAAAGACGGACAAATTGTGCTTGAAGTGGGAGGGCCCAGGGACCGTGATTGGAAGGTCGGGGGAGGTGAATTATCAAGTGGCTTTCCCGGGACAAAAGGTATTCCATGTAAATATGCTGAAATTGTATGTGGAACGGGGAACGAAGGTGGGGGGAGTGCAGGAATGTGTGGAACAGGGAGACCCGGGCGGAGGGTTGTTGGCAGAGTGGGGGGAAGGGGGAGGAATGGAGGAGATCAAACTGTCCCCCTCTCTGTCCGAACAGCAGCGGCAACAGATCACCCAGGTCTTAGAAGATTTTCAGCCCATGTTCTCGGACCGTCCGGGATGCACCACACTCATACAGCACACCATCGACACAGGGAATAGCCCCCCCATACAGTCCCTACCCTACCGAGCGGTGGGGCCCCATGCCCAAGTCGTCGCCGATGAGGTCCAAGCCATGCGGGACTTGGGGATCATTGTCCCTAGCTTGAGCCCCTGGTCCTCCCCGATTGTGTTAGTAGCTAAGAAAGATGGGGGTGTCCGGTTCTGCGTAGACTACCGGAAAATAAACAAAGTGACCGTCCCTGACCCCTACCCCATTCCCAACATGGATGTGCTGTTGGAGAGGCTTGGGGGGTCCAAGTACATCACTACCCTGGATCTGACAAAGGGTTATTGGCAGGTCCTGCTCGATTCGGATGCTGCCCTGAAGTCTGCTTTTGTGACCCACCTGGGGTTGTTCCAATTCACCACCCTCCCTTTTGGGGTCCGCAATGGTCCGGCTACCTTCCAGAGGCTGGTAAACAGAATGTTAAATGGGCTGGGGGAATTCGCCTGTGCGTATTTAGATGACATCGCCATTTTCAGTTCCACCTGGGAGCAGCATTTGCAACATGTCCGCCAGGTATTTCAGAGGATTCAGGATGCAGGGCTGACGGTGAAGGCGAAGAAATGCCAGGTTGGGAGGGGGGAGGTGGAGTATCTGGGACACAAGGTGGGGGGAGGTAGTGTCAAGCCCCTAGAAGCCAAGATAGAGTCGGTGCGCACCTGGCCCCAACCCCAGACGAAAAAGCAGGTCCAAGCTTTTTTAGGGCTGGCTGGCTATTATCGTAAGTTCGTGCCCCATTTTAGCCAGCTAGCCGCCCCCCTGACTGACTTGTGCAAAAAGCGGCAACCCGTTAAGGTCCAATGGTCAGCCGCTTGCCAGGCAGCGTTTGAAGGACTGAAAGCCTGCCTGATGGCAACCCCTGTGCTGCAAGCCCCAGACTTTGAAGCCCCTTTTGTTCTGCAGACGGATGCCTCGGAAGCGGGGATGGGAGCCGTCCTGCTGCAGGAACGGCCAGAGCAGGGGCTGTGCCCGGTCGCCTTTTTGAGTAAGAAACTTTTGCCTCGGGAGCGGAACTTGGCCACTGTCGAGAAAGAGTGCCTAGCGATAGTGTGGGCAGTGACCAAGCTTCGCCCCTACCTGTGGGGCCGCCGGTTCCGGCTGCAGACCGACCATTCCCCCTTGTGCTGGCTGGATAGGGTGAAGGGGTCCAACCAGAAGTTGTTGCGGTGGAGTTTGGCCCTACAGGATTTTGATTTTTCCGTAGAGCACATCAAGGGTAAGGACAACATTGTGGCAGATGGATTGTCCCGGGCTTTCTCAGTAGAAGACAGTTAGATAGGGATTGGGGTGGTGGACCCCAATGCCATCTTTCCCCAAATGGGAGGGTGTGAAGAAAGCCCAAACACCAGTTGCACACACACACACACACAATTCCCCCAAGGGAGGGGGCGAGGGAGGAGGGATGAGATCACCGGGGAAGCAACCAGACAAGTCATCAGCCCCAACAAAGGAGGGCCTCGGCGGAGATCCACAAAAGTCCAGGAAGGACCATCAAGGAGCCATCAAGGAGCAAGGCAGTCTCAAAGAGCTGCAAAGTACCCCTACGTCACCTTCTTGCCTGGGCAGGAATAAGCCCACCTGAAACAAAGGGGCAGGCATAAGCCCCCACCTGACCCAGAGGGCGGGGAGAGCGGGAAATCCGGGGTAGAAAACCCCTCTCCCTTCCGGTAGTTGGTTGTTGGGAACCACGGGTACGCCAGGGCCAGATCCACCTTAAAGCAAGCGGCCCGGGTACGCCATTCTCAGCCACGTCGTGCCGATCTGGAGCTGGGCTGAAACGGACTAGGGGTATTGTCTTTAATCTAAGGACAGAGACGAGGTTCACTCTGCTAGCCTGGGAGCCTGCTGATTGGGTAAGACGGGGGTCAACTAAGGTTGTGTTGACAGTAAACGTATTCCTAAAGAGCTGCTAGTTCCGATCTGTACTATTGTATAAACAAATAAAAGCCTTATTTGGGCATTCAAAGGGCTGTGGTTTTTCCTCTTGTACGCGAAAGCCGATACGAGCCGTATCTCATTGCCGGTTAACCCTATAATTGCCGAACTCACGCAAAGGATCCGGTTGCTGATCCTTCACAGTTCCATTAATGGGCAGGCGGCTACCTGGGATGTTGGGTTAAGCCCAGGGGACACCTGCTATGGACTACGTAATCTACTCATCCATGCAGCAGCTGAAACAAATTGTACATGTAGTTTGTATGGCATGAATAAATACACATTTACAGATCCTAGCATGAGGTTTATTGTCTTATATGACATGGATAAATCATGCATGCACACTGTGGATCAAGGTTGAGAAATGGGCTACAAATGCAATAAAAATAAGGTATTTAAAAGCTGAACTAATGGAGGGGAGCTGCTGATACTCCTCACCTGGGGCTCCTTTTGGTTTATGGCTGCCCCTGGGAAATATGTGTGTCTGTTTGGGCCTGCTCCATGTTGTCAGCAAGTTTGTGCAGGAAAATAACAACAGGAACAATACCTTTGGTCAGGGGTGGGCAGCATGGGGGTGGGGCCCAGGGGCCATTTCTCCCCCCCTGACCTCCTGGGGGCTGCACTCCCACCAAAATTTGGCACTGGCAAAAAGATCAGTGGTTTATCACCAAATTTTTGCAGCAACCCACTACGGAGACTTATAAGGGACGCATTAAGCTTGTTTTCAAGCTAAATTTTCCCCTTTTAAGCCCCTGTAGTGGTTTGCAGCTGAAATTTGGTGGCAAACCATTGATATTTTTGCCACCTCTGTGCTGCTGCATTTTGGCAGAGGGGGCTGCACCAGAGGCCGGGAGGGGGGCATATTGTCCCTCTCTGCTTTAGGTCTACAATTTAGTTATCTATTTAAAATATTTTATTTAAATATGTTATTTTATTTTTTACTGTGTAAGCTGACCAGAGAATATTTATATTGAAAGATGGCATGGAAACTTTTAAAATAAGTAAAGAGCTTTTCTAAACGAGGTTGTTAATCCACTGTATCTACTTTTGGTTTCATGGAAGAACTGAGCACTACACAAAGAGTGTTTCCTTTCTTGCTTTTCCTCTACATAACCTCTAAGTGGCACTGTGGTATAGTGGAATAGTGTAATTACTCAATTGGAAAAAGTGTTTTCTGTTGCTTTTACAAATACTACTGCATTTTCCCTGCTCTAAAAAAACTTGCCAAAAGTGTTGTTTAAAAACAGAATCGAAACTGGAGGGTCATGATATCATCTAAAGAACCTGTAAACAACCGTGAGTAAGGAATGACGAGTGCACAATAAATGCCTTGCGTAGAAAAGCTCAAAATAGTCAGAACACGCTACACATACTCTTGATTCTCCTTAATTTCACCACTGGCCTTCCTCCTTTACTCCCAAATTCTATCCCCCATGGGGGGAGGAGGTAAAAAAAGCTTCCATTTACTCCAATGGAGTATTCCCCCCCCCCTTTTTAAAGAAAAACCCTCCGATGGGGGGGTGGCATTTCGGGAGAAAATGGGGGAGTGGTTTAATCCTTCCCTCCCCGAGTGTGCTGGTGCCTATCTGAATTGGGACTGCGCACAGTTACACTGGAGTAAAGAAAAATATCATGCTCAGCTGCACCTGCACAATTAGCAAAACATGTAGTTTGCCCCTTTGTCATATTTCCCTCTGAGATATGATGGGCCTTTCACATACTGAAAGACCCATCAGAGTATCAGAGCAGCCGCATACATAGAAAAGAAGGCCCTAAAGTCGAACATTGGTGATTTCTCATTTATTTTTGCCCCAGCAGTTCACACACGGGATAGTAAGCACCAAACCACAAAGAAGGTCACAACATCCTGACCTATGAGGGAGGCAGCCTCAAACACATTCAGGCTGTAGTCAATAGGATAAAGGAAGGCAGCTTCAGAGCGATTCACAAATCTATATTAAAAGTACTCATAAACATGCCCGTAAAAACATTTCATATTCACGCTCTATTTGCTTTATGCAAGGCCATAAAGCTGGGCACTTAAAAGATTCTGAAATGTAAAATCCTGTGCTGCGTGTCACATACCGTACATAGTTTCTTCTGCCTGCACAAAGAGAAACATTTTCTTTTTGTTAGGAGCCACACTGATTTAATTATAGTGTTTATTTTCTCTCTTACGTTATGCAGATGTTGATGGAAATTGTAATATTGCCTGCTTAAATCAACAAGGTAATATAACCACTAGTTAGAGTGGGAGGAAAGGGTTAACTGAACAATCCTCAGGGTGCATGTTTTGTAACCCCTCCTCCCTACTTCCTGCCTCTCTGTGGGCTCTCACTCTCTCTTCCTCTCCAACATGATGGACACACCCATATGAATAAACGGACTGTAAGTAAAACTAATAAATGTCTTCATTAGTTTTAAACCTTGTTTGGACAATCCATTTCCTTTTAAAAGCCTTTTTAGCAGGGTTCAGCAACCCATGTGGTGATAACCAGTTTCAATAACCAGGCTGTGCATAAGGGGGAAAACTCTGCTTTGTCCTACCCAGTATAGGACTGACTCCTTTCCATATCCTCCAACAGATGTAATGCTAATTCTGCACGGCACTAAAATTCTTTGATGAAATCAGCAGACGTAAATGCCAAACACACACACACATGCACATACACACAAGGTTGCTTTTTAGCTGCAGGAGTGGTGGAGGGGAACAAGACAGGTACTGACAGGATACAGAAGGCAGACAGAGCATGCTTGGAATTCCAGTGTAAATACGCCAGTGAACAATGGGAAATGGCACAGACACACGACTTGCAAGTGGCTCATTTACCTTGTTATCCAGCAAGTGAGTATTTCAAACAGCACTGGTGTCAGTTCAAAGGGACCCAACATTCCACAAGGAGAGGCTGTTGGGTAAAGAAGCCCCACCCACTCCTAAAACTTCCTTCCCCTGTAAGTAGCTTATGCCTGAAGCTGCTAAACATGCAGGCATAAAAACACACACACACCTGTATACCACAAAACAGAATTACAAGCTTGGGATACATTTTAAATAAACATGGCATAGTCTTCTTACACTACAGTAAGGGGGGTGGGGTGGAGGGAAGTATTATATTTGTTCCTTTGAAAATGATACAGTGAATTCAGATTATCAGCAAAGGATTACTACTAAGTCTTGGTTCTTCATCAGTCAGTGGAAAACTCAAAAATTCAGTTATATGCTAAAGTAAGCGGAAGTAATATTTACACATTAATACATCTTTTGCCCAAATACTTATCCACTTACAGGCTCACTGAGAGCAGTGCATTTCTGAACTACAGGAGTGGCATATCAATTCTGCAGCTTCCTACAGAAGTAGAGTGACTACTCAAAATATTACAAAACTGTTGTGTCTCCCCTAACTATTGCCCATGACTCCTTACATCATGTCAATCTGTTGAAAACTGAGGAGATACAGAATTTGTGGCTGAATTAGTAACATTAGCTTTCAATCCTGACATGAGTACCTCTATAGCTAGGAAAGTCTTTTCTTCCCTCCATCAGATACTAGGTCCAGTTTGCACGTTACAACAACCCATTTTTCCCCCCTAACCCTGGGTTGTTGTAAATGAAGCAGGAGCAAACATGCTGGTCCTCACTGTCCAATTTCTCCCATTGCAGCCAGGCGGAGCTAACAACTCAAGAGATTTCCTGTTTCTGGGTTGTTGATTGTGATGTGCAAACTGGGTATTCTGGGTTGTTGGGGGAGAGACAACCCAAAGTTGTAACCCATGGTTAAACTATAGGACAAGGTTTCAACTCAACAGATCACTAGACCATCTTAAAAGGGTGGTGAGAAGCTAAGCAAGTTATGCCTCATCAGAAGGAAACTGAAGGTATCTGGACCTTCCAAGGTACCCTTAATCTGGCTGTAAAAGGAAGATGGACAAGCAGGCAGTGACAAAGTGATGGAAGAGAGGAGTCTGAATTAGATCCCAGCTGAGCAGACAAAGTGCAATCACATCTGGGTGGCAGTAGCAGTTAATACAAAAGTGAGGGCTCTGATACGGCAGGTCACCTTAAAACTTTGGAACGAAGCAAGAATCCTTGTTTATGCAACTGAAGCATACAAATAAATCAGGATAATAGAGTGACATCCTGACCCTCATATCTAATCTCCTGAATTTGAATAACGTTGAGAGAAAAGGTCAAAGAGAAAGCCAAAGGTTGTTCATCTTAGGGTTACCACTGGCATTACATTAGTAGATGGGTCATGTCTGTACCTGCAAGTCTGCAAGCTGAGCAACTGACTTCCCCTCAAGGCACAGTGCCTGAGCCATAAATGCATTCAAGTCTTCCAAAGAGAGGCTGTCCACCTGAGAAAGAGAGAGAGAGAGATGATTTCTTTTAAAAGGAAACTTAGCTCAGAGCTATGAAAAAAGTACATACTTTTCTCCATTATCTAAATTCCTTCTTATAGGAACGTCAGTCTTGCACCACAGCCTTATTCATGCATATTTGTTTAAAACCCAATTATGCAAACAAACAAAAAAAGAGGCTTTCACAACACTAGCTCCTTGGCCCTTGCCTTCACCATCCTCCACACAAAGCTCAGCTTAATGTTTCATCTCTCATTTTTCCTTGAGGATTTTATAATGAGCTGCACACACTCAAATATCAACAGGTAACCTCAGTGCTCCTCATTTTTTCATGAATCATGGCCCCCCTTTCCTTCCTATGTTTACATTTGGGAAAACACATGGGGTTGGATCCAGATTTACGCTGAATCAACTGCACTGATGGAAGTGGAGTTTCCCGCCCCCTCTTTCCCACAGCAGTCCCCTCCAGCCCCCTGAAAATGCAACACAATGAGTCAGGAGTCCCTGCTGAATGGGTGAGCTGTGGGGTGGAGGAAGGGTAATCCCCCAAAATTGGGTGGAGGGACCTCCTGCAAGTGGAGCCCTTCCTCCCATGGAAGGCAGATCCAACCCATGATTTAGACTTACTTTGGAAGATATTATTTAGGTACAATCCATAAACGACTGCTATTTCTTTGCTGATTATGAAGCAAACCAATAATAAAGGCGCAGCCAGAAGGAGATCAGTATGGAGCAACATATAATACAACCAAGTTCCATATGAACATACAGTTGTCTAATCTATGTGAAAACATACTCTATGGGGTTTAGGTGTTCCATAATTTGACTTGAAGTTTTGTAGTGGTTTCCCGCTACAGTAGAGAGATGGCACCCTTACATTATTATAATTTGCTTTCAGTGCTTTAGGTGCAATCCATCAAATGCTAGTTCTGCTCAACTGTAAACTACTACTACTACTAGGAGTGAAGGCGGCAGGAGCAGGCAGAGGGAACATCAGGGCCTGCTCCGGTTGGACTGCCCCCCCCCCGGGCTAACTGATGCTCTGTTTTTGTTTTGTTTTTGTATTTAATTAGACTGTGCATCGCTCAGAGTGGCCAGATGACTGGCCAGATGGGCGATTCAAAAATAGAATAAATAAATAAATAAATAAATACTACTCTACTACCACCTCTACTACAACTACTACACAAAGGATCATGTCTTTGCTCTTTGTTAATCAGAACTGTTGTTTCATGTAATGCAGTTCTGAAGTTTGGGGGGGAAAGGCGGGTTACCTTTTTAAAATAACTTCCTTAATGTTTTGACTAAATTAATAGAAACATGGATAGAAAGCTGATGCAACTAAAGCAAGCTGATCTGAATGTTAGGTACAAAGGCAGGAACAAAGACTCATGTGACAGCAATTTCCTTTCTTGCTGCAGGCTATGGGAATTTATAGTTGGGAAACTGCTTTGACTGGTGTCTGTGTCTATTTTAAAGTTATCCTTAGTTTAAACTATTACTAAAACAACTACTAAAGAGAACATAAGAGCATAAGAAGAGCTGTGATGACCAGACCAAAGGCCTATCTAGTCCAGCGTTCAGTGGCCAACCAGCTGCCTGTGGAAAGCCCACAAGCAGGACATGAGCGCTCCTGTTTCCCAGAAACTGGCTTTGAGAAGCATACTCTCCTCCCCCCCCCCCCAATACTGCAGGTAATATATAGCCATCATGACTAGGAGGCATTGATAGCCTTATCCTCCATAAAAAGGAGTCAGGCCTTCTATGCAGGGCTCGACCCTGAAAGATATGAAGAATTAAGTGGCTCTGAGCATAGATTTCATAGATCATAGAGCTGGAAGGAGCCTGCAAGGCCATCGAGTCCAAGCCCCTGCTCAATGCAGGAAACTAGAGGAGGGGTCTCCCATCCAAGTAATAACCAAGCTTGACCCTGCTTAGCTTTCCACACTCAGACAAGCTGAGCCAGCGTGAGCCACTATGCATTGCACGTATAGAATGAAGTGTGGTTCCCAATCAGACCTGAACTCTAGCATCTCTTTTCCTAGAAATTAAGTAGCATGTCCGCTCAACAAGATCTGCCACGGACGGCCTTCTCCTTGTCCCTTCAGCCAGAGCAGCTAAACTGGTGGGGATGAGGAAGAGGGCCTTTTCTGTGGCAGCCCCCATATTGTGGAACTCTCTCCCTAGTGAGCTCTGCCATGCCCCCTCTCTGCTGAGCTTCCACCGCTCACTAAAAACATGGCTATTCAGGCGGGAATATGGGGTGGGTTAAGATTTTAAAATTTTATACTGTTTTAAATGTATTTTATATTTTATCATGTTGTACATCGCCCAGAGTGGCCGGCTTGCCGGCCAGATGGGCGATTTATAAATACAACAAATAAATAAATAAATAAATAAATGTATCAATGCCCATTTGAGACACACATAATGAGATTAGTAGAAATGCAATTTATTTTTACCACAGCAGAACTGTACTGGTTTGAAAAGGGGTAATTTCCCCACTCTTCAGTTTATCCCACTTCAAAAATGTGTGTGGAAACCCTGTGAATCAGATCTTTTGGTTGTACCTTGTAGGCAGGGCTTCTCCTGTCCTGTTTTCCTTACCCCTTCCTTGGACTAAAATGTGAAATAAACTTCAACTAAAGATCGGTTGCAATGTAACACACAAATACATGGGTCTTTACAGAGAGACTTAAAAAAAAAAAAAAAAGGAGAAAGGAACTCAAAGTGGAACAGAAACCACACTGTGCTCACATATCCCTACAAAACATAGAGGGGGGTGGGGTTGGATCCAGGTTAAGTATACTTAGAAAACATGACCAATTTAAGTCCCATCAATTTCAATGGGTTTACTCGAAGTACGACTAAATCTGGATTGAACCCCAGATGCTTTTCCAATACAAGAGCATCTGAACAAATGGGTAATCAAGTCTAAATACGCTCTAAGCCATGTGACCAGCAGCACATCAGATAAACACCAAATAACCTGAAGAACAGACAAGGCCTACATTTTCCAAAAATGTTTACTAGAAGCTAACTTACTTACTCCCTTCCTGAGGTGGAGGAAAGGCAACCCTTTGGAATAACTATTTTGCTATCCCGGGTGACCGGCCAGATGGGTGATTAACAAATATAATAATAAATAAATAAGTTTCCAACTTATAAGCAACATAACCTGTGGCTTATGCTGGCTCAGCTTGCCTGAGTGTGGAAAGCTAAGCAGGGTCAAGCCTGATTATTACTTGGATGGGAGACCCCTCCTCTAGTTTCCTGCATTGAGCAGGGGTTGGACTCGATAGCCTTGTAGGCTCCTTCCAACTCTATGATCTATGAAATCTATGAAATTCCAACCATGTTGGAATAAATAAATATAATAAATAAATAAAGCCTTCTGACTGGCAATGCTAGGAGCCTTCCATCTAAGGCTGCACTCTTATACATACTTACCTAGGAGTAAGTCCCACTGAATTCAATGGGGCTTACTTGTGAGTAGATGCACTGTAAGGAAAGAAGAGATCAGTCAACCTGTTACTTTGATCTAGAGATATATTTTTACTCATCTATACAGATCTCCTGCACATATGGGCATGAAGAGATCAGTTACAAAATTAGGGGTTTCTTTACTTGCAGAATGAGGTACAGCAACAAGCTGCAGACGGCAGCAACAGGAGCTTCTAGAGTCTGGAGTTCCTCTGCTAGATCTTGAAGTTGAAAGCATGCCAGAAATGTACAACAGCGTCGCTTTTCATCCTCTGGTCCCCTGCTGAGCCACAGCGATCTCAAACTAGGAGTGCCACCTAGGAAAGAAATCCCCGCTTGGATTGCTGTAGAAGCAAGCCACGGCAAGCTTTGCCCATTGAGATTCAACAGGAAATGATGGCTCACCTCTTTTTTTCTTTCTTTTTTTAAAGTTTACAGTAAGTACAGTGCAAATATGAATGACTCTCAAACTGAAGAAATATCAAAGACAGGGCCACTCAGACCTAGGGACAGCAGGGGTGGGAGGGGATGACATTTTACAGTGGCATAGGATTATGAGGCTGAAAGATTTGGTGTAATTTGTAAAATGGATTTGCCTGCGTAAGCAAAAGACGTAGCCATTGTAAGTTTAACAAAGATCTGGGTGATCTGAGGCCGCCTGACCCTTTTCACTTCCTTCTCATACATATTTTTGGGCTGCAGTCCAAGCACTCTGTCAAGGATCTCCTTTAATCTCTCCCCTCCTCCCCCACCTTGTCACCTCAGTACCTGCTGTGCAGCTCCTAGCCCAAGCATGCTGCAACTTGGCAGGCAAGTTTCTTTAAAAGGAGACCCTTCTGGGCCTCATGTTACAGCATGGGAAGGTGCCTTGGCTCAGAAGGTCCCCAGCATCTCCAGGCAGGGCTGGGAAAGACCTCTTCTGAAACCCTGGAGAGCTGCTGCTAAGTCAGTGTCAACAGTACTGGGCTAGATGGACCAATGGTCTGACTTGGTATAAGGCAGCTTTCTATGTTCCTATCTAACAGCACACCAACTTTCTCCCAGGTCCCCACTTGTGGCTCTATTCCTGCAACGTAGGGGCAATACTGCAGAGGCAGGGAGATGAGAGGTGACTCTGCATTCTGCTCATGCAAGATTGCAGCCTAAATCATGCTGCACACATTGTTTCTAGACACCTTTTTGTCCCTTTATATCTTATTGTTAGTGACTGGAAAAGACGAAATTTGATTACTAGATGTGTTACTTTCAGCTGAGTAATACGGAGTATAAAATGCAAAGCTGTATTTAGATAAAGTCCTGCTGGAAACTATTTTGACTTTGTCTTTTGGAGAAACAAAGATGCCAGTTTTAAGATGGTTTAAGCTGCATTTGGTAACACATCTTTCTTTCTTTTTAAAATTACAAACAGAAGCTGTGTTCCTTTGGGTGAACCACCTGGCTACTATAAATGATTATAGTGTTGAGGTGTCAAACAGTGGGTGAAAGAAATGTTTGTTTATTTAGCAAACAAAACTCACTTAACCAAATGGTACTTTTGCCCAGGGAGACAAAACCGAAAATAAATATTTTGACCATCACCATCAAGATGTGTTTTCTTTCATATATATTCCATGAAAAGGTTTTCTTTCATATATTCTATGTGTGAATATATTCTAAGATTAGCATCCCAAACTTGGAGAAAATTTGTGCTTTCCCAGTTCATATGGGGTGGAAACTACCACTGAATGCAAGTCTGCAAATTTTTCAGTTTTTCACAAATTAGGGGTACTTCCACTCCAACATCCATAGATAGATGGATGGATGGATGCTGAGATATATATATGGGCAGCATCCAACAGCACTGTTGTGTAAGCAGCCCCTCCCGCGATTCCATTGTGCAAGTGGGACCCACTGGTTATTTCTATGTAAACCCTGCACAGGGAATGGTTCTCATTCCCCACACCCTCCTTCCCCCCTTCTCCTGAATGCGGCGCCCAGGAGGAAGGGAAAAGCAGGCGGGGACATGGAGAACCAGCGGGGCACGCCACCGCCACCACCAGACCCTTGCTGCTGCCACCGCACAGTTTCTTGCTGGGTTGTAAGTTGTGGGTTGTTCACCATGGTTTGTTATCTTGGCTGGGTTCAGACAACACAATAACCCACATTTCAACAACAACCCATGGTTCAACGACAACCCACACTCAACCCTTGAGTGTGGGTTATGCGTATACAGAGTAGAATTCTCACTGGAGTCAGGCAGAGCACTCCTCTTTCAATCTGCTGTGCCTGGTGAACCACTTGGGGGCTTGGAGAGGACTGGACAGCCAGGTGATCTTCTACCTGGAGGACCTGCAGGAGGGTTTACCTGGAGCAAATTGCTTGGCCATGTTGGAGTGCACTATGCTGTAGTTTGCTTAACATGGAGCGACAGGGTTCTCTGGAACATGTTCTCCATTCTCATGCACAGGCAGTTGGGGGTGGGGAGGAAGAGATAGATTGTGGCCAACAGGCCACTACGTGTCAATACAACAAATCTAATTGCTCTAATTGCTCTTACATCCCCCCCAAAATATTATTTTTCTACCGTCCACTTCTAGGTTTTAACATTCAAGTACTGTATAAGTTATCAGCATCTGAGTGAATCCAAATGAAACATTCTTGAATTTTTTTGGAGAAAATTTCACAAATTGATAAAAGAACTGAGGGTAAAAGTTGTGACTCTATGTTAAACAGTATGTTAAACAAATCATTCACTTGAGTGGAACAAGATTCCATCCTGTCCTTTCTTTCCCTTAATAACAACAGAGAAAAGCGCATGGATAGATGAGACGGGTGCACATTTATATATGTTCCAAAATTAGTCTTTAAACAAGTAAACAAAATGTTAAATTTGTTTTTACTAGTCTGACTTAGATTGAAATGCAATAACCTCCTACCAAAGCATTTTAAGATTTAAAAGTGACACATGGCCAAGTTCCTTATTTGGTGAGCTACAGATTCATGCCGCAGAAAATTAAAAGGTTCATGAGAGAATTTAAGGCATACAAACATAGACTGCAGATTTTTTAGAAAAATATTTGTTTTGGAACAGAACACTAAAAATAAACTCTGGAAGTCCTCCTCTCCTTCTTTACTAGTCTGCACTGAAATAGAAGGGAACAGTCTTTCATTATGGAATTAGTAGAAAATATGGTTGAAAGGCAATTTATATTATAAAGTTTTGTTTCCTGGGTGTTTTTGGCTGAAATTCCTCATACTTCTACACAGCCTCATACTTTTATTCTTTGAAAAGCTATTTCCAAGTGTGATGGATTGGCGTCATTGCATCTACCCAAGAAGGGAATTTCTCCATTTTATGAGATGCAAAATTATTTCCAATGCTGTATCTGCTGTACAGCTGCACATGTAACAGCACCCACCTGCAGATCAGGCCACACATGGGTTTGGGAGGCATTTGTACATACCCAACATGCAACTAACCCAGCAATATGCACTACTGTAGATACAGGCTCAGCTTTTAAAGTTCCTCAGTCTCAGAGCTAAACCACAGAAGGTGCAATCTTATGCATGTTTAGACAGAAAAAAAGCCTACAACTCCCGGCATGCCTGAGCCAGTGTGGCTGGCTGGGGCATGCTGGGAGTTCTAAGCCTTTTCTCTGTCTAAACATACATAGGATTGCGCCCACAACATGTTAAATATGCAGTGTGCAGCTTAGCCTCTCTTTCTTATTTACTTACAAGTAAGCATGTGGGGCCCTGATCCTGATCAGGACCATTGCACATGCGTAGGAGAGGTTTAAACTTGTTTGTCTAAATCCTACTCATCTACCCCACATGGGGGCTAAAGAAAGAAAAAAGTCTCCACTGGTGCCAATGGAGGCTTTTCCCTTTCTTTAGCCCCCACAAAGAGGGGGGAACAAACTTAGAATGTCAGCTATTTGCTACATTTAATACCTTATTGAATCCATCGGCTGGTTGTGATGAGAATCACGCAATTTGTGATCTTACAGCAAGCGACTTGGCTTCCTTTTTTGTTCAGAAAGTGTCTACAATTGTAAATTCATTTTCGCTGGATGGGTCTTCACCACCATTTTTGTCAGCAGGTTTGCCACAGCCTTCAGCTCAGTTTGCAGACCCGTCTCTTCAGACTGGGTTTGACTTTGTTCAGTTACTGAGTCAACTGTGACACAGTTTATTTCCTCTTCTCCTCCTACCTCGTGTCCTGCTGGCCCTTTCCCATCCTTTCTTTATTTGACGCTTTTACCTTTGTTTTTGCCTCATATAACTTATCTGGTGAATTCTTCAGTTTCACTGGGTATTTTTCCGGAATGTTTCAAGCATGCTTCTGTACGCCCCATGTTAAAAAAGCCTAATTTAGACCCTTCAGCTTGTGTTAATTACCGCCCTATTTCACTTCTTCCTTTTCTTTCTAAGATTTTAGAAAGAGTAGTTCTCTCCCAATTGATGACTTATTTAATTAGATTTAATCTCCTAGATTCTTTTCAATCAGGGTTTCGTTCAGGCCACTCCACAGAAACAGCCTTAACTTATGTGATGAATGATATCTTAGTGGCGAAAGCTCAGCGTCAAACATCTGTGTTGATTCTGCTGGATCTTACGGCAGCTTTTGACACACTCGACCACCATATTCTGCTTTCAAGGTTGGCATCACTGGGAATCAAGGGCAATGCTTTATCTTGGTTTGGTTCCTTCCTTTCTAATCACTCTTGTTCTGTTTTGTTTCAGGGTTCAGTTTCAGATGTTTTCCCGTTATTAGTGGGAGTTCCACAGGGTTCAGTCTTGGGTCCTCTTCTATTTTCATTGTATACTTGTCCTCTTGGACGTTTGGTTTCTGATCGGGGTTTTCAGTATCACACCTATGCAGATGATACACAGGTATATCGAAGCTTTGCATCCATTGATACTGCAGTGTGGCAGTCCGTGACGGAATGCCTGTCAGGCGTTTCCTCATGGATGACCGCACATCATCTGAAATTGAACATGGATAAGACTGAAATTCTGGTATTTCAATCTGATCGTGTGTCAGCTCCCTTATTATGCCCTTCTTTGCATATCCAGGGCTCAGTGGTGGCCCCGGTTTCAGCTGCCAAGAGCCTCGGTGTTTTGCTGGATGATCGTTTGTCCTTGCGTCCTTTTATTAATAGGACTGCTAAGGCATGTAATTTTCACCTTTTGAACATTCGCAGGATTCGCAAGTTTTTGTCTCCTGAAACAGCCCATCTGCTTGTTCAGGCTTTGGTGGTATCCCGCTTGGACTATTGTAATAGCTTAATAGCTGGCTTGCCCTCTTCTGTGCTTCTTCCACTGGTTCTGGTTCAGAACAGCGCTGTTCGTGTTGTTCTGAACTTGCCCTGATACTCCCATATTACTATGGCCCGTAGGAATCTTCATTGGCTACCCATTCGGACTAGGGCCCAATTTAAATTATTGGTTCTTGCCTTCAAGGCTTTGCGCTCTAATGTCCCTCATTACTTATCATCTAGGCTTTCCTGGTATGTTCCTGGTAGGAATTTAAGATCAGTGGGCCAGGGATTATTAGCGGTCCCACCGACACGCTCTGCCTTGTCAAGGCTGCGAACCTTTCAGGACCTGGTTCCACTTTTGTGGAACAGGCTTCCCATGGACCTCCGACTGGAGGAGGATCTTTCCCGCTTTCGAACGGGATTAAAGACTTATCTTTTTAGTCAGCCAGAATGAGTGGTTGGGCTAATGTGGTGGTTGCTGGGATTTGATACTGCATAGTAAGTGGTTGGTGTTGGTTATTTTATTGTATTGTTATGTTTACTGTATATGCTATTTGTCCCGCCCTTTGGTATAAGGGGCGTTATAAATAAATGTTTATTATTATTATTATTATTATTATTATTATTATTATTATTATTAGAAAATAAGCATCTAGAGGGGGGTATGGTTTGAACACCACCCCTCCATCCATGTGCGATAGCCCTGATCTGAATCAGGACCCTACATGCTTACTTGTACTATCTCCTTAATATCTCCTTTTCATATAATCCAGGTAAGGCAGTGGAAGTCCTGAACAGAGCCCGTAGTGGATAAAGGTGGAAAAAAGGTGGAAAAAAACCTGAAGTTCAAATCCAGACAAGACAGAGACATTAATTGTGAGCAAGGTCTGGTTGGGGTTGCACTCCCCTAAAAGAGCAGGTGTGCAGTCTGGGAGGACTGTTGGATCCACCTCTTCTCCTGGAGGCCCAGGTAGCATTTGCGCCAGGAGTACCTCTGATCAGATTTGGTCAATACATTAGCTGCGGCTGCTTCTAGAAAGATGGGACCTGGCTACTGTTATTCATGCCTTGCTAAACACCAGACTGGGCTACAGTAATGTACTCTATGTAGGGCTGCCTCTAAATATGGTCCGAAAACATTAAATGGTTCAGAATTTGGCAGACCACTTGTTAGGGGGAATGGGGCACGGATAGTACACCTTACATATACTGAAAGAAGTGCGACTCCCAAATATTTTATTTGTAAGGTAGGTTGGCCTACAAAAGGGCATGGCTTTATTGGTGGGGGCACCTAGCTGTGGTACATCCTCCCCAGATGAGCCCAAGTCCTCTCAGTTCGGTCTTCCATAGATCAGTGAAGATCATTTTATTCCAACAAGCATATGAGAATTAATTCTGTCTGGATCTTTGTTCATGTTTTATGTGGATATTGTACTGGCTTGCCATGGATTTTTTAATTATTATTGTAATGCTGTTCTTCTGTTTTTCAAAGTGTGGAATTTTACTGGTTGAAGTTTGTTGTTTTTATATGTTGCAAGCCTCCCTGAGGGCTTATAAAGCCATCTTGGCAGACCACCCATTTCAAAAATAAATGCATTTACGTAAGTTGACTTTTGAAAGTTGTCTGGGTCTCTAAAACCAAAACATCTCAAAGAATATCTAACCAACATTACAAGTCTTTAACTGTCAAATATCTTATATTTAGATCAAGTTTCAATACAAGAGGAAATTTCATTCTACCTGGGAGTTGCTTGGCTTGTATTAGGTCTGGTTGCTGCAGGGAGTTCCCAGCGTACACAAACCACTCCTTTACCACAGGACAGGCTCCGTGGACATCTAAAGAATAGAGAATTGGATCAATGAACTCATGTAAGAATTGACATTTTACAAGTAGATGTTTTGACCCCTTTAAATACAAGAAAACACTGATTTAGGCGGCAATCTCATAGCTATTTACATGGGAGTAAGCCCCACTGGCTACATTGGGACTTACTTCTGAGTCAACGTGCATAGGATTGCACTGTTAGGCTGCCATTCTATACCCACTCACCTAGGAGTAAGTCCATTGTTAGTGTATTTAGGGCCAAATGGGTTAAACAGATAAATTAAAACAAGAGTATTAGAAATGAAATGGGAAATTACTAATACCCAATTCTATAGATTTGCATAGCCGTGATGTGACCACAAGACAGAGAGCAGCATGTACTGCCTTAGCTACATCAGCATTCTGGGAAAGCCAAGTAAGCCAGATCTATCTTGAAGATGGTGCAGGGAAGTTGCAATCACATGTTAGGTGACTACTGTATTTCGAGGGCATATGTTTGCACCAAGCTTCATGATAGCTGAATGACCTTTAAGATAGTGATAAGATCTTCGGGAGAGGTCCCTGTGCATCCTGCTGATTTGAGTTGTGTTTGGTGAGAATGAGAGAGAGAGTGTAAGAGGGTCTTTTCTGTGGCCACTCACAGACTGTGGAATTCTCACTTGAGAGAGACTTATCTTGCCCTTCATTGATGGCTTTTCACCACTAGGAACATAAGAAGCTGCCTTCTACTGAGTCAGACCACTGGTTGATCTAGTCCCATATTGTTGACACAGACTGGCGGCAGCTCTCCAGGGTGTCAGGCATGGGGTTTTCCAGCCCTACCTGGAGATGCTAGGGATCGAACCTGGACCGTCTGCATGCTTACCGTATTTTCTTCTACCACAGAGCAACAGCAGGCTCTTTGTAAAGGCTAAAATAAAGAAAACTGGGAGATACAGTTACTTGGTCTATGGACATCCCTTCTGAAATCGAACAGAACAACTGCCTTGCAGGATCATGCAAAATGTTCACTATCTGTACTAGAGCATCCTGTTCCCATTGTGATCATCCTGATGCAACTGTCCCACCCCACCACTTTAAGACAGGCATGTGACTAGGAGGACTTTGCTTGGTTCTCCAAGCCCCCAAAGGAGAGATTGGCTGGCAGGAAGCAGAACCTTGTTTGAGCCACCAAGTCACTGCCTCCTCCCCTCTCCAAACTGGAAGGAGTGTGCGGCAAATAAGACCTTGAACAGCCCTGATGTCAAAGATAACAAGGACAGATTGGAGCTCAACCCTTTTACGATCCTTTCATCCTGCTGGAACGCAAGAGTGTCACTCCTCTGCTCCCTCCACCAGGCAGCCATCTGGAAATGGGGGACTGGTTGATAGGCCTCTGTGATCTCCCATTGCCTGATGAGAGAGAGGGCTGCCTGACCAGGGCAAGGAGCTGCAGGACAGTCACTACAAAAACAAAAGGTTTCAGAATAAGGTTGTCTTGGGAACAGTTCCCAATTAACTGGAGTTCTATTTTTAATACAGCCATAGAACTTTGACTGATCAATCGGTTTGATGAATCAGTTAAAACTGCAGCGCTACTTGGGAGTCAGTCTCACCATCTTCAATAAAGTTTACTCCCGGCAAAGTGTGCATAGGATTGCAGTCTTAGTTGTACTTCACAGAATACTTCATCTTTACTCTTAGTTCTTGATGTACCGTAAATGGAAATATTACAGATAGGGACAATGCAGGCTTCAGGTTAAGGGCCCTTGGGCAAGACACCCTCAATGGACTCCCCTCCCTCAGTGAGTCTACCTTCTCACTACCATTGTCACAAACTGTTATTGCTCTTCATTCACTCTCCCATCATTGCTACAGCTTGCTGGCTTGACAGGCAGAGAGCCAGTGAGCAAGTAGTCAGTGGCATCTACTGCTCCTCTTTCTCACCACCTCCATTGTCTGGGACAGAGCGAGAGACAGGTGAAGAAGCAGGTTGCAAGGGTGAAGAAAAGGAGCAACTCCAGGCGGCTCTTGTAGGTGGGCCCCTGCTGGGATGTGGACCCTCGGCAGGTGCCCAACCATGCCTACCCTTGATGCTGACGCCTGGATAGGGCAAATCCCCCATATGGATACTGTCTTGCAGGATCATGCCAAACTGGAGAAGTGCATTTCTTAGACACTGAACAGTAGCAAAAGATTTGGCGGCATTACAAATCAAAAACCATGTTGCTTTTCTGTAAGTAAAAATAAATGCTTTTAGAATTCAAAAATCCTATGTATCAACTTCATTTCATCCCAGATTCTGTGTTGACTGGTCATATAGTTTGGGATACATTTTTTTAAACTTCCTGTTATATTTCACATAATTCATTGTTCAGGCACTCTTATTGCCTATGTAATTTTGAAAAAGGAGGCAACGCTGTGGGGGGAATCCTTCAACCTAATTTAGGATTATTATTTCAACCCCTGCAAAAAATCATATTTTTTGTTAAAACAACAAAATGTTTCTGGTTCTTTTTTTTCTTTTTTTTTACCTTTTAAGCTATAGTCTAAACATAACCATTTTGCTCTACTTTCTGATCATTAACAGCTTCCATGAGTGTTTTATTGCAGCACTTAAAAAAAACCCTTAAAAGGTTCAAAAATGCACCAGCATGCAAATGCACACCGTTCCTGTTTTAATTATTTCTAATGGTCTTCTCCTTATTAATTACATGTAGAATGCCTACAGCACCAAGGCCTAAATTTCATACAGATGTAAGTCTCTCAAATGTGGATTTCATAATTCAAAAACATCTTTTGAAAAGCAATTCAGTAACAATGTGGTCCAGCCAGTGTCTTTGCTCCCAACCTCAAGCATTACACAGTGAATTCCAGCACAGCCCTTACCTTTTACAGACTCCAGCAGGATCGAATAGATATGCTGACGAGCAAGGCAATAGATATGTGCCTGTCCAGGAAGTTCTGCATCCATTTCGTCTTCCAAGGTGTTGCTGCATTCAACTTCTCCCCTACTCAGGATGTTGTACACCATATAGCTTTCAGCTCTCACATGTTGCTGTTTCGCTATCTGTCCTCAGGAGAACAAAAGGGCTTTCTTTATTGTCGCTGTTGTCATTTTACATTTTATAGCTTTGGGAGACCAATGAGGATTTAACTGTAGAGGAGAAGGACAAATGAACCTAACCCCAAAAACAAAAGACTTGCGGCAATGAGGAAAATGATAAACTCTGAGAGCTTCTGCTATTGGGTGACTCATAAACTGAATTTAAAAAATAATCATACAATATGCCTATATACCGTAATACATGAGTATGTACATATGTACACACACACACACACACACACACACACACATATGTGTGTGTGTGTGTGTGTGTGTGTGCGCGCGCCAAGGTACAACAGGCCATTTGTAATTATATGAAAAGGACTTCAAGGGTTTAGTTACCTGAAATATCTCCTGATCTAAACACAGTGGCACATCTTGTTCCAGTGATGCTACAGAGTGATGTGAGAAGTCACAGGAAAGCCATGGAGACTGCTGCCCAGGCAGGAGATAAGACTCTATTCCTCTGCAAAGTATAGACTTGTCTGAGCCCCAAGGCAACATTTCTGCCAAAGTGATCAAACTATCATATGAACGTGGAATAGTTGAAATGTAATTGGCCACAGCGAGAATCATGCTTGTCCTTTTATCAGAGCACCGACTTTTTGCACAGGATGAAGCTATGCATTGATTCCGAAAACCTTCCATAGCCCTCTCTGGAATTATATCTGTGCCAAGGAGGCAGGCAAAAAGGGGAAGATCTGTTACATGGAGGCCCAGCACGCTGCAAAGATTCTGCCTTGAGAACATGATCGTTTCCAGCTTCTCTAAGCAGAGCTTATTAATGGAAAAACAGGGAGCAGTGTCATAAATCAGATAGTCAGTGTCTTCTCCAAGGATTCCCATGCAATTGTTACGCAGTCCATACAACGCCACTTCATAGTCTGCCTCTTGCAATGAACATATTGTCTCTTGACCAAGGGTCTTCAAGGCGAAGTGTGTAAAAGTGGCCAACCCAGACGGAATAAAGAACATCCCTCTCCCGGGTTGCTGCTTATTGGTCTTGATGAACTGAAAGATCCTGGCTATTTCTTTGTTATTTTTCAATCTCCGTTTGACCCATTCATTCCGCTTTTTCTGCTCCACCAGGCCATCAAAGTAGAATACCAGTTTGATACCAGCTGTTGAGAAGGTATTTATGAAACCATCCAGATTAGACAGATATTCACTCCACTGGCCACCACAGACCCAAGATTCCGGTGTGTACCACTGTCGAAGACAAGACATGGCATCTACCACAAGAACAGGAGCAGATCCAGGATACCTGCTGCGATGGTTTTCAGCCATTTCTTTCAGGTTTACTACCATACACCCACCTGGACAGGCATTGGTCACAAACCAAAGCAAGCCTCTAACACCCATACTTGAGCTCTATGTAAAATTCAATTGCTTCAGCGATCTAAAAAAAAAAAAAAAGGAAAAGGGAAAATAGAAAGATGAATTAGGACAATTTCAATAAACAAGACCATCATAAAGAGGTATGAGTTAGAGCATTACAACAGGGAGCGATATATTGTTGCTGGGAAAATTAATCCCCCCCAGCTCCTCTGAGGATTGCAGCTAAGCTTAGATGGAACAGGGAAGTCTGAGGGGGGTTGGCAGATGATGTCAGTGTCCCCGCTAATAAAAAAGTGTCAGCACGACATCTCTGTGAGCACTTTATGTATACGTGTGTGTGTGTGTGTGTGTGTGTGTCTGTATCTATCCTTGAAGTTTGTATATACTCCCCTCCAGCACAATCCATGCATACACACCTAGACTGCTGTGTTGCTGCTTTTAAGTAGCCAAAAGTAGACACGCTATTACCCCCCCTCCCCCAAAAAAACCTTACTTGCAAATAAATTGTTGTGCCATTGTTACTGAAATGCTACTTTAAAGGATTAGTATACAAAGGGTAAAATATGCCTGGGGTGAACAATGATATAATAAAGCCCTTAGACAATGGGCCGGTTTGCACGATCAAACAGCCCACCTTGGCTTATTTAAGCCACAGTGGGTTGTGGTGCATGCCCGTGGCCATTTTGAATATTCAAGTCACAACTGTAATATTCAAGCCACAACCCTCGCAGAATCCTAAAACAGGCTGGGTTTGGATGGCATGACAAACCCAGCGGACACCGCGGCTCATAGTGGCTTAAATAAATAAGCCACAACAAGCCACGGCCATCCTGCGAACCTGGTCACTCAGACATACTCCTCTCTTCCGAAACAACTCTAGGTCTGCAAAGAATAAACACAACTCATGAGCAAAGCTTTTCTGTTCCCAGTTGCTACAGAATGTTTAGTACCAGCACCCTAACTGTCAGTTGCATTACTTACCCTCCCCACTTTTCACTTTCGCAGCAGCATAAGTTCAGCTGCCTGATTTGCCACTTAAGCAACAAACACAAGTCCTCCCCAGCAATCCCATTTTAGAACTTGCACAGGACACCGTATCATCATCCAGACTAAGTAAAGACATGGGACTTGAAAGTGTACATAAGGCATGGAGAAGCAACTCAGTCTGATCCTACAACTCGAACCACTAGAAATAGGGCTCCAACGTGGTGCCCATTGGCACCTCTCTTAGCACCCACCAGGCTCCCTGCAGCTCCTGATTTTTATTTTATACACAATTTTTTTTAAAAAAATTATTTTTAAAAAATGCTGCCCCTCCAGCGCCATCTTTATTTTGGTTCAAAAGAGTGGTTTTGTGTTTGGGAGCTCAGCCCCCCATCTCTGCATTGCACTTGTTCTTGGGGAAGTTACTTTTCTTTTAGTCTCACCAGTTTGCCTTCTTGGAAATGAGTGTTTTGTGACCAGCCATGCCCACCATGGCAGCCATTTTATGTATGGGCAACCCCCTCCCAAGGCAGGCATTTTGTGAGAGCATCCACGACACACTCTCAGAAACCCACAAGCAGGACATGAATGCAACAGCACCAAGTTCCCTGCATATAGTCCAGTATCAGAGGCAGTATGCCTATGTACTCCAGTTGCAGGGGAACATGGGCGGGAAGGTGCTGTTGCACTCATGTCCTGCTTGCGGGATCCTGTGGGCAGCTGGTTGGCCACTGTGTGAACAGAATGCTGGACTAGATGGACCCTAGGTCTGATCCAGCATCAGGGCTCTTCTTATGTTCGAATAGTCATCAGCACTAGTGGCCATTGCTAGCCTTCTCCTCCAGAAATCTGTCCCCTTTTAAAGCCATCTAAATTGGTGGCCATCACTACACCTTCTGGAAGTGAATCCCATAGTTAGACTATGCGCTACGCAAAAAAAGTACTTCCTTTTATCTGTCCTTAATCTCCCACCAATCAGCTTCATGGGATGACCCCATGTTCTAGTATTATAAGGGAGGGAGAAAAATGTCTCTCTATCCACTTTCTCCACCATGCATACTTTTGTACACCTCACATCTCATGTGCCTTTTTTTTCTTCTTCAAAGCTGAGCAGTCCCAGATGTTGTAACCTTTCCACATAGGGGAGTTATTCCAGCCCCTTGATCATTTTAGTTACTTACTCTTTTCAGGATTTTTTCCAACTCTGCTGCATAACAAAAGGTGAAATTTCCTATCCTTCAATTACTGAAAATTTAAAGAATGCAAGGACAGAAGAAAACCATGTTTTCAAAATGAAACTCACTGGGTGACTTTGGGCCAGTCAAAGAAAAATCAAAGTCATTAAAATCTCAACTAATCACAATTTAAAAAGTCTAGGTTTTAAAAAATGAATTGGCTCTCCAAAAAAGCAAATATGACCATTCTGATTCTTAATGATGCAAGATTTTCTTTTACATTACTGAAAAGAAATTCTCCTCATTTCTAACACAAATAGTTAAGAAATTCACTGCACCTTTTAATTAGGCTGGCATCTTATCTTTCACACTGCTGATTTCTCACGTTTTCAGTTACAAACTATCTCCAAAGTGTTACATTCAGTACTCTCTAGTCAAAAAATGGTGATTAAAGATTGTGAATGTGCAACTTGAAAAGCTGCCTGTGGGTTTACTTCCTAGCTCCATGTTTTAAAAATTCCCCTTATGTGCAATTTACAAGTTCCTTTTCACTGTAACGCGAAAATATATTTTTGAAGCAATCTAGATCTAACACGAAGTTACTTTTTACAGATGCTACTAAATGTGCTTCCGAGGTGCACAGACACAAGCTTCTTTCCAGTGCACCCCCTTATGATACTAGGTTTTGCCACAGTGAGTTGCATAGGTCTTATGGCAAGTGCAGGGCTGAGCTATGGAAATATGCCACCCTAGTTTAGCCTTAATACTATTCATCCTGGCCTTGTAAATAAGCCCACAAAAGTTACTAGCCTGCAAAAATTTCTGCTAGCCTGCAGGGGCTGGCAGAGGAGGGACGGAGAGGTCCATCTGTTCTCCAGCAGCCCACTGCATTTCCAGTTCTCCTTTGCAAACCTAACTCGCCTGAATGCAATTTCTTGTCCCTATTGGCGACCAGGCGAGTGCTTAAATACAAGGCCTATTTATTTATATTTATACCCCGCCTTTTTTCCTGCAAGGAACCCAAGGCGGCTTACATAATCCTCTTCCTCCTCTCTGTTTTATCCTCACAACAACCCTGTGAGGTAGGTTAGGCTGAGAGTCAGTGACTGGCCCAAAGTCACCCAGTGAGTTTCATGGCTGAGCGGGGACTAGAACCCAGATCTTCCGAGTCCCAGTCCAACACTCTCACCACTACATCACACTGGCTCTCTATAATTTCTATGTTTCATTTAATAGGTTTGCAGTTGGCAGAATGAGGAGGCACGGCATGACCTGGGTACTACTGTGCCATCAATGCCTAGCTGGCTATAGCCGGAACTGCAAGGGTTGCAACCTATCCATTATGTTTATAGTTTATTTGTACATTGGTGGCTTTGTCCATAATAGGTAGAAAAATTATGATGGATGGAGCTTGCACATATTTCTCATAAGAAATAAAATCCCAATGGACAGCAGCATTACAACCCACATGAATCATAGTTTGTGCATTTGCCACTTTGACAGAGGGAACAGAGACATGTTACATAAGGCAATAGGGTGCACAGTGTACATAGCTTCCAACCTGGCAACATTTCAGGGCCAGATAAAAGGAATTTGAGGGGTAAACTTGCTAAAAAAAAATAAAAATAAAATAGCCTTCCCCCCCCCCCCCCGTCCCCACGAGTTCTTGTACCAGGCCCCAGGTTTAAGAAAAGACACTACTCGTCTTGCCCTACTGTTGTGGTGAAATTGGTGAACTGCTGGAGTAGCCATCATTTGCCAAATTAAAAGGTGGCGGCCCGCTCCCTGCTTCGCTCCCCCGAGGCACACAGCGCCCCAGACAAAACTGCGCTCGGCCTGAGGCGCCGAGGCTGAGCGCCTGTCCGTTTTAAGGCAAGAAGCCAAACCCGAAGGGCATTTCCTCCTCCTCCTCCTCCTCCTCCCGCTCCCGCCGCCGCCGCCGCCGCCGCCCCCTCGCGCCCTGTCAACACCACTAACCCGACGGAACGGCCTCTTCGGCTTCCTATTAGTACAACGGCGCCGGGGGTTCAAGTCCAGATGAATCTCTAGTCTAGTGAGATTTCCGGTTCTCCGTTGCCTTGCATAGAGTTCATGTGCGGGGCTGAGATGCGGAGGAATGAAATGTAAAAGCGCAAATAAAGGAAGTAAGGAATAGAGGCTTTTTCTTTCGTGGCAGTATTTTGAAATAATCACACACGCCCGCTATAAAAACTATATATAAAAGAAGCTCCGAAAGGATAACGTTATTTCATGGGCAGGGTTTACATCTCGCCAACCCTGGGCTTTAACGTCTGGTAGGACAGGACTCCCATGTGACACTCAGAACTGTGTTACAGCTGGAAATTCAGCAGGTACAACACTACCTTTACACAGGGCAGTCCTCTATTTGAAGGTGTTCTCTATTTGGTGGGATGCCCAGTCCCCAGTCTGATTTAAAGTCAAAGAACCATAAGAAGGGAGAGCAGCAGCAGCAGGAGCCTTGAAATGGCCCATCCACAGTTGGCACCCGCAAAGCCAACTGAGCAGGCACACAGGTCACCGGGTCAGTCTTCTCCACAGTGCTGAGCTGTACTGTATTGCTATTTAAATTATAGTTATTTCTACATTTGCATATATGCATGTACATAGCATATGCAAATGTTATGCAAATTGGTGTCCTGTCCCCCCCCCTCTTTTTTTGGTAATGCATTTCCTCTATTTTAGCATTTTGTAAAGTAGCCTCCCTATAGAACACCACCACCACTGCATCATGGGAATAAAGAAGGGTTGAATTTGGGCCTGTTATGCAGTCTTTCCCACTTGAAGACAGAAGCACTGTTTGTCAAACCAAAGGCCAGTCAATTTTCCATGGGTGCTTGAACCCTCACAACAGGGCACAGTATCAAACATCCTGCTCATTTCAATTGGACTTATTCTTGGGTAAGTGTGTGTTGGATGACAACAACTGTGCAGCCTGATCCCCTGCATATATACGTGGTAGCAAGATCCACTGAGTTCAGTGGGCCTTGCTTGCTTCCCTGAAAGCAATGATCCCTGCAGCCTGACAGTGCAATCCTATATATGTGGAAAAGTAAGGCCCGCTGTGCTCAGTAGGGCATGCTCCCAAGCAAGGATGTTTAGGATTGCAGTGTTTGCCTGTGTAACCTCAACTGGGACTGACATGTTTTAAATTCTGCCACTTGGATGATTTTCCTGGGATTGAGAAGGAACACCAAGTGTCAAAAATGGCCCAGAGGTGTTGGATTACAACACCCACCCACCCCGCTATCCCCAACCAGTGTCACCCTTAGTCATGGTGGTTGTGGATGATGGGAGTTGTAGCCCAACACACCTGGAGAACCTCCTGGTTGGGGAAGACTACAAATCAAACTCAGATGCTGTACAGCTCTTAGGTTCTCTGCTGTCTCCTGCCTTCTCCCTGTTGCCAAACAGGCCAGCTACCTTTTATTCTATTTTAAAACACCTTGGGTTGATTCTGACAGAGCACTGGGGAAGCAAGTTCACCCAACACACAAAAGAACCAGGGCATGGGTGGTGGTGGTGGTGGGTGGTGGCGAAACTGGGGCAATCCACCCCAGCTCCACAAAACATGGGGGCCTCTGCCTCAGCTGTCTCTGCCGTTTGCCATGGCACATTGTTCTCCTTACAGCACCACAGACACATGGGGCATGCAGAAGGCAACTGCAGGACCCCCAACATCACATCTGTCCCAGGCACTGTAAACCCAAAGGGGGGCACCAGGGCCACCATTATTTCAAAGCACTGCGTCTGCAAGGAAAGGGCACAGTCCTTCATGGCTTCACTCAGGAGTAAACCCCATGGCGTTCAATGAGACATATTCCCTAGATCAGGCTTCCCCAACCTGGTGCCATCCAGATGCATTCGACTGAACTCCCATCATCCCCAGCCAGCATAGCCAATACCTGGGGATGATGGCAGTTGCAGTCCAACACCAGGTTGGGGAAGGCCATCCTAGAAAGTGTGTTTACGAGTGCATCCTTCTAAGCTATACGTTGATTCCGATTTATATAGAGAGGAGTCTAATCGGAACCGGAAGTTAGGTCTGTGTAGCTCTCTCTTTTTCAATCTCTTCAACCGCGCCGACAAAAATGGGGAAGGCGAGGTGGGATTGCGCGTGCGCAAACTTTTCCTCTCCCTATGGCTTCCCCCCCCCCCCCCGGCCGAGAAAGTGGCGGCGTGGATCACGTGACTCTTCCACCAGCTGCCGTAGCATCTTTCCCAGCACCTTCCGCACCCGTGCAGAATAGAGAGCAAGCAGATAAGGCGGGCACGCGGGGGATGATAGAGATACGCTGAGAGAGAGAGAACCGCGCTGGACTACACAGTGGCATTCACGCCCAATGCACGCACGTGCGAATATTGAAAGGCTGAAGATTCAGCCTCCTCCTCTGACAGCTGCAGTTGTTGATTATAAGCAAAGTAAGAGCGCAAGACCATCCCACACGGTGTTTACACATACGTATATGTGCATACATTTTCTCTACTATTACAATCTTTCTCATCATATAAAATATATTTCATACTTTCCTAGTATCTCCTAGTGCTTTTCTCTCCCATGAAAATTAACCGGTTTAAAAAAACAAACAAAACAAAACAAAAAAAAACACGCCACTCCCCATGATCCAGTATCAGCATATTACCTTCAAAAAAGAAACATTTATCTGATTTTTCATCCCACCCTGAAAAGAATATTGCTTACAATTGTCATTCCCTAACACTAAATATCCCCTAGTTAATGTTCATAAATAGTGGACAACTTAAACACAGGAGACCCTTCCTCTCCCCCCCCCCCCATCGTTGTTTGTTGTTGTTTCCTGAAAATGTATTCGGTTTGTATGCTGCTGCTGCTTCTTTTTTTTTTACAAAGGCTGGAGGTAAGGGACATGAGGCAATACTCTTCAAAATATACATGTCTTCTTAAATGTTCTATGATTTTAGAATTTTTCCCCAAGACTTGTTTAAACATCCCTCCCATTTTTCAACAAAATAACCCCTATTTTTGCTTCTTTTTTATTGGGGTTCTTTTCTCTGTGTCCCTTTCTTGGAGCTGGGCTTTAAAAAGATGGTTTCCTAGCAGCAGAATGCAGAAGGCCCATTCATATTACAATGGGCAGAGAGGGAAGAAAGAGACTGGTTTGTTTAAACTGCTTCTGTCTTCATTCACAGCCTGATATCCACGGGCATTGTGCCGGCTACAATGGAACTAAAGGACATATTGTGACCGAAAACAAATCAAAACAGAAGAAGCGATGATCAGAGAAAAGAGTCATGGAACAAAATTGTCCCCAAAATCGAAGTCTTACATCTGAGATTTATGTTACCTTTTGGCTGCTTGGCCTATTGACCGGTGTTTCTAATAACCACTAGAGTTTAATAAACAAAGCCTCACATGGGAACTTTCATGACCATTTGCAAAAGGCAGAAAAGGTGCAGCCAGAGCAGTGTTTTGTTCCTTTACCATTGTCCTTCTGGCCTTGCAGGAGTTTTGCATGGGAGGGCATCAGTGGCTTCTCTGAAGGTTTTCTTGAGCAGTAGGTCACATATAATGCTAAATTTAAAAATACTCTGTTTGGAACTATTGAATGCACTCCCTCTCGCTCTCCTTCTCCAATCCTTCTCTCTCTCTCTCTCTCTCTCTCTTTCACACACACACACAAAACACACACACACACAGTTTGAATGATGAGTTCCTCTCTGAAGTTCTGTGATGATCACATATAACCTACTTCAATCCGATAGGCAACAGGTGGAAGCTTGAATAACTTCACATATTTTTCCAGGGGGAGGGAGGAAGGGGGCACAATGGGGAGCCAATCGGAGGATTAGATCAGATGTTATTGCCAGTGAAAATATTAAACAGAGCAGTGCTCTGGGGAACACAGATTAATATATTTAGTGACTTTGGGTACACAAAGGCTTACCATTGTAGCCACGTCTGAATGCCTGTGAATAGGATGGAACATATGCGGCCTGTCACCGCAGGTGCCCACATCTGTTCTTCTCCAGGCAGATGCTTGCAGAAAAAAGGGGAGCTCGCTCAAAAGCAGGGGCTCTCCGCCTCATCCCCAAGCTCCTCTTTCATCATCACTTTTGGCAAAGTGGTTGTGCTTTAAATTCAAAACAAAACAAAAAGATACGAAGCAAGTGCTTAAAAGGAAATTGTATATTTGAAGCTGGAAAGAACTAGAGAAGAGACAGGCACAAAAGAGGCACTGCTGAAAATAAGCAGTAAAAATGTGACTTTTTCTAAGGCTCCAGTCCTAAGCACACTTATCCTTTGGACTCTTTGGGGACTTGCCTTCAAGTAAATGTGTTTAGGATTGGGGTCTTTGGAACTGCAAATCAAATCCAAGGCATTCAGAGAGAGCTGATATGAAAATATACATATATTTTGGACTGACATACAATTCAGTACACTGTGATATGATTTCATATGATAAGATGATTGTTAACAGTAGTAATCCAATAAGCATACTTCATAATGAAATTCTTAACTGGCATTTATGCCTTGTGGTACTATAATTGAAAATGAATTATATTTATTTTTTCATTACAGGTTTTTTGTTTTTTTTTAAATAAACTCCTAGATATTGAGGTGATGAAAATAAAGCACTAGGCAGCATTACATAGCAAATATTTTTAAAAGCATTCGATCCTCCTCTTACCCATTTTATTCCTGGGTGTGTTTCACTATATGACACCAGGGTTCAAGGCCTAACCTACAAGCCCCAACACAGATTCATGGGAGACTAGTGGCATTTACTAACTTTTGAAGAAAAGGCACTCTGTACATGCTCGTGGCTGTTGTGATGACGATGGTGATGATGTTCATGTTCCATGTATTCACAACTGGTTCCAGAGCCAAGTCCTTGCATAAATTAAGGGTCCTTTGAACATTTACTTGAGAGTAAGCCTCATTGAACTCAATGAGATTTACTTCCTAGCAACCATAAAAACACAATCTGAAAACAATACACTATGAAAAGTGTACAAATACACTAAAATCTCCCACTACTCACAGCCTAGAATGAACTTCGCAAAATGCAGCCCACAACAATTGGGCCATAACTAATGTCCAAATGCCTGGGAAAAGAAGCATGTCTTTGCCTGGCGCCAAAAAGATGACACTTCCTTTTAGAGGGAGTTTTGTAAATTGTTTTCTTTTAGCTAGACCTTTCCATCGTAGTTCTATCTAAACAAATGAACCGGACGTGAGTTGATCCTTGTTTCAACTGGATATGTTTAGGATGGGGGCCTTTTACATGCACACTCTTAAAGTATCCATAAGGTACCTGAGTATTTTGCATTTTTTTAATGTAAAACAGATATAATACCTACCTTGGCTAGAATGTAATTTCAGAGTATAACTCCCTCTCTTCTGCTTTCTACCCCACTATAACAACATACACATGTGCATGCAAGTAGCTTCAGATAGACCAGGGGTCTTCAAACTAAGGCCCGCGGGCCACATCCGGCCCACCTTGCCTTTTTATCCGGCCCGGCGGCCGATCGGCGGAAGCAGACTTTTTTTTAACTCTTTCGCTTCAGGTGCCGATTCTTTTGTCGAGTATGCTCATTTGTGTGATGGCAAAAACAAAAATATTCGTGTTAGGCATGAAACAATTGTGCAACTATATATGTAAATACCACCAGCCCTGCCAGCAGTATTCATTAATATTCCCCCTTCTTACTTCCCCATTCCTTTTTCCTTGTGTGTCGTGTCTTTTTAGATTGTAAGCCTGCGGGCGGGGACTGTCTTGTTAATTGCTGTAAACCGCCCAGAGAGCTTCAGCTATTGGGCGGTATAAAAATGAAACAAACAAACAAACAAACAAAATAACTTTCCATTTAAGGGGGAAAAAATTCACCCCTATCAAGTAAAAAAAAAGGGACCCGGGTCCTTTTTTTTTACTTGATCCATTCATTCATATTTTTTCAAACTATAGTCCGGCCCCCCAACAGTCTGAGGGACAATGAACTGGCCCCCTGTTTAAAAAGTTTGAGGACCCCTGCGATAGACTCAAAGGAACTTTGGTGTCAAGTATGAACATTCCTTTTGTATTTTTGCTTGAACAAACAGCACAAACCTATGCATGCCTACCCAGAAGTAAGTCCCATTATGTGGGGGATAAATATGTGAAGGAATGCAGCTTAACAGTGCAATCCTATACATGTTACCTCAGAAGTAAGCCCCATTGAGTTAAACTTACTCTCAGATAAGTGTGCGTAGGATTGAAGTCTAAATGCATTTTCACACATGACACAGTAAAATTGCTTTTCGGTGTGTCTAGTGTTATTTGTGTGCATATGGCTAATGCAGGACAGAAAGCAAAAGAGAGAGAATTTTAAATTGTTGCTTTAAAAGAGAGAGGCAGGGAGAGGAAAGTACTTTCATATGACTTGTATGAAAATACATGGCTACTTTCCAGGAATTAAACTCAGGACAGAATTTGGTAGCAATCTTTAAAAATGGCTTATGTCTGTCAAGTAGATATATTTCAATGGGCTTTTACAACTTTTTTTCCTCCATAAGCATCCACTGAACGTAAATGGGAGTTGAATCTTTAACCATCCTGTTTGTGAGTAGGCTGGAGTGGTTAAGGGAGGCTGGACTTTAAGGGGCAACTAGTCCACATTTAGTGGCACTGAATATGCATGCATCTTATTTATCACAGGTTAAGAAATCCAGAGTAAATCGTATGTGTCAGTACTACATTTCTGAAATGGGTGATGCCAGGTCTCAAGCCTCTCAAAAAAGGCACAACCCCTGCCCAGAGAGAGAAAAAGGTTGTGTGGATTAGCTATGATTACTTGCTGCTGAGCAAAATGCACTCTCTCTGAACACATTAGGATTACTTCTTTTCATGATGCCTAACTTGAAAGCCAGGTTCCAGAGCTGAACACTAATTCAGATTCAGGTTGTGTTCACACATATTTATTTATCACTGGAACATCATGCTACAGTTTGCATATGTGAAGGTCAATCTATGCTTTAAACAGAATGAGATGGTAGAAGACTGAGGTGATCCGGTTCTGGCTTGAGACTGGAAGTGATGGTGTGGGTCATTTTTTAAAAAAATGTTCCTCCAAAATCCCTCTACGTAGTAACCTAACTCATCTGCGGGAAAGGCTGTTTAAACTTTTCTTTCTGATGTGTTAGTTTACTATACGCAGGGAACTTTTCTTGTGCAGTAGCGTCCAAAAATAGGTCCTTGCCCACTTGCAGTCTAAATGGCCTGGGGGCAGGATATCTGAAAGATCGCCTCCTCTCAAACCTGCTCCTAGTTTAAGCTTTTCTTCAGAGGCCCTTCTGTATGTCCCATCACTAATAAGGCAAGTTAGGTCGGTGGGAACACAGGATATTGTTACTGTTGTTAGTTATTTTCATTTCTGTACCAGCCAATAGCTACCCAATGGGCGCAATTCACACGTTCGGCCCTAAACCTCGGCTCGTGCGCATGCGGGACAAACGCCTAAGCTGCGGCCACGACTTCGTCCTAGCAAGAAACACATGTCCTCGATTTCCTGCAGCGGCCCTACGGGCAATCTCTCGGTGGGAGCGGAGGGCGGCAGGCTTTCTCTTTATATTCTGCGGCCTTTCTGGGCGAGGCCGCTTCAATTGGCCTGGCTTGGAGGCAGCGGCTCCCTGGACGTCACCCTCGCAGCATCGCGGCTGGTTTATTTGCTCGAAGGCACCGGCAGATGTTCCCTGGGTAGACATCGGCACGCGACTGACCTCAGCCCCCTCGCAAGAATATTCAACCAATAATCCTTTCCCGATTGAGGAGGGGGAGAGTGGAGGGTGTGTGTGTGTCACTAGAGACCCTTTTCTTGTAGCCTCACCGGCTCTCTCTCTCTCTCTCTCTCTCTCTCCTCTCTCCAGTAGCCAAAATGTACCAGAAACTAACCCAATGGGAAGGAGAGAAAGAAAGAATTCACTAACTGATCAACCCCTGTTCTTCCCTCCCCGGCGTCCCCGCATGCGAAAGTCTCGCCCCCCTCCCCCACCCACCTCGACTTTCAATCCGTCCCACCACAAGCCACGTCGGGGCCACGGTCAGATTTGCACAGGAAAAGGGGGGCTGGGAAGAGCAGCTGGCCGAAGCAATCTGATGTAGAGACAAAGGAATGCCCCGTCGGTTCTGGGATCCCAGGTAAACACACCCGCTTTGTGATGAAAATGAGAGGCGAGAAGAGAGGGCCGGAGCAGATGATCTGCGATTTGAAAGGGGGGCGGGCGGAGAGAAAGACAGAGAGAGAGCAGAGGAGAATGGGCGCGGGGAACGGGGACGACACACGGATGCTTATCTATCATCTGGCTTCTCTGTGTGCCAGCTGAGCCACGCGACAGCCCTTTCTTATTCTAATCAGCACATGCCTTTGCAACTTGCCACAAACCTGCAGTGCATGCGAAACTTCTTAAGGCTGCACTTTAAAAAAAAACAAAACACAACACCCACAAACAAACAGGCGCTAGCCTTTTGAACGTGGATGTCGTGGGTGCGTGTGCGTGTGTGTATGTGACATGCGCTCCCCCTCCTTCTCTTAGCCCCCCCCTCCACACACACACGCACAGCCGTCTCTTTCTGCCCACCCACTTCATTTTGGTGTGGTGTGTGAAAGGCTTGCGTTGCAGCGGGCACCAAGTCTCAAGAGAGCACGAAGGGATTCCTTTCCCACATTAATTCTTGGTGGCCCGCACATGCGAAGCAGAAGGAGAGTGGCGGGTGGGGGCGGTGGCGGTGGCGGTGGCGGGTAATGAGAGGGAGGGAGGAGTTAAAATGTTCCATAGCAGAAGCCTCGAAGAGGTGATCGGGACATCTTGGGCTATATCCAATGTTAATCTAAGTCCCATTCATTTCAATGGGTCTACTCTAAGTAGGACCAATATTGGCTAGAACCCAAGACATCGAACAATAGCGGCAGCAATACTTGCTGCTGCTGCTGCTGCTGCTGCTGCTGCTAATAATAATAATAATAATAATAATAATAATAATAATAATAATGCACCTGTGCAGCTTGGATCCTATGTAAACCCTCACTGAATTTATTCGGGCTTAATCTCAAGTGAAGTGTGCATAGGACACATATGCAGCCTTATGTGCTGGTGGGACTTTGCTTCCCAATAGACATGAATATGATCCAGGCTGCACCATGCGCAAGCAGAGCACTTGGTTTGGTTTATTGCTACGGGCTGTAGGACAAGGGCACACACGGTTAGGATGCCCATTTTACAAATGAGACAGGGGTTTACAGTGTAAGACACCCAATGAGCTCATGGGCATGGCGAAAGCAGATCTGAACTTGGGGAGATAACAAGTGAGGGGGCTTCCAGACGGAGAGCTCCTAGCGCTACCATTCAGAATTGCATGTGTTTGGTTTTTGTTTGTTTCATGGATTTTCCATGGTAAGAAAAAAGGCAGAAGTGGCAGGAAAACACAGGAGGGAGGGTTACGAGTGGAGGACAATGATGTCTGAACCCCCCCTTAAATTCCATGAATGAGGCAGGGTGATGGCAGGGTGAATGCGTTGTCTGGAAGCCCCCTGTGTAAAAGCACACTCCTCCTCTCGCTCTTAGGCAACATCAACATTCCAGACTTCCTTTTAGATGAAGGAGGTGAAAAGGCACCCAAGCTGATTGTGCAACTGCCCAGAATCCCATTTCTTATTGTGTACTTTCTCTTTGACTTGAGATCACTTAATGCTGATCACTTATTCCCTGATTTCCAGTAAGCCTTGTCATACAATCCCGATTATTAAAGGTACAATCCTACTATACATATTTGCCTGGGAGTAGTGCCCCCCCCCCCCATATTGAACTCTGTGGCAATTACTTTTCAGGAAGTGAGCTTAGGATTTAAGATGTGAGCTTCCCCCACCCAACAAATTGTATGTTCGGGAAGGGTGAGGTGGTAATTCCAATCTGCTTTTCCTGATTCTGAATAAGGAACCAGTCAGGCGGGTATTCTCTATTCCGGATTCATGGTGTCGCCTTGCCAGTGTGGCCAATGGTTCTTTGAACTTTTATGCCTAAAATAGAAGTGCCCCTCGCAGTCCGCATTACTGATGTTAACCTAACCGGGCAGAGAAAGAAAAGCCATCACCACAAAAATGGTTAGTACTGAGGGTGCCTTGGGACTGCCCTTTGCTTTTGCTATGCCAGGCGGACAAACGCCTGTTGTGATCTAGACATTCAGCTGTTATTGAATCTGCACCTTGGAGAATGTCTCCCCCTTTCCCCCTCGTTAGATAGGCCAATGTTCCGCCACACATATCCAGTGCAATTGAAAATTTGCAAGCCCTTCACAAACATTTTCAAGGTGGAACTATGGAGCAACTGGGTTCTATCCAATGCTAGTCCTAGTTAGTGTTGACCCACTGAAATGAACAGGACTTAAGTTTATTTATTTATTTGTTGTATTTATGAATCACCCATCTGGCCGGCAACCAGCCACTCTGGGTGATGTACAACATGATAAAATATAAAATACATTTAAAACAGTATAAAATTTTAAAATCTTAACCCACCCCATATTCCCACCTGAATAGCCATGCTTTTAGTGAACGGCGGAAGCTCAGCAGAGAGGGGGCATGGCGGAGGTCACTAGGGAGAGAGTGCCACAGTATGGGGGCCACCACAGAAAAGGCCCTCTTCCTCGTCCCCACCAGTCTAGCTGCTCTGGCTGAAGGGACAAGGAGAAGGCTGTCTGTGGCAGATCTTGTTGAGCGGCCTACTTGGAGTTGCTGGAGGTGCTCCTTGAGATAAACTGCACTGGAGCCGTATAAGGTTTTAAAGGTCAAAACCAACACCTTGAATTCGGCTTGGCAAGGTAGCCAGTGCAGCTCCTTGAGCACTGAAGTGATGTGATCCCACCGGTGGCTGCCTTTAACCAGGCGAGCCACTGCGTTCTGTGCCAGCTGTAACTTCCGAACCATCTTCAAGGGTAACCCCACGCAGAGCGCATTACAGTAGTCTAGGCGAGAGGAGACCAAGGCATGAACCACTGATGGGAGCAGATGATTAGGAAGGTAGGGGCACAGTTGCCGTATCAGATGGAGTTGATACAGCGCCGCCCGGCTCACAGCTGACACCTGAGCCTCCATGGATAGCTGGGAGTCTAGAATGACCCCCAAGTTGCAGACCTGGTCCTTCAGGGGTAAATGTACCCCATTCAGCACCAGGTCAACATCCCCTAACCTCCCCTTGTCCCCCACCAGAAGAACCTCGGTCTTGTCGGGGTTCAGCTTCAGCATGTTCCTTCTCATCCAGCCACCCACTGACTCCAGGCACTTGGACAGGGTCTCAACGGCCAACCTCAGTGAGGACTTGAAAGAGAGGTAGAGCTGTGTGTCATCCGCATACTGATGACACCACACCCCAAACCTCCTGATGATAGCTCCCAGCGGCTTTAGGTAGATGTTAAATAACATCGGGGAGAAGATGGAACCCTGCGGCACCCCACAAGTGAGCAGCCGAGGGTCCAAAGCCTCCTCCCCGAGAACTACCCTCTGGTACCTTCCAGAGAGGAAGGACCAGAACCACTGCAATACGGTGCCTCCGATACCCAACCCCTCCAGGTGATCCAGGAGGATACTGTGGTCAACAGTATCAAAAGCCACTGAGAGATTGAGGAGGACTAGAAAGGAGCATTCACCCCTATCCAAGGCCCTCCTCATATCATCCACCAAGGCGACCAAGGCCATCTCCGTCCCATGTCCAGGCCTGAAGCCCGACTGGCATGGATCTAAATAATCGGCTTCATCCAAGTGTGCCTTCAACTGAGCCCCCACCACTCGCTCAATCACCTTGCCCAGAAATGGCAAATTGGAGACTGGGCGAAAGTTGTTCAGATCTTGGGGAAAGTTGTTCAGATCTTGGGGAGGGCTTCTTTAGAAGCAGTCTTATTGCTGCCTCCTTAAGGGCTGGTGGCATCACTCCCTCCTCGAGGGAAGCATTCACCATCGCCCTGATCCCCTCACCCAGTCTCTCCCTGCAGCTCATAATGAGCCAGGGCGGGCAAGGATCAAGCACGCAGGTGGATGGCTTCACAGATGAGAGCACCTTGTCCACTTCATCAGAAGGAAGAAGCCAGAACCGATCCCACAAAACTGGTCTGCCATTGGCCTCCTCCCGCTCACTCCCTGTGTCCGGGACGCACGAATCCCACTCCTAATCCGATCAATTTTATCTGTGAAGTACTTTGCTAAAGCCTCAAAGGAGGCTTTTGACTGTTCCATCGGGTCTGGAGTTAGTTGTGACCCCTCTAGGCAGTAGCAAGATGGTGCATTTGTAAGCTCCTTGAAGCAGGGACCTTTTGTCCCTAATGTAAGGCATTAGTCACAACTAACTTAAGTCCAATTCATTTCAGTGGGTCTACTCTACACAGGACTAACATTGGATACAAATAGGGTTGTAACTTCCATTTTTCTGACCATAATCCATTGGCACCATGATCTAAACATCAGTTTTTGGATGATATGTTGTTGTTGTTGTTGTTGTTGTTTACAGCCTGGTCCTCTTTAGCAGGCTTGTTGATTTCAGCAGATTTTTTTCCCTAAGAAAATGAGTCTGGCATTTGTGCGTTGGCCCACTCAAGCCCTTGTGACTCATGAGTACCTTGCAAGACAAACTAGTTGAAAAACAGATGAACCCATTTAGGATCCAGGTAGAGGTATGCAAACTGTGGGATATTTAAAGTGCAGTCAAAACCAATGGCTCATGTTTCACCAGTTAGTTGGATGAAATGGTTAAGGCCACTGGTATCTTCTAAGGTGGATTCCCTAGAAGATACTCAGTGTGTGTTTAGCTGAGCCTCAGCAGGAAATGGGCGTAGCTCTCAGCTCTTCTCCTTCCTTCTGAGACTCTGAATGTGGTAGTAACGGTAGTTGCCTCCACATTGTTCTAATAGCAGCATGTAACCAGAGTTGCTGGTCTGAACTCCACAAGTTCAGACCCCAAGTATTTCCAAATGTACTGTAACCAACTGTAAGAAACCCTTTTAAGCCTGCCTGAATGAAACTGCATAATCTGAGTGAGTAAATGTTACTTTTAACTTTTACAAGACTGTGTCTCTGATTATTGTTTTGAGGGAGAGAAAAGGGGGCAAAACCAGGGAAATCCAGTCTGCCTTAAAGCATCCCAGATTACCAAATGCTAACTGGCTAACACTAGCCAAATCTAAGCTTCTTTTAAGCTGGGAAGGGACTCTACTCTGCTGATCTCACTAATGTGAGATAGGAAGGATAATACTCAACAATATATCCTCTCCTAGCATCTTTTTCAAGTCCCAACACAAACCACCTCCATTCCATTCAGTTTTTTGCTGTTGACTTCAATTGCACGTGGATTGTACCCCAAATCAATTAAACCACAGTGTAGATCTGGAAAGTCAGCTGTTAATAAGCAGCACAGTAAACGTATCTGTGTAGCATGATGGCCACATGTTAAAAGAAAGCTACCTCATTAATCCCATATGGATGCCTGCATCAGCTTGTGTTATGCCCTCGCTTCAGCGTTTGGAAAAGAACAAGCCTTTGGGCTGGGTGCTGAAACCGATGGCAACTTGTTGCCATGCCTCATTAAAAGCACACCCTCACCCCCCCCATCATGTGCCGTCTTTATACATAAGGGTCTCCTTGATGGAACTCCCCCTTCTGACACCCCATTCCCCCGGTAAGTATTAATAGTTGGTCATTCCTGCTAGATGGCCTCAAGCTGTGATCATAGGCAATGCAAAGGCGGGGTATCATTAATGTCTTGAATGAATGAATGAATGAATGAATGTTGATTTAGAATAAAAACAAGTGCCCTAGAAATCAGTGGGACTTACTTTCAAAGAACACACCTGGGCTGCCATCGTATACCCGCTTACCTGGGAGCAAGCCCCATTAAACAACTCAGTGGCACATACTTATGAGCTGATGCAAAGCAATGGGACTTACTTCCCAGGAAGCATGGTTAAAGTTTGGGCTGTAACTGTCTTTAGGATTGAGGTTTCTCTAGGCCAGGCAAACCTCAGGCCTGCGGGCCAAATCTAGCCCTCTGGATGGCCACGCCCCTTCCCCTGGCCACACCTACTTTCCTCTGACAGTTTGGTGGTTCCACTCAAGCCACACTCAACCCTTGAGTGTGAGTTGTCATGTTGCCTGAACCCAGTCATTGGCCCAGCCATGTCGTACAGTCATTAGCATGTGAGACTAGAATCAGGGAGACCAGGGTTCAAATCCCTACTCAATATTGTGTGAGCTTGTGCCGGTCTCTCTCTCTCTCTCTCTCTCTCTGTGTTTTTCTCTCAACCTAACCTACCTCCTCAGGGTTGTTGTGAATATAAAATGGCAGAGATGCTGATGTCAGCTGCCCCCTGAGCTCCCTGAAGGGCTAGGGTAGGATAACATAATAAATATGTCCTCCTCTTGTTTCATCTCTTACACCTGATTTGGGGTGTGGGGGAAAAGAAAAATTAATTCAGATTAAAGGGGCTTACTGCACACAAACTGACAGTGTTTAGGATGTTCTTCATGAAGGCGATCTATGATAACTAGTCTTCTTGATGGCGATACACTACCTCCAGTATCAAAAGCAGTATGCCTCTCTTGATGCCAGTTGCTGGGGAACGTGAGCAGGAGGGCACTGTGATTGTGTCCATGTCATGCTTGTGGACATCCCATTGGGGCATCTGGTTGGCTACTGGGGGAGCAGAATGCTGGACTAGATTGGCCTTTGGTCTGATCCAGCACGGCTCTTCTGTTCTTATATAGTGGTGTTCTTGTTTGGCACAACATGGTAACATGAATGAAAGCAAAGGCATCTGTTCAGGGTCACATCTCCATATGTGTGCAGATACTCTAGAAGCTCCAGAATATGATTCTGCCGGTTAAGGATTCTATCTCCAGGGAATTCTGGGCATGGAACTCTTGCCAAACTGTATCAAGTGACCCATCATGTTTATTTAATTGTTTAATTGATCTATACCCCGCCCAGGGCTGCTGTGAAGCAGCATCACTGCACATGGCACTTCAGGGAGTAAGGTACTCACACACAAAAGGTCCCTGCCTCAAAGAACTTACAAATGGATCGTTTCACTGTTGCCTAGAGCAGGGATGTTGAACCTCTTTCAGCCCAGAGGGTCACATTCCAGTGTTGGGTGGAGCTGAAGGGAAATGAGGTGGGGCAGAGGCAAAGCCACAGGGCCAAAATACCAGGATATTTCAGCTTAAAGCTCTTACTGCCAGTAATTAAGCCTTAGGAGGGACATTTCAACCTTTTAAAAGGGGGTGGGGGAATTAAAAAAAACCCACCAAACAGATGGAAGCCACCAGTTAACAACGAACAACTCATGAAGAGAAGCCATGGTTTGTTGATGGGCTGTGAACTGTGGGTTGTTTGCCATGGTTTGTTAGTTTGGCTGGGTTCAGATAACACAATCTGAACCCATGTTTCAACAACAGCCCTTGAGTGTAGGTTATCATGTTGTCTGAACCCACTTTTGTTGCAGGGACACTTTTTGAATAAATACAACAGGGAGCCGTAATGGGGAGGAGTAAAAGAGACTGCCTACAAAAACAGGAGGGGAAGTCACTCTCCCTGGGGGTGGGCGGGAAGAGGCAGGTCATGCTCAGTTCTCATTGGACTGTTGTTGTGTGGGTTTCCTCCCTTAGTTATTTTACTATATATGTTCTGTGCTTCTGCACACTTTGAGGCTCTTCCCAGCCTACTGATACCTCCCTCTTGTGTGTGGATGGTGCCGTTTTGGCAATGCATGCACTTGGGGAAGGCGTTCACTATTGGTATATATAGGATAGCTCAATGGAACCTCCATGTTCAGGGGCAGTGTACCAGATACTGGTGAGAAATAAAGGGAGGAGGGAGATTGGTGTTACCTTCATGCCCTTCTTATGAGTTTTCCCTGGAGGCTTTTAGTTTGATCAGGGAGGCTGGTGACTCCTATTTCGGTGGGGCTCCTTTTCCATTATAGGTTTTGCAGATTTTATTTGGAGCTTCATAGGAGCTATCCGTGGTGGTAAGCCTATTTTGGGAATGGAGGTCAGCACCATGGATAACTTCTATGAAGATCCAAATAAAACTCGCAAAACCTGCAATGGAAAAGGAGCCCCACCAGAATAGGGGTCGCCAGCCTCCCCAAACCAGAATGCTGAACTAGATGGGCAGATTCTCTTGCTCTGATCTAGAAGGGCTCTTCCTATGTTCTTACTGCCTTGGCTGCCTCTGGCCATCTCAAGTCTTAATAATCTTAGGGCCGGCCCTACCATAAGGCAGAATGAAGTGGTCACTTCAGGAGGCAGATGCTGGTTGGTGGCAGCAAGGTGCTGAAGGAGAGAGCTGTGGGCCATGCATCCTGCTCTGTGCCCCCTCAGCTAGCCTGCTGTAGTGGAGGTGAAGTGGTGGATGCTGTTGCAGACATCGGCCAGTCCGGTCAGCTTTTGTACACAGAATGGGAGGCAGCACCATCTTGTCCTTAGCCCGAGGCAGCAAAATGGCTTGCTCTGGCCCTGTCAAAGCTCATGGCTTAAGAATCGGGATGGGGAATGTGTGGCCCTCCAGATGTTGTTGGACTACAACTCCCATCATCCCTCACCATTGGCTATGGCGCTGATGGGAGCTGCAGTCCAACGACATCTGCAGGGCCACGCATTCCCCACGCTTGCTTATAAGGATCTGTCTCAGGACTGGAGCCCTCGGGGAGCTTTTGGATCCTGCCCGAAAGGGCGTTGCAGGCCTTCCCCCCCCTGCCAAGACCACCACCATTAAAACTGTCCTCTGACCAGAAACACTTTCAGGATCCTTCGGGGCCAACAAAAGAGAGATCCACTGAATGTCCGCTGATCCCACCAGGCTCAAAAAAGGCAGCGGTTCTTTGAGAAAGAGAACCATATCCTCCACCCCCACCCTCTCTCTCTCTTGTCTTCCCAGGGGCAAATTCTCCTTGTATGCTGGGCTAATGTCTTCTCTGCAGGCTAATGAGGCCGACGTTGTACAGTAAATTTGCTGAGGAATCAAAAAGTATTTAAAAAGGGGTTGCGACGTTGCCTTAATGAGAAAGGTAAGGATTTATGGGCTTTTCGGCGGCGGGCTTCCCAATCACACACACACACACACACACACACACACACACCCCAAATCTATTCAACATACTTTAACTTAAGCTGCCTTTGCAGTGGGGGGCGGGGGAGGAAAGGGGAACTAGTCCTCCGGGACAGGAGCTGGAAGTGTGAGAGCAGCGGAGTACAGAGACACGCAGGAGCTGGGAGTGAAAAAACGCCATTTGGTTAGGAGCAGATGGCTGGCTAGGGGCTTGATCGCGTCTAAAGGCGTGTCATCCCCCTTCAGCTCGAATCCCTGAGGGCTCCCCTTGTCTTCGAAATCAATGAAAATTAAAGCGCAGAGAAAGGATGAATGGTTAGACCTCGAGTCCTTCCTTTGTTCGGCCCAGCTACTGGTGGGCAGGAGTTAAACTACAACCGCCTCCTATAGAAACACTTAAGTTAAACAGTCTCCCCGTTAGCCCGGCAGCATCTGAAAGAGAAGGGGGGGGGGAGGGAGAGCAAAGAGAGGAGGGAGGAGAGAGTCAAGGAAAAAGGGAGCTTTCTGCTTGATTTCCCCAATACAGAATCGCGTGGCATAAATTAAGTTGGAAGAGAATAAGCGCTTTGGGCAGGATTCTGATGGATTTTACGACGCCTTTCAGTTCCGCTTTGCAGGCCTAATCGAGAAATCTGTGCCGCGTCAATTTAACAAATCCTTGAGAGCGAAGGCAGGGCTGTTAAAAAGATTTGGAGAGACTTTGTTTTTTTGGAGGGGGGCGCGGAATCCAGGGGAAGGGAGGGCTTTAAGCCCTTGCGCGTGTTAATTTTTGATGCCCAAACTTCTTTCCCAAACAGGAATGTCAAAGGAGTGAACTCTCTCTCTCTCTCTCTGCAGAATGCTTTGCTTCCTAATTCAATCCGCAGTGGACCCTAACTCTGCAGCTCCCTTTGACTCTACTATGCCCCCTACATCCTTGACCCAGGACAGGATTCCGCTCTCCCTGCTTCTCTTCCTAACTCCTCGCCAATACAGCTGGGAAACACTGTAAAAAAAACAACAACCCCAAAATGCCTATGGGGAGCTTCTCTTGCGCAAGAATACCCATAGATATTCCAAAGCAAAGCTCTTGCACAAGTCCTGCTCTTGTCACTGAGGCTGGGGAAGGAGGTTCTGATGGATTGTACCACTGATGGCAGCTGGCACTCTTACCACTCAAGAGTGTAGTGGCATTTGGAATATCTTTCATAGCCACTGTACTGAAGTCCCCAAAGAAAGCTCCTCACAGAGGGGTGGAGCTGGCAGGGTGTTTGGTGAAACACCCACTTACTGCCTTCTTCTTGGTTGCTGTCTCAGATAACTGCTGCAATGATCTCAGGGTAGCTATAAACTTCCAGGAAGCAAAACAACAACAACAACAACAACAACAATGTATTGTGCACATGACTGCATTTCCCCCCTCGAATATAAGGGATGGAGGGTAGCTTTTCCATGTGCAAACCAACCTGATCCAGAATGAATGGCATAAAACTAGTGCCGTGCCAAACATTTCTCCCTCATTTTTTTTTTTTTTTTTTTTTTTTTTACCATTCTCATTCAATTTGATAGAAAAGAAATGGCTTTCAAAAAAGAAATTCAAAAGAGAAGAAATTTTTTTGGAGAAATTCTCCTGGGTTGTGTTTGGGTCTCTTGTACTGACCTTACTTGGGAAGGGGCTGAGGAATATGTGCAGGTGTCTTTCATCATACAATCATCTCTCCAGCAGCCTGTCGCCTCCTGGGCTTCCCGTATTATCAATTAAGGCCCAGGGGAAGACATTCACAAGTCATTCAGTCCCATAGGGCTTTTTCAGATCAGGAAGCACAGGCAGTCTGGGAGGCTGCAGAGCAAGGGAGAGATGTGTAATAGAAAGAAAACACACACAGCACCCTCAGCCACCTTGCAGTGATTAGGTCAGCTCAAAAACATCTCAAAAATACATGATCAAATATGTTGTGAATGAGACAGAACAACGGAAGCCTCTTTCATGGGGCAAGAAAACTTTCAGGAATTTGGAGGACAGATTTAGGCACAGCACTAGCTCGACCTCTGCCCTGGAGCTCAACACAAAACTGTCCCCCCTCACACCTGCATTGTGGTGGATGCAAAATGGGGCCCAGCCTGCCCACACAGTTGATGATGTTGCCACTTGCAGTGGCAGCACAAGAACCCCCCCCCCCCAAACCCTTACGGAAAAAAGAAAGCAGTTGTACTACAATCCCCAATGGTGAGCCATTGGGGAAGGCTGGGTTACATGAAGGCGAGGTCGACAGCCATCAATAAGATTTCCACCAGTGGATTTCAGAATGCATACACTGCAAAAAATAGAAATAAAAAAAATGGTTGCAAACCTGTTATTTCTCTGTTGCAAATTTGCTGACTTGCAATTCTGCCTAGTGAAAGATATTCTGTGCCTCTTGCAAAAACTTGTGCACCTGTGAGTGTCTTCTTTAATTATTTATTGTATTCAGGTTTCATGCTCCAGCTATTGTACTCATGTTTAGCACTGGTGTTCCCTTTCATTTTAGTTCTGTTTATTAACTTGATTTTGTCTTCCAGTATACCACAACATGTTGTCTAGCATCTAGGATGGTAGAGTCCCTAAATCAGGTTTGGAAGATACCCAGGTTCAAATTCCTGCTGAACTATGTGGAGGTCTGAATGGCCTTGAGCCAGTCATTATGCTCAGCCTAACCTACCTCCCAGGTTTGTTGGGAAGGAAAAAATAATAGTAATCCCATCTATACCACCTTACGCTCCTTGGATATGCAAATATGACTTGTGCGGTCTACTCACCAACCTCTTTGCCTACTTCATGCAAGAATAGCAAGCCTCAAAAAACATATTATCACTCCCCCCCACTCCCACCCCCATAGCTGGGTCCAACATTGTCTTTGAAGTTCTCCTTTCTTGGAGCAAATGAGGTCTTGGATCGAGCATTGTCACTAGAGGCACAGGTGGACTCGGTGGCACAGAGCTCCTTTGATCACTTTAGGCTGATTTACCAACTACTGTACATCCTTATCTGGACAGAGATAGCCTAGCTGTGGCTCACGCTGGCTCAGCTTGTCTGAGTGTGGAAAGCTAAGTAGGGTCAGGCCTGGTTATTACTTGGATGGGAGACCCTTCCTCTAGTTTCCTGCATTGAGCAGGGGGTTGGACTTGATGGCCTTGTAGGCCCCTTCCAACTCTATGATCTAGCTACAGTTATCCATGCTCTGATAAGCTCTTGTCTGGATTACTGCAGTGCATTACATGTGGGGCTGTCTTTGAGAACGGGCCAAAAATTTCAGCTTGTCCAAAATAGGGCAGTGAGATTGTTAATGGGAGATTGTTAAGTGTGATCATATTATGCCAGTACTTTCCCATCTGCAATGGCTGCCAGTCCATTTCTGGGCCCAATTCAAAGTGCTGATATTAACAAAGCCCTAAACTGCTTGGGGCCAGGTTACATGAAGGACCGTCTCCTCCCATATATACCTGCCCATACCCTAAGATCATCTTCAGCAGCCCTTCTCCAGGAGCCCCCACCAGATGAAGTGAGGTAGGTAGCTACTTCACAAAGAAGGCCTTTTCTGTTATGGCACCCCAGTTGTGGAATGAGCTCCCAAGGGAGGCTCACCTGGCGCCTACATTGTGCTTTTTTTTGGTGCCAGGTGAAGACCTGATTTTTCCAAGCATTTTAGTCCTAAAGTTTGTGTTGTTTTAAATCTGTTACTATATTTTAAATTTCTGCACTGCTGCTATGTTTTATTTGGGGTTTTATCTTTATTTTATACTGTAGTTTTAAACTTTTAAATTATATTTCATGTTGTATTTTATGGTTTTAATTATTGTGAACTACTCAGAGAGCTTCGGCTAATGGGCAGTACAGAAATGTAATAAATACAATAAATAAACATTCCTTAGAAAGAGGGACACAATAGTTCACCCAAACTGTGGCTAGGACAAGAATTAATGGTTTCAAATGACGAGATAAGTTGGGATGAGCAATTAGGAATGTAGGAAGTGGCCTTATACCCAGTCTGACTATTGGCCCATCTAGCCCAGTAATGCCAACACTGACTGGCAGCAGCTCTCTGGGGATTCTGGCAGGAGTTTTTCCTGCCCTACCTGGAGATACTGGGATCCAACCTGGGATCTTCTGCATGCAAAGCAGGTGCTCTACCACTGAGCTATGCCTGCTCCTATGGAGCCTCCATGGAGAAAGCTTCCCAGAGAGGTGGCCGAATCTCCTGGAAGCTCATAAGCAGGGTATAAACTAAAGACAACAGCAGGGAGTGGCTCTCTCCATCAATCCGCTTGCATGTTTGCTTCCAGAAAGCATACATTGGAATGCTGGACTGGATAGCCTGCAAGGCCATTTTGAAGTTCCCCTTCTTTGGGAGGATTTCCTGACATGGTGAACTAACCATTTTCCAGGATTGCCTTTAAATCCAGGACAGCAAAATGTTTGGGCCTTGAGATGTTGCTGGACTGCAAGTCCCATAAGCCCTAGCCAGTATAGTCCATGGTGAGCAATGATGGGAGCTGCAGTCCAACAACATCTGGAGGCCCACACATTTCCCCATCCCTGCATTGAATGAAGGTGAAGTCAACATAGGACAAGATGGTCCATTGAAACTAGGGAACTTCTCCCAAGGCAGACCATTGGCCCATCTAGCCTAGGATGTCTTCTCTGACTGGCAGGGGCTCTCAGTGGTCTGGAGCAGAGGCTTCCCCCCAGCTCAGCTATCTGGAGATCAAGCCTAGGACCTTCTGCCTGTGCCTGCAAAACATGTGCTCCTCTGCCAATGAGCTGTGCCCCTGCCCCTGAATCTGTGCAAAGAAGGAACCAAACATTTCGATACTTTGCAAAGACCATCCAGGTGTTTTGTTTTGTTTCGTGTGTGTGTGTGTGTGTGTGTGTGTGTGAGAGAGAGAGAGAGAGAGAGAGAGAGAGGTGGGGGTGGGGAATGTCTGCTTTTGCAGAATGAATACCACTCAACTGGGAGTTTCCAGCCTTTCTGGTGCCTGAAACCATCAGGAAGGATAGACTAGGGCTTCTTCAATGCACATTCAATTAGTGCACAATCTATGCATGTTTAGTGTGTGTGTGTGTGTGTGTGTGTGTGTGTGGTGGTGGTGTCCTACAACTCCCAGCATTCCCCAGCCAGGATAGGTGGCTGAGGAATGCTAGGAATTGTAGGACTTTTTTCTGCCTGAACATGCATAGGATTGCATATTCAGTGATTTTCTTTTAATGGGCCTTCACCAGCAATTGAACCTGAAGAAGTGGTTTTGATTGGTTTTTCTCCCCCACACACACCCCTCCCCCCTCCCCTTCACCCAGTGTCTTAAGGTAATTTGTGATCAAGACATCTGCTTCAATGAAAGTCACATTTCATTATGCGAAAGCACGGTCCCCACCCAATAAAGTGGCCAGAAAGGAGACTTTTTATTTTATTTTATTGTTTTAAAGCGAGCCATACCTACAGGGCACTCATTGTGGCCAAATCCTCTCTCTTGCCCACCAGCTTAAGCTGCCCCCTGAAAGGATCTGTTGCAATTCAAATTTACACAGACAGTTACACCTTGCATGCCAATGAAGCACCCGGCTGGCCTTGTCTGTCTGTCTGGTTGCAGAGGTGTTTTTGCAACAAGGCCCACAGGGGGGGGAGGGAGAGGGAAGTAGAGAGGGGGAGAGAAAGAATGTGAGAGGGGTGGTGGTGAGAGAGAGGAAGAGGGGGGCAAGTGAAAGGGGTGGTGGGGAGAGAGGGAGAGTGTGATGAGAGAAAGAGGGGTGGTGGCAAGGGTGAGAGGTGGAAGTGAGAGCTCTTCCCTACCTCCTTAGCCCCCTCCCTTCTCCCATCAACTCCAAATTAGTTACCTTCAAACTTCTTGTTGTTGTTTAAATCCTACTTTTTCTATTACCAGGACAGAAGACGAATAAGGACTTGCTCTATCAGCAAATCTTCCCCTAGCTGCCTTCTTCTTCTTCTTCTTCTTGCAACAGACACACAAGCCCCACTGTCTGATGGATGTGTAAAAAAATAATAATAAGGTGACGGTTGGCATAAAGTTGTTTTCTTTCTTTCTGTTTTTTTTTTTTTTAAGGTAGGGACGGGAAGGAAGGCTGGAAGGGATTTCTTTTTTTTAAAAAAAATGTGTGCACATTGTTGTAGAGGCAGTAGCGTGCGCCGAGGGGAGCTCTTTCTCTCGTTTGTATTGTGCAGGGAGCAGGTGCTCTCTACATTACCATACAGCTGAGAGCACAAAGGGCCAACTGATTCAGGCCTCACATAATAACAAACTGCCTTAATGACAGCCACGCGAACGACACACACCAAACTCACTTCCCCCCCTTCTTTCTTTTTTCTTTTTTTAACTAAGCTTGAAGGAGGAAAAAGGCTGTGTGTGTGTGTGTGTGTGTGTGTGTGTAAAAGAGGGATGGTGATGATGACCATCATAATCATCATAGCGGGGGAAAAATTGAGATGAATGAACCGTTTGGACAGAGGTTTGTCAATTCACCAAGAATTCAGGCAAAGGGAACAAGGAAGGGGGAGTTCTTGGGGGTGTCTTTAAAAAGCAGGGCTGTTGTTTACCTAGCCAAGTTTCCACCATCCCCCCCCCCGCCTGGAACTTAACACATGGGTCTTTCCCGGATTGTCTGAGCATGATGGGTTGCGCATAATGATCAGGAAAGGCAGTGCAGAGATTCCGAAGAGTTCTTGAAACTTGGGGAAACTTACCGATCCCTCTCTCCCACTCCCTCAAATCTCTTTCTCTTCCCCTCTGTCCTCCCTTAGGATCACGGAACACCTATGACACAAGCAGCCACGTTTGGCGGAACCTTAAATGAACAACACACCGACATCCAACTCTGGCTCCCTTGAGTGCCTGGGTGTCTTTCGCTCGTTCGCTCGCTCATCTTCGTTCCCTCACCTCTGATGGGGTCATTTATAAAACCTCATTTAAAAATAAAATAATTTTGGCCCACATGCCAGGTTCAAGGTGTTCGATTTCACCAGGCGTGATGCTGATCTCGTTCCTTCCCTCAGTTGATGCGGTGGATATCCTTGCGGTGGATAAACGTACTTGCCAAGAGTGTACTTTCTTTTCTTTTTTTAAGCGAGCGTGTGTGTTACATTTATACATTTTAAGATGTTCGAGATCTCTTGCGGAAGCGTCAGGTTTTCTGTGCTTCTACATTCAGACGCGAGTGGAAGAAGGGTGTGTGTGTGTGTGTGTGAGAGAGAGAGAGAGAGAGAGATCATCTTCTGAAAGCAGAAGGGGAAAGTGTGCATGTGTGCGCGGGGGGGGGAGGTTGTTTCTTGCGGTTACCAAATTTGCAGGAATGTAAATGAGCCCCCCCTTTTTTTGTGAGAGCCACAGGGGAGGGGAAGAGGAGGAGGGTTGCCCATTTTACAGCTCACTGACCATTTGGCGATCCATTGAGAGGAGGGCTTGGAAAAGTGGTTCCTTTGTGACCGCTCTAGCCAGATTGGGGGGCTGCTCATTTGCATCTCATTAGCCATGCATGCGGCCGGCGAGATATAAGGCAGGCAGGCGCCCGACCGCAGGCAGATCCGTAGCGCTACAGAGCAAGCGAGCGAGCAAATAAAAAATAAAAATAACATTAAAAATCAAAATAAAAAGACCCGACAGCCAGCCAGCCAGCTCCAAGGCGAAAGCAAAGATCACCCATACTAAACCCAGGATCACACACTCACACGGGCGCCGTCAGTCATCGACTCTCTCGAAACGAAGCACAACGAAAACAATTCCGCCTTCCTTTGGGCTTGGATTCCTTCAAGAAAAAACAGACCGATCGGGGTTCACTGGCAGAAAGTGGCGATCAGCAAACCCTGCGGGATTTGGAGACGGCGTGACAACCAACAGCCCCCGCTGCAAAGCTAAACACACGCACGCCAAGTATATATAGGACCCCCTCTCGCCCTCTTCGCCTGAAGCCATCGGGAATTATCTCCTCCTCGTCCCGAGGGATTTCCAGATCGTTGATTATTTTAATCTTTGGGAAGCCTTTTCTCCGCCTCTGGGAATTAAGTGGCTTTTCTCTGCTTTTCCTTGGTTGGGAGCAAGAAAGAGCGAAGCACGAGGAAGCGGCAAAAGAACTGCAGCCGGGAAGAAAAAAAAGCCAAGAGGAGGGTAGAAGTTGTTCCTTGAGACTAATTCATCTTCAAAACAATCGCCTCCCAAAGAGCTGTCAGTCATCCAAAGGGCGTATCTAAAACCGCATCGGCGGAAAAGAGAGAGAGAGAGAGAGACGGCAGGGAAAGAGCGAGCGAGCGAGCGAGCGAGAGACTCGAAACTAATAAATCTTCATTCTAATTCCTCTCCGGTCAGGCTCGGAGAAGCGAATTCTCCTGTCCCATCTTCTTGACAGACGCTCGTTCTGTTTGGCTCTTTCTGAAAGGGGCAAGAAGAAAAGAAACCCAAATCTCTGCCCCCCCTCACTCCAACAACACCCCCTCAAAATGGGAGGTCAGTCTACGCTGACTCTAGTTGTCTTTTGCGTGCTTCAGTTTCCTTGTCAGGTAAGCATCTGGGGTGTGTGTGTGTGTGTGTGTGTGAGAGAGAGAGAGAGAGAGAGAGAACAGGGCTCTTGAATTCCACGAGCCATCACCGATGGAAGTTGGTGCACCTCGCCGGGAAAGTTGAAGTGCACCCTCCGATCTGGGCGACGGTTGGGGAGGGCTTCTGAGGCGAAGCGCTGGCCGAGTCGTGTGTCTTTGATCCCTCTCCTCCCTCCCCACCCCCACCGCACCCCACCCCCGCCCGCTTTGGAGGTAGAGAGCGAGCACTGTCCGTGCACGCACATGCGGGGGAGACGGCAGCGGCTTCGGCGGCTGATCACTCGATCACTCGCTGCCCTAGTATTAGAGGAACTCTGCTACTGAAGGGGCGGCGGCGGCACATGAACTCCGCGTCGCAGTTGCCCCCTATGGGAGCGTCGCGAGGTGCTCGGTTTGCAGCCCACGGGGAAAAGCTTCGCCATTGACGATTCCGCCGCTGCGTTCGACTCGGCGGGGTGGGGGCCGTTCTGCTCAGTGGGAAGTAGACGGAGCGATCGCAGCAGCGGCGGCGGCAAGGGAGCAAGTCCGCCCGTCCGGCTTGAAATCGGCGGCAGAAGAACTCCCATTGATCAGTGTGCCCCGCCCCCTCCTGGCGATGGCTTCCTGATCGCCAAGTTGCGGCTCCGTCGGCGAGGGCCGAGCCCCATCTCGTTTCTCCTGCCTTGTCCCCAACCGAGCCTCTCTAACGGTGCGTCGTCTTCCCCTCCCTCCGTCCCTTGCAGGTTTGGAGCTCCGGCGTGTTCGAGCTGAAGCTGCAGGAGTTTGTCAACAAGAAGGGGCTTCTGGGCAACCGCAACTGCTGCTGGGAGGGCCTTGGCTCGGCCAACCCCGGCGGCGGCGTGGCGGCCGGGCTGCAGCAGTGCGACTGCAAGACCTTCTTCCGCGTGTGCCTCAAGCACTACCAAGCCAGCGTGTCCCCTGAGCCGCCGTGCACCTACGGCAGCGCCATCACCCCGGTGCTCGGAGCCAACTCCTTCAGCGTGCCCGACAACGCGGCCAGCAGCAGCGACCCCTCTTTCAGCAACCCTATCCGCTTCCCCTTCGGCTTCACCTGGCCGGTAAGTTGCCCGGGCCCCAGTTTGGCGGTCCAATGCTCTGTCTGTGTGTGTGTATACCCCCTCCCCCAAGATCAGGCAGGATGAAATCGCTATCCTGGTAATTAATGGGCATTTCCCCATCGATTTCTATAGAAACGTGGAAGGCACAATTGGTATGGATTCCAGAGCCTTGGCATGCCTTCACTGCCCTGCGTTTCTTGCAGGCACAATTGATAACAGTTTTATTTGGGATTTATTTATTTATTATATTTATACCCCGCCTTTTTTCCTGCAAGGAACCTGCAGGAATAGCTATACCGTCCTCTCTGGTTCTGTGGTCACAATTGCAGATGGGGATTGGCATTCCATTCTTAAACACATGTTTTAGGATTCCAGATTAGTTAGTGGAGGTTCACAGCTGGATATGCATGCTCCGGAAGACTGGGGCTGTGGTGAGGTGTGTGTGTGTGTGTGTGTGTGATACACTTTTTAATCACTCTAGTGCAGTGAAAGCCTGATGTGGGCTATTTATCCTGGTTTTAGAATGTGCATTTTGTTTATTTGGGGTGATTGTGGGTTCCAATCAGAACCAAGGGCTCCTGTTTCTTCTGGGTCAAGTAATCCAGAAGAGTGTTGTGTGTGTTCTCATTTGCACCCTTGGATGCTGAAGTGCAGCCCCCCCCCCCCGCCTGGTGCTTTCCAGATGTGTTGGATGACAACTGCCAGCATGGCTGGTTGGGGGATGCTGGAAGCTGTAGTCCAACACATCTGGAATAGATTTTTAGGAATAGATTTTTATTATAAATAAACCATACTACTAAAAACAATATTCTTTACAACCCACCGCAATAACGTGTTACAAATTCACCACCCAAATTTCAAGAGTTCAGGATTTTCTGACGAATACAGTTACAGATCTACATTAACTTAAACTAATACATTGCCATTAGTCTGGGGAGCACCAGGCCGAGGAAGGCTGCTGTAGTGTAACTAAAAAGTGTGGGCTTCTCAAATTGCTTTGAGCACTATTTTGGTAGAAAGGGGAAACATTTATTAAATTAAAACACAAATCCAGGCTTCTCCATCCCTCCCCAAACCAGTGGCTTGCACTTTCCCTTTCCAAGATCTTGGTTATGCTGCTGTCTACCTAATGAGTGGGAGATGAAGGCCACTGAGAATTCAGGGTACCCAGATGTCTCTCAATGTAAGGCGAATTGTTTAGTCCAGCATGTGGCAGTTCTGTACACCAGCCTTCCCCAATCTGGTGCCTCCAGATGTTTTGGATTTCAATGTCCATCAGCCCCAGCCAGCATGGCCAATAGTCAACAGAATGCTGGAAGTTGTAGTCCAAACCACCTGAAGGGCACTGGGTTGGGGAAGGCTGCTATAATACACCCCATAATGCCTGCGTGAAACTCTCTGCCTCCAGAGGAGAGATGGTGTTGCTCCAGAAAGGCTCCCTCCTCCCATGCAGTTTTGATCTAGCAAAGCCTGCTGGTAGCAGCTTGCTTGCTTCCCCTCATTAGCAGCCTCAGCCAGTCAGCTGAACTGAAGGGGGTGATGAGAATCAGGCTGGCTGAGCGGGCTTTATTGTGATTCCACTCTCCTCGTCTTCCCATTATGGAAATGGCAGTGTCATTGTCAGCTCTGCCTGCAGTTCCAAAAGGCTTCATCATCTTCCCTTCACCATACCTCTGAACTTGCAGAGCTGGGAGGCAAAGCCCAAGTGGGAAGGCTGGCAACAACAGCTCTCCTCATCCCTCCCCCCCTTCCTCTCCCTGCTCCTTTTTAACACCGCATCCTGTACGAACAGGCTGAAAAAACAGGCCAGGAAGCAACCTTTCAAAAAAGTGTTGCCATTTCCTTGAGGAAAGTGAAAACAGTCCGGAGTCAGGGGATCAGAGAGTCAGGCTGGCTGGGCACACAGATTCCTGTTGCGGCGGCTCTGATCATATTATTCTGCTGACTGTAGACGTTTGCTCTCATTGTTTCTCCATGTTCTTTTGAAATCTTATTTTCCAGGGCACTTTCTCTCTCATCATTGAAGCGCTGCACACCGACTCCCCCGATGACCTCAGCACAGGTAAGCAGCTTCTCCAAGTGGCGTTCAGGATCAGGGCCATTGCTTTCAAAGTCCCCTGGGTTTTTTCTTGAAAGGCCCGCCCCACACAGCCAGTTGCCTCTTCGTCCCCACCCACTTACTTAGAAGTCAGTCCCATTGGAGTGGATGGGACATTTCACCCCTGTCCGGGATCTGAGTGCCTAAAAGGCCCACGTGGCTTTTGCACACCTGCTTTTAAGGACCACCACCCGTCCTTCAGATCCCCTCAGTTTCCACTGTGTAACCTCACCCTTTCCTTTTCGTTAACTGCATTCCCTTTGCTATCTCCCTGTCAATCCGTTGCAGAGAATCCAGAGCGCCTCATTAGCCGCCTGGCTACCCAGAGACATTTGACAGTTGGGGAAGAATGGTCCCAGGACCTGCACAGCAGTGGCCGCACTGACCTCAAGTATTCCTATCGTTTTGTGTGCGATGAGCACTACTATGGGGAAGGCTGCTCGGTCTTCTGTCGGCCCAGGGATGATGCCTTTGGCCACTTCACTTGTGGGGAGCGAGGGGAGAAGGTCTGCAATCCAGGATGGAAGGGACAGTACTGCACTGACGGTGAGTGTCCACAGTGGAAATCTCACATCTGTCTTTCTCATGTTCTGTTGGTGCTATCTGTTTGCTCTCTCTCTCGCGCTCTCTCACACACACACTGGTGCAAACATGTCCCATTCAACAACAAGTGGAAACAGTGGAAAGACCACTGTTTATTATCACACAAAATGAGTGTGACAATACTCAAAATCCTCCATGTGGAAGATTGACTGGCAAAAGAGACTGCAAAAAGACATACTGGCAATGATGTAATGAAATCCTGAACCTATCAGTCATTAAGACATGAGACAAGGATCTAATAAAATTTGATTAGAATTGCAAAATACTTTGTACACTGTGAAGGGCTACAGAAACTGATGATGATGATGATGATGATGATGATTTATTTTATTATATTTATACCCTGCCCTTTTTCCTTCAAGGAACCCAAGGTGGCTTACATACTCCTCCTCCTCTCCATTTTATCCTCACAACAACCCTGTGAGGTAGGTTAGGCTGAGAGTCAGTGACTGGCCCAAAGTCACCCAGTGAGTTTCATGGCCAAGCGGGGACTAGAACCCGGATCTCCCGAGTCCCAGTCCAACACTCTCACCACTATGCCACACTATGATGATGATACTAACAGGACCAAATTCTCATTTACATCAGTAGATTGATCATTTCACCCATGGGAGGAAAACGATGCAAGGTACTGCATCATTTTACCAAACTATGGGTTTGATCCAGCCAAAAGTGGAACTTGCAAGTGCTTAACATTGGCTGGATTGAATCTTTTGAAATTGCCACCCCCCCACCCCCCAGCGCAGAATTCAGGATCCTGACTGAAACTCAATATTGCCTTCATGGCACATCCGTTAAAATCATTCTGTGAACTATTTATTTATTTGTTTATTTATTATATTTATACCCTGCCTTTTTTCCTGCAAGGAACCCAAGGCAGCTTACGTAAGGCAGCTTACGTAATCCTCCTCCTCCTCTCCATTTTTATCCTCACAACAACCCTGTGAGGTAGGTTAGGCTGAGAGTCAGTGACTGGCCCAAAGTCACCCAGTGAGTTTCATGGCTAAGTGGGGACTAGAACCTGGATCTCCTGAGTCCCAGTCCAACACTCTCACCACTACGCCACACTGGCTCCTATGTCCTCAGACAGAACATAAGGGGATTTTCAGGAGGGGGGCATATGTTAATATTCCCTCCCCACCTCAACAAATGAAGAATCTCTTACTTCATCTCAATTGGTAGAACAGTGGCAATTAGTAAGTCTGAACAAAGACTTAAAGCAAATTAGTTGGTCTGATAGAAAGATCAGTCTTTCAAAAACATTTGCCAAATGCAAAAATATAAAGACATGCCCAAACATAAACACCACAGATTTAAATGCAGATTAAGTAGCAATCCTAAGCACATTGATCAGAAACTAAGGTCCCTTGAACACACCTGGTTTTGCTTCTGAGTACATATGCATAAAATTGCTCTGTAATACACATTGAAATGTATTCAACCTTTCAAAATTCCTGCAGAGTACATAATGATTAATCAATAAGCCAAATGTATCTATCTAATTCTCTCTCTTTTCCACTGAGCATGTGCAGTGAGCATAGCGACCACATTTAGCGAAGGAGTTTAATCACTTTTTAGGAGTCTAATCAGTTTTTTTCTTCTTGATCTCTGCTAAATGTGCAGGAGAACCAAGCTAAAAAACAAATGTTGAGATATTTCCAGAAGTCATTCTACTGAATGTCTGCTCTTTCAAAATCTGTATTCGAATAATACCTTTATCAGGCTACCCAAAATATCACAAAGCAGTGTGCAAGCTTTCAACTTTCTCAGAACTCTTCATCAGATGGTAGATAAAGCAGAGTGAAGAGGTATGCAGGGGTGGGGGGTGGGAGAGAGGGGAAAAAAGCTAGCTGGTGCTGAAGCCATGCTATCTCCATGGCTTCAACCTCAGCCAGCTTTTTTCCTTCTCCCCCACCCCCACTTTGCATTGCTTACCATCTGACAAAGAGTTCTGGAGAACTCAAAAACTTGCACAGGTATTGCCCGAATATGGATTTAGGATTTTTTTCTTAACGTCCAACACAAGGCCCGTTGTTGTTGTGTGGTTGTTGTTGTTGTTTCTGCTCTTGACATCTTAAAGTTGTTAATGGCTGTCCTCATGTTCAAAAGGCTAGGTGAGCATAAGTTACTGTGGGAGGAGAGAGAGAGAGAGGAAAAAATCTCATGGAGACACAAGGACAGTATTGAAACTGGTTGACCTCTAGGAATGAAAATGCAACCCACACCCTAAAGTCAAGTTTTGCCCTTGTCTTCAATGGGATCTGAATTGTACCAACTCCCAACAGGGATGGTTTTGGTTTTTTTTTTAATGTCTTCTGGAATTCTTTCTGAGTACTTAGTAGCAATTCTGGTAATCTTACTGATACCAGTAGTGTAACTGGGAGGAAGAGGAATGATGAAAGGTGTCAAATAAACTAGACCAGCCTTCCCTAATGTGGTGCCCTCTAGTTTTCTTGGACTATCATTCTCATGATCCCCAGTGGCCATGCTGGCTGGGGATGGTGGGAGTTGTAATCCTGTCATCAGTTTGAGGAAGGGTGAAGTAGGCTGTGAAAACATCTTGCCACTCTCTGCCCGGGCACACACAGACACTCACTGGGCGCAATATGGTGCCATATTTGAACACCCATTTGCAAAGTCTTGATAGCCTGCCAAAAGAACTTTGAACGTAGCCACCCAAACCTAACAAGCCAGGGTGGGCCATGACACTGGGAACGGCCTGGGGCTGTAGCAAGCATTGGCGGTGGTCCAAAGGACTGCACTACGAGTTCCTCACTCCCAACGGGGGCCTTCTAAACAGCACTCCCCCCCCCCCACACCCACCCCATGCCTCATGTGAAGCCACATTTGACCCTAAGGAGATGTCCAAAAGTAGACTGTGATATAGCATGGAAGTCTGTTGTTGAAAGAGAAGGCAAAGTGAAACCCCCCCCCCCCCCCACTGAACATGCCTAAGTGCTTGGGTGTGCCTAAAGTAGCTCTTTGGATCCCGGCCATTATGATAAGATATGTCAAGTGTGATTGCCACTGTGTTTGTGTGCGTTTGTGTTAAACTAAGTTAGATAGACTGACATCACACAGGCCCGGTTTCTGGGCCCTGGCAGAGAAAACTGGGCGGCCTCTGAACAGTTTATGACTCAAGGCAGGGTAGCAAACAGAGAGCTCACACAGCACTTTCCATGATAGCACTCAGCCCTGCTGCTCCCTTCCCATTACACTTAAGTGGAGAATAGAAATAATATGTCTCTTTAAATGGGTTTAAGGAAAGGATTCCCTTTGAATCCCTTATCAGTGTTGCTTTCTGAAGCAACAGGTGGTATAGAGCCCCTTTGCATTCGTTGTGCGGACAGTCCTCCCCCACCTCTCTTTTCCAACTCTGAGTTTTTTATGAGCAAGTTGTTAGAATGTATGATGCATTTTTTGATGGGGAAAATGATGTCACCCTGAAAGCCAACCCCCCCCCCAAATTGAGTGGGTGTTTTTTTGGGGGGGGTTGCAGGCTTGCCTCATCTGCACATTTACCCCCATTCAGTCTACTCCCCCCCTTTTTCTTTAGACAATCTGATTATCAGTCCAGCTTTTCCTCGTCTTCTGTTTCTCCTCCTTGGGGGGGGGGGTTCTCATTGTGTCTCTGGCTCGCATTGTTGAATTAAAACTTGCAAGGCCTGCTTAATGAGTTCCATAACCAGGCAAAGTAATGAGCAGAAGTCTTCCCTCCCGCCCTGCTGGCCTGCTTACCTCTTTACTTCTGTCTGTGCTCCCCAGCCCCTACCCCCTCCTCCCTTTTTTGGGGTGTGTGTGAAAGAACTTTAGACTTATTAATTTGAATAAGAAAAAAAAAGTCTCCCACCCCCCTCCTTTCCTTTCCAGAGAAATCACGCGCGTGCCATAGATTAGATCTGGACAGGGATAGGCTGCCGAGGAAGCCCATCTTGGCCCTGATTGGCTGCGAGAGGTTGGGGGTATTGTTGCAGTGGTGCAGCTGCTGAGAGAGAATAGACAATAGAGCAGCTGTCCTGGCTGGCACCCTGCACACCAGCTGTCCACCCTTATCTGCACGCATGCACCCCCCCCCCCCCACACACACACATACACTTTCTGAGGAGAGCAAGAGGAGGAGTGGTGTGCATAGAGTGGGGTGGGGTGGGGGAGAAGAGGACTTCTGACCCTTCCTGGGAAGAAAAGGCGGATGGGAGCTGTGACGAAGGGAGCAATTGTGACCTCTCTTTTTGTCCATGTGCAACTGTATTAAGAGGAATGTTCATCCCTGGTGATAAGTAAAGGGCCCCCAGTTACTAAGTGAGATCAATACTCCTTCCAAGCTCCAGAGATTAATTCAGCTGCTGTTTCCAACTCGACTTGTAGTGAAAAGGAGTTTGACCCAATCCCACAAGATTCCAAAGGGCGTGTGTGTGTGTGTGTGTGTGTGTGTGTATGTAGTGGGGGCTGGTGACTCCTATTTTGGTGGGATTCCTAATCCATTGCAGTTTATATATTTCTTGTTGTTGTTGTTTTACAGCAATTTGCTTGCCTGGCTGTGATGAGCAGCATGGATTTTGTGAGAAGCCTGGGGAATGCAAGTAAGTTTCTAGAACTCTCCTTCACCACCACCACCACCACCACCACCCCGTCCTTCTGCTTGTAAACTTGATTTGAGAATCCCAGATGGATGATTTTAAGACTCTGTGCTTCTTACCGGATGGTAGTGCAAGAAAGCCAGGGAACACTCGAGTCAAAGCATCAATCCGGCTGTGGCCATGGGTCTCAACGTAATGCCTCCATCTTGTTCATGTTTATTTCGAAGTAAGCGTTCAGCAGGGCTTACTAGTACAGCCGTCCCCAGCCTGGTGCCGTTCAGATGTGGAGGCCATGCTGGCTGGGGATGATGGGAGCTGTAGTCAACCATATCTGGAAGGCATCATGTTGGGGAAGGCTGCCCTAGTAGGAGTGCATAGGCTTTCCAGCATAATGAGTTGACAGTGCTCTGTCTGTATCCTTTGGAAGCCATGGCAAAAGTTACAACTGACTTTACGATTGATTGAATGACACCTGTAATAATTAGGCAGTAGGATGTTTGTGTGTTGCTATTGCAGCGACCAAATCAAGAGGCGAGCCGATGTGTTGTAGTATGGGAGTGAAGAGTGTCTGATTTGGAGCAGGGAACTACCTAGGGCCAAATCTCTGGTGAACTATGAAAATATGTGGCCCTCAGGAAGTCACTCCCTTGCACTCTCAACATAACCTCCTTTACAGGATTGTTGTAAAGATTAAATGGGATTACTTCCTTGAACTTCTTGAAGGAAGGATGGGTCCTAAATGTGATAAGTAACGAACCAAGGCCACCATCATAAGCACCTTAAACTCGGAAATAAGTTCCACTGAAATCAAAGAGCTTGATAACATATTTAGGAATGGAATGTAAGGTTCTGTATTCAGGTTATGAAAGAAGAATCTGAGATTAATGAAGTCCATTATATAGTTTAGGAGTATGACTTCCTTGATTTTTAAGGGAGCTTGATTTCCGTTTTTCTGACTGTGTGGGTGGGTGCTGGTGCTGGTGGGGCAGTGTTCAGTGACCTTGCAATTTGTGGAAGGATTTCCTGTGCTAATTGTTTGTTTTGTGTAATTTTCATAGATGTCGAGTGGGTTGGCAAGGGCGCTACTGCGATGAATGCATCCGGTACCCAGGTTGCCTTCATGGAACTTGTCAACAGCCTTGGCAGTGCAACTGTCAGGAAGGCTGGGGCGGTCTTTTCTGTAACCAGGGTGAGTTCTTTCGCTGTTAATACGATAGCAGTCTTCCTAGATTTTCCTTTTGCTAAGCCATGCAATGTCCTTACAGAACCTTACAGATGCCCCTCTTTGTTTGCATCTTCCGTAGATCTCAATTACTGTACTCACCACAAGCCTTGCAAGAATGGTGCCACTTGTACCAACACTGGCCAAGGGAGCTACACCTGTTCTTGCCGTCCTGGTTACACTGGTTCCAACTGTGAGATTGAAATCAACGAATGTGACGCCAATCCTTGCAAGAACGGAGGAAGCTGTACTGTAAGTTTTAATTTTTTTGGAAAATCATTTCATTATTTTAAAACAGTTTTTTTTAATTGTCTGAAGACTGGTTTACAGTCGTCAAGGTATGCCATATAGATTTCATAATTCTGTGCTTTCTTCTTGGGCAGGATCTCGAAAACAGCTATTCTTGCACCTGTCCGCCAGGCTTCTATGGCAAAAACTGTGAGCTGGGTGCAATGACTTGTGCCGATGGTCCGTGCTTCAATGGAGGGCGATGTACAGACAACCCAGAAGGGGGATACAGCTGCCGCTGCCCAGTGGGTTACTCTGGATTTAACTGTGAAAAGAAAATTGACTATTGCAGTTCCAGTCCCTGCGCTAATGGTAAATGAAACCAGTGCTCGACTGAACCACGTTCATGTTTGTGTTCATTTGCGCCTGTGACCTTCAATGAGAAGTGAGTGAACTTCCCATTGCCGTTCACTTAACTTGAAGGGGAAGTGAATGAACTTCCCAATGAAGTTCACATGATGTCCTGCAATGTAGAGCCCCGAGCAAAGTTCAGCGCTGTTAAGTTGCGTTGGTCTCTGTTGGGAGAGGTGTGCAGCCTAAGCCTATAAAATCATTCTTATTCAGAAGGAAGGCTCACTTTGTTCTGGGGTGGGGGTTCACCTACTCTTGTGTGTGCAGAGGACTGCAGCCTTTTGTTGGATTTTGCAAGTTGGCAAAATAAAAAGCACAAACGGCCATTATGGTCTCCATTTTCACGATAGGTGAATTTTGGCTTGGCATTTTTGAAGGGAAGGCGGTATTTAGTTTGGGTGGCATTTTTGTGCTGACTTTCTTGAGGAGTTATGCGATCATTTTATTTGTATCCTGCCTTTCCAAACGACGTTCCAGGTCAGTGCCCTTTGGCAAGCCACCCTCAGTGGGGGCCCTCGCTCAGTGAGAGTCCACCTTCTCACCGGCATTGTCACCCTCTGCAATTGTACTTCATCCTCTTTCTCATCAATGCTACCACTTGCTTGCTTGACAGGCAGAGAGCCAGGGGGCAAGCAGGTAGTGGCATCTACTGCTCTTCCTTAACAATGTGCCTTCTTCCAACAGGAAGCTTGGGTACAAGAGCAATGAAATGTCCGCATTAAAATCACAGTCAATATAGATACCCTATCAGGAGTTTCCCCCGTCATCACGAAAGGGATCGACAGCAACAGGACTGTGAGCACAGGCTGTAATTCACCTACCGCTTTTCCTGGAACAGTTCTAGAGCAGCTTTCCCCAACCTGGTGCCCTCCAGATCTGTTGGACTACAACTCCCAAGATCCTCAGCCATCCTCGGGGCGCTAGGTTGGGGCGAAGGCTATTCTGGAGGCTTCAGTGTAGTTTTTCTTAAAGTTTTCTGGACTAACTGGCCTGTCAGCTATATTTTACATGGAACGATGCTAGGAGAACCTGAATGCATCTTTGTAAGGTTGCAGTCCTACTCATACTTTTCTGCAAGTATGCCCCATTGAGCTCAGTGCAGTCCTATGCATGTTTAGAGAGAAAAGGTCCTACAACTCCAAGCATTCCCCAGCCAGCAGTTGTAGGGCTTTTTTTCCTGCTTAAACATCCATAGGATTGTGCCCCTACTTCTGCATAGGATTGCAGTCCACCTTGCTCTTACCTAGAAAAAAATCCTGTGTTTATGAATGTGACACCTAACAGGGCGGGTCATCCTTCTCAACTGAATCAGCTTTTCTTGCACTCGACCACTTCATGCCGTGGGTGAAAGGCTGCATGTTTGAAAGCTCCTTACACATAGAAAATGAGCATGTTAGGCAGAAGGGTCTAGTCTTCTTCCTGACATGTACAGAGAGGATTTTTTGTTTGTTTTAAATATGAGAAAGTATTCATACATGTGACACGTCTTCTTTTTTACATTCCTCCCCCCTGATAGCCTGAAATGCTACAGTCCAGGGAAAGCTTGACTGCTTGGTTATATTGAATGTCAAAACTGGCCCAAAGACTTTAAAAGCAACACCACCACCCTGGTTATTTTCAATAATTTTGCTACACAAATAGAAAAGAAACCAATATGTGAAATATACTCAGATTCAGTTTCACTATCCAAGTTGAGTAAAATGCAACCTCTAAATAGTCAGCAGAAGTAACAAGAAACTTGGATAACCTGCTCAGTTTTTAAAGCTTAGATGAGGGCTGGAGAATCTGTGGCCCTCCAGCTGTTGTTGGACTACCAACTCTCACCATGCCTGATCATTGGGCATGCTGATTGGAGCTGATGGGATCTGGAGGCCAAGATCAGCTGGAAGGCCACAGTTCCCCATCTCTGGCGTATACAGACTGAGCACCGTCCAGCCAAAGGTAAGCATGTATGTTCCATCAGAGGGACTTAAATGTATTTAACTTGGCTGGTTCATGCCTATTAATAATCATGCCCATTAGTAAAAATGGAGATAACGTGGGGAAAATAAATCTGAGCCTATTATTCACATGGGGCATTTGCTTACCAATTGTAACTGCAAATCTCATTCCAGAAGGCAGTTGTGTTGACGTAAGTGATTGCCTGGTAGTTACTACTAGCCCTTGATTCACTTTCCTGTGACTATGATGGTGGAGCTCTGTAGCGCTGTAGTGATGGCATGAAGGCTGAACAAGCCTCTGAGTGAGCTAAGATTTTCCACAATGGTGCCTGGAGTTAGGCTCTTAGATATTCATAATCTGAGGAGTGGCTCACAATCAAACATATAATTCCCCTCCAAAGCTGTTGGCTGAATGCAGAGAGCAGAACCAGTTTGATCTTTTGAATGAGTTTGAATGAGATGGCATTTGGGTGGCTTCCAGTTCTATGATTTGGGGCGGGCAGCGGGAAGCAATCACAATTTTGGTTTGGGTTTAGTGCATGTTTATTACATAGTATATCATTATACTTCAGATTTTGTTCTGATTCAGGTTTTAAGAAACAGCCTGAACCACCAGTTTGATGCCGTGGTTGTGTTTAAAAATTGGGCCACTTGTCTGGCATTTGGGCCACTGCCTGATTTGGACATTATTTTCTCTACCTGATAGGAGACCCATCTTAGAAATGCTGGAGCAGTCAACTATGTAGCTGACATATGCAACTGCAAAGCATCTCATTTGTTTGCTGAAGAATTTAAACCTATCCTTTCTGTAGATCCAGGGCAGCTGACCAATACTTTTTTAAAAAAACCATGACCTGCCTCTCCAAATACAAAACATCCATTAGAATCTTTCAAACATCCCATAAACCGCCCCCACATAATTATAAAATATACAAAATTGATTCTAGTAAAAATCATACAACTGACCTGCAGAGTAGGCCCATTTTATATTTTTGACAAGTTCTTTTAAGAGCCTGGATTCTGGTTGTCCTCAGTGGACAACATGTTGCATCAGGTCCACCAGTTGCAGGTCCAAGGCAACCCACCAGTTGCATGTTTCAGAATGAGTTTGGGTTTTTTTTCTTCTTCTCACTGGTCTATCATTAGAAAGACTCACATCTTTGTCCATAGGAATGTAGGAAGCTGCCTTATACTGAGTCAGACCATGGGTCCATCTAGCTCAATGTTGTTGACACTGACTGGCAGTGGTTCTCCAGGGTTTCAGGCATGGGTTTTTCCAGCCCTACTTGGAGATGCTGGGGATTGAATTTGGGACCTTCTGCACGCAAAGCATGTGCTCTGCCTCTGAGCTGTGGCCTCACCCCACACTACATGACCATTAAAAGCAATGTGCCGGTAGGCTCTGAGGCATCTACCCTGCAAAATCTTGGTCTTGATGGTGCTCTTTCAAGGATGCTGCCAGTAGGGACCAGAAAAGATGTGTTGAGTAGTAGATAAGAATGTTGGACTTGGACCTGGGATATCTGGACTCAAATCCCCAGTTAGCCATGAAGCTTGAGGGTGACCATTAACTCTCAGCCTGATCTGCCTCATAGGGTTGTTGTGAGGATGACCTAGGAAAATTCCACACAGGAAAGGGAGGATGCAAATGTAACAGATAATAAATGAAACTGTCATTCACTGTGCCCAGTCCACATATTAATCATTTGTCCTCTTCACTATCGTACAGGAGCTCAGTGTGTTGATCTTGGGAATTCCTACCTATGCCAATGTCAAGCTGGCTTCACTGGAAGGCACTGTGATGATAATGTGGACGACTGTGCTTCCTTTCCTTGCTTAAATGGTGGGACCTGCCAAGATGGAGTTAATGATTATTCTTGCACCTGCCCCCCAGGATACAGTGGAAAGAACTGTAGCACTCCTGTCAGCAAATGTGAACACAGTCCTTGTCATAATGGGGCAACTTGCCACGAGAGAAACAACCGTTACGTGTGTGAGTGCGCGCGAGGATATGGGGGCCTCAACTGCCAGTTTTTGCTCCCTGAACCGCCTCAGGGGGCAGTCATTGTTGACATCACTGAGAAGTACACTGAAGGTCAGACTTCCCAGTTCCCTTGGATTGCGGTGTGTGCCGGCATTATTCTGGTCCTCATGCTTTTGCTGGGCTGTGCCGCCATTGTTGTCTGCTTCCGGCTCAAAATGCAGAAGAGGCAACATCAGCCAGAGACGTGCAGAAGTGAAACCGAGACCATGAACAACTTGGCCAACTGTCAACGGGAGAAGGACATTTCCATCAGCGTCATTGGCGCCACACAGATTAAGAACACCAATAAGAAAGTAGACTTCCACAGTGATAACGCTGACAAAAACGGCTATAAAGCCAGATACCCATCAGTGGATTACAATTTGGTGCATGAACTCAAGAATGAGGACTCTGTGAAAGAGGAGCACAGCAGATGCGAAGCTAAGTGTGAAACGTATGATTCTGAGGCAGAAGAAAAAAACGCAGTACAGCTAAAGAGGTATGTGGACAAATGGACTGACTGGAGGGTGGCGATGGATGCGCCAACACTTTAATGGTAAAGTGTGGGGGAACACGTTCTAGTTGGTCACAAAAGCAGCCATCTCATTCTAGTCTCTGTTTTCCTCTTGTTTGCAGTGAAACATCTGAAAGGAAACGGCCAGAATCGGTATATTCCACTTCAAAAGACACAAAGTACCAGTCGGTGTATGTCATATCAGAAGAGAAAGATGAATGCATCATAGCAACGGAGGTCGGTATATTCTCTAACAGACTCAAAAGACAAAAGACAGCGTCCCAGCTAATTAGAGTCAACTAGCATATTTCATTCATTTATCCATACTATGCCAACTTATACTCCCCGAAATGGGATCTCATTTCAGGTTTTTTTTAAAAAATGGAATCTTACCATCTATGTTCTATTCTTTAAAGCAACCCAATTCTCTCCCATTTGAGTCTAGACCAATTGAGTCCAATTTGAGTCACTGATTTATGTTCATTGGGTTAGTCCTGTTGAAATCGGTGGAGCTCATCCTAAGTCAGTAGGACAATTCCAAAGATAGATAGACAGATAGATAGATATGGAATATATATATTCAGTGCTACTGAAAAGTCTCCCATTGATTTCAGTGGATTGTATTTGCTATTGGATTAGGTCTAGGTATTGTCAGGAGTGAGTCTGTTTAAAGGGAAACACACCAAATATGAAATGTTGTGATTCAGGAACAGACAACATGAGGCATCTGCTTCTGAGAATGGACAAGACTGTGTATATGAATAGTTGTTCATGGTGTATTAATCGCTAGAGAAATCTGGGCTTCCTTCTTACATGATGGATTCATCAGCCTTACAAATGAGTTCACAGAAGTTTCATAGATTTCACAGATCATAGAGTTGGAAGGAGCCTTCAAGGCCATCGAGTCCAACCCCCTGCTCAGTGCCGGAAACTAGAGGAGGGGTCTCCCATCCAAGTAATAACCAGGCTTGACCCTGCTTAGCTTTCCACGCTCAGACAAGCTGAGCCAGCGTAAGCCACAGGCCTGAGTTATTATCCCATACAAATTATTACTGGCACACCTGTACTACGCTTGTACTATACATACCTATGTAACTCAGCATCCCCAGCCTGGTGCCCCTCCTGATGTTGGACTATAGCTTCTATTATCCCCAGCCAACATGGCTGCTGGTCAAGGATGGTGGGAGTTGGAGTCCAAAAGGTCTAGAGGCCACCAGGTTACGGAAGGCCGATGTAACTATTCATAGAAGGCGGTGGGGGGCGGCAGGGAGAACCAGCTTCCGTAAAGTTTCCTTGTCTTTAGGAAATGTTTGCTGGCTGCAGTCCATCAGATGAGTAGCTGTTTTTATATTGGTTGTGGTGCTAGCAGGTTTCCTTGCATCTGATCTCTGTTCCTTCTGCCATCAGTCCATCGAGTTACCTCTTCTCTCTCCCCCACCCTGCAGGTGTAAAGGAGGAAAGACGATATGGCAAAATTGTTGTTTTGAAACAATTTTCAAAGGTGATATGCCCCAATGAATGCTGCTGAACAAGGAAAGGGAGAAAGATTCCTTCACTGACTGCTGCTGAGAAACTAAATTCAGGCTGAGCTGGTTCTCTACTGAAGTTAGCAAAAGTGACTGCAAATAATACATGGTGGACACTAGGCCAGGGTCTGTGTTCAAAGATACCTGTTGCACTGCCTTTTATGAATATTTATCATTGCACTATGGTCAGTTGCTTTTTTTCTATATATATTTAAATGAACGGACTTAATTTCCTACATAAGAAGCATGCACTGCCTGAAGTGTATATTTTGGATTCTTATGAGCCAGTCGTTTCATGGATTAGAGATACAAACACTGCCTTTATTGTCCTTTTTTAATACTAAAATGTGTTTTTACTAGGTGGGGGGAAAAAGTGTTATTTTTTTTAATCTGTAAAAAAATTATTTTCAGGATATTTGTAAAGCTTGAGTATTTTGTGACATTTCTTTTTTATAATTTAATTTTTTTGGTAAATATGTACAAAGGCACTTCGGGTCTATGTGACTATATTTTTTTTGTATATAATGTATTTATGGAATATTGTGCAAAATGTTATTTGAGGTTGTTTTTTTTTGTTTGTTTTTTTACTGTTTTTGTTAATGAAGAAATTCATTTTTAAAATATTTTTCCAAAATAAATATTATTAATGATATTCCAGGCATATCTTTTTCTTTGCAAAACACTGCTTGACCAAATCCTGTCATTCAGAATCATCTGAAGCTATTGTTGACATGAAAGTAAATGTGGGGGAAGCATGAGATCCCAAATTCAATCTTTGGCAAATCTCTGGTCTTAAAAGACTTTAGTCCTGAATTAGTCATCACCACCACCCAGAGTTGATAGCATTGGGCTTAATGGACCAATGGTTTAATGCAAATCAGGGGTGGGCAACCTGTTGCGCTCCAGATGTTTTGGACTACAACTCCCATAAATCCCAGCCAGCATAGCCAGGGATTATGGAAGTTGTAATCCAAAGCATCTGGAGGACACCAGGTTGCATACCCCGACTTAGATGGACTAACAGTGGTGTAGTGGTAAATTTTGAGTACAGGGGACAGGGGCTCATCACGACACTGACCCGGTTCGCATGACACGACAGCCCACTATGGCTTAATTTAGCCATGGGAGCTGTCATGACATGCTGTGTGCTGGCGGGTGTTGTGCGAACCTGGCATCATGGGTTGTTTGAGGGGGTAGGCAACCCTCAAATCACCCTAAAACGAACATCTACCCCCTCAACCCACGACTACAGGTTTGTACTGGAGCTACACTGCACACTACGAATGTACCACCACCACTGCTTGCATATTCAAAATGGAGGCTGGGCTCCACTAAGCCCCGTGGGGAAATTAACCCACAGTGGCTTAGCCTTACATGCAAACAGGCCCAGTCCCTATAGCTATGGCCCCAAGGAGAGTCCAAAAATTCAGACAGCTGTGTTGATCCATATCAACAAACCAGTTCTAGCCATTTTCACAGTCGCCAGGAACAGATCTGTTGTACGCTGATAAGTCTTAATTGCCCATTTAAGACCAGGCCACCCCAAAATTTGCATTACGACAGGGAACAATATATTGTTGCTGGGAAAATCCCATTTCCCTGCAGCTAATGAGAAGACCAGCTAAGCTCAGAGGGGACAGGGGAGTCTGAGGCGGGTGGCCGCTGATGTCAGCATCCCTGCTAATAAAAAAAGTGCCATTGCTGAGTCCCTGTGAGCCCCGGCTCCACAACACCAGTGTGGACCAAGGGTTTATAAGACAGTTTCTTTCATTCATATGATGGCTGTAGGCCATGAGGTGCCATGAAGCATAACCGCGCACACAGTGGGGACTCTCCCACTGTTGGCTGCAGAAAGCAAAAGCTCCTTGTCTGTCCATGGAGCTTTGCCATTCCACCACTAGGTGTGAAAAATCTTGTGCTTTCATGGACTTTTGGTCTTTGGCCATAATTCTGAAGAGGCAGTACACTAAGTGCCCAGGCACATGCCAGCAGAGCCACAGTAAGATTACAGGATGTGCATAGGAGCAAGTCCTGTAAATTGTTGGACTTGAATCCGTTGTTTGAAAAGTTCACCCTCTCTCGATCACTTGTTAATTCCTAAGAAGAAGAGAGGAGCAGATACTCAAGCAGGTTTGGAAGCCCTGACACCTCATCCCAAAAGTGTGAAGGCAGGCTGGGCGGACAGAGTGGTGGTGGGTGAAATGCATTCTGCACATGCGCAGAGTAATCTCATATGCTGGTTATGTGTATGTGCCCTGATATCAAATGCAGGTTCTGGGGCTGAACCCTCATGGGCCCAGCACAAATTAAGTCTGCCCTACTTGCAATTTGCACACTTAAAAACCTTCCTGGATATGCATAGTTTTCTTGGTCTGAAATTGCAAATGTCTCGACTGTTGAAAGATAAATTCTTGTGAAGAAAAAAAAATCCAGCATGCACCCCAAATTTACAGGTTTATGTCTGCATAGAAAGAAGTAAATGTCTGAGAAGTTAGGTGAATTTGCACAATGCCACAGAGGGCTGTACAAGTAGGCCTCAGGCCAGGCAACTGCTACAAATGTCATGTCGAGTGGTCCAGATTATTCTTTAGCACTGCACATGCCTGCACACTCCCTCTGCTTAGCTGCATCCACTTATCTCAAAGCCGAGTGGACGAAATGTTGGATTATAGCCAAAAGCTGCAATCTTGCATAGTCAGGCTTCTGTAAATCCCATTAACTTGAATGGGATTTAAAAGTGTCTAACTGTGCCGGATTGCAGTCCAAGGCATTGAAGTCAGTGGGACTGACTTCTGAATAAACATGCACTGGAGTTTTGTGCTCAGCTCTGAATATGTGCCCGCAATCTTCCCTCTTCTGGAAAAAAAAGGTTTATTTTTGGGGTTTTTAAGCAATTCTGTTGTCTCCTGGATGGATCCTTGTTTATGTTACATACACACCTGTATAAGCTTTTGACAGGCACTGCCTCCTTGTCTAGGTTTGGCCAGTCACACCAGTCTCTGAAAGGAGGCAAACCAGTTTGCCCAGAAAAGTTGGACAGGGTTGGCTGTGTGAAGTTACTGTCACAGAAAGGGCTGGAGAGGCAGGAAAAACATGGCATATCATATGCTTGAATATGGCCCCGTAGCCATCTACTTTTGATTACCTGGTTCTTGCCTACTTCTGGCATTTTTGTGATGACCTTTGGTTTTGAAGCAATAAACATGACTGATGGATGTGATAAGCTCGGGGAGCCCCCTCTTCGCCCCATTAGAATGTGACAAAGTGATGGAACCCAGGAATCGGCTGTATTGTATACCCCCAACTGATAACACAAGCGTGAAGTGTGTGTTCAAATATTATTTTGCCTGAAACAAAGAAAGATTTTATTCCGTTTGTGGATGCACTTCAAATGACTTCAATGACCATCTCTAAATTTAAAAGAAAACACCCTATTCTAATTTTAATATCACCCCACTGTCATGGTGTTTGGCAGGGGTGAGGAAGCTGTGGGTCTCCAGATGTTGTTGGGCTACAACTCCCATCACTGTTGACCATTGGGCCATGCTGTCTGGGGCTGATGGGAGTTGGAGTCCAACAGCTGGATGGCTACTCACCCCTGCTGTCTGGGTACAGAAAAGTATTTGCTAATGCTGCAGTCCAACAAATAATTTAGTGTATTCAGTGAAAAAAATGGCCAGTGATAAGGAACCAGATGGTTAACAATGGGTGTATTGTCGCATCCCTATCAATGCAACTGATGCAGCCTCTGGGATCCTCAGATCTGTGCTGATACTGCACAAGCGCCCGTGCAGCTCCGAGGTATATTTATTGGTTTGTTTGTTACCTTGATATCCCTCCTTTCCTCTAAGTAGCCCAAGGCAGCATACATGGTCCTCCTCCTCTCCATTTCCCCCCCTCACAGCTACCCTGTGAGGTAGGTTTAGCCGAGAGTCAGTGATTGGCCCAAAGTCACCCAGTGAGCTTCATGGCCAACTGGGGACTTGAACCCGGGTCTCCTCAGTACCAGCCCAACACTCTAACTGCGACGCCACAGTCTCTCTGCCAGTTCTGCTTCCTGTTTTCAGTCAACTTCCATGCCAGAAGTGGCACTGCACTTAAGTAGAAGGATCTTGGAAACGGGCAGGGCCTTAGTGATTTTTCTGCAGTAGAGGACTTAAGGATCCTTAAAAAGTCCATGTATGTGGCAAAACAGGAGCACACTTCAAGAAGAACATCTAGTAATATTTGAACAGCCTTGAACAGCCCGATCTTCTCTGATCTCAGAAGCTAAGCAGGGTCGGGCCTGGTTAGTACTTGAATGGGTGACCGCCTTGGAATACCAGGTGCTGTAGGGAGGGACCGTAGCTCAGTGTGATAGAGCACATGCTTTGCATGCAGAAGGCCCCAGGTTTGATCCCCGGCCTCCAGGTAGGGCTTGGAAAGAATCCTGCCTGAAACCCCGAAGGACTGCTGCCAGTCAGTGTCGACAATACCGGGCTAGATGGACCAATGGTCTGACTCAGTATAAGGCAGTTTCCTATGTTCCTAAGAAAAGCGGCATAGCTCACTGGAGAAGCACATTCTTTGCATGTAGAAGGTCTCCAATCCGATCCTGGGCCCTTCAGTTAAGAACTTAAGAAGAGCCCTATTGGATCAGACCAAAAGCCCATCTAGTCCAGCATTCTGTTCACACAGTGGCCAAGCAGCTGCCTGTGGGAAACCCACAAGGAGGATGTGAATGCAACAGCTGGGACTCAGGAGATCTGGGTTCTAGTCCCCGCTCGGCCATGAAGCTCACTGGGCGACTTTGGGCCAGTCACTGACTCTCAGCCTAACCTACCTCACAGGGTTGTTGTGAGGATAAGCATCAGGTTTCATGGACTAGAAAAAGACGGGCAGCAAGCCATCATTCCACCCCTTGGCCACACCTTAAAGTGTGGAGGGCTGCCCTGCTGGGTCGCTGCCAGTGCCGGCTCCAGGTTTTTGAGGGCCCTTGCACAGGATACCCGCAGTGGGGCCCCTCCCTCAGTGAGTCTACCTTCTCCCAGCCATTGTCACCAGCTGCTATTGCTCCTCATCCTCTTTCTCACCTTTCTCCTTATGCCAGTGAGCAAGCGGACAGGGGCATCTACTGCTCCTCCTCACCACCGCCGTTGTCTGGGTCAGAGCGAGAAACAGGTGAACAAGGATGCTGCAATGGTGAAGGGGAGGAGCAAGTCCAGGGGGCTCTTGTCAGTGGGCCCCTACTGGGGTGTGGGCCCTTGGCAGGTGCCCCACCATGCCTACCCTTGACGCCAGCCCTGGTCACTGATCCCCAAACCCCAAGACTCTAGCCACATGGCCCTGGTGGAGGCTGGTGGCTCCAGTGTCAGTGGGGTGATACATCCACTCCGGGTTGTAACCTGGCCTTTTAAGGAGCTATCCATGGTGCTGAACCCTATCCCCAAAATATCATTTTAAAAATACCCAACAATCAGGAACAAGCTGAATAAGTAAAAGCAAAGGGATTACATTGATTAGTGCTTCGGTCAATGGGACAATGGGACAAGGATTGTTTCAAGTTCTGAATAACAGATAAAATGCAAATGATTGTGTCTCAACATAGATTCATAGATCATAGGGTTAGAAGGGGCCTACAGGCCATCGAGTCCAACCCCCTGCTCAATGCAGGAAACTAGAGGTGCACATCTCCCTAACTTGTCATCTACACAATCATTAGGAAGATACAAATCATTAGAAATATATGTAAATTTATATCAATTTATATACAACCAAATTATATGAAGTAGCTAGAGGCCACCAGTTCCTGCTAGATTCCTGGTGTGGTCCTCAGTGCTGAACATCACTATGCCAGCAACAGGAAATCACTACAATGCAACATAGAGTAGAGCATGCTTAAGCCCATGGACTTAGATGGGTTCAAGCACACTTCCTCCTGTGCTGGATCGTGGCCATCTGTTGTCGTTGTTTTAGACTTGATTTCTCCACTTTCTAGCTTTCCGATTTCTTGCTTACTCTGCTTTCTAGTTTTGATGAAAGAAAAAACAACGTAACCCTGGCATTGCTGTTTGTGTAGTGCTGCCCAGGAGGTTGTCTTTGAATGGATTCCAGGAAGTGTTTCTACTAGACTGGCAGTTCTTCTGAGCATCCAGAGCTGGGCAGATTTATCTAGGTTATCTATCTGCCAGATGATAAAGTCTTTTTGACATTTCCTCTTGAGAAAGACAATACCGTGCTTTGTTGAACTGCTGCTGCTGAAGGACTGTTGTCCACTTGAATTTGTCTTGCAGCAGAATTTTGTAACAACATGTTTTCATAAAGTTAGGATGAATAGAACTCTTTCTACAAGCCTGAAAAAACAACAACCCACCGATGGATACTCTTATCTTACCTTTACTATATATTTTAGGCATAAATGTAGTGGAGTTGACTAATTCATGAGTACCATCCAAGTTGATAGGATAATTTGTTTAATTTACCTCTAGTTGTAACTCAGCCTCTGGTGCCCTCCAGTTTTGGATTACAACTCTCAGCGTTTCTGACCATGCTGGCTTGGGCTGATGGGAGTTGAAGAGCCAGTGTGGCGTAGTGGTGAGAGTGTTGAACTGGGACTCAGGAGATCTGGGTTCTAGTCCCTGCTCGGCCATGAAGCTCACTGGGCGACTTTGGGCCAGTCACTGACTCTCAGCCTAACCTACCTCACAGGGTTGTTGTGAGGATAAGATGGAGAGGAGGAGGAGGATTATGTAAGCCGCCTTGGGTTCCTTGCAGGAAAAAAGGCGGGGTATAAATATAATAAATAAATAAATAAATAAAGTCCAAAATATCTGGTTGGGGAAGGCTGGGGTAATAGCAACAATGAAACAAATATTTAAATAAAAATGCCAGGAGTGCTAAACTACCGGTACTAAGGGCGCAATCCTATGCGTCTTTAGACAGAAAAAAGGCCCACAACTCCCAGCATGCCCCAGTTGTAGGCCTTTTTTCTGTCTAAACACACATATTTAAAGAATGCCTTTTAGAGTGCAGTCCTATCCTATGCACGTTTAGTCAGAAAAAAGGCCTTCAACTGTCAACATGCCCCAGCCAGCATGGCTGGCTGGGGGATGCTGAGAGTTGTTGGACATATTTCTGTCTAAACATGCATAGGATTACATCCTCAGGGTGCAGATAGACATTTCTCTTTTTGAGGGCATATAATCTTAAAAGGTGTTTTCCCTCTTGGTAAGATCAAAAGCTAATTTAAAGTGAGAATAGTCATGTTCTGGGCCATGCTATGCTCCAGGCTTTAGTCCAGGAACCAGAATAATCTGTTCACTCTCATGGATAACAGGCCATATAATAAAAGTGGGATCAGGTCAAGCAGCGACTGTTGTACAAATATTTATTTATTTACAGCATTTTTACCGCCTATATTTATATTTATATTTATACCCCTGTCAAGGTTCCGCTACTACAGGGACCCCTTGATCTGCCTTTGGAAGATCTCTGCCTCTTCTCAAAGCCACTCCCGTTCCAGGAGATCTAATCCTTTGCCTGCTTCCAGTAACGTGGGTGTAGGCTTTAGACGTGGTGAATAAGTCACTCCAACAAACAAATAAGTCACTCCAAGTCACTCCTAATAAAGGCAACACTTTACTTATTATATTAGGGTATTTACTTAATAGAGTGGTTATAATTCAAAAGCAAGTATGATAAAATCAAACAAACAACTAATACAAGGTTCTCTAGCTTAACTTCAGACTACCTGTCTCCTCTGCAATCAGTCTCTGACTGCTGCTAGCTCTCTCTCCTGCTGCTAGCTCTCTCTCTAATCTGTCTCTCTCTGCAGTCAGGCTCTCTCTGCTGCTAGCTGACCACACCCCACATATATATAGCCTTCCCAGGAATGGAAGGTTATAATCATGTGACTTTGAACAGGAGATCTAATTCTTAACTTCTATTGGGTAAACTAAAACTCTCAAACTCCTCCTCCCATCCTGAAGTGTTTGGGCCTTCAGGCTTCAACTAATCTAGGGAAGTGTTTGGGCCTTCAGGCTTCAACAAACTTAAGACTGTGTAGGCCTCAATCCTTTACAACCCCGCCTTTTTTCCTGCAAGGAACCCAAGGCGGCTTACATTATCCTCATCCTCCTCTCCATTTTACCCTCACAACAACCCTGTGAGGTAGGTTAGGCTGAGAGTCAGTGACTGGCCCAAAGTCACCCAGTGAGTTTCATGGCCGAGCGGGGACTAGAACCCGGATCTCCCGAGTCCCAGTCCAACACCCTAACCACTACGCCACACTGACTCCCTGGAATGTTGAGCGTGTCTAAAATGTTGGAATGTTGAGAGAGTGTCATGGGCACTCTCACAAAATGGCTGCCATGGGGTGGGGCTTGGCCATTCAAAAAATGGCTGTGATAGTGGGCATGGCTGGTCACAAAGCACTCATTTCCTGGAAGCCAAACCAGTGAAACGAAAAGAAAAGTACCTACGAACCAAGAACCTAAGTACAAGGCCGAGGTCTGGTCTGAGCTCCAAAACACAAAACCACTCCCCCCCCCCCTTGTAAACTTTAGTTTAATCAAAAGATTATACACACACCATTAAACAGACTACAGGACACCTCAGATTTTTGGTCATATGTTTGTTTGGCTCACCTCTTGGCCCAGCTGCTTAATGCTGAATGATATATGTTATGATATGATCATAATATGGCATAAAACGTATGATGCAGGGGGATTCCTGGTGACATCAGAGAAACCCAGCTAATCACCACTACCCTATTCCCCCATTTCCCTGCTTTTTGTAACATCTTGCCTGATGAAGAGATCTGGAGTTCTCCAAAGCTTGCACATTTTTTGTGATCTTTGAGTGGGCCTAATAAAGGCATTTCATTATATAGTTTTGGAATTTCTCTCATGACCAAAACAACTGCCTTTGCTTTTTTCAAAACGTCTCTGTCGTAGCTGAAACATACCAATCAGCTACCATAGAAGTACTATTCCAAAGAAACCATTGCCTTTGCAGAAAAAGACCCTTCGGTCTTTTCCAGAAATTTTACAGGAAGTGTAATGATGGGAATAAATAACAGGTGCTACGAGCAGCTGTTAGTGCATCACAAGACGTCTTTTTTCAACTGGTTTTCTGTTAGGGGATCAAGATATCAACACACACACCCTCCCGAGGGTTTCACCATCACATATTCAAGGAATGTTTCTTTCTTTGTTTCTAAACTCAGCCAAAGCAAAAAGAGAGCATCAGAAATCTTTTGCCTGGTAAATATCTGGCTTTCAAAAGTGTTAACTTTACAGCAAAATTTATAGTTTTAATTGACGGCTTTCTGCCTAGTTCAGTTCAGTCATATTCATGTATTGCTTTTGAAGCCAAAGGTTATTTCTGACTTGTGTTGCATGCAGTGAAAACATTGGAGAGCCTTCATGAGCACAATCTCGCTGTACTAAAATATAATACAGCTTGAATAGGGCAACATTTCCCAGTGGCTAACTGCATGTGTGCACATTCCCCCCCCCCCACACACACACACTGGGCACGTTTGCATGTCACGACAACCCACCCTGGCACCACGGTGGGTTCATTATTGTCGTGCGAACAACCCAAGGTGAGCCCAGATAGATGATAAGGCTCACTCTGGGTTGTGGGCCCCCTCCTCCCCATTCAGTCCTCCCGCGGGTATCCAAGGGGACACCGCGGGAGGAACAAGTCATTCCCTCCACCCCCGCTGCAAGGTGTTTCAGGCTCACTGTGGCTTCCCCCCCCCCTCACTGCACTTTTTTTAAATCTGAGATCGCAAAAGCCAGTTGTCAAGCCAGCTCTCGTCTTGTGATCCCCATTTTGACAGCTACGAGCAGCCCCTTCAAAGTGCCCCATGCAGCACTTTCTGCCAGTCCTTGCTCGGCGGGGTGGTGGTAGTGGCTCCGCCGAGCAAGGGCAACCCCGGCCCTTCCCTCCCCCTCCTGCTCCCGCTCGTTGCAGAGCCTGCGGGCGACGCAATCAGCGTGAGCAGCGGGGGGTGAGGGGGGGTCCTGCCACCTGCCCCCTTCTTGCTTGGGAAGGGGCCAGGCTGCAGACCCCGCCTCCACCGACCCGGTGCTCCCTAGCAATGGTGGGTTAAACCCGCCATTGCTAGGGAGTGCTGGGTTGGCGGTGGTGGGGTCTACCACCGACCGCTTCCCAAGCAAGAAGGGGGCGGGTGGTAGACCCCCCCCATGGGCGCCACAAAAAGCAGGAGCAGGTGGGCAAGCAGGGGAGAAGGGTTGGTGTTGTCCTTGCTCGGCGGGGCCACTACAGCCCCGCCAAGCAAGGACAACTGACAGCTGCCAGTTGAGCACTTTTCGTCCGCTGTCATCCCTGCTCTGCTCCCCTCTGTGCTTCCGCGGGGTCCCCTGGGATACAGACAGGAGGACTGAGGGGAGAGGTGGTACCTCCGGACCCTCACTGTGCCCAACCATTTGTTGGGCACAGCCGGGGTCTGGGGCAACTTTAAACCCGCAGAGGTTTCACAACCTCTGTGGGTTTAAAGTGACGTGTGAACCTGTCCAGTGTCAGCAGCACTGGGCTAGATGGACCAATGGTCTGACTCGGTATGAAAACCTCAGCGACTACTTAGGAACATAGGAGGCTGCCTGATACTGTGTCAGAAACAAAGGATGACAGAGGCATAACACGGAGATACTGTGTTGGAGGACATGGTTAAAAGGAGTCAGTCCTAAACTGATTAGGACAAAGCAGAGTTTCCTCCTCCTTAAGCGCAGCCTGCTCTATTGAAACTGGTTTCACCATGTGAGTTGCTAAACTCTTGTCTCTTAAGGCTATTAAAAGGAATGGAATGTCCACACAAGGTTTAAACTAAAGACATTTATTTGTTCTTACAGATCACTCACATATAAGCAGGATACCTACAGGCAGATTAGTTTCATTGTAGAAGATCTCTGGCTACAAGCCAGCTCTGATTTGTATCCTCCTTGTTGGGAGAAAGGAGAGCAGAGAGAAATCTAACTTCTACAAAGAAGCAGGAAGTAGATAGAGAGCAGCAGAGCTCTGGCCAGAGAGGCAGGAAGTGGGGAGGAGAGGTTACAAAGACATGGACCCTGGGATTCTTTAGTTAACCCATTCCTCCCACTCTAATCCGTGGTTATACCACTTTGTTGATTTTAAGCAGGCGATATTACTATTTCCAACAGATACAATGAGTGTGTAAAAACCACTAGAACCTGATGTTATCAACAAGAATATAATTTAAAATGTAGGCCCCTAAATTCTATCATAATGCAGATTATGATGGTCCACAGCCCAGGGATACAAGAAAACAAATACAAAGTATAATAGTCCAAGGACCAGTGATACAACCTAACAACGGCTATCCGGTACAGTCTCGTTTTCAATGATCATTTTCAAAAATGTAATTAGCTATTGCAGCTTGTGGAGCGTCATGTTATACTCCATACAGATATTGCTCCTGCAATAATTCATGTGTGTGATTCTTAAAAGAAAAAGAAAAACTTTTTGAAAAAGTTCATTCGAAATGGGACTGTACTGGATACCTGTCATCATCTTGGATCACTGGTTTTTGGTCTATTGTACTTTGTATTTCTGTGTTCTTATCTCACTGGATTGTGTGCCATCATAATTTGCATTATTACAGAATTTAGGGATCTAAATTTTTAATTATATTCTTCTTGATATCATCAGGTTCTTGTGGTTTTTATTCACCTATCGTATCTCCGTGTTATGAATCTGCCATTCTTTGTTTCTGATTCAGCGGAAGGCAGCCTCCTATATCCCTAAGTAGTAGCTGACGTGTCTGAGAAAGTGTAAGTGAGCTTCACTATTGGCCCCCCCCTCACACCTGCCCAGCTGCCATTTGTGTTCTCTTCTGAGCATGAGCAGAACTATCTGTTGTACCCGACTGAAACAAAACATGGGAGCTCTAATCCAGTAAAGGAGGAGAGGTGGAATGCTGGTTGGCTGGAACAGTGAGGGCCTATTTGTACATTCTCTTAGTCCCACAGTGAGACAAGGAAATTGGAAATGGAGTGGGACTGAAACTGGCCCCTAGACCAAATGGTGGCCAGTTGAATAATGTCTTTGGTGCTCCCCCCAATTTCAACTTGAACCACTTTGAACTGGACCAATGTAAGTTTATTTCTAAGTTGTCCAGCTACAGTGGTAAAATCCTAAGGTTCAGTTCTCACATAATGAGAAGCCACCATGGGTGAATGTCCCCATCTGGCTTCCTGTTGCAGGAACCGCCATTTTGAATATTTTGGGCACAACGGGGGCATAATGTAGCTTCTCATTACATGCGAAGCCAGTGAGGGTGGGTTGTTGGGGTTGTTTGACAAGCCACCGACAACCTTAAAACAGCCCATGGGTTCTGGGTGGCTTGTCAACCACCCCAACAATCCACCTTCACTGGGTTTGCACATAACAAGAAGCTGTAGTGGCAGGGGCTTGGATCGCCAATCTGGCACCCGTGGGTGCTGCAACCACCGTGGCAATCGTGTGAAGAGGGTCTAAGTGAATGCTAGCTTTGCCAATTTATAAATATAGATTGGGGATTTATACAAGCTATATATCTTTCCTAGAGAAAGCACCTTTGCATATTGGCCATCTGTGTAGGAATCACTAACTCATGGCTGCAAAGAGGCCAGGTGTCATTCTGTGCCAGCAATTTTCTGCAACAGCGTTATGGAGGAGAAGTTGAGAATAGCAATTAATGTAATTAAAGTTACAGGGAGCATTAGTTGGGCAAAATAGAATGACTCAGAAGTGTGAAAGGTGCCATGGCATTTTAAATAGCCAGAAGCAACCAATTACACTTACATTCTATGCCAGAAAGACTATGCCAACATTGACTCAGAAAGAGCAGTGCTGCTTTTTGAATCACCACTAGTGTCACTTCCCACAGCCATTACACCTGGGCTTTCCTTGGATGTCTTCCATGGAGTTGCTGAGGTGTAGTATAGGGTGGCATAAACACAGGAATTGACTCCATAGCAACCAAGGCTCTGGAAATGTATACTATTTTCAATCAATCCCAAGGCCTGGCATTTGTGCCATAGTTTCTTTTTACTTCACAATTCTAAAGCGATGATGGTAATGAGTGAATTCAAATGCTAAGCCAGGGGTAGGCAATGTGGTGCCCATGGGGGACAAGTGGGTACCCTCAGACATCTTTCTTGGCACCTGCTGAGAAGTCCTATCTCACCTACTTTATTAATTTTTTTAATAAGAAAGTTTCTTACTGGCAGCTGGGATCACTTCAGCAAAGTGAGGGCCTCTAGTTGCTCCCATCTTCTGCCCAGGACAGTTTGTCAAATGGCTAAATGTGCCCACAGGCCCCAAAAGGTTGCCTACCCCTGTACTAAGCTATTTATCCATGGATTCTAGTATGTTTCTACATGGCACAAGTTTAGCCTTGAATTACACCAACTTTGAGAGTCTGAGGCCTAGGCTTGCCAATGGTACCTTTTTTGGGGCGGGGTCAGAACAGTCCATACATTCACCGACACTTTTTAAAAAAATGGAAATTGTATTCAGGATGGGAAGATGTTGTGAAACTGTAGAGTGCAAAAAAAAAAAAAGTGGTGTGTGTGTGTGTGGTGAGAGAACTCTTGTAACTTCTATCCTGTTCTTCTGAGTCAAATTCATTCTCATTTGCATTCCTTCAGGAACTGGCTGGAATTCTAGGAGTGTGGCAGCCATTTTGTTGAATTGCAGAACTATCCAGGTAGAAGAAGGCTGCATTTGTATCTTCAGCCAGATACCCACACAGAGGTTCCTGGGCCACGGCTAAAATTTGGCACAGCACAAATATTAGGGTAAGCTGCAGATACAATAGAAACCAGTGCTCCTGTACCTTAAATGTACCTTACATCTGCAAGAAGTCTACCCTGTACATTCTCCCTCTGTGAAGCAAGGTGTCCAATCCCTTTATTTGGAGACAAACAGTGATGTTACTTATGGTGAATACTCTGCCAGCTGTTACGGGGACACGGAAAAAAGGTGTGTGTTTGTGTGTTTTGGGAGGGAGGTCAATGACATCTGGTTAACAGTGATATTTCCAAACAGTATTGGCTTGGGGATGGGACAGAAGGAGGTAATACGGGATGTTGCCACCAACTAACTCTTCCCTCCCCTTTGGAAAAGCGAAAGTGATAACATGGAATCAAAGCGACTGTAGCAAAAATGAGAACTTACATAATGGAGAGATGGTGACATTACATTAGCTCGTATTAAACAATGGTTGAGCAGTTGCTTTCACACCCTAAGCTTTCAAGTTTAACTTTTTTCTTTCTTTCAAACTACACAATGGATTTTTTTGGCTGAGTTGGAAAATATCAGAAGACAGGCAGAAAAGCCCTTCTTTTGTTCTTTCATCCTGCATGGCACTTTTTATTTATTTTGCCTTTTCCTTTTTTCCCCCTTCTGCCCAGCATAAAGATTCCATTCCCCCCACACCTCCCTGCCTCACTTCTGCTCTGTTTTGCCTTCCCAGTTTCCTTTCGCATCTTGGTAAATCATGCTGAGAACATGCCACTAATTAATACCATGAAGTCCTCCCTTCAAATTGTAAAATCCTTTCCCCTTAATTTCACGAAGGCCCTTAATAACACTGCATCCTGGCTTGGCTATTCTTGTTCCTGGAGGACTAGGACTAGAAGAAGAACAAGAAGAGATCCTTCTTTTTAATCTCTGGCTTTTCCTCTCCTGCTCTTAAAGTGGAAGGTGTGTTGACTTTTGCTCAAGACATAAATTGAACTCACGCCCTGTCTTTCTCTTTTTGGCCATCCCACGGAAGTCCATGCAGCTCGATTCAGTAGATAATAGGAGTCCCAAAATGGAAACTTTTTTTTTTTTTTTTTTAAGAAGGTTGTTTCCTGGGGTCAGCAAAGGACAGGAAAGGAGATGACAATTACTTAAATAAACAGAACGCAGAGAAACAAAAATCAATGTGCAAATGAAGCCACAAAGTCACTGAGCTGTGATCACAGGCCGGGAAAAGCAGCGACACATTATTGTGCAATCTACTGGAACTTTGTATCTTCAGCAAAATGCCCTCAGACAAACAGTATATCCTTCATTTAAAGTACCAGTACACTTTTCTCTGTCAATAATAATAATAATAATAATAATAATAATAATAATAATAATCCCCTTTATAAAACTTTTCACGTTAATAACAATACTCACTGGCAAAGGACACTTCCTGGGGATTAAGTACTGTCTTGGGGCTAATGACCTCCTGATGCACCTCAGCCCATTAATCCTCAGAGGAAAGGACCTGCAGCTCAACCATTATTGCTTATTAATAAGAGTGTACTGACAGGAGAGTCGCTAGATTTGCACATTGCCTGAACAATCTTAAAATAGTTCAAGCACATAAAAATGAGGTATTGACTAGAGTTCTCTGCTCATGGGGAAAAAGAACACGGAAGTGAGAGAAAAATAAAACCAAGTTCATATTCTGAAAACGGTTATTTTTGGCTTCCTTAATGATGGAGAAGTACACAACTAGGGATGCGCAACCTTTTCAGCCCTGAGGACTGCATATGATGCAGGGGTCGGGGGCTGCGCACACACACACACACACACACACACACACCACACACACACACTCACATCCCAGTGATCCTGATACAGATCACTGGGGGAAGGACTAGAGAGTCTTCTCTCCAGCAATCCTGATACAAATCCCTCTATCCTTGCTGCTAGCAGAAGCAGGGAAAGAGTGATCCGTATGAAAATAAGTGGGAGAGGGAATTTGGCAGCAGTGGGGCACTGGGGGGGGCACTGTTAAGGCCTACTCCCAGGTGTTTAAACCTTAACTACTACCATCCTTTGACTTATTTATTCACCTCAGCAAAACAGGACAATTGAGAAGATCAAACAGGAGTAGGTGGGCACTCCATTTGAGAGATCAATGCCTTCATTACTCTCCTTCTTGGTTTTCCAGTCTTCCTTAGCTCTATTCGTAAAAGACTAATCCTTATATGCTAATAGTTTAGCTAAAATTGGAGGAAGGAACACAATTATGAGGGAATTAACTGAGCTTTTACTTACTATCATGTCCAAGCAAATGTCAGGTATGACTTTATTAAAATGAACTATTTATTGAGAAAACACAGCTGGACATGAACACTAACCTATGAAAGAAAAAGGGCAAAATATAATTCTAACTAATATGCTTGCCATAAAGATGTTGCCATAAGGCCAGGGCCAGCCCAAGACCTTTTGCTTCCTGAGGCAAAGTACAAGATGATGCCCCCATATTCAGAGGCAAACTGGACTGGAAGTAAAATTTTACTTCAGCACTGGCAATGGGACAATGTCCAATACTGCACCTGAGGGCAGCAGGCTACTTTAGTGAGTGCAGGACAGGCTGTGGGGCACAAACCTCTATCCCCCCAAAAGAGGGGAACGGTTAAGGGGCTCAAGAGGACTGCTGCTGCTGCCTCCCCAGAATCTGCCACCTGAGGCAGTTGCCTAACTATGCCTAACGGTAGTGCTGGCCCTGCATAAGGTAGAAACTATAGCTTGTATAATGACAACTATGGCTGTTTTTGGATCTTTGAGTACCAGCAATGGTCTCCTCACCATAGAAAGCAAAAGCTCAAATCTGACTCAGTCATACTAGTAGTATCAAGCTGCAGCATCAGGGTCTATTTAGAAATGAGAAGTGAAAGAAACCTCATGGGAAAGGAAAAGAAACTGCATGGATGTTCAGTTAGCCTTCTTCCATCACTGAAATTGACCCTTGGGTGGATAGTGTCATTTTACAGCTGAGTCACTAGGTGGCACTGGACAAGGGCCCCCAGATCTTCTGCAGTTGCTCACCGCTGCAGTAGGACAACCCTTCCTGAGACATTAGTCAGAAAGGTAGTTCTGTAGGCAACCTAAATAAAGTGATGGCTTGTATAGACTGTCCCAGGAACAAACACCTCCTGACTGCTTGAAAGCAGGCTATATAATGGAATAATTTGGTTTTTGTGTGTGTGCATTTTATTTATTTATTATATTTATACCCCGCCTTTTTTCCTGCAAGGAACCCAAGGCGGCTTACATAATCATCTGCCTCCTCTCCATTTTATCTTCACAACAACCCTGTGAGGTAGGTTAGGCTGAGAGTCAGTGACTGGCCCAAAGTCACCCAGTGAGTTTCATGGCTGAGCAGGGACTAGAACCTGGATCTCCCAAGTCCCAGTCCAGCACTCTCACCACTACGCCACACTGGCTGAAGAATACGACATTACGTAACAGCTTAACAAGTCTTGGTATGTGACATAGTTGTCTCTGTCAATAGTTCATGGAGGCACACACGTATTGACAACACACCCATACCAATTCACCAATTTACTAAGGGTGCTTCCAGACAGAGGGCTCCCGGTGCTAACAGTCAAAAGGCATTGTGCAGCTATTGCATTAGAAAAGAAATGGAAGAAGAGGTAGGAAAACACAGGAGGGCTACAAATTGAAGACGATATCATCTGGATGCCCCACCCCACTCCGAAAATTCAGTGAATTCGGCAGTGTGATTGCACAGTAAAAGTCTAATCTGGAAGCAACTAGAAGAGAGAGAAAGAGGGGAAAATACAATTTCACAAAGAAAACGTGATCTAAAGACAACTTGAGTCATGGCCAAGTGTGCCTTTTCATTGACTACAGTACCCTTTGGAATAGGCCCAGAATAATAATACTAATAACAACAACAACATCATCATCATCATCATCATCATCATTGTATCCCGCCTTTTTCCCAACACCGCCTTTTCCCCAACACTGGGACCCAAGGTGGCCCAAGGCGGCTTTAAAAACTCATACAATTAAAACAGAAATGGAAAAATACAAAAGTTAAAAATAGAATTAAACCATCAATAATATATATATATATATATATATATATATATAACATATATATATATTATATTTAATATATAATACAGTTAATATATTATAATATATTTAATATATATTAAATATATAATATTTAATATTTATAATTATTATATTAAATAATATATTTATATATAAATATATATATTAAAAACAGTACAAGATACATAATATAAAATACCAGCATTCCATTGCATCACAGGCTAGTTCCAAATGCCTGCCGGAACAGGAAGATCTTTGCCTGCCTCTGGAAGCTTACCAGGGAGGGTGTCTCACTAGCCTCCCTGGGGAGGGAATTCCAGAGCACTGGGGCAACCACCAAGGAGGCCCTCTCCCGTGTTCCCACCAGGCATGCCTGTGATGGTGGTGGAACCAAGAGAAGGGTCTCCCCTGAGGATCTCAAAGTGCAGGCAGGCTCGTAGGGGAGAATACAGTCTTTCAGATAACCTGGACCCGAGCCATATAGAGCTTTATAGGTCATAACCAGCACTTTCAATTGTGCCCGGAAACAGACTGGGAGCCAGTGAAGCTGTTGTAACAGAGGAGTTGTATGCTCCCTGTAACCAGCCCCAGTCAGCAGTCTGACAGCAGCTCTTTGAACTAGCTGAAGTTTCCAAACACTCTTCAGAGGCAGCCCCACGTACAGCGTGTTACAGTAATCCAAACGGGATGTAACTAAGGCATGTGTCACTGTGGCCAAATCAGACATCTCCAGGAATGGGCGAAGCTGGCGCACTAGCTTTAACTGTGCAAATGCACTTCTGGCCACTGCCGAAACCTGGGCATCCAGGTTCAGGGCTGAATCCAGAAGTACACCCAAGCTGCAAACCTGTGTCTTCACTTCAGCGGGAGTGTAACCCCATCCAACACAAGTTGAATCCCTATTCCGTGATCTGCCTTCCGACTGACCAGGAGCACTTCTGTCTTGTCTGGATTAAGCTTCAATTTGTTTGCCCTCATCCAGTCCATTACCACCAACAGACACCAGTTTAGCACAGCAACAGCTTCCTTGGAATTAGATGGAAAGGAGAAATAGAGTTGGGTGTCATCAGCATACTGATGACACCGAACCCCAAAGCTCTGGACAACCTCTCCCAATGGCTTCATGTATATGTTAAATAGCATGGGGGACAAGATGGAACCCTGAGGAACTCCACAGGCCAACAGCCAGGGAGTCGAGCAGGAGTCCCCCAGCACCACCTTCTGGGTCCACCCCTCCAGGAAGGAATGGAGCCACTATAAAATAGTGCCTCCAAGACCCATCCCAGCGAGGCGGCCCAGAAGGATACCATGGTCGATGGTATCGAAAGCTGCTGCAAGGTCCAGCAGAACCAGCAGGGACACACTCCCCCTGTCTAGTTCCCGGCGTAGGTCATCTACCAAGGCGACCAAAGCTATTTCTGTCCCATAACCAGGCCTGAAGCCAGACTGAAATGGATCTAGATAATGACTACTTTAAAGTAAGAATAACTAATTTTGCGACGGTCCAAGTTAGTTCTAAAATGCCTCCTGTTCCTGCATTTCAGTCTCTGCTACCTCAGTGACATCTCTCATTTTTACAGTAGAAGAAGGATCACTATTACTCAGAGCTATTGAGAGCAGAAACCTAATATGTATGTCGTGCTCCACATAAAGGATTTGCATACTCAACATACAGTATAAACAGCAACTGCAAATGCAGTAGGGACAATAGGCAGGGGTAATACTTAATCAGGTGAGAGTAAATTGCCTGCTCTGTATTCAGAGAATTAAAAGCCATTTGATTAATGAACTTTCTTGCATGTGAAGGGGCTCAGCTATTTAACTGGTCTCTCTCATGGGATTTCATTTCAATATTGTTAAATCAATATCCACACAATTTTTACACTTAAAAAAATTATTGACCTAGGGCCTATTCATATGATCCCTGAAACTTGTGGTAGTCATGTGCTGACTTCCAGCTGTACTGCCATTTGGTGGCATCCAATGTTAGTTCTACTTGGAGTAGCAGACCCACTGAAATGAATGGGACTTAAATTAGACTAACATTGGATACAAGCCGTAGTCTGAACTGGTTCTGCACATGGTGACTGCAGTGGTTCCACAAACACCCAGTAGAACAAGTGCTGAGAACTTTATCAGAGCCAAGGCAAGGCTTCTTCCGGCTCTTGTCTGGGCATAACTAACAACTACAGTAATAACTTGGATTGCAAGTAACTTGGTCTGAGAGCGTTTTGCAAGACAAGCAAATTTTTTAAATTTTTTTTGACTTGATAAACGAGCAAGGTCTTGCAAGACAAATAGTGTAGGAATTTAGGGATGTAACCGCTTGCCTCGAGCGGGCGTAGCGGGCCGAAATCGGCCCCGCTCACACCCGCCAGAGACTCGCTTTGATTGTTTTGGATTACAAGCACGGTTCCGGAACGAATTATGCTTGCAATCCAAGGTATTACTATACTAACAAACAGAAAGAAAAGTGAAACTAAACTAAAGAAACTGCTTTGGCCCTAAGAGACCATGTCAAAATTACTAAGAGTGCAATCCTACCAGACTGACGCTGGTAGGCAGGACCGGTGCAAGGCAGTTTGGTGCCCTAGGCAAGATCAGATATTTAGCGCCCCCCCTTCCCACTTGAGAGCGCTGTATTTTTTTTCAAGGCGTTTCTGGCGCCCTCTTTAGCCCTGTGCCCTAGGCAGCTGCCTAGTTGGCCTAATGGTAGCACCGGCCCTGCTGGTAGGACAGGGCTATGATTTCAGCCCTCCGTCCATCCTAGGCCCTGTGGGAGGTGATAGGCTGGCCAGGTGTCCTAACTTTATAAAGGAGAGTCCTCTATTTTGGAGAGCTGGCAAAGGACAGTCCTCTGTTTGAAGGTGCCTTCTGTTTGATGGGCTGACCAGTTCAAGTCTGGTTTAAAGTCAAAGGACTATAAGAAAGGCGTGCAGGGCAGCAGACCGTGCAGGCACACAGGTCACCTGGTCAGTCTTCTCCATTATGGTGAGATGAATTGTATTTCTATGTAAATTATAGTTATTTCCCCCCTCCAAATTTGCACTTATACATATAAACGTGAATGTGCAAATGTCATGTACACTGGTGTCCTCTTTTGGTGTTGCAATTCCTCTTTTTTGGCAATGTGTAAGTGACCACTCTAGGGAGGAATGACAGTGGCTTTTCTGCCTCCCATTCTTCCCAAACTGCATTTAAAGTTAAACAGGCCTCTGAGTCCATCTAACCCATTTAGAAACAGGCCTGTGGCTTACGCTGGCTCAGCTTGTCTGAATGTGGAAAGCTAAGCAGGGTCAAGCCTGGTTGTTACTTGGATGGGAGACCACTCCTCTAGTTTCCTGCATTGAGCAGGGGGTTGGACTCGATAGCCTTGTAGGCTCCTTCCAACTCTATGATCTATGAAATCTATGAAATGCGCTTATCTTGCTGTGAGCGGTGACATAAGCTGAGAGGCCTGTGGATCCGGCAGATCCATGGCCTCTCCTCTCTCTGCTCCACCCGCTGACATGCCCCCTTTTGTACTTCCCCATCCTCTTCCGAGGTTGCAACTCCGACCTTGGGAGAGGAGCCACTGTGTAACTTTCCATGGCAACTGTGAGGGCCCCAAGATCATAGCAATGTCTATTGCCTTGGAGGGAATCTCCAGGAATCTTCTGTCTCCAGGAAGGGATGCAGATGAACTTAGTAAAAGGCACTCCTGTCTTTTACTGTAATACAGGGGTAGACAACCTGGTGCCTTCCAGATGTTTTGGACTACAACTCCCACAGCCCAACAACATAATCAGGTGTTATGGGTCTTGTAGTCCTAAACATCTGGAAGGCACAGGGTTGCCTATCTTTGCTGTAATATATACCAATTGCTAGTCTGAGAGCAGCTTATTGTGCAAAAGTCAGTTTCCCAGAAACGGTTATTCTTGTGGATCTAATGTCCTCACAGAGAAAGAAGATGTGACCTACAAGATGTAACCAGCAAAGATGTGACAAGATGTGACACCAACAAGATGTGCCCAAGAAAAAGATGTGACCAACAAATCCTGCTCTGTTCTTGTGATTACCAGATGTGGATTTGTTAGTTGACTTTAGAATATGAAAAGATTTGTGTTCCGAATTTTCAAAACTTACAAAATGAGTGATTCCAGCATGTAACAGACTGTGAAGAAACCAGAGCAGAAATGAAAAAGGTGCAAAAGTTTATCCTGGGGTGGGGGTGAGGAGGCGGATGGAAACAGGAGCGTGCTGCTGATACAATAGCTTAGAAGCAAGTGTGCATCGCCTGAATGTGTATGTTGTGCCTAGAACAATACACACTTACAATTAGTTGAATTTCATGTTGCTGGAGATGTAAGCTGACAGGCCGCCACACAAAACCACCCTGCAGTCAAACTCACGCTGAGCTCCAGAGTGGAAAACGGCTTGTAAGTGAAAACCTTTGAAGCTTTAAAACATGGAAGCACTGGATTCAGCCACTGCTTACCTTGGAAGGCCACAGTTTAGATTTAGGATACCTTCCTTTGTTTGTTTGTCTCCATTTTAATGAACTTGGTGCTCTCAATAATGCCCATGAAAGATTTGGAATGTAACACTTAAAAAAAAAAAAAAGCGTTCTGAGGCCCAGACAAATTCTGAACAGCTTACACTGTCTGTGTTTGTTTCCTTCCTTCCTGCTATAAAGGCTTAGAGAGCATAGCAGTCAGGAAGCTAGGCAAGAACTTTATTATCTTTTTCTGATAAGAACAGAACTGGAAGCTCCACCCAGATACAACTAAGTTCAGTGCCACCAAGAGAGTAAACTATAAAATGACACTATCCACATGCTGCCTTTTCTCCAAAAGAGCTTGTAGCATTTAGGTTCACAACTCTGGAAGGTAGGCTAGGCTGAGAGACAAGGAAAGCCTAAAGCCATGGTAGTGGGCCACTGCGGGTCACCACCCAGATGGAAGTGGAGCCTGGCTGTGCTGGCTGTGAATGGTGGTGCATGAGAATGATGTGACCAATGAGTGCCTCACATTTGCTGACCTGTCTAAAGAAAAAGTGGGCTGGAGAGGTCAGGCCATTGAAAAGGCCTTGGTGATCTGGAATGGTGAAGGAAGGTGGAGGGGGGAGGAAAGTGGTGGGGAGACACAAAGGAGAAGGCTAGAGAATGGAGGAAGGAAGGTGGAGAGAAAAGGAGAACAGAGGCAGAAAGAGGGGAGAGCAGGAAGCGACAGAGGAGGTAGGAGGAAGAGGGCAAATGGAAAAGGAAGGAGAAGGAGTGAGGAAGAGGAAAGAAGAGAGGGCTGGAAAATGGAGGAGGGGGGAGAAGAGAGAAGGAGATTGGGGGAGGCAAGTAGGAGAGGGAGAGAGGAGGAAGAGGAAAAGCTAAGGACAGTAGAGGAAAGGAAGAGGTGGCCAGCGGAAGAGTTCAGTGCAGCAAGGGAAGGAGGAAGAGGGGAGAGAGTGAGAAGAGGAACTGATCAATGTAGGGAGCCTGGCTGCCCATCCCTGGGAGAAGGCTCACATTACATCAGACAGTAATCCCTACTGGGGAGAGCCACAGAGGAGCAGAGCACAGTCCTGGACATCCATCGTAGATTCCATCAGTGAGGCAAGCCAGATGCCCCCAGATCGTGCCAGCTGTTGTCCATTAGCCATTGGAAGGGGGTGGCCCATTAGCCATAGGCACCCTCTCACAGTCGGGGCTGCCCAGGGGCGACCTGAGAAAAATGAGAGGGAGGTAGCTGAAAAGGAGCGGCATTCTATGTCTTCTGGAACATCTCCTTGTTTTTTGGCATCTCTACCTACTTACCTGAATCTGCTGTTAGGATGGAGGAGGTTTGAGCCTTAACGTTGAACTCCCCTTAAGAGGAAGTTCTGAAATATCAATGTCGACCTTGAGTAAAAAGTATGGTAACAAATATGAATCCTGCCCTGCCTCCCCCTTTGTGATAGACTGGAGTGGGGGCGGGTTGATGTGCCCCTCCTCATTGACAGGGTGGCTCCATCTGACAGCCACCCAGAAAACCTCATAGCTGAGCAAGAATTTCCACCTCCAAACCCTCTAATCCAGGGGTCCCCAACACGGCAACCGGGGGGACCCCCAGTGGCGCCCACAGAGCTTTACCCTCCCTGCCCCGTTAAAAATAAAATTGTTTTAAGAAAAACCTTGGGAAATGTTAGGGCAGTCTTCTTTCTCTCCCTTTCTAGCCTCTAGCCTTGCTCTTTCTCTGCCCTCTCCTCTTGGCCTTGCTATTTCCCGCTCCCTCCCAGCCTCTAGCCTTGCTATTCCCCCCACCACCATCTTTAGCTCACTTTTGACTAGCCAGGCCTCCATGGCAGCCATTATGTGACTAGCTGCATCCACCATGGGAGCCATTTTGCGGTGGTACCCACTGCAGTTTCTCAAAGTCCCAAATGTGCCCATGGTTCCAAAAAGGTTGGGGATCCTTGCTATAATCATTACAACGTATTATCTTGTAGACACCTGAAATGAGAAAGAAGCCTGCAAAATAAGGAATTTTGATTCTACTTCAGTGCAATCACTGGTGCTCCCTACTAGAGATAGACTAGTGCAGCTTTCCCCAATCCGGTGCCCTCCAGTGTGTTGCATTACAAAATGAAGGTGTGGAAAATGGGGGAAAGAATGGTGAAGGAAAATGGGGTGAAGGAAAAGGTGAAGGAAAATGGGGGAAAGAAAAGGTGAAGGAAAATGGAAGGTGTGGAAGGTGAAGGAAGGTGTGGAAGGAGAAGGAAAATGGGGGAAAGAATGAGCAGGGAGAAGAAGTCCACATCACCTGGAGCTGCAAGGTGAGGAAACACGTATTAGTATCGGTGTGTACCTTTGGCTGTAGATCTTTATGTAGATTGTTTTTGAACAAGGATTTGGTCAAATGGATTGGCTTTCCTTCTCTTTGTACACAAAAAGCAAAGTTGGCTGAATATTTATTTGTTTTGCATAAAACCATTTTCCAGAAAAAAGTATTCTTTTGAAATAAGCATAATTTTGGGGAGAAAAACAACAGTACGTTCCAGTAATGTTCTCAAACTTTTCTTTTCAGCTTGGCAAAAGGGCAAGAAGGCATGGCATGCGGAGTTTGTCAAGCTGATCTGTGACCATGGTATCTAAAACCTTGAATTGCGGTCCAAAAATGACCTTTTTTGTGTGTGCTAGAAATGTCTTCTTTCTCCCGCTGCCCCCTCATTTATGTGACTTCAGAACTGACTTTTTTCTCTTTTCTTTTTTTTAAGGCCAGACCTAACTGGATATGTACAAGCTGTTTCGGTTGACTAGATTTCCCTGAATAACTCATCAGATAGTTTTTTTGAGCAAAGAAAGTGACTGTGCTTCTGTGAACAGAAATTTATACTGGGTATTGGATCAAGTCTTTAAAAATTCCTCTGTGCAATCACATTTTGTGTACTACAGGCATGCTTATTTCCTTTTGCATATTTTCAGACACTGAATTTTTAGAGCATGAAACTTCATCCCCAAATTTGCTCCACCATAAAATCTATGGTAATTCATCTCCTAGGAGTGATTTGCAGTAGAAGTTGCTGATAGGTGGTTGGCTCATTGGTTTGAATTCCTTTGACAAAGAGGCCAATATGAAGAGGCAGAGGAAAGTGGATCCAAGAAAATACAGACTTATCAGCCTAAGCTCCTAGGGATGTTGCACAGGGGCGTTGCTAGATACCGAAAAGATCCGGGGCTCAGGCCCACAGGACCAAAATAAATAAATAAATAAATAAAAAATATGCACAGATTTGCATATGTGCTAAAGTCTCTCTTTGTGTCTTTAAAGGACACTGTCTCCTAAGGACACCCCTTTTTGTAAAAAGGGATGTATGGGCAGGGGAAAGGAGGGCATTTGATTTCAGGGGGGGGGGAGACCAGACAGAAAGATGCAAGGGTGGGCAGGGGGGGACACAAGAAGTGAAGCATATGTGGGCAAAATCCAGCTAATCCAGGGGGATCAGATGCAACAGAGATCCTCAGGGTCCCAGTACCTTCATTTCAGCAAGTGCCGATGGACAGCAGGTGGGGCAGATGGCCTCCCAGAGATTCGGGGCTCCAGCCCTAGGGTCGTCCCCTCTGGATTGTAAACCTTAGGACTGATAAGCAGAGAAGAACAAGCATCTGTACGGCTTCTGTAAAGTGAATGTGTGTCTCAGTAACCTTTAAGAATTCTAGAGGAGGTCAGGACAGGATACATGTAGTAGAGGAGGGGTACAAAAACCTAGGCCTGTGGTCCCAATCTGGCCCTCTGGGGTTCTCAAGATGGCTCCCCTTTCCCCTTCCCCCCTTCCCCCAACCACTGATCCCCCAACTTACAATAAGTAAGTTCAGGACAAAAAAGAAGTACTCCTTCACGCAGTGCACAATTAAATAATGGAAATCCTTGTCACGGGATATTGTGGTGGGCACTATTCTTAATATGGATGAGAGAAAAGCTCTTTTCGCACGTGAATCACCTGGAGGGGGGCATCATGTGATTACCGGAAATTACCAAGCGGGGGGGGGGAGGCTGGTGACTCCTGTGTCGGTGGGGCTCCTTATCCATTGCATCTTTTTGTGGGTGCTTTACAGGAGCTATCCATGGTGCTGAACTCTATCCCCAAAATAGGTTTGCCGCCATGAATAGCTCCTATAAAGCTCCCACAAAAAGATGCAATGGATAAGGAGCCCCACCGACACAGGAGTCACCAGCCTCCCTGTCTGCAGGTTGGTTGGACTGTCTGCATGAGGAAGGGTTCCACGTGAGCAGATGCTCAAGCATAAGCATTCCCTATAGCAGGGGTGTTGTTGAACCTCTGGCCTGCAGGACAAATCTAGCCCACCGGGGGTCCCAATCTGGCCTTCCCCAGATGGCCACGCACCCTGGTCCCACCCTATTTCCTCTGACTGCTGATCATTTCCCAGCTATTGTGTGGCTTTCCGCCCTTTCTAAAAGGTTGAAATGCCTCCCTTAAGGCTTGGTTACTGACAGTAAGAGCTTTAAGCTAACACTTGCTGGGGTGTGTGTGTTGTATTTTGGGTCCACCCTTTTTGCCTTTGGCCCCATCCACTACTGGAATGTAGCCCCCGAGAGCTTCTCCAAAATTGAAATGGGCCTCAGTTTGAAAGAGGTCCCACACCCCTGCCCTGCTGTACAGACAGTCCAGAACAACATGTGGCTGCCTGAGGGTAGGGTCAGCAGCACGGTCTTGCTCCCAATAATCATGGGATACCCCTTTCGCACAATGACCGGTTTCGCACAACACGTTAAACCTACTGAGGTTTAAAGTGTGAAGTGAGCCCTGCACGGTGCTTTAGGAGTGACCTGGCAGTGGCTTCTAAACCACCCTGCTATGCCATGGTTTGCAGGGATGGGGACTCGGACTCGGGGACTCGACTCGTGAGTCCGACTGAGTCCCCCCTCTGACTCGAGTCCCAATACTTTATGTGGGACTCGAGACTCGACTCGGGACTCGAGCACAAGGACTCCGCCGCCGCCGCCGCCCTCACCTCAACTCCGCCGCCGCCCTCACCACCTCCTCTGCCTCCACCGCCGCCGCCGCCATCGACCTCGTCGCCATCGCCGTTGCCATCACATACAGCACGCCGCGTCACGCCGCCAGCGCCGTCGCTCTGTTTTTGCCGGGAGGAACCACAGCAACCCCGCCAAAAACAGAGCGACGGCGCTGGCGGCGTGACGCGGCGTGCTGTGTGCGATGGCGATGGCGGCGGCGGCGGCGGCGGAGGAGGAGGAGGAGGTGAGGCCGGCGGTGGCAGCGGCGGTGGTGGCGGCGGCGGCGGTGGCAGAGGCGAGGGCGGCGGCAGTGAGGTGAGGGCGGCAGCGGCGGCGGCGGAGGTGAGGTGAGGGCGGCGGCAGTGAGGTGAGGGCGGCAGCGGGGCGGTGGCGAGGTGAGGCGTCGAGGCGGCAGCGACTCGAGCGGCGCAGAGAATGCTCTGCGCCGCTCAGAAGAGCGAGTTTGGGCCGCTCCGCCGCGGAGAACTACGAGCCCAGGGAGGGCTTGTAATACATCCCTGCCCCCGGCGGCAGCAGGAGTAGGGATGAGGGAAGGACGGTGAGTGGTGGTGGCGGCGGTGGCAGCGGCCCGTGGAGGGAGCAGGAGGGTCTCTGCGGGAGGAAGGGCAGCTCTTCTTCCTCTCGCGGAGACCCTCCTGCTCCCTCCATGGGCCGACGCTTTGGGAGTGACTTGGGACTCGGGACTCGACTCGAGTCACCATTTTGGACCTCGGACTCTAGACTCAACTCTAGACTCGGGTCCAAAGACTCGGGACTCGACTCGGGACTCGGGACTCTTCAACATCCCTGAATTGGTTTGCGGTAGGGTTAAGGAAACCCTTGTAGGTTTAGTGTGTGGTCCGAACCCGGATGACACGCCAACCGACCCGCAGCCCACAAAGGCACAGAGTCCCTTGGCAGAGCAGCAAAAAAGGGCTGCTGCTCTGGGCAAGGGGCTCTGGCTGATGACAGCCAGCCAAGCGGCCAAGCGACACTTGGCCGGCTGTCATCGGCTTACCTGTGCTCCTCTGCCAATGTCCTGCATCAACAGGAATGAGTGGGGAAGCCACTGGAGTGCGGTGCCGCACGCCCCCCCTCCCCCCCAGGGTCCCACTCACTGCTGCCCTCTGCCTCATCCTCCTCGCTGGGGCTGGGTGAGGAGGAGCTGATGCAGCAGTCCTTTGCAAGGCCAGGTTTAGCCCAACCTTGAGATGGACCTCCGGCGCAGCGGCAGCTCCCACTCCCCAGCTGGCCCTCTTTCTCCTGCAAGAAAAGGGGGGTGAACTGGGGAGGGGGAGCCACCGCCACTTGGGCACTTTCCCCCAGCTCTCATCCTCACTCATCTCCCCTGGGATACAACGGGAGGACTGAAGGAGGAAGTGGGGAGAGGCAGCACCTCTGGACCCGCGCTGTGCCGGACCATTAGTCAGGCACAACCAGGGCAACTTTAAACCCACGGAGATTTCCGAACCTCTGTGGGTTTAAAGTGACATGCGAAAACGGTTATTGTATACACAAAGGGGGTTAAATTCATAGAGGAGAGGTCTATCAATGAATATTAGCCAGAATAGCTATGAATTAGACCTCAATATTCAGCCAGTACACCTGAGTGTATTAGATGCTGGGAATAACGAAAAGTTGATGAATACCTCCCGCAGGCCCTCCGTGTGAGTTTCCAAGTGACATCTGGCTGTGCCCTGTCGGGGACAAAGGGCTGGGTTAGGTGGCCCATCGATCCGACCCACATAGGCAATAGTGATATGATCTCCCATCCTTAAATGAATAAGTGGAATCACCTGTGTGATTTGATATCTACTTGCAGGGCCGGCGCTACCGCTAGGCCAACTAGGCGGTTGCCTAGGGCGCGCAGCTGAAGAGGGTGAGGAAACGCTGCGCTCCTCTTCGCTGCCGCTGCGCCGCCCCCGCCAGGCCTCCGCCGCCGCTGCGCCGCCCCCGCCAGGCCTCCGACTCCCCACCCTCCTGCCTGCCGCCGCCGCCACCGCGCCTTCCCCCGCCTGCCCGCTCGCTCGCCGCTGCGCTTCCCCCCGCCCACCCGCCCGCCCGCCCGCCCCGCTCGCCGCTGCGCCTCCCCCCGCCCACCCGCTCCCACCGCCATCGCCACCCCCCATCACCCCCCCAACCCCCCGTCACCCCCCAACCCCCCGTCACCTACCTTCGTCGCGCCGCTTCCGGAGCCCCGCCCGCGTTGTTTTGGCGGGAGGAACCAGGGCAGAAGGGCGTAAACAGCCCTGTTGCCATGGTTTCCCCCGGCAAAAAACAGCGCGGGGGTCCCGTCGCGTCGCTTCAGGAGGAGGAGGAGGAGGCAGCAGCAGCAGCAGCAGCCGCCACCGCAGCCAGGGCGGGGGGGAAGGTAGGTTGGTGGTGGCGGCGCAGGTTTTTTTTTTTTTCCTGCTTTGGAGAGGGGGGGGCGCTAAATATTTTTTCGCCTGGGGCGCCAAGCTGCCCTGCACCGGTCCTGTCTACTTGCCAAGGGTGTCTGGGTTAAATCTTGGCACTTCTGTTTTCTGTCCTCAAATCCTTCATTCTCTCTATTTGAAAGGGTTAAATTCCTGTCTGAACCAATTGTTGGGATGTTTTAAGTTTGTACCCAAAATTAGAACATATCTGCATACCTGGCAACTTTTGACAATCCAAACAGGGGCGATCTCTCCCCCACCCAAATCTTGAAATATCCACAGTATTGCTTCCACTACTTCATTGCTAATGAAATTATAGATTGGAAAACCAGTGCAAAATATTTTAATATTTTGGTTCATTCTGATAATATTATAAAGACTCTTTATACTGTCATACTTTAAGCTGGGACATTAAGCCTGAGCAAGGCTTAACTGATCAGACTTAGCAGCTCAGATTTGGCAAAAATCATCTAAATTTGCACAGGAGAGGAAGGTGTTTCTTTAAATAATAATTAGCTCTACTTTCGTCAGACCCTTGAGATACTGAAAGGCTTATTAAAGTGCATGAGCTGAGCTTGTAGATCAAATAAAAAAAGCACTTTGCAACAGAGCTCCTGTCCTTTGCAGGTGAAATAATTCGTTTTTGTCGATGGGGACGGGGATATCATATGCATATTGAGCACACCCACAAGAGATCATGGGAGTGGGTCATGGATCGTTAACAACTCCCAGTGACTTTATTGTTTTCAGCTGTATGCCATATAGCCACTGTCAAATCTAGTACATTATGACGATGTGGCCCACTGCCTTGATCTGGCACAGAAACATTGATGCTCCTATGTGTCAACTGATGCAAGGCAAGGAGTCTTGTCTCTGAAGAATAATTTAGAGATACTAATGGGGAAGGTATCAGCTGCTCTTGGAAACACTGATAAAATTCATAATTAAAACTGCATTCCCCAGGGCATCTGCCTATTATAACCCCCTCTGAGTGTGGATTTTATTATAACCCCCTCTGAGTGTGGATTTTATTTCCTCTTGTTTGAACATATTAAAGGGGGACTCTGTTTTCATTTGCATCTGCATCAGGCCATGGATGTTTTCTTGCCCCCCACTGGCCACAAGACACTATCATTTAAACTAAAACTGTATGGAAAATGTTGATTTCTATTTCTTCGCAAAAGGGGAGGGAGTGGTTCATAGAGGTAGTGCTAGAGAGGAAACCTGCAAAATTTCAGGATAGGTGCAGGGCCTAGGGAGTTATGATGAAGGATTAAGAGTTTAAGGCTTTTTTTTGTTTTCTGCACTATTGGTACCAAAGTCACAGAAAGTGCAATAGGACAGGGTAGATGATGGCTGTAACGGCAGAGTGGCAGAAGCAGAACAACTTGAACATCTAGCATTTTTCAAGCAAGCACCCAATGCTACACCCTCCCAGCAGGACCGGTGCAGGGCAGTTTGGCGCCCCAGGCGAAAAAATATTTAGCGCCCCCCCCTCTCCAAAGCAAAAAAAACAAAACCCTGCGCCGCCACCACCAACCTACCTTCCCCCCCCGCCCTGGCTGCGGCGGCGGCGGCTGCTGCTGCTGCGGCTGCTGCGACGAAGGTAGGTGACGGGGGGGTGACGGGGGGTTGGGGGGGTGGCGATGGCGGTGGGAGGCGCAGGGGCGAGCGAGCGAGCGAGCGGGTGGGCGGAGGCGCGGCTGCGGCTGCGGCGGCTGCTGCTGCGGCTGCTGCGACGAAGGTAGGTGACGGGGGTGACGGGGTGACGGGGGGGGTTGGGGGGGTGGCGATGGCGGTGGGAGGCGCAGCGGCGGGCGAGTGGGCGAGCGAGCGGGTGGGCGGAGGCGCGGCGGCGGCGGCGGCAGGCAGGAGGGTGGGGAGGCGGAGGCCTGGCGGGGGAGGCGGAGGCCTGGCGGGGACGGCAGCGAAGAGGAGCGCAGCGTTTCGCGCCCTCTTCAGCTGCGCGCCCCTCTTCAGCCGCGCGCCCTAGGCAACCGCCTAGTTGGCCTAGCGGTAGCGCCGGCCCTGCCTCCCAGGTCCTACAAGACTCCACAAAAACTCTTTTTATGTTCCTCCTCCTGGGAGAAAGAACTAGCAAAGAGCACTGAACACAGAAACAGTCGGGCAATGTCCTACTTCAAAATCTCTGCCCCAAAGCACTGGGACTGGAGAGCCTTGATAAAACCATCCCCTGAGATTAGAAGCTAGAACTGTCAGTCACATAATGACACCCCCTCCTCTCCTACCCACCTCTCCCCACCCTGGTGTTTGCCTTATATGGGGAGATCGGGGAGAAATGTATCAATTTTTGGAGACATACTGTCTGAGTCTCTGTGTCCCTCCATATCCAAATCACTAACCAAGCTTTGGGAAGGTTCAGTTTGGATTTGGTCTGCTTCAGAAGAGCCCCACTTCGATCTAGACGTCTCTCGAATCTTTCCTAATCAGCCTGGTTTGGTTGAGGATTCGGCCAAATCCGAAGCACACTCCCATCATTCCATTGTTTACTAATCACCAGTGCTTTTTTTCTGGAGAAAAAGGTACCGGAACTCTTGGATTACCGTACATTTCCTCGGGAGTAGATGGCGATTAAATTGTAATGCAATTAATATAAGAAAAGGTGCTGGAACTCAGTTCCGGTGAGTTCCACCAGAAAAAAAGCCCTGCTAATCACCGATTATGTGGGTTATCCTTGTTTTCATTAACTGTGCAAGCCTGGCCTAGGCTCAGGCTCTGGGTGGCCGTACCCAAATCTAGACTTGGAGGTTCTCCAGCTTAGGGTCTCTGAAGTCAGTGGACTGGCTTGAGCTGGAGGATCTGGAACCAAAATTGCAGCAATCAAAAAGTACTGTTCTGTTTACCTGCCCACCATCAACACTCTTGCCTTGTTGGGATTCAGCTTGGGTTTGTTCATCCTCATCCAGTCCTTAACAGTGTCTGGGCACGGCACCTATTGAAGGAATCAAGCACTGCTCCTGGATTTGATAAAAAAAAGAAGGAAACATACACACAGAGCAGTGGATGACACCACATTCTGAAGTGTTGAATGAGCTCTCTCAACAGCTGCATATACATGCCTTTCTTCCTTTTTAAAGAATAAAGTTAGGCAAGAACTTCTTAGATATGGCTTGGTTTAGTGAGTTCTGTGACTTGTCTTGGTTTGGGGGCTGGGGAGGGTTGAGCTAAATGACCCCTTTGCTCTATTCCATGGCTATGATTCTGTAATGATCAGTGGGTTTGCTTATGGGGACAGTTGTCAACTGAGAAGGTGGCTGACTTGACCATTTCATTTCACATAGGTCAGCAAGCAGCCATCAGAGGAAAATGATTTTTGTTCACGATCGACCTGGGTTAGATTGAAACCAGTGACCCAGAGATGAAAGGCTCAAAGGGAAAGGGTTCCACTTTGTGTACGGCCAAACACCACTTCTGTCTCCGCCTCACTCATTATCTCATCCAAAGCCCATTCCTCCCCTTCTCCCCCCATCTCTCTCAAAAAATTATTAATCCACCCTGTGCCCTCTTTTTTAATTGCAAGGCACCATATGGAGATCTGTTGAGGTTTTGTGATGGCCGCGGTACTCTCTCCCTTTGTGTTAATGATAGATTTATCCTTCAAGAGGGATATATTGACTTCCACTCTTCTGCAGCCGGATAGATTTTGGAGGGGACTTTGTGAAGCAAAGCAGGGTTTAGGCAGGAAATCAATACTAACGGCCTGCCATCATCTGAAGGAGCCGGAATGATCAAAGAGCTTTTCGAGAAGACAGAAGGGAAATGGATTTGGTTAGCAATAGCCTCTGTCCAGTGCTAGTGGCACAACTGTCACCACACAGTGGATGATGGCGGCAGGGGCAGGGGTGGAGGTGGCCTTGTTGTGGGGAGATCACCTGTTCAATAAGGAATTTAATTGTGGTAGACTCACAGCCTAGAACTAAATCAAGGAAAGAAAATAAGCCTAGATCTGATATTCACAAGATGGTGAAGCACGGTGCTGTATGGAATAGCACTGGAAGTAGCTTTGTTGATGCTAAGGGCATTTTTTAAAGTTACATGTTTGCTGCTGCAGTGTAGCGGTACAATGGGAGATGTTCAGCCTCTGCAGAGAAGGCAAGGGGGAAAACACATTCTCTCCTCCCCTCCCAAATATTGCTTTTAAAAACCACAGGTAAGGAGAAAGTGTTGCTCATCATGAGCCGATCGCTGTCTTGTGCATGCCGATGGAAAGACAGCATACAAAGGCAAGAAACCAGCAGATGAACTAACAAAGCTGATCAGATTCTCAGTCACACGTGCAGATAGGTAGGTGTAGTGCATTTATAACAATAGTTAATTCCAGGTAGGTAGTTGGATCCAGGGATGTAAGGAGCCTGGTCCAGAGAAGGAGTTGCAAATAGAACCAGAATCTATGCGACAGCAACTAGAATATAACTTGTAGTAGAGAAAGGATCTCTCGGAGTGTGGATTAGTACTGGCTCTGTGTGTCTGAGGCAGTATGCCATTAATATTTGAGAACAACTACTTGGACAATAATTGTTAAGCATTTTTAAACCTCAAGAAAAAAATAAATAAATCTTAAACCTGAAGAAAACATACACATTTCCAACCTGTTCTTGAGCTTTGGGTAAGGCATGGTCCAAAGATGCATAATGCAGGGCCGGATTGAGGCCAGCTGATGCCCTCAGCACAGCCCAATAATGGTGCCCCCTCAGCCCTTCCATTGCTTAGTTGGCAAGACATTAAGACTCAATAAGTGCTGGAGGTGAAATAAGACATTAAAAACTCAGTTTTCTTCAAGGTCATCCCCCACGCCAGAACACACAGCTATATTAAATATAAACGTGTTTTTTTTAAATATATTTATTTAACACTAAATAGCAGCAAGCAATATATGCCAATTACTTACTTATAACTAGGACAACAGAAAGAAATACAAACTTTCATCACTGTATTATGCATTTTTTAATAAAACTGTTATAAGGGGGGAAATGCAAATGCAAACATTTGTGGTACTCTGTGGTGTCCCCTTCCCTTGGTGCCCTGAGCACGTGCTTATATTGCTTAATGGTTAATCCAGGGCTGGCAGGGTGCTTCTAGACAGAGGGCCCCTGGTGTTACCTGCGAGAAGGCCATGTGCTCCTACTCAATGTTTTCCTCCTTAACCGATTTTTTTCTGGAAAGAAAAAGGACAGAAGAAGTGGTGGCAAAACACAGGAAGGTTACGAGCGGAAGATGCTGTTATCTAGACACACACACCCCTGAAATTCTGTGAATGAGGCAGGGCAATGGGGCCATAAAAACCTTGTTTGGAAGCACCCGTAGTCACCTTGCTGAAGCCAAGCAGGTTTGGGGCTGGTCAGTGCCAGGATGGGGGAGCACCTGAAAACCTGAGTTCTGTGATGGAAGAATGGCAGGATATAAAGGTAAAATTAAAATAAAATTAAACCATCATTTTCAGCACTTCGTTTCATCTAGTGAAGCACTGGAGTTCTTGATATCAAGCAATACAAGCAGTGCCTTTACTCTTGGTGGGAATAATGTGTACGCAAGCATAGGTAGGGGGCAGTTTTGACCGTTTTCTGTGAATTTTTGCTGGTGGATGCCAACGTGGTAACAATGACTAAGGCCCCAGTCTTATATGCCAGCCTTCCCCAACCTGGCGCTCTTTAGACAGGGTGGCCACTTACACATTGCCAAAGAAGAGGACAAGATGGGACACCAATTTGCATAACATTTGCCTATGCTGATATACATGTATAAATGCACATTTAGAAATAATAACTATAATTTAAGCAGAAATACAATACATCGATCTCACCATGGTGAGGAAGACTGACCACCTGCTCCTGCTCAGTCTGCTGTCCAGCTGCCAACTGTTGACGGGCAACTTCAAAGCCACTGCTTTCCTTTCTTATAGTTCTTTGACTTTGAACCTGACTGGGACTGGGCAGCCCATCGAACAGAGGACACCTTCAAATAGAAGACTGCCCTCTGTAAAGTAGGACACCTGGCCACCCCAGATCCAACGGCTCTTCTTGGACTCTTTCCCCCCCTCATATCCTCTATATGTGTTTGTATTTGCACACATGTCTTTTTTCTTTCTTTCTTTGTTTCTTTCTTTCTTTTTTGTGTACCCCCCACCTCTTGGGACCAAGTTATATTTCTTCCCCAAAATATTATATGATATTATTCTATAGTCCAAAAATGTAACAAATCTTGACAAGGTTCGTTCCCCTTCCCCTTCCCCAACACATAATCCAAAAAATTACCCCAAATGTTCACAAAAGTGTCTTTCTCCAATTGTCCTTTTTGACAATATTACAGGTTAATTTATCATTTAGCGCGATATCCCATACCTCTTTATACCATTCAGTAATTGAAAAGACATGTTGAACTTTCCATTTCCTAGCTATTTCCTTTGCGCACATGTCTTTTCAAGTTGATTTTGTCATACTTGCATCCAAAGAATAAGACCAGGTATGTCTTGCACACTGAAACCTTGTGTTGCTGTGATGCACCTGTAGAAGAGGAAGGTAAGAACTGAGAGTGATTACCATTCAAGTACTGTGGTTATAAGGATGCTGTGATAGATTCTGCAACTGCTGGAAATGGTTCATTTGGATTCTGGTTGTGAAGCTGAGTGGCTTTTCTTTCTGAGGATTTTTGTACTCTGCATTTTTTGCATTTGAAGTCTGCACTCTTGTATTTGAACTGTGTAAAAGCTCAATACAATAATTAAGGGGGGGGGAATAAAAGAATTAGGAACGAAGCTGCCGATGAACTGCAATGGTAGGCAACACATTTTCCCATGTGTTCACTTATTTATAGTGTATTATTCTTAAATTGCTTATCTCATTGTTAGCCTCCTTCTTAGCAAGATATTACATTGCCTCTTGCCTAGCTGCAGATCTCTCTGTCGATGCATATCATGGCAGATTAGGTGCTCTTGTATGGGGTGTCTAATAATAATAAAACATAGTCACCTTCATGCCAAAACAGCCTCTGCATGTGGACTGAACTTTGGATCTGGCCCCAAGTGTGCAAAAAGAAAAAGCTTTGTGGAGTAAACAAGGCTCCACATCTAGCACTGAGGCCGATGCATGTGACATGCAGTGGTGAAGTGGTAAATTTTGAAGTGCAGGAACTCATTGACCTGGTTTGCACAACACAACAACCCACCGTGGCTCTTGTGTCGTGTTGAACCCAGTGCAGTTTCTGCAAGGTGGCTTATTTTTCATGAACAAGCCACCCTGAGAACCTATGTCTTGTTTGTTCTAGGGTTGTTCGTACCCGTGGTGGCTTCTTGTGTCATCCGAACCCGGCAGGGTGACTTTATCATGGATTGGCCGGGAATGGCTAGAGAGCCGCTCGCTCGGCCAGAGTGGCAAAAGCCCCTGTTGCTCCTTGTGATCTTGCTCACGCCACCACCATCCTCCCTCATCCCTTCTCAGTGCCCTCCACCCTGTGCTCTTAAAAATAGAAAAGGACACCAGAGAGTGTCCTGAACGCGTTCGCGACTTTAATCTTTTTTTTCCCTTCAAGTGCACAGGAGCGAATGTCACCTGCCTTGAGATTTGCACTAGTTTTGTCTCCATTTGACTGCTCTGCCGTGGAATTTGTGCAATTCTGGACTCCGTTTTAATTCTCCGCCATGAGATTTGAGCAATTTTCGCCTCCATGTTACTGCTTTGCCATGACATTCACATATATTTACCAAGCCTGCTTACTGCGCTGTAATCATATGTACAGGGTGGCCGGGTGACTGGCCAGATGGGCGATTAACAAATGAAACAAACAAACAAATAAATAAATAAATAAATAAATGGGACAGCTAACAATGGAGGGAGGTGACAAGCAGGAAGGGGAAGGAGGAGCCAAAAGTGGCTGGAGAGAAGGCGCTTGTGAGTGGGTGCTCTTACTTTAGTGTAAAGTGAAGCAGCCTTTAAAAAGGCAAGTGCTGAAATGGTGGATGAAATTGACTAAGATATGGACAAGAACGGGATATTGGTATGCTGGGCTAAATATTGGAGAGTCAGTCTTGTGCTCTTGTGCAACAGTGAAATCCCACCCCCCCCAGAAGAAAAAAGCTGGCAAATGCGTTCCTGCATTAATAATGGCTGTGAAAATTAATTCCATTTGGCAATCTCATGTGGAGGCAGGGGGGAGGGTTCCTCTTGGTAGCCAGCAACCCCAGTGGACCAATTGCAGGAAAGATGCTGATGTAGGGGCTGATGCAACAAGGAGTTTTGCTGCAAAGGCACCTGGGATATGTGCCAGAGCCAGCAGGAAGACTGAGGGGAATGAGGGCAGGGAGAACAAGCTGCAGCAAACTTGAGCGTCTGTTGGGAGTACTATGTGTTGTTCAGCAAATAACCAACCCATGGTGGCTGAGTGTGATGTGCGAACCTGCCCATCATGAGAGTCCCCATAGCCACACCCCCAAAGACAGTCCAAAATGGCAGCTGGCTGTGTTGATCCATATCAACAAACCAATTCTAGCAGTTTTCATCCCCACCAGGAGCAGGGTTTTTTTTTTTTTTTGTAAAGCTAATAGCTCTTAATTGCTCTCAATTCAAGACCACTGCAAAGTACTTTGCATTACAGGAAAGATAGCACACAATAATATATTGTTGTTGGGAAAATCCCTCCCCGCCAACTATGGTGAGAATTGCAGCTAATCCCAGAGGGAACAAGGAAGACTGAGGTGGGTAGCAGATGATGTCATCATCCCTGTTAATCAAAAAGCCCCAGTGCTTTGTTCCTGCATGCCCTGGCTCCACTACACCACTGGTGATACATCTTGCTAGACTGGGACTATGCAAAACAGCTGGCCAGTGCTGTCAGCTTTGACCCAGCCAGCTACATACTAGGGGATTTGGGGGCTTATTCCAGGCACATGCTTCTCTCCTTTCCCCATCAGGTGATCGTCATGTCAGCCCCCATCATTTGGGTGGGGAAGTCTCTGGATCAGGGCTGCTCTTCACAATGCTAGGATTTATGGTTTGGAATTTTCAGAAGCATTAAATTCAACCTCTCCTTCCCCCTCACCCACAATTTTAACGGCATTATTCGAAGATAGCTAAATAAGAGTTGTCTCTGCTTCTAGATGAACAATGTCAATCAACGTAATTTGTCAGCCATTCAGACGAATGCATTTTGTTCGATTTTTGTGCGTGTGGTCAAGGTGTTCCATGGGGACAATTTTGGAAGTTCATTCTAGGTAATGAACTGTTCATTATGATTACATCTGTAATACCTCCCTTAAACAATTGCTCCATTATTATCATTATTGCTCCAGCTAGAACAGTAATCCACTTGGCCTCATCATCAGCGACATCTTCATCTCTGTCATTCATTACCATATGAATTCCCAGTAATAAGGGATTTCTTTGGGGTAATTGCTTCTTTGTAATGGCTGCCATGCCAGAGCTTCACTGCTGAGGCTGAAGAGGAGGAACCAGATCTGCAAGCTAATCTCTGCATAGCATATGGATGGCGTTGTCTATGCTTATTCTTTTTGAGACAACCATGGAGAGACAGCAAGCAAAGGCAATACAACAATACACCTGTTTGTACCATAGTTGGGTGGTCCAGTCTTGGGCACCTTTGTATAGTCCCTTGGTTAGTGGTGCAAGCCTTAGAAGCGCCTTGCATGATTGCAATCTTTCCTTTAGACTAGTAACCTTGAAAGGATTAGAGCTCTCCCTTCTCAAAATTCTTATCCTGGCAAAATTAGGGTTTCTTTATACATAACATGCTTTAAGTCAGGGGTGTTGAACCTCTTTCAGCCCGAGGGCCGAATTCCATTTCAGAGAAACTCTCGGGGGCCACAGACTGGTGGTGGGCAGGGCTGAAGGCAAGACGGGCGGGGCCAAAATACGAAAAATACCAGCAAATTTTAGCTTAAACCTTTTACTGAGAGTAACTTCAGAGAGGAATTTCAATTTCAACCTTTTAGGATGGGGTGGGGGTAACTGCACAAAAGTACGGAAACCACCAAATGATCGAGGGAAACAGGGCCTGGCCATCTGGGGAACCATATTGGGACTCCAGGTGGGCTGAATTTGGCCACTGGGCCTGGGATTCTGTAGCCATTTTAAGTGTTCACCTATATATGTAAAGTGTAGATGCAACGTATATCATACACTGTGTACCCTTCTTAGGGAGCCTAGTATTTAACTAGGACCGGGAGGACTCAAATTCAAGTCCCCCCCTCATCCATGGAACTCACTGGGTGACCTTGTGCCAGTCACTATCCCCCAGGCTAACCTCCCTCACAGCACGGTTATGAGGATAAAAAGTGGGGGGCAGTGTTGTGTTCAGCGGCCTGGGACTCTTGGAAATAAGAATCTGGATTTATACCAAGTTTAGAAGATGTAAAGTTTTATAGTTCCTTTGTGGCATATAGCTGCAGGCAGATTAGCCCTTGCCCTGCCAGTCTAGCATAAATCCTGGGGTGGATTATCTAGATTTGGCTCAGGACATTCTGAAAGCCTGGCCTGGATCAAGGGATGGATCTGCCACATAAACATTACAGGGGGCGGGTGAGAGACAACCATGCAGGCGGGCTGGGAGAAGGGTGGGATAATAAATCAATAAATGACTGGTTGCAGCTTCTTGTTGAGTATAGTGGGTGGCAAACCCAGGTTTGCTCCTGCATCATGTGAGAAATGGCCCTTGGACAGATCCAGCTGCCACCACCTGGGGAACAGACCCCTTCAGCCTTTCATGGAATCCTCTTTTATTACCTTCTCCAAGTTGTGCAGAATAGAAGCCTCACAAAACCAACTAGCTTGCTAATCTAGAAGTCAGTGATGTTACTGAGTTTCATAATTCTTGACTCAGAAATATGAATCTTGGAGACTGATAATGCTCACCTCAGATACGAGATGAGCATTACCAGCCTGGAGATGGGCAGGTAGATGGGAGGGAGACAGGAAGGGGAGAATTGACTGTTTCCTCAGCTTGGATTCAAATTTGAGTTAGAGAAGAACTTGTAGGGCTATGATGCTCACCTTGTATTTGAGGTGAGCATTATACATCACAGAGATTTGTAATTCTCAGTCAGGAATGATGAAACTCAGTGACATTGTAGGCTCAGCTTTGCATGAATTCTCTGTGTGGCCTTGGGTTATGGTAGTCAATTGACTTGAAAAATAACTTGGCTGCTCCTGGGCCTTTAAAAGCAGCTTGATTTGCAGAAATCAGCAGGGGAATATTTTTTGCAGCATGAACCGCTTAGAGATTTTAGTATATTAAGTGGTATATAAGTAATACAAATAAATAAATAAATAAGCATTGCCACCTGCTTGTGGCAGCAGATCAGAGCACTATTAAAGGCACAGGAGCAAGGGCCCCTAACAAGGTTGGTATCTGTACCAACCTTACCTACCTCTCAGTCTTAGCCCACCTCTTTGAGCACTTAAGCAAACTTAGCAAAGCATTATATAGACATTAAGTCTTAATATTACATCTATTTATCCTTTCTTTGATACTCAGTAATGAGTACCAGAGACTCAGGACAGTAATGGTACTAGTGAATCAGACTCTAGTGCTCTTTCTGCCTCCAATAATTATTCTGTAGGCTATGTTTCTAGAGCAGGCATGGGCATCTTCCAGTCCATGGGTGAGATATGCCCCATGGGGGGTTCCCCATCCAGCCTGCCAGCTTCTTCCCCAGGCTCTGCCCCCTCTCCCCAGGCAAAACTTCTTATCTGATTGGAGATAAAAGCTTTCCCCTGTTCAGCACTGAGAGAGGCTCCTTGCTCAGCACTGAGCAAGGAAAAGGTCTTATCTCCGATCAGCTGCTGATCAAGAGATGAACTTTTCCCGGCTCAGCACTGGGAGATGCTCCTTTTCGAAGTGTTAAGCAGGGAAAATGCATAGATCAGCTGGGGTTTTTTGTTTTTTTTTTAGAAGTCTGTGTTCATGTGTGTATGAATGGTGTGCATGTGTGTGTAAATAGTGTTTGTGAGAGGGATATAGCCATACCTACAGGTATGGCCAGGCCCACTTTGGGCTCTTACCACACCCACTGCTGGCATGTCACCCCCAGGAGGCTCCCTGGGTAGCAGTCTGGCCCTTGGACCAAAAAAGGTCCCCCACCCCTGTCCTAGAGGAAGAATTTGCCTCTGAATAAGAGTTTCAACCCAAGAGTCTCCTTGGTATAATCAAATACAAAGGAAGCTGAATAATGGGGAGCAACCACCAAGACTGACCGAAAAGAAGTACAGAAGATATAGCTTGAGACCCAGGCAACCCGCAACTAGAACTTGTGTAGAAAACACTGAAGAACCTGGGCTGAGACCTGGATGTAGGGCTACTATACTGATGATGCAATCTCAATAGCTACATTCAGTGTTCACATGACCAAGCAGTGCTGCTATGAACTATGGGTGGTATATTTGGTCATGTACATTGTGTTGTCATTGTGGTGTAAAGGTTAGTATGTTGGAGTAGGGCTGGGGAGACCCAGGTTCAAGGCCTCCCTCAAACAAGAATCTCACTGAGAGACCTTGGGTCAGTACTATCTCTCAGCCTAAGCTTCACAACAGGGAAGTTGCGTTATCTTCACAACAGGGAAGTTGTGAAGACAAAAAGTGAGGACAATACCATGTACTCCACCTTGAGCTCGAGAGAAAAATGGCATACAAAAAAAGAAGAAAACATCATGCATATAGGGTTTTTGAGTACTCAGACTAGTATTGATTTCCTTCGAGTTATGTATTAACTTTTCTGTTTTCCAAGTGAGTCATTGCAGGGACGTGCCTCTTGCATCTCGGAAGGCATCTGTCAGTTAAGGCCAGGATATCTGCTTTTATTTTACATATCCAACAACATCCTGGAAGATACAGATTGAGACTAGGGTTGTATACTTACAAGGAAGCAAGTCCCATTGAACTCAGTGGGACTTATTTCAATTCAACATGTTTACAGGTCGGGCTGTACATTTTTACATTTCTGTTTATTTACAAATGCGCTTGGCCTATGTGAAGTCCAGTGCCCTTTTTCTTTTATACTGTTGTTCTTGATTCTAAAAATACTTGGGCCCGAAAACGTGGGGGGGGGAGTTAAAAGGGGACTGAGACGGAGAGATCAGGCACAGTCAACTAGCTTGTTCAGTAAAGAAGGGATTGGTGTGTGTGTGTGTGTGTGTTTTAACTCTAATCTGTTCCCTTAGCATAACAAGAGCCATGCTAGAGCAATTGTTAATAACAGCAAAGGGGTTGTTTAAGTCAAGCATGTACTTCAGCTCCACGGGTTGATTAATCTTGTCACCATTTTGTGTGTGTTCAAAAAACTTTTCACTGGAGCCGCACCAGGGAGGGTAAGAATCAGAACAGTGGTGTCTCCACCTTCAAACCTGCCTCTGTGTCTATCCTTCCTTCTGCCTGGATTAGTCGACATAAAGCTGTTTTCTACAGCCCAGGCCCTCAATGGCAAGTTAAATTTAGACAGATTGTGAGGAGTGGAGAACACGGGCCTGAGAAAGAGGATCCGGCACCAGCCCTGACCCACTCTTTGTTCTCGCATTGTGGTCACCTGACAGAGAGCACAATTCCTTCCCTGATTCAACCTGACCTCTGGGAACCTTTCTGATTGGCTGAGATCATGTTTGAGTTGTTGCTGGGGTAGCCCTAAAAACAACAACACCCAACCTAGAGAGAGAGAGAGAGACCCCTTCCCTACGTAGCCTTTTCTCTTTTGAAAAGGGGTGTGTGCGCGCGCGCATTTGAGGAAAGGGAGAGAAATCAGCCCCATTAAAATGCAAAAGAGCGACAAAGGGGAGGTCACCCCATTGGCGAGGATCTGAGGCCAGGTCTAATGGGGGCTGCATGTCTCACATCCTTTGCAGGAAACAGAAGATGAACGAGGGGGAGGGGTAGTTCTGAGAGTATTTTAAAAAGTTGTCAAAAGTCAACCTTTATAAATAAATAACAAGGCACTAAAACCTGCCTGATTTTTATATATATATATATATATGTGTGTGTGTGTGTGTGCGTGTGTGCGCACAAAGCAGTACTTGGTTTGCTAACAATGCTTGACACCCTGCTTTGTTGAGCAGAAGTTTTCGAGTTGGGGAGGACAGTAATGGCACACGACTTTTGTCCAAATGCCTGTGCTGTTCGTGGGGCTTGAGCAGTCCTTCTGCAGAAACAAAAATGACATTACATTTAGTTCTTTGGTGGTTCGTTGTGCTCTATGCAAATTGTCTTCCCCCTCCACCCGACTCTGAGATAAAGCCATCATGCTTTCCCCTTCAGTGCCCCCCCCCAATGACCAATTTTCTCTTTGCGTGTGTAACAGCAGGACTGACTCTGAGGTAAATAAACGCCCTTCATCGTGCCTCAGTTTAGTTTTATGTTAATTTTCACTTTTGTAACGTTGGCTCCTTGACAGTATCACTAAATGGGCTTTGTGCGCATCTTTTTTCTTTTCACTTCAATGCTTGATCCAAAGCAGTTTTCCAGTCACGCTTGTAACCCAACTCTAGTTGTATGCTTTAAGTGAGATTTTTATTTGTCTGCGGCCTGGAGCTGTTGAAAGCAATGCTGTTGAGAGGAGGAAACAGCGGCTCTTAGTCCAAGTTGAATTTGAAACAAAGGCCTATCCTGTGTTATTATGCTAGCACAACATTGGTTTTCTATATTTAATCTGCAAATGCAGAATATTCCACAATCTAGTGTCATTACCATTAGATAATCCTACTCTGCTTCTAGCAGAACTTCTCTTCCATCTAGTTTGAAGAACTGGCAGAGGACGGTCCTCTATTGGAAAGTGTCCTCTATTTGATGGGCTGACCAGTCTAAGTCTGGTTTAAAGCCAAAGAAGCATAAGAAGGGAGAGCTGGAGAGAGGCCTTGAATATGCCCATCAATAGTTAGTGTTGGGACTTGAAAAAGATGTTAGGAGAGGATATATTGTTGAGTATTTATCCTTCCTATCTCACTGTTAGTGAGATCAGCAGAGTAGAGTCCCTTTCCAGCTTAAAAGAAGCTTAGATTTGGCTAGTGTTAGCCAGTTAGCATTTGGTAATCCGGGATGCCTTAAGGCAGACTGGATTTCCCTGGTTTTGCCCCTTTTTCTCTCCCTCAGAACAATAATCAGAGACACAGTCTTGTAAAAGTTAAAAGTAACATTTACTCACTCAGATTGTGCAGTTTCATTCAGGCAGGCTTAAAAGCATTTCTTACAGTTGGTTACAGTACATTTGGAAATACTTGGGGTCTGAACTCGTGGAGTTCAGACCAGTAACTCTGGTTACATGCTGCTGTTAGAACAACTTGGAGGCAACTAACTTTTACTACCACATTCAGAGTCTCAGTAGAAAGGGGAAGAGCTGAGAGCTACACCCACTTCCTGCTGAGGCTCAGCTAAACACACACTGAGTATCTTCTAGGGAATCCACCTTAGAAGATACCAGTGGCCTTAACCATTTCATCCAACTAACTGGTGAAACATGAGCCATTGCTTTTGACTGCACTTTAAATGTCCCACAGTTAGCACAGGAACAGCAGACTGAGCAGGCACACAGGTCACCTGCTCAGTCCTCTCCACTATGGTGAGACGTATTTCTATTTAAATTATAGTAATTATTTCTAAATTTGCATTAATACAGAAAAGGTTGCATATGCAAATGTCATTTAAATTGGTATCTTCTTCTGTCCTAATTTTTGGTGAGGCAATGTGTAAGTGGCTACCCTAATCCTTTGTTGAGGCAGGGCCCTCAACAATAAGAGATGGAGAATCATACCTATAGGTCCTATAGACCTGCATATCTGTGATGCAGAATCAAATTGAAAGAATATAGTGGCATATGTGCAATCCTGAGTATTCCCACTTTCATTTTCTTTTCCTTTTTAGAAAAGAGAGCAAGCATCTAGTCCTCATCACTGTGGGGAGGAATTTGAAACCGGGCTGGGTCTTCTTCAGGGTTTTACACAGGGCTTCTAATAAGATAAGGAAGGAACTCACCTGTACATTTACCATTGATCCTTGTTCTCCAGCTCTTCACTTTCCCCTGCCCTGCACAGATATAATCAAATGGTGTTGCATAGTGGCTAAAAGATTGGGCTACAAATCAGGAAGGACTTGATTTAGATCATGTGTCTGCATGAACTCACTAGATAGCCTTAGACAAGCCACACTGTTTTGGCTTCAGCCCCCCACCTGCAACATAGCAATAATAATACTGACCAATTTACAGGATGGTTGTAGTGATTACACCAAGATAATGTATGTAAAGTATTTTGAACATGTAAAGTATTTTGAACATTCAAAGTACTTTGAACATAAATGGCTTAGGACCAGTCTACCTGAAGGAGCACCTTCTCCCATATGTTCCTGCTCAATTGCTAAGATGGTCTTCAGAGGCACTTAGGATCATAGAGTTGGAAGGGGCCTACAAGGCCATCAAGTCCAACCCCCTGCTCAATGCAGGAAACTAGAGGAGGGGTCTCCCACCCAAGTAATAACCAGGCCTGACCCTGCTTGGGTGCCACCAGCCACAATGGTGCAACAGGTGGCTACCAGGGAAAGAGCCTCTTCTGTAGTGGCCCCCTGTCTGTGGAATGCCCTTTCCAGGAAGATCGACCTGGCATCTTCATTGTATACATTTAGACACCAGGTTAAGACCTTCTTCTTTAAGCAGGCATTTAATCTTTAATCTGTTGTTTTGATTATTAATTTTACTGCTGGATCCTCAATGTTTTTAATATTGTTTTAATGTTTAATAGTGTGTTATTTTGATACTTTTATTATTGTTGGGGTCTTTTGGGGTTATGTTGTTGTTGTCTGCTCTTATTATTGTAAACTTTCCCAAGGGCATTTGGCAGTTGAGCGGTATACAAATCTAATAAATAAATAAATAAATAAACATTATTACAATTGGTAATTGCAATAATAATCAAGAAGGCCCAAGTCCACAAAGCAGCTACATAAGTACTTGGTGCTTTCTCATTGGAAGTTGCCCTATACCAAGTCAGACGATTGATCCATCTTGCAAAGTACTGCCAACACTGATTGGCAGAGGCTCTCCAGGGTTTCAGATGGGCCTTTCCCAGCTCTACCTGGAGATGCCCAGGATTGAACCTGGGACCTTCTCCATGCACTCTACTACTGAGTGACAGCCCCTCCCAAAACTGGAGATGCCAGGACTTGAACTTGGGGCCTTCTGCATGCAAAGCATGTGCTCTACCACTGAGTCATAGTTCAATAGTGCACCTGGGGAGTAGCTGTCAATGACTGGGTTCGCACGACTGTTGTGGCTCGTTGTGACTTATTTAAGCTATGACATGGCGCCCATAGGCACCATCCTTAATATTCAAGCCGTGGCTTGTTGTGTCATCTAAACCCAGCAACTGTGGGTTGTGCAAGGGTTAAACAACCCTTGCAGAACCCATGGCCTGTTTTAGACTTATGTTTTTGTGGTGGACCGGGACTGGTCCGTTGCGCGGCTTCGGCACTTAAAGGGTTAACCGGCACCGAAGAAATGCCCTTTACGCGGCTTCTGAGAACTTTAAACCCAGCCGCTACCAACCATTGACACTGAATCGCACGGAATCGGATTGAAACAGCAAGCGGCTAATTTTCAAAGAGTTTAATGGAGCGGAACTAATAGACTACAGGAATTTCACACACCATAAACAAGGAAGTCCTTAAAAATCACTGAAGCGGAAGGCTTCAATACACATACGAGGATAGGCTTTGCTTAATACAGAGAATTAACTTTACATCAGAGACTCTGACTTACTGATCTAGCGTAGCGGTCTGTGTAGCCGGTCTCCGGGCGCCGCTCCCAGGGTTGAAAGTTGCTTGGTCCTGACCGGAGCCAGGGACCTGATCCGTGCAAGCCTGCACCATGTTCCCAACAACCCTTTGTTCTTGAGGACTGGCCTTTTCTACCCTCCCTCGCCCCCTCCTCGCCCCTGATGACCAGGTGGGCTGGTTCCGCCCTGCGGGGTGGTGATGCCTCTTGGGTGCTGGCATCTCCTGGATACTTTGGGGTACTTTGCAGCTCTTTGAGACTGCTCCCCACCTTCAGAATGTTTATGCACTTCCTTGAGGGTAGAGGTAATTGCGCCCTATTGAGGTTATGCAGATGTAGCTATGCAGAGGTTATACAGTCTAGCCAATTTCTCTGGAGACAAATACCAACGATACATCATCTTATAAAAATTCTCTTTAAGACTAGAACATAATGTAAATTTCAAACCTTTTAACCACATATTTTCCCATTGTGTCATTAATATATTATAGCCAAAATTTTGAGCCCATTTTATCATGCATTCCTTCACTTGCTCTTCCTCAGTCTCAAGTTTCAACAAAAGCTTATACATTCTTGAAATAAGATGTTCATCATTTAGACATAATTCCCTTTCAAAGTCAGATACACTTTGTTCAAAATCATACAACCTTTTATCAACTTCAAACTTTTCCAAAATCTGTAAATAGAAAAACCATTGACATGTACGACCTTCTTTTATCAGTTCTCCTCTTGATTTTATTTTACATTCATCTTGGGAGAATTCCAACAAATCACGATATGTCAACCAATTGTATTTACTTAACATTTCTCTTCTATGATGGGCTTCTTGTGCTGATAGCCAGTGTGGCGTAGTGGTGAGAGTGTTGGACTGGGACTCGGGAGATCCGGGTTCTAGTCCCTGCTCGGCCATGAAGCTCCCTGGGTGACTTTGGGCCAGTCACTGACTCTCAGCCTAGCCTACCTCACAGGGTTGTTGTGAGGATAAAATGGAGGAGTGGAGGAGGAGGATTATGTAAGCCGCCTTGGGTTCCTTGCAGGAAAAAAAAGGCAGGGTATAAATATAATAAATAAAAAAATAACCACAGTGGTACTCTGACAAAACCTAGGTTTATATTTATTCCAAATTTTCAAAATGGCACGTCTAACACAGTGATTATTAAATTCTGCATTCACTTTAACTTTATCATACCACATGTACCCATGCCATCCAAATCTCAAATCATATCCCTCTAAGTCTAATAATCGACTATTTTTCAACAGAATCCATTCTTTGATCCATACTAAACAAGCAGCAAAATATAACTTCAGATCACGTAAAACCACCACCCCCTCTTTCTTTTGCATCCTGTAAAATCTTAAACTTAACCCGTGGTTTTCCCCCTTGCCATATAAATCTGGATATATCCTTCTGCCATTGTTTAAATGGTATTTGCGAATAGTCTGAAACAAGAATAACATTCTAGGTAATACAGTCAGCCTGTTTTAGACTTATGTGAGGGTTGTTTAACCCTCACATAATCCACAGTCCTTGGGTTCGGATGATACAACAAGCTGCAGTCGCAGCTTGAATATTCAAAATGGCTGCTGGCGTACACCACAACCCACTGTGGCTTATATAAGTTACGGTGGACTGTTTGATCTTGTGAACTGGCCCACTGGCCCAGTATGAGATATTTTATGGGCGTCCACAGGCATTTTTCTAGGAAAGAAGTCTAATAAATGTTGTAAATAGGCACATGAAACAAATTTACACAGAAAAAGTTGAAATTGCTATTTTAATCATCATACAGGTTCCGCTCAGCGAAGTTGATGTGAGCAAAACAAAGCAGGGGGGAAATTGTGCTTCAAGTGACTGACCTGGTTGTCTCCTATGTTCGTTTTAGGCAGTAGGTGTGTAACAGTGATAACTTTACCGAATTGTAAAACTTGGTTTTACTAGGAACATCTGTTGTGCTTTCCCTCTCCCTGCCCCATAGTGGGCTATTCTGAGCTAACACCAAGGATATTGTCAGGAGTTAAAAGTAGCTCTCCAGAGAAGGGGGCCTTTTGGCACTTACAGTGTCTTACTCTAAATGTTCCCAGGAGAAGCGCTTGACACACTCTCCCTTTGACAGAAGGACAAGGCCAGATGACAGCCTGGGATGCCTGTGTCCATCAGAAGCTTCAGTCTGTATCCCACTAGCCAAGGGTATTTAAAGATCAGACACATAAATAATAGCATTCACACACATTTGGTTACAATGCTTAATAGCCGTAGCAGGAATCAGGAGAGAAACAAACTCACAATGCTTCCTTTATTGTTATTTTGGTTTGAGGCATTAAAAGGATCTGTTCCCCCCCAAACCCCCCCCCCAAAAGCTGTTTTCTTTTCTTTTTGCAAAAACATACATTTTGCTAATGCCAACCTGTATGAAGTTTAAAATAAATTTTAAAAATGTGAACAGCCTACATTTTACATTCGTTGGAAAAATGAACAGATTTTCCTGCCAAAGTGGTCCAGCAAACTCCTTTAAGACAACAACAACAACAACAACAACAACAACATAGTTTGACAAAATGGGTAGCCGCGGCGTAACTGCCATCACACAATATTTTAGGTTATAGATTGCCAGCCAGAAAGGCTTTGCGGTGCAGCAGATAACGACTGCTGCATCGTGGGAACGGGCCAGGGCAGACAATGATGGAATTGACAATGGTGCACACAAAGGCCACCTTTGGGAGAAACCATATCTCACGGTGCGCTGGGAAAAGTCAGAAATAGTAGCAGATGCTGTCAGGACTATAAGCAACAGATGCCTCCTGGCCAGTGTTCAGCTACTACAACCAGATCACACTATTCATAAGCAGGGAAGCATTCCCCCCTCCCCCCTTTCCCTCTTCTTTGTAGGAGGGAGGTAGCAAATACAAATATTGCAGAGGAATTAAAACCAGCAGATGGTGGCAGGAGGATTTGATGAGATCAGGGTCAGATATGGGTATACATGTGGTAGTGGCATTAATCATTCTTTCCTTCTGGGAACTGAAAGTTCAGGCCACTAATACAGCATTAAACCGACCACCTTCATGTTATGTTTTATTTCCCCCCACACACACACTTTTTGCCTTCTCATTTGGAAAAAACACAAACGCTCACACGTAGATGTACATCTTCTGCATGAGGTTCTATCACATTCATGAGAGTTTAACAGAACATATGTTGAATATTTTGGTTAATTCAGTTTGTGTTTATTAATCCAGCCTATCCTAAATAGGGAATTTAAGTAGTCTCAGGCTAATATGATCATGTTACCCAGCACACAATATAAACACTTTCTAGTATATTATTGCCTTGACTGGGTTTTTTTTTTTTTTAATTTGTCCTGTTAAAGATACTATTGTAGACTTTTAGTTTTTATATATATATATAAACAATATAAACAATATATATATTGTTTTAGGCCACTGTGATACACATAAGGAAGAAAGGTTTTTGGCACATTTTTTAAGAGGCAAGAGCTGCAAATATTTCCATAAAGTCCCCTTTATCTTTATTAATGAATGTGTAGTTTGGTGTTTTGTTACATTGTATTATCTCTGACTGTAAGTTACTATTCTATTTGAAAAGTGGGATATAGATATTAACTAAATGGGAACTTTAAAACCAACTTCCACCACTGTGTTGTTTTGAACAAGTCATTGTCTCCAAACATCCATTCCCAGATGAATAATAATCATAATCATAATAATACCCTGTCTTTAAAGGATTGTTCTGAAGAAGTATGCTATGAACAGTACTGTAAGGCATGGTACATCAAATGTCTATAAATCATAATGACATTATAATAATGATCACAGAATGGGTGTCATTCTTAGTGGGATTAGAATGTTTATCCAGCTGTTTTAGGCCGTTCTCCTTTTCAGGTTAGCTCTTTGGAAGTAGTCATAGATTGCTCCTGTATTCTCTGATAAAGTTCAGTGAGTGGTGTTAGACTAGGGGCAGCCTTTCCCAGCCTGGTGTCCTCCAGAGGTTTTGGACCACAACTCCCATCTTTCTTGACCATTGGCCATGCTGGCTGGGGCTGATGGAAGCTGTAGTCCACAACATCTGGCAGGCTCCACTTTGATAAGGCTGGGCCAAAGAATGGCCTTGGAGTATCGCAACTCCATCTCACCCATGTTGATAAACCCTTCAGGTCAACACAACTCCTGCAAATATAGGATGCACTTGTACATTGGAAATAGTCAACAATATGAAATATGGTGCAAGCAATGTGCTATTATACCAGAGATAACAAGTTGCCTGGAATGTGGTCACAGCTCTAGGGAACTTCCTCTAGGGAAGAATCCATGGAGCTTCTTATGGATATTAATTAATGGATATTTTGGTTTGGATCCTAAGATAAGTGAACACAAGGACGTTCACAGAATTTCTTCCCAACTAGGAGCAATTCCACCATCCCCCAGCAGCTGCCCCCCACATCCTATCGTACCTTGTTCAGGAAGGCTCCCTCGATCCCCCAAAGAGACTTTTCAGGAAGTGCAGACAGCTCTAGTGGGGAGGAGCAGATGGAAACCCTTCTTCTATTATCTTTCTTCTGTTCACTTTTCTTAGGATCCAAGTTTTTGTGTGCAAGATATACTTGTACCATCCAATCCATATCCGATTATACCGAAATTGGGGAAGTATCATACTCACGACTATCACTACTTCAATTGTAGAGACATATTCCATAGATTATTTTAGTTCTTTCTACCAAGAATGCAGTTTGGTTCTTCCTCTCTTTGGCTTTTGAAATCATTGTATGTAATAGATTATAGATGAACTCATTGATCCGACAAATTATTAGTGGCTCAGGAGCCCTCTACATGCTCTCCCATCTGTGGATACTTTGTTTGAGCTCAGGGAGAGCAAATGTATATATGCATCTAGGTGTACATATTGGAGCACACATGACTATCTGAATCAGGGCATGTATGCAGTTAAAAACCTCCACTTTTAAATTAAGCACCTAGAATATTATGTATTGTACTCCTAGGCCCATCATAGAAGCCAGCTATCCATGTCAGCATTCAGTAATTTTGCAAATCAGTCTAAATTCCTGAATATGAATCCATCTAACCCCTACCTCAGAAATCCATAATCTCCGAAGGAAACCATTTAAAATATTTAATTCATTTCTTTGATGTTTATCCCACCTTTCTTCCAAGAAAAATGGCACCCAAGGTGGCCCATTTGTCAATTGTGACAGAGTGAAATAGTGCAATTTGTTTGGGAACATTCTCTTAAAACCCTACCCTAGTAGCTTTAAGTAAGGTGATAAACATATTTCAGCTCCATTTTCTTAAGTTTTGGATTGTTGATTTTAGAATGGTACAAAAATATTGGCCAGACTTTTGATCAAGCCTATATATTGCTTTTCTGCTTGATCTGGAATAAATCTTTCCACCCAATAAGAAACCCTTTTGTTTTAACGTTCTGTGTCAATGAGCCAATTAATTCAAACTCCCTTCAACCAGCCCCTCCCCACAAACCCTAAGCACCCACAAGGTCCAGTTGTCATTAGTCCTTTCTTCTGAAAGGACTCATTTCCATCACTCCATGTCACCCATGAATGAGAAATTAATCAGCATCATTAGAGAGAAAACTCCCACTTGAACTGCAAGATCCTTTTCTCCCCCATTGCCTGATTGTGATTTCATACCTTTTATGTAAAGCAGACTTCCAGAGCTATTACCTATTTAAGGAATTTTTCAATTAACATTTTTCCCCCTCAAGAGCCTTTCGAACCCACCACAAAAGGTTGGCTTACTTTTTTATATAGTTTTCTGCACAGCTCTGTTCCTTCATCCTCTCAAGGCCTTTTATTTAGCAGGGGTAATTTAGTTCAAACTCTCACCAATCAATAGCTGATCAATGCACAGCAGGAGAGAATTTCTGTTTTAAATCCGCTATACTTCAAGGCAGTAAAAAATTTCCATTTGAACAAAAAGTGCCTTGGTCCTGTTTAGAAATCTGACTAATTGGTCCTTGGGTAAAAATACAAAGACCTTTGCATATAAATAATAATAATACAAAATCAAACCTGAAAGTGTTGGAAAGCTACATTCTTGCTTCAAAGGGGAAAACCTACTTTGGATCCTAATACAGGGAGAACCCATTAAATTAGCCTCCCAGATTGGTTATGTTCTACACAAAATGGTAATGGTCATTTTCTGTATCCACCTACTTCAAAGCAGTCCCTTAGATTGTAACATGCGTGTTTTTAGGTTAGATTATTATTGTTATATTTTAATTGTTTTTGTAGGATGTATGGTTGTTTTACTGCTACTTGTTTTATTAATATTGTCAGCCACTCTGTGGTCCCTTTAGAGGAAGGGTGGAGTGTAAATAAATAAATAAATATTCTGAAGAAAATAGATGCTATCCTTTATTGTCTTTTTGTGTCATTTTTTCTTTCTTTTGAGAGAACAGACATCAATACCAAGTAATAAAGTAGAAGTCCCTTTGCTGAAATGCACATTGTTGGGTTCCTAGTTCTCAAAATTTAATGAAGCCACAAGTATGTGTAATATAATGCACACCACATTCTCCTTTTGTCTGAACATTATCTTAAAGTGCAATACTTTTTTTTTTAAATGTGTTTACTGAATTTTTGTTGTTGTTAGAGTGCTATTCTATACCTAACTTATATCACTGGGTGGGTTGGGCTAGTGTAGCACAGCACTACACTGGGAGGAAAAGAAATTGTGGCAGCATAGCAACACCTGCGCATCTGTGGAAGGTTCCTGGTGCCATAATCTTTTTCCCTGTGCATGAGAAAAACTGGGTGAAGTTGAGGGTGAGGTGGAGAGGAGTGGAGCTTAGTTGGAATCTTATGCTTGCTCAATGATTGGCCCACTAAATAATGGTGGCATCAACTAATGACAAGCTAGCACCCCAGCCCTGAGTGACGGCTACCAGACATCATGATGTACTATCACCACATCCACCTTGTATCTCCAAAGACCCTAAGCCAGTCATTCCATGTTCGTGGCTGGAAGGAAGTTCCCCACATTGTCCCCTGTGGACAAGAAAGGGGATCCTGCAGAAGTTAACATAGACGAAGCTACAATTCCTGGCTGTGGAAGACCAGACCACAGTTAGACTCTGCCATTTCTATGACGTTGGAAACCGAGACAGTAAGTAATGTCAGAGAGGCAGCTTAAAGAAACACACAGAGGCAGCGAAGGGGTAGGCTGCATTTGCCACACTTCTGAATATCAAAAAGTCATAGGACACCTCCCACGTAAACATAGTTCACAAAACACTCCACCCCCATAATGTTCAATAAAATGAATCCTTCTATACACCTGAGCCTTCTTTCCCATAGCAGCTACCAGAAAGGGAGCCCACACACAGCTTCACCCAGACTCACAAGGAGGCACACAGGTAGAGTAGCCAAGCGTCCTAATTTACAGAGGACAGTCCTCTCTTTGAAGGTGTTCTCTATTTGATGGGCTGCCCAGTCCAACTCTGGTTTAAAGTGAAAGAACCATAAGAAAGGAGAGCCAGCAGGAGCCTTAAAGTTGCCCATCAACAGTTAACACCTGGATAGCAGACTGAGCGAGCGCAAGCAAGCACTGGTCAGTTTTCCCCATCATGGTGAGATTTAATTTAAATTATAGTTATTATTTCTAAATTTGCATTTATATATGCAAATTGAGTGCCATTTTTGGTAGAAAGGCAGGGCACAAATCAATAAATATATGTATATTAGCATATGCAAGTGTTATGCAAATATGTGTCCTCTTTCTTGGCAATACATGAGTGGCCACCCTACACACAAGCACCCTGCAACTACATCCCAGTGACACCATCCTCTAGGATACATGATCCAGCCCCCCCCCCGAATCTGCTGCCATAAGGACCCACCCACCACTCCAACCATAATGGAGAGCAAACAACACCTATGGGACAGCTATGGAATGAATAGACAGACAGGCAGGCAGACAATCCAGTGATCTGAGGGTGTGTTAGGTCAAGTGGGATACAGAGGCCATGACCAATGGAGAGAAAGTATGAAGAAGCCTCACAGATCAATCCCTTTCATGTATATATGGGAGCAAGTCCCATTGAACCCAGTGGGGCTACATATGAGTAAATATGCATGGAATGGGGCTCAGACAGTCCACTGAATGCAGAATATTCCAATTTCCTCTGCAAGCATGGAGCAGCTATTCCAAGTGTGGGGATACAAACAGGCAACGTAAATACTGCGGTAAAATAATAATTACTACAGTAGGATGCAATTGTTCCTGGGGAAGTAAGAGAAGGGCAACATCATATCTATGATGTTCTTTGGTAAGCTGGAAAAAGTGTATGTGTGTGTGTGTGTGATTGAGGGAGAGGGAGAGGGAAACTATATTAATTGCAATAGCTCAATAATTCTTAGTATAATGTGCAGGAAAGGGAAATAACCACGCCATCTCTGTTAGAATAGAGTGTCTTTCCAGTGTGCACTTCAACCCCTGTGTGATGACATGTGACCATGAAGGAAACTCACAATTATTATTCTTAATTATTATTATTTTATTAATTATACTTATACCCCACCTTTTTTCCTGCAAGGAACCCAAGGCGGCTTACATAATCCTCCTCCTCCTCCTCTCCTCTCCTCCTCCTCCTCCTCCTCTCCAACAATCCTGTGAGGTAGGTTAGGCTGAGAGTCAGTGACTGGCCTAAAGTCACCCAGTGAGTTTCATGGCTGAGCGGGGACTAGAACCCGGATCTCCCGAGTCCCAGTCCAGCACTCTCACCACTACGCCACATTGGCTCTCATCCTCCCTGGTATACCTGTGCACCCTACTTTTATGGAAGGGCTTTTAAGAAGCAAATAACCAGCTTAATTCACTGGGCATAATTCACCATGTGAATGGTCAGTAGCAGGTATCATCTCGAGAGCTTGTCACCTAATCTCTAGCGGCGTGACAATTTATTTTAGCTCTGGTTAATTCCATGATCTTGCATTTCTCCGACATGGTTAAATAAACTCTCCCCCTGCCCCTCGAGGCTTCCTCGATTCCCTACTTGGTGAGAAAATCCAAATGTGCATGGTGACACCTGATTAATAACGAATGGGTCTTCCCTCCCCCAACCACATTGTATCCAGATGCATTGTTGTTTCAGACAGCAGGCAAGGAAGGCACAATGACATATGGGCTGTTAAACCTCTGTTGCAGTGAAGTGAAAGAGTTTTTTTTAAAAAACATGTCTGTCCAGAACCAACCTAAGTTATGGTCATAACTGCTTAGACTCAACTCAGCTTTTCTCTGAATAACAAAACCCCCAAACTAATTGGATTCTCCATCCACCAAATGAACACTTTTGGGGACAAAATGGTCAGCTTGCTTTTTTTTTTTAAAGGTTTTATTCTATAATAATTTCTTTGAATTTAGCTGTTTTTAAATACAACCCTACTGTGATGGGTGCCTCTCCAGGATAAGGCTGTCTCAGCCAGCGCAAGGGTCTTTCCCCCCTCTGCCACACATACTCGAATAATCATTTCCACTCTTTCAGCTCAGCCCAGTCAGCCTGGAACAAGAGCTGTGTTGTGCTGTTCAGGCCTCCTTTAGAGGGAAAGTTTCAGGAGTGGGGAAAGGAAAAAGGACGACCTTGAAGCCTTCATCTGTCTTGCTACGTAGTTCTATATGGTTGAGCACTGTGGACCATTGCCGGACGTGAGCCTAAGTATTTTATAGGAATATGGCATGGGGCAGAATGCCAGGCCTGGGGTCACAATCTGGCCTCCCAGTGTTCCTCATATCGTCATATGGCCTCGCCCTCTTTCCCCCAACCACTGGTCTGTTTGTAGGGTTCCTGGCTTTTCTGCAGTGTTTTCCCGATTCTTAAAGGTTGAAATGCTTCTCATAGGGCTTAGTTGCTGGCAGAAAGAGCTTTAAGCTAAAATAGGCTGGTAATTTTGGTATTTTTTGGCCCTGCCCCCTTTTGCTTTTGGACCTGCCCCCTTTTGCATTCAGCCCCGTCCACCACGGAAATGAGACACCCCCCCCCAAAAGCTTCTCTGAAATGAAATTTGCCCCTTGGGCTGAACGAGGTTCTTCTCCCTAGGTATGTGGGGTTGGGGCTAAGAACTCAGAGAGTAGGGAACAGGAAAAGTTTAACTGTTGTGAACTGGCCAGAGAACTTCAGCTATTGGGTGGTATAGAAATGTAATAAATAAATAAAAATTAACATTTTGGGGGGAAATTGCTTCCTCCTGAAACACCCCTGCTGTAATAGGAGTTTAACCTCATGGCACATTTCGCCCCCATCCTATAATCCTTTCCTCCAGAATAAAGCTGTTGAGGGCCTGAGCATGCCAGTTACTCCCCCCTCTACACCTCCAGTTTGGTTTGGTTTAGGTTCCCCCCCCTCAATGTCCACCCCAACATTTGGTATGTCCTGGAGGTTCACAGGTCTTGTCAGGCCATTTTGGTTGGGGGTTTTTGTTTCTGTTTTTTTATTTTCATTTTTTAAAAAATTAAAAACACATTTTAATTTGTTTTAATTTTATTTTTTTTATTTTTAATTACAGCACAGGTGTTGAACCTCTCTCAGACCGAGGGCTGAATTCAAGCTCTTGGGGGCTGCATTTCAGTGGTGGGTGGGGCCAAAATACCTGCTTATTTTAGCTCAAAACTTTTACTGCTAGTAACTAATCCTTAAGAGAGGCATTTCCATCTTTTAGATTGGGAATAGAATGAACAAAAAAGCCAGGAAACCACCAAACAATTGACAGTCCGGGTAAAGGGGGTGGTGTCAGGGAAGAGGGTGTGGCCATCAGGGAAACCCCAGAAGGCCAGATTGGGACCCCAGGCAGGCCAGAGTTGGCCTGCGGGTCTGAGGTTCAACACCCCTAATACAGATTTATCAACTTCGGCATACCTGGGGAGTGACCTTATTGGGTGGCCCTGTTTCACTTCCAGACTGATAGGTAGGCACTCAGCTACCTGCATTTGCTATTAGTATATATGATAATAAGTTTTAACAGAGATGTCAAAGAACACTACTAATTTTGATACCCATGAAGTTGCATGGTCTGAGATATGCTGGTGATGTGCTAGTTAAAAAAACAACCAAATAGATAATTTCCATTAATTTCTTTTTACAGATTTACTCATCTCATACAGTAGAATGTACAGCAAGCTCAGCAGTGATGTCCCATACGTACTCAGAAGTAAGCCACATTGAGTTCAGTAGACCTTGCTTCCAGATAAATGTGTTCAGAACTGTAGCCTAAGTCCTACTGAAATCAAGAGGACTGATCATATCTGGATCCTTTCATTTCTCTCTAGACCCTGCAGGGCAAAATAGAATCCCTGCTTGCGAAGAGGGGCAAATGAAGGACTAGCAGAACAAATTATTGACAGTGCAGTCCTATACATGTCTACTCAGAAGTAAGTCCCAATGAGTTCTATGGGCCTTACTTCCAGGTAAGTGGGTATAGGGCTGCATCTTTAATCCTTATTATTTGTTTTACATTATTACCTCATAGATTTCATAGATCATAGAGTTGGAAGGGGCCTACAAGGCCATCGAGTCCAACCCCCTGCTTAATGCAGGAAACTAGAGGAGGGGTCTCCCATCCAAGTAATAACCAGGCCTGACCCTGCTTAGCTTTCCACACTCAGACAAGCTGAGCCAGTGTGAGCCACAGGCCTGTAACTCCTATATCCCCCTCTTTTCCCTCACTCTTTTTGATTTGAGGGGATTATGTCATGCGTGTTTCCCCCTTTTCGTTTCCCCATATTTTTCTTATGGCATCTATTCCTTTTGTTATAGCAGATACATTTTCTTTCCTGCCAACATTTTGTTTATTAATGATTCTGCCGCTGCTGCTGCTGCTGTTGTTGTTGTCATAGTTGTGTTTCTACACATCTTGGTCAGAGGAACAGCACATTTCCCTTCCTTATCAGTTACCCTCTCTCCCCCTTTCTTTTGTGCAACATCTGAGGGGATGCTGGAATGATCTTTAGCCAGGATCTCCCTGGGGGTCTCTGTCCTAGGCTCCAGAGTTCCTCAAATGAGATGGAAAGAGACACACTGGCAGCAGCTTGTCCTTAATGGCCAGATGGCCGGCACTATCATTAATACAATGTCAGGCATTGCTGTAGTCTTGCCTTGGCAACTCCTTGCCTGTGTTGGCATCTTCTCACAGTCTTCTCACAGTAATGCCAGTCTCAAAACTCTCTTGGGAAACAAAATATAGAAAAGAGTTTTCAAAACAGACATGTTTCACTGGGGAATCCAGGCATTTCACTTGTTAACCTTCACCACCTATTCATTATTTTATTTTATTTTTTACATGAAAAGCTAATATTGAATTGTCTTCTTAGGTTTATTTCCCGCCCACTTTAATCTAAATCACAAATTGTTATAGAACTAAAGGCCCAGCCTGATTACCGTAGTTACTGTCCTACAAAATAAGTACAGTATAAGATGGGCCACTATGAATGCATCTGCCATAGGAAGGCAGTTTCAAGCACGGTCCTCAATACGGCTCTCTTGCGAGAATCAGTAGGTCATCATGCAAAATGGGAATGGGCAGAAGAGGTGGCTGTGTATTATGGAATGCCTTGAAATTATGACACTGTAAGGGTGCAATCCTATGCATGTTTAGGCAGAAAAAAAGTCTTATAACTCCCAGCATTCCCCAGCCAGAATGCTGGGGATTGTAGCACTTTTTTCCTGTCTAAATACGCATAGGATTGCACCCTAGGCCAACAGTGAAACAGCTCCACTAGTACAATGCTGTGACTTTATGAACCTGATATATTGTAGTCAGCTGCTGTGATTACACCAACCATTCTTTATGCTATTGGTGCTGAAACTAAGCAGCTATGCTGCTGAAAGGTAAGGGTGAGTCACACAGTGTTGAGAAACAGTGCAGCTTATGTTAGAGATAATTTTGTCTGAAAGGAAGACCTCACACAGTGTCTTGGGATAGAAAAGGCTCCATGTTGCAAGGTGGATGAGGCACAAAGGAGCTTGAAAGCTATGGGAATGAATGCCTGGGCAACTCAGAGGATCCCAGCAACAAGGACACAGGGACGGGGGACGGGGGATAGGAAGAAAGAGACAGGGATTAGTGACAGGTGAACTATGTGCTGTTGGTGAAAAGAGATGCAGAGAGAGATGGGGTACTTCCAGACAAGGCTTTGATCTGACCATCACCCTACCTCATTCATGGAATTTTACAGAAGGTCCAAATGACATTGACTCCCACTTGTAGCTCTCCCATGTTTTCCCACCACTTCTTCCATCGTTTCTCTTATCGCGGAAAATCCTTTAAGGAAGAAAAGGCAGAATAGCTGCACAATGCCTTCTAATGGTTAGCGATAGGACCGCTCTTATGATCAGGGCTGCATATCATTTATCTGATTAAAAAAAGATCTTTGGCTGCATGTCTCTAGTTATTCAATAACCGAGTTATTACATCGCCCAGCATTAACCAAAACTCCTTCTGAATCTAATTGCAAAATACCTATGCGTTATTCTGCTGGTGGCAAAACATGCTCATTTATATCACAAGAAAAACATCTGTTTACAGTAATACCTTGGATTGCATGTAACTTGGTTTGAGAGCATTTTGCAAGACAAGCAAATTTTAAAATATTTATTTAATTTTTTTTAACTTGATATATAAGCGACGTCTTGCAATACAAGTACTGTAGTACGGCTTAAATTAAAAATCTCTGTACAAATTTTTTGGGGGGGATTTCATTTTGATATAAGAGTGTTTTGGATTACCAGCACGTTTCCAGAACGAATTATGCTCTCAATCCAAGGCATGACTGTATTACTATAGTCTTTGCAGAGTTGCCAAATACCCCTTATTCTGAATGCTTGGTTTTTTGTTTTGTTTTTTAAGAGGTGGACGCATCTCTCACAACAAGGTAAATAAGCCACCGACATTGGCCAGACAGACTATCTTTAAGACAAAGATGAAATGGGTACAAATCAAACATCAAGCATAAGAACATCAGTAAACCTGTGAGTGAACACTTTAACCTCCCTGGACATACCATCAAGGACCTCAGGGTGGCAGTTCTAAAGAAATTGAAATCAGGGGCTTGCATGGAATGTGAGACTGCCTAACAAGAGATGATAAAGAAATTTGATTATGTTAATCAGGGACTCAATAGGGGCTATGGTTTCCATGCACATTATAAAGACTCTTAGTGCACCTTGTAGTTTGTAACTGTTGCTTTAAGAGGATGGAATGCTTGCTGCAGATCTACTCGTTTTACTGTCTTTTCGGACTCAAAACCTCCAGTTCCACTTCTAGCATGTGATGAACTCGGTTGTAACCCATGAAAGCTCATGCTAATTTATTAAAATATCTGAACAACTAAAACAGTTAGCCTACACTTAACCCTTGAATTTGTTAACAGAAGGTTAACATGGTTATAGTATAATATTATTAACAGGGTAAATAGAAGAGAATATGTGGATTCTGTAAAATGTCACAGGACAGATACCAAATTTGCATGATATTCCTTATTTCTGAGAACTCTTAAGCTCTGGTGATAAGTTTACGTTGAGGAAATTAAGAACTGATGAAGTTAAAAGGACTAAGAAGGAAAGAGCAGGTGGCAAAGGCATTTATACACAGAGAATGGGTAAACATTTGTAAGCAAACAGCTTTGGCACTAACACACATGTCTGAGCAGGGCTTCATTAAACACAGTTTCTGCCTCAGATCATTAATTCATTTTAATTATGTGTCCACCAGTCAGCTTGGGGAGTGCAAGAGGTTGTAAGAGAGATGGAATGTTGCGCGGGGAAGCCAGCCACCTGATTGGTCCATGTGGAGGGCATTAATTCACTCGGAATGCCCTCTATGCATACCATTTGAAATGGCATCAGCCATTCACCCCATCCATATGCCTGCAATTTCTTTTCATTTAATACACACAATAATGGATTCTGTGTCAGGCATTTCCTAAGGGATTAAATAATTACTAGCTGGCGTAATGGCTATCGGCTGTGCCTCATGCCGTCAGCTCCACCTAGCTGGTCATTAATCCAGAACCTCGGGGGGGGGGGGGAATCCTCAGCTTCAGTTGGGTTATTAATGAGGCTAGAATTTTTCTATTTTTCTAGTCAACATTCTATTTCCTAGTTTGATCCCACCCGCTCCAGCTAGGGTGATGATTTTATATGTTTCCTTCCATTGTGAACTGTCTCTTTGCTTTGAGGGGGACACACACACATACAATATAGATGTTTCTGGGGGGGGGTTAGTTCACATTTTAAAGACCCTGGCAGATGCATAAAGCTTGATATCTGTTTTAGGGATGATAATTATACTGGCCACTGCAGTTGCAGCTACAATTCATGCAAATTGCTAGCCAGAAAATCATCAATATGTCCATTCCATTAGCTGAAAGAAATATGCAAAGTGGCAGCATAATCTCACTGAGGAAGCAGATAAAATGTGCATATTCATTGCACGGTAATGACGTGAGCTGGAGTATCAGTTGTTAATCTCACCCCTATTTTTGAACCAGGGTGGGGGTGGGGTTGTGAGATGTTAGCATATCAATTTAGCATCTCACACGGTTCCTTCTGTTTCCTTTTCTAACAATATAGACCGGAACGAATGTCTCAATTTCCTTTCACTTTAGAATGTTTCCATTCTCTTTAGGAAATATTGCTCCTATACGTTTCTGGCTGGCTCCTGATGGAGACATCCCTCATGAATTGCCATATCAGCAAAAGGAACCACATTGTCCAGTTGATCCATCCCAGGGAAGGATCCTTCACACATCCACTCACCACAAGTTAACCCACCTTTCAAGTAACGAAAGAGGGCAATATCTGGCTGAAAGTCCAGATGATCTGTAAAAACAAGCCCTACTTCTTGCGCAGCAATGTCAACTGAGGTACGGTAAGTCTCTCAACCCTAGACCAGTGGTGTAGTGAAGCCAGGGCTCCCAGGGTCGAGGTGCCAAGACTTTTTCATTAGCAGGCACAATGATGTCATCTGCCACCCCCTTTAGATTTTTCTGTTCCTTCTGAGTTTAGCTGGAATCTTCACGGTAGATGGGGGGGGGGGAATGGGTTTTGCCAGCAACAGTATATTGTTGTGAGCTGTCCCTATTGTAATGCAAAGTATTTTGGGGTGGCTTGGTCTTGAATGGGCACTTAAGACCCCTTTGTTTTATAAAAGACCTGCTCCCAATGGAGATGAAAACGGCTAGAACAGGGTTGTTAACTTCTATTTTATTCATTTATTTATTGTTACATTTATATCTTGACTTTTTTCCTCCTGCAAGGAAGTCAGGGCAGCTTACATGATCTGCCTGCTCTTCATTTTATCCTCACAACAACCCTGTGAGGTGGGTTAGGCTGAGAGTCAGTGACTGGCCCAAAGTCACCCAGTGAGCTTCATGACCGAGTGGGAATAGAAGCCGGATCTCCCCAGTCCCACTTGTTATGAGTAGATATAGTCATGATCATCTGGTTATGACTGTAGCTCACAGGGAAGGCAACAGCAGGTCCCAACAAGAGCCTGGGTAAGCTTGGGTTCAGGAGGAATGAATAGCCCCAGCCGCCAGACTGGCGCAGAAGATGCAAATGAAGGCCTGAATGGAGAGTGATTGAGAGCCTGATGAATGAATAGGCAATGGCTGAGAGTCTTGCAATGAACAGATTAACACACATGGCCTAAAGGCACAGGAGAGACTTTCCTGAAAAGAAACTAAGAATAGCCCTGCAAAAGGATGGCTTCCCCTCATAGAAGGATTCAACCAGAAACTTAAGCTCATCAAGTAAGAAGAACCCAGTGTGGCATAGTGTTGGACTGGGACACAGGAGATCCGGGTTCTAGTCCCCGCTCGGCCATGAAACTCACTGGGTGACTTTGGGCCAGTCATTGACTCTCAGCCTAACCTACCTCACAGGGTTGTTGTGAGGATAAAATGGAGAGAAGGGGGAAGATTGTGTAAGCCACCTTGAGTTCCTTGCAGAAAAAAAGGTGAGGTATAAATATAATAAATAAATAAATAAATAAATAATTTTAAAAAACCCATGGAAGGTTTTTCCTATGACACCCACCAAAGGCCATAGGCACACAAAGGACAGAGCGATTAGCGGTGATCAAGGCCATCAGGGAAGCAAGGGAGACCCTTGCCCCCCCCCCCATGTAGCCAGGAACTCAGGGAAAGGTATAAGAACGGAGGTTTGAGTAATGGGAAGGTATGTCAGGAGACAGTCGAGAGAGTCAAAGCATGCTGACATGTTTGAGACGCAGACCTCTGGACCACCTCCTGCCTCCATGGGACTACAGTTGGGGAATCCACTGCAGGGACCACCAATGGACAAGGTAGTAACCGGAACATCTTTCTCTAACTATCCTTTTAGACAGAAGCCTTTCTTCCACCCCCTTTTCTATCTGTACTAGGCTACTAGGGCAAACAGGGACTCTTTCCTCTCCAAGAATTATAGAGTATGTTTGAACAATAGAGTAAGGGTATTTTGCTACCTGAAACTATTGGGTTTACTGTACCACCAGAAGTAAGACGCTGTGCCTGCTCTGTATTTCATCTTTAATAAACAACTCTTTTGTTTCTGACGTCAGTGTGTGTGTGTGTATGTGTTTAGTGTAAAAGGGCAAAGCAGGTCCCAACAAGGGCAAAGCAGGTCCCACCCAGCTGCGCACTTCACCCAGCTGCGCACGTCTTTACCCCAGCCAAAGATCTCAAACCTTTCATGAGAGTGTGGGATTAGTCTCTCTCCTTTGGGGGGAATCTAACACCCAAATTATCTGTTGTAACACAGCCCAACACTCTAACTACTATGCAACTCTGCTTCGCACTGGTGCTGGGAAAAGAAACTCCTGGAAAATCTTGAGCTGGTGACCTTAGGCTACTTGGGAACAGGACCGGTGCAGGGCAGTTTGGCGCCCTAGGCTAAATTATATTTAGCGCCTCCCTCTCGTGCCGTGGGGGGGGGTCCGGAAAGCAGCCCTGCTCTGCAACCTCCCGCCGCCGCCGCCACCGCCGCCACCGGACCCCCCCCGCACGCTGCCGCCCCCCACCTACCTTCCCACGCCTCCTCCGAAAAGGGACCCCCGCGCTCTGTTTTTGGCCGGGGGAAACCAGAGCAACAGGGCTGTTTAAGCCCTGTTGCCCTGGTTCCTCCCGCCAAAACAGAGCGCGGGCGGGGCTCCGGAAACAGCGCGGAGAAGGTAGGTGTCGGGGAGGGGGAGGCAGCGCGGAGGCGAGGCAAGGTGGGGGGGAGGCGGCGCGGAGGCGAGGCAAGGTGGGGGGGAGGCGCCCAGGCTCGGCCCCACCACTACTCTGGGCGCAATCCCCCACACTGACCTGGCTTTCTCGGTGAGGCGGGCGGGCGGGCAGGGCAGGAGCGCGCCGGCAGCGAAGAGGAGCGCAGCGTTTCTGCGCCCTCTTCCGCTACGCGCCCTAGGCAACAGCCTAGTTGGCCTAGCGGTAGCGCCGGCCCTGCTTGGGAACATGTTTTGTCCTTCCTTTTCCCTTTCTCACACAATGTTGGGTCTCTCTGGCCAAAGTCCAATATGCTGACCACTACACTGCCTTTTGCCAGTTCACTATTCTATGACTGCCACCTGATCCTAATAAATTGGGTATTATGCTATGTACTGCTGCTCTTTGGTTGTGGACACACACGGACACAGAGAGAGAGAGAGAGAGAGAGAGAGAGAGCTGGATCAACCCAGCTGCCTGCATTTCTGGACTCTCCATGTGGGGCGTGCCTATGGGGCCCTCATGATGAATGCCTGCACTTCAAAATTTATCACTGCCCAGGACAGCTGCCCCATTTGGAGGGGGCACTCTCTTCAGATAGAGCTGTGCCCAGCACTCTTTAACAACCGCCTAAGAGCTTATTTAGCCATCACCTCAAACCCAGGCATTGCTAATTCACAGGGGGCAGGATCCAACATTGCATGAGTGGACATCTGCTCATGCAACAAACCTTTCTCCTCCACTCCTTCCACTGCAGCCCCCTGTGCCCTTCTAAAATTGGCTATAGAGGGTCTCCAAACCTTCTGGAGTGGATTCTGAGGGCACATGGTGGGGGAGGGGGAGGGGCTGAACCGGAGATGGGTAATTGCCCCCTCCCTGTTCTACAGATAGAAGCTGTTCCATTAGTGGGATGAGCTAACTGGAATCCATCCAGGGTTCAAACTGTTTTTATGTTTATCTGTCTGTTTTTCTAACTGCTACCTATAACTGTGAATAAAAAAACCCTGTGGGTTATAATGCTCACTACACTTTGTCAGTGGCGCTAACACTTATTTTCATTTGCTTTCTAGCTTTGAAGTCTATAGCTGATACTGCTTTCATGTTTCAAGGCTGTCTCATTAATCATGAGAGCTAGAAACATGCTCTTATTTATTTATTTATTTATTTATTTATTTAAAAAATAACAACTCAAAATAATTGGATTCTTAACATAAGCTTACAGGCCACAAATATGTGCCCTCTGGGACCCCGAGGGGCCTATGAAGTGTGTGTTGCCTACAGGACCGGTGCAGGGCAGTTTGGCACCCCAGGCGAAATAATATTTAGCACCCCCCCCTCTCCAAAGCAGCAAAAAAAAAAACCCTGCGCCGCCGCCACCAACCTACCTTCCCCCCCGCCCTGGCGGCGGCGGCTGCTGCTGCTGCTGCTGCTGCTGCTGCTGCTGCTGCTGCTGCTGCTGCCTCCTCCTCCTCCTCCTCCTGAAGTGACGCGACGCGACGGGACCCCGCGCTGTTTTTTGCCGGGGAAACCATGGCAACAGGGCTGTTTAAGCCCTGTTGCCATGGTTCCTCCCACCAAAACAACGCGGGCGGGGCTCCGGAAGCGATGCGACGCGGAGAAGGTAGGTGACGGGGGGGTTGGGGGGGTGGAGATGGCAGCGGGAGGCGCAGCGGCAGCGAGCGGGAGGGCGGGGGGAGGCTCAGCGGCGAGCGAGCGGGCGGGCGGGTGGGCGGGGGGAGGCGCGGCGGCGGTGGGCGGGAGGGTGGGGAGGTGGAGGCTTGGCGGGGGCGGCGCAGCGGAGGCGGAGGCCTGGCGGGGGCGGCGCAGCGGCAGCGAAGAGGAGCGCAGCGTTTCCGCGCCCTCTTCAGCTGCGCGCCCTAGGCAACCGCCTAGTTTGCCTAGCGGTAGCGCCGGCCCTGGTTGCCTACCGTTCTTCCAGGGAAATGTCACTTAGCTCTAATAAGGATACATGACTGGGTTTCATACTGTGGCTGGAAACAGAAAGAGTGTGCTCTCCTCTATAGACCTGGCAAATGAAGTGAAGCTATTTGTGAGCACCACATCTAGGGAAAAGCTGTTACTGTAATTATGAGCCTCTGTCCTGCGAGTAACATAGTACCCTTTTAAAAAATTTACAAAGTGCACATCCAGTACTGATGCCATGTGGTTGTTAAATAAACTCTTTTGTAAAGAATCTGCCCTACATAGAGCCCAGTGAAGCAAGGTCTCTAGGGCTGAAGTGCTCAAGCCTTTTGCTCTGCACTAGCCCACTGAAATTATTTGTGTGATCTAAAAGCCATTAAATAGGAGTTCTTGGATTTGAGCTAAGTTTGTTGCATATATTAAGTGTCTACATCCAAATGTACTAAAACATGGGAGGCCAAGATGTGGATTGCTTCCAGCTTCTGAGCCCTTTTAGTGCAACCAATAGACTCTCATTAGAATTATGAGCATTCCATATTTTTTCTTCTCCTTCTTTAAAAAGTGTGTTTCTAGTCCTTAGGATTGTAGAAGCAACAATGGATATATGATGTTATTACAAACTCCTAAGGATATTTTGGATTATTGCAGAGCTGACAAGCATTTCATATTGGAGGGTTGCAGTTGCAGCAGCACGGTCTTAGCTTCTGCCTTGTTCTTGCAAATGGTATGCAAATCCTTCCTGTCAGCTGCCTGCAGCATCAACATGCACAGTAGCAGCAGCTCCTTAGCTCATACCGTAGATATTTCCAGAGTGCAGCTCTTGGTGTTGAGCAAGTTGTTCAGCGATCAGGTCGCACTTCATCTGCAGGTTGTTAAGCAGTTTACAAAGGAAATATGAGTATAGCACCATTGCTTCCACTGTGAAAACTGATTTCCCCCCCTGAAATGTTATATATGGCATTTAAAATATACTACTTTAAAAACAATTTCCTTCTTCCCTTTCTTTTGTTTTCTATCTCTTTTCCCCTTTAATTTTGCCTTGATAATAGCAGGAAGGGTTGCATGGATGGATGGTTTATAAGAATGTTTTAGCTTTTTCTTGTACTGTTATATTTACACTGGAATTCTATGTATCAGTCAATCGTCTCTGATACTGCTAGGTCTTATAGGCATGATCTTGTGGCTGGGATTCAATCCCCCTCCCCATGCACGAGCAGAAGATGCTTCTGCATGCACATAAGGGCATAGCTGGATTAACTGCAGGGCTAAGTAGCCCCCCACCCCAACATCTCAGGTGGACAATCATTTTCTCCAATCATTTTGTGAGAAATGAGCCTGCTATCACCTTTCAGTGTGTTTAGCCAATGAGTGAAGTTGCAAGTAAATCAACATTTGGCTATAGAGATAGGTATAGAGTGAAGATTTGTCTGCAGAAGGTACTTCTTGGTTCATTTTGACACCCCCCCCTTTTTGGGGTCTACCCTCATGGAAAAGTGATTACCGCCCATAGAAAACAATAGGGAAATGCAGAATTTTAGTGTGATTTACTGCTGTGATTAAGCAGTAGCATATCCAACCCCAAACAATGGGTAGCAAGAATGATGGAGTTCATGTTTTTTTCTAGCCTTGGTCTTATTTCATGGGGGTAAAAAAATCATTTAAAAAAAAATGTGTTTGTAACCATTAAAAACACACACCTGCCAATGTAAATAAAGTCTGGCATTATGCCCTTATTGTGTGTGTGTGTGTGTGTGTGTGTGTGTCACATTATGGCTATGGGTTTCATCAGCACTGCAAAGTAGTCTATGGTTGTTATACCTGTATTTCTGCGATGGAGAGTAGTGTATGACATCATTGCAGTTTAGTCCAGAGTTGTTATCTAACCTGCTAGTAGATTGTTTGTTTTTGGTTTTTTTAGGGAAATGCAGTCAGGTGTGTGTGTGTGTGTGTGTGAAGTAATGAAAAGATTGATACTTTCATTCATTAAATACTTTCTGCATTTAATTTCCTTCTGACCTCAGTGTTTACAATCCCCCCATACCATGTATACTGTATGTAAACCTGAAAATCCCCATAATACTCCATGCATATGATAAAATGGGCTACAGTCCACAAAAGCTTATGCCAAAATGAATTTGTTAGTCTTTAAGGTGTCACAAGACTCTTTGTCGTTTTTGCTGTTAATAAAGTTTCTTTGAGTTGATGTTCGTGCAGAAGATGGAGGCATTCGGGTGGGACATATGAGAAGCAACAGGAAGTTTTTCAAATTTTGAATGGTTAATATGAGTTATGTGAGTCGGTGTCAGTCTTCAGGCTCCCTTCCTAGGGTCTCTAGAACAGTGTTCTCCAACCTTGGGTCCCCAGATGTTTTTGGCCTACAACTCCCAGCATGCCCCAGCCAGCGTCCAAGGTTGGAGAACACTGCTCTAGAAGATAAATTGCCAAGAGGGGCACTTGATGCATCTTGTCTCTACTGCACATGCATGTAAATGAGTGCACATAGCACAATCCTGTGAAGTAGGTTAAGCTGAGAGGATGTGTCTGGACCAGATCATCCAGTAAGGGAGGCATTCTTTGTTCCTCCTCAGGCAGCAAAATGTCCTGAACCAGCCCTGGCTGTGTAGGTGTGTCATAGATTTCATAGATCATAGAGTTGGAAGGAGCCTACAAGGCTATCGAGTCCAACCCCCTGCTCAATGCAGGAAACTAGAGGAGGGGTCTCCCATCCAAGTAACAACCAGGCTTGACCCTGCTTAGCTTTCCACGCTCAGACAAGTTGAGCCAGCGTAAGCCACATGTTTGGCCGCTGTTTGGCCGTTGTGTCTGAACAAGACAGTGAGTCAGTCTATGACCTGGTTCACATGAAACGACAGCCCACCATGTGTTAATTTACCCACGGGGGGAGTTGTGTTGTACTGGACACCTGTGGGTGCTATTTTTGCATGACACCCAAGGACGCCTGGCTTGCTATGGCTTGCTGTGTCGTGCGAACCCAGGTGGCAGGCAGTGTGGTTGACAATGCATGCTGCACACGCTCAGAGGCCTCTCTCCTTGCCATCTTCCCAGGACTGAGTCTTTGTGCTGAAATGGATTTGGGTCTTTAAGGGGGCGCGTGTGATCCTTCTGGGGCGCACACCTACCTGTGGTAGATGAGGCACTCTACAGATGCTCACTAACCCCTATCACTTTGCCATCTTCTGAAAGGCTGAAAAACTAGTTTGGGGGCCCCATGGGGAGTCCCACTGGGACTCAAACCTGCCAAGAAGCCCCAAGGGTGGGCAGTGCACTCTGCAAACGCTCAGAGGCCTCTCATGCCAACTTCCAGGATTGAGCTTTGGCACTGAAAATAGGTTTGGGGGCAGCCTTATGCTGACACAATACCTTAGGGCCTAACCAACATTTTGAGAGCATTTCCTGGCATGGATATGTCAGAAGAGAGAGACTATTGTCTTGTTACCAAGAGAAGCCCTGTCCTACAGGTGAGGTTTTATTTTCTGTTGTCTGAAGGGGCCATGGCGCATTAGAACACATGTGTTACATCAAGAAGGTCCCAGTTTCAATCCTGTGGTATCTTCATCCCACGTGGAAAGGCTAGAAGGATCTTTTCTTGATGCCTTTGACCATGGTTGCCAGTCAGATTAGACAACACTGGTCTAGGCCAGAATAAGGCAGCTTTGTATGTTCATAGAAAGACTTCACACCCAAACCAATCACTATCATCTTTGTTATATACGTTGATTGTTGATGGATGCTGGATATACACAAGGTATGCATTTATCCCTCTTAAAAGTTGCTATTTGGATCCATACTTGCACATTATTAATTATTATTATTTTGTATTGTTCATAAAAGAATATTAGACCCTTTGCACTATGATTTCATTTGCTCTCCAATTCTAAAGATTATAACAATGTATGCATTCTTCATCCACACACAAATGGCAGAAAAGTGTTAATCAGGATAATATTATGCTGAATAATAATAATAATAATAATAATAATAATAATAATAATAATAATTTTTAAAATGCAAAAAAAAATCATGGAATAATAGTGTTTGACTTTACAAGTGTAGACCTTTTTTTTTAAAGTGTGAAATTGGCAAGTTAAGACGGCTAGAAAAACCATCTCTTTAAAACAACTGAAAGAATGTTGGGCTCAAACAGCTCAAATCATGGATGCAGTTTCCTTAATGTATAGATATTTAATTTGACTCAACCTGATTTAATAATATTGGTTTAATAATGTTTGGGCAATTGTGTAATGATCTTTGGATGTTGCTAATATTTCTCTGTTAAACACACACACACACTATCCTCTGTAATTCTTATGTTTGTTTTGGAATCTCTATTTCTCTCTGAATGACCATGGTGGGGAAAGTGTGGCCTTTCAGATGTTGTTGGACTCCAACTCCCATCAGCCACAGCCAGCATATATATTGTACAGGTTCCCCATCCCCAGAATATAATTTGGATCTAATTAAAAAAGTTTTTTAAATAAAAGAAAAATGATATGTTTTTGATTATTATGGCTGCAACAATGAGCTTTAGTTACAAGGCTGGTAAACTGAGTATCTCGCTGGAGACAAGGGCTGAAGATTAGGCTGTTCCTTGGAAATGATACACACACAAGTAAGCTGATCTTGATCCCATAAGTAGCGGAAGGAAAAGAGGAGCGGAAAGAAAAAGAAACCAAACATATTCTGAATGTGCAATACTTGGGTTTGGATTCCAGAAATGCATGAGCAATGGGAATGTAGTTTGAAAAGCTGCTTATGTTTAGACCGGGGGAAGATGTGCACTGGGCACCTTTCCATTATGAGGGCATCGCTGTGCTGCTGTATTTTACTCACACGATTGTGACTCGTAGGGCACACTGTGGGAAATAATGCATGGTATGTGATCTTTTAAATGCAACTGCATGCCATACTCAGAGCCGCATGGTGCTAATTGTGCGAGAAATGGGTGGAATAAGCTTGGTCACCGATGAGGGTTCTCCTCCCTAAAGTCACATGATGCAGTGCCACATCTACCTGTGTAGGACTGTAGTTTCACTGTGGTTTTTTTTAAAAAAAAACATTGTGTTGTGCACGCACAGCTGCGCAGGTTCAAAGCAGCAAATACAGCTTAAAAAAATAGATGGGGGGGGGAAGAGAAATGTTCACAGCCACATGAAATGGAGGACACTGCGCTTCCTCCCTACAGAATACCCCCAGGGTCACTCCCCTCCTCCTCTCCACTGTTGGCCACTCCTAGCTGGAAACATTACAATACTGAAAAGGTAGCACACACTTGAATATATACCGGAAGGAACCCACAGGAAGACTAAAAAAAACAAAACAAACTGTGATCAAATCAGCCTCAGGAAATCCAGAATATAATGGTAGAAATAGCGTAAGAATATCGGGTTGAAGAGTGCATCATGTGTCGCGCAAGTAAGTCAGGCATTACAATGATGAAAGAAACCACCCGTGTAGCTCCGACGCAAGTCTTAATTTAAACGTAGGATGCGGCCTTATACCAGATCAGGCTCTTTGCCCATCTGCCTCAGTCTTGTCTACTCTGACCGGCAGTTGCTCTCCCGGTCTCGGGCAGGGAAGGACTTTCCCATCATCTGCTACATGATGATTTGTTTCATTAACTAAGGGGTGGCCAACACATGGCTGGCAGGCTACATGCAGCCCCTGTGACTGGTTCTGCCCCAAATTTGCTGTGGCGGTGGCCAAAGAGTGGTGATTTCGCAAGGAAATAAGGCATGCGGAGAACGTGCATCTGGTTTCCTTGCAAGATTGCCCCTTTTTTTGCCAACGCAAATTCAGCGGCCATTTCGGTGGCGGCAGCAATTTTGGTGGCAGTAAGGGTATGGTGGGCCCCCGCTGAAGTTGCCCACCTCTGGTTTAACTGAACATGCCAGAGTTTGACTGTGGAACCTTCTGCATGCAAAGCATGTGCTCTACTAACGAGCGACGGTCCCCTTTCTTGAGCATATGAAGAATGCATCGGGCCACGTGAAGGACATGTTGTCAATGCATTTGCTGGAATAACTGCAGCAGCCTCGAGCACACATTTGGCAGGAGTGCCGTTTAGGGAAGGGAAGGTCAGCAACTGTGCTTTCGGATAGCTTCTGGTCGTCTGGGTAGAGCCCTGTGCAAGAGCAGCACACAGCTGAGCTGGCTCTCGAAAAAGGGGTCGGGCCAGCAACAGCGTGGGCAATAGTTGCTTCATTCATTTGTTTACCGTGTTCTTGGAAATAAGCACATTCAATAAGAGACAAGTTTAGGGGTTTGGGAAGTCTGCAACCCTTGTCTTTCCTTTGGTAATGAAAGACCCCCACAGTTAACAGGGTTCCCTTGTTTTCAGAAGCAACCACCAAATTTTGCACAATCTGTTTGACTCATCTCCCAAGACAGGAGAAAGAAACAGTTGCCCGTTATGTCGGGGGCTGAGGAGGGATCAGCAATATCAATGTAGGCCCTTCATTTGCTTCCTGGCTCAGGCTCCCTGATCAGTATGGCCGTTAGTGGAGACAATGCCAGCAGAGCAGATGCAGAACTACAGACCAGGAAAGGATGAAAGGGGAAGGGCGGGGGGGAAGTGTGTTCATTCCAGGCTTCAGCTCTAAAAATCAGGCGGCATTTTTGGGGGGTGGAAAAAAATGACCCGAACTACATCCAATTAATTTTTCTAATTAAAACTAAGGACACACACATTCTCCCCCTCTCTTTCCCCCTTCTGTTGTTGGATTTTTCTTTCTTTCTTTCTTTCTTTCTTTCTTTTTTTCTTTTTGGTGGGGGGATACTAGTAGACAGAGATGTTCCCCATGCATATGGTATATACCTGTTCTGGATATGTCATTCCTACTTGTTTTATATACTACACATTATTTTGAAGTGGAAAGCATTTGATCAGGTGACAAAGTAATTAATTTCCAGAGGGCTAGCCATATTAGTCTGTTGCAGCGAAGAGTATTGTGTGGCACCTTAAAGACTAACACATTTCGTTCTGGCAGACGCTTTCACGGATGAATGCAACGGTCGTTCCAAAGATCAGTTCATTCTCTTTCTCTCTGTCTCTGCCTCTCTCATGGCAAATAATAACAGGAAAAATGAAACCAGAAAATTAAGAAGTTTGAAATTATGGGCTATGTGGAAAACAAGTGCTTAAGGCTGAAATCCTATACATACTATTTACTTGGGAGTAAGTCCTATTGAACTCAGTGGGGTTTATTTCTGAGTAGGCATGCAAAGAACCATACTGTAAAGCAACAGCTGTCACTAACCATTGATGGGTGTGTGTGTCCACAATTCTAGAACAGCCTCCCCCAACTTGGTACTCTATAGTTGCTGGCTGGGGGTGATGGGAGTTGTAGTCCAACACATCTGGCAGGTGCCGGGTTGGGGAAGGCTGCTCTAGCATAGGTTATTAATACCCTGAGGGCCAAACTAACTGACCCATCAGCGAGATATGTTTTTTTCATTTGTTTGCCCCGTTCCCATATAAAATGTGTGTGTATGTGCATTTAATAATATATATTTTTTACAGGCAAAGGAGTGCTTGGATGAGAGGAACTAAAGCCCTCCCCTTTACCTCACTTTACTTTGTCATCTCAAGCATCTTCAAGCAACTTTCTCCACACCTTGGCTCATTGGCTTGGCTTTGCAAAGAGAGGAGGAAATAAAATAAAATAAAAGCGATGGTGGCAATTGACATCAGCCCTGGTAGACCTCCTGGGGCCCGTGATCACTGGCATTTGTCCCACCATGCCGGATGCTGATGCTGGACCTGCTTAAAAATCTGAAAATTAAAAAAAAAAAAATCATTGGTCCCGCTGGTGGAGCAAAACCCACCATATATGTATATTTGGACAAACATCACACAGCTCTTCCCATCCTAATATTGTTCCAACCCACCTCCATCTTCAACTCTATCAGAGCTATCTGTTGTTGCTCACTGGTTTTACACCCCCTCAGCTGTGATTATAAGCATGTCCACCTGTTCATCCATCATTTTCACTAAACTTTTCATAGCTGGGCATAGGCCCACCGATCCTGCAATGTCCTACTTGGATGCTTTCTCAAGGTATCCCTCTTTTCAGATGTTGTAAAATCCTATACAGTTAGCAATATCTAAACGATGCACCTCTGCCTGTGCAGATTTGGTGCAAGAGCACCACTAAACCCTCCACTCAAATGTAAGCAATACCACCCCCCTGCCAACTGTGAGATGAGGAAGCACATAGATGTGTATTATAAAAGATACAGCCTTATATAGCGTTCACAGATCCTTCTGCAATAGACGCACATTTGCCATGAGTACACCAATGTTCACAAGACAATTATCCTCAAGTATGAGGACACGTGTGTCTGTACACATATGGGAACATGTGCCAAGGAGTCACAATTGGTTATGAGAGCCTGGCATGCGTCTACCTGTTTGCAGCTCCATGTCTCCATTTTGCTGTCCCCACCCCCCACCTCTTCATCGATTTCACAGATCATAGAGTTGGAAGGGGCCTCCAAGGCCATCGAGTCCGACCCCCTGCTCAATGCAGGAAACCAGAGGAGGGGTCTCCCATCCAAGTAACAACCAGGCCTGACCCTGCTTAACTTTCCGCGCTCAGACAAGCTGAGCCAGTGTGAGCCACAGGCCTGTAAAGAAGCTTAACATACTGTAACCGTGCACGAGGGGGGGAAACCCAACTCCACAGTTGGACAATAACTCTACACTTTTTTGTGGCATTGTGGTTGGTCCTAACAGAGGTATTGCCCAATATATATCAGCAGAAATGAAGCTTATTTCATAGATCATAGAGTTGGAAGGAGCCTACAAGGACATCGAGTCCAACCCCCTGTTCAATGCAGGAAACTAGAGGAGGGGCCTCCCATCCAAGTAATAGCCAGGCCTGGCCCTGCTTAGCTTTCCACGCCCAGACAAGCTGAGCCAGCGTGAGCCACGGGCCTGTGATTTCAAATGCCCAACGCGCTCTGGGGTTTTATTTGTGTGTTTATTTAATCTATAGTCTTCATTTTATTGACACGCTCAAGGCAGCTACCTTTTTCCTGGACTGGGCCACACGAGAATAGTTCCCAAATGAGTCCAACTAATTCTGCCCACTTGGACACTGATCTGCTGCTAAGACCTGCTTGGTGGGTCTGCAGAACAAGGGTTGAGAATTTTTTGAAAGTTAATGAATACGGTGGTCGCTTACATGTTGCCGCCCCCACAAAAGGACGCATTCATGTAAAATGTGCATATGATATTCATATAAATGTGCATATGATATTCATATACCGGTAAATGGAAGCTCAGAAACAATTACTATAATTTAAACAGAAATGCAATGCATGTCACTATAGTAGGGAAAACTGTGACCAGGTGACTTCAGTCTGCTGTCCAGGTGCTAACTGTCGATGGGCAGCTTCAAGGGCCTCCTGCTCTCTTTTCTGATAGTTCTTTACCTTTAAACCAGACTGGGGCTGGGCAGCCGCCCTTCAACGGGAGGATGCCTTCAAATCGAGGACTGTCCTATGTAAAGCAGGACACACGTGTTCACCCTATAAATGAAGAGTTAAAGGTAAGTGAAAAACTGTCGACCCACAAGGAAGGTTAGTTTCTGCTTTCCTTGTCAATCATTGAAGCACGCCGATCTTGAAAGGGCTTGCAGAAGAATCACTGAGCAGCGACGAGCACACGTTTTCATCAATTGGCTTTTGTCGTTGCTTGTTGCTAATTTTACTGGTTGCAATAAGGTTGTCATTATGAGCCTTAACCATGGTCTAGGGAAATCAGTGAGAGTTTCCCCTTGATTTCCTCTGGCTTAGGATCAAAGCAAAGGAGCATTTTAACAGTACCTTCAGCGCACTGCATCTCGTACCTCATATTATACATTGAGAAACAAACTGATTGCTGCCTGGGTGAAATTTAGCTAAGCATGGCCGCCAGCCAACTAGTAATTGGTGGAACTGGTGCATATAAATTATGGCTTAAACCTTAATATGTGTAGCCAAATTCATATTAGACAAACTGCTTATTAAGCTGGCCCAATGTTTTCTGTCGCTTCTCAGACTTCACAAGAGATGTTATCTTAGGCATTTATAGGATGAAAAACAAACCAATAAAACAAATTAATTTAAAAAGCTAAAATATAAACCCTTGTTGGTTAATACTACCACAACAAGCAAGACAAATTAATTGTGCAGACATTATGACTACGTAACTTGCATTTTAAAATGTGAGTATCCGTGAATTTGAAAATTGTCCAGACCTCGACCTGTCCCACAAGAAAATGAGAACTCTTCTACCAGACAGCGGCTGAGCTTGACTCTCAGAGTCAGGCCAGCTGTGCAAGCAGCTGCACCTGATTCCGGGAGTAGAGCTCCTGAGCTCTGTTCTGGGAGCCTGCATTGGAAGTACCGCAGACAAACAGGGTGGTCACTTACACATCCCTAAGGAAACACATCACCAAAACAAGGGGGCGGGTTAAAGAGGATACACATTTGCATACAATTTGCAATGTGCTGATTTATATGCATACATGCACATTTGGAGATAATTACTGTAAATAGTAAATTTCTCTCTCTCTCTCTCTCTCTCTCTCTCAATAGAAGTACAATACATTGCAAATGTTTCAAGGAAGCATGATGTGGTAGTAATGGGTGACTTCAATTTCCCTGATATCTGTTGGGAGACTTATTCAGCCAAGCATGGCCCCTCCAAGAAATTCCTGAGTTGTGCTGCTGATAACTTCCTTCTACAGAAAGTGGAGGAAGGAACTAGAGGATCGGCTATTCTTGACCTGATTCTAACCAACAGAGACGAATTAGTGGATAAAGTGGCAGTTTCGGGAACTCTGGGGGAAAGTGACCATGTTATACTTGAGTTCTTGATTCTAAGGGGAGCAAAAACTGAGTGTAGCCAAACACGTACCCTGGATTTTAGGAAAGCCAATTTTAACAAAATCAGAACAATGATAAGTAAGGTCCCATGGCAAGCGACTCTAATGAGAAAAGGAGCCCAGGATGGGTGGGAGTTTTTAAAAAAGGAAATTTTAAAGGCACAATTGCAAACAATTCCCACAAGGAAAAAAGGCAGAGGGCAACAGAAGAAGCCAATGTGGCTTCACAATAAACTCAAAGATGACCTGAAAACAAAAAAGGACACGTATAGGAAGTGGAAGGAAGGACAGGCTACAAGGGAAGAGTACAGGCAGGTAGCACAGAACTGCAGGAATAGTGCCAGGAAGGCTAAAGCTGAGAATGAGCTAAGGTTAGCGAGGGATGCTAAAAACAACAAGAAAGCTTTCTTCAGATACATGCACAGTAAAAGAGGAAAGAAATGGTGGTCAACTACGCAATGAGGATGGCAAATTGATAACAGAAGACAAAGAAAAGGCAGAAGTGTTCAATTCCTACTTTGGCTTCGGTCTTCTCCCAAAAGAGGGTCTATGACCCCCCGGGCAAACCTGAAGTGCAGACTGAAGGGGCAGGATTGCAGCTTGAGATTGATAGGCAAATGGTCAAGGAGCACCTGATTACTCTGAACGAGTTTAAATCTCCAGGGCCTGATGAGCTACATAGAGTAATAAGGGAACTGGCAGAAGAACTCTCAGAACCACTGTCTATTATCTTTGAGAAATCATGGAGGACAGGTGAAGTGCCAGATGACTGGAGGAGGGCAAATGTTGTTCCCATCTTCAAAAAGGGCAAGAAGGAGGAACCTGGGAACTATAGGCCAGTCAGTCTGACATCAATCCCTGGGAAATTTTTGGAGCAGATTATAAAGAAGTCAGTCTGCAAGCACCTTGAAAACAATGCAGTGATCACTAGAAGCCAGCATGGATTTGTCAAGAACAAATCCTGCCAGACTAATCTGATCTCATTTTTTGATCGGGTAACCTCTCTTGTGGACTGTGGGAATGCGGTGGACATAGTATATCTGGACTTCAGCAAAGCTTTCGACAAAGTGCCTCATGATATCCTGATTAGCAAGCTAGCTAAAAGTGGGCTAGATGGAACAACTATCAGGTGGATCCACAATTGGCTACAGAATCGGACTCAAAGAGTGCTTATCAATGGTTCCTTCTCAAACTGGGGAGAAGTAACGAGCGGGGTACCACAGGGCTCGGTCCTGGGCCCGGTGTTCTTCAACATTTTTATTAATGACTTGGATGAGGAAGTACAGGGAATGCTTATCACATTTGCAGATGACACAAAGTTGGGTGGAACAGCTAATACTCTGGAAGACAGAAACAAAATTCAAAGTGACCTCGATAGGCTGGAGCGCTGGGCCGAAAACAACAGAATGAAATTTAATAGGGATAAATGCCAAGTGCTGCACCTAGGGAGAGGAAGCCAAATGCAGAGTTACAGAATGGGGGACACTTGGCTCAACAATACTACAAGTGAGAAGGATCTTGGAATTGTGGTAGATCACAAACTGAATATGAGCCAGCAATGTGATGTGGCTGCAAAGAAGGCAAATGCTATTTTGGGCTGCATTAATAGAAGTATAGCTTCCAAATCGCGTGAAGTGATATCTCCCCTTTACTCAGCACTGGTTAGGCCTCATCTTGAGTACTGTGTCCAGTTCTGGGCACCACACTTTAAGAATGACGTAGACAAACTGGAGAGGGTTCAGAGGAGGGCAACAAGGATGATAAAGGGACTGGAAACAAGGCCCTATGAGGAGAGACTGAAAGAACTGGGCATGTTTAGCCTTCAGAAGAGGAGACTGAGGAGAGATATGATCGCACTCTTCCAGTACTTGAAGGGATGTCACACAGAGGAGGGCCAAGATCTCTTCTCGATCATCTCAGTTTGCAGGACACGGAGTAATGGGCTCAAGTTACAGGAACCCAGATTCCACCTAAACATCAGGAAAAATTTCCTGACTGTCAGAGCAATAAGACAATGGAACCAACTTCCTAGGGAGGTGGTGGGCTCTCCCAATCTGGAGGCATTCAAGGTGCAGCTGGACCGCCATCTGTCGGGGATGCTTTGACCTGGATTCCTGCATTGAGCAGGGGGTTGGACTCGATGGCCTTGTAGGCCCCTTCCAACTCTACTTTTCTATGATTCTATGATTCTACATCTCATCATAGTGGGAAATACTGTGACCGGGTGACCTGTCCTAACTGCTCACGGGCGACTTCAAGGCCCCTGTTCTCCCTTCTTATGGTTCTGCCTCTTCAGATTGCTGGGATAGGCAGTCATCTAGATCAGGGGCGGGCGGAAAGTAGGGCTGGATCTACTGATAGATCGCTGGGTAATTTCCAGTAGATTGGCAAGGATTTCTTACTTGTAAAAGGAGAAACAAGACGAGCCCTTGCCCCCCCCCACTACTGAAATGAAGAAAGATTGGGGTAACCCGCAGTTGATTTTTGTAAGGAAGAATTGCAAGCTCCACTCAGTCCTGGTATTCAAAACAAATTCCTAGGCTCTGGATTTTTAAAATTCTAAGTGTCTGTCTTTTGCACCAGGCTCTGGTTGGTGGATCTCAGGGTTCTAGGAAAAACAAAGTAGATACATACCACAAACCTGAAGTTTGCCCATCCCAGATCTAGATCCTAAGAAATAAAACAAACTGTTTGCATTAATACATTACTTAAGGGCAATGCAGGATAAGGGATACTGGGAATTGTAGGACTTTTTTTCTGTCTAAACATACATAGGATTGCGCCCTAAGCCCTCAACACACACACACAAGCGTGCATGCACACACACACACACACACACACACACAGACACAATGACTGAAAACTGCCCACGTTAAAGTTCTGCTATTGATCTTCATAGAAAGGGAATGGAGAATGGTGTTGTGTTTAAATTGCTGGAAGATCTTGGATGAACTGTAGAAGAACACCAATTAGTCTCCATTTTCTTCAACTAAGGCTTGAAAGATGAAAATGTAATCCAGCATCGCTTGTGTGTTCAGTTTAGCCCCCCAGCTTGTCATAATAAATTATGAGAAATGACAAGGGAATTAGGAAGTTGCAAATCAGCCCTTAATGGAGATCTTAAGTGAAGACAAAGCACAGCCGGCTTGAGCTGACACTTGCCAAATTCCAGCTCAGCTTGAAGGGCAATTATTTTTGTGGCTCTCCCGTTGGCCCAAATTCCTCTCTCCTTTTTTTAAATTTCCCATTTCTTCCTTTTTCTGCATTATTCCAATTTCAGTGCACTAAAGGGACATGCTTACTTACCGTCATGTATACCATATTCTTGGATGGTTATCCATTTCCAAAGAATCCCCCCCCCCCCATGATTTTGCAAGAAGAGCAGAGACTGAAATTAGGCATTGAGAATCACAAAAGGCAAACACATGCAAAGATCAAAGGCAGAATGCTTCAGCTTGAACTTGAAAGGAAGTGGACAGTGGTGGCCACGTGCGTGTCTCTCTTGAGATGGAGCACGCCTCCCAGGAGGAGCCAAATTAATAGGGACCCTGGGCTGAGGAAGGCAAAATGGCAGGCAGAGAGAAACAGGGATTTATCAAACAAACGCAGCCAACAAGTCTGATTTTTTTTTTGAAATAACTATTTATTTATTTATTTATTTATTACATTTCAATACTGCCCAATAGTCGAAGCTCTCTGGGCAATTCACAGTTAAAACCATTAAATACAACATGATAAAATACAATATAAAAGTGTAAAAGTGTAAAACTACAGTATAAAATAAAAATAATAAACAAATAGAACCTAGCAGCAGTGCAAAGATTTAAAAAAACAGCAATAGATTTTATACAACAGAAACTCAAATACTAAAATGCCTGGGAAAATAAGAAGGGTTTCACCTGGCACTGAAGTGTACAACGTAGGCGCCAGGCAAGCCCCTCTGGGGAGCTCATTCAACAACCAGGGTGCCAAAACAGAAAAGGCCCTCTTCTTCATAGCCACCCTCCTCACTTCATTTGGGTTCCAGAGAAGGACCATTGAAGATGATCATAGGGTCTGGGTAGGTGTGTATGGGAGGAGATGATCCTTCAGGTAACCTGGCCCCAAGCTGTTTAGGGCTTTGCATGTTAACATCAGCACTTTGAATTGGGCCTGGAAATAGACTGGCAACCAGGGCAGATAGAAAGGTACTGGCATAATATGATCATGTTACCAGTCCCTGTTGGCGTGTGAGCAGAGTTGGGAGATTTATAATCCTATCTGTGTGCTAACAGACGCCTGAAATTCCACACACAGATTTCCAGATCTCACCTCCCTACGCAGCGTGCAGCGTGTTGTGTCAGTGCCAATTTTGACCAGCCCAGTCTGCCCTTGTAATCAGACTTGCTTCCAGCTTCCCCGTTGCAGATTAATCCATGGAGTCGGGAAACACTCTGTAACACCACAGGTCTATTTCTACCTGTTTATTTACTTAGCAAGTAAAGTTCTACAGAGTATACATTTCCTAGTTACAGTCCATGTGCAGAGTATAAATGCATAGCAAGCATTACATCCAGTGGAGTAAGTTGAGCTTCACTCCACCTCAGCAAAGAAGTTACATTGTTGCAGTGACAAAAGTCCAGCAAGAAAAACAAAGGAGAAGAGAGAAAGCAGTCCTGTCTCTCTCTAAGATGGCTTCAGACAGAAAAACAAGTTAGCACGTCATCAGAACATACAAACCATGTGACTAGCTCATATTGCTCCCACGGTCTAGCTTCCCATGCGAAAAACATGGGAATCTAGAAAGACATAATAAACTTGTTTACAGCCATTCTGTTCTTTCCATGTGTAAACAGACCAGAGTCCTGCATGGGTTAAATAATGCTGCATCTGAAAACTCCACAGCACATAGTTCGATCCAGACAGTCTCTCCACAATTTGTGGATTCAGGGATTGTGCAGCCGCCATTTCTGTGACCGGGGGATTCTCCTCCTCCTCCCCAGAAATTTCAGCTTCGCTCTCTCCCTCCAAGCTCTCGGCCTGAGAACTTTCCTGTAAGCTGTCTGTGTCAGCTAACAGTTTCCTCCCCCTTTCTTCCCTCTTACCGGGTGAAGGACCAGGAGATTGTTCTTCTTTGATGTCTTCCTCCTCTGCCATTAATCACTGCAATCACCGGAGTCAAAGCTGTTGCCAAAGCTTTGTTAGAAAACAGGTCCTGGTGCTGGTTCTGGTGCCGACCTTCAGCCTGGTTCCGAACTGGGTCCGGTTCGGTCTGGGCCTGGTTCTGGTCTGGTTCTGGTCTGGTACCGACCTCCGGCCTGGGCCCATAACCCTGTTGGCATGTGAGCAGAGTTGGGAGATTTATAATCCTATCTGTGTGCTAACGGACGCCTGAAATTCCACACACAGATCTTCCAGATCTCACCTCCCTACGCAGCGTGCAGCGTGTTGTGTCGGTGCCAATTTTGACCAGCCCAGTCTGCCCTTGTAATCAGACTTGCTTCCAGCTTCCCCGTTACAGATTAATCCATGGAGTCAGGAAACACTCTGTAACACCACAGGTCCATTTCTACCTGTTTATTTACTTAGCAAGTAAAGTTCTACAGAGTATACATTTCCTAGTTACAGTCCATGTGCAGAGTATAAATGCATAGCAAGCATTACATCCAGTGGAGTAAGTTGAGCTTCACTCCACCTCAGCAAAGACGTTACATTGTTGCAGGAACAAAGTCTAGCAAAAAGATAGAACCAGAAGAAGAGAGAAAGCAGTCCACCTTCTCTCTAAGATGGCTTCAGACAGAAAACAAGTTAGCACGTCATCAGAACACACAAACCATGTGACCAGCTCATGTTGTTCTCACAGCCCAGAATCAAGGATTCTAGTAAGACATAACAAAACTTGTTTACAGCCATTCTGTCCCTCCCATGTGTAAACAATGTGCTGCAGCTGGTAAAGTGATACATATCACAACAGTTAACAATCTTGCTGCCCTATTTTGGACCAGCTGAAGTTTCTGGCCCACTTTCAAAGGCAGCCCCATGTATAACGCATCGCAGTAATCCAGACAAGAGGTTACCTGAGCATGGATAACTGTAGCTAGGCTATCTCTGTTCAGATAAGGACACAGTTGGTATATCAGCCTAAGCTGATAAAAGTGCTCCATGCCACTGAGTCCACCTCTGACTCTAGTGATAATGCTGGATCCAAGAGCACCCCCAAACTACGAATGTGATCCTTTAGGGGGAGTGCAGCCCCCTTCAGAACAGGTTGAACATCACTTAGAACACCCACTGCCTCATCTAGATTTGATGAAAAGGAGAGAAAGAGCTGTGTGTCATCCACATATTGGTGACAGCTCAGTCCATTATTGTGGAGGAAGGGGGGCTGGCTGACCCGCCACAACCCACCCTTTCCTACCCAAAGGCCCAAGACCCCCAGAGATCTCAAGGTGCCAGACTGCCAGCCTCAGCTATGCAATCCTACTTGAATCTCTGTTCAGGGACTTGCCTTTGTCTATACCCTGGATTTAGAGCTGAACCAAGCAGAGCAACCACAAACACCATGTGGGGTAAAAACCCAGAAGGTTTTTCAGGTAGCATATTACAACAAAAGGTGGGCAATGAGGTAAGGACACAAAAATAGAGAGACGCTTTGGTACACAGACAGTAGAGCTACAAAATAACAAAAGCTGATTCCTTATATCTCCCAGGCACACACTAGTTACCTGGGGGCCGGTTTCCTTCAGGGTTGGTTTCAGCACAGCCCTGCCACCGAGGAGACTACCACACCTACCCTAAGGTCCGAGATGAGTAGCCCTCCTCCGGGCTTGCCTTTACCAAAGCCCTCATTCAGCTAATTTCACCAGGAGCTACCTGGGGCCGGATCCTGAGGCCAGCCCGAAGGCTTGGACCTCTGAGTAGCTTGCTGCCATGACCCACAGCAAGGACACTACGACGACCAAAGACAAAAGACAAAAGCCACACCTTGGCAATATATCTTTTCCCCCTCCCCTCCTCCTTTCTGTAGCTCCGCTGCCTCTAGCCAATCAGGATGCACTTCACCTGGCCAGGCAGGGGAGGGATGACTCATGACTTACCGGGCCTGAACCACATTTGCATATGAAAGCCGGGTCACTGTAGACTAGACCAGCTTTTCAGGACTTTCAGGCGCCATGCTTTATCAGATACTTATGCACATTTTACCTCCTTCCAGCCCCCAACCGGGATTACTTGGTTTACACATGAGGAGGCGTGTGTGTGTGTGTGTGTGTGTGTGTGTGTGCGCAGGTGTGTGAGTGTGTGTGTAGGAACCCTCAGAGGCTCTTTTCTCCACAATTATTTATTTTATTTATTTATTTATTTATTTATTTCATTTATATACCACCCCACAGCCGAAGCTCTCTGGGCGGTTCACAATACTTTATGCATAAAAACAATAAAAACATACAACATAGTTTAAGAATTAAAAAACCAAATTTAAAAACACAGTTTAAAATAACAGTACAAAACCCAATAAAACTGAGCCTACAGGTGACAATCCCCCCCGTGCTATTCCAAGTCCTAACTAAATGCCTTGGCATAGAGGGAGGTCTTAACCTGGCGCCGAAAAGATAGTAAGGTTGGCGCCAGGCGGGTCTCAGTGGGGAGCTGATTCCATAATTGGGGGGCTACCACCGAGAAGGCCCTCCTCCTCGTTGCCACCAACCGAGCCTCTCTTGGAGGTGGCAATCGGAGGAGGGCCCCAGATGTTGAGCGTAGTGTCCGGGTAGATTGCGGTTGGGAGAGACGTTCCGTCAGGTATTGTGGTCCTAAGCCGCCAGCCGTGTAGGGCTTTATAGGTTAAAACCAGCACCTTGAATTCGGCTCGGAAGCATATTGGCAGCCAGTGCAAATGGGCCAGAACTGGTGTAGTGTGCTCGGACCTTCTGGTCCCAGCAATAAGCCTGGCTGCCGCATTTTGCACAAGCTGCAGCTTCCAAACAGTCTTCAAAGGCAGCCCCACATAGAGTGCATTGCAGTAGTCTAGTTTAGAGATCACCAGAGCGTAGATTACTGAGACCAGGCTATCCCTATCCAGATAGGGGCAATTATATTTCTGGATAACCTTCCCTGATGGTTTCATGTAGATGTTGAACAGCATGGGGGATAAAATGGAGCCCTGCGGCACCCCATGACATAACTGGCAAGGGACAGAGCAATAATCCCCCAGCACCACCTTTTGGAATTGGCCATCCAAGTAGGAGAAGAACCACTGTAGTGCAATACCTCCAACCCCCAGCCCAGGTAGCCTATCCAGAAGGATACCATGTTCAATGGTATCGAAAGCCACAGAGAGGTCCAAGAGAATCAACAGGGTCGCACCCCCCCCTGTCCCTCTCTTGGCAAATTTCATCCCCTAGGTGATCAAGGCAATTTCTGTTCCAAAACCTGGCCTGAAGCCCAATTGAAATGGATCTAGATAATCAGTTTCATTCAAGAGTGCCTAGAGTTGACTGACAATCGATATTAGTAACTGGCCTATACTTGTTAACATCTTCTGGGTCCATGTTAGGCTTTTTCAGGAATGGCCTAGTAGTAACTGCCTCCTTTAAAGTGGCCAGCACCACTCCCTCTCTCGAGGAGTTGATAACCTCCTGGATCCAGCCACACATCCCCTTCCTATGAGTCAAGAGTCAAGCACACAGGTGGTTGACTGGACTTGGTCAAGCACCTTGTCCACATCTTCAGGCCTCAACAACTGAAATGCATCCAGTAAAACTGAACCAGACTGTGTGCTGGACATCTCTCTACTAATGGAACTGCATTAACTGTGGTGTCCAAGTAGTGATGAATGCAAGCGGCTTTATCTTCAAAGTGTTGTGCAAACTCATCACAGCGTGCTACTGAGGTTTCCACCATCTCTCCTTGGCCCAGATTGCAAATGTCCATGAACCACTTGGAAAAGCTCCACTGAATGACACTGAGAAGATGCAATTCTGGTGGAAAAGAACTCTTTCTTTGCCACCCTCACCGCCACAGAGTAGGCTCAATAATGAGCTCTAATCTGTGTTTGGTCAGGCTCAGCACAAGTCTTCCTCCACCTACATTCTAACCATCTTCCCTCTTGCTTCATTGCCCTCAGTTCAGGTGTATACCAAGGAGCTGCCCAGGCTCTGCTCAGAGAGAGAGGGCACTTGGGGGAAATTATGTGCCCTAGTCATCTCTGCATTCCATAAAGTAACCAGGGCTTCAACAGGAGTGCCAGCCATACCAGCAGGAAAATCCCCCAGAGTCCTCTGGAATCCATCAGAATCCATAGCCTCTGAGAGTGGACCATTTTAATCTGTCCCCCACCCTTGCGGAGGGGAAAAGCTTCCAAGAGTCTAAACTTCAATAGGAAGTGATCCAAACATGACCAGGGGATCGATGTTAATTCCCCCACTTTCAGATCACCATCATCCTGTGCAGTTGAGAAAACCAAATCAAGTGTGTGTCTTCCTACATGTGTTGGGCCAACAACATGCTGGGGCAGCCCCATGGTTGTCATGGTGGCCGTGAAGTCCTGAGCCATTCTGGATCTGATGACTTCACCATGGAAGTTGAGAGATCCCCCAGAACCATCATCCTAACGGTCCTCAACACCAAGTCTGAGACCAGCTCGGTCAGCTCAGGCAGGGAGACTAATGGGTGAGTGGTACCCCAGCAGAATCCCTAATCTGTCCTAGGGACACAACATAAAATACAAACACTCAAGAATGGCACTCGAATGGACAGGAAGCCTAATGAGGGAGATAGAATTCCTGTAGACCACAGCAACCCCCCCCCCCAATCTTGAACTCAGTGTTGGTGTTGCACCGAATACCGAGGAGGGCAAAGCTTGGAAAGACTAACCCCTCCCAGTTCCCCCACCCAGGTCTCAGTAATGCACATCAGGTCTGCCCTCTCATCCACAATTAAATCATGGATGAGGGAGATTTTATTTTTGGACTGACCTGGCATTCAGCAATAGCACCATCAGACCCAAGGGCAAGCTGGTCAGACAACAAAGAACCATCTGGTGGGGGGAGAACCAGAAGAAGGGATAGGCATAAGGTGTTTAATCCCCTTCTCCTCAGGTAACCTGTTAATAATTCCCCATTGCCATTACTCCGCCTACCCATAACCAGACTTATAGGGGCGCCCCCATCCCTCCCCAGGCTATCCAGTAAATTTCACAGGCACATGTTAAAATTTCAGTATGAAACAGAGAACCCCGAGCCTGGCAGATAGCCACCCACCTCAAATGCTAGCAAAGGGCAGGTGTGTGTGTGTGTGTGTGTCTGTGTGGCAGGGGCAGCTCTGTCAGCAGTGGTCCTCTCTCAGTGCAGCAGGTAGGAAGAAGGAGCACTAAACCACTAAATGGTTTTGTATGGTCCCACCTGCTCCTCTGCTGTCCTGGCTACTGTACTCCAGTGCTGCTGGTTGCTGAGGTGCATTGTTTCTGGCATCATCCCTTCTGATGCCACAGCCTAAAAGCCACAGGCAAGAGCCAAAGGCCAAGAGCCCTTTGGCTCTTGCCCTTCGGTTTGTGCCAAAGGCCTCCACCAAAGTGCAGCCCTAAATACCTGGAGGGGAGGAGAGGGGAGGGAAGAGAGACAAACAGCTTCAGCTGGTTGGCCAGATAGAAAAACAGGCCCTCCTCCTAGCAACAGGCTCCACTCCAAACAGACTGTTATAAAGGATGTAGCAGAACTAGAAACCATTGGAAAGAGAAATACCGGTAATCAAAAGGAGTAAGTAAGCCACAACAGAGAGCTGCTGTTGATTTGCTATCAGCAGTGTGCAGGGACTTGGGGAAAATAGTAGGGGGAAGAGGCAAAGCTAAGAAGGAGGAGAAGTTGGTGCCATTTTCAGATCCAAAAGTAAAAGGCACAGGAGGATTGTGACCAGGTGAGGCAGGAAAGGGAAGAAGTGGTGGTGGTAGTGGATGTGAAGTAGTGAAGTAATTGTAGAATAGGTTGAACTGGCAATTGTTGGTTGACAGGTGACTCTTAGGCCTGCAACATCTGGCCAGACTAGGTGTTATGAAGAAAACTTGGTGCTCTCAGTCTGGGATTGTAAAGCTAATGCCTGAGTTAGGTGTAGACATTTTCAGGGGAAAGCCAGCAAGCACTGGAAGGGTTAAGCACTCATGCCCACTAACCCTTCTCTGTAAGTGTCTCCTGCCTCCTCATTTTTTATTATCTTAATAAATGTGAGTTTGGCACCACATGTTTGCTGGGATAACATGTAGTAGTGTGGTCCCCTGTTACAGGGCAACTATCAAATAGGGAGAAGAGCCAATAGTGGCATTGGCATGGTAGGCCTTTATGTATAAATTATACATAAAATATATGAGAAACACCTTGAATTACTAAAAGGACAAGTCCAAAAATAAAAACCCTGGGACTTTACTACTCCATCCCCCACCAAGGTTCCACAGTGGAGGCTTTGCAGATGGAACTACCAGACCAGACGTCCACAATTTGTGTTCGGAGTACCTAGTTTCCTTAAAGTAACATATTACCAAACTGCAGCTACAGGCTGTAAAGTCTAAATATAGATGTGTGATCACCCTCCAAGATTGCTTTTGTTTTTCTGAGATTTTAGGGCATAACATTTTCATCTTCCTCTATGCAACTTGTAGGGTTAGAAAATTTACTTTGAAAAAACGTTTAATAAAAACCACAATTCCTTGATATCTAAAGAAGAGTTTTGTTTTGTGTCGAGCAGGGAGAGGAGTATGCACAGTCTTGCCTTGGTGACTGAACACAGCCTGTGGGACATCGCTTGTCCACCTCTAGGTTAGATAAACACTTGTCAGGGCTAGTTTAAATTTAGTGATTCCTGTCACAATGCTGGGGTTGGACAATAGTCCCAGAGGTTTCTTCCAGCCCTGTGATGCTTTCACTGAATAATGGTCAACCTTCTGATTCTGAGGGCCGTGGCTCAGTGGAAGAGCATCTGCTTTGCATGCAGAAGGTCCCAAGTTCAATCCCCAGGTAAGGTTAGGATAGGAAAGAATCCTGCCTGAAACCCCGGAGAGCCACTGCTAGTCAGTGTCGACAATACTGGGCTAGAAGGTCCAACTCCAAGGGTCCGACTAAGTTTAAGGCAGCTTCCTATGTACTGCACGGTCAGCTCTTGCATGACCATTTGTTGACCTTCGAAGAATCGATCAGTCATAGGATTTGTTGCCATCATAAGGAAAGAGCATGTACAGATTTATTATTTGGTAGTTTATTATCAGCCACTGGAGACATTTCACATTAAATCTGTAGATCAATTGATTTTAGCTGCAGCAGCATTTGATAAATTATGCAGGTCTTCCTTGCAGAGCAAGGATATTAATCTCAACATAGAGTAGGATAAAAGTGCATGATGTACGGTAATGGCCTTACCTGGCTTATTGGATGCAGCCAATGCTTGGATAGCTAAGAAATCAATGAACTAACACTGGAGCTTAGTATTTACGTGGAACACTAAAGCTTATCACTTGACACTGTCGTTTGAAAGGGTGGCAAGGGATTGTCTCAGCTGCATGATTTCTGAAGGACAAAACTACATGTTATGCTTGGCTGTGGTCAGTAGGCTTCTGCTAAAAATGGCATCCTTGTGTCAAGTTCCTGCCTCTTTCCTGTGACTTCACTTATGCATTACCATGACAACATCACATTATGCATTTCATTGCCTCACTCCACAATCCTTCCAAGAGTGCGATTCTGCTTGTAAACAAGGTTCATATCTCTGTGTGCTTTGTTTTCTGCAAAAATTGCCACTGTTGTGTTTTTTTTACTGCCACCACCATAGTGGCAAATTTGGTGGTGGTGTCAGGTGGGCCTTGCAAAAACAGACAGGGGCCAGTGAGACTTGTGTTACCTGACTAGATCCATGTGCAGGGCATGTCCTTCTAAAATGGAAGGAACATCCTACAAATTGATGCAAAGAGTTTGCCTCTTAGAGTGCTGAACAAATGGCAAACTAATTTGAACAAATGGCAAAATGACAATGGATGCAAAGAAGCAGATCTGAAATGCCTCCACTGAGCTGGATCGAGATGAACTTAATTGAACTTAGGTCCCATTCAAACCAATGGGACAGGTTAGTTAAGCCGCATGGATTTCAATTGGAACTAAGTGCTGTGAATTTAGTCTGGTTCCACCACCTTACATTCTGGAACAATCATCTGAATTATGCACAGAAGTCAATTTTGCAAGGCAACTGAGAGGTTCTAATACTTCGAATATACCTTTTTGTGTGTTAGGTTCATTTTAGAATTAGTTTAACCACCAAGTTCCTTTCCCCTATAGTGTTCTAAAATCTTAGTTGGCCATTGTGTTTGGGGGGCAGGGGAAGAACAAAGAAAGTTTGAATTTTATTCCGGAGAAAGAAATTAGTGGTTCCTCCACTATCCAGGTCTAGAGAGGCATATTTGTGCATGACTAGCTGCACTGGAATGTGTACAGCTAGGAATGCACATTCCTCCTTTTTGAATGTAGATGAGGAGTTGGAGGTGATGGATAAGATCACCCCAAGGCAGTTGGGCGAGTCAGTTGGAGTAAAGGAGATAGTGACAGTAGGGGAAAAGAAAAGGCAGATATAAAAAAATAAACACTTTTAAGCTGTTCATAGCCTCAGGATACATGGTTGGTAATAATTAATAAATTGTTGTTCAGCAGAAGGGCTACTTCTGTGCGCCGGGCATCTTTACCATCAACCAAGCAATGATTTGCTGCACTTTCAGGGTGAGGGTGAAATCCTAGGGCAGTATCCAATTCTTCCTGTGTGCTAGCAAGACCCGCTAGTGGGACAGAAAGCGAGCAGTTCCAGCAGCAGCCAGAAAGAGTGGAAGTGCTTGTTTCTAGAATGGCACAGGGCGGTGGAGGTCACAACAGGGAGCTCTGCTGACCTGTCCCATTCTGGAAATGTGTTTCCATGGTTGCTGTAGGAAGCACTAGTTCTGGTTGCAGTAGCAGTTGGTTCTGCGGTGCAACAGAACTAGCACTGGTACTAGATACTGGCCCTAGTAATTTTTGTGGGTCTGGGGGACTTACCATTCAGATTTTAAAGTGCTTTTCTCTCTCTCTTTTTAGAAAGCTTTCCTGCTGTTTCAAGTGGCTGCTGAGCTGCACTGAGTAGTTCTACAGTCCGATACCCCCCCCCCCCAGAAGCAACGTTATGTCATGATGTATTGTCATCATTCCCAGAAGCATTGGAGGAGGGGTAAGATAGGTCAGCCATCTTACCTCTCTAAAATCCCTTTGGTGACAATCCTGCATCATGATGTAGGGTCGTTCCCATTGGGGCTTTTTATAGGACTCTAGAACACACAAACAGCCTGGTCATAGAATTTCATAGCCATTTGACCCCATAGTTCCCCCCCCCCCTATATGCATGTATAAGAGAAGAGAAGACTTCATGCATGTGATGAAGTGGACTCTAGCCCACAAAAACAGATGCCACAATAAATCTGTTACAATTTCTCAGCATGGGGGGGGGGGGGAACGGACATTGTGCCTGACTTGACTTCTGCTCAAGATCAGTATCGTTGGCTTCGACAATGGACTAGATGAGGGCTAACAAACTAAAGCTCAATCCAGACAAGACTGAGATGCTGTTAGTTGGTAGTACTTCTGACCGGAGGGAGGGTGCTCAACCTGTTCTGGATGGGGTTGCATTCCCCTTGAAGGAGCAGGTTTGTGGCTTCGGGGTCCTCCCAGAGCCATCTTTGTCACTTGGTGGCCTCATTGGCAGGGAGTGCTTTCTACCAGCTTTGGCTGGTGGCCTGATTACACCCCTATCTGGACAGGGATAACCTGGTTTCAGTAATCTATGCACTGGCAGCCTCCAAGTTAGATTATTGCAATGCACTCTATGTGCGGCTGTCCTTGAAAACTGTTCAGAAGCTGCAGCTTGTGCAAAATGCAGCAGCCAGACTAATAATTGAGACCAGAAGGTCCGAACATATAACACCAATTCTGGCCCACTTGCATTGGCTGCCTGTATGCTTCTGAGCCCAATTCAAGGTGCTGGTTTTAATCTATAAAGCCTTGCATGGAGTGCCTCTCCCAACCTGAATCAACCTGGACACTACAATCAACATCTGAGGCGTTCCTCCGAGTGCCACCTCTGAGGGAGGCTCAGAGGGTGGCAACAAGGGAGAGGGCCTTTTCAGTGGTGGCCCCACCAATTATGGAAAGATCTCCCCACTGAGGCCACCTTGCACCAATTCTGTCATCTTCTCGGCACAGGTTTAAGACTGCCCTCTTCTCCGAGGCATTCGGTGGCATCTAAGGATGTTTAATTGCATGGCAGGGCATTTATGGCAGCTGTTTTTAACAGGTCTAGTTGGTACTAAAATTGTTTTTAGCTGTTAAATTTATTTTTAAATTTTGTATATTAGAAAAATGTTATGCATTTTTTTGGTTGCGTTTGTGGTTCCTGTTTATATGAATTGCTGTGAACTGCCCAGAGAGCTTCAGGTAATGGGTGGTATAGAAATGAAATAAATAAAATAAAATAAAAAAATTAGCCAATGGCATCAGCCATTTCCCTCCAAGAAACACCCTTGGAACAGTGCTACATCATGATGTAGTGTTATTCCAATGCATTCTGGGAATTAAAAATGGCAGACACCAGCACTGAGGAACCAGGCCAAATGCTGGTGAGTTTTACTCTCCCTCAGAATGTTCCCCCTTCTCCTAAAACAGCTGAATCTCCCCTCCCACTTTGTGAACCTGTGAGTGGGGCCATGAAAGTGCTAGGACCGGACTGTCCTCTCTTTGAAGGACTGTCTTGGCCAATTCCAGTTTAAAATTACCGAATCATCAGAACTGTGGCCCATCAATAGACAGCACCTGGAGAGCAGACAGAACAGGCAGGCACACAGGTCACCTGGTCACAGCCTTCCATGGTATAGATTTCATAAATCATAGAGTTGGAAGGGGCCTACAAGGCTATCGAGTCCACCCCCTGCTCAATGCAGGAAACTAGAGGAGGGGTCTCCCATCCAAGTAATAACCAGGCCTGACCCTGCTTAGCTTTCCACGCTCAGACAAGCTGAGCCAGCATAAGCCACAGGCCTGTATGGTGAGATGGTATTTCTATTTATGGTATGGATGGTATTTCTCTTTAAATTATAATAAGTATTTCTAAATTTGCATCTATACAGATAAAGTAACATATGCAAATGTTATGCAAATCACTCCCCTCCTTTTTGGTGACCCATTCCCCCTTATTTGGTGATTCGTAAGCAGCCACTCTAATGCTCGGGTTGAGATGGTGGCTAAAATCCTCTTGGGCGAGAACAATCCAGGCCCTGCTCTTCTTTGCTGCAGCAGCAGGGCAAGAACTTGGATTTGAGGAGATGCGTGGGCTCCCGTTCTCTCTCACGGCTTCTTCCCCACAGCGAATGATAACAAACACATTTCTGTGTGGGAAGCTTCCTGCTATTGTTCCACACAGACCCTATTTTGCTTGCTCTTCAGAAAAAGGCAGTTAATAGCCATTTGTTTAGCTGAACAGCAGAGCTTTTCTATAATTACTTAATGGGTTCCTGAAATAGTATTTTAATAGAAGAGGCAGCACCAGCAGGCCAAACCAGGAGGCCGAAAAGGAGGCTGAGTTTGGTTCTATGTTGACATTTAAAGCGAAGAAGGATATTGGAAAACTCACAAATGCAGCCAGATGCTCAGCAGATAGAAATGGGATTAGCATATCTGACTCCTCAAAAGCGAGGCTGCTGAACTCATCAGGTGTTTTGCAGGTCCCAACCCTAGCAACTAAAGGTCAAAACGGACCTTACTTCAAATCCATATGTAGTAACTACATCTCCCCCCCCCATATTTACTCTAGAGTAGGCACAGGGGGGTGTTCCAGATCAAGACTCCAGCATGGGGGAATGTGGGGGCGGGGGCCTTAAGATCTGGATTGGCCCCTTGCTCATACTCTAGAGCAGTGTTCTCCAACCTTGGGTCCCCAGATGTTTTTGGCATGCTGGGAGTTGTAGGCCAAAAACATCTGGGGACTCAAGGTTGGAGAACTGCTCTAGAGTAAAAAAAATTGAAAAAAGACGTAGCTGCTAGATACGAATTTAAAGTAATGTCTGTTTTGGTCCTCGCTGAGGCTTCTGGGGACCATTCATGACGTCAAACCTCCTCTTAAGAAATGAAATGTGAATTGGTCAGAGAAACAAACATTTTACATAATGCTGTTTTGGAAAATCATCGGCAAGCTCTTGCAGTTTGGTATCCGAAACAGGAAGCCCTGGTTTGGGTCTGAATTGTTCCATGATCTTGCTGCGGCAATGCCTTCCCCCATGGCTTCTCTGTGCATTTGATTTGTGCGATTCCATTTGTTATGTTAGCCATGGCTTGCGCTGTCAGCAAGCCGAGACTAATGACGGTCCAGTTATGACATTTTCACACCAGGTGCCTTCCTCAGCAGCAGAACGAGTGGTGCTCGCTCTTAACCAGGGAGAGCCGCCTACCCTTTCCCATCCTAAACATCCAGCTCCCTCCCTGCCTCATGAATTGGTGAGGTGATGGAGAGACACTCCACTGCCGTGAAACGTGCTCAGCTGCACCTTTCCACCGCTTCCCATCTGCTGTCAATAGGTAGTAAATGTGTAAACCTCCCACAGTTATGGTAGCCAGATACAAAAGAGGGCAGGGCTCTTGCACCTTTGATAGTTGTATAGAAGAGGGAATTTGAGCTGGTGTAGCATGACATGCAAGAAACTGTGCCTGTTCAAACTCCTTCTTCTGCATAACTATGAAAGGTGCAGGCGCCCTGTCCTCTTTTGCATCTGGCCACCCTACCCTCCATACAGATGCCTTTAAACAATGCCAATATTTGAATTTGGAACGCTCCAGGATTCGGCTGCCTTAATTTTAAATGTAATTTTTGATTTTTATGCTGTTTTAATGCCATTTTTAACTTGATAACTTTGGTTTCTTGTCCTAATTCATGGGTGGGCAACCTCTGGCCCACAGAGGTGGCCCATCTGGCCTGTGGAGGCATGGGCTCCGTCTGTGGGCCCTGCCCTATGTTAAGCTGAAAGTGTGGAGCTCAGAAGTGGGTACGGCATATATTATCCCCCTCTGAAAAACACATGTGTGCTTAACTCTGTGTTGAAGCATGAGCAGCGGTGGCCTTCCTGATGCTCCTGGGGCAGCTTCCACTAGAAGCTAGGCAGATCCCCAGTTATCATGTGATGAACTGGCACTGCTTATCATATGCTGGTAAATAAAAATAAATGCATATGCTGCTAGGAAAACGAATGTACAAATGAAGCTTGATACTAGACCACATAAAACACAGAGTGTATGAATAGCTGAATAGCTATCCCGAAATTCCTCATTGTGCCTTGGCCAACTTAAAATGCTTTGTCAGTATGAAATAAATTGCACACGTCTTCTGAGATGTAGATGGAAGTCCTGTTATTATTATTTTTTTAAATTTCCCCAGAGGTTCATATCTGCCTTATTGGTAATAATAAAAAAAGGCCTCACAAGTCATTTTAGCACCAGAAGATCTAAAATACCAATTCTCGTGTTCTTTCTTTTCCCCCAAGGCTTCCAGTGTCAGGGCCAATCGCCAGGTTCCTTTTTCTATGAACTCCTCTTAAGAGCCATGTCGAAAAAGCATTGCTGAAGAAAAGTTGCACACCACTCTGTTTCACTGCCAGTTTGTCCCACCTCGACGGTCCCTTTAACTTCAATCTCAGTCTATTTTCCTGCTATTTGTAAATCTTCAGTACAAAGATCCATGCTTTTTATACCATCTCCTCTCTTTGTCTGACATCTTACATTTTTAAAGACTGTCAATATGTATCCAGTGGGTCTAAATTTCTCTAAGGCAGAGGTTCTCACAATGACCCCCATTCAGAAGGTCTGCAGTAATATCTGCACTTGGAATACCTTTTCTAATGGTGGAGAGAGAGACCACTTTTTGATCAGAGACGGATTATCAAACTGGCTAACAAGACCCTGGCCTAGGGCCTGTAATTTTCATAATATATTGCTGATGGCTAGCTGTCCTACTTTACAGAGGCCAGTCCTCTATTTGAAGGTGTCCTCTGTTTGATGGGCTGCCCAGTCCAAGTCTGGTTTAAGGTCAAAGAACCATTAGAAGGGAGAACAGGGAGTTGTCTTGAAGTTGCCCATCAAGAGTTAGCACCTGGACAGTAGACTGAGCAGGTACACAGGTCACCTAGTCAGTCTTCCTCACTATGGTGAGATGTATTGTATTTGTTTAATTTATTTATTTACTTATTTATTTGATTTGTACCCCACCTTCTATCAAAAAATGGCACTCAAAGTGGCTTGCAGGCATAATTGATTAAAACAACAAAATATATTAAAATATAATAAAAGTAACAATTACAGAATAAATAATAAAAACAGCATCGAGCCCAACAGACCCACTTACAGGCCAAATAAAGTGGTCTTTGCCTGCCAGCAGAAGGACAGTAGAGAGGGAGCGAACCTGGCCTCCCTTGGGATGGAGTTCCACAGCCTGGGAGTGGCCACTGTAAAGGCCCTCTCTTGGGTTTCCACTAAATGCGCCTCTGAAGGCAGTGGTCTTGAAAGAAGGGCCTCTCCAGAAGATCTTGAGAACCGGGCAGGCTTCTATGGGAGAAGGCGGTCTTTCAGGTAGCCTGCTCCCAAGCCATATGGGGCTTTATAGGTCACAACCAGCACTTTGAATTCTGCCCAGAAACAGACCGGTAGCCAGTGAAGCTGTTGTAACAAGGGAGTCATGTGCTCCTTGTAACTGTCATAGATTTCATAGATCATAGAGTTGGAAGGAGCCTACAAAGCTATCGACTCCAACCCCCTGCTCAATGCAGGAAACTAGAGGAGGGGTCTCCCATCCAAGTAATAACTAGGCCTGACCCTGCTGAGCTTTCCATGCTCAGACAAGCTGAGCCACAGGCCTGTATGTCTTCGGACACCAGTCTGGCCACAGCTTTCTGGGCCAGCTGAAATTTCAAAGTCAGCCCCACACATAGCACGTTACAGTAATAATACAGTAGTCCAAATGGGATGTAACTAAGGCATGCATGACCATGGCCAGATCAGACATCTCTAGGAATAGGCACGGTTGGCACACCAGCCTAAGTTGTGCAAATGTACTCCAGGCCACTGCCGAAAACTGGGCATCCAGGTTCAGGGCTGAGTCCAAGAATACACCCAAATGGCAAGCCTGAGTCTTCAGGGGGAGTGTAAGGTTGAGCATAGGTTGAGTGTCTATTCCCTGATCTGCCTTTCGACTGACCAAAAGTACCTTAAGATCTGGATTGGCCCCTTGCTCATACTCTAGAGCAGTGTTCTCCAACCTTGGGTCCCCAGATGTTTTTGGCATGCTGGGAGTTGTAGGCCAAAAACATCTGGGGACTCAAGGTTGGAGAACTGCCTGGATTAAGCTTCAATTTGTTTGGCCTCATCCAGTCCATTACCGAATGGATCATTATTGTTATTATTTCTAAAGTTGCATTTATACATATATATTAGAATTTGCGAATATTATGCAGATTGGTGCCCCCCTTTTTGGTGATGCATTTCCTCTTTTTTGGAGGATTATGGGATTTGTAGTCCAACACATCTGGTGGGCACCAGGTTGGGGGAGGCTGCCCTAGACACAGTTTGGCTAACTCTTCACTAGTGCTGAGACTTTTAAGAAAATAGTGTGCTTTAATAATTATACCAATCCATATGAACTATCTGAATTTTTAGCACTGTTTTATCAGCTCAAGTTTAAAGATGATAGGAGCCCTTTTTATACATAAGCTCTTCACCCTACTAATCCTTGGTGTGATACATTCATATTTCTTTCCAGCAAGATGTCAGTGTTAAGAGTATTACCCCTGTGACTTGAACATGAAGGAGGCTGAATGCAGGTGCAAACAGATCTTAGCAAGCACAGGAGGTAGGCATTGTCACGCCGCTCCCCTCATAGGGCCTTCTTTTTTGCCCTCCTTTTGGAGTTGTGGATGTGTTTTTGTATGGTATGGGGTCTTCTTTCTATACCCGTTACCCTTACAACTCTCACACTGTCCCTAGGATTTATATTATCCCCACCTTATGTTAATAAGCACCTTTGTGTTTTCCCTGACAATATATAAAGCATTGCTTCTCACACAGGTTGCTTTAACTAACAAAGTAAAGTTTATTTAAACTACAAAAGTTTCTTGAAATAAGTTCAATATGTAAGTTTCAGTTAATACTATTTAATCTCCTATCCCAGTGTTCTCCAACCTTGGGTCCCCAGATGTTTTTGGCCTACAACTCCCAGCATAGCTGGCTGGGGCATGCTGGGAGTTGTAGGCCAAAAACATCTGGGGACCCAAGGTTGGAGAACACTGTCCTATCCTATTCTGTTTCTAAATTCACCCTCACCATCTGTTCACATTAATAATTCCTGCACTTACTAACTCTGACTACTGTGGGGATGCGTGTTGCGTGCAAGCTGTTCCTGGTTTGCAGAAACAATCTATGAATGCCCAGTTTGTAGGTTGTTAGCATAACATCTGAACTTGGACACTTTGGGTTGTTTGTGGGTTATACAACACAGAACTAAACAACCCAAAATTAACCTACGATTTGTTCTTAGGTTACATGCTTATGTAGGCCTGAAGTGCAATGTTAGATATTCACTTGCTTAACAGGCTGCCTATTTGAGACTTCAAATATAATGTTGTAAGCCTCCAATGAAAGTGACAATTAAAAGTTGGCTCTTTGGAAGTAAACCCTTGTTTAGAATTCCTCAATATTTTGGAACAGAAAGTAATGTTCCCAATTCCAGTGTTCACCTAGGTTGAGAATGGTAGCCTACTGAATAATGTGTGACTTGAGGAGTTTTCATGAGTGACTCATTACTTTACTACCTACAAATCCCTGGTGTCACTCTAGTTGATTTATGTTACCTCTTTTATTTATTTATTTATTTATTTATTTAAAATCATGTTTAAGTCGCCTTTAAGGGTGGAACCCTCTCAAGTCAGCGTACAAGATAAAAACCATACAAAATAGATACCATACAATAAAAAACAATAAGTATATACAGGCAGCCCCCAGGTTACGAACGAGTTCTGTTCTTAAGAATGTCTTTAAGTCAAATTTGTACGTAAGTCGGCACAGCATAGCGTTCTATACATTAAAATCAGCATTTACGCAAATTGCGTAAATTACGGAAATTGCGTAGTATACTACGCTATGTACTCTACGTAAACAACGTAGCGCCGGGGAACCCAGAAGTCCGTTCTTAAGTATGGGTTGTCTGTAAGTCAGATGTTCTTAACTCGGGGACTGCCTGTATTCAATAAAAATCCATTAAAAGAGTGATTACCAATAAACATTAATAAAATAGAAATTACCAATAAAACCAGCTGCCCAAGACACTACAAGAAGGCTAGTGAAAACAGGTGGGTCTTCAGAACCTTCTTATCCTAAGTCAGGGCTCTCCAACCTTGGGTCCCCAGATGTTGCTGGCCTACAGCTCCCAGAATCCCTTGCCATTAGCCATGCTAGCTGGGTATGCTGGGAGCTGTAGGCTAGCAACAAATGGGAACCCAAGGTTGGAGAGCTCTGTCCTAAGTGAAGCGTTTCTCATGTCAAATGTACTAAGCTCCCCACCTGCTTGTGTGGGAGATGATTATCTACCACTCTCCTAGTTTGAACAGCAGTCAGTTTAAAGATATTCGTATTTCCCCCCCATAGCACCACTAATAGCAGCCTTGGGAATGGGGAAATTTAGATCTGGAAAACAAAGGGATCAAAGCAAAGGAAAACAGTTTGAGCATTTCCCCCAGAATTGCTACTCCAAGTAAATTCAGAGTCCCCAGAGCCTTTTCTAAAGTAAAAACAAAAATGTCATGTGTAGTTTGGCCCCATAAACTGCTAATTCAAATATCTATGGGGATAAGTGACAGAAGCCCTGTTTTGTTTAGATATTATGGTGAAAGATCATTTCAGGCCTGGCATCAGGGGCTGGCATTGGTGGGCACCTGCCGAGGTCCACACTGTAGTCGGGGGCCGCTGCCAAGCTTTGGAGCTCCTGTTTTGTCCTCCTTGCTGTCATGTGTGTATTCCCTCCAAGCAAAGGAACTGTGACAGGGGCAAGGAGAAGGAGCAGCAGCCTCCACAGGCCTTGCTTTGCCCTGTCCCTTTGCGCAGCTCGGCCCCAAAGAGAGGGGGCAGTGACTGGGCAGCAGCAACAGCCGTGAGGAGGAGGTAGGCCCGCTCAGGAAGGGGCCCCACTCAGATCACCTTGCCCAGGCCCCGTTCCAGAAAAAGAAATTGGGTGTGGCACTGAGACAGATCATAGGCCATATAGTATGGAAATGGTTACAGAAAGTAGTTTTAGGCAAAATGGTAGTTTACTTTCTTCTTACAAAGAATTCCAAGTACTCCGCCGGTGTGTAAATGAATATTTTACCATGTACAGTGGAGTTATTCTTTGTCAACCAGAAATGACTATCTTGCTCTAAAAGTGAATGCTATCAATGACCCATTATTTATTGAATAGCCCCCTCAAGTCCACATCCTCTGTGTTTTTGTCTGTAGGCCCTAGTCAGCCCCTCCTGACTGACTAGGAGTCCATGGTTTGACTAAAGTGGAGACTGCAAAGAGAGTCCCCCAAGATTTTAAAAGGAAAGGGGTATAAATATACCCTGCGGGGTTATGTGATATCTAGGTTAATGGGGGTGGGGAGGCTGCGCTGATTTCCTCGGTCAGGAGACTTAGAATGAATTTTTTCTTTAATTATGTGAAGTGATTTTTTTTGGTGTTGCTTTAATTGATCTGCTTTATTTCCAGGATCTGCTTTATTTGCAGGGAAAGGGCAGCTTGGGGTGGGGGTGGGGTGATTTTTGGTGGGGGAAAACAGTGTAGGGCTTCAACCCTTCTCATTGTGTGCCATGGTTCTGATTCAGATTGTGGCTCTTCAAAGCTGCTGTTTCACAACAAGTGGCCAGTTCTATGTATACTTTAAAACATGCGCGCTTCAGGTAATGTGCTGTTTGACCCTCAGTTTGAAGTCCCCTCCCAGTTCTGACTTCATCATCTATTCATTGGCTCCTTGCACCACACTGCCCCCAACTCAAATTGCTCACAGTCAACAAGGAACTTACTGAATCGCCGCTCCCTTAATTAACTAAAGGTGCAATCCTATGTGTGTTTAGACAGAAAAAGGCACAGCTGGCTGGGGCATGCTGGGAGTTGTAGGCCTTTTGTCTGTCTAAACTTGCATAAGATTGCACCCTAACTGTTGCTAAGCATGCTGGCTAAAAACTCCCTGTTCTCTAAATCTAGGTGAGGATTTGAACTGAGAAGAAATCAGGGTTAGTCAGTAAATTTGTATCTTCAGCTTGCATGAGGCATCAGCGGCATCGCCCAAGGATGCTATTAAAAAGATGTAGCGCGGCATCGCCCAAGGATGCTATAAAAAAGATTTTGCATTGACTGATTAATTTCTGTCACCACCCATTTCCCAAGGAAGGAGTATTAAAAAGAAAAGAGGATGAGACTGAAGTTAAGATTTCATTTGTAGGTCATCAGATCTGCTACTGCACAAGTCTACAGTAGCTTCAGACCCCTGGAATGTTGTTGTAAAAATGAAAACATGTAAAATGAGAAGACATCTAATGCCAGCCTTCTGGTGGAGACTAGATTTAGGCTTAAGACAGCTGGTGCCAGAGCATTTGCTTGTTAATGTTCCGAGGCTCTGGAATGCCTTGCAAGTGGATACCGGGCCAGCAGAATCAATTAGTGATCTTAAGAGCAACATTAAGACATTTCTGGTGTGATCATTTTGTTACTTGGAGGAACAGATTTGATGGCCACTAATGCTAGATAGAGAAAGATGCTGTGTAATTAATTGTTGCAGTGCAAAGCAAGAGAAGGAAACTGAGAAACAATTAAGACATAACACACAATTCTGTATTTTTTGGTTGATCTTGTTTGGAAACTGGGAAGGGGGAAAAGAAAGGAAATGGCTATGATGGGGGAGATTCTCTTTCTTATCTAAATTAATCCTAAATTAACATCTAGTATCTTTCAGAGACTTGGGGAGTTCTAACTACAGAACTGTATAAAAGAGCCAGAAGTATCTAAAGGAACATCTCCTCCCATATGTACCTGCTCAGACCCTTAGGCCATCTTTGCAGGCCTTCCTCCTGGTGCCCAAAGGAAGTGGGAGGCTACAAGATCTGCCCAGAGAACTCCTGTTATTGGGCAGATTCAAAATATAGTAAATAAATAAATGGAACTCCTTCTCCATATCTTTGCCCTGGCTATTCATGCCTAGTTTAAGTGTGTGTGTGTGTGTGTGTGTGTGTGTATAACCTTACCTGTGCAGGACTCCACTTACTTAGCACCATGTGCAAATTGTGTCTGATACTTGCGTGTGCAGCATTAACCACCAAGGATCAATGGCACAGAGTACATGATGTTGGAACATACCAGCAATGTATATGTTACACTGGACATTTGGAGCTCTGCATGGGTAAGTTTTTATTTTTGGCACCAGATTAAAATCAGGCTTCGTGTGGTTCTGGAGACAACGCTTAACTCTGCGGGCTACCTCTTGGAAGATGTAAAGCAGAAGGTATACTCACTGGGCCCAAAATGGCGCTCAAGGTAGCCAACGATAACAAAATGCAGATTAAAGAAAATCTTGGTTAATACATAACATAAAAATAAGTCCGTAAAAAGCACAATTAAAAACACAACAATAAAAGACATAGCTATCACGCAACTAGTTTGATCCCCCTTCAACAGCAGACCAACTTACATGCTAAAGGCCTGTCTGAATAAAAAAGTATTTGCCTGCTGGCAGAAGGTCATCATAGAGAGAGCCAATCTAGCCTCCCTTTGCAGGAACTTCCAGAGCCTGGGAGCAGCAACTGTGAAGGCCCTCTCGCACCATTCCCACCAGACGTGCTCCAAGAGCACTGGGACCACGAGAAGGGTTCCTCCAAAGATCTTAGACTTTTGCCACTTACAAAAACTACTGCCTGATGGCCGTAAACAGTGGCGAATATCTGTAGCCTTCAACCTCTTCTCCCTACTGTTATTCAGAAATCTGAGCAGCGTCTCTGTCTTTGATTCTACTCTGCTTCAAGAATTGATAACATAGACTTCTGAAGCATTGTCATAGACTTCTGTGAGGGCATCACATCTGTAAACGTCAGCCAGTGTGAGTGCTGTGAGTGGTGTGACTGCAATCATGTTTATAGTATAATTACATCATAATGGAGTCCTTGATTCGTCTTGTGTCTGTATGGAGTATGCTTAACTAGTACTAACTGGTTAATCCAACGTTAGCTACTTTGAAATGACCCAATTAGGAAAATGGAAGTTTTTGGATAACTCAGTTTGGGTAATGGTGACTCTATTGTATTTGTAGACGTAGTACCAGATGGATATAAAAGCATGTGTAAGACTGCAACTTTGATTGTTTTTGTATTTGCTCTTCAAGAAAGCAGATCTGCATGCAATCTAAGAGAACACCTTCTGTTATTGTGTAGACATATAAAAAGGACTTCAAGCAGAGGACATTTATCAATCTGGGGGGCAATCTGGGGGAGTTCTGGGAGGCAAAATATACCACTGTTGAGCGGCAGGCGCTGGCAGAACGCTAGGGGCAGGCCACGCCAACTGCGGGGGACAAGGGATCGATGCTTAATACCTATCCCTTGTCCCGGGCCTGCCCAGAGCCAAGGGATAACTGGGGGATGTGTGGCTCCTCCCCATACCTTGCGTTTGCTGTTGTGCAATGCCAGGTCCGTTACCCAGAAAACATCTCTCATCCATGACTTGATCCTGGATGAGGGTGCGGACCTGGCATGTATTACGGAAACCTGGCTGGACGAGGCCGCTGCTCCAACTCTGGCGGCCTTGTGTCCGGCTGGTTTCTTGTATGCCCAGCAGCCAAGGGTTGGGGGACGGGGAGGGGGAGTGGCTGTTATCTATCGGGAGTCCTTGGTCCTCACCAGACTCCCTCTCCGGGAGACCAAGTTTATTGAGTGCATGTACTGGAGGTTGGGTCCCAAGGGCAGCCTGGGGATTCTGCTCGTGTACCGTCCACCCCGCTGCACGACAGACTCCCTGGCCGAGGTGCTGGAGGCAGGGCCGGATTAAGAGCATTATGGGCCTGGTGCTGAGGATTTTGGTGGGCCTTTTTATGGAAATAAATAAAATGAAGACGCAATTTTATATTAAAACAAATTAAATATTTTAATAACCATTAAAGTGCCAAAACAGAAACATATTGAAAATATTTCTTTTTTTGTAAACAATAAGCTTGTTAACTCAATAAAACCATTCATCACATATCGTTGATGATAAGTACCTCCACGTTTTTTAACCTCTAGGGCAGTCTTCCCCAACCGGGGCCCTTCCAAATGTTTGGGGCCCCAGCTCCCATCTTCCCCAGCCACTGGCCATGCTGCCTGAGGCAAATGAGAACTGTAGTCCAAAATATCCAAGAGGGATATTTGGTGAACTCTGTTCTCTGGGGTTTTTCAAAATAAAACTTAAAATGCCACACAATTCCCCATGAAAGCGCACGTGCACACACACACACACACACACACACACACAGTATTAGCCAAGCACACACACACACACGTACACACACACACACACACACACACACAGAACTCTGTTCTCTGGGGTTTTTCAAAATAAAACTTAAAATGCCACACAATTCCCCATGAAAGCGCACGTGCACACACACACACACACACACACACAGTATTAGCCAAGCAGGTGACATTTTGCAGGCGGCAGGAGGATCAACACCCCCAAAAGGCAGACACATTCACATAAATAGAACATTCACAACAACCATTTTTAAATAAACATAAACCATCTTCCCCAGCCACTGGCCATGCTGCCTGAGGCAAATGAGAACTGTAGTCCAAAATATCCAAGAGGGATATTTGATGAACTCTGTTCTCTGGGGTTTTTCAAAATAAAACTTAAAAAAATGCCACACAATTCCCCATGAAAGCGCACGTGCACACACACACACACACACAGAGTATTAGCCAAGCAGGTGACATTTTGCAGGCGGCAGGAGGATCAACACCCCCAAAAGGCAGACACCCACACCCACAAACACACAGCCCTTACGTTCAGTTTGGCTCACAAAAGAGGGAAAGCCCTTTTACAGAAAAGAAGGAGAAGGAGAAGGAGAACTTGCAGATCAAAAGAGTCAAACTTTTGAACCTTACCTGTGCAGAGGAGGGCCATCAGGACCAGCCGGAGCAAAAACTCAAAAACTCCTGCAGCTCATCAGTAAGGGTCTTCCCAATTTCCCCCAAATTATTTATTAAAAAAAAAAAAAGCAGCCACAACAAAAAGGCAGGAAGCTTTGCTTGACCAAGAATAATTATGTTGTTCTTGTTGCTTTTTTTTTTGTGTGTGTGTTAAACTAGCATTTGGACAATTGAGCTGTGAATCAGAAAGATCTTTTGCTCGAGGCTGGAGAAAGAGGTCCCTTCTAAATCTGAATATTACAGACCCTAGCAAGCCCCCCATGTGCTAGACGTTCTCACAAAGAAATGTAGTAACAGTGATTGAAATGCAAAGATACTGAAATGCTAATTTGAGAACAACAGTTCTTGCTAGGTCTTGCCTCAAGCCTGTAATGCAGATGTGCTTAGAACACCTTTCTAATCTTGAAAAAATCATTAATTATGCTGAATGATAACGATCAGAGCTAACTCCAAAGGGGGGGAAATCGCCGCGTGTCCCTATAATTGCGGGCCGATTATCTGTTAAGGGCCTGGAGCGGCCGCTCCCACAGCCCCTATCTTAATCCGGCCATGGCTGGAGGTGGTCTCTGATGTGCGTGTGTTGTCCCCCAGGCTATTGGTGCTGGGAGACTTCAATGTGCATTCGGGGGCTGTCCTCACGGGGGCACCTCGGGACTTCATGGAGACCATGGCTTCCTGGGAGCTGCACCCTGTATTAACTGGACCTACCCATGTAGCCGGTCATGCACTGGACTTGGTTTTTGTTTCTGGAGAGGGGGGAAATGATCTGGAAATCGGGGGTATATCTGCCACCCCCTTGTCATGGTCAGATCACTATCTGGTGGGGTTGGATTTCTCGATGCCACAACCCCTCTGCAGGGGTGAGGGACCTATTAGGATGGTCCGCCCCAGGCGTCTTATGGATCCGGATGGATTCCTGAACGCGCTTGGGGAATTGGAGCACACAAACGGTAGCTCGGTCGAGACCCTGGTGGACGACTGGAATGCTGCAATCACCAGGGCATTAGACCGAGTTGCTCCGAAGCGCCCTCTTCGCCTAAACAGAGCGCGCGCGGCGCCATGGTTCACTCCGTCGCTGCGTGCTCTGAAACAAGAGGTGAGAAGGCTAGAGCGCCGATGGCGAAATTCCCGCTCCGAAGACAATCAAACACTGGTTAGAGCTGCATCTTCAGCCTACCGGGTGGCGGTGAAGGCAGCAAAAAAGAATTTCTATGCTGCCTCCATTGCGTCTGCGGAGTGCTGCCCCAGGAGGCTGTTCCAAGTGGTCCGGAGTCTGGTCGGTCCAGTCGCTCCGGACTCATTGGAACAGTCTAGAGCCTCCTGTGAGGCTTTAGCGAAGCACTTCGCAGATAAAATCGATCAGATTAGGAGTGGGATATCGTGCGTCGTGGATACAGGGAGTGAGCGGGAGGAGGCCAATGGCAGACCGGTTCTGTGGGATCGGTTTCGGCTTCTTCCTTCTGATGAAGTAGACAAGGTGCTTTCATCTGTGAGGCCGACCACCTGCTTGCTTGATCCTTGCCCGTCCTGGCTCATAATGAGCTGCAGGGAGAGACTGGGTGAGGGGATCAAGGCGGTGGTGAATGCCTCCCTCGAGGAGGCAGTGATGCCATCAGCCCTCAAGGAGGCAGTAATAAGACCGCTTCTAAAGAAGCCCTCCTTGGATCCCCAGGATTTAAACAACTTTCGCCCAGTCTCCAATTTACCATTTCTGGGCAAGGTGATCGAGCGGGTGGTGGGTGCTCAGTTGAAGGCACACTTGGATGAAGCCGATTATTTAGATCCGTGCCAGTCGGGCTTCAGGTCTGGACATGGGACGGAGACAGCCTTGGTCGCCTTGGTGGATGATATGAGGAGGGCTTTGGATAGGGGCGAATGCTCCTTTCTAGTCCTCCTCGATCTCTTGGCGGCTTTTGATACCGTTGACCACGGTATCCTCCTGGACCGCCTGGAGGGGTTGGGCTTGGGAGGCACTGTATTGCCGTGGTTCCGGTCCTTCCTCTCTGGAAGGTACCAGAGGGTAGTTCTCGGGGAGGAGGCTTCGGACCCTCGGCTGCTCACTTGTGGGGTGCCGCAGGGTTCCATCCTCTCCCCGATGTTATTCAACATCTACCTCAAGCCGCTGGGAGCTATCATCAGGAGGTTTGGGGTGCGGTGTCATCAGTATGCGGATGACACGCAGCTCTACCTCTGTTTCAAGTCCTCACCGAGGTTGGCCGTTGAGACCCTGTCCAAGTGCCTGGAGGCAGTGGCTGGCTGGATGGGAAGGAACATGCTGAAGCTGAACCCCGACAAGACCGAGGTACTGCTGGTGGGGGACAAGGGGAGGTTAGGGGATGTTGACCTGGTGCTGAATGGGGTACATCTACCCCTGAAGGACCAGGTCCGCAGCTTGGGGGTCATTCTAGACTCCCAGCTGTCCATGGAGGCTCAGGTGGCAGCTGTGAGCCGGGCAGCGCTGTATCAACTCCATCTGATACGGCAGCTGCGCCCCTACCTTCCTAATCACCTGCTCCCATCAGTGGTTCATGCCTTGGTCTCCTCTCGCCTAGACTACTGTAATGCGCTCTACGTGGGGTTACCCTTGAAGACAGTTCGGAAGCTGCAGCTGGTACAGAACGCGGCGGCTCGCCTGGTTAAAGGCAGCCGCCGGCGGGATCACATCACGCCAGTGATGAAGGATTTGCACTGGCTACCAGTTGCTTGCCGAGCCGAATTCAAGGTGTTGGTTTTGACCTTTAAAACCCTATACGGCTCTGGTCCAGTTTATCTCAAGGAGCGTCTCCAGCAACACCGAGTGGGCCGCTCAACAAGATCTGCCACGGATGGCCTTCTCCTTGTCCCTTCAGCCAGAACAGCTAGACTGGTGGGGACGAGGAAGAGGGCCTTTTCTGTGGCGGCCCCCGTACTGTGGAACTCTCTCCCGAGTGACCTCCGCCAAGCCCCCTCTCTGATGAGCTTCCGTCGCTCATTAAAAACCTGGTTGTTCAGGCGGGAATATGGGGTGGGTTAAGATTTTAAAATTTTTATATTGTTTTAATGTATTTTATTGTATTTATGTATTTTATTGTTGTACATCGCCCAGGGTGGCCGGTTGCCGGCCAGATGGGCGATAAATAAATATTAATAATAAATAAATAAATAAATAAATAATAAATCAATCTTACACTATCATTCCTTCCCCCAAAGAATTGTACTTTGGTGAGGTGCTGAAAATTCTCTATTGGAGATCCTTGGCCTCCAACCCATCCTGAATCACAGAACCACAATCCCCAGGACTCCCTGGAAAGAGAGAATGTATATTATGCCTGGAGTAGTGTAATTATTATTATTTTGGTTTTCCACGTAGCATTCAAAGTGGCTTGCAGCAGTTTAGAACAATCAACGATTTCAAAGGATTGACTTAAAGACAAAGCAGTACACATAAATCATAACAGAGTAATGATCACGCTGAAAAGCAACAATCATAAAATCACAATAGCAGCAGTTAAAAAACAAAAGCATCAAAAATTCCTTAGAACACCAGAATAGTTACACATTAATGGTTTGTTGAAATAGAAACACCATCAATAGTCTCTGAGAGTGAGAGCAAGCGAGAGAGAGCACTTGGCAGATCTGCATCAGAAGGGCATTCCTCAGGTGTGGCACCACCACCAAGACGTCCCTGTCTCATGTCCCTGCCTGTCTGAGCTTATGTGGGGTGGAGACCAGGGTCTTTGACATTGATCTTTAACATTTGAAGAGGTTCATAAGGGATATGCTCTTGTGCTCTTAAGGCAAGGTAGAGCACACAGCCATAGCCATTGAACAAACCAATTGGCCATAGGGCTGATTTTTGTCCAAAAGTGTTAGTTTGAAGTAATTTGCAACAAATGATGTTTTTGCAATCTTATTTTTAAATGATCATAGAGTGATTTAGTGTGTGTGTGTATCAAATCAATTGAATTTAGACTTTGCTTTCACTCCTGCCAGGCTCTACTCTCACCCCTTTCCCTTTCTCCTTCTGCCCAATGCTGCTTGACATTTACCAGAACCCAGTGTGATTTAGTGACCTTGGGCATACTGTGCACTTTAATTTGTCAATTTGGGAAATTAATTTGTGGAAGAATGAGTTGAAGCCAGAGGTCAGGCAGTTGGAGTGCAGACCTGCTGACAGGTTGACTGTCCATGGGGGGCTAATGAGAACACACCCCCAAGTGAACGGAACAAAAGCAGACAGATTACACTGCCCGGTTTGTTGACTGGAATCGATAACATCAGGCAGTTGTGCCCACATTTCTACTGTGATTTCACCCCATGCTGCTAAAGCAGCCGTTCAGAAATAGCCGGTATGGTCGTCTGCCAAGTATACAAGACCACTGGTTTCCGTCAGCTTTCATAAAAATGAAGAATTTCTAGGGTTGTCACCTTTAAACTGGGCAACGTATGAACAATCCAACTGTTCACCGCGCCAGTGGGGCCAAATGTATAGGACATCAAAGGATTTATTGCAACCACAGTAGAGCTATGGATATCCGGTTGCATTGATTTCATACGAAGTTGAAGAACAGGACACTAATGCCTGATGGTCATCATAGTAGCAGACACTGCATCAAAGTAACATGATACTGATGGCAATATAAATTGCCCAATATCAATCTATAATTCATTATTCATGTGAATTTTTCAATTGACCATTAAGATTTCATTTCTTAGGAGAACTCACAAGAACAAAAGCTTTGGACAAACTCTACCCATAATACATTTTTTAGTTATTACAGACAAAATTACCAAAATATGTACAACCCCATAAGTATTATGATGAGTAGCAACTCTGTAAGTGCAACAAATTCTTGGTTTGATATTACTGGCCCGTTCTATCTACAAGTTACATTGCAATGCATGGATTTTGACTGTTTGGGGACCAATACGAACACTCAATCCCTGAGGTGGTGTAATGATCATTCTGTGTTATTTTACCACTTCAGATTTTGTGTAGGACAGGGGTGGGCAGGACAGGGGTGGGCAACTTGTGGCCCTACAACTCCCACGATCCCTCACCATTGGCTATACTGGCTAGGGCTGATGGGAGTTGTAGGCCAAAACCTCAGGAGGACCACTAGTTGCCCAACCCTGGTATAAGGGATTGCTTGCTTGAAAGAGCATCCATGTGAAAAGGATACCCTACTAAAAATCTTACCATTTCAGAGAACTGGCTAGGGAGACGCATTCCCTCTGAAATGGTTGATAGCTGTGGGAGTAACTTGTGGGAGGGTTAAATTCTTCCCAAGGTTGGCACAGGCGCCACCTTAGCTGCAGCCAATCTTTCAAAATTCAGGCAAGGGCCACCACTAAATAAAGCTTGAGTATTAGCAACATGGTGGATTGCAGCCAAAATCTGCAGTCTTTCAACAATTCTTCCACAAAGGCTTTTGAAGTATCTACAGGCACAACCAGATGGTGGCTATTCTGCACTAATCTGTATGTGAATATATGAAAAACATACGAAGTGGCCTTATACCAAGTCAGACCACTGGTCCTTCTAACTCAGTTTTGTCTACTCTGATGGGCAGCATCTCTCTGAGGTCACAGGCAGGAGCCTCTTCCAGTCCTGCTACCTTAGATACTTTTAACTGGAGAAGCCAGGGGAAGACACTTCTGCGCGCAAAGCATGTGCTCTACAACTGAGCTATGGCCCTTCTCCTGTGGGAAGTGGTATAGATGAGTACCCTGGGAAAAACATTTCTGGGTCAATCCAAAAGGTTTTCTTGCCTGAGGCAAAGGACAAGATGGCACCCCCCCCCACTCCATTCCACATACAGAAGTGAACTGAGCCATCAGCCAAATTTTACTTCAACACTGGTGGTAGGACAATATCCTCCACTGCACCTGAAGCCAGCAGGCTAATTTGGGATTGTGGTACACACAGTCCTGTCCTCTAACAGAGCAGAATGGCTAGGCGGGTCAGAAGGACTGGGCAAGGGGCTGCTGCCTGTCACCTAGCATCTGCCACCTGAGTCAGTGACCTCGTTCTGCTTAATGGTAGGACTAGCCTTGCTTCTGTACAAACTCAGAGTGTGATTCCTGCCATGTAGACTGAATGGGCCATACTTGTCTTCCACGTGCTGTCGCTGACATCAGCAGTGCAGACAGACAGGTGACCGTCAGGGGGGATTAGATCACAGATGTATGCAGTCAGGGATTGCCTGTGCATTCTATGCACATCTTAATCCCTTGAGAAAACCTCTGCGCAGGTGCAACCCTAAGGTTTTGTCTGAACATCCGTATGATGCCCACAATGATATCAACACATTTCCTGCAACATGGTTCACAATTTCACAGCCCCTTCTCAGGCTTCCTAGCACACACACAAATTAAAAGAAAATATGATAAGAGCAAATAAGCAAAGACATATACATACATACATACATACATACAAAAACTTTCAAAGGTACAAGCACATTTGTTTGCTGTTATGTGAAACTGGCTGGTAAACAAAAACTCAAGATATATTTCCTAGGAAGAAAAACAGATTGATAGACAGGCATGACTGAATGATGGCTCTTTAGCGTGACGCTACTGGAAGATACTGTGTCCGATTCTTCACTTTTACCTCATATAACCTTCATAGAATGTTTGTGAAGCACTCATCATAATCTTAATTGGAAGAAAACATATGTAGGGGTCCAGTAATTGGAAGTCAGCTATAAACCCCTGCCCAATGATTCCCTGACACTATGGATAAGGGGACCATCCCATTTTTACTACTAATTGTGAAATTGTAATAATTCTGTAGCAATTAAAATAGCCCAAATGTAATGCATGATAGATTGCAAAAAAATTCTAAATGGCATACAACACAAGCCATGCTACTGTATACTTAGGAACAGCTGCTTAGCTTTTTGATGTATTCAGTTATATTCACTGATTTCAAGAAGTATCAGCAGCTGCTGCTGTGGCTCAAATCATATTGCTTTGAAAGACGCTTGAGAATAAGAATTCAAGCCTGGCTTACATAACAGGATTTTGTATGTGCAGCCTCAACACTGGTTTTGTTTCTAAAAGGAAAACTCTCCATTTCTTTTCAGTAGCCATGCCCCAAGCAGTAATTTTCCAACAGAGCCAGAATTCTAGGTATGTGTCAGACATCAGAAGATCTATGCACATTATAATTCTACAGTAAGAAGCCAACGCCAAGAGAAATAGCATGTTCAAGAGTCACCGCTGATTTACGTTTAACAGCCGTTACTAAAATTTTGCCTAATGTAAAATTCAAAGAAAATTGGGGGGTTCCTCTTCATGAGAAACATCCAGCACATTTTGGGGAAAGACCAAAGTATTTAGAAAAGATCAGCGAAATTCCTTACGGGGTTCCACGTATCCCTGGGTTATCGCCAGATTTCATCCTGTAAGACTGACTACCAACCAGTTCTTCTTATTCTACATATGGACAACAAGCACCGAGATGTCAATGATCTCTTTCCTGCCCTCGAGTTCTGGAGAATATCACGATCATTCCATAGCCAGCCGGTTGATCTTAAAACCCTCCCCGTCTTCCAGTGTGTGCAGAGGGATCACTATATTGCTACACTCATTCCATCCATCTGAAACTGACCAGAGGTCAAATAAATATGTATTATTTTAAGAGAAAGCATCCATGCCTTGGTCTTTCTGATCACATACTCCCAGGGGGAGTGGACAATACTGTTCCTCCCACACCCTTGATTTGGGAACGGCAAGAAAATATGCAGGCTCCTTTCGTTTTCTAAAGATTTGGTTTTCGAATTGGTCCCTATGTTGAGTGTTATTCCTGCATTCAGGGTCTATGCTGCTGACAACTTGGGGTGTTGCCAAACTCTCAGCAGCAACCTCGATTGAAGTGGTCTGAACTGCAACTCAAGGTGATATCTACCGGGAAGAGGCTTTCCTCATCAGTCTGCTGGTATGCAACCAAACAACTTCAATCCAGGGTATGCCACAAAGGCAGTGGCACCATTAGGGCAGGGCTTTGTGGCAGAAGTCCAGGGCCTGGCTCAATAGCATGGTAGCAGCGATTCACCTCCTGTCCTCCTTGCCCCCCCTTTTTTACTAAAAGCATTCAGTGTGGCGTAGTGGTTAGAGTGCTGGACTGGGACTCGGGAGATCCGGGTTCTAGTCCCCGCTCGGCCATGAAGCACACAGAGTGACTTTGGGTCAGTCACTGACTCTCAGCCTAACCTACCTCACAGGGTTGTTGTGAGGATAAAATGGAGAGGAGGAGGATTATGTAAGCTGCCTTGGGTTCCTTGCAGGAAAAAAGGCGGGGTATAAATATAATAAATAAATAAATAAATAAATAAAATAAAATTCATGCCCCGCCACCACTTGGCTTGGAGATAAGGCATGGGAGTGGGGGGTGTGCTGCCAGTTCTTCAATCCAAATCCCCCCCCAATATTGTCCCTGTATGTTTTCCCCTCTGTGTCCAATAGCAGTGTGCGTGGGTGTGTAGCCACAGGGAATTCTGAATTTAATTGGAGCAGCAGCATGGAGGAGAGAGGGTGTTTGATCTTTCCCCCGAACTTTGTTTTTTCCAATCAAAATAATCTTTCCTTCCCCAGCTGCTCTCCTATCCACTGGTGGAAAGAAACTGGTTCCACGGGGGGGGGGGGGGGGGGAGAACAGCTTTGGGAGGACAACTTTTTTCAAAAGGCCAGTGGGCGAAAGGGTTAAGCATCTGCCACAATTACTCCTTTCAGATTCAGAGTCCTCTACACTGCCATTAAAGGGTTTTTTAAGTGTCATATCTCATTTGGCCCTTAGTTTTTTTTTGAGTGTCTCAGATTGTGAAGTATGGATATGAAGTCATACTTATGTGGGAGGAAGCCCCATTGATGGTAATGGAATTTCCCTTTGAGCAAAACACACTTAGGATTGCACTGCACAATTATTTTAAAGTTGTGTGTTTACACAGAAATAGAAAGGTCAGCAGGAAGGAGGAAGGGCTGGAAAAGAGCAGCAGAACTAAAGCATGGGATTTGATCTTAGGTTTTGTGGAATAGCATTTTGAGTCACTAGTGACTTTTTTTAGACTAGGGTTTAACATCGGAAGTGCACTAGGACCTAGAGGAAACTGTTCTGAGCATCCACCCTTTACTTTCCTCCAGAAAGAAAAATATTATCCACGGAAACAGAAATATACAAAGGCACAAAAGCTGGTCTGGGCTAAAGATAAACCACAACATAATGACTTTTTCCCTATAAAAAGGAAAGCATTAAGAAATATGATTAAACTGTTCTTCTAAGCAAGAAATTCTGTACACAAGATTCGGGCCGTTGTGTTTTGGTTTAATCACAAGGCTCATGAAGCCAATCCGTAATCATAATGCATCTTATGACTCTTAATTACTTCTGTACTTCCTTGCTATGGCTTCTGTATACTGTTTCCTCCCAAGGCTCAGATTTTTTACATCACATTTTAGCAAGTAATTGCTCAAAGCAAGGCTGCATTCATAAAATATCCATTACCCAGCCATGCTTGATGCTTTCTGAATTAAATGGGGGGGGGGGAGCATTGCCTTATGGGGATTTATTGCTGTCATAAATATAAAAGTAAACATGTTCCCTTTCGTTTCCTTCCAGGTTTAGTAGACAGAGTGGAAAGGGAGATTTCCCCTCTTCTTTCTTATAACATTAGAACTCAGGGCCACACAATGGGTTGGATCCAGGCTTAGTCATACTCAGAGTCGACCCATTGAAATCAACGAGACTGTTAGTCCGGAATAACTGAATTCCAATGGCTTTCAATGGGTCTACTCTAAGTACGACTAAGTCTGGATACAACCCATTGAAATCGATTGGCAGTAGATTCAGGATTAAAAGAGAAGAAGAAAGCACTTCACATAGCACATCATTAGCTTATGGAATTCACTGCCACAAGGTGTAGTGTCAACCACTAGCTTAGACTAAGCCAGGGGTTCAGAAACTCAGCCCCGAGGGCCAAATCTGGCCCGCCTGGGATCCCAATCCAGCCTTCCAGGGCTCCTCAAATGTCCATGTCCCCTTTCCTTTTTCCCGACTACTGTTTGGTGGTTGCCTGGCTTCTTGTGCATTATATCCCCCATTCTAAAAGGCTGAAATGTCTCTCCTCAAGCTTAGTTACTGGCAGTAAGAGCTTTAAGTTAAAATATGCTGGTATTTTTGATCTCACCCCTTTTGCCATTGGCCCCACCCAGCACTGGAACGTGGCCCTCAAGAGCCTCTCCAAAATGGAATTTAGCCCTCCGGTTGAAAGAGGTTCAACATCCCTGGACTAAGCCTTTTAAAAAGGCTCATACAATTAATTGAGGATATGACTGTCAAAAGATATTAGCAATGAGAGCTAAATGGAACACGTAAAAATTACATTCCTGACTTTAAAATATTTGGAGACAGCTAAAGGGACTTGTTCAAGCTCAGGCTAGTCACTTCAACAAAGTAAGCTATCCAACCAGGGCTGGCCCAAGATGCTTTGCTGCCTGGAGCGGAATGGCATGCCCCCCCCCACCAAGTCAAGGTGCATAGTATCCAAGGCCGCCCAAGTTATTTTGGCACCTGAGGTAGAAAAATCCCCCTTTTCCTCCTCCTGGGATTAGAAGTACAATAACAAGGAATTAAATAACTAACAATTTGTTGCCATTTCATGACACCCAAAATCAACTGCTTCATGCAGCTGCCTAGCTCTGCTTAACGGTAGGACCAGCCCTGCGCTGATTTTATGATGAGTGGTGCAAGTATTGGTAGCTTTTCCTGTTAGCGCCTGGAATCTAGGGTTGTGTGTAGGATTGCCCTCTGTTTTTGTTTTAAATGCCTTGCCCTGTTTCTTGTTTGTTCTTTAAGGCTTTTTTTTTTCTTTTTTAAACATGCTAAATTGTGTAAAAAAATTGTTCCTTTTCTTGAAAGCTTCTACTCCTTCCCCTCCACAAGACAAACATTTCAAGGTATGGCTGATTGGGGGATACTGGGAGTTGTAGTCTAACACATCTGGAGGGCACCAGGTGGAGAAGGCTGCTTTGAAAGATGTTAAACTTAAAACGATGAGGATGAGGGTATCGTGACTACAATTTTGCTACAGTCAAATGGACAGGGTGCAGGCAGCCCACTGATGTGTGCACATATCTCTGGATGTGAGTGATTCATTATATTTTAGAAATCTCATTATTTCAGAATCATGAAATTCGATGGCATCTGCCTTATGATAGTTAAGTACAAAGTCAAAGCTTGAGTTGGAAAGCCATGGGTCTGCAATCAAAAGGGGGTAGAAACTGCAGGACTTCCTGATTCTCACATGGGTCAGCGGCAGCAGAGTGCTCTGGGAACAGCTTCTCTTGTGGGATTTTGTCGCTTTCACTTCCTGTCTTTGCTGAAACTTGGGAGACAGGCTAAATTAATACAATGAAATAATAAATGAACTCTTGTGAACCACCACTGTTACCTAAAAAGAAAATCAACTGAAGTTAATTAGGATCACCGCCATCCATTTATGTCTGTAAATAACTTTGCTTTTTAAATATGTATATTTAATTTGCATTTAAATGTAACTTTTACTAAGAGAATAATGTTCACTACGTTTAGGGCTCATGCATTCATGAAATGTGTGAGGGGGGTGGGATTGCATCTGCTGGCCATGTCCCCAAACACTGATGTGCATGGTGGCCACACACCCCTTCTGGCAGCTGCACATACAGCATTGAGGAGAAGGGGCTCTATACTCAGAGAGCTCTATGCGTGTAGGTGTCTCCCTCGGGATCAGGAACTGTAGGCCTGGACCAATCATGGTTCCCGATAGCGAGGAAGGCAGACCTACACTGCATGTACAGACAGGTGCAGGTGGGCAGCAGGGCATTTTCTCATCAACTAGAGGGCAATGTGTCCTACTTTGCACAGTAGATGGTCCTCTGTTTGAAGGGAAGGGCTGCCAGAGATCTGTCCTCTATTTGAAGGGCTGTTTGGTCCAAGCCCGGTTTAAAGATAAAAAGCCGTCAGAAGGGGTAGCTGGCGGGGGGTCCTTGAAGCTGCCCATCAACAGGTAACACCTGGACAGCTGCAGACTGAGCAGGAACATGGGCCATCTGGTCACTATGCTGCTGAGCTGCATTTTCCTTCTATCGCAATGCTAATCGTTATTCCTAACTTTGCACCAATACATATAAATTAGCACATGCAAATTTTATGTAGTCTGTGCCCTCTTTTGTCCTCTTTTTGGGTGATGCCTTCCCTAGTCCTTGGTGATGTGGCCGCCCTATCATTAACGCCAAATCCGTGGCCATTGGGGGCGGGGTGTCATGGTCAATGGGCATGCCAGCATTTGCGGATGAGGCCAGCAGGGATGATTCCGCTCCCCCTTAATGTATGGGAATGCAGGAGGGGGTCATTAGAACCCCCCCCCCGTGTTGTTATTGTTGCTGGTTAAGGATCATCAACGGCAGGGCCTAGGGTGAAATCCAGCCTCCGAGGAGTAGCAGCTGGCGCTTCAGTGCCAACCTGGAGGCATGGGGAATCGTAGGGTGGCCAGGTGTCCTCTTTGACAGAGGGCTCTCCTCTGTTTGAAGGTGTCCTCTGTTTGTAGGGCTGTCCTGTCCAATTCCTGTTGAAAGATAATGAACCTTAAGAACTGTTGCCCATTTACAGTTAGCACCTGGACAGCAACCTGGTCACAGTCTTCCATACTAGGGTGAGATGCACTGCATTTACATGTGTATTGGTGAGATAATGAAGAGTCAGACACAAGTATATATGGTTTAAAATCAGGGCCACATTTATTGAATTAAAGGTCTGAGAAGGGTGAAGTGCAGTACTAATCTACTCCTGGCCACTGGCCGGGAAAAACCAAGATTTGAGTGAAGCCATCCTAACCAAATCAGAGGCAGGTTGCCCCGCCACCGTCCAGTTGCACTCAAGACCGGTGCAAGGCAGTTTGGTGCCCTAGGCAAGATCAGATATTTAGCGCCCCCCCCTTCCCACTTGAGAGCGCTGTATTTTTTTTCAAGGCGTTTCTGGCGCCCTCTTTAGCCCTGCACCCTAGGCGGCTGCCTAGTTGGCCTAATGGTAGCACTGGCCCTGGTTGCACTCCATGTGGAGCTGGAGGGCCTTACTAGTGTCGCCTCCCATTGGCGCCATGAGGCCAAAACAACGAAAGAGGCCAAGGGCGGGGAGACAGGGTCTTAAGAGAGGCTCCCATCTCCCCGCCCCGCTGCAGCCCATTGGCTCATCAGCCGGCATGGCCAGGTGGGTCTCTGGCTCCCCATCCCCCCCCACGTGGAAACTTCTCCCCGACCCCAGAAGGCGGGGCCGGGGGAAGCCCATTCTATTTAAGTTAAAATAATTCTTTCTAAAGGTGTGCTCTTTTGTCCTCTTTTTTTGGTGATGCATGTTCTCTTTTTTTGGCAATTTGCAAGGTACCATCCTAGAGGAATGAGTAGGCTGGCAGATGCAATAATAGTACTTGCAAGCAGTACTTTGAGAGCGAGGCTGGCCCTCTACCTTCTGTCCTCTGCAAATAGTGGGCTTCTAGTAAAACGAGTTGCTAACCAGGGCTTTGGACTGAGCACTAGGGCTTGACCATGCTGACAATGGAGATATTCCATTTTTTTAAAAACAGGTTTCCTCCCATTTGCAAATTCTGCAATGACAGGGAGACTGCAAATAATCCCCCAGCAGACAGATGCCTTTACACCAGACTCCCCAGAGACTGCTGAAGGATGACAGGGGGACAAGACTGATGCCATCTTCTCCGACCACCCATTTGCAACAGCTGGGCAGTTGCAGGAGGCAGTTCACCCCTGCAAAGATCCTCTTTTCAGTGCAAAACCCCTCCAAAATTAATGTTCAGTACAAATTATTAGTTTTGCATTTTGAAGAGGCTCTTGCTGAGACAACTGAAAGTCTCTTTCAAATGCAAGAGCCCCGTAGATACTCACGGCAAGTATGCAGTCTTTCCTAGTGTGAATGTCTTGCAGAAACCCCCCAGTCTAGTTTCCAACAGCTCTAAAGATTTAAGAACCACGGGCCAAAAATCATGAGAGATTTCTTTTTTCCAGCTTGCATTTACCCGTAGACAAAACATGGGCAGAAAAGCAACTGTGATCACCTGACCACAGAATTAGTTTTTCAGTGTCTGGTTTGCTTTGGTTTAGGTCTACAGGGGCTGGGGAAAGGGTGTAAGGTATGATGGATGATACTTAATGAATGGAGGTAGCTCTGATGGCGGATGGGCTGTAGCACGAGACAGCACTAGCTTGGAGGCAGCCTGGTTCGATGCCACTTTATTAAAAGGAGGAAGGCACAAGAACAAAATGATGATCATTTCAAATGCATCAGGCACATTAAATGTAGGCATGAATTAACTGGTTTGGGTAAAAATTAGAAATCATCTCCCTACACATTGTTGCCCTAATCCATGCATTCACCCAAGACTTGAGACAAGCAAGTCAGCAACCAGGATACCTACGTGAAGAGTTTGGGATCCACCTCTTTTCCCTATGTAGAAGTGGTGTGTTCAGAGAACCACACCTGATAATGCAGGGGTGGGGCCCCCAAATCCGGCCCTCCTGGAGTCCCACTGAGGCACTCTGCGGCTCTCCAGAAGGTTGTACTATGTTCCCCTGGCCCCACCCCCTTTCCCCCAACCACACATTTTTGGGTGGTTTCCCAGTTTTTGTGCAGTTTCCCCCCCATTCTAAAAGGTTGAAATGCCTCTCCTAAGGCTTAGCTACTGGCAATCACAGCTTTAAGCTATAATGTGCTGGTATTTATTTATTTATTTATTTATTGCCTCTGCCCCTGCTCCCTTTGCCTTCTGTCCTGCCCAACACGGGAATGTGGCCCCCGAGAGCTTCTCCGAAACTGATTTCAGCCCTTAGGCTGAAAGGGGTTCCCCACCCCTGTGCTAATGGGACCAAGTGGACATAAAAGTGATCGACCCACCAAACCTGCCTGGTTTTAGGGGTTGGGGGAGGAATGCATATATTGTATATATGGGTGTAGGTCCAGGGAAGTGTTGAGATTGGGCTAGCTCAGGAAGTAACGGTTGGGGAAGGCAACCTGGATGGATTCACTATCCTTTTAGAATTACTGAGGAAGGACCAGGCTATAACAATGAGGGAACACGGGGCTCCCTAATCTATGCTTCCCTCGTAATGATATTGCAGCTGGTGCTAAGCTAAGTGGGGGCACCACCAGCAGGGGGGAAATTGGCAGACAGGAAGAGGATGCTTAACCCTTCGCCCACCCACCAGTTGTCTCCTGGGAATGCCTATCCCCCATCAGTTTTCTCTTTTCTTCTTCTCCCAGCTGGGTTCCGAAGCTGGAAGTGAGCCCGACAGATGAGGAAACCTGCGCAGGAAGGTATTTGCGGGGGAGAAATTGTGGGTGTGGAGGCCTCGAGACCGGGCTTGTTAGTCTTGAAGGTCTATACCGATTGTGCCTAGGGAAAAAAACATTGTGTGTATTGGCAGCTGAACTCTGATGAGTAGACTAAACACTGCGGAGGGGTGTTGCACAGCACAGCGGCATGGCCAGTGTTTTGCCCGGGAGTAGTACTGCATTAAGTAGGGCAGCAGCCCAGAGAGTAAGCCAGCCTAGTCAAATTAAAGTAGAGAATGGAACATTGGCAGTCTGAGGAATTCAAGCACTCTGGAGGGTGGGACTAGATGTTACATTGGCAAATGTGTATTCTGAACTTCCCGTTTGTTGAGATGGGAAGAATGTGGAGGAGAGGAGGTGGGCGTGGGCAACCCCTTTTGGGCCCACTGACACTCCCCTGCAGATGCACCCCTGTTTTCCCCCCATCTTGGGTCATTTCCAGTTTCTGAGGGAAGGAAGGACTGTAGCTCAGTGGTAGAGTGCAAGCTTTGCGTGCAAAAGGTTCCACGTTCCGTACCCAGCAGCATCTTCTCCAGGTAGGGCTAGGAAAGACTCCTGCCTAAAACCCTGGTGGTTCTACTTTAGCACAGCGGATTTTATTCCTCTGCCCTCTTTTTACAGTTGGTTTAGTACTGCTGAGTATTTTTTTTATTGCTCTGCTCTGTTCTTAAGTGATACATTTTGGTCTGTTTTCTTTTTATTTGTTGCCTTTTCTTGTATGCTTCTTGAAATTTAATTTTTTTTGCTCTCCATGGTAAGCTGCCTAGAGATTAGAGAGAGATGATGATGACGATGATGACGATGATGACGATAATGATTCGACCTAAAATTAACCTAAAGAAACCCATAAATATTGACATGGATTTAAGTGATGGGGAAAATGAGATCTGTTAAATTTCTGTGTTGGGCTGCTGTCAAAATTAAGCACTGGAGCAGGCCAGAGAAACACACACCCTGTGTGCAGTAGTATTCTACATTCACAGGTTTATGTCTCTCTTTTTGCTTAAAGTCTAACAGCATAATCTTAACCACCACCCCCCGCCATGCTGAGGGTTGGGGTGGGAGGTTTGGGATGGTATGTTAGTGCCTCTTCGGGGGCTCCACCATGGAGGTAGCCCCCGCTGTGCCCAGGCAGGCAGTTAGGCAGTTAGGCAGGCAGCCAGCTGCCACTTTGGGTTCTCCTGTTGACAGAAAGCCCTGAAATGGGAGCTCCCTTCCACGGACAGGGAGGAGCAGATCCAAAGCCGCTACGTTCCCCCAGATGGGTCAACAGTTGGGTCATTTGGAAAGACCTTGGTCTGTTTGGGTAAAACAACCCCCTGTACCACATTATTCTACCCAGTTTCCTGTGAACTGGCATGGATCTGGAGGAGGTAGTAAATCCACCTCATCCCCCCCCTTAGGATTGCTCTGCCCAGCTGCAATCCTATGCCCACTTACCTGAGAGTAAGCCAAATCTAAATCAGTGAGATTTTCTTCTGTGTATGATTGCACTGTGATACATACAGCCTCTGTCTCACCAAAGTGCTTCTGTGGCTAGCCTGTTGCCTTAAGTGACTGAAATCCATAGCAAAATTATGGAATTTGGTTTAAAGTTTTGTTTTGAAGCACAGGTTTCGAGAGCCACTGTGGTGTAGTGGTTAGAGCAGGGCTCTCCAACCTTGGGTCCCCACATGTTGCTGGACTAAAGCTCCCAGAATTCCTTGCCATTAGCCATGCTGGCTGGGTATGCTGGGAGCTGTAGGCCAGCAACATCTGGGGACCCAAGGTTGGAGAGCCCTGGGTTAGAGTGTTGGACTGGGACCCAGGTTCTAGTCCCCAGTCAGCTATGAAGCTCACAGAGTGACTTTGGGCCAGTCACTGACTCTCAGTTGTTGTGAGGATAAAATGGAGAGGAGGATTATGTACGCTGCCTTGGGCTCCTTGGAGGAAAAGGCAGGATATATAACAAAGAAATAAAATACATTTCAAATTACAAAACTGGAAATAGGGCATGTACATTCAAAATGTGAGATTGCAGATGTCCCCTAAATTGATGCTGATTCATTCACTCATTTTCACTGACTTTGATCCAGAGTTCTTGTGAGCAGAATTCTATTTATGGAATGCTCCCACTGGCGGAATAGGGCTGGGGAGAGGAGCTGTTCTCTTTCCCCCTGTGCTCCCTGAAAAGCTGTTCTGGAAAACTGGGGGACCCTAGTGGAAGCTTCCACTGGATCTCAGCCCCTTCTGTTTGTGCAATGGCAATTCCGGATCCAACCCTCTGTCTCATGCTGTTTCTCTCATCATCATCATCATCATCATCATCATCATCATCATCATCATCATCATCTCTCTTTTTTTTCAGCAAAGAAACACATTCGGTGCTCAGATCAAGAACCACATGATATTCAAGAGATGTGAATTACTGGTGGAACATGTTCTAACTGGTAACGCTAGCAACAAGCAGCCAGCAGAAATCAAGGGGAAATTCTCACCTGTTTTTACCCTATCCTCCATAATCTGTGTTGCTTATCTCTGCATGTTTGTATGTGTTTGTGTCTGTGTCTACATGAGCCCCAAGCAGCCTAAATTGTCTGATTAATCTCCATATGCCAAGATCCTGTTTGTGCTCAGGGTACCGGCAACTGAGCCTTTTCATCTTAAGGAAGTAGTTCATCGTCTGCTCCTAAAATAACCCCGGCAGGAATTGGACTGTATTTTTAGGATACAGGATGGGCCATGGACATGCCTTGTGCCTTCTGCATGGCTTGTTGGCTTCCTTTTGCTCTACAAAGCTTTGGTAAGTGGGTCAGAGAAAAGACATCAACAACTATTATCTAAAATGAGGTGTCACCTAAAGGTTACACCTCCCACTGTTACAAATATCCTGCATCTTTGTCACCTGCGATATACTGCTAAGCAACCATTGATTCCAATCGCATTTTTGCTTGATCCGTTCACATAAAACCTCTGTATAATTTTTTAAAATATATAGATAGAGTTTAATGTTAAATATATATATTAAGAGAGCAACCCTATGGCTCCAAGACAGTGTCTGAGGGGCCATGAGATACTGGGGTCCCAATCTGGCCTTTCGGGGTCCCTCAGATGGTCACATCCCTTTCCCCTGGCCTCACCCCCTTTCCCCCAACCACCAATCAATTGGTGGTTTCCCAATGTTTGTGCAGTTCCCCTCCCCCCTTTCTAAAAGGTTGAAATGCCTCTCCTAAGGCTTAGGTACTGGCAGCAAGAGCTTTAAGCTAAAATAACCAACCATAAAACATTTGATTCACACCATTAGAGGTCCAGTATTAATAGTAATATTGTAAACCTTTCTGACCCTTAACGTTACACTGAATGTAGATCCACCCAAGCAAAAGGCAAGAATGAATCCATCAGATCACCCTGGAAAACAGCCTAACAATGGATATAACAAATGTTCCCTATCTCCTTCATAGTAGCTACAATAAAATGACATATGGGAAATAGATTCAGTCTCCCCAGAATTACAAGGGCATAATCTTAGTTCAGGTGTGTTTGTTTGGTTTTATTCCCCCTTCTCCCTCTTCTACTAATATTGTTCCTGCTGCAACATGTTCATGCTTCATCTAAATCCAAAGAAAGAATGTTTTTTTTACTCAGGACAATTGTTTTATTTATTTGCAGATTTGATTGATTAATGCCAGTCTTCCACATCCTGGTGCCCTCTGGATCTGTTGGACTACACCTCCCATAATCCCCAGCCAGCACAACCAGAGGTCAGGGATGAAGGGAGTTGTGGTTTGACATACTTGGAGGGCACCAGGTTGGGGAAGGCTGGATTAATTGATAAAAAAAACTCATAAAGTGATCGACTAATATTCCTTCAACCGGGTGACAATCTTGCATCCCTCAGTCATTTTTTTTAAATTGACAAACCGAGATGACAGATGGAGGCAGGAAATAGTGTCCCCTCTGGAATGTTCAATCAGGACAGGCAAGCAGGCAGGCAGGCAGGCAGGAAAACTGACAGAACTGGTCAAGGAATTTGCGGACCACAGTAGGATCATAGAAAGACAGGGCCCACAAAGACAAAAGATCCAAAGGGGCCATGCAGTTTTCCAGATGATGACCCTGTGAAACAAAGGGGACAGGAGATTCATGGAAAAGTTTCCTGATAGTTGTTTGTTTAATTATTTATTTATTTTACATGAAAAGCAGCACCGGGAGGCTGCCAGTTTGAGCAGAGGAATGGCTGGAGGAGGATCTGCTTAACCCTTTCCCTTCTGACCATTTCCCCTCTCCAAAGCTGCTTTTCCACCACAGGGGAGAAATACAGATACAGTCATGCCTTGGATTGAAAGCATAATTCGTTCCGGAAACGTGCTTGTAATCCAAAACACTCTTATATCAAAACGAAATCCCCCCCAAAAAAATTGTACACAGATTTTTAATTTAAGCCATACTACAGTACTTGTATTGCAAGACGTCGCTTGTATATCAAGTAAAAAAAAATTAAATAAATATTTTAAAATTTGTCTTGCAAAACGCTCTCAAACCAAGTTACTTGCAATCCAAGGTATTACTGTACTTGTATCTTTCTAATTAAATTATCATGGTGTGTCCCACTGGTGATACACAGAGAAGCACTCATGGGAAAAACAACAATCCTCCCTAGAGTAATAGTAGCAATGGTGGCAGGGGAAAGGGATGGACGGTTGCTCAGAGGAGGAGGGCTGCCCAATGTGCCCTCCTCCTCTAACTCAGCTATGGCTACTTCAGGCCACATGCTGAAGCTAAGCAGGTATGAGCCGGGTCAGTGTTTGGATGGGTGACTGCCTGGGCTGCCCACACCTGTTCTCCTGTACTGAGCAGGGGGTTGGACTCGATGGCCTTATAGATAGGCCCCTTCCAACTCTTCTCTTCTCTTCTATTCTAATGCGTGGTGATACAACATTGGCTTGTATCCAATGTTAGTCCTACTTAGAGTAGACCCACTGAAATGAATAGGACTTGTTAGACTAACATTGGCTACTACCTAGGGAGGTGGTGGGCTCTCCCACTCTGGAGGCATTCAAGGTGCAGCTGGACAGCCATCTGTCAGGGATGCTTTGGCCTGGATTCCTGCATTGAGCAGGGGGTTGGACTTGATGGTCTTGTAGGCCCCTTCCAACTCTACTTTTCTATGATTCTATTATTCTAACCCACTATGTGCAATTGGTACCACAGAACTAAGATAACACTAGCATAGTGTTCATGAAATACAACCAGTTTCTTTTCTTATCACTGGAAGCTCTCTCATTCAGTAGAGCAAACTAAAAGATACCAGTGCAAGATACCATCCTGTCAGCTGGGTGGAAAACACTGCATGCACAGCCCCTTTCTCAGGCTGTTTCAGTATTTGTTTTCTGGTTTCTATCGAAGACTCGAATCAGGAAGTGCAGAACTCTGGGAAAGGGTTATAAAAAGAAAGACATTCAGTAATTCCTCTTCGGGGTTAAAATTAGGCCTCTCCATTTCAAATCCAAGGCATCCATTTGGGCCTATTCTCGTTTTATTCCTGCACGTTCACATATAATTTGCTATTTCGGGGAGGGAATGTGTCCTTCATGGTAAAACATAGTTCAGGATCGGGAGGAGACTTTGCTGCTATCAGTTTCCCTTGGACTCTTATGCTGCTTTATTCATTCAGATGAAAATGACCAAACATTTCTGCTTCAGTTTCTGTAATCTTCAAATGAAGATAATATTAATTTATCCTCCCCCAACTGCAAAAAAAAAAAAAAGAAAGAAAAAAGAAAAGAAAAGAAAAAATGCCACAAGTTTTGGCTAAAGATTATCATTTTCATACAAAGTAGAACATAGATTTCCATCCTATATTTTGTCACGAATGCATGAATAAGATTACCATGTGCTTGGGAGCCCGCCCTTTACATTGCTTTAGGATGTGGTTGATTGATGAGCAGTAAGGGGGGGGGGGGGAGTGGCAGCCATTTATTCTCATCAGAGAAAAGAAAAGATATGCCCTGGAGAACTGCTGGAGAAAAACACAAAACAAAATAAATACCCAAGGCAGATACTAACTTACTTTCCTGGCTATGGCTACAGAGACAAAATGCTCTGTTGAAAGCATAAAATTCTTTACAAATAAAGTGTCATGAACCAGCCAAAGCTGAGTACTTTTCAGTCCGACGGATTCCAGTTCAATTCTCAGGCTCGACTAGATTGTGCCCATAGCATGCACATGCTTCCAGTATGCAGCTAGCGCATCCACGCACACGAGCTTAGCTTTCCAGGTGAGGGAACACACAATCATATTGTAGCAATCGAATAACTGATCCTGAAGAACACTTAGCAACCCCTCTATTGGTCCCATTTTATCGATGAGAACTGCAACCAAGAGATAGTGATGTGCCCAAAGTACCCAGGAGTTCTTGGCTCAGCTGCAATCTGAACTCAAGTCTAGCAGTGTATCAGTTTTGGGAATTTTGAAGCCTTGTGGGAAAATCGGTGGAGAGGTAGAAAACGGGACAATTGGAGTGAAACTGAAATATATGCTGCCATACTTCCTTATCAAACTTAAACTAACTTTACTACATGACATGCATCATGTACATGACATGCATCATCACTAATTTCTGCACATGAAATTGTACTTTATGGTATGAAATATGAAAGTATGAATACTTTCCTTTTATTAAAGCAGCAATTATAAATATACCCAATGCTAGAAATGCAACCTGCTGCACCACAAGGCTATGCTACATGAGTATATATAAAATTTACCAGTTGGCAAAGCAGGAAAAAAATTAAATCAAAGCTGAGAATAGAAACATTACTGTCAACTAAAGGAAGGTTTTTAATTATCTATACTTCAAAACAATAAGTGGAGCTCAGCATTATCATGCAGAAACAGAAGCAACTCATATTTTTAGAGAAAAGGCTCAGAAAATAAACATCCCAGTAATGTAATTAGGAAGTAGCAATAAATTTGGCTAGTCAGTTTATCTTTATAACAATGTTGGAATCTTTATTTTTGATCATTATCATACACTGGGATAGGCAGAAGGTAGATATGGATCTATTGGTAGTTCTCTAGATGATTTGCAATAGATCAGCAAAGAATTCTTACTGCCAGTTATTTAACAATAGCAATGAAAATGATTGCTATCCCATTGTACTGCAGACATGAAGAAAGCTTGGGGTAACCAGGAGTGGATTTTTGTGCAGAAGGCCTGTGAACTCCTTTAAGTTCTGGGACTCAAAATGGTGTAGAGGTGAGAGTGTTGGACTGGGACTCAGGAGATCCGGGTTCTAGTCCCCGCTCAGCCATTAAACTCACTGGGTGACTTTGGGCCAGTCACAGACTCTCAGCCTAACCTACCTCACAGGGTTGTTATGAGGATAAAATGGAGAGGAGGAGGATCATGTAAGCCGCCTTGGGTTCCTTGCAAGAAAAAAAGGCGGGATATAAATATAATAAATAAATAAATAAATAAATAAATTCCTGGGTTGCTTCCAGACATGACTTTTATTGTGCAATCATCCTGCCTCATTCAAGGAATTTTACATGGGGTTCAAACGACATTGACCTGGTTCACACGACATGGCACAGCTCATTATTTAACTCATTATGAGCTGCAGCGGTTGCCAGTTTGCGTATCCAACCCTTGCTCAAGGGTTGCTGTCTTTTGTAAACCAGGCAAGCATGGGTTATGCAAGGGTAAACAACTCTCGCATAACCCATGGTCTGTTCTAGAGTCATGCGAGAGTTGTTTAACTCTCACATAACCCACTCCTGCTGGGCTCACACAACACGACAACCCCCAAATGGGGGGTTGGATATGCAAAATGGCGGCTGCATGTACGTACCCCACACATGCTGCAACCTGACCATGGGTTAAATAACCCACAGTGGGCTGTCATGTCGTGTGAACCTGCTAGTTCTTCCAGCTTTTTAAAAGACTGCTTTAAAAAGTATTGCATTCATCATTCTGTAAAATAAAATATTGCTTAAGGTTGTTCCCTACCAGCCAGGATATTATGGCTTGGTTTGAAGTTGGTTTAATATTTTGGCTGGCTCCAAAGATGTTAACCATAGTTTCCCAGTTCAGATGAAACTGGAAACTATACTTAATGGATAACATCCTGGTTTGTTTGCTCTCACCATGAAGGGAGTATATGTGGCCAAAAGGCTCATTAAGTTGAGATGAAATTGTTTGAACTCACTCACTGAGTTTGACCCTCAGAAACAGGCCAGAGATATATCCCTAGGAATGTGGAAAGCACATGCAGAAATTATGTTCCCCAAGCAAAACAAAATCAGGACTCTTGTGTAGAGCTGGATGGGATGTTTTCACTTTCAGATTGCTCACACAGATAAATGCAGTTGTGCTCTCTTCCCCAAGGTGATATGAGCACTGATTCATTTGAACGAATAAAATGGCTTAACTCTCTGATTATTTACATAGCAGTGGATTGACAAGGAAAGCATGCTGCCAAATCCTTTATGAAGAATGCTGGCAACCAAGCTATTGTCATTGTTAATGGAATGTCAGAAGAAGAATTTCCGTCTACTTGTTGCTGTTGCTGGGTATTATTTGCACCATGGAAGCAGCTAGTTATTCTTGATCCCACTGTATAAGCCACTGTGTATATGAAAGAGCAGGCCTACAAACAGAGGAAGCTGTGGGCAACTGAATTTTCTTCATCTTCTTTCACTACCCTAATACTGTTAAGCTCCATCGTTGTCAAAGTTGTCATGTACAAGGTTAAAGCTGAATATATTTCTTGAAAGGTTTTGCCTTCCAGAAAACATCCCTTAAAACAGGGGTGTTGAACTACTTTCAGCCTGAGGGCCAAATTCCATTTTGGAGAAGCAATCTGGGGCCACATTCCAGTGGTGGGCACAGCAGCGGACAAAAGGGGTGGAGCCAAAATACCAAGAATGCCAGCCTTTTGGAATACCAGCATTTGAATTCCCTTCAAATAGAAGACTGTCCTTTGTAAAAGAAGATATATGGGCCACCCTGCCCAATAGACTATCCAGGTGCTAAGAGCTGATGGGCAACTTCAAGGACCCTGCTGTGCCTTCTGAAGATTTTTGATCTTTAAACAGGACATGGACTGGACAGCCCTTCAAAAAGAGGACACTTTCAAATAAAATACAGTCCTCTGTAAAATAGGACACAAGGCCACCCTTCCTTACTTGGAACACAGTGCACAGGGAAGGAAGGCTTATCTCTTCCTTCCATGATCAAAAGGAGCCCCGTCTCACCTGGTGCAGCCAGAATGCTGAGATAAAAAGTCCCCATTGGCCACTCATGAAAAGTAAGAGTGTAATGCCAACCAGGCCTGTAGGGGAGAAATCACCCAGAAGGGATCAGCACATGGAGCTCTCTAATGTCCCTGGCCACACAGCTTTGTGGAGAGATCCCACCTTCTCTCACAGGCTTATGCTCGCTGGGCTAGGAAGTTGGGAGGAAAGGGAAGAAGGCTTAATATATTTTTTTTTAAATTTAAAACCACCTGCAGGCTTTTTTTTTTTTTTTTTTTAAATACAAGCTCAGACATTAATCTTCTGTGATTGTTTGACAATTAAGTTGTGGTGATTCATGACGCTATGCTAGTTTTCTGGTCAGCTGTGTGTGGTAGCAGGAAATATTTTTGGAAGGGTGCCCACTACTTTATCTTACCCCCTGCTGTCATCTTTGATAAAGCCTCAATGGAGGCCCTCCAGTCGATGTAGCTCTTCCTTCAGCCTGCCATGTATTGTTGGCACAGAGTCACCCACATCTAACAATCAGGTCATATGTTTGCAAGCCAGAGAGAGGGGGCGGGCACCTGTTTTTCTCTGCAGTCTATGAATGACACGTAGTAGAAAAACAGCATAAGACTGAGAATGTCTCTAGTATGTGTGCCTTCTACTGCATTTTAATTAATATTTTGAGAAAGGGGCTATAATAAATGGAGTGGGGGGGATAATACTGATACATGAAAAGACATTTCTGACAGAACAAAAGTGGGTGCTAGAGTTTAAGGGCCAAACAAGATGTGGCATACCATACCTATTCTGTATGTTTTTCTTCACAGAGCAAATTGTGTGTGTGTGTGGTAACTTAAATTGGGAAAATGTCATGTGGGGGGGGGAGGCTAATTCCCTCCTCCATACCAGGCCCATAATTCAATTTGTCCCCCTCCTGCATCTGCTTTTACTTTTGAAAAAGACACGGGAGATGGGAGAGGCAACTGTAGATCTGCTAACGCCATGTCTAGTTTGGCCCTAACCTGTCAACTTGCAATGTATGTATTAAAGTGCAGGCTGCAAAGCCATAAATCCATAATAGTAATGGCTGAAAAACATAAGTGAAGACAAAAAATTAGTCTCTTCACTGCTAATGGCATCCCACATTGTAGTTATATGATTATTTTTCTTTGCAGGCTCTCTGCGTTGGTCTGGTCGAGCTTTTCCCCACTGGATTCAAGGAATGCTGATTTCTTTCTTTCTTTTTTTAATGAAGGCTATTGTTTAAAATGCATTCAGAAAGGGGGGGGGAAGCCAGTTGCCATTAATTTGAATGAGCTCAGTGCCCTGTTTCTTGTAAAAGCCATTTTCCATTTCTGAAGAAAGTATTTCAAGTAGTTTATAATGCTCCATAGAAACAAGGGGTTGGTTTCTGCCTTTTGAATATTTGAAGTTAGAACAAATGTATGCACTGTGTCCCACATTTTTCTATGCGCTGGGCTCCCTGCCACATGTAAAAGTGCCTTATTTCCAGTGGCATACCTAAAATATCACCGAAAAGAAATCCCATATACGCCATGTTACTTGAAGCATGCTACCAGACATAGGTTCTTTACCCACATTATTGCATGTGCGGAAAGGAGCATTATGTATACCCAGTCCTACAAACTTTAGCATGAGAAGTACATTTGTGAAGCCATCTTTAGTTATGAATTTTCCCAAACATTTTTTAGATAACCCATTGCAGAACAAAGCCTCCTTTATGTTTCTCTGCCATAACTGAGGCAGTCTTATTTATTTAAAAGATTTCTATCCTGACTTTCCAAAAAACAAACATCGAACATAACACTAAAACAGTAACAATGAAAACAATGAAATAGTTTTATGTAAAAGAAACAACAGCAAATAAAATCCTAACACCAACAGCTAAAAGCTAAAGGTATCGTAGGGAATCCACTACTCTTTACCAACAAGAGTGAAAACAGGTCCGGCCCTACCATTAGGCAGAGGGAGCCAGTCACCTCAGGTGGCAGATGCTGGGAGGTGGTAGCAAGGTGTTGAAGGAGAGCTCTGTGCCCCCTCAGCTAGCTTGCTGCCTTCAGGTGCAGTAGAGGATGCTGTCCCGATGCCAGTGATGAAGAAATAGTCAACTGCCAGTCCAGTTGGCTTTTGTACGTGGGATGGAAGGCGGCGCTATCTTGCCCTTCGTCTCAGGCAGAACAATATCTTGGGCTGGCCCTGAGTGAAAACAATTTTCATAAAAAGGTCTCCAAACTCTACCCCCACTGCCACTAGTCAGTCAAAATACCCATACTCCTACAGGCTAAAAGCTGCTGCTGCTGCTGCTGCTGCTGCTTCTTTTTGCACAAAAAATGTTTTTCCATTGCGGTGGAAAGCCATTAGACAGGGAGTGAGGTGGGCTACCCTACGCAGGAGTTCCAGCGCCTCAGCACAGCTACACTGAAGGCACACTTCAGGCACTGAAGTTGCACACACAAGAGGGCCTCTGTTGATGACCTAGGTATGTAAGCAGGGATAGGGTGGACACTTAAGCATCTCCAAAAAAGAGGGGGAAAGCAGACACAGGTGCAATTTGCATAAGCTAATTGACATGTATTAGATCCAAATTTAGAAATAATTACTAGCATTTAAATAGAAATCCTCTCAGCATAGTGGGAAGACTGTGACCAGGTTACCTGTGTCTGTGGTGCAGGTGCTAACCTTTGATGGGCAATTTATCCTCCATGAATTTGTCCAATCCCCTTTTAAAGCCGCCGCCCCCAAATGGGTGGGCATCACTACATCTTGTGGAAGTGAATTCCATTGTTTAACTATGTGCTGTGCGAAGAAGTACTTCCTTTTATCTGTCCTCAATCTCCCACCAATCAGCTTCATGGGATGACCTCAGGTTCTAGTATTATGAGAGAGGGAGAAAAAAATGTCTCCCTATATCATAGAATCATAGAATCAGGGCCGGTGCTACCATTAGGCCAACTAGGCAGCTGCCTAGAGCGCAGGGCTAAAGGGGGCGCCAGAAACGCCTTGAAAAAAAATACAGCGCTCTCAAGTGGGAAGGGGGGGCACTAAATATCTGATCTTGCCTAGGGCACCAAACTGCCTTGCACCGGTCCTGCATAGAATCATAGAAAAGTAGAGTTGGAAGGGACCTACAAGGCCATTGAGTTCAACCCCCTGCTCAATGCAGGAATCCAGGTCAAAGCATCCCTGACAGATGGCTGTCCAGCTGCACCTTGAATGCCTCCAGAGTGGGAGAGCCCACCACCTTCCTAGGTAGTTGGTTCCATTGTCTTATTGCTCTGACAGTCAGGAAATTTTTCCTGATGTTTAGGTGGAATCTAGGTTCCTGTAACTTGAGCCCATTATTCCGTGTCCTGCAAACTGGAATGATCGATAAGAGATCCTGGCCCTCCTCTGTGTGACATCCCTTCAAGTACTGGAAGAGTGCGATCATATCTCCCCTCAGTCTCCTCTTCTGAAGGCTAAACATGCCCAGTTCTTTCAGTATCTCCTCACAGGGCCTTGTTTTCAGTCCCTTTATCATCCTTGTTGCCCTCCTCTGAACCCTCTTCAGTTTGTCTACGTCCTTCTTAAAGTGTGGTGCCCAGAACTGGACGCAGTACTCAAGAAGAGGCCTAACCAGTGCCGAGTAAAGGGGAATTATCACTTCACACGATTTGGAAGCTATACTTCTATTAATGCAGCCCAAAATAGCATTTGCCTTCTTTGCAGCCACATCACATTGCTGGCTCATATTCAGTTTGTGATCTACCACAATTCCAGGATCCTTCTCACTTGTAGTATTGTTGAGCCAAGTGTCCCCCATTCTGTAACTCTGCACTTGATTTCTCCACACCATGCATCATTTTGTACACCTCTATCATGTCTATCATGTCTCTATCATTTTGTACACCTCTATCATGTCTCCCCTCACTCTTCCTTTTTCTAAGCTAAACAATCCAAGAGGTTGCCCCTTGATCATTTTAGTTGCCCTTTTCTGCACTTTCCCCAACTCTACAATATCTCAGTTGCTCTCTGCTTTCAGTACCCTGGAAAAACAAAGAATCTCAGCATCAAGGCCAAACCTTCACACCAGCACATGACAGGAACCATGTAGACCTGCATTTTCTCAAGGAAACCACCATAAGGTTGATTTTTTTTGCGACAAGTCATACCTTGGTATGCTGGCCTGGTATCCACAAGGATGAAGGTTTGAAAATGTTTTAATTAATAAATAATGAAACAAATAATATAATGGAAAGCAAATTTGGCTGACCATCTGATAATCTGAACATGTCATCATTTGACAGGTCATTAGAATATTGTTGGCTGTGTTCACGCATAACACTAAGCCATAGTTTATGTTAACCATGGTTTGTTGCTTTAATCATGAATTGTCTTGCAGATGAGCAAATTGTTTGCAGATGAGCAAACAAACCCCAGATTGTTTTCCCTATTTCTGATTCCCCCCCCCTCCCATTTTGCCAGCCTTCAGAGCAGTTTTGTTTTCAGGCTGCTCTTGCTAGGTACTGCCTCTTGTTTCTGGAGTCTGGACTGACAGCAGGACAAACAAGCCAGGGATAAGTCATGGTCCTGGGTTCAGTCATCACTATAAGCCATGGTTTAAACAAGCCAGACTTTGTATGCCAACAACAAACCATGGTTTCTATTTGTCGTTTGTAGCTAGTTAAGAAGCCATGGTTTGTTTGAGGGGATGGGTTCAGACAGAACAACAAGCTAGATTTCAACAAACCACACTATAGCTTAGCATTATGTGTGAACCAAGTCATTGTATGTTTATAGGTATATGTGTACATGTGCATACTGCCTTTTTAAGAGGCAAGATGGCCTCAGAAGCAGCAAGCCATCTGAGTAAACTGGAAGAAACTGTTTCACTTTTGTAGCGGAATCCTGTATGAGTGCTTAGGTCTGCCTAATCTCCTCGGGCCAGAATAATTTGGGGCCTAGATGAACAACTAATCAGGGACACTTCTCAGTTAAGTTGCAGTTGGTCCCCCCCCCTCCGCTCCTTTAGTCTAAGGGCTTCTCTACAAGAGGCTTTTAACCCATCACTTTACCAAGGCTTCTGCTTCCGAATTCTTTGCGGGATTAAGATCGGTTCCTTTATACGTGTGTGTCCCCCCATTTTTTCTTTCTTTCTGCGCCTTACTATATGTTGCATTACATAACCACAAAGTGGCGCTGCGGTATAGTGCAATTGTGAAAATACATGAGCTTCTCATTCTGGTTCAGTCCACCATTTCCAGATAATACTACACTTTCCTCGCTCTAAAAAAAGCCACAGAAATGCTTGGAAAGCACGGGAGAGGCCCTGAAGGATGACGATGTTGTGTAAAGCACCTGCAAACTACCGTGAGTGAGGAATCATGATTTCATAGATTTCATAGATCATAGAGTTGGAAGGGGCCTACAAGGCCATCGAGTCCAACCCCCTGCTCAATGCAGGAAACTAGAGGAGGAGTCTCCCATCCAAGTAATAACCAGGCCTGACCCTACTTAGCTTTCCACACTCAGACAAGCTGAGCCAGCGTGAGCCACAGGCCTGTATATGAGTGTGCAATAAATGCCTCATGTAGAGTGGCCTATGTTTTCTGCCCTGAACTTTCCCAGTGAGTTGTAATAGTAAATAGCTGACTTACTAGAGGTGGTCTGGTGGTACATGCAACTGTACAGTCATACCTTGGATTGAGAGCATAATTCGTTCCGGAAACGTGCTTGTAATCCAAAACACTCTTATATCAAAACGAAATCCCCCCCAAAAAAATTGTACAGAGGTTTTTAATTTAAGCCATACTACGGTACTTGTATTGCAAGACGTCGCTTGTATATCAAGTCAAAAATAAATAAATATTTAAAAATTTGCTTGTCTTGCAAAACGCTCTCAAACCAAGTTACTTGCAAACCAAGGTATTACTGTATATAAAATGTATGTATGTATGTATATGTATTTGGACCATTATTGTGCATGACAGGTCCCTGCCTCATTCTATAATTCAGCACAAGGGATTCAAAGAGATGAAAGAGAGGAAAATGGAGGCAGGAGTGAATGAGCAACATGTTCATGTCACCACTTGGTAAGTTGTAGTGTTTTGCTAAATGGGGAGAAGATTGAACCAATCTACAACCAATCATAAATCTGACATTAGCACCCCAGGGTGGGGAACTAGTTTGAGAAGGAACCATACATAATGCGGTGCCCTGATCCAGAGGTTGCTGGTGAGACACGAGTTGACCATGTGGAAGGTGCACCCAAATGACAGGTAATGTCTGAATTGGCCATAAACAGGACCGGTGCAGGGCTGATTGGCGCCCTAGGCCAAATTATATTTAGCGCCCCCCCCTCTCGTGCCATGGGGGGGGGCTCCGGAGCAAAGCAGCCCTGTTCTGCAACCCCCCTGCGCCACCGCCACCGCCACTTACCTGCCTACCTACCTATCCCCCCCGCTGCTGGCTGCTGCTGCTGCCGCCGCCTCCTCCTCCTCCGAGGAGGAGGAGGAGAAAGTGACGCGACGGGACCCCCCCGCGCTTTTTTTTTTTGCCGGGGAAACCAGGGCAACCAGGGCAACAGGGCTGTTTAAGCCCTGTTGCCCTGGTTCCTCCCGCCAAAACAACGCCGGCGGGGCTCCGGAAGCGACGCGAAGGTAGGTGGCTGGCGGGCGGGCGCGCGTGGGGGGGGGAGGTGCAGCGGCAGCAGCGGGGGGGGGAGGCGCGGCGGAGGCGGCAGGCGGGGCAGGAGTGCGCCGGCGGCGAGGAAGGAGCACAGCGTTTCTGCGCCCTCTTCCGCCACGCGCCCTAGGCAGCCGCCTGGGTCTGCCTAGCGGTAGCGCCGGCCCTGGCCATAACCATGGGACAGCAAAACATTGGTCATCCAAATCATTCAAATTGGTCATTCATCCATTGAGGTAAAATTCTAGCAAAGTCAGTGTGAAAAAACCCAACACTCCAACTGACCTTCCACAGTGGCAGCGTCTTGAATTGTTAGTGACACTATAAGATCCAGAAGGTGGGGATGCACAAATCAGAACTTGTGGAAAATGCCTCCTTCCTACACCAGTGATGTGTGTGTGTGTGTGTGTGTGTGTGTGTGTGTGTATATATATATATATATATATCATACATTATTAATCTTGATCTTATGGCCCTGTGTGACTCCTTCTTTAACCATGCTAATGAGAACTTCCTCCTCACATCTTTGGCCATGTCCTCTTTTTAAAGAAGTATTGCAAAATAATATATAATCAAGAAAAGCACCTCTTGAGCATGTACAAAATGTCATTCCCTCACCATTAAGCAACTGTAGCCTGTCCTGACACCCACAGTTGCAACAAGTAGAGCACACCTGAGCTCTAGCAGCATCTTTTTTTTTTAGAAATATAAGGGCTACCTCCATCTTCATCAGCAGCATTCTGAGAACATAGTCCAAATGTATTGGTTTGAAACAGGTACAGCTTAAAGCAGCCGTCCTCAACCTGGTACCCTCCAGATGTGCCGGACTACAACTGGGGTGCTAGGCGTTGAGTTTCAACACATCTGGAGGGCTCCAGGTTGAGGACGGCTGGCTTAGAGCTTATGGTGGTACTTCCATGCCATCCTTAAAACTCATCCAAGTACTCTGTACCTGGACCTGCTCATTTTCATAATTGCAATGCACACATAGCTGAAGTTTCTGATCTAATATGCGAAAAGTGTAATTATTGCTGCATATACAGCCAGCAGTAAATTACTACCCTTTGGCAGCTAAGGGAAAACAGAGGAAACACTGTGACTCAGAGGTAGTCTCTGAGTCAACATACTTTCTAGGGCTATTCTCCGGATGCTAACTTTAGCATCTAACAATTGGTTTGACCCACCTTTGTTCTGAATGTTAAACCTGCATGGAGGTTTCCAGAAAACTGCGCCAATTAAAACAGTAGCTTCTCGGAGGCTTACATTTTCATACAGAGCAAAACTGTGCATGAAAGATGCTAGATCCCCTTTACATATGTCTTATTTTAAAATATAAGCAACCAGTGGTGATTATCATAGTACTGAATAAACTATCCCAGATTGATATTTTCCTACATTAGAGATGTTCAAGCAGAGGCTGGATGTCTGCCTATCAGGGATGCTATAGTGGCAGGTGTCCCGAAGCGGCGGACGGTAGAACTAGATGACGTTTGAGCTCCCATTACAATTCTATGATGATTACAAAGGATATTGTTAATAACAGCAATATCTATAAAACTTTTTCGTATTTGCAAAGTGCTTTACAACCTCTATTTTTCTCACCCTCACAACCACCCTGTGTGGTAGGTAGGTGACCACTATTCAATTTTACAGGTGGGGAACCAAGGCAGGAAAACCGTGACTTACAGAGGCAGGGCATGATGAGTGCAGACCACACAAACTTGCAGACTTGTCTACAAGCTGCAAGAAGCAAGGCCTGTGATCTGTGCCAAGGAGGAGACTGGGGATACAGAAGATCACAGGGTCAGGACCAGCATGACAACTGTCTAGCTGTGGGGCATACCTGCACACACAGTGGAGGGGCCGTGGCTCAGTGGTAAAGCACCTGCTTTGCATGCAGAAGGCCCCAGGTTCAATCCCCGGCATCTCCAGGTAGGGCTGGAAAAACTCCTGCCTGAAACCCTGGAGAGCCATTGCTGCCAGTCAGTGTCAACATTATCAGGCTTAATGGACCAATGGTTTAACCCAGTATAAGGCAGCTTCCTGGGACACACACACACACCAGTCTTATGGGACCCACCTTTGCTTTGCTTTGAAGAACAGCCCTGTTTGGGGATCTTGATAGTGGATGCCTTCATGAGATAGAGGCACATGTTATATGAGGCCTGAGGAAAAGGTAGAAAAACTTTTATCAGGACGTTGCTGATCATCATTTGTTTTTATCCCTACATAAGGGCCAGTCTCAAGACATTGGGAGTGGAGTAAGTGATGGGGTTGGACTGTTGTTGCTTCCACAAATGCTTGAGTCCTGATTTTCACTACATGCTAGTCTTGACACACACACCCTGTACCCTAAATCTTATGGTAATTCATTTTGACAGTGGTTTGTTGAAAAAGTAGATTGTTCGGTGTGGTGAAGCCATCGGATGACGGCCTCATTTGAGTGCCTGAACTCAGGTCACACATTGAGACTGTGTGAATCAGTTCTGACATTATGCTGTCTGAATGAAGCTTGTGGATCCTCATTTTTTTGTATTTTGTAATAACAACATGCATGCATTTAGGAACATAGAAAGATGCCTTATACTGAGTTGGACCATTGGTTCATCTAGCCAGTATTGTCGACACTGACTGGCAGCAGCTCTCCAGGGTTTCAGGCAGGATTCTTTCCTAGCCCTACCTGGAGATGCCCGAGATCAAACCTGGGACCTTCTGCATGCAAGCAGATGCTCTGCCAATGCGCTACGGCCCCTCACCTGAAGCTACAGCCCTTTGAAATTTCTATGGCCTTGGCTCCCTCCATTTGGATAGGGGGAACCAGATCCCCGTATTTATTTCAAGCTAGATGCTGTCCTGGCCAGCTGACCACTGGAGCTGCTGTATTCATTTTCATGAATCTAATTGGCCTCTAGCAGATGCATCAGAATTCAGAATACATTCAGTGAATGCATGTAAGAATAGCTCTTGGAGCAACTGCAATGCTTGCTTTCCGTCCGCATCCTCCCTTATGAAAGAAAAGTCATAACTCTTCCCTGCTTGCTTATTCTGGGCCTGATCTCATCACCAACAACTCTCTGGGGCAATGAAAGAGTCGGCAGAAAAGATACTTCAATTTCCTGAAAGGTCAAATTGTCATAGACCTCCCCCCTCCTCACTCCACCCCTAATGGGTGACAATAAAGGATGGAGGAACAGTAGGTTTTAACCTTTTCTTAACTTCACAGCTCGTGGGATTTGAAATGATTTTTTCATTTTCTTTCAAGTCATAAAATGCATTTTTTTTAAAAAGGACAAGGAGGTCCTGGGAATTTGGAGCCTTGCGTAAGAAGTGAAGTGGTTGTCCCTGCATGCTCAGACAAACTGTAGGACACATCTGCAAGATTTTTTTTAGAAAACAAGGCTTGCTGAGGCTGGGGGAGGCAAAGGAAGGGAGGCCAGCCATCTTAGATCACTGGGATGATGACTATTATTTAAAACTTTCCTTCTTCTGTGTTGACACTTCCCATGTCTATCTTCCTCAGTGCTCAAAGGGCCTCCACTGCCAATATTTTGCTGATGAAAAGCAGAAATCTTTAAGTGGAGCTTTAGGATAAATGGAGATTTCTTTGCTGAGAAGGGTTTTTGAGATGCTGCTGAGATGGTGATTTTCAGTCTGTTGCTCTCATATGCATTAGGGGAACCAAAGGACTGTACTTCAAGCCCACCTCTTGCTTCTAGTCAGTTATGGTTGCCACCACATCAATTAAAAAAAAATTAATCTAGTACCTATGCCAGCCTTCCCCAACCTGGTGCCCTCCAGATGTGTTGGATGACAACTCCTAGAATTCCCCAGCCCAGGTAGCAGGAAGTCACTCTGTGGTGGAACTGAAACAGAGGTGACTTTGCTCTCTGCAGGAAATCCTATGGCACTACGGATTTCCCTAGACATCTGATGGTGAAGAGGAATCTGTTAATGCTGTGAACCCCCATCTTATGCTCAGCCTGTATGTATGTGTAAATAAACCTTATATCACAGAAACTCCACACGTCTCTGGTGACCTCCTTCGAAGGAAACTGAACTGCAAGTACCGGTAAGTGTTGGAACTCCTGAAACCTCTCACCACTCGGAAGTAAGGTGCACATACATAACAAGACTATTTCTTTTTTCTGCCTTGAACTTTTTGGAGAGGTAGGATATAAATGTTTCAAAGAAATACATATAACATTCCAGAGGCACTTGTCCAGTGGATTGCCCAGATCATGGAAAGAGCTTTTGCGCCAGCATCTCACATTCCTGACGGCTGTTGGTGATGGCATGGAGCAGTGATGGCGAACCTTTTGGAGCCCGAGTGCCCAAACTGCAACACAAAACCAACTTATTTATTTCAAAGTGCCAACACTGCAATTAAACCTGAATACCGAGGTTTTAGTTTTAGAAAAACAACTCATACAGTTGTCCGAACTAATTAACATCTCTTGTCTTAAAAGCAGGGCTTTTTTTCTGGTGGAACTCACCGGAACTGAGTTCCAGCACCTTTTCTTCTATTAATTGCATTACAATTTAATCGCCATCTACTCCTGAGGAAATGTAATCCAAGAGTTCCGGTACCCTTTTCTCCAGAAAAAAAGCACTGCTTAAAAGAAAAACACAATAACAGAGCTTCCAATTATACAAACAGTTTTTTGTTGGAAAAAAAATCAACTCAAAAATTATTTTAGTACTACATTGTACACATAGTCTGAAGGGAATTTATACAAACTTTTTAAATAATTAGGCACATGTATTTTTGGATAAGGGATTCTCAACTTGTAATATGATTATATGCCAGACTGAAATTGTATGAGGGCAAGCTTTACCCCGGGTCCTTTCCCTGCTTCCACAGGTGTCGGATTAGTAAAAGTAAAAGTCAACCTGTACTAGGATGAGCAAGATAAACAAGAAAACTAAACGTGCTTAACACATTTTAAACACTTTATGTCTTGGACTGCAAACACTGCATTAGGTAAAAGTTTGCATTGGGCATGCTTTTGCACAATTAATGTGATTTTTGCTATTGCATGCATGCTGATAATTTGTCAAACCTTGGCTCATACTCCGTTAGTTTGAGAGCAACACATGCAGCACTCAGGTCAACTGTTAGGGCTTCGCATCCAAGCCATGCTCTGTGCATCATTCTTCAAAATCTTTTAAATGTGATAACAATGTAGAAAAGAATTCTGTAACAGGAATTCTAGAATAAAATCATTCTGTTCCACACTGTGAGAAAGAACAAAATCATTAGTGTTTTGCAGAAGGGGACAGTCTTTTCGCGATCTGGTGACCAATGGCTCGAGTGCCCACAGAGAGGTCCCTGCGTGCCAGCTGTGGCACCCGTGCCATAGGTTCGCCATCCCTGGCATGGAGGCTCTCTGTATGACTGGGACAACCCATGCAGTGGGCAGCTTTTAAATTGTACAGCCCGGAGTGTACAATTTCCGGGGGTTTCTAAAGTATGAACAAAGTCACCAAAAAGTAACATTATCTACTGTATTTATTAAAGTGGTTTATGAAAAAGATATTTATAAAATGTGAGGGTTTTGGGGTGGGTGGGAGGGAATACATTTCCCCCTCTTCCCATTCTATGTATACACAAGTTCTAAAAAGGACTTGACAAATTCCTGTAAGGCAGGAATATTGGCAGCTTCTAGGGAAGATGTTCATTTATTTATCTATTTATTATATTTATATCCCACCTTTTTTGCTGCAAGTAACCAAAGGTGTCTTACATAATCCTCATCCTCCTCTCTATTTTATCCTGTGAGGTAGGTTAGGCTGAGTGTCAGCAACTGGCACAAAGTCACCCACTGAGCTTCATGGCTGAGTGGGGACTAGAACCCAGATCTCCGAAGTCCCAGTCCAACACTGTAACCACTACACCACACTGGCTCTCCGAAAATATCCCATGTTTCATGGCGAAAACAACAACATTCACCTCGTTCGTTAAAAACATGACAATATTTCCTCTGGCTTGGTCTACCCCACATTCTTTGTAATACCTCCTCGAAGCAACATCCTGCTTCCTCAGCACTTTTTTCTCAACTCATCCCCCACCCTGTTCTCTCTCATCCTGGAACATGAAACTGCAATGTAATAGCTCAGTGAGATTAATTGTTCCATTAATTGCAGCTACATCTCATCTGCTATTGTTTCTCGGGCTCTTTAATTTTTAATATGAAACACATGATTATTCTTATTAGCATTATTTATTTATTTTAAGTCCAAACCAAAATAAGACCAAAAAAAGAAAAAAAAGAAAAGAAAGATGCTTCAACGAGGATGAACATTTGGCATATTACAAGCAAATAAAGACATATGTTTGAAATAAAAAGGAGGGTGGAGAGGAAAACTTGAGACACCACAAACAATAACAAAGGGCAAGAGAGACTAATGACAAGGAGAAATCCCAAAGAATTTCTGTCCTGCTCTAGACCAGCAACAGTCGCCTTATTGCAGGGCAAGGATCTTTAATTAAAGCTGCTAACAAGTTAACGATCTCCTGAAAGTTAAATAGAAACAGTCCCACATCTTTTCATCATGTATGCAATCAAAGGGGGCTGGGTTTGACTTGCGAGGGGTGGGGAGGGGGAAGGGTGGGGTGAAAGAGGAATTAACTATATGACTGAATGACTTTTCATGGCAACAAGAGGACAGCAATTAAGTGGCAAATTAATGTTCTGGCAATGCTTTCCGCTTTGAACCATGTGAAGGCTGGGTTTGAAGAGTGGCTGAAGTGTCTGTAGCGGAACACCGCTTAGGCCAAACTACAGCAAATTGGCCCTCTTCAATTGTTGCTCCTTCAGGAAATGGGCTTTATAGAAAAATCTTTTGGCAACTTTTGTGCCCTCTTTTCCCTAGGGGTGTCATCATATGTTTGATCTCGATCTCTCTCTGCCTGCTCCAAACCTTTACCCATCTGCTTTTCCTTTGAGCCTCAGTGCCTGACATCTATTTTCAGTACACTTTGAATATTTTGTTTTTGTCCTTTTGCTAGATCTCTTAGACCTGCCACCCTCCCTTTGCCTCCAGATTTGCTGGTTATCTTGTGGTTTCCTTTTTTCCTGTTTAAAAGGCAACAGTCATCTAGTACCATCCCTGCACGATCCTTGTTGGAACAGACGGGATTTTGATGGGAGCGGTGATGTCTGCTGGAGAAACCATAAACACGCATCGGCAAAATGCAATCATGACATAGCACCGCATTCTCTGTGTGTCACAAGCTAATTGGTTAAGAGGAAATTTTAGAGCTCCACTCCCCCTGGGAGAACAGCGAGTCAAGGTGGCACATGCTCCTTCTTTCCTTCCTTCCCCTGGCACCAAGCCAGTTCAAACTTCATATCTGACAGCAGCATACTCTTGTCAGCTGTGCAACATCAGATATGCATGCGCACCAGAATCCGCAGTGACAGCTTCTTTGAGGAGGACATAAGAAGCTGCCTTATACAGAAGTCAGATCCTTGAGCTCAGTATTGTCTACTGGCAGTGTTTCCCCAAGGTTTCTGACAGGAGTTTTTTCCAGCCCTGCTGGAGACACCCCGGACCTTTTCAGTGCAAAGCATATGCTCTACCACTGAGCCACAGCCCTTTCCCGTGCTGGGATGAAGAGGTCCTGTTTCATGGACCATCTGCACCAATGCACCATCTGTGAGTATGCTTCTCTGGTGTGCCAATGCTCAGGCAAATAATCTGTTGTGCAAATAAATATTTGTGCAAATGAACGGGCAAATATAAGGTCACAACCTCATTATGGCTCAACTTCTTTACCATCAAAATGTCATTGAAAAGGACGCCTGTTTTTTTAAAATGCTGCAAAATGAAACACGTGACATACCAGTAGTGCTGGCTATAGCAATGAGGTCCAATGGTAAACTTAGGCCAGGCCGCCTGGCCTCAGTCCATACTATCTCTTCAATGCTTTCATGTGGCATAGTTGTGGACATAACAAATCACCATGCCAGGGGAAGTGGGGAGGAGGAGAAGACACATAAACATGATGTTCCTCCCCTGGGGATCACCCTGTTCACTGGAATAGGCACTCACAGATTCAGAGATGTCCTGGGAATAATCTAGGCTGCCTAGTTTCCATTCAGTCTAATGAATCTGAACTGCTGGTCAGTAAGTACTGTGTTTATATTCATTCCATCCTGGGATTCCTATGGTCTTCAGTACTACATGTGATACCTGTACATGGGAAAATTAATAACCTACCCCATGGGATTGTTGTAAGGATGAATGAAACAATGAATTACTGATCTTATCCAGAATCTTAGGAGTAGATTGAGATATACATTTCAATCATTTTCTACTAACCAAAAGGCATTGTGCAGCTATTCTGTCTTTTCTTCCATAATGGGAGAGACATAAGAAGTGGTGGGAAAACATGGGAGGGCTACAAATGGCAGACAATGATGTTTGGACCCCCATACAATTCCATGAACAAGGCAGTGTGTTTGCACAATAAAAGCCTTGCCTGGAAGCATCCTTGGTTTCTCCTCACTTCCACTTTTCCCAGGCCCATCTCTGCTAAGGATTTCTAGGTGAGTCTTCCCACAGACGCCACTCTTCTGGCATCCTACAGCAGGGGTGGGGAACCTCTTTCAGCCTGAGGGCCGAATTCAATTTTGGAAAAGCTCTTGGGGGCCACCTTCCAACGGTGGGTGGGGCAGAAGGCAGGGGCAGAAGGCCAAAGCCAAAAAGGGGTGGGCCCAAAACTACAACAAATGCCAGCATATTGTAGCTTAAAGCTCTTACTGCTAGTACCTAAGCCTTAGGAGAGGCATTTCAGCCAGTTAGAATGGGGAAAAACCTGCACAAAAGCTGGGTAACCACCTAACGATCAGTGATTCCCAGTGAAAGCTGGGAACGAGGGTGGGGCCAGGGGAAGGGGACATGGTCATCTGGGGAACCCAGGAGGGCCAGATTGGGTCCCTAGGCCTGAGGTTCCCCACCCCTGTCCTATAGCCTGTAGGTCAGCCTCCCTCAACTTTTGCTGAAATTGCAAAAAACAGCAGACCATTATTAACGAAGGAGGAATGGTTAGCCAGCAGATTTCTGGAGAAACATGAATTGGGTAGTCCACCCAAAAAGAATCGGCAACCATTAGCAGATAAGGATTATGGGCCGAGGAGCCCTGCACAAATAGTTAATAGTTGTGCTTTTTTTAGGGCCACTAAGCCCTTTGGCCCCTTTAGGATAACACACAGACAAACAGAACAACAACTACGTATCCTGTCATGGAGTATGGCAGGATGGGGAAATAAGTTTGTTGACTTGGACTTTATCCCCTATTTACAATCATTTGATCTGTTGTGTCTGCAAGAAACTTGGTTTAGGGACCCTAAGGATATGCAGCTACAAGGTTTTAAAATTTTAGCCCTGCCTGCTATTAAGATAGCAGGTATGGTCGTGGAAGTGGTGGTATCGCGATTTTACTTTCAACAGACACACGTCTGGACATAACAGATCTGGAATTGTCGGATAGCGGCTATATCCAGTCAGTTTTAGTTAAATCTTTTATGCACAACCCAGTTGTTTGCTTGAATGTATATGTTCCCCCTAAATCCACTAGGCATAATGTTAACCAACTTTGGCAGGATCTGGACCAAGTACTTTATCTGGTTGAAGAAACCCTACCTAAAGCAGAGATATTGTTATGTGGAGACTTTAACGCACGAATAGGTGGCAGCAATGAACAGATATGTAAGGATTTGTTGCTAGATGATGCTGATACCATTCCAGACAGAAGCTCCGCTGACAAAGTTGTCAACAAATCTGGGAAAATTTTGTTCTCCCTCATATATAAGCACCACCTATACTGCTTGAATGGTGGGCCCCTAGATAAGACGGGGGCCATCTTACCTATTTGTCTGAGAGGGGGGGTAGTGTGGTAGATTATATTTTTATGTCAGCTGGCCTCTACGCAAAAACCCACTCCTTCCGCGTAGATGACCGTGCGGACAGTGACCACTTAGCATTGATAGCGGAGGTCGACTGTCCAGGGGGAGGGAAACAGCCTACCGCTCAGCACCCCTTACAGGCTGCATGTATAGGTGAGAGACGCCCCAGATGGTCACCACTGTTGGCGGATGAAATAAAGCAAATCTTAAGCAGCACAAACATGATGGAGATCAGGGATTTGATTATTAACAATCCTGACAATCCCTTTGGCTTATATAAGATTTTAGTTGACAACATGAGGCCTTTCCTGGTAAGGTCTGGATATCCAAGAAGGAACCAGTATGTACATTCATGGTTCGACACGGAAGCCAGGAAGGCCAAACAAGCCCTGGTAAAATCGGCTAGGTCCCTGCGGAGGGATAAATCAGAGGATAATATCAGAAGGCATTTGATACAGAGGGGAGAATATAAGATGCTATTGAGGTGGAAAAAAGTGAGCTTTGCAACCAGCTTCTGGAAGGATTTAGGACAAGCTGTCACAGAGAAAAATGGGAAACTATTTTGGCATTTGGTGGCCCAGGGCCTTAAAAATCCCAAACCTGTGATAGCTGGACAAATCCCGATGGCAAGGTGGGTCGAACACTTTGGCAGTTTGTTCTCATGCACAGATACAACTCAGCTGATACAAAGTGAACCAGAGGATGGTCTGACTTTAGGGGCACAAACTACTTGGCCCTCAGTTACGGAAGGGGAAATCAAGAGCCTCATTGGACAATTGACATGTGGAAAGGCTCCAGGTGGGGACATGTTACCACCTGAAATTTTCCGTTTAGATCCATCTTGGTGGTGCCCAATTTTGGCAGTGCTCTTTACATCGATTGACTCAACTGGCGTTCACCTAAGTGGTTGGACATCCAGTACGGTGGTCCCAATATATAAAAAGGGCAACCCGCAGGGCCCTAATAATTATCGCCCAATAAGTCTGCTCGATGTTCCTGCCAAATTGTACGCAAGGCACTTATTGGAGAAATTAGAGCAATGGGTAGAGGAGTCTCATATCCTTTCCCCATTACAGGCTGGCTTCCGTAAGGGCCACAGCACAATCGATCAGTGCTTTGTATTGAATTATTTAATACAAAAGTATGTAAACAACCCACCAAAGAAGTTGTATGTTGCCTTTGTAGACCTCTCCTCTGCCTTTGACTCCATAGACCGACAGAGGTTATGGAATAAGCTACAGGCTTTCTCAATTGAGAAGCGTCTTCTATCCCTCATACAGCGTCTATATTCTAATACAGACATTAAAATCCGTTATGGCACAGCAGCCTCCCTTTCTGATTCAATTTTTACATCAAAGGGAGTCAAGCAAGGTTGTATTTTGGCTCCGCTATTATTCAACCTGTATATCAATGACATAACTAAAAAACTCTACGCCCCTACCTTTTTCCCTCCTGCAATTGGAAAGTTGAAGGTCCCGGCCCTGCTTTATGCTGATGACATGGCTCTCATCTCGCTAACCCAAGTTGGTATGAGGAGATTACTTATCCAACTTGGAGTGTATTGTAAGCAGGAGGGCCTAGTTGTCAATCATAATAAAACCAAGGATGTTGTATTTGCTAAGAGACATATTCGCCATAGATGGACCTTAGATGGGCAAGATATTGAACAAACTCACACCTTTAAATATTTGGGCCTTCATTTTTCAGAGAACACCTTGTGGCATGCCCACATTAAAGCGATTACATGTTCTGCCACTCGCCTTCTAGGCCCTATTAAAAAGTTGTATTACACGGAGGGACATCGTCTAGTTGAACCCACAGTAAAAGTCTATGCTGCCAAGATAATAGCACATCTCTTGTACGGTGCTGCAATATGGGGCGTTTATTATAAAAACGAATTAGAACCCATACAGAATAATTTCCTGCAAACCCTCCTGGCAGTGGCGCATAATATTCCTGGAGCACTATTAAGAACAGAAATAGGCCTCCCCTCTCTGAGAGCCCGTATACATAAATCTGTTATTCTTTATGTGAAAAAGCTCTCACAGTTGCCTGATCAACACCTGGCAAAAATGTGCTTTTTGGATCTACAGGATAGGGAGGGATGGGTACGTATTGGCAGAAGTCTGATGTCCAGTTACTCACCTCTTTTGGATACAACTTTATATGATTTATCTAATCGCCAAATTCGCGATTTAATATTTGGCAATGATGCTAGGGATGATTTAGAACATGTCAAGAAATGTAAGCTGGCCACTTGGTATCCTAAATTTAAGCTGGATCACAAGATGGCTCTATATCTTAAAGAACTAACCTTTCCTGTCAGGCGAGCTTTTACACAATTAAGACTCCAACTGATGCTTACAGAACTTCTGAAGGGGAGATTCTGTAGCCGCCCTGTAAGTGAACGCTTGTGTGTATGTGGAGCAGGCCAAGTTGAGGATGTGGTTCACTATGTCCTATACTGCCGGCTTTATAGATCACCACGGACTAAATTCATCCTCCCTTTTCAAAACTTCTTGGGAGGACACTCGGAGGACTTTAAAATCAGGTGGCTGCTGGCAGATACAGACAACTTTATAAGCTACAGGGTAGCTTTATTCGCCCTAGCAGCATCAAAGTTAAGAAAAGCCTTCTTGGCAGGTGTAGACCTTGACCCCAAGCAAAGTTGATAATATAAAAAGGTATATCATATTAATTCAAGACAATGTGCATTTATTTGTTGTTTTACTTAGATTTTAATGTTTTAACTGTTTTAACTTTTTTGACTGTTTTAACTGTTTTAATGTTGTAATGTTTTATATTGTGTTGTGATGGCCATTGGCTACAAACAATAAATTGAAATTGGAGTCTCTTTTTTTTCCAGCATTCCCATTTTCTTGGGTGAATGGCTCCATTGCCTACAGTCAGCCAGCTTACAGGTTCCCTTACTGCCCTGCACACAATCCCACCCCAGAATGCTGGGGCCCTGGTTCAAATGCTGCCTCTCTCCGCCTGTCCTCCCTGGAACCTGCCACTGGAACCACACCAACTCGTTCATGCGAATGGTTGTATCTGTGTCAACACTCCCAGCTCGATGTTGCAACCTCTGCTGAATGAGCGGAACAGTGCAGTCTCCAGCGAAGAAATGTCTGCTTGGGAGAGGGGGTGGGGGAGGAGGAAAAAGGAAAATTTAGTAACGATGAATAATGAGAAATGGTGGAGCCTGCAAATAGCTCCTCTTTCCCCCCCTTTTTTGATGCAGCTGAGGCCATTTCTAATGATGGGAAAATGCTGGACTTCATGTTCTGCCCTGCCCCTGTGATTAGTTAGGAACACAAAACAATTTCCTTGGAATCTGTGCCCATTTCCTCTTGGAACAAGCTGCGGACGAGGGTTTCCTTACTGCCACAGCTCCCACCCATATCCTCCAGAGCCCACCCTTCCAAGTTCCAATCTTGAGTTCAGGAACCGGCCGGGCCACTTTTTGAAGGTTTGCCCTTGCTCAGCTGGGAGGTGTGTGTGTGTGTGTGTGTGCATGTTTTCCCTTTCAGTCTTTGCCATAAATGGAAGGGGAAACTTCACCCTGATGAAAAAAGGGGAAAGTGCACGATGAGGAAGACAGCTAAGCACATTTGGATCGCTTTTGGTTTTCCTTTTAGGCTGTAACGGTTGATGTGAATTGGCATGCTCCAAGGAATTGTCTGCTTACATATTATACTGAAAAGAGTTGGTGCAACAGGTTGATAGATGCTATCACAATACACATGCAAAAGTAGAAACTGCCTTGTGTAATGTGTTATCTATCTACCTTTCTATAGCAGGGACGGACAACTTATGGCCCTCCAGATGTTTTGGCCTACAACTCTCATCAGCCCTAGCCAGCATAGGCAATGGTGAGGGATCGTAGGAGCTCTAGGCCAAAACATCTGGATGGCCAAAAGTTGCCCATCCCTGATCTATGGTATCACATTTGTATCCTGCCCATCTCTGTGAAGTAGGTTAGACTGAGAGTGCTTCCAGACGGGGCTTTTCTCATGCCATCATCCTGTCTCGTTCAAAGAACTTTGTGTGTGTGTGGGGGGGGGCATTCCAGATGATGTCATCTTCCACTCATAACCCTTCTGTGTTTTACATTGCTTCCTTCATCTTTTCCCTTACCACAGAAAATCCATTTAGGGGGAAAAGGTGGAATAGCTGCACATCGCCTTCTGGCTGTTAGCACTAGGGCCCCACCATCTAGAAGCACCCTGAGAGAAACTGACTGGCCCACAGTCACCCAGTAAGTTCTATGGCTGAGTAAGGATTTGAGTTCCAGCTTCCCAAGTCCATCACTTTGTCTATATCACACAACCCCTATGGTAATTGGATGTACTGAAGCCTACCTACAGTGATTGCTGCATTTTAATATAAGCACACATTGCCTAGGAAGAGTCTGGTATAAAATGGAGAGGAGGAGGATTATGTAAGCCACCTTGGATTCCTTGCAAGAAAAAAAGCGGGATATACATATAATAAATAAATAAATAAAACAGATGTTGAAGTTAAGTACAGTTTGGAAGGGAGGGAAATCAGTGAAATTCTCACATCTGCATATAGAAAAATTTTACTCAACTGTTTCAGCCTTCCCTTCCCCATGTATTATAAAACTGCAGGGACAATCTGGGGCTTTCTTCATTCAGGGTTAGTCAGCTAGCAGAAGCTACCCAGATACCTGAAGAAAATTCAGGAAGGAAACCACCTTAAGGACAAAATTATAATCAAGAACCATAATATTACAACTTATTAGGTCATCGAATGTGTCCGGGAGGTTACTTGAAAGGCCCCACATATCCATCTGTGTATTCACCTCTCTTCTTCATACGCAAGGAAGGAAACAGTCACTTAGGTTGCTTCCACACTAGAACTCTTTAGCGATGCAAGGGGATTGCTTTTTCATAACTAGCTGGGAATGGAATTAAAACTCAAGTCCCACACTTAGTATAGCAGCAATGTTATATTAGCTAACAACAGGGCTGGCCCTCCCATGAAGCAGGGTGAGGTACCCACCTCAGGTGCACACTGCAAGAAGTGGTGGCTTGGTCCCCCTGCTACAACCCTCTTTGCTTCTCAGGGCCAGCCCCAGGAGGACCTGCCACTGATGTGTGCTGCCCCTTGCCACCGTGTCTCCTATCACCCACTCTACCTTGCTGCTGCTGCTGCTGCTGCTACTGCTGCTGCTGTTGCCACTGTTGTTTGCTCTGTGGATCCTCTCAGAGTGAGTGGTGGGCAGACAAGCTCTCTGAAGATCTGTGTCAGCCAGAAAAGCAGCCAGTGCAGCTCTTCAGAGAACCAGCCAGGCCCAAATGTCTGGCTTGGGGGTCCTTCCTCAGAACCAGGCATTGTGGGATGGGGTGTCCCTGGAGATTGCCTGTACCACCCTTAGAAGAAAGGGAGGGAGGGAGGGAGGGAGGAAGGAAGGCTGTGCTACAATCCTTTTCTGATGGTGAGTCTTACCTGTGAGAAATTGTTGGAGGATTTCTCCTCTCCCTGAAGAAATTCGGTGAAATTGTCCCCCCAATTTCTCTGCCCACAAATAGGGTAGAGAATTTCAAGAGGCCATTTATGCGCAGCTCTAGTTAAGAGCATACTAGGAACTGCAAGTCCCTAAGTACACATATATCACCTCGGGCAAGAGCTCGCTGGCTAATAGAGATGGAAAGACAAAGGAGTGGTGCAACCTGATGCCCTCCAAATGTTTTGGATTACAACTCCCATCAGCCACAGCCAGGATGGCCTATGGTCAGGGATTATGGGATTGGAAGGTTGCCTACCCTAATGTCCATCATGGGATGGGAAGAGAAACTGTCCAAAAATTCACAGTAGTTTGAAATGTGTTGCCAAAGATTGTCTTAGCTTGAGACACCACATGGTCACAATAAACAGGTGGGAAGCAGATAAATTACTGGTGAAGTTGTTTATTACTTTCATGGAAAACAAATAACCTTGTTTGGACGTGTTGCCTAAGCCTCTGAACCTGTCTTTAGGCCAACTGATTCATGTGTTGGGGTTTAATATTGTTTGGGGCTGAACTCTTCAGGATAGGGGTGCAGAATACAGTTGGGGAAGGAAGTTGAGGAAGAAGGGGGCACATCTCTCAGCCATAAAAACATGCCAATCTATGTGTTTAAAATTATTTTTAGTCCACCTTTAAGGGTAGAACCCTCCCAAGAGTGCATTGATGATCTGAATTTGTCTCAGAACACTGGTTCAAAAAGTTTATGGTATTCCTCTCACCACATACAATCATCTTTGACTTTGCTAAGGTACTGAATACTGGTCCTCAGTCTTCCCCTGGGGACAGGCATCAAGTATGCAATTTGAACTCATAATTTGCAGAGGGGTGGTCACCATTTGGGAAGCCTAGAAGCCTTTCGAGAGCATTGTGTTTTCTTTTCTATATATGGATAAGGGGAGATGACATTTTAGAAAGCCAATGGCAATGATTAGAGTTTAAAGCTTTAAGTAGTCATTTAGTCATAAAAGGCTGAATTCAAACGCTTTGGAAAAATAGTCTTTTCCTCTCACTTGATGATAGGTTTCCTTCAAGTGCCATAATTGTTCATCTTTTTAATGCATGCATAACAGACAATGACCTGTGATTAAGTCTCCACCCAGGGTTTCTTCTTTGAAGATAAGGATGAGGCGTTGAGGTCACTTTGTCTCTCTAGGAAAGAAGTGGATCAATGCTTGAGCAAGGGCATTGGACATGCACAGTTCAGGACACATGGCTACTACATGTGCTGTAGAATTTTATATATCACACTTTTTTGGACCTGTTCTTCATTTACAGAAAATATCTTTATATAGTTCCTTTCTGCAAACTACTAATCACTGGGAAATGGGTGTGCTAAATTGCAGGTTACAATCTGAGGCTAAATATTATTGGGCAACTTCATGAGCATCAAAAATTAAAGCCAAGCCCCACTTATAAGGGAGTTAGGGGTTTTGGTTTTTTTTTTTAAAAAAACACGTATAAAATAATAGTATATTCTTAAATAGATAATTAAATACAAAGATTAGAATGGAGGCATATTTTGAGTGAATGGTGGCTGTGGATTTAGTAGTAAGAACAATCAAGAGGGGTTCCTGCAAACAGATGTTTGTGATGGGTGTGTGATGTTTCAGGCATACTGTGAAAAAAGAGTATTTTGGCCATTTGCAAATAGAGCTGTAGTAGAACATTTTTTAAAGAGTGTTTTTCTTTCTGATGGATTTTTCAAAGTAACTAAATTGAAAATTCAGTCCTGATATCTGAGACCCTTCATCTTTGTGGGGAGTTTTAATATTGTGTACAAACACAATGCCCTTGTGGGCTGCCTTTTGATGGACACACAGAGCTCTTATCTCTCCTAATGGAAGTTCCACACTCCCCCTTAGGGGCAGGAAAGAGATTATCTGACTTAATTGCTTTTTCCCTCAGAAAGTCACAATATGACATGTAAAATTATAAAGCTGTGAAGATGATGTTCTGTACCACGGCTTCACCCCTCCCTCGTGCCTTTGTGATTTATTCTTCAGCCTTTCCCCATCCTCATTTTCAAGCCTGCTTGAGGGAGACTCCTTCCTCCTCATTTTTATTCTTCCCTCCCTCCCCCACGCCCCTGAATCTCATTCTGATGTGAGGCACTTGCTCGCTCGCTCGCTCGCTCCACACGTTGGCTGCTGGCGCAGGTCTCCATGTTTTCAGTAGAGCATATGTGCCTATCTCTCTGCCCAGAATTGGCAGCCGTTCACACCTCTGTCAGGTACCCACTTCTGAGTGCTGGCAAGGTTAAGCTCCGGTGGCCAGAGAGGCAGCATGGAGCTGGAAGCAGAAGAGGCAGGCTGGGAGGCCTGGACGGGTGAACGGTAGTAGGGGGGAAAGTGACCAGGCGGCTGGAATAGGAGGTATCAGGACGAAGACAGGTGGCAGGGAAGCATGGAGGAACAGCCAAGTAGCTTTTTCCAGCAATGAGTTGCCCAAATTGAGGTAGGCCCAAAACAGACATGACTTTCAATCCTTATCTAGCAACTATGTTTCTTTCTTTCTTTCCTTCCTTCCTTCCTTCCACTCTATAGCAGGCACAGGCCCCCCCCAAATCTGGATCTTAAAAAAAAAAACCTGTCCCCCATGCTAGGGTCCCGATTAGGGTCAGGCCTCCTGTGCCTACTCTGTGGGGAAGTGTTATATGCATGAACCATTTCGAATGTGAAGCTCATCACGTGGTACAGTCCTTCCATGAGACCGCACCACCTCAGAATGCATGCAGGGGATTTATTGCATGAAAGTAATCCCACATCATTCTCCTTTACATGTCATGGAAAAGCCTGGACAGGCATTTGAAAATGCTGGCCTGCATATTTGGATCAGATACTAGGCTGAAGCAAATTTCTTACATGAAGATCTATGTTTAAAAAACAACAACAGTTAACTGAGGGAGATTTCAGGAGGGACAGACTGGAACAATTGTAAATATTTTGATGTGGGGAAAATGGGAACTGTCCTTTCTAAAAGGAGGCAGATGGTATGTACATAATATCTGGGTACTGACAGCATTGTTCTCTGTGCGTATGCGCAGTTGAATTACACCTTCTCACTTGTCACTCCGGCAGCATAATTTTTTTACAGCGAATGTGTCCTTGAACCCACTGAAAATTACAAGGTGAAGCTTTAAAAAACAACAACTAATCACAGCTTTATCTTGTGATAACTGTAATTAGACACTGGGTGCTTCTGGGTAATCTGTACATTGCTGTTAAGATAGGATTTCAAAACTGAATTTTAACAGGCAATGAGACAGATTTATGTTGATGAACATTCTTTTTAAATAATTACTGTCCTAATGTAATGTGTGGACAGTAAAATAGAGTAGTGGGGGGGGGGGGAGAGATTGATATAATCTGCAATATTATCTTCAAGGTTTGTTTTATTAAAAAAAAAAAAAAAAAAGGAAAGCCTGCCCCAAACTCTTATCCTCAGATCCTTCCCCCAGTCACGGATGTGTTTACAGGCTGGTTGTGACTATGCAGAGGGGATGGAATTCTCATCATTCATCCATTCATTCATATTGATAACCCACCCGATTAGGGGAAATGACAAAAACATCACCTCCTTTTGCAAAACGGAGTAAAATTCCATCCGTTAAACTGAGTTGTCTGCTCTGTATATACAAATTAGACAATGCAGTTCAGATTCCAATTGCTCCCTTATGTGTGCTGGGGAACGAGAAAGAAACCATGCCCTGCCTCCCCACGGACCCCATGCATCTGCCCCATCTTTGATGACACTGGTCAACTACATGGAGGTGTAATGTTCAAATAGACCTGTGTTCTTGATCTTATGGTATGTTTCTATCACAAGAAAAAATAAAATAAAAACAGCCTAGCAATAGTATTATAAATAAATATTTGTAGAAATAAATGTGCACATAATCACACTGTGTATAGGGCTGTTTTACAGAGGCTATTACTCAGAGAAAGTTCAGGAACTGACCACGCAATCAGAGCCTATGCACATTGGATGCTATTTCTGTAGGCCCTGTTCATCCCTGTGTGGCTGGCCAGTGGCATTAGAGGCAGGGCAAGCACAGTGGGTGGCAGCGCTGGTGCAAGCTCTCCCACCGCTTGAGGCAGGAGAGTACATGCGCGCTACCACTGCTTCCCGCACCATTGTTGTCAATATCATTGCTGCTGCGGCCATGTCCTCCACATCTCCCCCGACCCCATTGCCGCAGTCACCGCCGCTTGCCCTCTGGCTTGCTCTGGGGATTCTCTGAGAGAGCTGGTGGACAGGCAGGCTCTTTGAAGAGCCTCATCAGTCAGCAAAGGAGGTGGCGCTGCTCTCCAGAGAGCTGGCCAGGCCAAGATATCTGTATCTGAGGGGGTCCTTCATCAGAGCCAGGCATTGTGGATGGGTGTCCATGGAGATTGCCCATGGTACAGGCTGAAGGGTTGGGGGACCCTTCAGAGTAGATTGGGGGGGTGGGGGTGCTGCATGGGAGAAGAGAGCAAGGGGAAGTCCCATTACATGAACAGGCTCCTGCTCCCTCAACCATTGATTTAACCCAACAGTTGTTTCCCTTAGATGAAATGAAAAACTTTTCTTGCTGGTTTTGTCCCCTAACCTACAAGGCTCTGCCCTCTAGCCCCACCTTAATACCAGAATATTTGAAATCAACCCTAGATTCGGGCCTTGTGTGAATATGCAGTGGTGATGGAGTAAATATGAAAGTATTACCCAACATCCCCTTAAAATATCTCTGCAAGTACCTTCCGCTGTGTATTAGGAAATGTGGAGAGGATATTTCAAGGTTCCCCTTTGGCACTAAACGCAACCAGTTATGCTGAGCAATGCTCTGATGGCGCCAACTTGCAAAGTTGCAAAGCTGTTTTTGATAAATCAGTATTGTGCTTTTATTATTTATTTGTTTGCTTATTTTTAAAATTTATAAACCAAACTTCATCCACAAGGGATCCCATGGGGGTGTGCATAACATTATAAAAGAATACATACCACATAACAACAACAATAAAATTACAAAATAAGAGCCATAAAAAGTATTCAACTCTCCAAACAGGCAAACAAATCAATATATTTTAAAAAAAGTAAATTTAAAATGCCTGGGTGAAAAAGAACGTTTAATTTGGTGCCGAAAAGGAAGCAAAGTCATATTAGAGTGCAACATTGTTTGTCAGGTTCTGATTAAGCACAGGACATAACTGCATTCCTTTTAATACTGCTAAAGTCAGTGCTTCATGCTTTCAAAATGTCAGTGTGTTTTCTGAATCAGGACCCCATTTCATGCATATTTTCCAGGGGAAGCCTCGCTCATAAAGATAGATCTTTGGGCTGCTTTCCAGTGATACAACCAGAGCATGATTTTACAAATGTTTCACATAGCTAGTGAAAGAGCAGATAAGTAAATGTCAATAATCCTTTTTAGAATTCTACTAAATCCTTCACTACATATATGCGTATCTATATATATATAGCTCCACTTCTTTCGAGCTATAAAAAAAAATCCCTGAGCTGGAGCCAAGTGTTATACGAGAACAGATCCAAATAAAATGGAAACTGGAAGTGAGGGATTACCCAGATCATATCCTCAAACCAGCAGTCCTCCACTAATGTTCAGACTGCCTTTGAATCATGAGCTTGGCCTGCACAGGCTGCAGACTTGTAAATCAGTGACGTCTTTGACAGCATGGGAAGGCTTCTGTGCCTGCAGCTTTGATAATAGCAGGGAACTGCAGCACAGCAGTCTATTCTGAATATTCCTCCATTTCATTGATCTGATGCAGCTTCCCCAAGCTGGTGCCCTCCAGATGTTTTGGACATCAACTCCCATCAGCCACAGCCAGCATGGGTGATGGTCAGGAATGCTGGGAGTTGTAGTCCAAAACACCTGGAGGGCACTAGGTTGAGATAGGCTGATCTGTCTTGCAGGCAAATGACATGTTACAGATGCTTGGTGTAGTGGTGAGAGTGTTGGACCGGGACTCGGGAGATCTGGGTTCTAGCCCCCGCTCAGCCATGAAGCTCACTGGGTGACTTTGGGCCAGTCACTGACTCTCAGCCAAACCTACCTCACAGGGTTGTTGTGAGGATAAAATGGAGGAGGAGGAGGATTATGTAAGCCACCTTGGGTTCCTTGCAGGAAAAAAGGCGGGGTATAAATATAATAAATAAATAAACTTACCTGGGTGTATGTTCCATTGAGCTCAATGGGGATTCTTTCTGAGTAGACACATCTATAGGATTGCACTGTTGAATGCTTAACTTTGGGGAGATCGTTGTCCCGTGTTATTGCTTTTCCCACTTTGAATTTGTTGGTATGTTCTAAAGGTGAAACAACCAACCAAACAAGCAACCAGCCAGACATTTTTATCAATTTAATGAAGTGGGTTGCTGTGGCTATTCTGGTTGCTCTAAGAGTTATCCTGAGTAAGTAAAAGGCTGCCCTCTCTTTATTGATATACACAGGCTGGTTATGTGAGCTCTCTGTCATTGCATTAGTGGAAAAAGTGACTCTGTCAAACACAAAGGCATGGGAAAATGTTAACCTAGTCAGAAAGTGTTGCATACCAATGCAATTTAATACACATTGGGGCCTCTGCTCCTTGACTGTGATCTTGGTTCTTCTTAATCTGTTCAAACATTTTTAATGCCTGATACCCTTGCACAGTCTCCATGGCCAAAGATAAACACTATTGTCTGTCTGTTGGCAACCATTTTACCTTTCCTTAAAGATGAAGTCTTCTATTGTGCAACAGATATGTTCTCTGTACTTAGTGGAGGAGGCAAGGAGAGGGACTTCACTTCCTGCTAACTCTCTCTCTCTCTCTCTCTCTCTCTCTCTCACACACACACACACACACACACACTGGAGGTCATAGTATATTTTCTGTGTGATCAGTTCATCCTACAACTTGGACCAATGATTGGGAAGGGTGTGGAGGACAGGGCTCCTGCGCCTTTAATAGTTTCCCAGAAGAAGGGGAGAGAGCAAGCTACACCTGCTGATATTCCCTCTTTTACGTTGTTGTTGTTGTTGTTGTCGTTGTTGTTGTTGTTGTTATTTTATTGCCCATCTGGCCGGCAAACTGGCCACCCTGGGCAATGTACAGGTGTAGGAGCCCTGTCCTCTGTTGTATCTGGTCATGAGCACCACGGTCCAAATGCTAAGGATCTGCATCTGCACACGTTATCCATTGAGACAGATGCCTGCACTGACAACCCCCTTCATACTAAGAGACCAGCTTTGGGTGTGCATTTAAAATGACAGCACACACACACATATTTTTTCCAATGTGTGACACTGTCTACACCTATGCATGGGATGCATGCTACACCTAGCAGCAGCAGTTCAAATTACAATAACAAAGTTAAAAACAACTACAGTAATACCTTGGATTGCAAGTAACTTGGTTTGACAGCGTTTTGCAAGACAAGCAAATTTTTAAATATTTATTTAATTTTTTTTTTACTTGATATACAAGCGACATCTTGCAATACAAGTACTGTAGTATGGCTTAAATTAAAAATCTCTGTACAATTTTTTTTTGGGGGGGATTTCATTTTGATATAAGAGTGTTTTGGATTACAAGCACGTGTTCCGGAACAAATTATGCTCTCAATCCAAGGCATGACTGTACAAGATTAAAATGATTAAAATGCCTAGGAGAATAGAAAGGTCTTCACCTGGCACCGGAAAGAGTACAATGTAGGCGCCAGGCGAACCTCTTTGGCGAGCTCATTCCACAACCGGGGTGCCACAGCAGAAAAGGCCCTCCTCCTGGTAGCCACCTGCCTCACTTCCTTTGGCAGGGGCTCTCAGAGAAGGACTGCTGATGAAGATCTTAGTGTCTGGGCAGGTACATATGGGAGGAGGCGATCCTTCGGATACCCTGGCCCCAAGCTGTTTAGGGCTTTGAATGTTAGTACCAGCACTTTGAATTGGACCCGGAAACAGACTGGCAGCCTGTGCAGATGATTTAAAATGACAGAACAAACACACATATTTTTTCCAGTGCGCAGCACTGTCTACACCTATGCATGGGAAGCGCACGCTTCCAGAGGTTTCTAGTTCAGTGCTAAATTATATTGTAACCTTATTCAAAATGAGGCTGCAGGCTCTTCTTTCAGAGGTACACAACCTTTAAGCATGTTACTGGATGTTATTGGACAGTAGCATGATTTCACAGATGCTTCTGTAGTATGCAGGGTGTGGACTACCACACATATGGAAATCTCCAGGCTTAATATCTTCAGGGCATATTTAGACACTAGATTCATGGGTCTAGTAAAAATGTTTATCTTATTTACAAGAGAAATTTATAATTTAATTAATGTTACACTGTTTGCATGGTGTATCGAAATGATTATAAACGGCTCTAAAGGCATCTGTCAGTAGAGTAGTATATAAATTTAATACATACATACATACATATTTCATGTTAGTTCTGTTTCCAAATATAATTCATGTTAGTCGCTGCTAAGGTGAGATGGCTATGTGGAGTGAATGCAGCTACTGTCCTATGCATCCACTTACTTGGGAGTAAGCCCCACTGAACTCAATGGCAATTACTTCTGAGCAGATGTAGATAGGACTGTGGTCCAACGCTGTAATCAAATGAGCACAGTGGCGTAGCGTGGGTTGTCAGCACCCGGGGCAAGGCAAGTAATTTGCGCCCCCTAACCCATGGATTTTAGCACTCGAGTCTCTTCCACTAGATTAGTTAAAGAAACCCTTACCTGTTCTGGATGGGTTTAACTAGATTAGTTAAAGAAACCCTTACCTGTTCTAAACTTGCATAGGATTGCGCCCTTACTAGGTAGGAAGGAAACCTAGTAAATTATTAAATAATACTTCTAATATTAATAATATAATAATTTGAATTTATTCTGGAATAAATTCTGGTATAAATAATGCCAGAATAAATGTGTTAGCCTTGTAGTTGCCACAAGACTCCTCGCTGGTTTTGCTGCAACAAAATACCACAGCTATCCATCTGGAAAATCCTATATATGTGTACTCTGAAGTAGGTCCCATTGAGTTCAATGGGATTTACTCCGTGGTACAGAATGGGTACAGTCAGAATTGCTGCCTTATTGGATCATAAGCTTTAATGGAAAAGAGCCAGCTTCATTGAAAGATTGAGAGCCAGTGTGGCTGATTGGTTACAGTGTCAGACCGGGACTCGGGAGATCTGGGTTCTAGTCCCCACTGGGCCATGAAGCTCACTGGGTGACTTTGGGCCAGTACCTGACTCTCAGTCTAACCTACCTCACAGGGTTGTTGTGAGGACAAAATGGAGAGGAGGAGGAGGAGGAGGAAGATTATGTAAGCAACCTTGGGTTCCTTGCAGGAAAAAAGGTGGGACATAAATAAATAAAATTATCTGCAGTTGACAGATAACATAGATGTAGGGTGTGTATGTGTGTAAACAGTGGACCCAAATGGCCATAACGTACAAGAAGCATAAATCTGTGGGATTATTATGCAAAGTTGATATGTATAAAAGATCAGTACAGCAGAGTTACCATTTGCAACAGCAGTAACTGGGGAAAACCCCACTTTCCTTGTTTTGCTATGTTAATTGAACACCTGTAGTCCAAGGAAGACTGGTGGAGAACTGCAATTCCCCTCATGCAATGCGGGAATCTGTTTCGTCTCCCCCGCCCCTTCCTTCTGATGACCATTCAAGGCCGTTCCCAGAGTGCACTGCTCCGAAAGGACACCTCTTCTCTCTTCTTCCCACGCTTGCACAAGAGGCTTCCTGCGTGCTAGAGCAACGTTATTTAAATAAAGGACTACGACTCCCGTCATGCGGCGGCTCCGCTCGCGCGGTGCACTCTGGGAACTGTAGTTTGTTGGTTCTCCAAAGCTTGATGGAAGTAGAGGGGAAGAGACAAGGAACGGAACTACCACCCCTATAGAGGAATTAGGACGGGAAGAGAAGGGTCGCGTCGCTGGGCGCACAGCCAGCACTGCAGAGAGAGTGAGTGAGCCAGGCAGGGGCAGAGAGCTGCGAGTGCGAGCGCGCCCCCCCAGATGTTGTGCCCGGTGCAGCCGGCCCCCCCTGCACCCCCCACGCTACGCCTCTGAATGAGCAGACGGGATGGGTGAATGAGCGATGTCCGAGATTGCCAGGATTCTCCAAACATCATCTTGTCACTTGTTTTGGGCCCGATTCTCGTTCGTGTTTGCGACTGCTGCTCACTCTGCGCGAATGGGGAAATTGTGCAAATCGAGCAGCGCTTGAATGTGAAATTTGCACAAATTTCTCCAAATCTGTGGAAATTTCCTATTTTGCACAACTTTCTTCCATAGAGGAAAGTGGGGCTGAGTCAGCCTATGGGGGAAATTTGCTGAAATTGAACTGGGAAAGTTGTGCAAAACTAACCCAAGGCAATTTATGAATATTTGGGGAGGACTCATGGTCATGGTTGCATTCAGGGCTTCAAATAAGCCTGCTTGCATATTTTGCAAGCAAAAATGAAATTCTCATACTTCCCTAGCAGACACTGACAAGCATTCCGGGAATCGGAAGAGAAAAGTGGACAACGTATTTATTCAGGCTGCAATCTTTAGTCATAGGAACATAGGGAGCTGCCCTATACAGAGTCAGACCCTTGCCCAGTATTGTTAACAATGGATGGGTTTGTACGACGCTCTAAGCCACTCTAAGCTATGCAGTGTGGCTTAGAAGCCACCGTACGTGTGATGCAACCCAAAGAGGATCAGGCAAATTGGGGGTAGGTGTCGCCTCCCCCCCCCCGTCCTCTTGCACATATTCCAGGGGACTCCCTGGGAGCAGCAAGGTTCCCCTCCTGCTGCCAGTTGTCAGTGGCAGTGGGAGGGGGGGGCAGGGGATCAGCCATTGCTTCAGCCTACTCACAAGTAGGCTGAAGCCATGGCCACTGCCCGCTGCTGCACCCAGCCAAAAGGGCTGGCTGTGGCGGTGGGAGCCTCTTCCCTGCTGCCCCAAAAGAGCAGGTTGGGACGCGCCGGCCTCAGCCTGATCTCAGCAGAGAGGGGTTGCTCAGCAACCCCTCTCTGCTGGGATTGGGCTGGGGGGGGGACGATGATGACAAGCCACACTCTGACCAGTCTCCTCTAGAGGCGACCGGTGAGAGCGCAGCTTGTCCCCGCCTGCTGCCTCCCCAAGCCCCACTCTTGCCAATGCCAGGAGAGGGGGATGGCTTGCGAGCCATCCTGCTCTCCTGGCATCGGTAGGAGTGTGGTGCGGGGAAGCTGATGACAGCCACCCAACATGCCACTTGGGCTCGGCTGCAGGCGCTCGGCTGCAGTGGCAAGCCATTTTGTTGCTCTGGCCATGCGGGTCTGTAGTGGTTTCAGCTACCGCTGGGCTCGTTGTATCATCCAGGTAAGGAAGACACAGCAAGCCCAGCGGTGGTTATGAAACCCTACTACAAGCCATGGCTTCCCAGGGTGGCGAAGCCACTGTGGCTTAGCGTGTTGTGTGAACCCAGTCACTGACTGGCAGTGGCTCTCCAGTGATTCTTGCAGGGTTTTTTCCTAGCCCTACTTGGAGCTGTCGGGGATCAAACCTGGGACCTTCTGCATGCAAAGCATGTGCTCTATCCCTGAGCCAGAGATCCCACAATTAATTGGTTAATGATTAATTGACTGAAACACTTTCAGTCAACTAAATGGGTGCCCTGATTAATTGGCAGCAAACATTATTAGTTTCAGTACAAGTGCTCATACATACTGAAGATGACAAGCATCTTAAAAGAGGCATTCTTCTTTCATTTGAATGCAGGAAGGATGCCTCCTCTAAAATGATGCCACGTGTCCATTATCTGAAAACAAAGCAGGCATGCTTCTCGCTTCAGAAATATCAGCTTGGATCCTCACTTGGCTTCTGTGAACAGAACAAAGATCCTCCAAGGAACTGGGCTTTCCCTCTGCAGTCGCACCCACTACCCCAAATCTGCTCCAGAGGGTTGGGGGATCCATGGGGATGGTGTGAGATATGATGCCGTGGTCTGCATATGGAGGGTTGAGCTGGTGGAAATCGCCCCCTGGCCTTCCCTGCAAGTGGAAGAGCAATTTACAGTATTTTTCCATGCATAAGACTATACTTTTTCCTAAAATTGTTAGACTAAAAATTGAGGGTCGTCTTATACACGGAAGTAAGCCAAGGAGAGAACTGCGCAGTTGCAAAACTGCCCAGTGGGGGGCGTCTTATACATGGGGGCGTCTTATAGACGGAAAAATACGGTAGGATCCATTCCAAGCCATTGTTTATACTCATGGGCAAGTGTATGTAAATTTAATCAATAAATTAATGTTAATCGACTACAACTCATAGTCATATGATCATTTTTTTAAATTTTTTTTTAAATTGGGTTGCAGCCCTAATTTCTATAGTGCTTTTTGTGTGCCCGAAGCATTTCACGTATTATCTCAGTTCAGTCATTCTTACAACTCAGTAAAATGGTCTCATTCTCATATTATTTATGATATATGACCATTTTATTTTAAAACCGGTCTCAGTTATTTTATCCTCATATTGCAGATGACAGGCAAGCCTCAGAAACAGGGGTTTGCCTTGAATGTTCACAAGTCCCTCTCATCTTCTGGTGGTAATTTGTATGAAAATGCTACGTGTTATAGAGGTGTCCCTAGCCAAGAAACCTGCAAAATTTCATGCGGATATATCTCCAACATCAAGTGTTGCAGGATTTCTTGGTGGCTCTCTGCCTTCCACATCCTTCCCCTTGTTTAATAGGGGGAACAGATGCTTTCTGTCTTACATGAAATGCATATAACGATGGCTTAGCAGCTTCTAAGTGCAAGCAAAGATTTATCCAGTTCTAATGCCAAAGTCAATTTCATAAGGAGTTTCCATACAGCAGGGTTAACTGGCTGGAAGTATTTGTTTGAACCTGGAGCTCAGCCAGCATCGAGCAAGGTGTGGGGGTTGTCACAACCGGATCATGTGGTAACAACATAGCAAAGTCTGATCCTGCAGTGCTGAATGATCTCCCCTCATGTGGTTGTCAGCAAGAGCGTGGATACGCAGCCCTCCTGAAGAAGTGCTCCACAGCATACAGGGACCAGAGTCCTTAACGCCATCAGATTATGCAACTCTTGCGTAATAGGACTGTGTTTCAAAGAAGATTAAGGATGGGCCCAAAAAACAAAAAAGTGGGCTCGGTCTGTATCCGAAACCTGAACTGAGCTAACCCCAAATTCTATTTGTTAAGGCTTTCTCCCCAGCTACACATGCCAACATTTCACTGTTTTCACCAGGCCCGGAAGGAGAAATGCTTTGTTAATCCAGACACAGGCAAAAACAGGTTGAAGAGGATACATGTGCACTCCCTGTAGTTGTTACACATGTGAGCTGCAGAACAATGCATGTGTATGTGCGATGCCTGCTGGAGTCTGTCTGCTCAGGAGGATGGGAACGGGGATGGGGGGGGGCGCCACTGCTCCAGCCTCTGCTGCCTGAGGTAGCCACCTCACTCTGCCTAATGGTAGGGCCATGCTGCTACAGAGCAGGATCTATCTTCACTAACTCCAGCGAGCCACCTGAGCTCAAATGAGGTACTGCAATCAAACTTCATTCACCTTGCCCATCGGCAGGAGTAGGTGAAGTGGGGTAGCAGAGGCAGGAATCACCCTGTCACCTTCATGCCAAAGAGACACCCAACCTTGGAGAGGATAAAGGAGCAATTAGACCGGGGTATCAAACCCCTTCCAGCCAGAGGGCCAAGTTCAATTTTAGAGAAACTCTTGGAAGCCACATTCCAGTGGTGGGTGGGGCCAAAAATCCCAGCATATTTTAGCTTAAAGTTTGCATTGCCAGTAACTAAGCCTTAGGAGAGGCATTTAGGAGAGCCAGTGTGGCGTAGTGGTGAGAGTGTTGGACTGGGACTCGGGAGATCCGGGTTCTAGTCCCTGCTCGGCCATGAAACCCACTGGGTGACTTTGGGCCAGTCACTGACTCTCAGCCTAACCTACCTCACAGGGTTGTTGTGAGGATAAAATGGAGAGGAGGATTATGTAACCCGCCTTGGGTTCCTTGCAGGAAAAAAGGCGGGGTACCAATATAATAAATAAAATAAATAAATTTCAAATTTTTAGCATGAGGGAAAACACGCACAAAAGTTGGGAAATCACCAAATGATTGGGGGGGGAAGGGTGTGGCCATCTGGGGAACAGAACATGAGATTTCCTTACATGCATTTCTTGGTCAACTACTGGCTCCCCCCCCCCCCGACCCTGCTTACCTTGGCACTGCACTTTGTCTTGGTCCAGCCCTAGCTAGATCAGTAGGAAAGCTAAGGGCAGACAGACCAAATAGGATTCATAGAGAATTATGGTGGAGCAAGGCCAAGGAAAGAAAGCACACATAAAACCAGGAGCCATTGACCCGTTTGTCAACAGCCTTTTATCTCCCTTTTATTGAAGCTTCGGGGAATCTGGACGCTCAAGAGGCCTTGATGAGCTTGTATTCTAAGCTAGAACGGGGCTGAGGAGCTACTCCTGACAGCTTGAAACTGCGGCTAGGAATGGCGTGTCAGTTTCATGATGCACACCTGGCGGCAGCAAACAAAACATTTTTAGGGTACATCACTACAGAGTGATACCTGATAATTAATGAATTGCCCTTGTCAATGAATAGATTGTCAATAAATTGCCCTTGTCAATAAATACTACCCCCCCAAAAAAATAGAAAAGGAAAAAAGGACATTATCTTACTCTTTGAATGATGTAAAACCACACCCATTATACCATTGGGTTAAAAATATATTTTTTAAAGGCACTGTGGACAACTGTCTATATTATCCTATTAGGTGTTTTGGCAACTCTAGCGCCTATAGGTGGGGGGAGAGCAGCACGCAGTGGAGTCAATTGCTTGGTTGGCTCATCTTTGTTGCTGTACCCAGAGCAACAGTATAAGCTGTATGCACCGTAAAGGATATGAAATCAGGTTGGAGTTGGAACGTGGCTAGCAATAACATGTTTCAGTAACAAACGGGCTTACTTAAAGAGTCTCAATCGGCTGGAGAAAAGAGCAACCTGCAATTATAATGAATGCAACTTGCAGTTTGGAAGATGCACATCTGGGGAAAGGACTGGTTACAATTTAAAGCTCTATTTTCAAAACATCTTTTCAGCATATTACAAGGCATTACATTCAATAATGGTGTACCATGGTGCATGAGATTTTAAAAAATCCACATGCAAAACAAAATTGAAAAAAACAGAATTGAACTGTGGATTTACACAGGAGGACCTATCCTGTGTAGCCTTCTTTACTAACAAAGCCAGGAGGTTTGCAATCCTGAAAAAAGGAAGGGGAAATCATGTTTGCAGGATCAAGCCTATTAAGTGCTTGTTTTGGCATCTATGATACAATGTAAGAATGTCCAGACACTACTGATTGTGGTGTTTTGGCTCATATTGGGCTGAATGGGTACTTCCAAATTAATGCAGAGCATTTTTTGGGAGCCATGGGTACAAAAGACCCACAAGTCAGCTGTCCATGGACCCTAGTTTGGAAACTATGATCTAGAAAAGCCCCTGGGCTGCCATGAAATGTTGGAGTAAGTGATACTTATCCCCACCATGGTTTAAGTAGTGCATCTCTCCATCCATCCAAAATTCTTTCTTATTATGGACAGCGGTGGGCAATGTGTGGCCCTCCAGATGTTTTGGCCTATAACTTCCATCAGCCCTAGCCAGCATAGCCAATGGTGAGGATCATAGGAGTTGTAGGTCGAAACATCTTCTGGAAGACCACACATTGCCTACCACTGCACTATAGTAATGATCAGGTTTAGAGCAGTACTCTGAAAACTCTACATTTAGCTTCTCTTGAGGTCACCTCCAACTCTATGATTCTGTGAGCTCTGGTGGACTGCCTACGTGGCTGCGTTTGGCTTTGGTGTGGCACAGGTTGTGCAGGAGTGGTCCAGAGTGTTTGTTAAGACATCACAAAGCCACATGGCTAATCTGAAAAGGCAGTTCAATAGCAAGTGAGGGACTCGGCAGCCGCTTGCTGGAGCTGGTCCTGCAAGTGGCTGCTAAGTCCCTTTGCTCCGTGCACCACTCATGCCCCAATTGGATTGCGAGCAGTGTGCGAAGGAGAGGTACTCAGCAGGTGCTTGCACGACCAGCTCCTGCAAGCCCCACTCTCTCTCTGTACAGAGAAAAGAAAAGTGTGTGTGTGTGTGTGTGTGTGTGTGTGTGTGTGTTGGGGGAGGGATGATGCCCCCTCGGTGCCATCTGGTCTGCCAGCTTGCAGTTGCCTGCACCTGTGTTATAGGCATGCCTTGCTACAGCTGACCTCTTGCAAAGCTCATCACATTTCATGATCTCATGCAAAGATTCTTGTTTGATTTACCAGTTCAGCTCTTGCAAATATATCTTGCTTACCTTAATTAACTTGTAAGGGAGCTGAGGGCCTGTAAGAAACTCTGGATTGCTTTTGTTAGCTTATCTTAATTGCCAGTTGTACTGATTAGGAAACCCCCGATGAATAAATTAATACCCTATAGCACTTTTGACGATCGCAATGACTGGGACAAAAGCAAATGATCAGATGGGGTGTATCAAAACCGACCTCCAATTCTGATAGCTTATTCTATAGTACACTTTGTTCCAATTAAAGGGCCACTAGGAAGCTGACCACGCAAGGTCTGCCTTATCTCAATTATTCCTTTTCACTGAATTCTGCTATAAGATTTCCACCATATGAAACGTTGGCATTCCCATCACAAGCTGTTAATTGGCTTGGATTTGAGTCATGTGGGAAGGAACACACATATGTCCTTTAACGGAAACCATCTGCATTAATTACCACATCTCCAACTTCTCTTTGCTTCCACTGGGAAGACACACACATGCACACACATCATCGCTACCCTTCTGGCTAAGCCTGCCTTGCACAGCCCCGCCGCTCACTCCCCACCCTGAATTTCTTAACCACAAATGTGCAGGGTGGACCCCCCAAGCTCTTCAGTCTGTTGAGTCAATGTTCTTTCTGCAGTGAGACGAGGAACAGCTCAAAGAAACAGGGGTTCTCCACATGGAGATGCCAACATTAAACAGGGAGCGATCTCATGATCATATGGATTGCACTTTTTTATCATTTTTCTCAAGCATAGCATCTTGAAATGATGCTGTGTGGCAGAAGGATGAGGACACACAAACAGTTGCACACATACAAGGAGCAATTTGCAGTGTTGAAGGTCTGGGGCAGGTTCCTAATATTGATACAAAATGGATTCCCTCCCCCACCTCAGCTACTTCGTTTTCCATACATCAGGGGCCCAACAGTACTACACAAAACATTCCAATATGACACCTAGAACTCCCGCCCAGTACACTGATGTGGTGCCACCTCTCCCCCCTTCAAACCCTAGTTTAAAACTCACTGCTCTCACGAAGCCTTTGGCTTTAGGCCCCAACACAAAACTAAGCCTAGGTAGGTGTGTGTGTGTGTGTGTGTGTCCACTTGCCTGCATTTCTTTCCCTTGCCTCTTCTTCCCTCACTCATCTCCCTTTATTGTCTCTCCCCAGTCTAAATCCTGATTGTAAGCTCTGTGGGGTTTATGTCTTTTGCTTACGTTATTCTGTGAAGTGCCATGTGTACATTGACAGTGCAATAACAACTTCAGTCCTGGTTTACCAGTTTAATATAAAGCTGAATGCCTCTAGAAATAAAATATGAAATCTGACACATTTACCAAATTGGAACTCAAGAGAAGCTAATTTGGAATTTCACAGTGCTGGTCTAAACCTGATCGTTACTATAGTACAGGGGTGGGCAACTTGTGGCCCTCCAGATATTTTAGCCTACAACTCCCATCATACCTCACCATTGGCTATGCTAGCTAAGACTGTTGGGTGTTGTAGGCCAAAACATCTGTTGGGCTGGAAGTTGCCCAGCCCTGCTATACACGCTTACCTGGGAGTAAATAAATCAATGATAGTCAGTCAGTGAGACTTATGTAAAAGAGTGCTCTGTCAGCTGGAATCGTTCCCAACAGAACTTTACCAAGCTGTTGTTTTCACTTTCAGGATTCTAATGTATGGGAATATTATTTTACTTTTTTATTGGAAGAGTTTTTACCCTGCTCTTCAGCTGAAAAGGGCTCCTGGAGTGGTTAATAAAGATCAATAATAAAATAGTCCCTGCTGTCAGGCTTACAATCTAGAATGCATGACACAAAAGGAAAAGGGATTGGGAGGGAGGAGGGAAACAAAGCAAACTAGTTCTTGATTGCAAAGTTCATATAATGACCAGCTGAAATATTAACCATTCTAACAGTTCCGTCATAGCCACAGAAAATGATAACATAGATCACTACTGTTATTTCTCCTTAAATGGTTCAAAACTTAATCTTTTTCGAAAGAAACCTCCAATTGTAGTTCAAGATCTCATAAAGTATATAGTACAGTAATACCTTGGATTGCAAGTAACTTGGTTTGAGAGCGTTTTGCAAGACAAGCAAATTTTTAAATATTTATTTAATTTTTTTGACTTGATATACAAGCAACGTCTTGCAATACAAGTACTGTAGTACGGCTTAAATTAAAAATCTCTGTACAAATTTTTTTGGGGGGATTTCATTTTGATATAAGAGTGTTTTGGATTACAAGCACGTTTCCGGAACGAATTATGCTCTCAATCCAAGGCATGACTGTATATAATGCTATGTTCTTTATGTATAAATAGGATGCTAGGCGCTGCTTATTGTTTATACATAAATGCATTTTATTATATAACACCTATTTCCCTTTTCCAAACATTTAGTTGACTATATGCTGGGCAAACCATGGATACAATCTTGGTACTTTCTTAAAGGAATTGTTTTAGTTGTTAAAATATCATTGTTATAATAATATTGTAGGTGGTACCCAGTGCTTTTCTGATGTTCACATTTCCCCCCAAGTTCCTTTTATGCCATCGAATAAACATTTCTCACTTTCTCTTCCAAGTAAACTTAAAGACAGCAGAATTTTTTTTCAGATGCTTTTCTTTTTAATATTGTAAAGCTATGCGGAATTTCAAGGTGCAAATTCCTCCTTTGTAATGTATGCCTTGGTACTCCTTCATGCATTTCAAGTTGCCTCCCGCCCCCCCCCCCAACTGTTTTTCTCTCTGATCTTGGCTTTTCATATGTAAGAAGAGGAGATTTATACCTACATACTGGGTTGAGGTGTTTTTATTTGGGGATGGCGGGAGGGGGAGAGAGTCGGACTGGGAGGCCGGCCGGGAAGCCCAACAACTAGTTAGACCAAAGGCAGCTGCTGCTGTTCTTCCTGACAGAACTGCCGCTGTCACTGCTGTGAGTATCACAGAGGCTGGGAAGAGGCTGTAAACACGGGGGAAGGAAGAACCCATTGAACTGAAAGAACAAACTCTCCGGACCTGTCTGACACAGAGGTCAGGGGGTCACCGGAGCCTGGTGGAGGCAGTGTAGCAGATTGGGAGCTCGCGATGCCCCCTCCAACATCACTTAGACAAACAAGCAGATGGCAGGTGTCAGTGGTGACAAAGAGCCATCTGTACAGCGGGGACCGTCCCCTCCATTCTCTCACAGGCTACTTCATTAAACCCTCACTTCAGAGTGCCTGTGCCATACCCTTTAGCCAACGGGGCCCCCCTAATAGGACACTCTCTTTTTCTTTTTTAAAGGACTGCCTGCATTCTGCTCCCAGCTACTCACAGACAGCTTATTTTTCTGCTTTATTTCTTCCAAAGGGAGGGAGGGAGGGGTAAAAAGGGAAAAAAGGGGGGGAGGGGAAAAAAAAAGCCAAGCCCAAGGAAAACCTGCCTTGCATAGTACTGTGGATCATCTGTGAGCATAAAGGAGAAGTGTGTGCCTTTTAAAAAGAGGCTCCGGCCCTGTTGGTTATGCAGTGAAAGAATTAAAGCTGGGACCAGTTGCAAAGCAAGGGAGGCCTCTGCCTCCTTTCTGGAGACAGTCTTTGCTGTGGAAGATGGAGGCTTCGTTAAAGAGCTCCGTTCCACCCCGGTCGCCTCTAAGGGACATTTTGTTGCTCTGTTTTTACCCAGCTTTTACCTCTCCGTGGGCCAAAACAGGCATTACTTTAAATCAGTGTCTAGCAGCTATGTCTTTCCCCCTGTGTCTAGAAGTGATGCCTTTTTACTCTACAGTAGGTGCAGGTCCCTCCTGATTTGGATTGGGACCCTAACGTGTGTGTTGGGTCGGGGGAAGGGGGATCTTTTAAGATCCAGATTGGGACCCCTGCATCTACTCTATAGAGTAAAAATGACAAAAAGACATAGCTGCTAGACACAGATTTAAAGAATATCTGGTTTGGTGCCTTTCCTTTTAAAAGGGTGCAACATTTGGATTTTAAGGACTGGTCTTCTGTTGGTCCAGAATAAACATACATGTGCATACCTCTCATGATGGCCAAGAAAGATGCTCGTGGCCAGGCTAACTTTTTATCTTGGCAGAAACATGATTCAGGACCTATTCTGTGGAAGATCTTTTAGATGTCAGTTGGCCTGAGTTGAAATGCATCTGCACACTTTCTGCTGCAATTTTGAGCCAGCAACTCTCCAGGATGGGTGGGGTGGGGGCTCTGCTATTTTTTTTAAAAAAAACATATGGTGCAGAGGGTGGGTTGTGGTGGGGGAGGGTGCCAATCGGGAACTTTTCCAGGCCACCCGCACGTCTTTGGCCAGCCACGCTTCTTTAGCCTCCCCTGCAGATCCCTGTGGAAAATGCCACTGGAATGTTTCGTTCACTCAGTCTAGGGATTTCTCTTGGTCGTTTGACTCACATCCCCCCCCCCTTTTGTTCCCATCAAAACGGAGAGTGTTTCATATGCTACGATGTGTGTAGGAGGGGCAAAACTGGATTGTGCCACATCATTTTGTGCCTGTCCATAAAAGGAATTTTAAAACTCATCCTTTGTGACTGCGGAAGGCTGTTTAGTTCTGGAGGTGATGGTGGAGGGCTTGGCATTTTATTCTGAATCTAGGGGCTTGTCTCAATGTAATCTCCTCTGTTGGAGCATTTAGGAGCAATGCCTGCAGACTGACGCAGGTAGAAATGCTGACCAGCATCCAAGGAGCTATTTTAGGCATGCCAAGATGTTTGTGTACCTCATTGGATTTTGCACCTATTCCCCCTCACCCCTGCTTTCAACAGCATCATTGCACATCACACATTGCTTCTGAAATGTTGGCAGTTTCCAAAGAAGTTTGCCATGGCGTGTGTATGTGTTTGTGTGTGTGTGTGTGTAAAGGGGGGCAGGGAGAACTACAAACCCAAAGTCCCCCTTGGGCAAAATAAACCAGTGACATGGATCTTTGTATCCTGGCAGTTGTGTTAGAATTAGAAATCCATGTGGATTTTTCAGAACAAAGATTCCACAAGCAGGATGCTAGATTTCTACTGGCTTCTGTGGATGGATTATTGAAAGACCGAGATCGTTCCAAAACGAACATCCATCTCGTTTGCTCTATGTATTCTGCCATGAGAATTAGTGCCAGTGGCGGCTTCCCATCTTGTGCCAAATAGCCACTGGAAGGGAGATTTGTGGGGACCATGGCACTGAGAGAAAGGGTTGAAGTTCCTCAGCCCATGTGCCATTGTCCCAAACCTGATCACACACACGCAGCTGCTATTTGAAGTTTAAAAAACAACCATGCACTTCCCAACTCCATCGGTAATGCAATGTGTAGTTTGGCCCTCTTTCCAGAAATGTTACAGTATAAGAAGCTCTACATTTCAGGGCGTGCAGTAATAGATTACTGTAACTGAAGAGCTGAAATATTGGGGCAGTTAATTTGGGGAGAGGCGGAGGAGAGAGAGAGAGGGAGGGAGGGAGGGAGGGAGATAAGATGATTCACTGCTACTTTCATCATTTCTTTGCAGTACCATTTATTCTGTATATCGGGTAGGGAGCCTTGTGGCGGCCTCCAGTTTGTTTGGACTACAACTCTCAAAAGCCCCAGGCAGCATGGCCAGTGGCATGGGATTATGGGAGTTCTAGTCCAAAACATCGGGAGGGCACCAGGTTGCTTATCCCTGCTGCATATTATGTGAGTTACTCTCCCCTTCTCCCCTTCTCAAGAAAAAAAAGGGGGAATGAACCTGTAGGACATGGGCAATTAAAACATAGAGGGGCCATGTTGAAAATTGGCAGCAATACCCTCATACTAGTTGTTATTTGGGCAACCTATTTTTACTTCTATTTCCTCCTAATGCATATGTACTACATATACGACACAGTCCAATGTGCCTAGCATGTGTTTGTGTCACAGCAATGCCAGTTGGATTGTGTCAGTGGTATAGATTAAAAGAAGGAGGGTCCCTGACTTCTTCAGGCCCAGATGAATGCTGAACTACATTTTCCCATTACTTACCTTTCCCAGCAGTGTAGAACAGGGGTGGGCAGACTTCAGGTATGTGGGATCTACATGTGTGTGTTTTACTAGAAACCTGGGATCCACCAACCAGAGCCAGAGGCAAAAGACATAATCTCGAGTTAAAGAATCCTGAGCCCAGGAGTTTGTTTTGGGTACTAGAACTGAACTCATATTCCATCCATCAAAAAATGCATCTTTGTGTCACACACACCACAACTTTCTTCATTTGAGTAGTATAATTGGGTAAAAATGAATGTAAGAAATGCTATGCTGGATCAGGCCAAAGACCTTTCTAGCATTCTGTTCCCACAATGGCAAACCAGATTTCCCAATGGGAAGCCCACAAATGGAACATGAATGCATTAGCATCCTCCTGCTTGCATTCCCCAGTACGTAACTGGTATACAGGGAAGCAATATATATACGGTAGCCATCATGAATATAAGCCACTTATAGTGCCTTATCCTTCATGAATTTGTTTAATCCCCTTTTAAAGCCATCCAATTTGGTGACCATCACTACATCCCGTGATAGTGAATTCCACAGTTTAACTTTGCACTGTGTGAAGAAGTACTTCCTTTTCCTTTTGGGTCATTTTGTTGTTTTTGAGTAATTTTGTTGTAATCACTGTTAAACAATTGAGAGTCAGGAATCTCAATTGAGAGTCAGGAATCTGGGCCAATCTACTACAAATCACCCAGAGATCTACCAGAAGATCTTGGTCTACCTTCTGCCCACCCCCCAGTGTAGAATACAGTGACCGGGTTTGCACAACCACGGAGGAAAAATAAGCCACAGTGACTTATTTTCCCTCCCTGTGAGTGCCAGTCATGACCTGCCTAATTAGCATAATTATCCTTGCCAGATGCGGGTTGTCATGATGTCTGAACCAGGCAAGGATAGCTGGCTGGAGTGGTTTACAAAGCTTTCAGGGCTAACCCGCCCAGTGCATCTGACTAGCCCTAGGAAAAAAACATCATCTGTGGGTTAGCTGATATGACAAAGATATGTGGATATCTTTCAGGGTGCAGATGAAGTAAGGACAAAACAGTGATAATCTAGCATAAGATTTATGTATTCCATGTTCTAGAATTTCTCTCCAGGGTAGATACCCAGGTAGCAATTGAAAGGGCATGTTAAGGCATAACCTGTAAACTGCTTAAACTGTGTGAACCAGCTGTTCCCCTTGAAATTAAAATTACTAGCAGTGCAATCCTATACATGTCTGCTCAGAAATAAGCCCCACTGAGTTCAGTGGGACTTGCTCCCAGGTAAGTGTGTATAGGATTGCAGCCTTAATTGACTTTGTTATTGGTACACCAATGGTCTGACATCATGCCCTGACTAGGCTCATGGAGAAACACATAGTAGAAGGTATAAGGATCCAAAATGGTACAAGGGTTACCTCGTGTCTTGTGTTGTCACTCTGTCCAGGCCCAGTGCCATTGAAGTCACAGCCATTGGTGTGTATTGGGGACCAGGGCTGGCCCAAGATTTTTTCCCAGCATGAGGCAAAGAACAAAATGGCAGCCCACATTCCAAGTACAGCAGGGGTGGGGAATGTGTGATGTTGGTAGACTGCAACTGCCATCAGCTCTAGTCAGCATAGCCAATGGTGAGGGATGGTGGGAGTTGATGTACAACAACATCTCAAGGGCCACATGTTCCCCATCCCTTATGTACAGAAACTGAGCTGACTGACAGTTGAATCTCACTTCAATGCTGCCTACATCTACCACACTTGAGGGCAGCAGGCTAGCTTGGGGGTGCAGTGGAAGCTGTGCAGGGCACATACCGCTCTGTCCTCCAACACCTCGCCCCATTCTCAACCCCATGATCTGCTGCCTGAGATGGCCAGGCCAACTCATCTTGCCTGATGGTAGGGCCTGCCCTTCTGGGGATACTTATTTACCACATTTGCATCTTGCCCTTCCTCTGGAAAGCTACAATTGCATGCATAAGGTTATCATCTTTTATTTTCACAAGAGCCCTGTGAGGTAGGATAGCCAGAGAGATAGTAATGTGTCCTCAGCCACTCATTCATTCCACAATGAAACTGGAATTAAACCAGGGTTTCCTACATCCAAACCTAACAATAGTAGGTGAGATAAAAACAGGGGAAGATTTTCAGATAGTGTATTTAAAGTATCTTGATCACTTAAGATACAAGTGCTATATATGCTCTGTACGATTATTAGAGGGAAAATGGCAGAAATACTGCCACATAAGTTCAGGTTGCACCTTAATTAACATACTGATCTCCTAGCAGGAAGGAACTAGCAAAAAAAATTAAAAAATAATTCAGAATATTGTGAGACTGAGGGTCAAACTATACAATACATTAGCTATGTTGCATGCAACTGACCCTGTTTTTTACTCACAAATAAGTGCACAGGGCCCCAATCTGGGCTGGGACTACCACACGTGGGGAGGGGAGGCTTAAACCTTCCCCCATGCCATTTATTGTCTGAAATCACACAAACACACCGCGTGGGGGCTAAAAAATGGTGGGGGGGGAAGTCTTCTACCAATGTGAGGTGCCCTCAAAACACAAACCCGGTTCTTAGAACCCACAATTTTCTCTGGACCACCTCCCCCCCCCCAAATCTCTCTCTCTTTCTCAGCCCACACTGCCAGCACATGAGATCCACCCGTCACTAAGTTCTCTCTCTCTTTCAGTCCCGGGTCTCCCCACTTTCTCCTCTTCCTATGGCAGGCCAATGGCAGCTCTGCCCTGCTGGCATCCCTAAGCCTTCCCCCTGTGCAGGCAGGGGCAGTGGGGCTCCTCCCTCCCTCCCTTTCCTTTTTTTTCAGGAGCGAAAAAGAGTCGTGTCATAGAATTTTATAGAATTTCATAGATCATAGAGTTGGAACGAGCCTACAAGGCTATTGAGTCCAACCCCCTGCTCAGTGCAGGAAACTAGAGGAGGGGTCTCCCATCCAAGTAATAACCAGGCCTGACCCTGCTCAGCTTTCCACACTCAGACAAGCTGAGCCAGCGTGAGCCACAGGCCTGTATGTGTCATCTGGCATCCATTCACCATTTCCATTTCTTCAGAGTGTGTCTGGGGAATAAAGACGGCAGGTGGCTGGAGGCCGGTGCATCACTTCGAAGCACTCCCAGAAAAAAACAAATTAAATTTTAATACGAAATAAATCACAGGTCTCAACAGGGCACTTTGTGGGCACAGGAGAAGGTGTCAGCAGGCAGAGTAGTGGACGCCTGCCCTCAGTCCGTTGCCCCCAGTCACTGACCCCCAGTCACTAGCACATGGTTATTTTCAGTGGAATTTTGTGTAGGAGAACGTTGACACTATCTGAATTGACATTTTGGTGGCTTGCACCTTTCGCTCATGCAAATCCTTTTGTCCTGAAAATGTTTCCGAAATTGTGGCACAGTTAACACATTATAAATACACATTAACATTCCTTAAAAGTGCTCATTAAAGTATACAGGAATATTTTAGATTGTGTCTATTTCTCAAGTCCTCAGTACAATAAGAAGCTCCACTTAACAGAACATTCCTGCTTAGAGAACCTCTTCAACTCGCCTTCTCCAGAGTTTTTCCCTGTATGGAGTGAACTGTGTGCTGTGTGTGTGGTTGTGGCTTTTCCTTCAGTTAAGACCATTCACATTTCACCCCACTGCACTTGCAGCAAGTTCAACCCAATCAGACATCCTAGACCAGCCTTTCCCCTCCCATGGCTGGGAATGATGGGAATTGTAGTTCAACACACCTAGAGGGCGCCAGGGGGAAATGGCTGCTGCAGCCCCTTCATCCTCCTCCCCGTGCCTCCCCTTTTTATTTGTTTAATTCAAATAAATAAAAGGATGTCCTTCCTCCTAAATCAATGGCTGTCTAGGGAAGAACTGGAACAGGAGGAATATCACTCAAAAGTTTCCCGAGCTCTGGTGAGCCGGCAGTCTGGCTGTCAGCTTTCTGGCAGATTTACAAGGATGGCCGTGACTGGCTTGAAAGGGCAATGAAGGAAAAAGAAGGGATCCCAGCCCATTAGTAATTCCCTTCAGCAAAGTGACAGGTCTGATGACATGCATGGAGCATGCATTGTAGAAGATGGACAGTGGGAGACATTCCCATGCAAAAAGAGCATTCAGGACACTTCTGGCTGGAAGATGTCTTAGCACTAATGACCCAATTTGAGCCCACCCATCCTTTACATTGGAAAATGCACTGGGGTCAATGTCCAGAAATGGGCCAGACATGAAACTCCATAAGCATGATATATATCTGGATAAGGGCAGCAGGCCAGGCAAGGATAAATAGTTGCTGGCAATATACTGGCAAACGGGGGAGGTGGGAGGACTGATAACCAGCATAGTCAGTGGTGGACTTTATTAATATCTCACTAGGAATCACAGAGGAAAGCCTCTTTTCAAGATCTCAGCCTATTGCTGGGGCTGTTACCACTGATGCCAGAGGAGCAAGGATTGCTGCACATCATATTTAGGCCAAACAGATTATCTTTGCAATAGCAGCCAAAGTGATGTCTATGCCTTGATCAATGGTATCGAAAAAATTACATCCCAAATTCCATTTTTTTTGTACAGACAGTGTAGCCACATTGAACCCAGAAAGCGATCTACATTTATTCTGTTTTAAACTTATAGGTTTTTACAGTATGTTTTATTAATATTATATGGCTTTCATCTTGTGAACTGCCCAGAGAGCTTCAGCTATTGGGCAGTATAGAAACAGGATAAATAATTAAATACACCTATGCCGTGCTCTGTGAATGCTGTGCTTTAAAAGTCAATCAGTCAAAAGTCTCTGTCAGAACAATCCAAATTTTGTGCCATGAAAAGATGGATTCTGCAACCTGTATGAATCATGAAAATAAAGTGGATTTGAATTTTGCTCATTTGTATTATTTATTATAATTCCGCTAGTCCTGGGAAGGGAAAAGCAGTGATGGTGGGCATTGAAAAGTTGCCATCTAACCAGTGGAAGTTGTATTTGATCACTTCTCAGACTTCTAGGATTTTACAAGGCATTGTACAGACATTTGCAAGCCTATCTTCACTACCCAAAGGACTAGAAACCTTTAAAAATGAAAGCTGAGGTGTTTCATACCATGTGCTATTTTGGCACTCAGGTGGAAAGGCAAAATACACTAAGCACCGGACATACAAAATTGATAAGACAATTCCTTGTTGAGAGAAGGAAGGGAGGGCTAACCTCTTAGACCAGTGTTCTCTAACCTTGGGTCCCGCTGGCTGGGGCATGCTGGGAGTTGTAGGCCAAAAACATCTGGGGACCCAAGGTTGGAGAACACTAGACTACATTAATTGTTTTTTCATTTTCTCTTGCTTTCTATGTCAACCTTAATTTCCACTTTCATCGGCACCAAATGTGTGTGTCTTTTTTCTTCTGCACATGGCAGTCCCCCAAATACACAGGCCATTTGGGTCATTTGCCACAATACAAATGAAGTACATATGCACCTCACCACAAACATCCTCATAGTGCACCACATTGTGGTATGCACAGTTGTAGGCTCTGCTCACAGCAAAGTCCATTTGCCCATTCATCACCATGATCAGGGAGCCACTTGCAGGATGAAAAAAAAGCAGTTGAGTCCTCCCTATGAAGGCTGATGCCAGGGTCGGTGCTATCACTAGGCAAACTAGGCGGCTGCCTAGAGCGCACGGCTAAAGGGGGCGCAGAAACGCTCCACGCGCCCCTTTAATTTTCTGCTGGGAGTCCAGGACAGCCGATTGGCGGCACAGCCACCACCACCACCTCCTCCTCCCCCCAGGCCCCACCCCCATCGGAAGCAGCCTGAGCCTCAAAGCACGTCGGTTGCCCGTGCTGACATGTGGGCGGGCGGGAGGCTGCGGGACTTCTGCGCTCGGTCTCCCACCATGCCGCTGGCTCTGCCGCTCCCTCCGCCTCTCCTGTGGAGAACTCTCCTGCTTCCACCGCGCTGGTTGCTCCCTAAGCCCGACGAGACTCTTCTCTCACCAGGTCCTAGCGCTCCCAGAGAGACGCCCCCTGGGACTGCCAGCAGCAGCAGCAGCTTAGCTACCGAGGGCCCTAGTGATGGGGCCGAGCCTGGAGTCAGCTCGTGGCTCACTCCTGGCTTGGCCCTCGAGGCGGCGGTGGCCGATCTTGCCAGCGGCGGTCGATCTCAGCATTCAGAGCGGCGCGGAGTGTTCTCCGTGCTGCTCAAGCCACCACCACTGCCGCTGCCCACCACCACCCTCCACAGCTGCCGGACCACCACCACCACCACCCGCAGCCACTGGACCCTACCCCCACCCCCTTGCCACCACCCTGCAGCTGCCGGACCCCCCCTGCCACCCCACCGCAGTTGTGATCAGGTTCATGATGTAAATATTGGTGCATTGCACCCTCCTTGGATCCCCAAGATCTGAACAACTTCCGCCCAGTCTCCAATTTGCCATTTCTGGGCAAGGTGATTGAGCGAGTGGTGGGGCCTCAGTTGAAGGCACACTTGGATGAAGCCGATTACTTAGATCCATGCCAGTCGGGCTTCAGGCCTGGACATGGGATGGAAACGGCCTTGGTCGCCTTGGTGGATGATATGAGGAGGGCTTTGGATAGGGGCGAATGCTCCTTTCTAGTCCTCCTCGATCTCTCAGCGGCTTTTGATACCATTGACCACGGTATCCTCTTGGACCGCCTGGAGGGGTTGGGCATGGGAGGCACTGTATTGCAGTGGTTCAGGTCCTTCCTCTCTGGAAGGTAGCAGAGGGTAGTTCTTGGGAGGAGGCTTCGGACCCTCGGCTGCTCACTTGTGGGGTGCCGCAGGGTCCTATCCTCTCCCCGATGTTATTCAACATCTACCTAAAGCCGCTGGGAGTTATCATCAGGAGGTTTGGGGTGCCGTGTCATCTGTATGCAGATGACACGCAGCTCTACCTCTCTTTCAAGTCCTCACTGACTGGAGTGAGGACTTGAAGTGTCCAAGTGCCTGGAGTCAGTGGGTGGCTGAATGGGAAGGAACATGCTGAAGCTGAACCCCGACAAGACCGAAGTACTTCTGGTGGGGGACAAGGGGAGGTTAGGGGATGTTGACCTGGTACTGAATGGGGTACATCTACCCCTGAAGGACCAGGTCCGCAGCTTGGGAGTCATTCTAGACTCCCAGCTGTCGATGGAGGCTCAGGTGTTAGCTGTGAGCTGGGCAGCAGTGTATCAACTCCATCTGATATGGCAGTTGCGCCCCTACCTTCCTAATCATCTGCTCCCATCGGTGGTTCATGCTTTCGTCTCCTCTCGCCTAGACTACTGTAATGTGCTCTACATGGGGTTACCCTTGAAGATGGTTTGGAAGCTACAGCTGGTACAGAACGCGGCGGCTCGCCTGGTTAAAGGCAGCCGCCGGTGGGATCACATCACTCCAGTGCTCAAGGAGCTGCACTGGCTACCAGTTGCTTGCTGAGCCAAATTCAAGGTGTTGGTTTTGACCTTTAATCCCTTATCGGCTCCGGTCCAATCTATCTCAAGGAACACCAAGTAGGCTGCTCAACAAGACCTGCCACAGACGGCCTTCTCTTTGTCCCTTCAGCCAGAGCAGCTAGACTAGGAAGAGGGCCTTTTCTGTGGCGGCCCCCATTCGGTGGAATCTCTCCCGAGTGACCTCCGCCATGCCCCCTCTCTGCTGAGCTTCCGCCGCTCACTAAAAACATGGCTGTTCAGGCAGGAATATGGGGTGGGCTAAGATTTTTAAATTTTATACTGTTTTAAATGTATTTTATCCTGTATTTTATCTTGTGTACATCGCCCAGGGTGGCCAGTTTGCCGGCCAGATAGGCGATCAATAAATGTAAATCATCATCATCATCATCATCATCATCATCATCATCATCATCTTCCCCCTGGTTTCTTTTTCCAAGTATTTTACTAAGTCAGACACAGAGTTTTACATGTGTCTGCTCTTCACACTTGAGAAGCCAAGCATTTTTTTAACTTTTGCATTTTTTTTTTAACATCAAGCTTTTATTACAAATATTTCGACTTTAAATGTAAAGAGAGGCTCTGTTAGAAGCAAAGCCTGTGTAAAAATCCATTCACAAAATGTTCTTGACATGAAAATAAAGAAAATGTCTACATCAAGTGTACTTTGTACTCGAGGATCTGTTCCCATTCTCAAAGGCAAACTGTAAAGTGAGATTCAGCCTTGAGTTTCTGCCAGTGCCAGGAGTAGAGATAAGGGAGTTGAGATAACTTTCCCATTCTCTATAATGAAACCTACACCAGGCTTAATGTTGCTTTTATTCAATGCACGTGTGTTTAATTGTACAAGCCTCCATCTGTTGCATGAACAAAAATCCCAAGACATAGGAGAGCTCTAATCAAATCAATCATTCCTTTATTTTTCAAAATAACAACACCTGATTAATAATTAGAATCTAATTATGAGAACCATACACATTTGAAAAGGGTAGATAGAGGGTTCTAGGTTCAGCAGATTCAGCAAACAAGGGTGTACCCAGGCTTCCACTTAATGTGTCAAGTGGATCCAATGCACAGCTCAGTCCTAAAACCATGAATCTGTATTGAACATAGTTCCAGATAAGTTTGCTCAAGATCAGAGCAAAAGGCCACAATCCAGAGCACAGTAAAGTACTTGCAAGGGTGTGTGTGCGACAGAGATTTCGGCTTTGATTCCAGCTGCAGCAAACTGCATTCCCAAGTTGTCAAGCTGCTGTTTAGGCACACAACGTCAGAATCCCTGCTGGGTGTGCAGAGCTTACCATGCACCTCACGAAGTTCACCACTGGATCATGGCAATTGCCTGCTAATTCTAAATTAGTCCATTCCGAAATATTCTGCAGACTTAGCCTCCAAGAAATAGAACTGGTATTCAGTCGTCTCGGTTAAATACTCAGGACATTTGGTTTGTGGTATGGATAGATCTCTAACCAGCCACAGTATTTATCTTCAACTGAGAGCTGGAATCCAGCTGGTATGGAATGTTGTTGTTGTTGTTGTTGTTGTTGTTTATATATCGCCTTATTTACTAGAAAGCCATCAAGGTGCTGCACAACAATTTAAAACCATAAAACCTTAGCACAATTAAAAAAGCACAAGAACACTTAAAACATTAACACAACTACATAATTTATAAAGCTAAATTAAAAAGCTGTGTTTTCACACCCTTTCTAAAGGCCAAAAGAGTGGGGCCCAGCAGCCATAGTTCTTGGGGGAGCACATTCCATAGTTTGGGAACAACACAGGAGAAAGCCCTTTCTCATGTGCCTGACAAATGAGCCTCTGTGGGTAACAGTGTCCTCAAAAGGGCCTCTCCTGAATTTTTTAATAACCAGACAGGTTCATAAAGAGACAGACGGCCCCTTAAGCTGTTTAGGGCTTTAAAGGTTAAAACCAACATCTTGCATTGAATTGGCAACCAGTGCATGTCTTTCAAGACAGGTAATATGGTCCCTATACCATTGTTAGAGATGAAAGGACACGGTGTGCGCGCGCATGTGCGTGTGCATGTGTGTGTGTGTGTGTGCTCTTTCTAAATCAGCCAAGCCCAGTCTTAAATTGTACTACTTACTGTTTTTCAAAGCAGTGTCAGCTTGTTCATAATCCCATGTTCCATTTCTCTCATTTCCAACATGGCTGCTGTATTGTCCTGGAGTGTTTGCTGTGAGCTAGGAGGATATCCCTGGTTCAGCCATGTACTCATAGGTGGCTTCAAGCAAGCCAGGATTATTCTCAACTCCACATCTAAAGTGTGGAAATTTTAATATTCCCATATTACATATTACAGGTAGAACACCATCTTTGGCTCCTGATTTTCCAAGACATCAACCTTTTAACTCCACACACACACACACACACACACTGTGGTCATGATCTAGAACAAAGGTGGACAGAAAGTAGCAGGGATGTTGAAGAGTCCTTGGTCTCGAGTCACGAGTCGAGTCACGAGTCTTTGGACTCGAGTCCGAGTCCGAGTCCTTGGTCCAAAATGGTGACTCACGAGTCACGAGTCACGAGTCACTCCCAAAGCTGACTCCACGAGTCCCTATTAAAATCAATGGGGGGTTTTCCCAACAAAATAAGGCTACTTCAGATGTGTGGTTTAAATAAATTCTAGGCACAAGTATGCCTTTTTATTTCAAAACTCTGCAACTGATGTTGGCAAGAACAGACCAGGCAGAAAAACCCAAAATAACCAGGCAGGCAGGGGAGGCAGGGAACCCCAAAGCAGGCAGGCAGAGGCCTTTGTCTTGGACAGTTCAACTGCAGGACCGGTGCAGGGCTGTTTGGCGCCCTAGGCCAAATTATATTTAGCGCCCCCCCTCTTGTGCCGTGGGGGGGGGCTCCGGAGCAAAGCAGCCCTGCTCTGCAACCCCCCCCGCGCCGCCGCCGCCGCCGCCACCACCTACCTTCCCCCCCCCTGCTGGCTGCTGCTGCTGCCGCCGCCTCCAACGTTTTTTTTTTCTTCTTTTGGAAAATTCAACGTTTAAAATTAATAATAAATAAATAAAAAGTGAGTGAACAAAGAGTGGCACTCCAGAGTAAACAAGCAGTGCGAAAGCCCTAGCCCCCCCCCACGGGAGAGAGGCGCCCCCTTCTTTGTGCCCCGCTGGTCTCTAGCCAGACCCACGCCTCCCCTTTTGGGCTGCCTCCTCCTCCTCCTCCTCCCCCCCTCGAGCCGCTCCGGAGGTGAGTTTCACTTTCCATTCCGCCTGGCGAGCCTCCGCCCGAGCAGAGTGCTTTTTTTTTTTTGCCGGGGAACAACGCCGGTGGGGCTCCGGAAACGATGCGAAGGTAGGTAGGTAGGTAGGTAGGTGGCGGGCGGGCGCGCACGCGGGGGGGAGGTGCAGCGGGGGGGTGTAGCGGAGGCGGCGGCAGCAGCAGCAGCGGCGGGCGGGGAGGCGCGGCGGAGGCGGCAGGCGGGGCAGGAGCGCGCCGGCGGCGAGGAAGGAGCGCACCGTTTCTGCGCCCCTCTTCCACCACGCGCCCTAGGCAGCCGCCTGGGTCTGCCTAGCGGTAGCGCCGGCCCTGTTCAACTGGTCTCAAGAAGAGACCAGGCAGGCAGAGGAGGCTGGGAACCCCAGACAGGCAGGCAGAGGCAGCCAAACCCAAAATGTCTGAAAGGTTGCATTTTAGAAAAATGATTTTAAAAAATAAACTTGCTGTACTTCCTAAAACTTATCCATGTTGCATTTGAGGAACATGATTTTTTCTAAATGTTTGGCCCCCATTCTGGAACGGTGAGATCTCATCACAATTCCACCCTCACTGAACACCCGCTCCACTGGTGATGAACTTGCTGGAACCAGAAACACACGCAGAGTAATCTCAGGTCCTTCTTCTGCCTCTACCAAGTACGCAACACATCAGTCAAAATAAATCTTGACACACTGTTGGGGCTGCACTCCTGGTAGCCGTCCATAGTGGCTGACCAGCGGCACACCTCGCTTCCATGCGCTCTTTGCCGGCAATCACGCTCCTCTCCACTCCTTCTGGCACAGCCCAGGGATGATGAAGAGTCCTTGGTCTCGAGTCCCGAGTCGAGTCTCGAGTCCCATTAAAAATATTGGGACTCGAGTCCGAGTCGAGTCAGAGGGGGGACTCAGTCCGACTCACGAGTCGAGTCCTTGAGTCCGAGTCCCCATCCCTGGAAAGTAGATCTCCAGATGTTTTGGACTTCAACTCCCAACATTCCTGCCATTGGTCACACTGGCAGGGAATTCTGGGAGCTGAAGTCCAAAACATCTGGAGATCTACCTACTGTCCACCTGTGATCTAGAAGTTTCTATCCTCCTACCACACCCCTACCACGTAGAGGGTGAAGTCACAGAGATTGCAGAACTATAAGTGAAGCTGTGGCTGAAGATAGAAGGAAAAGGTATGAGAAAAATGTAATTATATTTGAAATAATATTGAGTGCTTCCATTTTTTTTATTGTGCAAGTGCCCTGCCTTGAACATGGAATTTTATGGGGGTCCAGATGTCCACTTGTAGCCCTCCCATACTTTCTCACCACTTCTTCCATCATTTTTCTTACCTCAAAACACTCATTAAGGAGGGAAAGATGGAACACCTGCATAGTGCCTTTTGATTGGTAGTACTAGGGACCCACCATCTGGAAGCATCCATTGTCAACTAAGGAGTGAACTACACATTAATGCTATAGTTTTATTTATTAGAAGAGCAGCTTTGGGACGGGTAATTTAGAGAGGAGAAGCAGCAGATGGAGGGAGGTGTCCCCCAACAGGGTGATCACGTATGCATTGCCAAAAAAGAGGAAACACATCACCAAAAGGGGACAAAAAAAGACACCAATTTGTATAATATTTGCATATAATAACTATAATTTACACAGAAGTACAATACATCTCTCACCATAGTGAGGAAGACTGACCAGCTGACCTGTGTGCCTTGCTCAGTCTGCTGTCCCAGTGCTAACTCTTGATGGGCAACTTCAAGACCTCTCCCTGCTCTCCCTTCTGATGGTTCTTTAACCTTAAACCAGACTTGGACTGGGCAGCCCATCAAACACAGGACACCTTCAAACAGAGGACTGTCTTCTGTAAAGTAGGACACCCGACCACCCTAAGCTGCTTCCCCTCCCACCCCAGGATTCAAAATACATTTGCCTGCATTTTAAAGCCCACTGAGGCAGGGGGAGAACAACTTGTAATGTTGGCAATTTGGAATAGAGAAGCTGTGGACGAAAGGAATAAGCACCACTTCCTTTCTATGCTCCAAATTCTGCTCCCCCTTGCCAAGCTGCTTTTAAAAATGTCATCAGAGTTCTAATGTACAGATTTGTGCATAATGTTTCGTTAGCCCCCAAGAAATATTTGCAGATTATCTGGACAATAGAACTTTCAGAAAAAAGGATACCAAGCAGTTATGAAATCACACAATGCGTCAAGCATGTAGCTCATTTCAATTATAAAGTAAATTACATGTAACAAGACATTTCAGCAATATGACTGGCTAATGTAATGTATAGATTTTAAGTCTGTACTTCTGCTCTGCACAGATAGACTGAAATGGTATCACCCTCATTGAAACAGTCATACACATACGTTATTTTTCATTGGCAGCTTATAATAGTAGTAATGATCTTGGCACAGGGCATTTTCTTGAAATTAATGACAAGCCCAGTTTAATGATCCTTGACTGCACTTTAGTCCATCAGCTCCCCTCAACTGGTTATTAATTCCCTGGAAGAGTCTTGAGCTATAGTTATTAATCTCAGGCAGATTATCTGAATCAATGGAGTTTAGATATACTAACAGTTTAATTCCTCCTCTTTGGCTACAGAATCTTCCGATTACAATTCATAGATAGGGTTGCACACAAAGAGCTTGGGTATCCACATTGCACACACACAAGTAAGCCAACCCTCCCAGTTTTAAACAGGAAGAATGGTAGATACCAATCTTTTTTTTTTTTTAACCGAAATACTGATGTGCATTAAAAAAAATCAATATGGATTTTACAGGTTGTTCTTTTTTAACTGCCGCCAGCATCTGCTTCCAATGCCATGCTCTCTTCCTGACATGGTGTCTGCCTCTCATACAATATACAAAGACAACCAGAAATTGTAGATTCACGTTGTTGTATCCAAGATCTTACTAGAAGAGCCTTCCCCAACCTAGTGCCCTCCAGATGGACTACACTACAACTCCTAGCATTCCTGACCATTGGCCATGCTGGCTGGAGCTGCTGGGAGTTGGCATCTAAAACATCTGGAAGGCAGCAGGTTGAGGAAAGCTGTACTAGAAAATAGATAATCACAGTGATACAATTACAGCTTTATCCTTCTCATGTACATTGTTTTGGCTCCTTAATGTTGAACTTGTGGTATGGATTTGCATATACATACACTAGAGAGCTGCTCCCAATGATTTGGTTGGTTATTTTAAAAAAGAATATATGAACTTCTCCCCATGTAATGTACATTCTCCCTGCATGTAAACACAGTCTCCATCAATATCCCTTCCTGCCCAACACTGTGTGCAGGGCTGGCCCTACCATTAGGCAGCGTAAGGCAGCTGCATCAGGTAGCAGACACAAACTGAGACAGGTCAGGTTGGTGGGGAACAGTGGCGCAGTGTTGGAGGACAGAGCCGTGTGCACCTCACAGTCTGTGCTCCTTGAGCTAGCTTGCGGCCCTCATGTGCAGTGAAAAAAGATTCAGTTGCCAGTCCAGTTGGCTTCTGTATGTGGAATGGGGTCTGGGAGGGAGTGTCACCTTGTCCTTCACCTCAGTCAGAAAAATGGCTTGGGCCAGCATGGATCACGTGTGAGGTTGTAGCAGCTAAAAATTAGCCCATCTTCCTAGAGCCAATGTAGGCCCTTGGTTTCCTCAGCTTCTGGGCCTTCTTCAGCTGCCTTCACGTCTGGAGTGGCCACTTGTGAATCGCTATAAAAGAGGACAAATGAGGATGCTGATTTGCATAACATTTGCATGTGCTTTTATATATATAAAGATGGAAATTTAGAAATTATTATTATAATTTAAATAGCAATTCAGTACATCTCACCATAGTGTACTGTATCTTGATACTGGACTTGGAGTGGGCAAGGACACCTTCAAAACAGAGGACAGTCCCCTGGCAGCCCTTCAAATATAGGACTGTCCTCTGGAAAAGAGGACACATACATAGCTGCCCTACCTGCCTCTCAAACATCCTCCTGGCTTTTGAACAGTGGTGCAGCTATGGCTGGACCTTGGGGCCAAAGCCCAGGCCCGCACAGCCCACCCACCCCCAAATGACCACCCAGAGAGCAAATGGTATTGAGGGCAGCGGGTGGCAAACAGACCCAGCTCCAGCACCTGGGCTAGCATGGCAATGCCGGGCCCACCCCACCATAGCTTGCACTGCTCACCACAGCTTTCATTCTTTCTTTCTTTCTTTCTTTCTTTCTTTAAGAATTATACTCAGGGGTGACCAGCCAAGTATGTACATTACAGATACTCATTTTATTATTTTTACTTTAAATATATATATATTATCCTTTTCTACAACATCAATAGGTTTCACATCAGGGCAGCAGAAGCAAGCTCCATTTTATTCCTGTAGTCATGATGGCGCTATGATTTCAGTGAGTTTAAAATGTGAAACTGCACATGCTCAAAGTATTCTTCTTCCTCCTCCTCCTCCTTTTATCAAGGTTGGCAAACAGTTATTTATTTATTCAGAAAAATCAGGCCACCTTTAAGGGTTTGTTTGCTTGTTTGTTCATTTGCTGTAACGGATCAGGAATGCAGGGCAGCTGCACATAGAATGGCTGTGGGGGACGGGGAGAAGAGTGTCCGGCGTGGACTTCACAACTAGAGTAATAAGTACAAGCGTATTACTGTCTAAAGCCACCCCCCCCGCCCCAGTAAGACTATTAAGTCCAGGGTCTAAAATTATCTAGCTGCACCATTGCTTTTGAACTCCTCTGAAGAACACAGCTCTCTCCTCCTGTGCCCAGAATCTCAATGAGGACCAGAATGTTGGATAAACACGTTGTGCTCATTTTAAAGATGGCATGGTTAACATATTTAGAGTACCGGTAATCCCTTTTACAACAGCAACTCTGTTTTAGTTTCCCTTCCCTTTTCAGATACTCCCTTTTCAGTATTTTATTTATTTATTTATTTATTTAAGTAATTATATTTTTAAATCACCAATCTGGCCGGCCACCCGGCTACCCTGGGGGATGTACAATAATTAAAATACAATAAAACACAATTAAAACTATGTTAAAACATAATTAAAACACAATTAAAAATATAAGTTTTTTTTTAAAAAAAAACCTAACCCACCCCATATTCCCACCTGAAAAGCCATGTTTTTAAAGCCTGGCGGAAGTTCATCAAGGAGGGGGCATGACGAAGGTCACTGGGGAGGGAGTTCCATAACTTGGGGGCCGCCACAGAGAAGGCCCTCTTCCTAGTCCCCACCAGCCTGGCTGCTCTGGCTGATGGGACAAGGAGAAGGCCGTCCGTGGCAGACCTTGTTGAGCGGCCTACTTGGTGTTGCTGGAGGCGCTCCTTGAGATAAGTTGGACCGGAGCCGTATAGAGTTTTAAAGGTCAAAACCAACACCTTTAATTCGGCCCGGTAAGCAACTGGTAGCCAGTGCAACTCCTTCAGCACTGGTGTGATGTGGTCCCGCCGGCGGCTGCCTTTAACCAGGCGACCCACCGCATTCTGTACCAGCTGTAGCTTCCAAACCGTCTTCCAGGGTAATTCCACGTAGAGCGCATTACAGTAGTCTAGGCGAGAGGAGACCAAGGCATGAACCACTGATCGGAGCAGATGATTAGGAAGGTAGGGGCGCAGCTGCCGTATCAGATGGAATTGATACAGCGCTGCCCGGCTCACAGCTGACACCTGAGCCTCCATGGACAGCTGGTAATCTAGAATGACTCCCAAGCTGCGGACCTGGTCTTTCAGGGGTAGATGTACCCCATTCAGCACCAGGTCAATATCCCCCAACCTTCCCTTGTCTCCCACAAGAAGTACCTCGGTCTTGTTGGGGTTCGGCCTCAGCATGTTCCTTCCCATCCAGCCACCTACTGACACCAGGCACTTGAGTCCAGGGCCAGGCACTGCAACAAGAAATTCTCTTTCTTGATGCAGTAGCATCATTTAGGTAGTTCATTTGTTCAGCTTCATGAGAGCAGCAGCAGCAGCAGCAGCAGCAGCCTTGAGTCATCCAAGCAAGGGCAATCAGAGGTCAAGGAAATTCTGAGATTAAAAGCAGGAGTACCTGTGATGAACCTCAGATGAATCTGATGTTTTACGGAATGGGCTGCCCTCTGGCTGGCTGCTGCTGGGTTCTCATAATTCGCAGTGATAACTGAACTGTCATTAAGAGCTCCGCTTCTCACAGGATCTGGCTCGCTACAATGAGGTACGTGGTCTGTGTCTTAATGCCGCATTAGTGATTAGCTGGCCTGCTCTGCTGGCTACCCATGGCAGACCCTGCCTAGACATCATTATTGTGGCTGTATCTGCTGAAGCCACACAGAAGGTACTAGATTGAAGCACTTTTGTTATTTTTATTGATGTGCACTAGTTTCATTTCTCCAAATGGTGCTGATAGTCATAAGCATATACTGGCTCAGTTCAGACATCGTGCCAAAGCATAGTTAAAAGGAAGTGTAACTATAATTTGGGGTATGACTGAATTGACAAACTACGGTTTGTGATCAGTTGGCCGACCAGAATCAGAAACCATGGTTAGGCACCATGTCTGAATGGACAAACGATTGTTACGGGCATCAGTCCACCTCTGGAGGTCACTGCACCTAGAGATGGGAACACTGGGCAAACAGAAAATGAAAGCAGATAAGTAGGCATCCTAGTGCGCTCCAGATGCTTTGGACTATAACTCCCATAAACCCCAGTCAGCATGGCCAATGGTCAGGGATTATTGCTGTTATCGTCCCAGACTCCCAAGCATCTGGAAGGCACCAGGTTGCCTACCTCTGAGCTAAAGCATCATTTGTCTATATATACACTTGGAAACTAAAGCCATGGTCTGGATTCTAAATATGGTTAATGGAAACCATGGTTGCAAGTGATACCTGAATCAAGCCACTGTGGCTGTCTGAGCTGTAATTTTATTTATTTATTTCATTTCTAACCCACCCAACAGCTGAAGCTTTCTGGGCAGTTCACAGCAGTTCACAAAATACAAAACACAGAGAAAATAAAAACAGCATAAAATACAGATACCATAAAATACAGCCTAACATTTCAATATACAAAATTTAAAACAGTTTAAACAGCTAAAACAATTTCAATTTATAAAACAAAAAACAACAAAAACAATTTGTTTTAAACAAGTCTAAATGGATATATATATATATATATATATATATATTAAAAAAAAAAAAAACCCTCCAAATGTATATTTTATACGCTGTTATGTATGCTAGTACAAATAATTATAAGCATTATCTACCTGGCAAGCATGACAGAACCTTTCAAGGAGGGTGGCTTCAAATATACAGCAATGGGAACATGGCAAGTTGGGTTGGAGCTAGAATATGACATCTGTATCCCAACCGAACTGTGCAGTCAGCAGAGAGTTTCCAACCTCATTAGCTGCTGGGACATTTTAAGAATGTTGTTTGGACATAGCTCAGTGGAAGCTTTGTACACCTGTGGCTCCACATGCAATCCCTAGCTTCTCTTGTTAGAAGGATCTCAGGTCGCAAGGCTGAGAAGGACTTCTCCCTGTGACCTTGGAGAGTCAATGCTAGTTGGTGTACACAGCACGAGAGCTAGATGGATCAAGAATCTAGCATATAGATCAAGTATCTAGCATAACTCAGCATATGGCAACTTCCTATGATACACTGAGCATATGATACATGTGTTCATATGATATAGTGGCAGGGATGTTGAAGAGTCCTTGGTCTCAAGTCTCGAGTCGAGTCACGAGTCTTTGGACCTGAGTCTCGAGTCCGAGTCCGAGTCCTTGGTCCAAAATGGTGACTCACGAGTCACGAGTCCTGAGTCACTCCCAAAACTGACTCCACGAGTCCCTATTAAAATCAGTGGGGTTTCCCCCCAACAAAATAAGGCTACTTCAGATGTGTGGCTTAAATAAATTCTAGGCACAAGTGTGCCTTTTTATTTCAAAACTCTGCAACTGATTTTGGCAAGAACAGACTAGGCAGACAAACCCAAAATAACCAGGCAGGCAGAGGAGGCAGGGAACCCCAAAGCAGGCAGGCAGGGGCCTTTGTCTTGGACAATTCAAACTGTGGAACTGGTTAAGAAGAGACCAGGCAGGCAGAGGAGGCAGGAAACCCCAAACAGGCAGGCAGAGGCAGCCAAACCCAAAATGTCTGACCCTAACCCTAACCCCCCACAACAACACATCAAAATAAATCTCAAGACATCATTGGGGCTGCGCTCCTGGTAGCTGTCCATAGTGGCCGAGCAGCGGCACTCCTCGCTTCCATGCACTCTTCACCGGTGATCGCGCTCCTGGCACAGCCAGAAGACTCGTCAACAGCCCAGGGATGTTGACAAGTCCTTGGTCTCGAGTCCCGAGTCGAGTCTCGAGTCCCATTAAAAATATTGGGACTCGAGTCCGAGTCGAGTCAGAGGGGGGACTCAGTCCGACTCACGAGTCGAGTCCTCGAGTCCGAGTCCCCATCCCTGTATAGTGGTCTTCAACTGGTCAAGAGCTGGAGCCCAAAACTGCAGCAGGGCACCCATTTCCAAGAGCCCATGCACCGTGTGTGTGTGTGTGTGTGTGTGTGTGTGTGTGTGTGTGTAGCCCAGCAGTAAAGGGGTGGAGCCCATCCTCCACACAAAACAAAATGCCAGTGGCAGCATTGTCACAACCCTCCTGAGAGTGCCTCGCGTGACCCACCTCTGGGTCCCAATCCTCCTGGTGAAGACCACTGCAGTAGAGGATGACGATGCAAACATAAACAAAGACCTGAATACTGTATGAGTAAAGTAGGCCGAGCTCTGCTGGAGACAACATCGAGAGCGTGTGGAGTGCAAAAGCAATGCAGGTGCTGGATTTCTGATTCCCCTCACAATATCTTTTGTGCCTGCTGCCACCCAGTTTCCAGTCTATTTGAAACCACTGTGTGTAGTGTAATAGCCATTACAATATTACCACTGGGCACCCTCACAACAGGACTGTGTTTAATAGCTCCAATCATTTGTCTTTCCCAGCAAGCTGCATATCCAACTCTGGGCGACGAGAGTAAGGCTCAGTGTAACCCAGGCCTGAGGAATGGCTGCCTTATTTGAGAGGATGCCCACATCAAAGGGAGCCCTTTACAATCCGAGTACAGTAACATTTGCATGGCTGTACTTAATCTGGCAGTTATTTATCGCTCTGGGTTAGAACCTTCTCACAGAAAGAAATCAAGGCCTGAACTCAGTATGTGCCAAAATTCACAGATGGCCCTTTTCTCATACAAGGCAGCAGATTTCAGAAGAACAAGAAACACCATTTTCCCCCCTGTGAGGGACTGTGATGGAATTCAAGTGTTGTGTGCCTAGAAGTATGTAGCACCTGCAAGAGTGATCAGCATGCTTCCCCCCCCCCCCCCAGTGTCTGCAAGGAGATACTCTACCCCATCTAGTACATCTCTCATCCTAAATCTCCCCACCCCCTCTGTGTATTGGGGACCTTAAAGTGAATGTGAGATCGTGAAGCTGCTCTAGAAGAGAATGGCTGTAAAGAGAACTTTTATTATACATGTTAGGGGAATGGAGCGGGTTCCTGAGAGAGACCATCACGCTTGGCTGGCAACATTTGCAGGTGGGATCATTCCCCTACCTATTTACCTTCTGGAAGGTCCAGAATGGCAGTTCAGGAGGACAGAAGGGGGCAGGCCCCCGTGCTACCTTCAAGCTTGGTTGGCAGCATCTGGGTTGTGCTTATCCCTCTCCCTTTCATCACGTTTGGGAGTAATCAGTTGCATTGCATCACAGGGAGCTCCCTGTCCATACAGATGGTGGGACAACATGTAATGGTTTTGAAGATTTGAGGATTGAATGAGGAAATCTCTGTACACCCATCCCCAACACCCTGGGGTGGGGGGAGAGTCATGAGAGTCTAGCTGTGCCATTTTAACATTGGTATTTCTGTTTGTGTGTATGTTTTACTGTTTATATTCTAAGCCAGCCTGTGAGAATGTTTTCTAACAGATGGGGTTTAAATCCACAAAGAAATAGATAAATAAATAAATAGTAGATTTACACACAGCTCATGGAGTGTGTGCTCCATTCCACACCCCAGTGGATCAAAGGTAGTCAAACTGCTGGCCACCATCTGGAGAAAGAGCTAAACTGTTGCATTCATGAACTATCTCAAAATGATGAAATGTAGAAAACTAAGAATAGGCCTTGACAGGCTACCAGCTGCAGCAGTTGAATGTCTCTCTCTGCTATTTAACCCGTGGGGGCAGGGGGATCAGTTTCTGCTGTTGCCTGAATCCAGCCGCAGAACTGAACTGCAGCTCACGCTGGCTCAGCTTGTCTGAGTGTGGAAAGCTAAGCAGGGTCAGGCCTGGTTATTACTTGGATGGGAGAGACCCCTCCTCTAGTTTCCTGCATTGAGCAGGGGGTTGGACCCGATAGCCTTGTAGGCTCCTTCCAACTCTATGATCTATGAAATCTATGAAACCTCCCCACAGTTAGACAATCTTAGACATTTCTAGGGTGTTCAAGAAAAGACTGATCAGCAAGACATAGAAAGATGCCTTATACCAAGCTGAGTCAGACCATCGGTCCATCTAGCTCAGTTTTATCTACACTGGGCCACATCCAACGTTACGTCAGTAGACTTTTGTTAAGATTTCCCCTTCCTCTCCTCCCCCCAACCCCTCTGTGTGCCCCTAAGTCTGCTCCTGAGGGTCTCATCTGTTCCACCAGCAGTATCTGTTCTACTGGTAGATGGACAGTATTGGATAGAATCCGCTGACTGGCAGCATCTCTCCAGGAGAGCCTTCCGCAGCCTGACACCCTTTGGATGTTTTGTGCTACACTTCCCAAGATTCCTGACCATTGGTCATGCTGGCTTGGGCTGATGGCAGATATAAAGTCCTAAACATCTGGAGGGCACCAGTTTGGGAAAGGCTGCTCCAAGGTTTCAGACAGGAGTCTTTCTTAATCCTAGCTGCAAATACCAGGCATTGAACCCAGCCAGGAACTTCTGCCTGCAAAGCATGTGCTGTACCACTGAGTTATGGCCCTTCTCCAAGTGAAAACTAGCAGGTGGAATTAGCCGTGAACACTTGGCATTTTTTTTTCTTCCACAGGCAACTGCATACACCAGCCAACATTTGGAAATTCCAGATGCTATTCAATCAAATGCCAGATGTCCTTGGAAGCTGTTCTATAACTTCACAGTATGCTTCTCTTGTTGCCAGTGCAACTATTAGGGGACCCTTGACTCACCTAATGTAAATGGTAGAGCATCTCATCTTTAAAACAAACAAACAATCAGTCAGAAAACAGCAAATTTTGCTATGGTGTTGGGGTAATTAAACCACATCGTAAAAATCACACACTCTCATATTCCTTGCGTAGTAGGCCATATTTTGAATCAAAATTTGGTTTGCACTAGCCTGTGTTTAGATGACCACAGCAATTCATATGTACCATAAAGCCCACTTAATTGGAAGTAAGCTCTATTGAAATCAGTGGGGGGCAAGGTATAAAGTTTTCAGGCCGAGCATGGGAGTATTTTGTAGGCATATAAGATAGGATTGAGCTGCATACCTTCACTTTGCAATGTGTTCTTGTAGTTATGAAGAACATATTTCTTAACCCAAAATTCATTTCTACATCCCCATGTAGTAATACTAATGTTCAGCATATTTTTAATAAATATACACCCTTTCAAACATGAAAGTCATATATGTGGATTCTATTCAGTGGTGAAGAATGAGCTGGGTGGCATCCTTCCAAAAGTACACAAGGACTTCCAGAGCAGCTGTGATCAAGATGTCCAAAAGCTTTTGTGTTTTTATTTGCATTGTGCTTAAAAACATATTTATGAAATATTCAGCAAGATAGACTTGCTGTGTATCTTGCCTTTGTAATATTTCATGTGTGGTGTATTCAATTTCCTTAAAATGAAACGGGCAGTTGAATAACAAGATCCTAAACAGACAGAGCTGCTTAATGTTTCACTGTGACTCCAATCTGGTGCCTAGTGAGCCCCACTGAGCCCCATTGGTCAATTGTTCCAATCAATTGGACCATCCAGTGTCCTACTACCAAACAAATGAAGAGAGCTATGACACTACTGATTGGCTGCTGGAGCAAAGGGGAGAAGAAAGATGTGCCGGCAATGAGTAGAGGAGCAGGGACTTTTATTGTGCTCACAGTTCTCTGGAACAGTGTATGCACCACATGTTGTGATGTGTATCACAATCACCAGCTGCAGCCATTGTTTACACTTGGAGAGGAACAGAATGGCGGTAAACAAGTATGTTGTGTCTTTCTACTTTTCCGTGTTCTTTCTCATGGGAAAGCTAGATCCTAGGATCATTATGAGCTAGTCACATGGTTTGTATGTTCTGAATGACGTGCTAATTTGTTTTTCTGTCTGAAGCCATTTTAGAGAAGAGCAGGACTGCTTTCTCTATTCTTTCTCTCTTCTGGCTATTGCTTGCTGGACTTAGCAACAATGTAACATCTTTGCTGAGGTGGAGTGAAGCTCAAACCTACTCCACTGGAACTAATGCTTGCTATGCATTGTACTCTGCACATGGACTGTAACTAGGAAATGTATACTCTGTAGAATATTACTTGCTAAGTAAATAAACAGGTAGAAATAGACCTGTGGAGTTACAGAGTGTTTCCTTGCTACTTGGATTAATCTGCAAACCGGGGAAGCTACAAACTGGAGTCGGATTACAGGCAAGCTGGCTGGCAGCTGCAAACAGACACGCTGGAACGCTGCGCAGAGGGGGGTGAGATCTGGAGATCTGTGTGTAGAATAATGGGCCTCTATGCACAGACAGGATTTTAATTCTCCCATCCAGCACACGCGGAGCTCTGCTATCACTCATGTGCCTTCACTGTTGTGACATGTAACAAAAACAACAGCTGTGAACACATTGTTTATATTTGGAAAAGTACAGAATGGATGAATAACAAGTCATGTTGTGTCTGCCACTTCCTGTCCTGTTCTCATGGGAAAAGTAGGTGTGAAAGAAATACGAGCTGGTCACATGGTTTGTATGTTCTGGTGACGTAGAATTGATTTTGTTAGCTTTCGTTCTGTAGCCATTTTAGTAGAGAGATGGATTGCTTCTTGTTCTCTCTGATGCTCTGACTATTGCTTACTGGACTTATGCAAACATGTAACGTCTGTGCTGAGGTGGACTTGCTCCACTGGACTAATGCGTGCTATGCATTATAATCTGCATATGTAACTAAGGGATGTATACTCTGATGTAGAAATAAACAGGTAGCAATTAAACCTGTGGAGTCTACGGAGTTATTTCCTTATTACTGGAAGCTGCTAGAGGAGGATGCGAGGCTGGCTGTAATCCGAGACGCTTGGAATGCTGCTGGTGGGAGTAAGAGGTCTGCAGTTCTGTGTGTAACTAAATGGGCAGTTATACACAGGAACAGGGTCTTAAATCTTCCATCTCACGCTCTGCTTTTCCACGAGGCCGGCGGGCCTACAGGGTGGATTGGTTGAAAGCCTTCAGGGCTGTGTCATCGCCCTTTCAGGGTTATGGGCCCAGAAAATCGGATTAAGCGGGACCTGTTGGACCGGTGCCGGGAACTGAGCGGAGCAAGTTCGGGGCAAGGTCGTGGGTCTGTGCCAGCAGCGGCAGCGGGAGCTGTTTTTCCAGCTGCTGTGTGTCAACGCTTCGACGACTCGGAGAAGCAGTGATTTATGGCAGAGAAGGACATCAAGGCGGAAGAGACATCTCCTGGGCCTTCGTCCGGTAAGGAAAGGGAAGAAGAGGGAGGTGTGTATGCTGAGGGCTCTGACAGCGAAGCCGGGAGTTCTGAGGGGGAAGAGGCGGCAGCTCTCCCTGTTGCCAGAATGGCGGCTGCACCGGCCCTGAATCCACAGATAGTTGAAAAATTGTCTGGATCGAATTATGTACTCTGGAGCTCCCAGATGCAGCATTATTTAACTCATGCGGGGCTCTGGAATGTTGTAACACAGGATGCTGTGGCCGTGGGCGACCAAGCTTATGATGAATGGAAGGAACAGGACGAGAAAGCGAAGGCAATTCTCTGCTTATCTGTTGAAAGTTCCCAGGTGCCATTCATTCAGTTTTTGGAAACGGCGAAGCAGATCTGGGAGACCCTACAAGGGACTTACCAGATGCAAACAGCAGGGAGTAGGATTATACTTGCGCGTAAGCTGTACAGGTTGAGCTTACAACCAGGTGGTTCTATGCCTGAACATCTGAGTACTATTCGGGACATGTTTAACAGGCTTAGAGCACAAGGGATGCAAATTGAGCACTTGCATCAAGTTTCTATTGTGTTATCCAGTCTGGACTCTTCATATGACACAGTGACATTAATGGAGGGGCAACCAGATCAAAATCTGACAATGGAATATGTGCCAGGCAAGCTTCTCTCTGAATGGGAGAAACGACAAAGCAAAAGGAATGCTGGACGTAAAGCAACAGACAGCGCGGCTGACTCAGGCAACAGCCATGCTGGGGGGAGCGGCAAGCTGGTGGGAGTTACCCAAGCGGCAGCTTTAAAAGTGAGAAAATGCTTTGGTTGCGGTTCAACGACACATCTTAAAAAAGACTGCACTTTTAAGAGCAAGAAAAAGAAAAAAAAGGAAGTTACCAGTACACCTGAGGAGACCATTAAAACGGGCAAAAGTTTGATTGCTCGGGTGGGTTTTTCCAACAAAACCATGTGGGTACTTGACAGCGGGGCTTCTCACCACATGGCAAATTCCAGAGACATGTTTCAATCTCTGGATGATGGATATACAAATCAATTTGTTGAACTGGCTGATGGAAAACGAATCCAGGTGACAGCTGCAGGAACAATTGACTTTGCTACTTTGGGTCAACAAAGGGCACTGCTTGTTCAAGAACTGGATACAAACTTGATAAGTATATCACAACTGGCTAATGATGGATATGAAATAAGTTTTTCTAACAGCAACTGTGTAATTACACATGAAGGGGTGATCTGTGCAAAAGGTGATTTGCAGAATTCTCTGTATGTTATAAATCCATTTGTAACACATGATGAGAGGGCAAAGTATGCAAATTGTAAACCCCATGACAATTGTTTGCATATTTTCCACAAGAGGTTTGCACATGCCAACTACAGAAGCATAGAAAAAATGCCGGGTCTGTGTGAGGGTATGAAAATGAAACCTTGTTCTAAGTATGTGGAATGTGAAGTATGCAGTACAGCAAAATCACACTGGTCTAACATTCAGAAACACAATGATAGAGTTAGCACAAGAATCTTTGAGCTAGTACACTCTGATGTTGCTGGTCCATTTGAAAATAGCTATGGGGGAACAGGTACTATATGACTCTGGTTGATTATTTTTCAAGATTTGGTTTTGTATATCTTCTGCAGCATAAATCTCAGGTTCAAGAGAGATTTGAATCATTTGTTAAATGGGCTGGGAACAGATATAAACAATATCCAATAGGAGAATTACTCACAGATGGTGGGGGAGAGTACATGAGTACAAAGTTCAAGAAATTTTTGGAAAGTGAGGGTATAGGGCACAAAGTCACTGCCCCATACTCCCCATTTCAAAATGGCGTTGCTGAAAGAAGAAACAGGACACTCCAGGACATGATGAGGGCTCAATTGACTGAATCAAAGGTGGGAAACCATTTCTGGGGGGATGCACTGTCAAATGCAAATTATCTGCTGAACAGGTTACCAAATTCCACAATTGGGAAAACTCCATATGAAATGTTTCATGGGAGGAAACCAAAGATTGCACATGTGCACATTTTTGTAAATGTTTTGTTCATATACAGGCTCAAAACAGGACAAAGCTATCTCCAAGAAGCTTTGAATGTTTTCTGCTGGGGTATGATGCACAAACAAAAGGGTACAGGTTGTGGTCACCACACCACAACAAGGTAATTCTGAGCAGGGATGTGATTTTTCACGAGCAAACAGATGACCAGAAACAGCTGGTGGAATTGCCAATGCATGCAATGTCTGAAACACAGCAGGATGCTTCTGGGACAGAACAAGCCACTGGGCAGATATCTGGGGAACAGGAGGGAGGTGAACAATCTCTGAGGCGTTCAACCCGAGAACGCAAAACACCTGTTAGATATCAGGATGAATTCCAAAGTGGGAAAACTGTTGTACATAAAGCTCTCAAAATAGCTTTAGAACCACAAAGTTTTGAGGAAATTCAAAGCATGGAACCAAAAATGAAGAATGATTGGTTTGAGGCCATGCAGGATGAAATCAATGCAATGCATGAAAACAACACATGGAGTCTAGTATCTTTGCCTGTGGGGCGCAAAGCCATCACCTGTAAATGGGTGTATAAGGTGAAGACAAATCACCAGGGGCAGGTGGAGAGATACAGGGCAAGGCTCGTTGCAAGGGGGTTTGCACAAAAACATGGGGTAGATTTTGATTCCGTGTTTGCACCAACAACAAGATATGCAACTGTCAGACTGTTGTTGAAATTGGCAGCACAAAGAATCAAATCAAATCTTTATTACGGTCCAAGACCAGCATAAACAGACAATAGATACACAAAATTTGTACAATACCAAGTTTTAGGCTGTCCTTCAGTAAACCATATCAGGATGGCATACAATAAAAACAAAATATCAGTATAAAATCACACTTAAATATGAGGAAGACAGAGCAGGGTTTTGGCCCTTTCTCACAGCTTCAGACAAGGCCTAAGAAGTTATAAGTGTATGGCATGTTCTTGTAGCCAGAAAGCAAAATTTGGCAACTTTATATGTTATAGAAGGGTCTCTGTCCGCAAGTAAATGCATGGTGTAAAATTCATCAGTGTTACCTGGAAAATCATGTAACAAGGGATGGATCAAGTTTGACCGGGCATCTAAGTAGAACAAACAGTATAAAAGGACATGTGTAATTGTCTCTGTCTCCCCTGAGTCACATGGGCACAGCCTCTGAGCGACTGGTATATTTTGGTATTTGCCTTCTAGAAACTTTGAGGGGAGAGCATTATAGCGAGCCCTAGAGAATGCCCATCTATATTTATAATAGGTAAGAGAACTTAAATAAGCCGCAGGCCCTCTATTCTGTATATCTCGGGGGGAGCGGTAAATATATATGCTTTGACTTAAGTCATTTTGAAGTTCTATATCCCAGATCCGTTGTTTTATAATATCTTTTGCTTTCTCCAATCCTAAATTTAGCAAATATTCAGGAGAGAGACCATATGAGTGCAATTTGTTATCTATGGTGTTCCACCATTTTGTTTGGTAATTATCTTGTAATATTAGGGGGAGCAACCCAGTTGGAGTCAAATTAAGTTTAAGCCAATAGGATAAGGTGGTTTGCCACACAATAGCTTCAATTCTGAGTAATCCACTCTCCATTCGCAGAACCCCATTTGGGATGCATCTGGGCGTCAAAAATAGTGACCTTAGGAAGCCCGATTGTATTTTTTCGTACGTAGCTAAATTTGAAAAAGAACCCAATTGGGCAGCACAAAGAAAAATGATGGCATTTCATTTTGATGTAAAAACTGCTTTTTTATATGGGGAATTACAAGAGGAACTCTACATGCAGCAACCACAAGGTTTTGTAGAAAATCCTGGTCTTGTATGTCGTCTGAACAAGTCCATATATGGGTTGAAGCAGGCAGCTCGATGCTGGAACCAAAAGCTAGACAGAGTTTTGATTAGTTTGGGATTCAAACAAAGCAAGGCTGATCACTGTCTGTATACAAATCACACAGAACAGGGAAACTGGGTGTATTTGCTAGTCTTTGTTGATGATATCTTACTGGTGACACAATCAGTAAGTCAAAAAGACAAAATTGCACAAGAATTGCAAGCACACTTTGAACTGAAAGATCTGGGTTTGGTACAACACTATCTTGGAATGCAATTATCTCAAGATGAGGAAGGTTCTTTCATGATTGAACAAAGTGGGAAAATTCAGAAATTGCTGGAAATTCATGGGTTGGAGAATTGTAACCCAGTTACTACTCCAATGACTCTTGAATATCAGAAACACACAGATAACACTGAATTTGATGATATGGAGAAATATCAAAGTGTTATTGGAAGCCTGCTATATTTAGCAAATGTGAGTAGGCCAGACATCAGCAATGCTGTAAACATACTTAGCAGGAAAACGCAAAATCCTTCTAACTATGATTGGCTAGCTGTGAAACGTGTGTTAAGGTATTTAAAAGGTACCATGAATTGCAAACTGAAATTGTCATCACACACAGAGGGAGGTTTTTGTGTGTACACTGATGCTGATTGGGGATCTGCAACAGATAGGAAGTCCACAAGTGGGACGGTTTTAATGTATGAAAACAGTCTAATTGACTGGTACACACGTAAACAATCTTGTGTGGCTGTTTCTAGCGCAGAATCTGAATTCATCAGTTTATCTCAAGCATGTAATGAGATTGAGTGGTTCAAACAATTGTTTGCTGATATGCACATACCAGTAGACAAGGCTGTTACAATTTTTGAGGACAACCAAGCTTGCATTAGCATGGCTCAAAATGAAAAAAGTAGGCCAAGAACCAAACACATTGATGTTCGTTACTCTCATGTAAAGGACTGTGTGCAAAAAGGGTGGGTAACACTCAAGTACTGTGCAACAGGGGATATGGTGGCAGATCTTTTCACAAAACCATTGCCTGTAGTAAGACACAGGAAACTAATGACGGCACTAGGCCTCATTGAGTAAATGTAAACAAAATGTATCACAGGCTGTGGGGGGATGTTGTGACATGTAACAAAAACAACAGCTGTGAAGTGAACACATTGTTTATATTTGGAAAAGTACAGAATGGATGAATAACAAGTCATGTTGTGTCTGCCACTTCCTGTCCTGTTCTCATGGGAAAAGTAGGTGTGAAAGAAATACGAGCTGGTCACATGGTTTGTATGTTCTGGTGACGTAGAATTGATTTTGTTAGCTTTCGTTCTGTAGCCATTTTAGTAGAGAGATGGATTGCTTCTTGTTCTCTCTGATGCTCTGACTATTGCTTGCTGGACTTATGCAAACATGTAACGTCTGTGCTGAGGTGGACTTGCTCCACTGGACTAATGCGTGCTATGCATTATAATCTGCATATGTAACTAAGGGATGTATACTCTGATGTAGAAATAAACAGGTAGCAATTAAACCTGTGGAGTCTACGGAGTTATTTCCTTATTACTGGAAGCTGCTAGAGGAGGATGCGAGGCTGGCTGTAATCCGAGACGCTTGGAATGCTGCTGGTGGGAGTAAGAGGTCTGCAGTTCTGTGTGTAACTAAATGGGCAGTTATACACAGGAACAGGGTCTTAAATCTTCCATCTCACGCTCTGCTTTTCCACGAGGCCGGCGGGCCTACAGGGTGGATTGGTTGAAAGCCTTCAGGGCTGTGTCATCGCCCTTTCATTCACCACACACATAATCCCAAAGGCGGAATGCAGGGGATTCCCTTCCCTGTAGCCATCTCAGGCACATGTATGGATGAGTCAGGGGGCAGACATGTGCATGCATCTTTCCATGCTCGGATCCCCCCTCACTGGATCAAGGTGAATGAGTGTAAGCATGTGCAACTGGGTGCAGGAATGAGTTTTAATCTGTAGGATAGCCATCCCCAACCTGACACCCTCCAGATGTTTTGGACTTCAGCTCCAGCAAGTATGGCCAATGGTCGGGAATGCTGGGAGTTGTCATCTAAAACATCTGGAGGGTACCAGGTTGGAGAAGCTGCTGTAGGAAGTGGGTAACACAGTGTTGTTGGAGTTGGATTGCTGTGTTCAAGATCCCGTCTTACAATTCCATATCTATAAACATTCCATTTGTAAGCGGTATTATTGTAATGATTATAGGGCCATTGCATACAACTAATCCTCAACATAGTAGCTAAAATGGAGAGGTTGATTCACCTGTTGAGTTAATGCTATTCACTTCTGATTTCCAGCATACTAACCCAAACTATAACTATGATTGTATGTTGATGTTACATTTTTTTATGCTGTCCTGATAGCGTTTCCCCATGCCCCCAAAGGGTGGTCTAAACACCTTTTAAACAAATTAATAAAAGTGCACATCTATACATCTGTTATTTATTTATATCCTGCCTTTCCTTCAAGGACCTAGGGACAGTGTACACAGTTCTCACCCCACCCCATTTTAACCCCACAACAACCCTATGAGGTAGGTTAGATTGAGAGATGGTGACTGGCCCAAGGTCACCCAGTGAGGTTCATGGCTGATCAGGGAATTGAACCTGGGTCTCCCCAGTCCTAATTCAACACCCTAACCACGACAGCACACTGGCTCTCAACCAACTTTATTAGGCTGTTGCCCACGTTTTTCCACTCTATTTGTATACATTAGGAATTTCTTTACTCCCATTTTCTAGAAGTTCTCTTGAAGGCTGAGAACATCTACCATCCCTTTTACCAGGTATGACCTCTACAACTATCAGTATCTACAGCCAGGAAGAGCATCCAAGATTTTGTTGGACTCTATTATGTGAACTATATTTCATGTAAGATTTTACAATTGAGATCTCGTCTTCTTGATTGTAAAAACTTAAGTGAAATATAGTTTCATGAAATGCTGATAGAAATACAATGTAAATGTTAACACAGATGTGAATTTAGCCTGGATTTTCCTAGTCTAATGAGCTAAAAGCAGGAAATAGCGTATAATTTCATTCGGGTTTGTGATAGTGCATATGTTTACTGTGGATGTGTAAATAAGGAAGAATGTTGCACCGTATTGGCAATGCTATATTAACATAACTGATAACTTCCCAGCTAACCAAGAAACTCTGCAATGCAATTGGCCCACTGATAATTCTGATATGCAGTTCATGACAAATTGCTGTTGGCTTGAGATAAATGGCAATCAATTGCTCCTGATGGAAAGTCAAATGCTTAAAGAACTCCTTGATTTGACTGTAGCACTAGCACAGCACTGCATTTCTGACGAAACATGCACATTCATTTGTCACCGATCCTGAATTCAAACAGTGGCACAATGTGTGTGGCCCAAACAGATCTAAGCAAGTGAGAACTTTACCATGTCTGGGATGAATTAAGCCTATTAGAGGCACAGACTGATGTTACATTTGGATCACAGCTTCAGCCTGTTTGGAACCTGCTCTTTTGCTGCAGTAGGAGTAGGCTGGGTGGCCGGCTCTGGCTGAGAATCTCTGCTGGTGGATGTGCCTCTTCACCCAATAGAAAGCTAAAGAGATAAGGAAATGTGATAGAGGCTGGGAGGTTAAAGCAGTAGCATCTAAGTGGGCTTTCAGCATAAGATTGCCATAAAGAGTTATGGCTTAATCAGACTGATGGTAGAAGGGACTGTGGTATTTGCGAACACTCATTGTACTCCCTTAAAATCATGACACAACCAAAGGTTTTGGCTTATACTGTACGTTGGGCTACACTCCAAGTTCAGGCAGTATTGACATGTGAGTGAGAGAGCTCTGAAGGCTTATGGAGTCTTTGAAATAGCCTGCATGTTTACAATAAATTTTGGGAGTGCAGAAGCAAGCACACAGGTGGGCAGAACTGATCTTAAAGCAACATCCAGGCTGAACTATTTAAAGTGACATTACCACAATCTTCCCCAATCTGGTGCTCTCCAGATGTATTGGACTATATAGCCGGCTGGAGCATGCTGGGACTTGTAATCCCACACATCTGGAGGGCACTAGGTTGTGGAAGGCTGCATTACCATGTCATGCCAAATACTGGGGCAAAGCGTCTTTCCTGCTCTATGCTGACCAGTCTGCCATCACGGCATTCAGGAAAGCGCAGAATCCGAAGGATAACTGTTCCGATCTGCATATTAGTTTGGGATGTGCAAATTAGGTCGCTTTGCTTCAAAATGCGGACCAAGCAAAATTCTCCAGCACCCTTACTCGAATGTGGCAAACTAATATAATTCCCTCCAAAGCAACAGAGGCAGACAATGTTGTGGTGTGTGTGTGTGTGTGTGTGTGTGTGTGTTTTAAAAGCAGTATTCTCTACAGGCAGTCCCCAGGTTACGAATGAGTTCCATTCTTAAGAATGTCTTTAAGTCGAATTTGTATGTAAGTCGGAACAGCATAGCGTTCTAATAGTTAAAATCGGCATCTACGCAAATTGCATAAATTATGCAAATTGCTTAGTATACTACGCTATGTACTCTATGTAAATGACATAGTGCTGGGGAACCCAGAAGTCTGTTCTTAAGTATGGGTTGTCTGTAAGACAGATGTTCTTAACTCGGGGACTGCCTGTATTTCAAGACAGCGGAGAATCCCACATCTCGGCAGGAGGTGACAGGTGGCAGAAACATGTCAATATCCACAAAATGATGGGGAAAGAGAAATCCACAGGGAAAGGACTGAGCAGAAAAGAGAAGGTGTACTTCCCTCCCCAAGTAGCTAAAGGCCAGAAGGTAATGAAAGATGTGCCCGCCTTGACCAACTTGCATACATACAACTCAGCTCGCAGCAGCAGGTTGTTTGCAAAAAGGAACAGATGCTGCAGCTTCTCCAAAGGCGGCAGAGTGTGCTAGTCCCCCGAATTGCCTGGAGCACGTTTCCCAAAGCCCCTTCCTGGCAATGCTGTGCCCCTGCAACACCTCGAGGAGAGAGGCAGCGAGGCACTGTGCTGCTGCCATTGAGCTCTCCACTGAAGTCCCATCTGTTGCCCAGCTGTGAAAAATGTCTGCTTGCAGTTAGAGGGGGGGGGGATTATAATCAGGTGCTCTTTGTGTGTGCTGAGCTAGCAGAATTCCTGCCATGGGATTAAGAGAGAACGATGCCAATCTTTTGCAAGGCTATTGCAGATATTAGCAGGGTAGTGATATTTGGGGGTGGGGGATTTCTATTGCGTTATTCTCGAAATGGGCGGGGGGGATGTCAAAGAGAATAGCATTACATTTACATTCAGGGCCATGAGTATGGACTCGGGAATGGTCTAAGCTAGTATGAAAGCTTGAATAAGTCCAGGCTCTCTAGCACCCCTCTCTCTGCAGTCCGTCATTCCTTATGCCATCTTTCTCCTCACCCCTTCCTGGATCTGGGCACATAGGGTGGCCATATGTCCTCTTTTACAGAGGACAGTCCTCTGTTTGAAGGGCTGCTGGAGGACTGTCCTCTACTTTGAAAGCATCCTCTGTTTGAAGGGCTGCCCAGTCCAAGTCTGGTATAAAGATAAAGAACCATCTGAAGGAAGAGCTGGGCCTTGAAGTGGCCCATCAAGAACACCTGGACAGCAGACTGAGCAAGGCACACACCTCACCTGGTCACAGTTTTCCACACTATGGGGAGATGTACTGTATTGCTATTTAAATAATAATAATAATAATAATAATAATAATAATAATAATAATATCTAAATTTACGTCTATACCTATAAATTAACATATGCCAATTTTATGCAGACCAGTATCCTCTTTTGTCCTCTTTTTTGGTGATGCATGCCCTCTATTTTGGCAATTCACAAGCAGCCATCCTATCACCACCCCAACACCAATGCCGTATTGCCATTTCCTTTGGAGGGGCAGGATAGATTGTTTCTTTGGTTTATTGCTTCCACCTTTACAATTCGAAGGTTTTACACAGCACTCTTGACCCAACCAGGGCCAAGGGTTGGGGGAAAGCAGTTGTCAGGCTCAGTGCTCAGGACCATTATTTCCGCTGTCCATAAGCATTTAAAATGAGTGGATTTGGTACTCTCTACAAACGTTTATGACAATCAATCTATTAACCAATGACTCGTATACTCTGCTAAGGCTTTTCCTATGAAACACAGAAGCAAGGCAGGAGAGGGTTAGATTTCCTTCATAGGTGACTACTGTGCCCTGTTAAGTGGCAACTGTCTTGTCTATCTTATATTCTTTACTTCCATCAAGTAGCTTTCTTGGTTTTTCCACATGCACTTCAAATTACAAGACAGATCTGACCAAGGTGAGGTTTGTGCCCCCAAAAAAGTCACTACATTATGTAATTTCAGAGAAAGCAGAGAGGCTTTATCCTATAACCCCCATCATCCCAATGCTGGCTGGGGATGATGGGGACCTGTAGTCCAACACATCTGGAGGACACCAGGTTAGGGAAGGCTGCACACTACAGCCACATGTAATGTTCACCTGACAGCCCCTTAGTAGGAGGGGTTCTTTGCTGTGGAGAAAGGCTGGGAGGAGGGAAGGGGTTACACGGCTTAATCCTTCCCCTGCTAGCTGCTTCCCCCACAAATGTCCTCCCACATGAGCTGTTTCCCTGCAGTCAGAGTTCCAGACCCATGTTTAGGAGGTAAACATGGATTCCAGAACACTTCCTTCCTTGGAAGGGAGCAGCTTGAGGGAGGCGGGCGTTCAGGCAGAGGAAACATTCAGAACCAAAACTGGGAGGTGGGGGAGAGACAGGATACCGTTCTCTCAAAGTTGAAGAAACTCCTCATTCAGGAGCCATGAAGTAACTACTGCCTGCCACAAAGACTTGCTATACTTGATACGTGTTAGGTGGAATAATAATTTAAAAATTTGAGTGTGTTTGTAAGTAAATAACACCATTTTCTTCAGTACCTTGTCGAGGTTCATGCCTATTTGGTTTGTTTGTTGGCTGTGGAAATATGCTATATCCCCTCCCCGGCCACCCTTTTTCTCCACTGCAAAGCACATCAGCCAGTGTGGTGTAGTGGTGAGAGTGTTGGACTGGGACTCTGGAGATCCGGGTTCTAGTCCCCGCTTGGCCATGAAACTCACTGGGTGACTTTGGGCCAGTCACTGACTCTCAGCCTAACCTACCTCACAGGGTTGTTGTGAGGATAAAATGGAGAGAATTATGTAAGCCGCCTTGGGTTCCTTGCAGGAAAAAAGGCAGGGCATAAATATAATAAATATAATAAATAAAATAAATAAATCTTCTTGAGGGTGCTTTACAACAGAGATGGGGGCTATTGGGCTAATGTTACATACAACTGCAATGTACTGACCCCAAAGCATGAGTGATTCTTCTTATCATGTAAACAGTACTCTATTTCTGCACTGGAACCAGGATGCCAGGGTTGGAATACATCTGTAGGAATAAATCTAATTCAGTCCTAAGGCAAGATTCATCCTCAAGAGGCTCCTACACATCATGAATATCAGGCACCACAAAGAGACAACAGGGATGAACCAAGATGTGCCGAGCCACATTTCCCACTACTTAACGCCAAGCACAAGTAGGAAAAATTTCACCAGCAACTTTTCTATGTCATACTGCTGTGAAAGGCATTGGGGGGGGGGGGCAGTAAGAAGTTAGCCTAACAACCCTACATTGGTGCAGTCGGGGCAAGACTCTGGGGCAAACATCCAGGGCTCCCTCAGCAGAATGAGCAAGAGGGCCCCCAAATGCAGCAAGATTACCTACCTATTATCATCTAAAAAGCACCCCCCCTCCCCATAAGACCATTGCACATAAGGTTTCTGTACATGATGAGGCATTTAACCCGGCACTTCACGGAGGCTTCTTTCTTCTTCCATTTTCTTTGCAGGAGTTTTTACATGTGGGTTTTTTCCGGGGGGGGGGGAGGGTTTGTTTTTCTGCCTTCCTATATGTTCTATCACACAATCGCAAGGTGGCGCTGTGGTGTAGTGCAATTCCGGAAATATACTGGCTTTTTAAAGCGCGATAACTAAAAGATATCTGATTATCCTCATTCTAAAAAAAATGGCATGGAAATGGCTGCAAAACACAGGAGAGGCCCTGGAGGATGACGATGTCATGTGAATCCCCTGCAAACTACCGTGAGTAAAGAATCACCAGTCCACAATAAATGCCTCGAGTAGAGAAACCCTTAGAGTACCTAACTGCACCACTGTAACTCTAGTATGTGAGGGAATCCCTTCCTCTTTGATTTTATTATAGCTGTCTCTCTCCCTCTCGCTTTTCAACTGTGTTTTATCCCCAGATTTATTTCAGTATGGACTGGATCATAAATCAATAGGTTCACCAACTGTTATAGCTGGTGAGTAACCAAAAATTCAAGCTACTTAGAGAGCGATCTCGTAATTGCTGTCTTTTTTTTTTTCCTTCAATTCAGTAATTCTACTTTGCAATAAAACCTGTAATTTAACTGTTAGTGCTTAATTCAATTACCAAAAATTATCTGTTGGCAATCCAAATCCCTATATCAGTACAGTTTCTGGGTGTAGTGGAAGATATTTTAGACTAGGTTGCTGCTTATTCTGCTGTTTGCTTCTGGTTGTGAGTTACCTGGGTGTGTGTGTCTCACTCTGGAGAACAGAAAGATGAGACATAAATGTTGAAAGAAAGAAAAGAGAGGGAGGCCCTGTTTGCAGGTAACACTGGCAAATTGTGGATTAATTAACCCATGTCACTGCTATTTTGAATATGCAACATCCGATCAGCTCAATTGGAGGTTATTCCATGATGTGCGAACCCAGACACTATGAGTTAATCATGGGTTAAACAACCCACAGTTAACCTAAGAATTAATTGTAGGTAAACTGTGGGTTGTATAACCCATGATTAACCCATAGTGTCTAGGTTCACACATCACACAATAACCTCCAGTCGGGCTGATCAGAGGTTGCATATTCAAAATGGTGGTGGCACATGACCATGGCAAATCGTGGGTTAATTAATTGCCATTGTTACATGTGAAGCAGGTCAGAGAGAGTACCACATTGGCACCCTTAATGACTGCACACCAGAGAGCATGGGACAGATCTACATTACAAACTTACCAGTTTTATACCAGCTTATCTGTTGTGGCTTCCCCCACAGAATCCTGTACACTGAAGTTTGATGAGTGTGCTGGGAATTCGCAGCTAGAAACCCCTAGCCTCCATCACAGAACTTCAATTCCTAGGGTGCCCTGTGAAGGAATCACTTTGAAACAGTTTTAATCTAGTATAGATGTGACCATTCTTCCCTACTGCCTTAACCATGGCTATGTTGATGGTGGACACATGCAAACTAAGATATATTTTACTGGATTAACATAGGTGTTGTGGGACTATGCAAGCGTTTGAGTTTTTACAGTACACATTGTCAGGTTGAACTGAAAGAGAGCCACATCAGTGGTGTACCTAGAGCAAGCTGAGGTACAAGAACATGCTGAGGTACAAATGACATTAAAAAAAACATTGCTAATCATGATTAATTATTTGTGTTTCCAAACATGAGACCATGTTGTTTTTTTTAAAAGATCTCACTGCCCCAGCATCTGTGTTCTTTAATTGCCATGAAGTTTTCAGAATGGCAATAAAATGATACTAGCCTCTCTTCCATGACTTCTATGTGAGCAGCTGTCTTCAATCAGTTCATCAGTTTGACACAGTCTGATATATACTTATGAAAAATATTAAATGGAGTACCACTGCCCTGCCAGCAAAAGTATGCATAAGATCAAACAACACATGTTTGAGTCAAGTGCAAGCATCAGATGGTACCACATTCCACAATATAATAGCTGGCAGGCTGGAATTCCATGGCATTGTTCCCCTCCCTCATCTTTTGATACCCCATTTCCATTCCAATTCACCAGTGGTACCAAGCTACCATATTGAAAGTCAGTGCAGAGTGGAGTGGATAGGCTGTTGAACTTTGATTTGGGAGACCCGAGTTCAAGTTCCTGATCAGCCACTAAGCTCACTGGATGATCTTGGGTCAGTCAGTATTGCTCAGCTGAACCTTCTTCACAGGCTTGTTCTAAACAATTCTGTTGCTCTTATGTTAAGAATAACAGAACACTTTTTATTTGGAAAACATGGGATGGATGTAAGGAATTACTCAGTCTATCTGTTTCACATAATTATTCTCTCAGACCTTAAGAAATCTTGTGTTCCAAGTCCTCTTAGTAGTAGTCACAGGGAATACAGCTAGGAAAGATTTATTTCTTAACTATGGGAAATGGCAGATTTTGTGACTTAAAGACATATTGATGTATTCAGTTGATATGAAAAGATAGATACTGATGTGTTCCCCATTTCTCCAAGCAGAGGGAAGTACCAGGGGGCAACATTGCCCGGTTCCTTTTGGATGTGAGACCACCGGAGACGTAATGGTATCTTGGTAATATTTACTTTATTTACAGATATACAAGCAGAGCTTCGTGATGGAAAATGTGTCCCTATAAGCAGGCACAGCCTGTATCAGATTCCCAGAGAGCAGCTGTGGCTGTCTGCTCCAGTGCACTGTTCATATAACAAATGTGCAGAGCCTGCACATGTGTGACTTGTATGTGCATAGGCTGTGTTCAGACCTCTGGATCAACGCATGGAAACTGGGGGGAAGTTCCAGCAGTATTTTTTGTTGTTGTTGCAATCCTGCTTTATTTTTAAAATAGTTTATATTGATATTGTAAGTCACCATGGGGGGGGGCTTTTTGGAGGGTGGTGTATATATTTATAACAAAGAAATAAAATAAATCCTGCCCCCACCTCCACGTATTCATTCTACACACATATATTGACTGGGTTCAGACAACACGATAACCCACACTCAAGGGCTGAGTATGAGTTGAGTGTGGGGTTGTCGTTGAACCATGGGTTGTTGTTGAAACATGAGTTATCATGTATTCAGTGTGGTGTAGTGGTGAGAGTGTTGGACTGGGACTCGGGAGATCCGGGTTCTAGTCCCCGCTCGGCCATGAAACTCACTGGGTGACTTTGGGCCAGTCACTGCCTCTCAGCCTAACCTACCTCACAGGGTTGTTGTGAGGATAAAATGGAGAGGAGGAGGATGATTATGTAAGCCGCCTTGGGTTCCATGCAGGAAAAAAGGCGGGGTATAAATATAATAAATAAATAAATAAATAAATAAATTCTGAACCCAGCCAAGATAACAAACCATGGTGAACAACCAACAGTTCATAACCCAGTAACAAACCATGGGTTCTCTTCATGGGTTGTTCGTGGTTAACAAGCCATGGCCTGTTAGCACAGCTGGGTTCAGACAACAGGATAAACCATGGTTCAACAACAACCCATGGTTCAGCAACAACCCACACTCAGCTCTTGAATGTGGGTTATTGTGTTGTCTGAACCCAGTCACTGTGTGAACAGGCTTTAGAAATGCACACTAGGTAGCATCAGATAACTCTCAGCTGTCTCTGCCTCTCCTAGTTTCAGCTCTCACCCCTGCCCATTCAGGAAACAGCCACGACCATTAAGAAACATTCACATTCCTTTGTCTACTCCAGGACTCCAATCAGATGTCACTTCAGGCAAAACCATAGAGCCAGACAGACCCATCTACAGACCCACACAGCCAATTCACAAGGATAGGTAGAACATGCAACATTTTGCTTGCACTCAACACAATGAGACTGGATTCAAAAAGAAATAAAGACAGAATTTAGGTATGAAAAGAGAATTGGCATTATATATGCAAGCGGGATCCAAGTTGTTCAGTCTTGCTGAGTTTAAAAGAAAATCACGATAAAATGTTATGTCATTGGCATCACACTCTAATCTTAAGAAATTTAAGAAAATGTGTTCAAAAGTATCAAGATGTGAGTTTGTTGAAATAGATTTTCTCCACATATTTTGGCAGTTTAACAAACAAGAAAAAAAGTACAAAGGTCTTGTGCAGAGCAGTACCACACAGGACTACTGAAAAGCAAGACCCACTGAACTTAATGGGATATTAGCCCGATGCAGGCTTTCTATAGCTGTGTAGAATAAACACGTGAGGTGAGGAAGTGCTCATGTTTCAACAACAACCCATGTTCAGCAACAACCCACAGTCAACCGATACTCAACCCCTGAGTGTGGGTTATCATGTTGTCTGAACCCAGTCAGCAGCTTTACAAAAGACTGGCTCCCGGCGGAGATAAAGCTACTAAAACTCATTTGTTGAAATGGATCAACACAGCTGCCTGCATTTTTGGACTCTCCTTTGGGGCGTGGCTATGGGGACTGTCATTTTTTAAAAATTTATTTATTTATTATATTTATACCCCACCTTTTTTCCTGCAAGGAACCCAAGGCGGCTTACATAATCCTCCTCCTCTCCATTTTATCCTCACAACAACCCTGTGAGGTAGGTGAGGCTGAGAGTCAGTGACTGGCCCAAAGTCACCCAGTGAGTTTCATGGCCAAGCGGGGACTAGAACCCGGATCTCTACAGTCCAACACTCTCACCACTACGCCACACTGGTGAGCGTCTGCAGTTTAAAATGTATCACTGCCCTAATGGTCTTCATGGCAACTGCCTCCACATTGCAAATACTCTGTATGTAGTGATTGGCCTCATGGAAATTCTCCATGACACAGCAAACCTGCATTTTTCAGCTTAAAGGGAACATGGTAGCATAATTAAATGCACATGAACTGGGTTGCTGCCTGAGGACAGCCAACACAGGGGCCAATTCAAGACAATCTCCAAGTGGCAGCTGTTCCCTGCACACTGGGCCCAGCCATGCATTATGATGATCACTACACTAAGGATGGAAGAATATAGCAGTTAATTGAAATGAAACAAGCTGAATAAGTGAAGGGCAGGGAGCATGATCCCCCCTTGCTTATGGCAGCTATCTTTCCCCCTACTCATGCCAGTGCTTCACCTGAAATTGTTCACCGCAAGCAGAAGTTTGCAATTTCATATACCGCTGGCAATGCATGTCAGCGGTATATGACATGCAATGACATGCAAAATTGCAGCTTTGGCTTCTGGTGAACGGGTGAGACCGAAAGTGTGTGGAGTGAGGGGTTAGCAGGGGAGCAGCTGCCATCATAAGCTGGGTGGTTGGCTCCACCAGGTATGAGTTGCTAAGGTGAGTAGTAGGAATGCCTTGGAGGGGATCCTAATGGCAGGGGCGTTGAGACATAATCAGTTAGCACAGTTGTCTGATATTCCCAGTGACATGCCATAGGAGCAGCATAGGAAGCTGCCTTATACCGAGTCAGACCATGCGTCTATCTAGCCCAGTATCAACACAGACTGGCAGCAGCTCTCCAGGGTTTCAGGCAGGAACATTTCCAGCCCTGCCTGGAGATGCCAGGGATCGAACCTGGGATCATCTGCATGCAAAGCAGGTGTTCTACCACTGAGCCACGACCCCTCCTGTAATCAGGCATGTCTCCAAGGCAGGGTCGCGCCCCTGACCCGATCTTCTGCGGGGACGCCGACCCGACTCGATTTTCTGAGCGGCGCGGAGAGGTTCTCCGCGCCACTTGATCGGGCTTCTCAGGCCCCGTCCGTCACTTCCGAGACCAGAAATGACGCGACGGGACCCTGCGCAGGCGCAGAACGCGCCACAGGGGTCCAGCGCGCCTGCGCAGGGTTCCGTCATGTCATTTCCAGTCCCGGAAGTGACGGGACGGAACGGGCTGTGTGGGCGGCTCGTCGCGGAGAGGGCAAGCCGCCCCGAAGAACAAGGTAAGGCCTCGCCGGGCGTGAGCGGGGCCAATTTCGGCCTCGTTCTGCCCGGCGAGGCTCGATTACACAAGCCTACCTGTAATCCCTGGTTCCTGAATGTTATATAAATCTTCTTACCTATCCCTCTTCTATGAATTTCAGCTCATCTGCTAGCATCTTGGGAACAATTGCAAAACTGAGGGGACAACTGGGACACATGATTCCCCCCTGAAAAAAACCCAAGGATCCTGCTGCAAAAGGGGTGAATGAGGCCCCGTCATTCGCAAAGAAGGATCACTCTGGACTCCAGACTTTGGAAGCATTTGACAGGTCAGCTTCGGACAGCTGTCAAATGCTTGCAAAGGGGGGGGGGTTACTTACCTGCACCCCCAGGGAGCACTGGACAGGGTGGGTACCTGCTGGGCTTTGCCAGCAGCCCCTCCCCCCACCCATTACCCACCCCAGGTTCCACATTGCTACTCTTGTGTAAGTGTGGTCACCCACAATTGCACAAGGGTGGCAAAAAAAAAATTAAAAAATAATTTTCGCAAATATTTGCAAAAAATTAGGGGGGCAAATAAATAAATAAAAGTTGGCAACCATGGGCAGCCCCTCCAAGGTACCATTGGGGCACCTTGGAGAGTGCTCATAGCTGTGAAAAGGGGGATTGTGAAAGCTGACTTGACAGCCAGCTTTTGCTGTCTGAAGAATTTTTTTTTAAAGTGCCAAAAAAACCCAAAAAACTTGGCAAGCCCAAAAGGGCTTGTTGTGGCGGGGGGGGGGGGGGGACGATATATCTTGCTCCTCCCACCATGTCGCCTATGATACCCAGGGGAGAACCAAGCAGGAAGGAGCGGGAGGGAGGGGACACCCTACCCACGATGTGCCCAGTTGTCTGTCAGGTGCATCAGGGGTAGGGCTTATAAGCTTGCTGCACAGTGTGGCTTATTGTGTCACATGAACCTGCCCACATTTTACATTCTGAAAGCCATGCAGTGAGCCAGGACCAGGGTGAAGACAGATGTGTTTTGCCACAGGTTCCCCAAAAGGGATTGGCAAAGATTCTTTAAAGGATTTTCAGACCATAATAAATACTCCTCCAGGAAGTTAAAGCCAAACATCTTTATTGCAATTTGCAAAGCTGGGCATGAAATACAACAATGCTATGTTACATTGTTAAATAATACAGTGACTTAGCTACACAGTCACTGTATTATTTCCAACCAACCCTGCTAGTTCCAGCAGCTCTCCGCCTGGGTATCAGCTTTCAACGTTGGGGCTTCTGCAGGGCTCTCTGAACAGCTTCTTCTGCTCCTCCTTGCTCCTTCCGATTCTTCAGCACTCCACCACTACACACACAACCAACCAACCAACCACTACAAACCACCAACAACAACCACCACTACCTTAGTCTGCATTTGCTAGTCTTATATACTTTTCTAGCACCAAACTCCATAGGCTGCAGATCTCATGCTTAATTGGTAGCACCTGGGCTGTTGTGCAGTGTCATTCCTCTGGCCTGCAGCCCGGTCACACGCCAGCAAGTTGCTGAAGATTGCATCAGCCTGGCTAGCAGCCAACTCACAATTTAAGCAAGGTCATGCCTTGCTATTACAGAGCAAAATACAGGGTATAATACCATACAGAGCATAATACAGAGCATAGTATCATACAAAGCATAATACAGGGCATTGAGGCAGGACTGTTGTGCAACACTGCACTCCTCACCATCTTCCGCAACTCCCATTACAAGATGTAATATTCTTCATTTGCAGTGCAGAACTGGCTTCACAACACCCACCACAGCAAGTTGAATTCTGGATGGGCAAGTGAGTCAGTCCATATTATTGCCCCTCCTCTCATGTCTCAACTAGGCTGTCTACCTTTAAACATTTTTAAAGTACATATATTAATATGTATATATAATCTCCTTCACCCTACAATATTTTAAGCTGTTCCACGAACTGGGTGGGAAGTAAATTGGTAATGGCATGGGAGCTAGCCAGTAGGTGCCCATCATAGACATAATGCAATGAACATCAAAGAAATGATCCACTTTTCCTTCATTGAACCTGCAATGTTGCTAAAAACCTGATGAAATGGTTTGACCAAAGATCGCACTGGGAAGTAAAAGTGCTGCATTTGCATAAAGCTCACTGATGATGCTTTCAGCCACCCTCACCCCACCCAACAGCGCTGACAATCCTTCATCGGTCTCCAGCATAGACAGGTTTGCCAGTTCCAAACCCAAGCTGCTATATATTCACTGGGCTACAAATCCTGCTTTTCACAAATTCTGTTATCAAGGAGCACTGCTAGGAAGAGCCAATATTATATAAGCGAAGTCCTCTACAGTACAAATAAATACCCATCAAAAAGAACTAAGATTCAAACACTGCTAAGGAATAGCATCTGCTATGTACAAGGCATCCAATTCCAAATGTCCTTAAGAAATGTTCCCACTACTCCTTTAAACATACAATGCATTCTTCCAACCATCTGCGATATTCATGTGCACCATTCCAATTCAGCCAAAGTAGTGTTGTCATTGTAATGACTCATTTTATAGATGATTGATAGATGGATGGATGGATGGATGGATGATAGATAGATAGATAGATAGACAGACAGAATTTTTTTTACCACCAAGGAGAGCATTTTTTAAAACTTCCTTCATGAGGAATTATTCAAAATATTCTGAACAACAGTCCCTTCTGCACCCTTATGTAGGATGTCCTTGAATACTGGGTGAAGAACGCAACTGCATATAAATGTGCTGCAATTAGGAGCCATCCATACAAGACAGAAGTAGTAATACACACTGGCCTCACTTGGGATGGGGGCGTGTGGCAGATACCGTGGGCTTCCCCTGTGCTGCTGCTGATGCAGGGCATCGGCAGCAGCGTGCAGGGAAGCCGATGACAGCTGGCAAAGTACCACTTGAGCACTTGGCCGGCTGTCATCAGCCAGAGCCCCGTGGCCAGAGTGGCAGCTCTTGTCTGCTGCTCTGGCCAGGGGGCTCTTTGCCCCTTTTGGCTTGCAGGAGGGTTAGTGTGTTGTCTGGGTTCGGACAACACGCTAAACCTCAGTAGGTTTAGTAAACCCTACTGCAAGCCATGGTTTAGTAGGGTGGTTAAGGAGACTCTCCTTAACCACCCTAACTAACCTGCCCCAGGTTCGCACATCTCTTTAAACAACACTTTTAACCACAACACTTTAAACGGGTGGTAAACCTACTGAAGTTTAATGTGTCATGCTAACCCAGTCACTGTGGATTTAGTAGATTCTTGGAAATGTAGAGTTGGAAGGAGGATTTTTCTGGCCATCTGCATCTGTTTGATGCAGGAAATCCAGAGCTAGATGGCTGACTGACTTCTGCTTGAAGACCTCCATTGAGGGAGAGATTTTATTTTATTTGTATTTATTTATTATATTTATATCCCACCTTTTTTCCTCTTGCAGGGAACCCAAGGTGGCTTACATAATCCTCCTCCTCTCCATTTTATCCTCACAACAGCCCTGTGAGATAGGTTAGGCTGTGAGTCAGTGACTGGCCCAAAGTCACCCAGTGAGCTTTATGGCCGAGTCGGGACTAAAATCCGGATCTCCCAAGTCCCAGTGCAACACTCTAACCACTACGTCATACTGGCTCTCCAATTTGCCCTTAATATAGGATCTAGGAAGAAGGACTATCTTCTTCAGTTTAACCACAGACAAGAAGCATGCATAAAAATCTAGATCCCTGTAAAGAGGTATTGGGTGGCCTCCTATTAACAGAAAAGTCATTTCGTGTTCCTGAAACTGGGTAGAGTATGCGGGGAACTTCTTGGAAGTATTTCAAGGCATGCCTGAATCTGCCTCCATATCCAAAAATAATTATGTTCCCCCTACCAAGAGGAGTTGGGGAGAGGCAGGACTTTCCAAATTCTGAATCACATCTGATTGAATCACTTTTCAGAAGTATAGAATGATAGAAAATAAACATTTCCCAGAATTAAGATTTATGGAAAGGAGAAGTTGCTCAGTGGAATATTTATTTTAGAAATTCTCATGTATTCAATAAACACAGTGATGTGCTCGAATTGTTTGTTAACACCGGAAGGCAAGGAAATGCAAATGTCTCACAATGGAATTTCCCAAGACAAGGAAGTACAAACCAATATAAATGTCAGGCATGTACTCATCATTCTGAAGCGTGTGTATGTTTTGATTGTATGTATGGTGCCATAGTGCTCATTTTCAATAATAAAGCATTAAAAAGCAGTCATTGGCTACTTCTCAGAAGTTAAATTAATCAGAAATGGGGGCTTCAAACATATGTTCAGTATACATGGTGGGGAGCACCACATGTACACAACCCCAAGTGCAGCCCTGGATTAACCATTAAGCAATATAAGCACGTGCTTAGGGCACCAAGGGAAGGGGGGCACCACAAAATACCAGAGTACCACAAATTTTTGCATTTGCATTTCCCCCTTATACGTAACAGTTTTATTTTAAAAATGCATGAAACAGTGATAAAAATTTGTATTTCTTTCTGTTATCTGAAAGATATTTGGAGATCGATCATGTGCCTGGACCCTGATATAACTATCAGGGTGCTGGACTGGTTGTGGCTTTTAAAACCTTAAGCAGGCTGGGAATTGCCTCCTTCCATATGAATCTCTTTGGGAGCTTCACTTAGCTTCTGACGTCCTTCTGGGAAACCCACCACTGACAGATGTTCAGTTGGTGGGAACAAGATAAAGGAACTTATCAACCATAACATCCAGATTATGGAGAATAAGGCTATTGATGATGGACTGAGTATTCAGTATGCCTCTGTTCTTAACAACCTTCCCAGAGAGGTGTGCTTGGCCTGCTCATTGACCACTTTTGAGCAAGCACTTAAGGTAGTGTTCTTTATTTTGTCTGTTCCGTATTTTGTTTCTGGAAAGATAACGGGTAAATCACACTCCAAAATACCCACATTCTTCTGAGGTGGGTTTTGTTTTGTTTTTTTGCGGCTCCTTTCAGTCCTCTTCTTTTTCCTACTGACATGGGGTTATGTGTTGCTTGTCTCTCAGCCAGCAACATCCATTCCACAGGCACGCATGGAAAGGGAGCTTTCCTCAGCAAAGGAAACCTCTTTTATTACTCGGAAGGCCTCTCCAGGTTCTGATATTCCAGTTCTTCCTGGTTCACACACAATCGGCCATTAGCTGCTGTTGACACCAAGGCCCTCACCAAAAGAAAAGAAAAGAAAAGACAGCAGACAGCAGTCAGGAGAGGAAGGAAAGGAATCACTTGCCTTAGATGCAGGTTGGCAGGTGACTATCCAGCACGGAGGGCTGTAGAACGGTATTGTCACATCATGTATTTATATATCATATATGGTATGATAAAGCAGCCTTCCCCAACCTGGTGCCCTCTAGATGTGTTGGAGTACAGTTCTCATCTTCCCCACCCCTGCTCTAGACTGACTATAGGCAGATAGTTGTTGTTAATCTCTCATGTCACATGGGCAGTGTTCTCCAACGTTGAGTCCCCAGGTGTTTTTGGCCTACAACTCCCAGCATGCCCCAGCCAGCAGGCTGGGGCATGCTGGGAGTTGTAGGCCAAAAACATCTGGGGACCCAACGTTGGAGAACACTGCACTCGGGCATCCTTTGCTTGGGGTGGGTTTCCTATGGATCCCAGAATGAAGGGTAAGATGTAAAAAAGAAAATCCTCAATTTGTGGCTACATCTTCTGTGTGAGCAAAGGAAGGCTCTGCCAGGGCCCACTCCATCTCTTGTGCATCTCCTATTCATTCTAATGAAGCGAGAATAAGACAGAGAAGTGAATATTGCCCAGAAGACCTAAGCTGCATTAGCAATGCAAATCTGTCGCTAGTTTTAGGTAGGGCTTTAATAACAAGACCCTTAGCAAATTGTTGACAAGACAATGTCAACTATCTCAGCACCAGGGAATCCATTAAAGCAAAAAAGAATCGTGTGTGTGTGTGTGTGTGTGTGTTTGTGTGTGTGTGCGCAGGGGGGGGTCCTCTGTTATGTTCAGAAATTACAAATTACCGTAGTAATTAAATGCAGCTGAGTGATTAAATTGTGCCAGCCTCAGACCTATGTAAGGACTATGTGAAGTGACTTCTATATGATTTTTAATTAGTCATTTCCAGCTTTGGGTCCCCCCCCCCAATTGATTCTCACCTTAAGAGTTTCATTTCTGTGAAAAACCGTGGTCATAATTATCTTCGTTCTAATAATTCTGTCCCATCTTCTTTTTATTCTCTCACCCACCCACCCCACCGCTGCCCTTGTTATCCTTTGGTAGTTGCAATTCTCTGAATTTTGCAATGCAGTTCTCCAATCCCTCTTCCACCCCAAAATGAGTACAAAAATGCATATAGTAGGGGAATGTGCACATAAAAAAATGTATTAATGGATGAAAATAACACGCAAAAAGGCATTCTGTTCAGGAACATTCATGGCAAATAATGTGTAGGCAAAAGGGCATACAAAAATGCATATATTAGGAGAAATACACACAAATATGCGTATGAATTTTCATGCAGACTTGTAAAAAAAAATAAAAATATCCACAAATTTATGCAGAAATTAGATGGTCAGAGCCATCCTATGGTCCCTAGACAGCATCTAGAGGACCATAGGATTTTTTGGAGTCCCAGCTCCAAGGTTGGAAAACATCTCCAACCTCAGAGCTAGGGATCCACGCTCAGTCAGATCCCCCTTCTTCGCCCCCCCTCGCAGCCAGCGCTGAGAGAACCACGCCAGCTGCTTCTTCGAGGTTGTAAAAGCAACCAGAAAGAAGAGGTTTAGGGGGCATTCTGGGGAGCGGAAAGGTGAGGAGACTGGTGCCACCAAGATACGGTGTACCCTGGCAGTGCCTCAGCCTCCTTCCCTCCCTCTCCAAACCATCACAATTCGACAGCTGACCTCGGCTCTCTGGCTGCTTTGCAGAGCAGGAGGGTCACAGAGGTCACCTTCACCTCCACGCTCCTCCTGCTCTACATAGCATGCCCAGGTTCAGAGGGCTATGGGCATCCCCACTGGATTGCACCCTAAATGATGGGTAAAATAAGAGATGGGGAGAAAATGAAATTGATCAATTCATCCCTCATTCATACTAACCCATTCATTCATTCATTCATTCATTTCATTTGTTACATTTAATATACCGCCTGAGAGCCAAAGCTCTCTGGGTGGTTCACAGCAGATAAAAGATAATATAAAACATTTAATATCCAGAAATTTGAAATAGTTTAAAAATAAGTTTAAAACAATTGACAATAAGACTACCAGGACCGGATAAAAAACTAAAATGCCCCATCATATGCACTCAAACGCCTGGGAGTAAAGGAAAGTCTTAACCTGGGCCCAAAAAGATGACAATGTTGGTGCCAGGTGGGCCTCACTGGGGAAAGCATTCCACAGTTTGGGGGCCATCTGCCATCCTCCAAAACTCCCTTGGAGGAGGCACTTGGAGGAGGACCTCAGATGTTGATCATAATGTATGTGTGGGTTTATACAGGGAGAGGTTCTCCTTCACTCATTCTCCAGATGTAGAACCTACACACGAGGAAAGGAGCAGCAGGAGTACACAGCTGGCCCCAGCCCTGAAGTCCTTTATTGCATTTTTGTTATCTTCTGGCCATATTATTCTCTGCCCTCCCATTGGCAACAGTAGGAGGAGCTTGCCTCCTGATGCAAATAGGAGCCATAGGCCTGGTTTCCACATCACAAGAAGCCACTGTGGGTGAATTTCCCCGTGGGGCTTCTTGTCACAGTAACAGTGGCCAGTTTGAATATTTGGGCATGGTGGGGGCACGCCGTAGGCCCGTAGCTTCTTGTTACATCTGAACCCAGTGAGGGTGGGTTGTTGGGGTGTTTGACAAGCTACCCAGAACCAATGGGCTGTTCTAGGGTTGTTGGTGCCTGTTGGTGCCTGTGACAAGAAGCCCCATGGGGAAATTCACCCACTGTGGCTGCTCATTACGTGCAAACCAAGTTATAGTATTAGAGGATCAAAATTGGGGCTGCAGTGGAGACAAAGGGTTAAAGCCCTCATTCCTCCCCCCCCATGCAAGTGTCCCCATGCAAGTGTCCCCCCCCCCCCATGCAAGTGTCCTTTAAAAAAAACGTATGAAATGACTAATGGTTTGAATAACATTGCATCTTTTTTACCCCTAAGGATATATCTGCAGAAAGGATTGGAGGCACCTCCAATACACATATACTGAGATGCTTAATTCAGCATTAATTCTCTACCCGGTCCTGACAATCCACACCAAAGAAGGATACAGGATCAGTGATGCAGTACAGTCTGATGTCCCCGTTGCCTTTCTTTGATTATAGTACATGGAGAAACATAATCCTTATGCTTTGTGGTCTTCTTACATACACTTTAAAAAACGTTTAAGTTTCATTTATTTCATATATGTTTCCCTTCAGAATGATATGAGAGAAGAGCATCCCTTTAACCCCCTTTCATGTGTTGCACTAAATTAAATCTCACTGTTGCATCCAGTCAATAAAAGACTCCAGTTTGTGGAAGGCAGGAGATTCAAAACAAAAGGCCTTGATTGAAGTGTCTACAATACACAGAGCTACTAATGGTATTCTGGAGTATTCAGCATCATGTATAGTATTATTTATAACAACCAACAAAGATATGACTAAAAGTTTTCTCTTGGCCAAACAAAAACTAAAAACAACCTCTCTCTTACACACACACTTTACATTTCAAGCATACATTTTAACTATCTGGATCATTTCTTTGTGTTGTATTTTCTGTATTATTATTATTATTATTATTTTTACTGTTATCCAAAAGCTCCCTTTATGAAAGCTTTCTTTCTTTCTTTCTTTTTCTTTCTTTCTTTCTTTCTTTTTGTGTGCTTGCTTGTCCTGCCAAATTAGCTGTGCTACCATGGAAATGTGGCATCAGCAATCCTTGTTTGTTTTATATCTCCCCCCCCTTCCAAAGTGCCATTTCACTAAGCTTTTCTCTTAAAACTTGACTGCATGAAGAAAATGATAAGATATTGAATTCAAATGTTATATCATTAGCATATTTGATAAGGGAATTAAAAAAAAAAAACCCAGTTGTTCAGCCTCCTAGAATGCTTCCTAGTTTATTTTTAAGCCATTCATTTGTGATTTATCAGCAAAACGTTGCAGATAAAAAGTCAGTACACTGATTTTGATAAACTAAGAGATTGCAAAGTAGATATAACTGAGCACTAGAATGTTAATAAATTGCTAAACATACGGTATGTCCTTCAAAATTGCCAAATTTTATAACCAGAGTAAAATAAATTGAAACTGCAGTCCTTAACATACATTTGGGCTCTGCCCAGCCAACTGATGATTAGGGATATGTATTCATTTTGTAACAAATGAAAAATTGAACCAAAAGGTCACATTCTGTTCAATATTGATCCATTATGAACAAATGCCATGGGTAACACAGGGATATAAATGGGGTTTGCTTTTGTTATCCAGGGATGGGGACTCGGACTCGAGGACTCGACTCGTGAGTCGGACTGAGTCCCCCCTCTGACTCGACTCGGACTCGAGTCCCAATATTTTTAATGGGACTCGAGACTCGACTCGGGACTCGAGACCAAGGACTCGTCAACATCCCTGGGCTGTTGACGAGTCTTCTGGCTGTGCCAGAAGGAGCGCGATCACCGGTGAAGAGCGCATGGAAGCGAGGCGCGCCGCTGCTCAGCCACTATGGACAGCTACCAGGAGCGCAGCCCCAACGATGTGTTGAGATTTATTTTGATTGATGTGTTGTTGTGGGGGGTTTGGATTAGGGTCAGACATTTGGGGTTCCCAGCCTCCTCTGCCTGCCTGGCCTCTTCTTGACCTGTTCAACAGTTGAATTGTCCAAGACAAAGGCCTCTGCCTGCCTGCTTTGGGGTTCCCTGCCTCCTCTGCCTGCCTGGTTATTTTGGGTTTTTCTGCCTGGTCTGTCCTTGCCAAAATCAGTTGCAGAGTTTTGAAATAAGAAGGCACACTTTTGCCTAGAATTTATTTAAGCCACACATCAGAAGTAGCCATATTTTGTTGGGGGGAAACCCCGTTGATTTTAATAGGGACTCGTGGAGTCAGTTTTGGGAGTGACTCAGGACTCGTGACTCGTGAGTCACCATTTTGGACCAAGGACTCGGACTCGGACTCGAGACTCGGGTCCAAAGACTCGTGACTCGACTCGTGACTCGAGACCAAGGACTCTTCAACATCCCTGTTGTTATCCCATTTGTCACCCATTCAAGAGGGGAACACCTATTCTCCTTCAGCAGCAGCAGCCGTTTCCTGGTGGCCACCATTTTATTTTTCCAGAGTGCCCTGAACATTGTATAATTCTGGGCGGGGGGGGGGGGGAATGGCAGCCGCTGTTGGGAGTTACTATTTCCCCCTAGAACACTGCCCTAGAATGTGCTGGAACAACACAACATCTATGATATTCTGAGAAAATAAAATGGCATCCACCAGGGGGTAAAACAGGGGCGTCACACCTCTTTTCAGCCAAATTCATTTTTGGAGACGCTTTCAGGGCAGAAGGCAAAAGGGGGCAGGCAGAGCCAAAATACCAAAGACACCAGCATATTTTAGCTTAATGTTCTTACTGCCAGTAACTAAACCTTATGAGAGGCATTTCACATTTTTAGAATGGGGGCAGGGAAAACAGTGGGAAAGCTGGGAAAGCACCAAATAATTGGTCAGGGGGAAAGGGGTGTGGCCATCTGGGGGACATCAGAGGGCCAGATTGGGACCTCGGGTAGGCTGGATTCCGCCCATGGGCCTGAGTGCATGAATTATGTTATTAGGTTTTATCATAGTACTGTCTGAGTGGATATGCAACAAACATGCTTAGGACTGCAGTCATGCAGCACAATCCTAAGTACGGTATGTTTTCTCAGAAGTAAGTCAATAGGGTTCTGCATTCCTGATATAAAAGAAAGAGAAAAGGAAAACAGGAAAGACATTATGATGTAATGAATGTAAATTGAATGAATACCGTATATAACGTTCTGTTTGAAAGCATCCTCAGTTTGAAAGGGCTATCTGGTCCAAGACCAGTTTAAAAATGAAGAACCATCAGAAGGGAGATCAGGGGGACCTTGAAGTGGACCATGAGCAGTGAGCACCTGGACAGTAGAATGAGCAAGGCACACAGGTCACCCAATTAGAATCATAGAATAGTAGAGTTGGTTAGGGGCCTATAAGGCCATCAAGTCCAACCCCCTGCTCAATACAGGAGAACAGATGTGGGCATCCCAGGCAGTCACCCATCCAAGCACTGACCCGGCTCATACCTGCTTAGCTTCAGCATGTGGCCTGCATTATGTGTATTTCGATTTAAATGATAGTAATGATCCTACCAGCAAATGTTGCCAGCCTAACTTGACGGTCTCTCTCAGGAACCTGATTCCCTCCTCTGACCCTCAGAGAAATCTGAAGTGTATGATAAAAGCCCTCTTTACACCCTTTTTATTTCATTCTCTTCTAAAGAAGCGTCACTACCTTGTGATCAGTTTAAGGTTGCCAATACACAGGGTGGCTAGGTGTCTTCTTTTCAGAGGACAGTCCTCTGTTTGAAGGCATCCTTTGTTTGTCCAGTCCAGGGCTTTTTTTCTGGTGGAACTCACCGGAACTGAGTTCCAGCACCTTTTCTTCTATTAATTGCATTACAATTTAATCGCCATCTACTCCCGAGGAAATGTAATCCAAGAGTTCCGGTACCTTTTTCTCCAGAAAAAAAGCACTGGTCCAGTCCAAATCTGGTTTAAAGATCAAGAACCACCAGAAGGGAGAGTGAGGAGGCCTTGAAATTGCCCATCGAGACTTTGCACCTGGGCAGCAAACTGAACAGCCAGGCACACAGGCTGGTTATGGTCTTCCCCCATTATGGTGAGATGTATTTCTATTTAAATTATAGGAATTATTTCTAAATGTACATCTCTCTCTCTCTCTCTCTCTCTCTCCACACACACACACACACACACACACACACACACACACGAATTAGCATATCCCAAGATTTATATAGAACTATATATCCCACCCTTCTAGTGCCTGTGCACCACTCAGAGCAGCTCATGACAATTTAAAACCACAATGCAATATAAAACCACACATTCAGTAACAACAATGACAACACAGAGGCAAGGATCATAGATAAAACAACCTTCAAACAAACACTCAGCAGGCAAAAGCGTGCAGCAGCAGAAATGTCTTTACCAACTGACGAAAGCCATCCAGACCAGGGCTGGCCCAAGACATTTTGCTGCCTGAGGAGGCAAAGAACTCCCATTCCATGTACAAAAGATGCCTGGACTGGCAGTTGAATCTGCCTCTAACACTGATGATGGGGTAGCATCCTCCACCACACCTAAAGGCAGCAGCAGGTTAGCTTAGGAAGCACAGGGCAGCAGGTGTGGCACACAGTTCTCTCCTCCAATACCTTGCTGCCACCTTCCAGCATCTGCCACCTGAGGCAACCACTTCACCTTTCCTAATGGTGGGGCCAGCCCTGATCCAGACAGGGGGCCACCCACACTTCTCAGGGCAGGGTGTTGCACAATATTGGTGCAGCCACCGAGAAGGCCAATTTCTCACCACCAACAACCGTGCCTCTATCCTACATAGGACATGGAGAAAAGTCTCCCTTTCTAATCTTAGGAAGGGGGCAGGTTGGTATAGGAGGAGGCAGTCCCTCCGGTATTGTGCAAACCTGTGCCCTGTTTTCCCCTCTTTTTTGGCTATGTGTAAGTGGCCATCCTATGGTGGCACCCTATGCTATGCCTATCTTCCATTTTTCCCAAAGAAGCATGAGCTTTAATTTACTTTAGACAGAGTATATTTTTGAGGTGTGTGTGTGTGTGTGTGTGTGTGTGTATGTGTGTGTTGGTGGGGATCATAGTGAAGAAATGATGAACCTTTTATGCTTCCCAATAGCAACATCTGCTGGCCAGATAGAACTAGAGCTAGCACTGCGGCGACTTGAGGAAAGTGAATTTCAGCCCCATCCATTGGGTGGCTGTGCTGAGGCACACCATGTATAAAGGAGTCTGTGTGTGTTTGTGTAGGCGTGGACAAGAAGTCTAGAAGATATGAATAGCTTTGTGCATGAAATGGATTCTACTAATTGTAGGGAGGGGCAAAGAGAGTACTGAAGCTCCGCCCCCTGACCACAAACATCCAATTTAGCCCTGGGCTCCCGTTCACCCTCCCGTTAGTTCCCACCAAGTATTGCCTACAGATTTTCAAGCTCATGTTCATAAATTAACTAGGAACTTGCTTTTTCTCTCTTTCTCTTTAATATATATATATATATATATATATATATCAGTAAACAGAATACTGCTGCACCTGATACCAATATCTTACATTTAAGCAATGTGACTGCGGAACTTCAAAGCACACATATCACAATAGCAGGAATGGGGGAGAGGTATAATCAAAGTAATTCATTAATCATTTGTATTTCATTTTTATCCTGCCCTTCCTCTAAGCAGCTCATGGTGTGGTACATGGTAAGTGCCCCCATTTCAGCATCACGACAACCTTGTGAAGAAGGTTAAGGTGAGAGATAGTGACTAGCCAAGTGAGCTTCATGGGTGAGGAGATGTTGGGCTGGATCCAAACAATCATGTGTAGAGCAGACCTATTGAAAACAATGGGGCAGGATCCAGACTTAGTCATGCGTAGAGTAGACCCATTGAAATCAGTGGGACAACAAGTTAAGCACGACTAACTTAAGTCCCATGGATTTCAATAGGTCTACTCTAAGCATGACTAAGTCTGGATCCTGCCCCATTGTTTTGATCCCAGGGCTCCGTATTCTAATCCCAACACTTTTTGCACTGTACCACACTGGCTCTCCTAATCAATGCCCTTCTTCAAAACCACAGTCGGGTCACAAGCTAAGAGTGTGTGTCCTCTTGAAATCAAGGGAGCTACCTCTGTAAGCATTTGTGCAGTATCATTAACCAGGCAGTGCAGACTGTTATGGAAGAATGATGGTGAGAGATTAGGAATAAAGAAAGTGAAAAGAAACAATCAAATCGAAGGCCAACAAGCCAGCGAGGAGTCAAGGTCCCATTTCTAAACAACAAATTCTAAGTCTTAATCCGAGGAAATGGCTCCTTGCAAAGAGCCTTTTTTTTTTTTTTTTTAACCATGCAAACCAAGGCTGCTCTAGATCTTTTCCGGTTCACTCAGTGTTACTTTAATTAAGATTTAAATCTGTTCTGAGATGGGAACCCCTGCTGCATTGAGCCAGGAAAATACATTTCTAGCATGTTTAATTAAATGTATGCAGATTGCCAATGGCAATGAAGTGGAAATGACTCGGTGTTGGTCTAGAATGCTGATGAATCATCCCATATTTACTATGACACGGCAGATAAAAATGCAAACTCTCAGGCCGAAAATGCCTTCCGACAGCCATGTGGCCGAACGGAATAGCTTTGTTTTCAAGAGGACCACATATAGCTCTCTGTGACTGCAAGTATGAAATGCACATCATCTCTCCCAAGGTGTGGCTGGCAGCCTTTGCCCTCCTATGTCACAAGGGCAGTTGAGCCAAACCCACCCAGTGATCAAATGCTTCCAGGGAGATACAGTCCATGCCAGGCCCACACACCACCCGCAAAGGTTCATTCAGTTGTACAGGAGGGAACTATAACAACATAAATAGAAGGGCTATATTCACTTCATTGGGATTATTTATTTCCAGTGACTGGAAAGAAAGAAAACCCTCTCTAGTGTTAATATTATCTCTCTTGTGCTGCCTATTTAGTAGTAGTAGGCGATCACTCGTGACCGAGTAAGATGGTCTTCCAGGATAAAATTACAAAAAGAAAATTGTGGAGAAAGCCAACCTAAGCCCCCTGCCTGACACACACACACTCACTAGGGAGGGGGGAAGGAGACTTAGGGGGGGGGGGAGACAGCCAGTCTCCACAGATGCCAAAGGGGACAAACAACATCTGCATAGAATCACCCCAGGGGGGAAGGCAGGAAGCATTACCAGGTTTGTCAATGCTCTCGCATATCAGCCCCATCTATCGGTCTTCCACTAAAATTATATAAAGAGGAAATTGTATAAAATTGTGTAGACTCTAGCGATGGGTCCGTAAGTGACTGTGGAGGCCAATTCTAGATCCACACAGCTTCCCACAGTGAGGACAGGTTACCAGATGGAAGATGGTGCTGTAAAGGATTCGTTTGATGTGCTTTTCGCTTAGCACGTCTCTGCCTTTCACCTTGCACTCGGGCTTCTTCAAAGTCCATGGAACCTTTGTGAAAGGCCAACCTCCATTTAGATGGTTCATGGGCCAGAGCTTCCCCATTCTCGATGTTTATATTGCATTTTTTTAGATTAGCCTTAAGAACATCTTTGAACCTCTTATACTGACCACCAATATTCTGCTTTCCATCCAGTGGTTGCTCACTGGGAATGGTCACTCAAGATTTTATTTTGTTTGTATACATTTGGGCTCTGAGGAGAAATGTGATACCATTCATTCATTTCTCTCCCCCGCCCCATTTTAATCTCACCTTTTGGACCTAAGACCCATAAAACAACATTTAATGGCTTCTTGGTCTCATTGTTTATAGATTATTTCCCCCCTTCTGTATTTGTATATACACACATCTTCCCCACCATCTGATGAGGATGACAAGGAACCATGTTTAAACTGAGCTTCATATACAGAATTTAAAACAAGCAAAGTCCCTGCTTGAAGGATCATAGTCTTGGTAAAGATGAGATGCAGAAGAGAGAGGGGAGCAGGAAAGACAAAATGAGAGACCAGAAATACCGTAGGTGAGGTAGTGTACAATTTATGAAGCACACACAGGGCACCTTGATAAAAGTGGACAGTTGTTACCAGGTGATGCAAGTTTCATCTCTCTCTTTTGTGTGCATGTAAAAATAAATAAATAACAAAGCTGCAAGAGGATTTAGGGACTTGCTAGTTACAGGTTCCAGCTCACAGGGGTGAGTTTCAATGACTACAGTCTCTCCATACCTGAGAATACCACTCCAGGCATCTGGGGACGTGGGGTCTAGCCCATTAAAGTTCATGCCACAAATTCATTTGTTAGCCTTTTATTTATTTATTTTGGCTACAACAGACTAACACAGCTATCCATCTGGAATTTGTATGTACTGTTCTCCAGCCCATTTGGGACTGCACATTTAACGTTAGCTTATGTCGCACCCTTCCTTCCCTCGCACATCCATCCACCATCTCTGCAGACATGATTCATGAGTTGCCCTCACTCACTCCCTCATGCCTGTCAGCCCCATAGCCTGTTAAACTCCTAATGTAACTCCAGAGCTTTGATCTAAATTCCTCCTGAATTATTTCACCGCTTGCCACAGCTTCCTACCAAGGTTTCAGATTGCCCTTCTCGGTAGCGAATGCCCCTCCAGGAAACTTAAGAGATCTGTGAGTGAAGGAGACACATGGGGAATGCACTTACCTTCCCACTCTGGACTCGGGGGTGGGGAAGAATCCTGGGAAAGAAGTCCCTGCCGCTGACCCAAGGGGATTGCTAATTTACCTCACTTCCATGAAGAGATGATGGCTTCCGCAGAGATGGCCACAACTCACAGCTGTCACTGAAGCCTTCCTAAAACCAGGAGGGTCTCGTTGCCCTCAAACATTTGTGAAGGATACCCATCAGGTTTTGAGCAATAACTTCTGCTACTGGATGCTATTGGGACAACCATAAAATCAAAAAAGACAAAATCCTGAAGGGCTTTGAGGTACCATACTCAACCACTGGTGTGCACAATGACAACTGCATATATTCAATTCCTTTAAGACTTCAGTTTATAAAAACGCACGCACAATAGATTAATTTATTCGAACAGAACGTATTTAAAGCTATGCGCAAACAGCTTCTCAACATTCTCCATCCTATTTGTGGGCAGAAATTGGGGGGACAATTTCACCAAATTTCTCCATAGGGAGGAGATATTCTCCAACAGTTACTTGGGGGCGGGGCTCACCATTATCAGTGCCAGTAACATAGCGTCTTTTTCCCCTAGGTTTTGTGTGCTTTGTTTGGTGTGTGGTTTTGTTGTTGTTGTTCTTTCCTGCTGATGTGAGTGACAGTAGCAGCAAGTGTGTTGTTAGCCTAGACACCAATTCACAATGCCATGAACCTATTGTCATCATTGTGGGGAGGGCTGAAATGGTGTCCACAACAAAAAAGATTGTGGCGAATGTTCAGGGGAAATTCTGCAAGGCGCCCTTATTTTTCTAGGCGGTAAAAAAAATATAATGTTCTTTAATAATAATAATAATTTTTAAAAAGTCTTCTGAGAAATATCAGCTCAGCTGTTAAGCTCATGTAGCTATTTTGCTGAACATCAAGATGCACGTAAATATGCAGACATTCCTTTCCATGGAAGTAGTCGTGTGGTCCGCTGTGGGTAACCTCCTTCAGTGCTATTTTCCTCCCCCCGCCGAGAGGGAGCATGTGTGCGTAGAGCAGTGTTTCTCAACCTTGGGTCCCCAGATGTTTTTGGCCTACAACTCCCAGCATGCCCCAGCCAGCATAGCTGGCTGGGGCATGCTGGGAGTTGTAGGCCAAAAACATCTGGGGACCCAAGGTTGAGAAACACTGGCGTAGAGGTCCCAAGGTTGAGAAACACTGGCGTAGAGGTGCCAGCTCCAGGTTTCTGAGGGAACTTGGGCAAGACCCCCTCAGTAGGTCCTGTCCTACATTGAGTCTGCCTTCTCGCCACATTGTTACCAGCTCCAATGGCCCCCTCATCCTCCGTCTCATCATTGCTACCACTTGCTTCCTTGACAGGCAGAGAGCCAGTGAGCAGGTAGGCAGCGGCATCTGCTGCTGCTCCTTCTCACCACCTCCATTGCCTGGGCCAGAGTGAGAGGCGGGTGAACAAGGAAGCTGCAATGGCAAAGAGAGAAGCAATTCCAGGGGGCTCTTGTCAGAGAGCCCCTTCTGGGGTGAGGGCCCTTGGTAGATGCTGAACCATATTGAACCATACCTACCCTTTGACACCAGCCCTGCCTCTTGCACTGGGGAGGCTGGAGTGCAGTGGGGCAGGGGGAGGCATGGAACTTCCTCCATTGTGGCTTAGCTTTTCCATTCATGGCTGAATTGCCTCCTCAGAGGTGTCTTAGGCAAAAATGGGGATGGAGATCTGACAAGGCTTTAGACTGATAGTACACCTACTGGGTACAAAATTCGATTTTAGGTCTGTTCCTTTAAATCAGGCACGGGGAAGCTACATGCAGTGAGGCATGGCAGCAAACTGTCAACGGGGGGAGAAAGCGATCGCTGCCTTTCCATGTAGTGTGTGTGTGTGTGTGTGTGTGTGTGTGAATAGGTATGTGTATGTGTGTCAGCAGTGTGGGTGGCTCCACCCACTTTAGGCTGTGGCCACACCCATTGAGGGTCACCCAGAGCCAATGTGACCCTCAGGCCGAAAAAGATTCTCCACCCCTGCTTTAAATGTGTCTTCCCCCCACCCACCCACCCAAAAAACCTGCAGGAAATTTTGCAGGGAACTTTTAACCCAAAGACTGTGTGTGTGTGTGTGTGTGTGTGTGTGTGTTATTGCTTACAAACAAAATGCAGAGATTATGGTGCCCCCAGGGAGGCTGCTACAAAACTCATTTTGTAAGCAGCATTTTCCAGTTCACTTCATTGCCTCTGTGGTAGCGGACAATATTTCATTTAGAGAGATGGGTCTTCACATGACCTCATGTCTCAACATTTTTGTTAAACATGGCCATTTCCCACTCTTTTCTGCGATGGGGTATTGATGAAAAGCACAAATCAGTTATGCTTAGTGGTAATTATTAAGGTCAGTTTTCTTGCCTTCTCAAAATCAGGACAAACCTCCCAAATCTCTATTCAGGTTCCTCCTTGACTCTTCAGATGTAATCGCTCATCATTCAATGTAAGTTCATTAGCCAATTCACCTAAACCCCTTGAGAATGCATTTCATCTGGACGGGCTGATTTGTACACCTTCAGGATTCCCTCCCACCCCGAAATTGGGTCTGTCTATCACGACTTTTCTTCCACAGCTGTACAGAAAATTAGAAAGGGCAATAATTATGCAATGCCCATTAAGGCAGGCTCTGTTACAAATGATATGAAGAACCTCTTACAAAAGAAGTGAATTTACACCTATTGTGCTCTTTCTGCCATTATCCTCTGTTGTACACCTGGCCGGATGTTTATTTAATGGGGCTGTAGCAAAATGACCCTGAGTCAACAAGCAGTTCTTTTTAGGCCCCTTTTTTTACACAGCAGCCAGCTACACAGTCACAAACTCATGCAACAGAGTCCTGGCCAATTCCATTTTAAAAAGAAAAGAAAAGCAGGTCTGGGAGGGGAAATTTAGAGCAGAGAAGCAGCCGGTGGAAGAGATACTTAACCATTTCCACTTCAAAGCCCCCCAGCAGGTTTCCCTGCAACAAGGTTCAAAATGTGTATTTGCCCTTCCAGGCGCGTGTTTTGAACCCCCAGGGAGGAAAGCCACTGCTGGGCCGTGGAGGGATCTGGACCCAAGAAACAGCTGGCAGAGAAATAGTTAAGCATCCTCATCCTGCCTGCACCTGCCCTGTTCTAAATGATTGGTCACTGCTGGCCCTTCAACAGCCACTCGCCTGTGCGGTGCTGCTCCAGCCAACCCTACCTCCACTGCCACCAAGCAAGCAAGCAACCAACCAGTAGAGCAGCTTGCTCCAACCTGGCGCCCTCCAGATGTTTTGGACTACAACTCCCAGCATTCCTGACCATTGTCCATGCTGGCTAGAGCTGATGGGAGTTGAAGTCTGAAACATCTGGAGGGCACCAGGTCTGTCCTCAGGGCTGGCGCCAAGGGCCCACACCCCAGCAGGGGCCCACTGAAAAGCTGCTTCTCCTCTTCACCTCACCATTGCAACCTGCCGCTCACTCTGTCCCAAACAACAGTGGTGGTGGTGGTGGTGGTGAGGAGGAGCAGTAGGTTTTCATAGATTTCATAGATCATAGAGTTGGAAGGAGCCTACAACTACAAGGCCATCGAGTCCAACCCTCTGCTCAATGCAGGAAACTAGAGGAGGGGTCTCCCATCACGCTGGCTCAGCTTGTCTGAGTGTGGAAAGCTAAGCAGGGTCAGGCCTGGTGATTACTTGGATGGGAGACCCCTCCTCTAGTTTCCTGCATTGAGCAGGGGGTTGGACTCGATAGCCTTGTAGGCTCCTTCCAACTCTATGATCTATGAAATCTATGAAATCCAAGTAATCACCAGGCCTGACCCTGCTTAGCTTTCCACACCCAGACAAGCTGAGCCAGCATGAGCCACAGGCCTGTATATATAGTGACACCTGTATAGCAAGGTGTCGCTGCCTCCTTGCTCTCTGCCTATCAAGCAAGCGAGTGGTAGCAATGATGAGAAAGAAGATGAGGAGCAATAGCAGCTGGTGACAAAGGCTGCTATTTGAAGGTAGAGTCACTGAGGGAGGGGAGTCCATGGAGGGTGTCTTGCCCTCAGAAACCTGGAGTTGACGTGGACTGCCCTCCTAGTCTCTTGAGGATTGGGACCAAATGACCAAGGGAAAGTGTGGGCGCACTTCGAAGCATACAGTGCAGCAGTGGGGCACATAGTCTTTGACTAAAGTTGCTGTTCCCTGAATGAGGCCTAAAATGTTGTGTACAGACTTGGTCTCCTTTTGCAGAACAAGGTATCTCGTTGTCATTCCCATTTCACAGAGTAGGGGTCAGAGGATGATAAGTGACACCCAAGGCTACTGAGGTCCAGACTACACAAGGCTCAGGGGAACACTGATTGGCTCTCTGGTGTTTAGGTTCTCACTTCACAGCAGCTACTGGGAGCTCTGTTTTTTATGGGGAAAGCAGTGATGGAAGAAGGGGATTCTCCCCCAGCCTGCCACCAATGAGGGACTAGCAGCAGCTAGAGGGGGTGTTTTAGATCAGGAAAATGGCATTTGAAGAAAGGGTGACGCCCATCCTCAGCACCGCTGCTCCATTCAAAATCAGACAGATACGCCCCAGGAGTTGCTTTAAAGTCTCATGTAGTTTGGCCCTCAGTGAATCCGTTGTTGAAAGGAAGCTTGAACCTAGGTTTCCCATTCCAGCCCTTCCTGCACTAAATGTCATTTTTGGGTTTTGGGTCTTCATACCAGAATGCAGATTTCATAATACGGGGGCGGGGGAAGGAGGGGGAAGAGGGCAAGGAAACATGCTGTGCTTCAAATGCTTGCTCTGTCATCAAGCACGCATGATGTCAGTTTATTTCTGCGAATTTCAGCACTCTGTTGATTCTTGCCTGGAATGCTGGAACCGTTCCATAAAACGTACCATTCTGGAGTTAACAACATTTGGGAGCTAGAAAATGTACCTGCCGGTGTGTGTGTTTTCCTGATGCATATCAACAGCACATGCCTTAGTCATACGTACCTTGAAGGGATCTGCAGGTGTTTTCTTATGACTGATTTATGACACACGGCCCAGCTGCCTGCTGAATTGTTGCTACAGTCAGAGGGTTTCTTGAACGGATGGCAAATTGTGATAGCTCATGGAGTAGTAAAAAGGAAACCACATGCCTGGAAACCACGCATTCCTTCAAAATGATACCATTCTTGTTCTGATAGGGTTTTGCAAAGTAGACAATGGTACTTAGAAACCATTGCATGTTTCTGGGGGTGGGGGATGCAAAGTGTGGTACTTCCTTGTGAGTAAGACGCAAGCAACAGAGAAGGCTGTTCTGACAAGTTGGCACTAATTAAACAGCGCAGTTGGCTTTGGCTTCAGTACAAAATGTTGATTTACATTTTGGGGCTGCTTCTCAAAAGCTGATTGTGCCTTGGGTTTAACAGTGCTGAACGGGAAAGTAAACAAGTCTGCATCCCAGCACACAAACTGCATTCTGGCAGTAAGGGCGAGCTGGTTGAAGAGCAGGCAATTACAAGTTGAACTGAAGCTAGCAACATGCAGTCCGCAGGCCATATGTTAGGGGCACCAGCATTTTTATGGGCCCCTGGTCCTGTGCCTTTAACAGCCTCTTGATCTGAAGATATTAGTAGATGATAATGCTTTTTTCTATGCTGAGAAAAGTTTCACTTCCTGATTTCAGTAGCTCAAGCTGCCTGTTAAGGGCACAGGAGCAGGCCAGGCCAATTGTTTCTGGACAGTTGGCAACCCTACCAAATACATTCCTTCAGACATTGTCATATGACCTTGTCTTGGAAACCTCCCAGGTTGTCCTGCTGCTAACACCAAATGTGGAGGAACAACCTGTGGCTTATCCCACCTATATCCCCAAATGTGGAAAAACCATGTAGGTTTTCTGCCGCTATTTCCTTTTTAACATGTTGAGACTTGGGTCTATGGAACTCCCTGCCACAACGCCATTTCAGCCATAAAAAACCTTAACCGTAAAACTTCTGCCACCAAGATAAACCCTTGGTTTATTCATGTACCTCAGTAGCCTGGGAACTGGCATGGGAGGCACTGATACCACCACTAGAGACAAGATAACCAAAACTAAGAGGTTTATTAAGTGATTTATCATCATCATCATCATCATCATCATCATCATCAATAATAATTTATATACAGAAGGGAATAGAATGTTGTTGTTTTTTTCAAATAATAGGATGAGAATGCTTAAATATACTTAAATTAAATTAAATATCCTTGGTTACCATTCTTAATAAGGGAGACTTCTCTGCTAATAGCTCTCAGTAGCTTTCCCCTCAGAGGATACCTATCTGCATGAAATTTGCATATGGTAATGTATATGTATAGCTGCCAATGTAGAAATAATTGTGATAATTTAAATACATCTCACCATAGTGTGGAAGACTGCGACCAGGTGACCTGTGTGTGCTGCTCAGTCTGCTGTCCAGGTGCTGCTGATGGGCAACCTCAAGCAGACTGTCCTCTGTAAAAGGGGGCACATGGCAGGGATGTTGAAGAGTCCTTGGTCTCGAGTCATGAGTCGAGTCACGAGTCTTTGGACCCGAGTCTTGAGTCCGAGTCCTTGGTCCAAAATGGTGACTGAGCCCAGTCAAAGAGCAGGGCATGCAGCCTGCTTCTTAGGTTTGGTGCATGCTATCTTGACAGCCCCCAGTGACAGCTGTGGGGCAGGAATGAAGGGAGGCTTGAAGCATCAATGTTGCATCTTGCATTCAGAGCTCCCACATTACACCAGCTCACAGCTCAGCGAGTGAGTGCATCATTTTTTGGTGCCACGTGGAAAGGACAAATGCAGCAAAAGCAGAAAGGTAAATGATAGTACAAGAACAGTTCATCTTGGCGATCATACATGGTAACTTGTGTCAGGCTTAAGACTAATGGTAACTCCCCAGGACACATGCGCGCGCACGCGCACACACACACACACACATATGCATGCATGTGTTCTGGGGAATTGCCATTAGTCACACACACACACATACACACACACCTACATAGAGTCCCCAAATGTGTGCATTGTTAGGCTGCTTAAATCCAGTTGGTTTTAATGCTCATTTATGCCATCTAGCCATGCACTGGATGACAGCTACAGTGTACACATTATATATATATATATATAGTCTGTGCATATTATAGTACACGATGGGTACATGTGCTATATCCATGAATTCTATCATTTGTGAATCAGCTAGCTGTAGAAGATTGAGGGTTTTCTTCTGCTCTTGATAGTATGCATTTAAAGGCAAAATCTTTTGGCAGGAAAAGACTTAGCGGGTGGGAGGGGTGATCTGGAGCCGGGAAACAGCAAACGGGGAAAACACCGGGTCTTCTCACTTGCCCCTGCTACTTTTCTATTCCCAATTATTCCCTCTGCAACTACTTTTTAAAAAAACCCATCAGGGCTTTAATGCATGCATTTGTGCATAATGTATGTTTACCACTATATACTCTTCTAGTGTTGAAAGTTATAGGTGGGATCATGCTGACAAACCTTCCCAAAATACTTACTGAAGTTTCTTTTTAGATGCATTCAGGTACATGTTAAATGAACTTTCACTCAACACTGACCCATCATGGACTAGGACTGTACAGAAGTCCTTTATCTCACACCCTTGAGGCTTTTGGAAAACCTGTCCAACCTTGGACAAATACAACTCAGCAAATGCTCTGCTGTGTAAATCCTCCAAATACTATTTGAAGGTTGCATCTGTATCAACAGTCATGCTAGGACAGGACATACTAATCTCCAGTATTGAGACAGGAGAATTTGGCTGGCAGGAGAAAGAGAGAGAGAGAGAGAGAGAGAGAGAGAGAGAGAGAGAGAACCTGGAGAAACCCCCATCTGCTAACTCTCAGAGAATAAACAGACTGTTTTCCCATTCCATCACTGTTTATGTTGCGGAAATATTAGAGGACCCATTTCCAGTCCATGGCCCTGTGTGTTTACATGCTGTGAGGGAGTGCGGTGGAAGGCAAGGAAGCATGACCTGGTGATCTAAAGTGTTAACTGCTGTCATTAACTTCTACCTTTTCAGCCTTCAGATAAAGGCGTGAATCCCAGGAGACATTTGAAAGGGAAGGGCCCCTCCATCCACCCAGAACTGCTGTGGAATGTGCTGCTGCTCAGCATCAGCAGTATTTTGGATAGGCTGGTTATCCTTCTAGCAGACCCTTTGCTCAGCGCTGAACCCCACAGATGTATGAAAGGGCCAAAGTTTATTGCTCTTTTCTTGTAACATGACAGTTTCCCTCATAAAACCAGGCCACAGAATCCTTACTGCTTGTTCTGCTTTGTTTTACCCATTTTTACCAATATTGTTGCACCCTCTCCGCTCTGCCTTTCGTTTCCTGCATTCGTTCGTTCGTTCATTCTTTTTTGTTTGCTTGGTGTTTTGTTTAAAGGAGGAAAGAGAAAACCCTGCAGACACAATATATGAATCCACTACCCTTCTCCCAAACCTCCACATGGATGCGCACACACGTCTATAGAGACGCTCTCCTTGTCAAAGGCATAGAATCAAGACCACACACATCTGTCGCCCGACTGCCTCTCTCTTCTTCCTCAGTCTGTGGAAATGATCATGGAGGCCAAAGGAGAAACTGGGATGGCATCAGGCAGGGAAGGAATCATCTTCTTTTGCATTTTTCAGGGGTGACTTCAGTAAAAATCAGTAAAAATCAGGTAGAAAATTAGACTCCTCTCGGTCAAAATCACTCAACAGTAGGGAAGTTGGAGAAATCCGCAATGGGATCAAATGAGTTTGAATTTCTAAGAATCCAACCCACAGATTTGCACTGGACTGGTTTTTCCCGAATTGCGTGGATTTGCAGACTGGGTTGGTTTTTTTAAACTGGATTTTTACTGACCCATTTCTAGTCGTAGAAAAATACAGAAAATTAAAAAACACCAATCAAAACTTCACATTTCCTCTATAGGCTAAAGCATGAAAATACGCATTTTGGGGAGATTTGCGCATTTTCAGGAATGCGAATTTGCAGAACTGTGAATTTGAACAAATGCGTACAAACGCATTTGTGCAAAATCTGATTCCATCAATGAGTGGACGACAGAACCAAAGGCACCTGACAATCCGCAAAATGTAGACAGAACAGATTTTACAATGTCTGTACATCCCTACTTAACAGCAGCACAATAGCAGTTCCCAGAGTTGTCTGAGAATATCTTGGCTTCTTAAACTTTTAGCTTTATTATATACTCCTGGCCATCTAAACAGCAGACAAATGCTTTATTATGCAAGTGATGGGTGGGAAAATATATTTCCACGTGGCTTAACCAAGGCCAGTTTGCTTAGTGGTAGAAATCACTTCAAGAGAGAGGTTTGCTAAAGGTGACATAACCTTATTACTCTGTAGTGGTGGGGGAAAGGGTGAATGTTTCTAAGTCAGAGGTAGGCAACATATGGCCTCCCAGATATTTTGGCATACAACTTCCATCATCCCTCACCATTGGCTATTCTGGCTAGGGCTGGTGGGAGTTGTAGGCCAAAACATCTGGAAGTCACAAGTTGCCCACCCCTGTTCTGCATGCAAGAGCTGCATGCTGAAAACTTGTGGGGATGAAGTAGAAGGAACTTGGCAGCACCAATTCCCACTAGGGCAGCCACTCACCTCTGCATCACAGAAAAAGAGGAAATGCATCACCAAAAAGTGGAGAAAAGGTGGTACAAATGTGCATGAAATGTGCATATGCTAATTTATATTTATAGATGGAAATTTAGAACTAATGACCATGATATAAGTAGAAATACAATACTGCTCACCATAGTGGCGGGGACTGTGACCAGTGGCCTGTTGTACCCGCTCAGTCCGCTGTCCAGGTGCTAACTGTGGATGGGCAACTTCAAGGCCCCCCTGCTCTCATGCCAGTTGGACTCAGAGGGCAATTGGTAGATCATAATAGTACATTCTGTACAGCTTCAGTCCTGAAAATGAATCGAAAGTATTTCATGTATATCTAATGCATTGACAAGTTGACGTGTTCTTCTTAGCAGCTTGCTCGAGTGTAGAGGTTGCACAGCCATCAACTTTAAATCCCCCGCTCATCTTTCTATCTTCTGTTTTTCTTTTTACAGTGGGTTGACCAGAACTGCATATAGTATTCTAAATGTGACCACTCCACCTCATGGATTTATATATTGCAATTGCATATACTGCTGTGGAGTTTTGTTTTGTTTTTTTAATTCCCTCTCTTACCCATTGCAAACACTGAATTTGCTTTTACTGCCACATGCTGACGTTGTCTGTGAGCTTTCTACCATAATTCCAAACTGAGGTTTCTTTCCAAGATAAGTATAGCCAATTTAAGGTAAATTTCTTCTTGGGTCAAATATCCAATGGGCTGGAGCCCTAGCAATGTATCATTTCTACTCCACAGTGCAGCCTTCTCTAACCTGGTGCCCTCCAGATGTTTTGGACTACAACTCCCAGAATTCCTGAATCCTGACCATTGGCCATGCTGGCTGGGGCTGATGGGTGCTGAAGTCCAAAACATCTGGAAGGCACCAGGTTAAGGAAGGATGTCATATTGAATGAACTTGTAGGCAGAACTCCATCTTCTTATAGTTAGTGTATGGATGGAATTAGTCATTACTATAAACACATGGTCAAGTTGGCTCTCACCATAACATGAATTAAAACTGTGTGCTGCCATCATCTCAGTATACATTTCCTACCACTCAGGCCTTGGCTGTGGCTGGCAAGGGTGGGGAAATGGCACTGGAAAGGCTCACTACACATCATGAAGGGGGTGAACTGGACACAGGGTTTCCATTTTTGCTGGAAGCTCCACATTTATTGTCACATCTAATTCTGCCCTATTTGGGATAACTAACATCAATGGAATTTCTGTTCTCTTTAGTTTTCTGTACTTGAAATGATCATTGTTAGAAAGCTGTTTCAAATATTCTAACAGTTGACTCCCAGAGAAGAGTGTATTGTTATTATTATTAATGACCTGGTATTTATTTCTTTGGCATGCACATATTTGGTTATTAAAACAAGACTGTGTTCTATCGAAATATTAGTTGTTCATTGCAAACATGTTTCTTTCAGGTTCACTTTCTGCCGGAGGCATGGCCCAGTCTTGCCAACTAATTGTGAATTTGACAACTATATGTGAGAACAAGAGTCGAAGAATCTGGCTCAGTGGATGGGGTAGCTTTGAATGCTTGAAGCTTTGTTGTTAACACTCATTACATGTGTTTTCAATAACCAAGTGGTATTAATTCTCAACACAATAGCTTCTTAATCAAGCCTTCAAACATTAGACATATACTCAGGAATCTTGATTTAAAAGATTTACGGGACATTGTGGGTTTAAAATTACTATGCATAACAATGCAACAGGAATTTGCTGAACTCTCAGTTTTCATTTTCTTTTTTTTAAATTGAAGCTATGATGGTACCATCGGCTGAAGACATAAAAACTAAAGAGACCTCCACAGCTCCTGCTATCTCTTCCACCCATACTTTCTGTTTTCCCTTATCATTTGCCATCCAGTTATCTGCCAGCATCTTCCAGATCATGCCATAACTATGATCTTTCAAGGTTGTGTATGCAGGGCTGGCTCTGGGTTTGAGGGAGCCCCTCAGTGAAGTGTCTTATGGTAGACTCCCTCTGATATCAGTGGACTATGCAGGTGAGAGTTAGTGGGCTCACTTGGTGGTAGCAATGACAAGTTCAACAACCCACAGCAGTGCTCTGATCAGCGTTAGGTGGCTGGGTCTGGGAAACATATTTTAAAGGTGGGGGCTGCCATTTTACTTTCCCATGATGCCCTGGAGCATCCATCCATCTATCTTTGCTTGTTCACAAAGTACCATCTATAGCACTCCACAAAGAGCAAGTTTAACAGCAAGGCTTAAATTATAATGGGGTATTGGGACTAGGGGAATGTTTCAAATGCTGCGGGGGCGGCGTGCAACGGTGGCGGCGGAGGTGAGGGCGGCGGCGGCGGCGGTGGCGGCGGTGGCAGAGTCCTTGGGCTCGAGTCCCGAGTCGAGTCTCGCGTCCCATAAAAATTATTGGGACTCGAGTCTGACTCGAGTCAGAGGGGGGACTCAGTCCGACTCACGAGTCGAGTCCCCGAGTCCGAGTCCCCATCCCTGGAAAAGTGCAATCAGAAGTATCAGGGGCTGTAGTAACACCCCTATAAGAAAAAGTTACAACATTCAGGGCTTTTTATTTTAGAAAAAAGATGAGTAAGAGAGGGGGACATGATGGAGGTATAGAAAGTTATGCATGTTGTTGAGAAAGTGGACATAATACTCTCTCATAATACTAGAACCTAGGATCATCCCATGAAGCTGACTGGTAGGAGATTCAGATGAGATAAAAGGAAGTACTTCTTCACACAGCATATAATTGACTACAGAATTTGCCACCACAAGATGTAGTGATGGCAGCCTACTTGGATGGCTTTAAAAGGGTATTAGACAAATTCATGGAGGATATCCTGCCTCATCCATCTTTTAGAGTTATTTGAAAATGTCAGCAAGAATGTAGATAGCTGTGATCTGGTAAGCATTATATGCTTGGACTTCCAAAAACATCTTGAATCAAAGGCTCCAAATACCCTTAGTAGTTGCAGGATAAGAGGACAGATAATTATATGGATCAAGAAGCAGTTGAAGAACAGGAAACAGAGTGTAGCAATAAACTGAGTTTTCACAATGGAGGGAAGACAACAGTGAGGTTCTCCAAGGATCTGTACTGGTCTGAAATAGTACTATTTAATGTATTCATACATGATGGGGAAGCAGGGGTGAGCAAGCAGAAACGTTCTGAAAACCAAACTGTAAAGAGCTCCAAGAAGACCTCTCCAAACTGCATGAATGGGCAACAAAATGGCAAATGAGGATCAATGTAAGTAAGTGCAAAGTGATGCATGGGCGTGTGTGGAATCCTGGCTACTTATATACACTGATGGGGTATACATTGGCTGCAACCTCCCAGGAAAGAGATGTTGTTGTGATGAATGTTTAATGTGTGGTAACTGTGAAAGAGGCACATTTCATGTTAGGGATTATTAGAAAGGGTACTGAAAACAAATCTGGCAGTATTATAATGCCTTTATATAAATCAGTGGTAGGGCTGCATTTAGAATACCATGCATTGTTCTAGTCATCTCATCTGAAAAAAGAACGTCATAGAGCTTTAAAAAAAATGTGCAGGGGGAAAAAATCAACCAAAATGATCAAGGGGTTGAAACACTTCCTCCTTATGAGGAAAGGGTTATGTGTTTGGAGATATTAATTTTTGGGGGGGAGAGAGAGGGGATGGGGAACATAATGCAGGTTTATAAGATTATGTCTAAACAGTATGGTGAGAGTGGATAGAGATTTTTGTCCCTCTTTCAGAACTTGGTATCATCCAGTGAAACTGATCATCAGTAGGTTAAGAACAAATCTGTGGTGTCACCGAAGTTGGCAATTATTTGGTTGGAATATTAATCTTGGTGATTATAAGACTTGTCTTAAATGCGAGGTGAGCATTATGACCCCTGCATCTTCTTCTGGCTGATATATTGTGATGCCATGGCAAGCCTACCTACATTCTATGTGCTGAGGGGATGTTTGCAAATTATTTATTTATTATATTTCTATCTTATTTTATATCCCACCTTTTTTTCCTACAAGGAACTCAAGGCGGCTTACATAATCCTCTTCCTCCTCCTCCTCCTCTCCATTTTATCCTCACAACAACTCTGCAAGGTAGGTTAGGCTAAGAGTCAGTGACTGGCCCAAAGTCACCCAGTGAGCTTCATGGCTGAGCGGGGACTAGAACCCGGATCTCCCGAGTCCCAGTCCAACACTCTAACCACTATGCCACACTTGCCAATTGGCCAAGTATTGTGAGGAAACTACAATTCGCTGGGTTGGGATTAAAGGTTTACATACAGGCATTAAAGAAAGAAGCAGTTATGTGGTAAAGTTAGAGGGAAGCTAAGAGAAGCAAAGGAGCAGGGTAGATGAATGTAAGAGCATAAGAAGAGCCATGCTGGATCAGACCAAGGGTCCATCTAGTCTAGTATTCTGTTCACACAGTGGCCAGCCGGCTGCCCACGGGATCCCAAAAGCAGGACATGAATGCAGCAGCACCCTCCCGCCCATGTTCTCCAGCAACTGGTGTACGTAAGCATACTGCCTCTGATACTGGAGGTAGCATCTAGCCATCAGGACTAGTAGTCATTAATAGCCTTCGCCTTCATGAATTTGTCCAATCCCCCTTTAAAGCCATCCAGATTGGTGGCCATCACCTTGAAGGGATGGGATGAGAACAGGCAGTGGACTGAGAAAGAGAACTGTGAGGGTAGGTGGAGGAGAAGGAAGCCCGAGAGAAGGAAAGTACAGAGGCAGTGGTACACTTAGTTAATTTTAGACTCTGGACTTAATGGTTTTACAGGGGGAGTGGGGGGCTCTTGAGAAAGTAATATGCATTACTTCACTTACTTCAAAATGTGGTAAGCCAGTCCTGCTGCATCTGCCCCACTGCTCATTCTGTTGAGTGGGGCCCTGGATATTTGCCCCAAAGTCCTGCCCTGAATGCACCATCAGGTAAGCAGTTTATGTCAAATGATTGCCAGTCACTGTAAGCCAGCCTTCCCCAACCTGGTTTCCTCGAAATGTGTCAGACTGCAACTCCCATACTTCTCAGCCAGCATGGCCAATTCACTTGGCCAATGCCATGCTGGCTGAGAACTATGGGAGTTGCAGTCCAACACATTTGGAGGGAACCAGGTTGGGGAAGGGTGGCTACTATAAGTAATATTGGGCTAGATTGGTTACGATGGCTGGGGGTGATGGGAGTTATAGTCCAGCACTTCTGGAGTGCTCCAGGTTGGGGAAGGCTGGGCTAGATGATGGACCAGTGCTCTGGCTCTGTGTAAGTCATCTCCTTGCATATTTATAAGATTAAATGTACTATAAAACAGTTAAATTCTGCTTTTATTTGTATCTAGTTTTATTTGTGTTTAATCACATGTGCCATGCCAAATAACAACAGCAACCCTCTCCCCTATTAATAAAGTAGTAAAAATGCTATTTCGCAGGAATTTCAGTTTGCAAAAAGGTTTTCTTCTTCTGAGATGCATACTTAGCAATGCAGTTGTTTTTTGTTGTTGTGAATCAGGCATCGATCTGGGCAAAGCAGCATTTCTTTGTGCTCTCTTTCCCCATGTCAAGATCTCCCAGGAATCGTATGGGCGACATGTCAGGCCAGAACTGTTAAAGCAGAATGAAAGGCTGGGCTTTCTGACAGATTCTAAACTAAAGTCCTTTGTGTATCAGGATTGTAAATAAACCAGACGTAGAATAGGTAAAGGTGGTATCAAAAGAAAGCTTGTTTCTGCCTCATTGTCTCAATTTACTAGCATTCCCAGCACAGTCCACCTGTCTGAACATGTCAAGGCTGCTGTCCATGGTGACTACTTTATATTCACAACAGCCCATCCGGAAGAACAATGCAAATTTGCAACTAAGGGAATATTTCAATGGAACAATGACCCAGACTAATTGTTCATTCTCTCTCTCTCTCTCTCTCTCTCTCTCTTTAATAGGTCATCTTTTAATCAAATCTGTTAGCGGCAAAAAAGAAACCAGGTGTTCAGTTATTATGGTCCTGGGTTTCTCGTTATATCAGCCCCAGAAGGGTCAAGATTTATCATCTTTGGGTTTTTTGCCATCCAACTGCAAACCTGAGAATGTAAAATACAGAAGGATAAGAGAGGTGGCAGACAAAATTTCTCTCCTGTAAATTGACTCAGAAAGATTTATGCAGCATACCTCCAGCTTTTAAAAAGAAATGGGTCTGTGCTCTCAAGGTGACCTCCAACATGTTCTGCAGAGCCCCTTCACATGCTGGCCAACTGTGTGGTGGCAGTGGGGGAGGGCATGGCTGCCAGGGAGGTTGTGACCCAACTCTCCTCATCAACACAGGAAAAGTGTTCTTATGGACACCCTACTGAGTCTGTCCAGTGGTCCATCTAGCTCAGCACTGTCTTCTGTGGCGGGCAGTATCTCTCCAAGGTCTGAGGCAGATGTCCTCCGACCCGCCTTCTGTTTTAACTGGAGATGCCAGGGATTGAGCCTTGCGCCTTCTGGATGCAAAGCACGTGCTCTGCCACGGAGCCACGACCCTCTTCAACAGCTCTTTTTGAAACTGGAAAGCAGCTGCAGGGGTCTGCCGTTCTCCTCAGAGCAGCAGGGGGTGCTTAACCCTCTCCCCTCGAGCCCTTTTCCCAGTCAAAATCACCCCTTCCCAACTGGCCACAGAGGAGACAATATAACACTCTCCCTGCAGTGGGAAGGCATAACTACCCCATCCCTGCCGTGAGTGGGTAGGGAAGCAGTTGAAGGACAAGGCTGGCTCTACCATTCGGGAAAGTGAAACAGCCACCTCAGGCAGCTGATCTGGGATGTCATGAAAGGGGAACTCATGTTTAGTTATGTATTTTTTTTAATTATTTTATTATTATCATCATCATCATCATCATCATCATCATCATCATCTTTCATTTCATTTCTATACCACCCAATAGCCGAAGCTCTCTGGGTGGTTCACAGCAATTCACAAAACACAAATACAACAATAAAGTACAGCATAGAATACAGATACAATAAAATACAGCATATTATTATTTCATTTCATATATATCTCCTGTTTGTATTTTTATTGCCAAGGAGAGGAAGAGGCACTTGTGGAATTTTGTACCTCAGGTACCAAAATAACTTGCCTTGCCTTGAGTGCCTTGGACCTCGACTTGACGGGGAGGCAGAGGCAGGGGGTGCCATTTGATCCTCCGCCTCAGGCAGCACCATGTCATGGGCCGGCCCTGTGTTCTCCGACCAATAAATATGAATATTTGTCCTATGTAACTATCTAAAACTAAAGCCATATTCATGTGCTCGGGGCCTTCCCCCCCCGCCGCGCCCATGTCACTTTGTCCTGCCCCGCTAAATGTGTAGTGTACAGCTGATCCCAACCTCTTAATTTTTTACCTTCGTATATGCGCGCAGGGCCACAATCTGGATCAGGATGACTACATGCGAGTAAGGCAGTGGAAAGGTAAACCTCCCCACCCAGCTGCTTCCCCCACCTGAGCCAGTGTGTCGTGATGGTTAGAGTGTTGGACTGGGACTCAGAAGATCTGGGTTCTAGTCCCCACTTGGCCATGAAGCTCATTGGGTGGCTATGGGCCAGTCATGGACTCTCAGCCTAACCTGCCTCACAGGGTTCTTGTGAGGATAAAATGGAGAGGAGGAAGACCATGAAAGCTGTCTTGGGCTGCTTGCAAGAGGAAAAAAGGCAGGATATAAATTTAATAATAATTATAACAATAACAAAACACACACACACACAGCCAAAGAAAGAAAGAAAAGCTCCACTGGCATCAAACTCCTTAGCCACGTGCGTGCGTGCGCGCGCGCACACACACACACACACACACACAACACTGCCCATAGATTAACAGGTGCCTGATTGTTAGGAGTCTTTTTGGGGGTGTGGCTATAGGGCCCCTCATGATTAACTGCTGCACTTCAACATTCACTACTATTTATTTATTTTATTTATTCATTCATTATATTTATACCCCACCTTTTTTCCTTAAAGGAATCAAGGCTGCTTACATAATCCTCCTCCTCCTCCTCTCCATTTTATCCTCACAACAACCCTGTGAGGTAGGTTAGGCTGAGAGTCAGTGACTGGCCCAAAGTCACCCAGTGCTGCTGAACAAGGTGTGTTTATTTTCTTTTTAATGAGAATATTTGCACATTCTATGTCAGAAGGTGTGTGTGTTACCATGCCAATATTTCCAGTTTCAACCCTAAATTTAAAATTTGGTAGGGTGACCAGGGCATTGCCCTTTCTAAAATAAAAGAAACATTGGAACATCAACATTTTTATGTCCCACTGAGTACATGATACCCTTATGAACTTTTTGCAGTGATCATGCATGGTAATAAATAATTCCTGGAACGGCTTAAAGTTTACCAAAAAGTATGATGAGCCACAGTTCCTGTTTACATTGGATAGTTTCTTTGATGTAATTCCTTGTCGACACCTACCTAAACCTAGAAATCTAGACATTCATCTTAAACTGAGAGTGAAAAGGATCAGCTGCTGGTCCCTGGTACCTGTCCACTTCACGGCTGAAGTGTCTGGAGATGAACATCAACCCTTGAGATACTTAGGGCAGCCAACACCAGTATATGCATGGCAAATAGAGCTCTCACCTGAAGAATAAATCAGATCTATTATCCAGTTTGCATGTCATAATGCTTATTGGGGTGCAAGCAACATGCATTATCAACTCAGACAAACATTAGGACTGCAAGCTTTAATGTGTTTAAATGGCAGATTAATCAACTACAGTCATGCCTTGGATTGAGAGCATAATTCGTTCCGGAAACATGCTTGTAATCCAAAACACTCTTATATCAAAACGAAATTCCCCCCAGAAAATTTGTACAGAGATTTTTAATTTAAGCCGTACTACAGTACTTGTATTGCAAGACGTCACCTGTATATCAAGTCAAAAAAAATTAAATAAATATTTAAAAATTTGCTTGTCTTGCAAAACGCTCTCAAACCAAGTTACTTGCAATCCAAGGTATTACTGTACATCTACCAGTTGATTCATTAAATTCATTACATCTGGAAGCCAATTTTTAGGGAGGGCAAATTTTTGTCAGTCCCAGGTTCGATCCCTGGCATCTCCAGGTGGGACTGGAAAAACTCTTGCCTGGAACCCTAAAGAACCACTGCCAGCCAGTGTCAACAATACTGGTTTAGATGGATCAATGGTCTGACTCAGTATATAGCAGCTTCCTATGTTCCTATATACATTGGCTTGTACTGTTTATTTTATTTTATTTTATTTATTTATTTATTTATTATATTTATACCCCACCTTTTTTCCTGCAAGGAACCCAAGGTGGCTTACATAATCCTCCTATTTTGATTCTGGTACATTACACTAATAAGGAATGAAAAAGAAAATATTTAAATGGTTTTTCCCCATTAGCAAGGAGTGTTCAGTTTTATTAAGTTCTAAGTTATCTCATCCTTGCTTCAGTATCTTAACAGGGCACATATATTGAGGCTGTGGAAGTATGTAGATAAGGGGCAATCCAGATGTGTTGGACTACAACTGCCATCACCCCCAGCCAGCTTGGCCAATGGCCAGGCTGGAGAAGGTTGATGTAAATCATCAGGAACTTGACGGGGGGGGGGGGGAGGTATCAGTCCTTCCTCCTTTTTGGTTCTCTCCCTCTTTCACACTTGTGGAATCAGATCCCCCGAGTATCCTAATGTCCATCATATTCCACCCCTGCTTTTCCCTCCGTCCTCACAAATGTGGCTCACACTGGCTCAGCTTGTCTGAGTGTGGAAAGCTAAGCAGGGTCAGGCCTTGTTATTACTTGGATGGGAGACCCCTCCCCTAGTTTCCTGCATTGAGCAGGGGGTTGGACTTGATGGCCTTGTAGGCCCCTTCCAACTCTATGATCTATGAATCTAAATGCAATGGTGGTCTTAGTTAAGTAACTGATCAAAATTTAGGTGTTTAATCAACTAGAAAAACTGCACAATAGGTTGGTGGTCCTGGGCAAAACATTTGGAAAGGTATCCCCGGCACAGGAAACCTTTGCTGGAGTTCTCCTACATTTGCAAAAGAGGATCCCTCTTTTAATGAATGTACAAAACAACCCTTTCCTCTTTCTTTCTACAAACTCCAGGAACTAGAGGAGGCACGCTTAGTAATCAGGGTCAACCATGTGGATTTCCTCAGTGATAACATTATGGCATCCTCCTGCGTAAGAACCGTTGTGCCCGGACTCTTGCCAACTCCACCCATGGTCCACTCCCTTGATTAATTAGCCCCTCTTCAGAAAGGAATCTGCATTAGCTAAGCTGTGCGGCTGATTAACCATAAAGCTGCCATCTCAGGCTTGAGACTTTTTGCAAAAGGGCAATGACAAATAAAATTCTATTGGCAATCGGCGGCGGGGGAGGGGGGCGGAGTTGGAACTCACATATATCCTTGCTAGTGCCAACTGCCCTGTGTAACTGCAAAAAGAAATACTGACCTATGTGTGCTATTCCTGCAGATTTAAAAAGCGTGTGTGGGGGGGGGGGGAGGCAAGGCAGGGAAGCATTGGCTTGTTATGCTAGAGCAGTGTTCTCCAACCTTGGGTCCCCAGATGTTTTTGGCCTACAACTCCCAGCATGGGGCATGCTGGGAGTTGTAGGCCAAAAACATCTGGGGACCCAAGGTTGGAGAACACTGTGCAAGAGTCATAGCCCGATCACTCCTGCCTTGGCAGCTTATAAAAGTGCCACAGGAAGCCTGTAATATACACTGTCTCTAAGCTATATGGTGACATGCGGAAGAGTGAATTATTGAAATGTGTGTGCTTTTAATCTCTGCCTTTTAGAGGCTGATGTCATATTTTCAGATCAGTGGAAAAAATGATGCAAGCGTGCCAGGCGGAGAGATGGCCAGCTGGCAGCTCACAGCTCTCTGGCCCTGGTTGCCCTGCCAAATTTTAATCAAGGTGTGGCTTAAAAAAACACTTTTCTCACCGTTTCACTTGTCAGGAAAAGGAGCAACGAGTCCTCCTGGGGATTTCATATACATTGTATTGTATGGCTGTCTCTCGGACACGTTCTGCAAAGGCAAAGGCCCGCTGGCCATCTGCCTCTTGGAAGCATCGTTCAGGAAGTCGGTTTGTACCTTGTGTGTGAGCACACACCCTGAGTCGAGGTCATTCATTCCATCTGGGGCCAATTTTTAGTGAGGGCAAATTTTGGTCGATAAGGCTGTGTGACTCCGCACTGCAATCCGATGCATGTTTATTCACAAGAAAGCCCCGCTGTGTTCAGTGCAACTTACTCCCTAGGAATACACATTGGGTTATATCCAATGTCACGCTAGCGGAGGTCTGCCAATATGACAGGACTTTCCCCTTCTCCCCACTGCAGCTGCAACACCCAAAAATCTGCCACTGAGGTTTTCCCCAGCAGATTTTTGAGGATGCATGGGGAGCCACGGGGAGATGGGGAAATCACCCCCTTCCTGGTTCTGCTGGTGTAACTGCTTCTGCCATGGAGTGACACCTTTGGATACAACCCCTTAGCTGTAGTAGGCCCTGGCCATGCAGGAAGGGAGCGGCTTGGGTTGCTCCTGTCCCAAGACTAATGTCTGCCGAATATAGTGGACCCCAAGGATACAGGACCTGACCTTCCCCAATATAACATATTGATGCCTTCATCTTCTTCCAGGGACAACTCCAGGTCTGAGCTGCCCATACTAAGTAACCTCTGAAGGGCTTTCCACCTACATTGGTTCCCCCTCCCCAACAGGCTTACCTGCTGGTGGTGGCAGTGAGCAGGAGCAGTGAGCAGCAGCAGTGCTGCAATTGGTGGTGAGTGGCTGTGAGCCAGCTGCCTTTTTTATTACCCATAATGCCCCCGATGTACTGCTGCTCCAGTCTGGAATTAAAATGGCGGAGAGCACGCAGACCAAGCCAACAAGTGTGGGGGGGCTTAGGGCCAGCAACAGTAGGGGGCCCTGCCAGGGTGGTGAGACCTCAGCAGCTGCCACTGAGGATGCCAGATGTTGAAATTGGCCCCGTCGTCCATCGCTGGGAAACCTCAGCATTGTTCATCATGATGTTTCTTCTTCTTTTCTAGGATCACATGGCTCTCCATCACTGAAAGCCAGTAGCTTCTTTTCATGAGCAATGGCTAAAGCAGCCTCCCCCAACCTGGCGCCCTCCAGCTGTGCGGGGCTACAACTCCCATAATTCTCAACCAGCATGGCCAGTGATGGGAGCTGTAGTCCAACACAGTTGGAGGGCACGCGGTTGACCAAGGCTGGGCTAAAGGAAGGTGGGAGTCCTTCTGTGCAGAAGAGCTTGAGCGAGAAAGACGCTCTGCCCAGCACACTTGGGAGGCTGCTCTGCTGGCGGGAGCGTCGCTGGAGGTGCCTGTCCGTGTCGCTACCCCTGCAGTGCACAGCAGTTCCCATACCGGAACTGAGTAACGGTCATCTCGTCCAAATGTTCTGTCTCTTTCAGCATTCTGGACAGGATGCTTGTGAGGAAAGGAAACACCCTCCCCCCCCCCCTCTGGCCATGCACCCGGCCAGCTGTGCAATATTTGGCAATGCTGACTAAGGTATTTCTACACAAAATGTATCCGGCGAGCTGCTTTTAACTTGCAACACATCCCTGTCCTAGCCGGCACAAGTGAAGATTCCTCCTCCTCCTCCTCCTCCTCCTCCTCCTCCTCCTCCTCCTCCTCCTCCTCCAAATACAGGCTTGGATCAGCTAGAAGGGGGCAACAGTCACCTGGCTGCATGGATCCAGGCAGGCTTCTTTAATGAGTTGCCAGAAATTGCAGCTAACAGAACCTGAGTTTCCCCTCAACTCCTCCCAGGCCAAGGAGGCTCTGTATTTCTAGGCAGTGGAATGTGAACCAACTTGTGCTGTGTATTTCCAGCCACTGCGTCTGTTGCTTGGCGGTTTTGTGGGCAAAGAAGGACCATCTTTACTTCATAATCTTGTTCCCTCCTGATCTCACTCCGATGTACCTTCTGGGCCCAGCTTTCACATCTTGTTTTGCTCTCTACCTCCTTCCAATCTCAGAATGAGAGTAAGGCTTAGCCTCAGAGCTATCTACCTTTCTTATTTTTCTCAGCTAGAGCTGTGGAGTCCCAGTTTTCTTCCTGACTTTTAGAGATTCACTGCCTCAGAGTATGAAAACTCCATGTACTGGCCAATGCTTTGCAGTGAGAGTAGCAGCTTTATCTACAGCACTGTCTGCCTGTTGGCTCCATGACTCAGTTCAAGACGCAGATTTTGATCTGTAGAAAATCCTTGACAGCACATCCCAGGGCAGCAGATTTCAAAAGGTGTTCCTGAAATTCTGGGTTTCCTTGGTATAACCTATCAGGTATAACCTATCAGGGTCTTCTCAATGAGAAGACTGGTAATGATGCACAAATGGCCTGGATGGGTGGAACAGCTAATACTCTGGAAGACAGAAACAAAATTCAAAGTGATCTCGATAGGCTGGAGCGCTGGGTCGAAAACAACAGAATGAAATTTAATAGGGATAAATGCCAAGTGCTGCACCTAGGGAAAGGAAACCAAATGCAGAGTTACAGAATGGGGGACACTTGGCTCAACAATACTACAAGTGAGAAGGATCTTGGAATTGTGGTAGATCACAAACTGAATATGAGCCAGCAATGCGATGTGGCTGCAAAGAAGGCAAATGCTATTTTGGGCTGCATTAATAGAAGTATAGCTTCCAAATCGCATGAAGTGATAATTCCCCTTTACTCAGCACTGGTTAGGCCTCATCTTGAGTACTGCATCCAGTTCTGGGCATCACACTTTAAGAAGTGTGAGAGGGTTCAGAGGCGGGCAACAAGGATGATAAAGGGACTGGAAACAAGGCCCTATGAGGAGAGACTGAAAGAACTGGGCATGTTTAGCCTTCAGAAGAGGAGACTGGGGGGAGATATGATAGCACTCTTCCAGTACTTAAAGGGTTGTCACAAAGAGGAGGGCCAGGATCTCTTCTTGATCATCCCAGTTTGCAGGACACGGAATAATGGGCTCAAGTTACAGGAACCCAGATTCCACCTAAACATCAGAAAAATTTCCCTGACTGTTAGAGCAATAAGACAATGGAACCAACTACCTAGGGAGGTGGTGGGCTCTCCCACTCTGGAGGCATTCAAGGTGCAGCTGGACAGCCATCTGTCAGGGATGCTTTGACCTGGATTCCTGCATTGAGCAGGGGGTTGGACTCGATGGCCTTGTAGGCCCCTCCCAACTCTACTTTTCTATGATTCTAAGGTAGCATTTCTTCTGTTAAGTAATGCACTACCACAGAAAAGTGTCAGGTGCATTCTAGGGTACACTCCCTTCACACTGGATTGTAGGCCTGGCAGGCCTGGACAGCAGCCCACATGAATTGAGAGTATGCCTGCAATGCTCAAGAGTCCCGAAGCAGATTCTGAAGAATTCCTTGGTGGACAAAAACATGGGGAAAGTTCCCTGAAGTTATGGGTTTGTGTTTTTTTTAAACTACCTAGATTGTGTAAGAGGGCTTGGTTGTATTTTGTAAAGGCATGTTTCCATTTGATGAAAAAAAACACACACACCAAAAAAACAAAAACACCCCCCCCCCATTCTTTCCAGACAATAACACCTGCGTGAAGTAATAATTAAAGTAAAAAAACAGAAGATGGTGCTGGTAACAAGCCACACGTTAACCAAAGTTTTCACAAAATTGTATCTTTCTATTTTAGACCAAACTGAAATAGTAATGGCATCACTTCATCAACTTGAAACAGAAGTAGAAAGGCAGACAGGGTGGCAATTTTACAGCTGTTCCTTTGCATAACATCATTGTGTGTTTTTAAATATAAAGAACAAATAGTGCCATGTGGCTTATTATTTAGTAGCAAAGCAAACTATTCCTAGACTAAAGAAATCATTTTATTACACTCATAGCAGTATCTGGAAGCTCAGCATTAATTCCTAATGGAGTTCCTGGATACTTCCTTTTATGGTTGGTCTCCAAAAATTCATAAATGAGAGTTGTTATTATTATTATTATTATTATTGTATTAATGCTGCCGTATTGATTAGTCACTGGCTATGCAAACTGAACATTACAATGCAATGTCTTTGAGATGAGATGACCTTGAAGTCCTATCCATGGTATTTATCTGTGTCACATTCAAGCCAGCACTTGATGCTGTGGCTTTTAAATGATGAATGTGCATCTATGGAACCATCCACAGAAAAGGTGACACAATATTTTATTACAGCTTTGAAGTGACTAATGCTTTGCAAACTTTTAAAACATTACATTCCACACCAGTGAGGTGAATCACCCAAAAAGAGGAAATGCATCACCAAAAAGAGGGTGAAAGAGGACACCGATTTGCATAACATTTGCATTTGCTAATTTATATATATATAAGTGCAAATTAGAAATAACTATTGTAATTTAAATAGAAATACAGCACACCTCACCATAGTAGGGAAGACTGTGACCAGGTGAACTCTGGGCCCGCCTGTTCAGTCTGCTGTCCAGGTGCTAACTGTGGATGGGCCACCATTCTTACGGTTCTTTATCTTTAAATTGGAATTGGGCAGAACAGTCCTTCAAGCAGTGCATGCCTTCAAATACAGGGTGGTTCTCTGGCAGCTATTCAAACAGAGGATGCCCTCTGTAAAAGACGACGCATGGCCACCTGCCCATCCCCAACCAGGTGTCTTCCAGATATTGTGGACTACAACTCCCATCAGCCCTAGCCAGGATTGCCAATGGTCAAGAATGCTAGGAGTTGTAGTCCAAAACATCTGTAGGGCACCAGGTTCAGGAATGCTGCCGTTGCCTACTCCCCATACAGGGTTTTAATCTCCTATTAATCTTCACAGGGTTGTTGTGAGGATAAAAATGGAGAGGAGGATGAGGATTATGTAAGCCGCCTTGGGTTCCTTGCAGGAAAAAAGGCGGGGTATAAATATAATAAATATAATATATAATATATGAAACCAGAAATGTTATTCTGTACCAGCAGGTTTGCACAACCTGTGACTGTCAGGAGCTAGAACCAGGAAGCTTCAGCGTGTGTGCTGCTGCCCCGTGTGATGAGCTGTCTGAACTGCAGCTTGGAGCATCTTCCTAGCTGCAAAGCATAAGCATTCCCTGGCTCTGGCCTGGCCCTGCTCATCTAAGCTGGCCATTGTGCCCTCCTGGACCTGAAGGGTTATACAAGCCTTCCTGTTTGGGCTGGGGCGTATACAAATGGCCAATATACAACATAATGGTTATTTTGTTTTTATCTTGTGGAGCACTCAGGGGCATGCAGGTTTTTGTTTTTTTTTTACCTTCCTGCCTGGTCCACTCAGATATTCCCCTTTTAGAATCATAATTGCAGAAAGGTCATAATTGCTTGCCACTACTCCAATGGATATTTAATCATTTTCTTTTTGCTTTCCAATTTGGAGCTCAGTTTCTAAAACGTATTTCTAAATCTGGTTAAAAGTAAACGTGCTTCACTCCTAAAAGGCCAAGGCAAATACACATTATAGTTATCCAGTGTCTAGGAGTCCACTTGCAATGTTAGATCCAGTAGGTCAAGGAGTTTGGGGGCTGAAGCCATGCCCAGCAGCTATTGTTCCCATGCACAAGTCTCTAGTCTTGGAACAACAGAAGGAGCAATGCAGAAGTCTACAGCAAAGCCGTAGAGATTCTCCTCAACAAAACAATGACTGGATTCAGACAACACGATAACCCACACACAAGGGTTATCATGAACAACCCATGCAGAGAACCCTTGGTTTGTTGTCGGGCTGTGAACTCAGGGTTGTTTGTGATTAACAAACCATGGTTTGTTAGCATGGCTGGGTTCACACAACACAACAACCCACAATTCAACAACAACCCATACTCAATCCATACTCTGGGTTGTTGTATTGTCTGAATGAGGTCAGAGAGACTGTAAGAGGCAAGGCTTGTAAAAGGTCAGTCAGGTAAATTCCTCATTCACCATGCTAGTTCAAATTAAGTATTCTAAGTGTTGACTTGTGTAAGTCCAGGAAGGATTCAGTGTAATCTACCTCTATCTGGGGTAATCTCACAGGAACCTATCCAAGGAAATCTCAGTGTTAAGAATATTTAGCTATGAATAAGTAGCAACTAGCAATTTACTGTAAATAGGATAGTACGAACAGGACAGGTTTTGTTTTCTAGGTAATAAGCGAAGAATATGCCTTATAAATAGGACTGCCCAACTCAGCAACCTTCTTTACTTCCCAAACTAGACTTTGGTGCTTTTAAATGGCAATCAGTCATGTCTTGCGAGTCAAATATAACTTGCAAGATATTATTTGCTAGTCAGATAATCATAACTATTACATGCACAGGCTTATCAAAAATTCATAATTCCATTCAAGTTGAACGGAGCCCTTGTAAGGCAGAGAACAGGCAAGACAAATCTACAACAGTAAATTTTGGTTTTAATAGCAAGGCAGGCAATTGATTTGGAGAGCACTCTGGAAAGACACCAATTTTGCACAAAGATGGGTTGCTTTCGACTTCTAGACCAATTTTGCAGATTCCAGAAGATCTGAGACGGTCAATCTTGTGGGTAAATTGGCTAAGCCAAATTTCAGAGATACATCCATCACTGGTTTGTTTGCTCTTCCTTTAATGACAGAAAAAGGCAAAACACTGAAACACATCTGCTGTGGATATGGATCTTAGAAAAGAAGGAATTCCCACAAGCTAAGGCGTTCCTAAACCACTTACTTAAAATAATTAGGTCTATTGAAATTAAGTAAGTCAATCCTTCCATCCTAAATGTGTTTAGGATCAGAACCCCCAGAGTACCAAGCTACTCTGCCTTTACTTCCATTTCAACTGAATTAGGCAGCCCAAAATAAAGCCTGTGGATCTTTTATGAATGTGCTGTGTTAACTAAGAGCAGAAGTACACATGATCTGAAACACAGAGCTGCCTCAAAAAATGAGTTTTCTCCTCCTCTATAACATTAGCTCAGTTTACAACATGTCCTGAAAACATTACATAGTCTGGTTTCCTGGCCCCACTCCACATCATTAGCTACTTCTATTTCTCCTTTCCATCTAATTCCAAGGAAGCTGTTGCTGTGCTAAACCAATGTCTGTTGGCAGTAATGGACTGGATGAGGACAAACAAATTGGAGCTTAATCCAGACAAGACAGAAGTGCTCCAGATTCAAAAAGCAGAAGAACAAGATGACCATCTAAAGGCAGTATGGGATAATGAATTTGAAGAGGTGACCTCGAAGGTGGGCTGGAACAATATATGGGCTAGACGGATTGTGAAAGTTATGTCAACTAGGACAGGGGTCCCCAACCCCCGGGCCGCGGACTGGTACCGGTCCATGGCCTCCTAAGAACCAGGCTGCGCAGCGTCACTCAGCCGCTGCACCGCCCAAAATGCTAATCAAGAGGCAAGGAGAGGGATGAGCGGTGGCGGCGGCGGGGTGCTCGCCGGAGCTCACGAGCACCCCAAGAGCCAGGACGGGGTGCTTGGCGCAGCCGGGCGGCAGCCGGGCGCGGTGCGCGCCACCTGCTGGGACATGCCGCAAGCTGCCAGCCAGGACGCACCGCAAGCACCCCGTCCTGGTTCTCAGGGTGCTCGCGAGCTCTGGAGAGCACCCCGCCGCCGCCGCCGCTCGTCCCTCTCCTTGCCTCTCGAGGAGCATTTTAGTAAAGCCGGAAGTGATGCGACGGGTCTCCCGTCGCGTCACTTCCTGGTTCTGCGGTGCTGCTGTGAGCGGTGGGCGACACCCCCCCCGGTCCGTGGAAAAGTTTATTCCACGGGACCCGGTCCCCGCTCCCAAAAAGGTTGGGGACCGCTGAACTAGGATAAAGGAGAACTTCTATAAAATAATATGGAGATAGTATCTAACTCCAGTAAGATTAAGTGCTCTGCACTTTGCTGGAGAGGATGTCAGGAAATAGGTGCATATGCTCATATGTGGTGGAGTTGTAAAAATGTTCTGGAATTTATTTGGCAAGAAATATCAGAAATTATTAATCTAGAGATCTGTCCTAAACTTGCTTTGTTATCAATAACCGATAAAGTCACTTGTGCCCAAAATACAAAGGAACTAATTGTAAACTTGTTAACTGCGGCTAGGTTAATGATAGCGAGGAAATGGAAAGTACATGTTTTTCTAATAACTGATTGGTATAAGGAAGTTTGGGGTATAGCCCTAAATAATAAACTAACTTGTAGTATCAAATGCAAAAGGGACAGTTAAAGAAGAATAATTTTATGGATATATGGAATCAATTATTAGACTATGTATTAATAAAGGGGAAGGGGAGTATGCCTTGTCACGATATATTATATTTTTGGAATGTGGAATTTAATTGATTAAGGGGATGGATGTATATTAGTTGGTCCCTAGGCGGGTGGGGGTGTGTGCATCTTATGATTTATTTTAGTTGTATGCTTGTGTTTTATAGTTTTGTATGTAGTTTATAATACGGTTCTCAGCGCCACCTTGCCCATGACTCTTCAAGGGTGCTTGGAGGGGTGATTGAGGGTACTTGACAGCCCATTGTGCCCTGGACTTGGCAACCCATTGAGGGTGCTTGGCGAAGACTATCTGGATGCAAATGTGCGTCTGGGACTGAGCTCTCCTGCCCTGGGCAGGGATTATGCAGGTGAGGGGGGGGGCAAAGTGTGTGTTCTGTCAGGCTTTCTCTCCACATAGGTGATTTAATTATATTTTAAACTTTTGTATATTTCTGTTTATATGTTTTGACTAGCTGTTGCCCGCCACTTCGCTCACGTGGATTTTAGGATTTGGTACAATTGTTTTTAAAAGAAACATGATGGAATCTCAGCTCCCCCAGGATTACACAATGAAATCCCAGCTCCCCCGGGATTACACAATGAAATTCCAGCTCCCCCGGGACTGCACAATGAAATCCCAGCTCCCCCGGGACTACACAATGAAATCCCTGTTCCCCTGGGACTACACAGTGAAATCCCTGCTCCCCCCCCCCCCCGGGACTGCACAACAATGAAATCCCAGCTCCCCGCTCTGGGACTGGAACTTAGCAAGGCATGGATGATAGTGGTCAGGTCTCTGCGGCAAGTGATATTACATATCACATGGGAGAAGGGACAGAACCTGACATGGGGCTGCCATTTTTGGTGGCAGCACATGTTGCGCATAAACCGGTTTGTAGTTCTTCCCTAAACAGACGTTTTCATAAGTCTCTCCTTATGAAAGATCTGAAGGATGGGAAGGATCCATGCGGTATCCTTCACTGAGATTCCGCCACAGAAGAAATAAAAAGGAATTTCTTTCTTTCTTTCTTTCTTTCTTTCCTTCCTTCCTTCCCCACCCCCACCACATTCTAAGCTCCTGTACCTTTTATGCTTATGAAGGAACTGATCTCTCTACCAGTACACTCTCTACCATAATCAGCAAGTGAAAGCCTTTTCAAAGAAGGCAATAGCCTCATGATACCTCCGAGGCAATAAATCACATGCCCTGCTCTTGTTTCATTTGAAAGCAAAAGGTGCTGGGTTTTATTAGGCCTTCCCTTGTCATCACAGCCTGTGATTTGCAGTCTGCAAGTCAGACTTCTTTTCCTCCACCCCCTCCCTCTACTGCCCCAAGATCACATTACATTAGACAGCAAGGTCCACAGGTCACAACCCTGACCACTGTTGCCTATTTCCCATTTCCTCTGGTCTCCATACATGGGAATATTTCCTCTCTTTCTCCCTGCATTCCCCCCCCCCCTTCTGAAAGCTGGTTTGGGGTTTTTGCCGAGTCAAAGGCATCCTTGAAAATATGCTTAATCTGCACATGGGTGTGTGTGCATGTGCATACAAGGCTATCAGCCAGGAAGAAGAAAGGTGACAGGGAAGAGAAGGGGGGGGGGTCAAAGTTAACACTCATGTCTGGAAAATGCATTTGGGAGTGTGGCACCACTTGTGCCAGTCTTTCAACTAGACCATCGACCTCAGCAGAGCAGCAATGCACTGCTGTCACACATCCAGCCTAATTGGGAGCTCTGTGAATGTGGAAGTTGTATCAGCTTCCCTTCTAGAAATGGCTATGTAGTAAATCCAAGCAACCAAACAAAACAGAGAAACAGGATGACAACAGCGGGTTTATGAGCAATATTTGTATACAATCCAGGATGGGCCAAATAATCTGTCTCTCTCTCTAAACTATGAGCCAGTGTGGTGCAGTGTTTAGTGACAGACTGGGGAGACCAAGGTTCAAATCCCTACTTGGCCTGGGTGAGGGGATCAAGGCGGTGGTGAATGCCTCCCTCGAGGAGGGAGTGATGCCATCAGCCCTCAAGGAGGCAGTAATAAGACCGCTTTGAAAGAAGCCCTCTTTGGATCCCCAGGATCTAAACAACTTTCGCCCAGTCTCCAATTTGCCATTTCTGGGCAAGGTGATCGAGCAGGTGGTGGGTGCTGAGTTGAAGGCACACTTGGATGAAGCCAATTATTTAGATCCATGCCAGTCGGGCTTCAGGCCTGGACATAGGACGGAGACGGCCTTGGTCTCCTTGGTGGATGATATGAGGAGGGCTTTGGATAGGGGCAAATGCTCCTTTCTAGTCCTCCTCGATCTCTCAGCGGCTTTTGATACCGTTGACCACGGTATCTTCCTGGACTGCCTAGAGGGGTTGGGCGAGGCACTGTATTGCAGTGGTTCCGGTCCTTCCTCTCTGGAAGGTACTAGTTCTTGGGGAGGAGGCTTCGGACCCTCGGCCGCTCACTTGTGGAGTGCCACAGGGTTCCATCCTCTCCCCGATGTTATTCAACATCTACCTAGAGCTATCATCAGGAGGTTTGGGGTGCAGTGTCATCAGTACACGGATGACACGCAGCTCTACCTCTCCTTCAAGTCCTCACCAAGGTTGGTCATTGTAGAGACCCTGTCCAAGTGCCCGGAGTCAGTGGGTGGCTGGATGGGAAGGAACATGCTGAAGCTGAACCCTGACAAGACCGAGGTACTTCTGGTGGGGGACAAGGGGAGGTTAGGGGAATATGTTGACCTGGTGCTGAATGGGGTACATCTACCCCTGAAAGACCAGGTCCGCAGCTTGGGGGTCATTCTAGACTCCCAGCTGTCCATGGAGGCTCAGGTGTCAGCTGTGAGCTGGGTGGCGCTGTATCAACTCCACCTGATACGGCAGCTGCACCCCTACCTTCCTAATCACCTGCTCCCATCAGTGGTTCATGCCTTGGTCTCTTCTCGCCTAGACTACTGTAATGCGCTCTACGTGGGGTTACCTTGGAAGACGGTTCGGAAGCTGGTACAGAACGCAGCGGCTCGCCTGGTTAAAGGCAGCCGCCGGCGGGATCACATCACTCCAGTGCTCAAGGAGCTGCACTGGCTACCAGTTGCTTGCTGAGCCGAATTCAAGGTGTTGGTTTTGACCTTTAAAACCCTTATCGGCTCCGGTCCAGTCTATCTCAAGGAGCGTCTCCAGCAACACCAAGTAGGCCGCTCAACAAGATCTGCCACAGACGGCCTTCTCCTTGGCCCTTCAGGCAGAGCAGCTAGACTGGTGGGGACTAGGAAGAGGGCCTTTTCTGTTGCGGCCCCCGTACTGTGGAACTCTCTCCTGAGTGACCTTCGCCATGCCCCCTCTCTGCTGAGCTTCCGCCCCTCACTAAAAACTTGGCTGTTCAGGCGGGAATATGGGGTGGGCTAAGATTTTGTATTTTATCTTGTTTTTATCTTATGTACATCACCCAGGGTGGCTGGTTTGCTGGCCAGATGGGCAATAAATAAATGTAAATAATAAATAAATAAATAAATAAATAAATAATAATTAGCCATGAAGCTCACTGGATCACTTTTTTCCACAAACAAGGTGGAATATTCCCGGAGAATATAAAAATTCTTAAGGCACCAGATACACAGATATGTTGGCTATGGAATTATGGGAGTTGTAGTCCAGCCCATCTGGAAGGTGCCTAGCTGAGAAAGGCAGAGTATCAAGCACAGCACTTGATAGAGTATCAAGCACATCAAGGGTTGCCATCTTTTCCCTCACAAGGCTCCTGGAAAGCAGTATGGGAGCCAGAACCCTATTCCATGAGGTTTTTGACACAGAAATGCAATGATGGGGAATTTTTCAGCCTGTCATTTAGCTCTGAAAGACAGAGTTGTTCTACTAGGGGAAAACACTGTTATACGGTTTGTGGGGGTGCCTGTTTCTTTTGCTCAGTAGGACGGTGGGCTCCACTTCCTCATCAAAGCCCTAGCAACCCCATCAGTGTGGCAACTGCCCTCTAAAAATGTCAGGATAACCAAGCACTGTGGGCTTCATAGCTTCTGGACTTGAAAGATGGTCCCAGTGCCAGCTCCAGGCTTTTCAGGGCCCTTTGGCAAGACACCCTCAGTGAGGCCCCTCAGTCTAACCCAGGATAATTGGGGCTTTGTACAGAAGTTAGAGTGCCTGTAACGTCTCACTGCCATTGTCACCAGCTACTATTGCTCTTCATCCTCTTTCTCATCATTGTTACCGCTTGCTTGCCTGATAGGCAGAGAGCCAGTGAGCAAGTAGGCCGTGGCATCTACTGCTCCTCCTTCTCACCACCACCATTGTCTGGGACACAGTGAGAGGCAGGTGAACAAGCAGGTTGCACTGACAAGCAGGTAGAAGCAACTCCAGGGGGCTCTTGTCAGTGGGGCCCTGCTGGGGTGTGGGGGAACCATGCCTACCTTTGATGCTGGCCCTACGGTAGTCCTCTATGGTTGTCTCCTTTTCTCTTCATTTCTCTCCAACCCACTTCTTTCCCTTCCTAACTAAATATTAGTGCTGAGCCAAAATGGAGGGCATAGTGGCAGTTCGAAACTATTTTCTTCAGCCACAAAACACACCCTTGTTGCTGAGTGGTTTTGGGGTGGCCATGCAAAAGGGAAAGTGTTTGTGCTCTCACAGCTGCAAACAAGCCCATAAGAAAAATGTAAAACAATAGCATGCATTACACAAATTTAAAACAGGAAGGAAGGAAAAGAAAAGCTACTAATAACAGGCAGCCAGGCAGGGCCAACTCCAGGTTTTTGAGGGTCCTTGGGCAAGAAACCCTCAATGCCCCCCCATGAGTCTACCTTCTCACCACCATTGTCACCAGCTGCTATTGCACCTCATCTTCTTTCTCATCATTGCTACCACTTGCTTGCTTGACAGGCAGGGAGCCAGTGAGCAAGCAGGCAGGGAGGGACATCTACTGCTCCTCCTCCTCACCACCACCGTTGTCTGGGGCAGAGCGAGACGAGAGGCAGCTGAACAAGCAGGTTGCAACGGTGAAGAGGAGGAGCCAGTCCAGGGGACTCTTGTCAATGGGCCCCTCAGTAGGGGTGTGGGCCCTTGGCAGGTGTCCCACCATGCCTACCATTGATGCTGGCCCTGGATGGTCCTGTCCTTTTAAAACCAGTATCGCAAAAAAGAATTTCAGCCAGTCAATCTTCTTTCACCATAGGATAGCACTGAGGAGAGAACTCATACTTAAATCTCTCCTTGCCAGATACTAATCAAAAGTACAGAATCAAAGGTACAGAATCCCGATGGATCCACTGGAAGTATCTGTTGTGATATGTATCACTTCACCAGCTGTAGCACACTGTTTACACATGGAAAGAACAGAATGGCTGTAAACAAGTTTGTTATGTCTTTCTAGATTCCCGTGTTTTTCGCATGGGAAGCTAGACCGTGGGAGCAATATGAGCTAGTCACATGGTTTGTATGTTCTGATGACGTGCTAACTTGTTTTTCTGTCTGAAGCCATCTTAGAGAGAGGCAGGACTGCTTTCTCTCTTCTCCTTTATGCCTTATCACTTTATGCCAGGGGTGTTCAATGTCAAATCTCTCCTTTGTTTTTCTTGCTGGATTTTTGTGACTGCAACAATGTAACTTCTTTGCTGAGGTGGAGTGAAGCTCAACTTACTCCACTGGATGTAATGCTTGCTATGCATTTATACTCTGCACATGGACTGTAACTAGGAAATGTATACTCTGTAGAACTTTACTTGCTAAGTGAATAAACAGGTAGAATTAGACCTGTGGTGTTACAGAGTGTTTCCTGACTCTCTGGATTAATCTGCAAACGGGGAAGCTGGAAGCAAGTTGGATTACAGGCAGGCTGGGCTGGCATCTTCACAACACGCTGCACGCTGCGAAAAGGGGGGAGCTGAGATCTGGAAGATCTGTGTGTGAAATAACAGGCCTCTGCTAGCACACAGACAGGATTTTAAAATCTCCTATGTGCACACGCACTCTGCTGCTCACGCACACGCGCACCAGCAGTATCCACCACCTGCCTTTCAGGGCCATGGCCTCAACAAAGTGGCATACACAATAGAGAAGATAGCTAAATAAAAATATGATACATCAAAGCATACATTAATAAGAGGCAGCAACCAATAATCTACAACCCAACTATGGGTTCGGCACAGAAGCCAGGAAACTACCAAACCATCGGGGGAAAGGGGGTGGGGCAAGGATTGGGGGAGAAGGCTTCTGGGGAACCCTAGAGAGCCGGACTGGGATCTCAGGAGGGTCATATTCACGCCACTTCACCACCCAGGTTTGACATTGAACACCCCTGGCATAAAGTGATAAGACAGAACAAGACTTAATTGCTTGCTTCCTTCTTTCCATTCACTTGAATCCTACACTTTTTTTGAAAGTTCAGAGATGCTAACAGATTAAGTCCACACATGCCTGCTCTAGTAATGCAGTAGCATCAGGTACTCCCAAGATCATTCAGTTTAGCTAAATCCACTTGATTCTGGATGGGTAAATAAATGCTCATCCACTGTGGACCTTTTGAACAATCTTATGGGATCAGGATCAAAGTCCAATAAAATAATCAATTCCCCTCCTGATCAAGCCCCATTAAAATGAATGGGAACTGCACAAGAGCAGTATCCTTCATTTCGGTAGGCTTTGTGCAAGAGAACCTCCCACTGGATTGATGCCCTTTGTTCCCATTTTTAGCCCTGAAGCAACTGAACTCTAGAAAGGACCTTTAGGAAACCATCTGTTTCGCTGATCTTTTTCAAATTATTATTATTATGATTAAGATGTCTGAGCAAAGCAGCCGCACCAGACTTCTTCTTAATTAATGTCAGCATCATCTCTCTAATTACAGCTCACCACCATCATCCTCAGCCAAGAGCCTGCTTCTCAGTCATACAGCGCAGCCTTCCCCAACCCCGGTACACTCCAGATGTGTTGGACTGCCACTCCCATCACTCCCAGCCAGCATGGCCAACGCTGCGTGTGTGTGTGTGTGTGTGTGTGTGTGTGTGTGTGTGTGTAATTCTGCTGAGACACTTTTCACACTATATTGCTTTATGGGAGAAAACAATATATAATAATCAGCCCTTCGCAGAGCCCATCATGCAGACGTTAAAGGCACAATAGGCCTGCTTTTAAAAAATGATGACGGCGACAGGTGTGAAGGACCACCGCTGGTGCTTTTGTGCAAGTTCAGGAGTTAACGGGTTAACTGGCACTGAAAAAAACTCCCCTTAAGCGGTTCCCAGGTGAACTGAGGGCAACCGCTATCAATAGACACAGCACACAGGCACAGAGTTTGTTTATATCACCTTTAATTGAGCATGGCGAAGTATTCAGATAAGAACTTCACCGTAAACAAGAACAGTCTATAAAACTTAACAGAGCGTGCAGCGCCAATACACATTCAGCCTAAAGGAGGCTTGCAGAAATACACAGACAGTATTGACACAGAGAATCTAAGCTTCCTAGAGAGTCTCACCATAAGTTGTTCTAACTTACAGCTGGTCACCAAGTGTCCTGCTCGGGGTTGCGAGGCTTGTCCTGACCGGAGTCACAGATCAGTTCCGTGCAGTCCTGCACCTTGCTTCCAACAACTTATCAGTGCTCAGTGACCCCCTTTTACCCCTTCTCTTCACTCCCCCCTCCCCTCCAGCTGACAGGCTGAACCAGTTTTTCCAGCTCAGGATCTTGGCGCCCCTTGGTGCTTGAGGGTACTCGGCAGCTCTTTCAGACTGCCAGGGAATCCTGGCGCGGGTGCTTGAGGGTTTTTGGCAGCTCTTTGAGACTGCTGGGGGGGGACCATTGGGGTGTATGCAGATGTGTCCCATTGAGGTGAATGCAAATGTAGGCTAATGCAAATGACTGCTCAGAACTGAACTACCTCTGCCCTAGGCAGAGGTCATGCGTGGTGGTGTGGGTGGGTGTGTCTGATCTGGCTTTCTCTCCACAACAGGGCTATATGATCTTCAGTGTTTGGGGTTGGTTTGTGAATTTTATTGGGCAAGGAAGTGGGGAGGTGGAGAATGCAGCTGCTGTTTGTCTTGCTTGCCTCCTGAATGCATAGGGGGACCAGCTTCTGCACTCCCTCCTAGAGCAGTGATGGCGAACCTTTTTGAGCCCAAGTGCCCAAACTGCAAGACAAAACCAACTTATTTATTTCAAAGTGCCAACACTGCAATTAAACCTGAATACCGAGGTTTTAGTTTTAGAAAAACAACTCATACAGTTGTCCGAACTAATTAACATCTTTTGTCTTTAAAGAAAAACACAATAACAGAGCTTTCAATGATACAAACAGTTTTTTGTTGGGGAAAAAATCAACTCAAAAAATTATTATAGTACTACATTGTACACATAGCCTGAAGGGAATTTATACAAACTTTTTAAATAATTAGGCACATGTATTTTTGGATAAGGGATTCTCAACTTGTAATATGATTATATGCCAGACTGAAATTGTATGGGGCAAGCTTTACTCCGGGTCCTTTCCCTACTTCTACAGGTGTCAGATTAGTAAAAGTAAAAGTCAACCTGTACTAGGATGAGCAAGATAAACAAGAAAAATAAACGTGCTTAACACATTTTAAACACTTTATGTCTTGGACTGCAAACACTGCATTAGGTAAAAGTTTTCATTGGGCATGCTTTTGCACAATTAATGTGATTTTTGCTATTGCATGCATGCTGATAATCTGTCAAACCTTGGCTCATACTCCATTAGTTTGAGAGCAACACATGCAGCACTCAGGTCAACTGTTAGGGCTTTACATCCAAGCCATGCTCTGTGCATCATTCTTCAAAATCTTTTAAATGTGATAACAATGTAGAAAATAATTCTGTAACAGGAATTCTAGAATAAATTCATTCTGTTCCACACTGTGAGAAAGAACAAGATCATTAGTGTTTTGCAGAAGGGGACAGTCTTTTCATGATCTGGTGACCAATGGCTCGAGTGCCCACAGAGAGGTCCCTGTGTGCCAGCTGTGGCACCCGTGCCATAGGTTCGCCATCACTGTCCTAGAGCATCCCTGGAAACTGACCACAATGCACAGCACACTTTTCCTTGCTTCAGTGCACACTTTTCTTTCTTCAAAGTATCTCAGGTTTCTCTCCCACCCTCTCTCCCTCTCCCTCTCTCTCTGTGTTTAGCAATGTTCTCTTTTAATCTGTTTTAATCTAGGGATTATCTATCATCTGAGTAACAGGTCACAGAGTGGGAACATACTAGTCATGGCTGTTAGTTCCTTATTACAGGGGACGGGTGGAGCTTGACAGACACAAGCAATATCATGTACAGACAACCTAGCCACTTTCAAAGGGCTGCTGGTTTACATATGAGGGGGTTAAGTTTTAGTCACAACATAGGAACCCCTTGCCATGGATCATCAGATACAAACTCAATAAATATGTCACCCAGCTGCTGCTGTTGGGTCAGACCTTGAGCAATGAATTAGCAAGCAGGCATTCACAAAGCAAGTCCTTTAAAAACACACACACACCCAGATTTATGAATCCAGAATCAATAGCATTGTCTGATGTATATGTGAGACATTACCCATATGGAAACTCTTGCCGCATAGTTATTACTACTTCTTAGCATTTGCATAGGCACTACACTGTAGAGCAGGGCTCTCCAACCTTGGGTCCCCAGATGTTGCTGGCCTACAGCTGCCAGCATACCCAGCCAGTATGGCTAATGGCAAGGGCTTCTGGGAGCTGTAGTCCAGCAACATCTGGGGACCCAAGGTTGGAGAGCCCTGCTGTAGAGCTTTCCCCAAGCATCCAGAGCCCTTCACATACATTATCTCCGTGATCCTTACAACAGCCCTGTATGCTGTATTATAATCATCCTTTTGCATATGGGAAGGCGGCAACTTGCCTAGGGCCACCTAGTGCAGTGATGGCGAACCTATGGCACGGGTGCCACAGCTGGCACGCAGGGACCTCTCTGTGGGCACTCGAGCCATTGGTCACCAGATCGCGAAAAGACTGTCCCCTTCTGCAAAACACTAATGATCTTGTTCTTTCTCACATTGTGGAACAGAATGATTTTATTCTAGAATTTCTGTTACAGAATTCTTTTCTACATTGTCATCACATTTAAAAGATTTTGAAGAATGATGCACAGAGCATGGCTTGGATGTAAAGCCCTAACAGTTGACCTGAGTGCTGCATGTGTTGCTCTCAAACTAACGGAGTATGAGCCAAGGCTTGACAAATTATCAGCATGCATGCAATAGCAAAAATCACATTAATTGTGCAAAAGCATGCCCAATGCAAACTTTTACCTAATGCAGTGTTTGCAGTCCAAGACATAAAGTGTTTAAAATGTGTTAAGCACATTTAGTTTTTGTGTTTATCTTGCTCATCCTAGTACAGGTTGACTTTTACTTTTACTAATCCGACACCTGTAGAAGCAGGGAAAGGACCCGGGGTAAAGCTTGCCCCATACCATTTCAGTCTGGCATATAATCATATTACAAGTTGAGAATCCCTTATCCAAAAATACATGTGCCTAATTATTTAAAAAGTTTGTATAAATTCCCTTCAGGCTATGTGTACAATGTAGTACTATAATAATTTTTTGAGTTGATTTTTTTTCCAACAAAAAACTGTTTGTATCATTGAAAGCTCTGTTGTTGTGTTTTTCTTTTAAGACAAAATATCTTTTGTCTTAAAAGAGGAGTGGGATAGCAACTGATGGCTATCTAAAGAAGCCCTCCTGATGGCTGAGGGCTGATGGCTGCTCCCATCAGTGGTTCATGCCTTGGTCTCCTCTCGCCTAGACTACTGTAATGCGCTCTACGTGGGGTTACCCTTGAAGACGGTTCGGAAGCTGCAGCTGGTACAGAACGCGGCGGCTCGCCTGGTTAAAGGCAGCCGCCGGCGGGATCACATCACGCCAGTGCTGAAGGATTTGCACTGGCTACCAGTTGCTTGCCGAGCCGAATTCAAGGTGTTGGTTTTGACCTTTAAAACCCTATATGGCTCTGGTCCAGTTTATCTCAAGGAGCGTCTCCAGCAACACCAAGTGGGCCGCTCAACAAGATCTGCCACGGATGGCCTTCTCCTTGTCCCTTCAGCCAGAGCAGCTAGACTGGTGGGGACGAGGAAGAGGGCCTTTTCTGTGGCGGCCCCCGTACTGTGGAACTCTCTCCCGAGTGACCTCCGCCATGCCCCCTCTCTGATGAGCTTCCGTCGCTCATTAAAAACCTGGTTGTTCAGGTGGGAATATGGGGTGGGTTAAGATTTTAAAATTTTTATATTGTTTTAATGTATTTTATTGTATTTATGTATTTTATTGTGTGTACATCGCCCAGGGTGGCCGGTTGCCGGCCAGATGGGCGATAAATAAATATTAATAATAAATAAATAAATAAATAAATCTTAATTAGTTCGGGCAACTGTATGAGTTGTTTTTCTAAAACTAAAACCTCGGTATTCAGGTTTAATTGCAGTGTTGGCACTTTGAAATAAATAAGTTGGTTTTGTGTTGCAGTTTGGGCACTCGGGCTCAAAAAGGTTCGCCATCGCTGACCTAGTGGGTTCCTGGTGTGGGTTTTTATTGTGTAGATGGGAGAAGATATTGATTTAGCTTATCCCTCCATTCTCACACATGTGAGATTTAAAGCATTGGCTCCTGAAATTAAATCTACACTATCCCCTCTTCAGAGTGGAAGATGAGGAGACGTGGGAAGAAGGCTGTTAGACCTCTTATTTGTCCCAATAGCATTAGCAATCTTGGATTCACCCTTTTTACTCCTTTAAAAGTATCAGGCAACGGACGATTTGTAAGTAAGAAAAGTATGACATTTTACTTCCACATCAGCAAGTAACAATAGAAGAGTACAAGCCACGTATGAAATATAACTTGTTAGGCTTCTACTTTCTACATTCTTAAGTTCCTAGAATTGAGTCTTGGTGTCTCTGTGTGGAAAAGGCACAACACAAGTCCTGCTGAGAATTGGTTCTCTTCTTCCTTTTTAGCCTTCTGACTCCTCCCCGGAATGAAAGGTGGGTATAACCTCACTGAGTCCTCTCTAGGAAGAGTTCAGGGACTCTGTGGGTCTTAACCATTTGATAGCATTTTGGCTCTATATCTCTCACACCTGGCAGGGGTATGGGGTGGCCATTTATATATCACCAAAAAAGAGCAAATGCATTGAGAGAGAGAGAGAGAGAGAGAGAGAGAGAGATTTGCATATTTTTTCATATGCTGATTTATATGCAAATTAAGTTATATGCTAATTTAGAAATAATTAGTATAATTTGCTAAACAGAAATACAGTACATCTCAGCATAGTGGGGGAACCTGATCAGGTAACTTTTATGCCTGCTCTGTCTGCTCTCCAACTGTGGATGGACAATTTCAAGGCCCCAACTCACCCTTCTTACAGTCCTTTATTTTTAAACCAGACTCGGACTGGGCAGCCCTTCAAACACAGGATGGTCCTCTGCAAAGTAGGACACATGGCCACCCAACTGGGGTAAGATTTGAACCAGGGACTTCTTGGCTCACTACTTACGCTCTTAGCCAGAACTGTCAACTAACAATAATGAATGCTGCTTGAAATTGCATCTCCATCCATAACCATGCCTGTAATTCAGAGGGGGAGGGGGGAAATCCCCACACATCTTTTTAACTACCCTGACTGTGCAAACAGCAGTGTGTTAATGGACTACAGCCTCAGCAAGTGTGAACTCATGCATATTCTTCTGCAGTTACCCAAGCTGTTAATACTCACACCATTTAGGAAAACATTCATTCAAGCATTTCAAGTAGTTATAAAGCCAGAGACAGTTTTCTCCATCGCTGCTACAATAATCCACCATGCAAGGCTGGGTTAAATTTTCTCTTTCATCACATGCCAGTCACTCCAAGTGTTGCAAATGTCTGAAATCAAATCTGAGTGTCTCCTCCCAGCTAACATGATGCTGGGGCGAGGCGCCCCCCCCCTTGTTGGCGTTGATTGCCCATCCCCCCATGAAGCTGTCATCACATTAAATATGTATTATTTAACTCAGCCTGTGGAAGAGCAGGAGGCACGTGTGCTTTGCATTAGCGAGTGCATTTTCAGGTGGATTCCGGCATGGCATGGTTCTATCCTGTGACTTACAGTCTGAAAGGCAGAATTGTAACTACCACATCAGCATCTGACTATGTTGTTATTACTCTTTTGTGTGTGTGTGTGTGTGTGCACGCGCATCTCTTTCTTTCAACAATTTTTCTCGGTTAAATTATTAACTCTGATGGCACATCAAGAACAAGAACACACGGATGACAAAGGTGCTAAGGTATGTATGGATGTTTGTGGGCATGAGTATGCACAAACATGTATGCAAGAATAAAGTGAATTTTTGTGGCCTTCTACCAGACATGATTGCCAGGAATGATCGGCATGTTGAATTTCCCTGTTGCAAATAATAACAATAATAATAGTGGCTCAGGCTGGCTCAGCTTGTCTGAGCGTGGAAAGCTAAGCAGGGTCAGGCCTGGTTATTATTTGGATGGGAGACCTCTCCTCTAGTTTCCTGCATTGAGCAGTGGGTTGGCCTTGCAGGCCCCTTCCAACTCTATGATCTATGAATAATAATAATTATTATTTTAATAATAATAATAATAATAATTTAAATCTATAAAATGGAAATGTATCATCTGTTTTGAATTTTAGCAAATTGTACACTTTTTTTCTAATCAAAGGCAAAGATGGGGAAAAATAGAAAATATATTACACCACTACAATTTTCACAAATAGCAGGCATACATCCACTGGAACCCATTATTGCACTGCCTCCTGAAAATTGCAGTATGGTTTCATATTCCTTGACCTACCCCATAGCGCTAGTCATAGCACAGAGTCATCTGGAAATTCAACTGTTCCCTCACCCCCAAACACAACCAGGTGGCTCACGCTGGCTCAGCTTGTCTGAGTGTGGAAAGCTAAGCAGGGTCAGGTTATTACTTGGATGGGAGACCCCTCCTCTAGTTTCCTGCATTGAGCAGGGGGTTGGACTCAATGGCCTTGTAGGCCCCTTCCAGCTCTATGATCCTATGAAAAGGTGGATTGTTCACCCATGTAGACAAGACGCTCATCAAACAAAATGGTATCAAAAGTATTGCTACACAGGAAATGGTCAGGTACATGGTCCTGCAATCTAAGCAGGTCTGGGTCTGTTCAGGGTCTGGGTGGAAGCCCACCTAGAGATCCCATATATACTGCCTTTAGTTCCCTGGGGGGAAAAAAAGAGAATAATAATAATAATAATAATAATAATAATAATAATAATAATAATACCTTGCAAAAATGTAAACATTTTTTTTAACCCAGTTTCACAGTCATCCCTAAATTACAAATTTTGCTGATGTATTGATTTATCTTTGTAACAAGAGCAAGAACAAAACTTTTAATTAAACCTCAGAAGTAACATCTCAAAATCACAGAAATTCAAAGAGGAAAACCATTTGGTGAATGTACACATAGATATCCCATAAGACAGGACAAAACAAATGCCTGGCTGGGCACACTAATTTCAAATAGCAAGAGTTGAATATGGGGACAGAATTTCACTCTCTGCTGCTTATTAGACTAATTTCCTTGGTTTGGTAAAACTTTACTGTCTTGTGAACTGATCCATGGGCGATTCCTTCCCTTGGCCATTACAGTTTACACTTCCTCTTTAATGATTCCCTATTCCCCTCTCACCTCCAAAGGGGAACAGAAGGCATTGTGGCAGGAACAAGAGCATCCATTTGACAAATGACCTTAGGTCAATAGATTAAGCAAATTGTAAAAATTAGCAGCAGTAACACAAATTCCCTCACCCACTTTTCTGTACTACCCCGCCAGCTCTTTCCTTCCAGCAACTGCCCTAAACTCACACATGATATGTTCTAAAGGGTACAAAATATTTTCCATCAAAGGTGAGAAAAGGACAGATGATGGTAATGCTATATCGAATTCAGGACAGAACCTACTCCCACTTTGCAAAACCCATCCATCCTAGGGATGGGTGAGCATTTTGTTTGGTTCTCCCCCCCATTTTCTTTTTTAATTAGAACTTGCCAAAATTTGCAAATTTCTTCATAAATGGGAGAAAAATGTGAAAAAATTGAACACAGAACAAAGCGAAACTGACAGATACATACATCCAGGTAAGAACAGCTGTACCTATTGAATTGGCCTGTGCAGATGGCTAGGAATTTTGTTCAGTGTTGCTTGATAATAATTTACCAAAATTTGCAAATTTCTTAATAAACAGGATGGAAAGAACTTGAAATTTTTAAGAAAAATTGAATGTGGGAGAAAGCAAAACCGGCAGATTTGTCCATCACTAATAAGAATTGCTAAACACATGAGTGCTTTGCCTCTGGAATTGTAATATTCCCCAGTGTTGCCCTTTGATGTAAAGTGTGTTTAGGTGCAGTCCGGTTTATCACTGCTGTTTTATTGTATTTTAAGTACTGGGTTTTTAAGAATGCTAATATTTCTATTTTATGGTTGTTTACATATTTTGTGTTGTGTTCCAAATTGGAAGAAGGGCAGGATTTTTTAAAAAATACTGAATAAATAAATATAAATAAATGTATGAGAATTCTCATACTTACACTAGAGTCAAGGGACTTTATATTAGGTACAGTACGTGAATACCCTTTTCAGTCTCTTAAATGAATAAATAAGAAGTAAAGCACTAACTTGGGCAGCATCACAGCAGTTCCTACCGTGGCCAGCCAGCCTTAAGACACAATCTTGAGTGGGAGAATGTGGTGGATGTCTGGAGAGTTTTTTCTTCTTTACCGCTGTTGTTTCCCCAACAACAGGAAGAAAACAGAGAAGTAGGGAACCCTGAACCCCTTTAAAGGATTGAGGGACACTGTTGTTCCTGGAGTGGCTGGCGAGGGTGGGGGGGGGGCAGAATTCAGGCTTACAGGATCTACTTTGTCTTTTGCTAAAATCTCAAGATCCACCAACCAGACCCAGATGAAAAAGCAGTGGCTACATACACTTAAGAGTTAAGGAACTCACACATACTTAGCATAGGAATTTGTTTTCAGCACTAAAACTGAGCTCTCAGTTCTTTCACCCACAAGCCCACTGCTAGTTTCCCCCCAAGCATTCATTTCAGTGGCCTAACTTTCTCTTTTGTTGTTATTAGGAGTCAGAAACCCTTGCCAATCTACTGCAAATTGCCCAGACATCTACTGGTAGATCCCAATCTACCTTCTGCCCATCCATGACTTATGTATGGTTCCTCTGTTAAAGATGAGAGTTGCAGAAGGAGGCTAAAGTTGGGAGTGCCCCCCCCCCCCACCATATATGAGTTCTGAACAGAAACTGGAATATGTCGAAGTTTTGAGCCGAGGATTCCAAACTGATAGTTTGGCGACGCTGTCACTCACACTCCAAACTCTGCACCAACTTATACAGTCAGTAGAGCCAATTGGTAAAGCTTCTCCCGGACCATATGCAAGTTGCAACCTCCATTTGGAAGTGAGTGGTGGGTGGGTGGATTTGCTTGTTTGAACCTTCTACCCCGAAAAAGAAAAATAATATCCCTGTGTATATTAAAATAAAATGTCAAAAAGAAGACTAGACTGATCTCTGTTCTCCCTGACATGTGTAGGGACTAGGGAGCCTTTATCCACTCCTCCTTCACAAAAACCATTCACATTATTCTCCCAACTGAAGCCTGAAGCGGTACAGTTCAGGAAAACAAATCATCACTTGATTTTGCTGAATGTATACTATAAACTAGCTCACAGTGTGACCTATCCTGGCAAACAACAGCAGCATCGGAAGCTATCTGTACTGCCAGCTATGGGTGCTTCCAGATGGGGCTTTTATTGTGCTATCACCCTGCCTCATTCATGGAATTTTATGGGAGTCCAAATGACATCATCATCTTCCACTCATAGCTCTCCTGTGTTTTCCCACCACTTCTTCCATCTTTTTTCTTACTGTAGAAAATGCCTTAAGGAAAAAAGGATGGAATTGCAGGATAATGCCTTCTGACTTGTAGTGCTAGGAGCCCTCCATCTGGAAGCATCCTGTATCCCCCTGCACACCCTGATCAGGAGAGGTGACCATGGTTTTTAGGATGCTAATTTGCTTTAGGCACAGCCCAAGCAGAAGTGATCTGGTTGAGGTAAAATGGAATCAGCACTTGGGAAGCAAGTTAGACCAGGCCCATGGTCTTAGCCTGTTGATTTATATGCTAGCCACTGTCTGTCCCTTGTCATTCTCTGAGGCAAGCCAAAAACACATTGGTCAGCAAGTCAGAGAGAGAAAAGGATTTTATTTGATTTTATTTTTGTGGTGAGAGGGACAATTATGTGTGGCTTTAGAAATGTACCAGAAATGGAAAGCCTGCTGTCAACCAAGGTAAAGGGGTCAATAGGGAACCAATGGTTAGACAGATTAATAGTATCACCCAAAATAAGGCAATTTCATATGTTCACATTCAACGCTAACTCAGTTATGTATCACTATATATCTTGTGACACCCACTTATTTAAAAAAAAAAAAACCTTAAAAGAAAAATGAACAAAGCCATATACAGTGATGCCTTGGATTGAGAGCATAATTCGTTCCGGAAACGTGCTGGTAATCCAAAACACTCTTATATCAAAACAAAATCCCCCCAAAAAAATTTGTACAGAGATTTTTAATTTAAGCCGTACTACAGTACTTGTATTGCAAGACGTCGTTTGTATATCAAGTAAAAAAAAATAAAAAATAAATATTTAAAAATTTGCTTGTCTTGCAAAACGCTCTCAAACCAAGTTACTTGCAATCCAAGGTATTATATATATATATATATATATATATATATATGATTATATATATATATATATATATATAGATATATATAGTATATGATGATTAAATATTGAAGCAAAATTGTACCATCCCAGGAATAACAATTCTGATTATTTTGATTGATTGACTGATGTGACACAAACTTTTTTTAGTGTGTGTGGGAGAATGCCTGGCAAGTGCCTGCCTTGCCTGGTAAGTGCTTACCTCAACTAACATGTGTGATTTAAAAAATAAAAATAAAACAGCCTAGTCTATATGATATCTCAAGAAAGCGGGCCTCATCAATATGGCTGTTGTGTTTTGTTGTGTTTTTTACAAACCAATCTGGGTTTTAAAAAAATTATGCCAACCCTAGCTTCATCAAAGAAGGGCAAGCATTTGACAGTTAATTCCATTACCCATATAAATATTGACACACCATCTGTCTATATTAAAGTCTAGTGTGCTTTCAGTGTTGTAACTTCATTCTAAGTGCATTGCTTTCCTGGTGACATTATAACTACAGTACAAGTAGGTTATAATGTGAGGAAATGTTTAACAGGGCTATTATAATTTCTATATTAAGTGTTAAAGCCTAACACAGGAAGTTCTGATCCATGAAATTGGATGGCCTTAAAAACATAGATTCTCTTCTTTGGTTTACTGACACACCTTTTGTTCACGAGGCAAATGTCTTCACTGCAAAATTCTGAGGAGCGTAGTGCTACGCTGGCTGGGGCATGCTGGGGGTTGTAGGCCAAAAACATCTGGGGACCCAAGGTTGGAGAACACTGGTCTAGAACCTAATGCCATCGATTTAGAGAGAGGAACCAGTCAAGGAGATTCCAAACCTGATCATGGCAGAAGATCTGACGCAGACAGAAAATACCAAAATTCAGTACGAGTCAGCAGATAAGCCCAATGATATATGGCAAGATCCAGAAAACCAAACCTACCTTCTTTAATTGGCAGGAGCCAAACATCATGAAGACACCAAGGCTGAGGAGGTGTCTCTGCAGAGCACATTTTCATCTCCCTGACCTTAAGGATCCTTGAGAAGCTATGAGTTTGAATGGAGGAAGGGGGGTGATGCTGAACCCTTTCTGTCTGTTTTCTCACTCAGAATCACACATTCACCAGTTGCTTTTTCACACAAAACCCCCTACCCACATCTGTCCCCTTATGGGTGGAAAAGCAACATGGAGGCATGTCATTTTGAGCAGAAAAGTGGTTGGAGGGAAAAGGGAAAAGCAGCCTTTTCCTGACCTCTCATGCCCATTCATCCCATTCAGATTCATGACCTCCAGAGGTTGCTTTTACTTCAAAGAAAACAAAATATTGGGGGAAAGATACACAGAACTTCAGAACTTCATGCAGTGTCTAGTTTGACCCTTAGGACATCATTTCAGCCTCACAACCAGTGGCGGCTGGGCCCACTGGGGCTGGCGGGGCAAAGGGCAGGGCAACTAATGGTAGACAGAGCCGAGGAGGGTCACTGTAGGCGGAGCCAACTACATCTGTGAGGTCAGTAAGGCTGAGAGATGTAGATCTGTGCATAAATGAACAAGGATTTGAAGTAGGGTGTGATAATCTGGCCCGCGGATAATACCTCTCTGAGTCAATTTAGCATCTCTCCATTCCTAAACAGAGCCGAATGCCTCCCATTCTCGGCCTTGGACTAGGGCAGTGTTTCTCAACCTTGGGTCCCCAGATGTTTTTGGCCTACAACTCCCAGCATAGCTGGCTGGGGCATGCTGGGAGTTGTAGACCAAAAACATCTGGGGACCCAAGGTTGAGAAACACTGGACTAGGGAGAGCTTGCTCATCACAGGGGCAAAAGCTTTTATTATATCTACTCCCCCAACTCAATTAATCCACCTCTTAGTCCTGTTATCTTCAGCAAACCTCCAAGAAGCAATGCTTGCTTGTCCATCCTCACCAACAGGACTTCTTGCCTTTTATTTGTTTTGTTACATTTATATACAGCCTTTCCTCCAAGGCGGCATGCACATAATCCGCCTCTTTTCCATTTTATCCTCACAACAACCTTGTGAGGTAGGTTAGGCTGAGAGTCAGTGATGCGCCCAAAGTCACCCAGTGAGCTTCATGGCCGAGTGGCGACTAGAACCCGGGTCTCCTGAATCCCGGCCCACCTCTCTAACCACTACACCACACTGGTTCTCCTCCCCCTCTTCTCTCTGCCTCTCTCTCCCGTGCCATTTATATCTCATTCTCTGCAGCCTGGGCTCACTGACCATATCAGGCATCCCAGCTCCAGCTCCTTATGGAACACCATAATAGTCTTCAGATGGAGCAACAAGCCGAGCAGAGTTTCCACCCAGGCTCAATTTCTCACACACGGTTTCCCATATCCTATACCAACAGCTTGCTCACTGCACTGCACTGGCTCATGTCAGTAAGAAAGGGCGCTAGGCCAGCATAGTGGTAAAATTAATTGTGCTCTAACCCGAACTCTTATTTATTAATGCAGTGGCCAATAAGGTCAGGCCTTAGGGATGGACAGGGCAGCCATGCTTAATGTGGGCTTGAATGTTCCCTACTGGTTTTCAAAGTGACTGGAACAGCACATTTTTATTTATTAATTTTGTGTCCTTGCCTACGTTCTCTCCAGTCAGCTACTTTTTAAGTCTTCATTAATTTAAATACATACAAATATTCACATGAAACACAGATGTTTCTTTTCTGGGAAAAGTGGAAACCCTGAGGGTCAAATGCAGACAATACATTTTCAGAGACTTGGATAGAGAGGCCAAAATCAAAAGAACCTGGCAGCTATGTGCCCAAGGAGGCTTTAAACGAGTTTCTTGAACAGCAGCCCCTCATGCTACATGGCAAACTCCTTTTGAAAATGAAGAGAGTTTCAAAAGTAGTTTAGGATATGACACAGAAACAGTTAAAAGTTCCAGCAGGAGTGCAGAGATCCTTTGGTAGCTCTTTGGATCCCAGACAATATTATGGTGCCATCATTGCCTTTGGTAAACACATGTTTTGTCCCATCCTGGTCGCTGGTCAAAGCAATTTTGCAAGTTTTTGCAGTACTTTAGCCTGGTAAAAAATATCCAAACACAGCTGCATAGGCCAGCATAGTGGTAAAATTCATTGTGCTCTAACCCGAACTCTTATTTATTAATGCAGTGGCCAATGTCTATAGATGTCTATATCATTTGATGTGACTCCTGTGGGTACCTCTTGGCTAGTACCCGTGCCATCGAACACATTCATTTCTCACTCTTTGTCCCAAAGCAGTTGTACAATTGTTTTTAAAGATTTTTTTACTAATGGTTTTTAGTAGATTAAAAGCTGGATGCTTATCCACAAGTACTCATGCAGCCTTTTATAAAGAAAGCAAGTATAAGTGCAGCAGTGTTCCTCCCCAGTAAAGCCTCACATTCCAAGCACATTTTTCCTTCTTTCAGAAAATCATTTGTTTGGGGATAGTCATAGAATCATAGAAAAGTAGAGTTGGAAGGGGCCTACAAGGCCGAGTCCAACCCTGTGGCTTATACTGGCTCAGCTTGTCTGAGCGTGGAAAGCTAAGCAGGGTCAAGCCTGGTTATTACTTGGATGGGAGACCCCTCCTCTAGTTTCCTGCATTGAGCAGGGGGTTGGACTCGATAGCCTTGTAGGCTCCTTCCAACTCTATGATCTATGAAATCTATGAAACCCCCTGCTCAATGCAGGAATCCAGGTGTGTGTTCCCTCCTCTTCAGCACTCCAGAAATCTTTTTTTTTTAAAGTAAGCAGACTTTTCCCACCGAAGCAAGGCTATTAAATAAGGCTCCCTCTCTTCCATTATGTTTGTACAGTCATCAAGCGATGGAGGCAGGATCCGAACTACTGAAACTGTAATAGTAAAGGGAAAGCCAGTCCCATTGCTTCACAGAAATAATAATCTGTACACAGCCTAAGCATGTAGAAAAAGCAAAATGTGTCATTTTTTATGCAACTTTGAGTTAAATATGAATTAATATCACAGTGAAACAAATGCCATTTGCCGTTCCAAAAATGTGGTCACAAGCTGTCATATAAGTCACCAATTCCTGGCCTCTTTCCAATATTCTGAAGTCTTGTTATGATTTACTGGACACAACAATGTCAGGCAAATCTGTTATCTCTCCAATGACTGTTTATCTCAAGCCTAGTCTCCAGACCTCGACGTGTTTTTTTTTAAGCCACGAAGCTTTATCTTGAATTTACAGTGACTGACCTGCATGACTCCTGAAAGAATACACGATGGTTACTTTCCAAACTATTCATATATATGAAAGAAGGTGTGGGGGCCGAGGGGGAGGAAACTGCAGCAGCGCTTCCCCACCCCCTTTAAAAACCACTAGTAAATTAAACTTATCAAGATAAAGTCATCATGTAGGCATGTTTTTTTGATTATGCAAAATGTGAACTTGACTTTCTCTCTACAGCTGCAACAATCCTGTGATTACACAAGTGCCATTGACTCGGTGGCAATTACGGTAGTTATACACACAACTGAATGCAGGGTTGCAGCATTTAACAGTGTGCAAAGCTATGTGCGCTCACTTGGAAGTACGTTCCACTTATTTCAATGGGATTACTCCCTGGTGAGTGTGTTTACCTAAGGGTGCAGTCCTATGCATGTTTGCACGGAAATAAGTCCTACAACTCCCAGCATTCCCCAGCCAGCAGAAAATAACAATAATCAATTGTATAAAACAGCAACTGTTCTTGGCTGCCAGACTCCCACACAAACCCCTGCTTATACAGATCTTCATCACCGGTACTTTACCACACTGCCACTAACTCTTGACACATCCCAGTCCCACTTCAAAAGAAATGCCAGCATGTGTTTGCATGCACATGCAGGCATGCGTGTGTGCATGCGCACAACATGCATGTTTTCTCACTGTGTAGCTCTGAGCCTTTCTTTTCTCAGCCATCCTGCTTTGCGTGGATGCAAGACCTTTGGCTGGGGTCCTTCTAAGCATCTCTTTTACAGCTCAGGCTTTACCCAAAGACACCAGGCCTCTGTTTTCTAACAAGCAGCTTTCTATAAATAAACTTCTTTGTGCAGGGAGGAGACTATAGACCAGCCAGTGGTGAGAGAGCAATAATAAATCATCTGCCGTCTGAACAGCTAGTAAATCATCTATGAGGGCATTATTCTCAACCCTAGACAGTGGTAGCTGTAAATGCAAGGAGCATTCATATCTCGATTAACATTTTATTTCACTTAGCTGGTGTTAAAATATTCTTATGCACTTTATTGCTTTGTAATGGGCACGGCCTATGTAAAATAGGGACTTGCAGGCAGCACACAGTTTCCCTAGGATAGATAAGTAGCCTCTGTCTGCTCTGTTAGCCACTCAGTACTGTAGACTCAGCAAGGCAGGGCTGGTTTAAACAACAAGAGTCCTTAAGGGTGCAATCCTATGCATGTTTAGACAGGAAAAAGTCCTACAAGTACCAGCATTCCCCAGCCAGCCATGCTGGCTGGGGAATGCTGGAACTTGTAGTACTTTTTTTCCCTGTCTAAACATGCATAGGATTGTGCCCTAAGTGAACAGAAGCAGGCAACAAGGAGATAAGTAGTGAGAAATAGGGCTGGACATGCAATGAGGACCAACCAAGTAGCTCCCCTAAGTGAACGGAAGTGCAACAGCAGGCTGTGTGATTTATACAGAAGGAAGGAACCTATGATTGGTTCCTCCTGGTCACCGGATTCCCTGACTAGAAAGGCTCCACCCAGCAGTTTCTGCCTGCCAGCTTGAAGGGCCTGCAGTGCCCCCTTCAGACAAGCTGGCATACTGAATAAGTACCTCATCCATGACTCCTGTTTCGAGATCCATGTCACCCTGAAGTGTGTAAACATGCATAGGATTGTGCTGCATGAATTCAGCTGTATGCCAGGATAAAATGCAAGATAAGATGCATGTCTGAATTAATTCAGAATTATTCAGAACCAGAACTAGGCTCTTTCCTTTGTTTCACTTCAAGTGGTTTTTTTAAAGAGGGAATCCCTGTAGGGTCATAAACTGGGCCTGGAAAGAGGAATACTGTGCCACATAATATTGTGCATGAATGGGTTTGCTATAGAGCTGTCAAACCTAAGCAGTTTGCAGTGGAATTAGTGCTCATCAAAAGCCCTATTCAGGCATTCTATACCTGAATAGCGGGAACACCTGAGGAGAAGGCGCGCTCCAGCCCTGCCCCCCTCAGGCCTGTGGCTCATGCTGGCTCAGCTTGTCTGAGCATGGAAAGCTAAGCAGGGTCAGGCCTGGTTATTACTTGGATGGGAGACCCCTCCTCTAGTTTCCTGCATTGAGCAGAGGGTTGGACTCGATGGCCTTGTAGGCCCCTTCCAACTCTATGATCCTATGATATCCTATGATATCCTCCTTGTGCATTTCCATTGCCCTGTGCTTGTGGAGTGTGACAGTCTTAAAAGAAGAGTTGCTTGTATCTATGGAGGCTCTCCATGCGATCCAGGATCCTGAAAAATCAGCATTCTGGCGCACGAGGAGAGCCTCCACAGATGCAGGAGGATCTCTTGCTCAGGCCATCACCCTCCATAAGTACAGGGTGATGAAAATGCACAAGGAGGGTGGTGGGGCTGGAGCATTCCTACTCCAAATGTGTTTGCCCTATTCAGGTATAGAATGCCTGAATAGGGCTAAAGAGTCCTGTGCAAACTATTAGAGGCAAACTATGTGTTCACAAAATTTACATGGCACAGTCTGGAGCGTAGGAAGCTGCCTTGTACCAGGGCATCCTGTTTCTCCATCTAGCCCAGTATTGGCTACTCTGACTGGCAGCATCTCTCCAGGGTCTCTTGCAGACTAGGGTCTTTCCCATCATCTGCTACTGCCTAATCCTTTTAATGGGACAGCAGGGATTGAACCTGGGACCTTCTACATCAGGGGTGGGCAACCTCGGTGGGGTCTAGGGGCCATTTTCACCCCCTGACCCCAGCTGCAGGCCGTACTCCATGGGGCGTTGCAGAGTCTCCAGGGCACAGAGGGGGGAAAAATTAGTTTGCTGCTGAACCACAATGGACTGCTGAAAAGGTCGCATTTGGCCAAAGAATAAGCTAAATTTGACATTTTTAGCACTCCATAGCACTATAATGGCCGATTCTGGCTCGATTTTTTCCCCAGTGGCACAGCAGGGGCCACATGTGACCTTTGGGCCCTGACTTACCCACCCCTGTTCTACATGCTGCTAACCACTCAGCTATAGTCAAGAACTCCTCGGACTGTGCCACAAAACTGCAGATGGATAAAACTGATGGATAAAGTTAGGCTCAAATCTTTCTGACAGAGTAGTTTTCTTTAGATGGAGCTTTTGAAGTGTGGAAGCATCCAGCAATGTCATCCATCACCTGCAGTCTGGTGGGACAGTTTGGGAAGAACTGTGAAAGGAAGCACCCCACAATACACACAATAGCAACATGAATTGGCCATTAATACTCAGGGTGGCCACTTACGCATTGCGCCGAATGAGGGAATGCACCACCAAAAAAAGAGGAGACCAGTTTGCATAACATTTGCATATGCAGACTTATAGGTATAGGTGCAAATTTAGAAATAACAACTATAATTTAAATAGAAATACAATACGTATCACCATAGTGGAGAAGTCTGACCAGGAGATCTGTGTGCTTGCTCACTCTGCCTCTGCTTTCTCTCCTCATGGTTCTTTGACTTTAAACCAGACGTGCACTGGTGGCTCCATCAAATAAAGGACACTTTCAAATAGAGGACTGTCCTCTGTAAAGTAGGACACCTGGCCACCCTATGCATGAACACAGTCTAGAGACTGTAAATAATGGGGCTCCAATGGAAGTTTGTGAGGAAAAGAGAAAAGAAATATGATAATTTTCTTTCCATCAGAGGCCTAATGAGGCTGGGAGAAAGAGGTCTGAATGTCTGTTACTTTTGTATTTCGGTTGTGGAACATATTTATTTAAGGTACAACTGGCAAAATGGGTTGCCATGGGCTTTAGTATCTCAGAATCCATCAGGAGCTTTAGAGCACACAGTGTTTCCCCTGGAATACTTTCAAGGTCTTCTTTTCTCTTCTGAACCAGAGTTGGGAACCCTCATATAAAAGGTCTTAGTCACAACTGCATTACATCAAAGAATGTTTGTCTTGGTTAGGAGCCTGCTTGGGTTAAAACCAAGAAAAATTTAAAATTGGCCAACTGTGCTAATAAACATCACTCCCCCAATGCCATTTAGTACACTGCATTATGGATAAGGAATATAAAGTATACTTTTAGTTCATTTTTCTACCACCCTATCCTGTCCTTAGTCAGCAGTTTGGAAAGGAAAAAAAAATAGAGTAGGCTCTTTCATAATGGATCATATTTCCTTTACTACATTCTAGAAAACACAAAGGAACACACTACAGCAAAACCTCCATAATCACCCTTCTTTTTACCTTCTATGTCTTTATTTCCTGAATTTGTATACTGCCCTTCAGTAAGTATTTCCAGGTCGGTTCAAACGAAAAAAGGATAAAGCCATAAATGCACAATAACACAGCAATCAATAAAAAAAGAATTAAAAAACCAGCAGCATAAAATATCTTACCAAGTTAAAAGGCCTGGGGCGGGGGGGGGGGAGGTCTTCATTTGGTGTCAAAAAGCAAAACAAAACAAAACCCTAACAAATTGGGATATATAATGCAATAAAAATGGACAAAATAAATGCTTATGCACAAAACACATATACCAACTTTATAGCCTCAACATTTAAAAAATAAACTACTCTTATCAAGTTAAAAGGCCTGGGGAAATAAAAAGGTATTCACCTGGCACCGAAAAGACACGAACGTAAGCTCCAGACAAATGTCCCTGAGGAGAGAACTCCATAAGTGGGTCACCACAACTGTGACGGCCTATTTCAATCTCAGGTTGCAGTTGACTACAGGATGTAGGAATTTCTGTTTTGTACCAACTGGGTCACAAAGCACTGAGAGAAATCAGTGTGCTTGTTCAGGGTCAAATATGCCAGGGAAGCCATTTCAAGGGGCTGGTGAGATGGCGGGTGGGGTGGGGCAGACTGTGAGGAAGGAGCAGTTTTGGAAAGGGTAGCAGGAAGCAGGGCTGACTAGTCGAGACCAAATGGGCCCGCAGGTGAGAAGCAACTTTGGCACCTCCCTCCATTTGCTCAGTTTTTTTTTTAAAAAAAAATCTCTTCGTCTAATTGCACTTCTTTGCAACACATTTCATGACTTGGATGCATAATATGCACACATGCTATTTTTTTTTTATCCCTGCCATATAAGTCAATAAATTTGCATAGATCTATAATCTGTATTTATTCACACTGTATATAAGCAAATAAAAACAAAATGTGTTTTCTCTGAGCTTATAGAAGGACAGCTCGGGACTCACTGGGGGCTGGGTGGGCACAGATTGTGGCGACACACCAGGAGCAGAAAGAGAGAGGGGGCACCCAGAATTGGCTGGGGCCAGGCACGCTGGGCCAATCAGGGCTCCAATTGGCTGCCCGGGGGGTGGGACTTCCATGGGGACCAGAGGGAAGAATTGCACTGTGTGGTCTTGTCAAGGTTCCTCTACTGCAAGGACCCCTTGATCTGCCCTTTGGGAGATCTCTGCCTCTTCCCAAAGACCCAGTCCTTTGCCTGCTTCCCCCAGTAACGTGGGTGTAGGCTGTAGGCGTGTGAATAAGTCACTCCAAACTCCAGGGTACACAACAAACTTTACTTATAGTATTAGGGAAATTACTTAATAGAGTGGTTTTAAATCAAAAGCAGGTATGATAAAATAAAACAAACAAACAATGTTCTCTAGTTTCACTTCAGTCTACCTAATTCCTGTGCAGTCAGTCAGTCAGCCAGCCAGTTTCTCTTTCTCTTTCTCTTTCTCTCTCTCTCTGCTTCTCTCTCTGCTGCTCAGCACACACTCTCCCTGCTAGCTGACCACACCCCACATATATAGTCTTCCCAGGAATGGAAGGTTATAACCATGTGACCTTGCACTGGAGAACTGATTCTAAACTTCTATTGGGTAACTTAAAACTCTCAAACTCCCCCTCCCATCGTGGAGTGTTTGGGCCTTCAGGCTTCAACAACCTGAAGCCTGTGTAGGCCTCAACAAACCAAATCCTGTGTAGGCCTCAAACCCTCACAGGTCTGCCTTGGGGCTATTTAAGGTGACAGCCTGTAATGGGAGTTGCGGAAGATGGCGAGGAGTGCAGTGTTGCACAACATTCCCGCCTCAATGCCCTGTATCATGCTTTGTATGATACTATGATCTGTATTATGCTCTGTATGGTATTATACCCTGTATTTTGCTCTGTAATAGCAAGGCATGCATGACCTTGCTTAAATTGTGAGTTGGCTGCTAGCCAGGCTGATGCAATCTTCAGCAACTTGCTGGTGTGTGACCTGGCTGCAGGCCAGAGGAATGACACTGCACAGCAGCCCAGATGCTACCAATTAAGCATGAGGTCTGCAGCCCATGGAGTTTGGTGCTAGAAAAGTATATAAGACTAGCAAATACAGACTAAGGTGGTGGTTGGTAGTGGTGGTGGTTGGTAGTGGTTGGCTGGTTGTGTGTGTAGTGGTGGAGTGCTGAAGAATCGGAAGGAGGAGCAGAGGAAGCTGTTCAGAGAGCCCTACAGAAGCCCCAATGCTGAAAGTTGATACCCAGGTGGAGAGCTGCTGGAACTAGCAGGGTTGGTTGGAAATAATACAGTGACTGTGTAGCTAAGGGGTGGGAGTTCCACCAGGGAACTTGGAGAAAGGGATAGCATTGTTGTATTTCATGCTCAGCTTTGCAATAAAGATGTTTGGCTTTAACTTCCTGGAGGAGTATTTATTATGGTCTGAAAATCCTTTAAAGAACCTTTGCCAATCCCTTTTGGGGAACCTGTGGCAAAATACAGCCTTAGAATGTTCACCCTAGTCCATTAGTTCAAAAGGTCTATTTTCTCACCTTTGACTTCATGAACTGAAGCACAGCATCAGAGAGATCCAAGGACTGACCAATGCCATTTCCAGTTGATTAAATAGCAAGGTATGTTGGTCCCTCATTGGCCATTGTTGGTGACTGGAAATATGTTCTAATGAGCCTGAGCTCTGAAAAGCTACTTGTACACCCTAAGCTGAAGTGGGTATAAAAATGGATTGATTGACTGATATATAATAAACAAACAAATAAATAAAGCCTGTTGCCACAGACAGTTCCTTGAGTTGGCTTGTCCCTAAATCTGGCGCTGGCAGAAGGACCAGGCTGAAGCAGTGGGCTCTAACTTAACACGAAGGTTATGTATTGTAGGGCATGGTATTATAACAGCAGCAACAACAGTGATCATTGCTTTTGTTTTTTTATAGCTCTTCTACTCAAGGCAGTTAATCCACGGTATCTACTTCAGTTGCAACAGAGAACTGAGATCCGAGCTCTACACAAAGAGCTTTTCCTCTAGATGGCACTGTGCTATAGGAGAATAATGCAATTAAACAAGTAGGAAAATACATTTTCTTTCACTTTCTGAAATAATACTCCATTTACCCCGCTCAAAAACACACACACACAAAAAACCAACTCCGGGAAAGTGCTTTTAAAAAAACAGAAGCCAAACTGGAGGGTCACGTTGTCATCTAAAGAACCCATAAACAACCATGAGTAAGGAATGACAAGCACACAATAAATGCCTCATTTAGAAAAGCTCTTAGAGAAAGAAGAAGAAAGACTGGACCAGGGAGCAAAGAGGAAAGAAAGAGAATGGCTCTGTTTGAGACAGGCATGCATGTAAGAATTCCGGCAAACTTCTTGTAGGCTTCTCTTCTCTTTTTGGTACACCTATGAACATTCTTCAGAGTGAACTTCCCCTCCCCCTCGCACAATCATGTTTCACTGCACAATTTGTCGTGGTGTGACTGGAAGGCAGGCTAGAGAGGCACAGAAGTTGCCACGTGTGACCCTACAATGTGACAGCCTGACTGGCGGGGAGGGGAGGAAGGGAAGGCTCCGAATGGAGTCGCTCCTGAAGTCAGTTCGAATTAGTTTCATTGTTAAAGTTGAGGGGTGAGAGAGGAAGCAGAACTCAGACTAATACTGTGTAGCTAATGGAACCAGAAGTGATAAAATATAACCTTACAGCCTGCTGTGTGTAGCAAGTCTTGGAGAGATTAGCAAGTTATTGAGTGAGAGGACAATTAAACTGATTTGTAATTAACTCTGCAGAGAGTGAAACAGCAGTGTTAATGGAAGTCTAAAATACCACTCGCTGTGTTTGTCCCTTAAAACTGTTTCTGTTCCTAACCCTTACCTCCTTCCCTGCCTCATAACAACCTTGAAGAGTTGGCAAGATGGCATTTTGGGTAGCTAGCTTCACTCTGGGTGGTTGCATAATTAACACCTTCCTTGCTGGGGATGTTCATAACACATGGCGATTTAAAACTAAAAAATACATGCTTACTAGACAACCTCTATACATCTAATGGTGCCATTAAACTAAACAGAAATCACTTCTGTTGCTTCACATGTCCATATAAATGATCGGGAACATGACGATCCCAAAAACATTTTAGCCAGTGATGCCTGTATTCTCCTTAATCTGATACAGGTCTTACATTCAGCAATTCATGTTCAAATCAGCACTCTGGTAATGCTATGTATCACAATTTGCATGGGCAGGGCTGGCCCTATCATGAAGCAGGGTGAGGAGAGGCGCCTGCACCGGGAAGTGGAGCCGGAGGAATGGTGAATTGCGCTGCTCCTTCCTCCCCCGCCAGGAGGGCCCACTGCCACTGCCACCGCCTCCAGTGGGTGCTCTGGAGAACCCCAGCAGCTGCTCTCCTGCCGTGGCATTTGCCACAGCGAGAGAGCGGCTGGCAGAGCTCTCTGGAGCAGCTGCCCAGCCTCCGTTTCCCTTGGTGTGCTCCTTCATCTTTATCACTGCGTGCCTGGAAGAAGCAGTCGCCAAGCTCTTGCAAGAGCCCTGCAACCAGGAGAACCAACACAGTGGTGGCGAAGGGGAAGGGGGCACACGACAGGGGCTGGGGAAAGGCCGTGATGTGGTGGCGAGGGGTGTGATGTGATGGGGCGGAGAGGAGGGGTGTGATGCAGCAGCGGCATGTGTTCTCTCCCACCACAGGCAGCAAGATACCTTGGGCTGGGGCTGTGCATGGACATGCACTGTGCCAAACCTACTTTGATCACATCACTCTGGTGCTCAAGGAGTTGCACTGGCTACCAGTTGCTTGCCGGGCCGAATTCAAGGTGTTGGTTTTGACCTTTAAAACCCTATACGGCTCCGGTCCAGCTTATCTCAAGGAGTGCCTCCAGCAGCATCAAGTAGGCCGCTCAACAAGGTCTGCCACGGACGACCTTCTCCTTGTCCCATCAGCCAGAGCAGCCAGGCTGGTGGGGACTAGGAAGAGGGCCTTCTCTGTGGCAGCCCCCAAGTTATGGAACTCACTCCCCAGCAACCTTCGCCATGCCCCTTCCCTGATGAACTTCCACCGGGCTTTAAAAACATGGCTTTTCTGGCAGGAATATGGGGTGGGTGGGTTAGGATTTTTTTTTTAAAACTCTTATACTGTTTTAATGGTGTTTTTATTGTGTTTTATTGTATTTTATCTTGATTGTACATCGCCCAGGGTGGCCGGGTGGCTGGCCAGATGGGCGATTTAAAAATATAATAAATAAATAAATAAATAAATAGTCTGTCTTATAGCAGGGCAGACTGTTTATTTATTTAGCCCTGTTTTGCCCAGCAGTTTTCTAGGGTCTCAGGCAGAGGCCTCTCACAGCACCTGCTGCTTGATCCTTTTAACTGGAGATGCCAGGGATTGAACCCGGGATCTTCTGCATGGGCAATACCACTGAGCTATGACCCCCCAGCTTTTAATTAAAATAATCTCTAGTAATGTGGTATTCACAGTCTCTTCCTGAGTCCTTAAAAGACTTTGTTTTCATGGAGCTTGTCACAAACTTTGCAATGCCCACATGGCTGAATCCTGATAAGACAGAGACCTTATGGGTGGGTGGCTCCCAGGTCTGGGAATCGGGTTCTTTACCTGTTCTGAATGGGGTTGCACTGTCTCTGAAGGAGCAGGTAGGTAGTCTGGGAGTGCTCCTGGATCCATCTTTGTCACTAGAGGCTCAGAGCTCCCATTACCAACTTCAGCTGGCGTGCCAACCTACACCCGTTCCTGGATAGGGATAGCCTAGCCGCTGTGTTTCATTCACTGGTAACCTCATGACTAGATTACTGTAATGTACTCTTTGTGGGGGCTGCCCTTGGGCCTGGTTCAGAAGCTACAGCTAGCACAAGATACAGCAGCGAGGGTGCCCAGTGGGACACATCACACCTGTGTTAAAAGAACTGCCCTGGCTGCCTATTAGCTACTGAGCCATGTTCAAGGTCATGTTGTTGCCATACAAAGCTCTAAACAACTTGGGACCAGGGTATCTAGCAGACCGCCTTTCCTTATATATACCCAGCCGACCTTTAAGAGCTTCAGAGGTGGTCTTGCTGGTTGTACCGTGATCAACAGAATGTTGCCACATAATATTTTGAAGGCCGGCCTTCTCAGTGGTGCCGTCCAGCCTCTGGAACACCATCCCTAAGACGTTTGGGAGGTAGAAAATGCGGTATGTTTTAAATGCCTCCTGAAAGCACACCGCTTCACCCAGGCTTCCTCTGGCTTGCAATTAATTGCTCATATGCTGCTCCATCTTACTGTTCCTTCTGTTGCTTTGTATTGTTATTATAGTTGAAGCTGTTTGAATAGTGTAATTTAAATGTGATTTGTATTGTTATTGTAGTTGAAATCATTGTATTTAAATGCGATTCCTAATATTTCTATGCAAACCACATCGAGATTTTATTATATTAAGCAGTATAATTAAGTATTATTGGTAAATTAAATCAATAAATGGATAATTCTTAAAAATACTGTTGCAGAGGAAAAGCGGTGGGTGAGAGAATGGTGAAGCACTCCCTTTCTCACCCACAGTTTCTCCCCTGTTGATGCCCACCCGCACCCCAAGGTTTGCATATCTGGCAAACACAGGTTTAGGAATCCCAGGTTTGCCACTGAATGTCAAAAAGAGCAAGGTGTGTGTGTACGTTGGAATCAGTGTAGTATTTCACATTTGGGCAGTCAGGACTGGAGAGGAGGGAGGCGCCTGTGGAAAAACGAAAAGAAATATAAATAACTGCAAATGTAGGATTAAAAATAAAATCAGCCAGGGCTATTATTGGGAAGCCTGCTGCATGGTTATTCTTGTTCCTAGCACCAGCTCTGGATTCTTTTCGTTAGAATCATGACAAGTGTGTGTTCCGCAAATGAATTTATCTCTTTTCAAAATGAGATTCTATCCATCAGACACAGCAGCACGCAGTTGCGTGATCTCTTTTCCAGTCTCCCTAGGTCAGTGCTTCTCAAATAGTGGGGCGGGCCCCCCAGGGGGGGCGCGAGGCTCCGTAAAGGGGGGCTCGTTTGACCTCAGTTAAAAGTTTTTTTTAATATTGTGTTCCTTTAAATCCTGTGCTCCTTTAAATTTCTGCTACAGTTAATAAAGCTATTCTTTGTTGTAAATTGATCCACATTTCTTTCTTTTTTTATTCTCTTATACGTTAATAAGGATACAGTGTTATGCAGAGGTGTACTTATAACAATTTTATAGACAAATGATACTATTTACAGTCGCGCGGGGGGCGCGAAATGTTTTCTTCTTCCTAGGGGGGGCATGACAGAAAATAATTGAGAAGCACTGCCCTAGGTGGAAGCCAAGTGTTGACCTTTCTGCGAGGATCTCTTCCCCACTCCCTTCCACCATTGCCCAGCCCCCCCCCGCCTCCGCCTCCTCTTCCATTAGCGAAAAAACAACAACAACTTCTCTACATCCTTTTTGCCGAGACTGCAGAGGAGTTCATTTATTGCCACTGGGGTAAGTGGTTTCAATAATGCGGACACCTGTTCCCTGAAAAAGGAATCAAGTCCAATTTGGCACGGTCAGCAAATAAGCTTCATCAGCAGCTACAAATTGCTTTTCCAAAAGCCAAAGCAGCTTTGTTTATCAACTGCTGTACACAGTCTAAAGGTTTCATGACAAGAGTACACAAGTAACACCCATTATACTACTATAAATGAGTTTATTCTGTACATCTTCCAGGCTGCTGTAAATGCTGCAGTTGTACAACTGAAATGATGATGTTGCAAACTAGGTATGATCACAGGGCATATATATCTCTATCTCATATCTGAGTTGCTGAACATTCCATCAGAAACTAGAACCCTACTGCCAGTTGGCTTGAAAGTTCAAATCAATTTATGAAATCCACCCCTCTCTGCAAAGGTAAGCCCTGTCCCACTAACCTTTTAGAGTTCATTGAAAGTGTCAGTAAACATGTGGACAGGGGTGATCCAGTAGACATTGTTCACTTGACCTTCCAAAAGACTTTTGACAAAGTCCCTCACCAAAGACTCCTGAGCAAACTCAGCAGTCATGGAATAAGAGGAGAGACCCTCTTATGGATCAGTAACTGGTTAAAGAACAGAAAGCAGAGAGTAGGAATAAATGGTAAATTCTCCCAATGGAGGGATGTAAACAGTGGGGTCCCACACAGGGATCTGTATTGGGACCAATGCTTTTCAACTTATTCATAAATGATCTGGAATTGGGAGTGAGCAGTGAAGTGGCCAAGTTTGCTGACAACACCAAATTTTTTAGGGTGGTGAAAACAAAAATGGATTGCGAGGAGCTCCAAAAGGATCTCTCCAAACTAGCCGAATGGGCTTCAAAATGACAAGTGCGGTTGTTCAATGTAAGCAAGTTTTTTGCATGTTGGGATCCCAACCAAGTATAAGCTGATGGGATCTGAGCTAGTGGTGGCTGACCAAAAAAGAGATCTTGGAGTTGTTGTGGATAGCTTGATAAAAATGTCAACCCAGTGTGTGGCTGCTGTGAAAAAGGCAAATTCCATGTTAGGCATAATTAGGAAAGGAATTGAAACTAAAACTGCCAAGATCATACTCCCCTTATATAAATCTATGTTGTGACCACACTTAGAATACTGTGTACAGTTCTAGACACCACACCTAAACAGGATATTGTAGAGCTGGAAAAAGTGCAGAAAAGGGCAACTAAAATAATCACGGAGCTGGAGCAGCAACTCCCATATGAGGAAAAATTGCACCATCTGGGATTGTTTATGTGGAGAAAGCCCAAACACAAGTCTGCACTCACACACACACAATTTTCCCCTAAGGGAGGGGGCGAGGGAGGAGGGATGAGGTCACCGGAGAAGCAACCAGACAGGTCATCATCCCCAACAAAGGAGGGTCTCGGTGGAGATCCACAAAAGTCCAGGAAGGACCATCAAGGACCATCAAACTATCAGGGCAGTCTCAAAGAGCTGCAAAGTACCAGTACGTCACCTTCTTCCCGGGCAGGAATAAGCCCATCTGAAAAGAAGGGGCAGGCATAAGCCCCCACCTGACCTGGAGGGCGGGGAGAGCGGGAACTCCGGGGTAGAAAACCCCTCTCCCTTCCGGCAGAGGGTTGTTGGGAACCAAGGGTACTTCGGGGCCAGATCCATCCTCCAAACAAGCAGCCCGAGTACGCCATTCTCATCCACGGATCGCCGACCCGGAGCCAGGCTGAAACTGACTAGGCTTAAAGTCTTTGGTCTAAGGTAATTGACTAGATTCAGTCCGCTAGTCTGGGAGCCTGTTCATTGGCTAAGGCGGGGGTCAACTAAGATTGTGTTGACTGTATAGTATTCCTGGAGAGCTGTTAGTTCCGTTCTGTGTTATTGTATAAACAATTAAAAGCCTTATTTGGTCATTTAAAGGGCTGCGGTTTCCTTTTGTGTACGAAAGCCTCGTAGGTGGTCGTTAGCGCTTGGACGGGCTGTAACTCAGTGCCGGTTAACCCGTTAAGCGCCGAACTCACGCAAAGGATCCTGTTGGTGATCCTTCACAGTTTAGCTTAGAAAAAAGGCGAGTAAGGGGAGTCATGATAGAGGTGTACAAAATTATGTATGGTGTGGAGAAAGTGGATAGGGAGACATTTTTCTTCCTCTCTCATATTACTAGAACCCGGGGTCATCCCATGAAGCTGATTGGTGGGAGATTCAGAACACATAAAAGGAAGTACTTCTTCACACAGCGCATAGTGTGAATTCACTTCCACAAGAAATAGTTCTGGCCACGAATTTGGACAGCAGGATTGGACAAATTCATGGAGGAGAAGGCTATCAATGGCTACTGGCTAAATGCTACCTCCAGTATCAGAGGCAGTATGCCTATATACACCAGTTGCTGGGGAACATAGGCAGGATGGTGCTGTTGCACTCATGTCCTGCTTGTAGGTTTCCCATGGGCAGCTGGTTGTGAACGGAATGCTGGACTAGATGGACCGTTGGCCTGATCCAGCATGGTTCTTCTTAGGTCCTTAAAAAGGATAAAAGGATGACTGCATCAAAACTGGCTAGTTGAAGGATTCCCCTCTCTTCATCCATTCTAGTTCCTAAGTGGTAGTGACTGGCAGGCCCAGCTGATGTTGCTGCTGCTGATCGGGCCTCATCCGATGCTCCTGACAGATGTTTTAATCTGCTGTTTGAAGAATGACTTCTGCACAGCTCTGCTGTTGAAACATCTGTTTCTGTTTAGATAGACAGAGGCATTTCAAACTGCACCGGCTATGCCACACACTGGGAATTGTTTAAACGGCAGCCCAAACTTGCTTACATTACTCCATTACGGCAAGAGAAGGATTTACTGCAGCAAAGCTTGACATATCTTTAAGCTCTGTAAAACAGATCATTCATGAAAAGGGGCAAGTTTAACTTCCTAAACGCATCCTTTAAAAAAGAAAAGGCTGTTTACGTGACTCCATCCTATAAAGACATATCTGAAACAAGGCTTCTCAAATCTACTACACTTGATCATATCACAACTAGGAGAAAACTTATTTCATTCATAATCCTGCCTTTTCTAAACTCCCAGGGCTAAAAAGAGAACACCTTAGGGTTGTTTTTTTTAAAAAGGTATGATTGACATTTTTCTATCCTAACAGGAACTAGCAAAATAAAGCCACATGCTATAGGTCAGAATCTTTCTTTCTTCACTAGCCTTACCACTAAAATCTAGTATCATTCAGAATATTCAATTAATCAGTATGTGATAACTCCAGACCTTTATTGTAAGACTCAGTCAATACTAGAATATGTATATTGCAGATCGTTCAACAATAAACTAAACAAACAAACAAATAAATAACCAAGAACTTTTCATTGCAGGATCACTTTGCAGGATCGTCCAGATGAGCTCTAGTTCAGGTATTCTAATACTTGAATTTGTTCAAAAAATCACATTGTTACAGGTGTGTTAAAAGCAAACACATGCACACACACACACACACACACAGCCCCAGCAACATTGCAAACACATGGGAAGCTTAAAGTGCCTTTGACCCTCTGGGAGAGTCCCTCTAGTTGTGCCAGTTGTGAGTGGTGTTAATGTTGATGCAAGAGTGACTGTGGATGAGAAATCTAGTGGGAGAAAGTAGTCATGTGGTTCTTTCATTTGTTATAATCATAGGTCATCACAAATTCAAATTATACAGCAATGCAGCAAAATGAAGGCAAAGGGACCCCAAGGTGACATATAAGCAAGACTTTCTCCTGACTTGCATAGCAGCCTGCTTTGTTTCCGTGCAGGCCCTCTGTAGCTCAGGAGGAATTGCGGAAGGTTGATTATGGCAGCATTTAGTGAGATTTAAATCAACTGGATGCATCCTGCACACTATTGTTGTGAACCACAGAGAACTTCAACTACTGGGCTGTATAGAAAATAATAATAATAATAATAATAATAATAATAATAATAATAATAATAATAATAGCAGCCATTGAAATATACTATCCATCAACAATCATCTAGATTTAATTATCCCTAGCTATACAAGATGGAATTTGGGAGTAACAGCCAGAAAATAAGCTGTATAGTGTGAGATCCTGTATTAAACATTTTATCTCAAGGAGCGTCTCCAGCAACATCACAGACGGCCTTCTCCTTGTCCCTTCAGCCAGAGCAGCTAGACTGGTGGGGACTAGGAAGAGGGCATTTTCTGTGGTGGCCCCCATCATCATCATCATCAGGCGATCACTCATGATCAAGTAAGATTGTCTTCCAGGATAAAAGGAGGAAATTCTAAAGAAGATTGTATAGACTCTAGCAATGGGTCCGTAAGTAACTGTGGAAGCCAATTCTAGATCCACACAGCTTCCCACAGTGAGGACACAGGTTACCAGATAGAAGATGGTCCTGTAAAGGATTCGTTTGACGTGCTTTTCGCTTAGCATATTTCTCCCTTTCACCTTGCACTTGGGCTTCTTCAAAGTCCATGGAACCTTTGTGAAAGGCCAACCTCCAATTAGATCGTTTATGGGCCAGAGCTTCCCAGTTTTTGATGTTTATATTGCATTTTTTTAGATTAGCCTTATGAACATCTTTAAACCTCTTATATTGACCACCGATATTCCGCTTTCCATCCTTGAGTTGGGAATAAAATAACTGCTTTGGGAGACGGCAGTCAGGCATTCGAACAACATGACCGGTCCACTGAAGTTGGCATTGAAGAATCATTTTTTCAACGCTAGTAGTCTTTGCTTCTTCCAGTTCACTGACATTTGTTCGCCTATCTTCCCAAGTAATTCGCAGGATTTTCCGGAGGCAACGTTGATGAAATCTTTCAAGGAGGTGGAAGTGACGTTTATAGATAGTCCATGTTTCGCAGGCATACAATAAAGTTGGTAATACAATGGCTTCATAAACCAGTGTTTTGGTCTTCTTACAAATATCCTGATCCTCGAACACTCTATGTTTCATTCGAGAAAACGCGGCACTTGCGGAGCTCAAACGATGCTGGATTTCACTGTTGATGTTAGCTGTAACAGAAAGATAGCTGCCAAGATAGAGAAAATGATCAACATTTTCCAGTATTGTCCCGCCAAGCTGGATAGATGGCATCACCAAAGGGTTAGCTTTCACTTGCTGATGAAGCACTTCGGGTTTTTTGATGTTAAGTGAGAGACCAGTTTTTCGTATGCTTCTGCAAAAGCATTTAGGATAGTTTGGAGATCATCCTCTGTGCAGAGACCACGTTAGTGGCCCCCATACTGTGGAACTCCCTCCCTAGTGACCTCTGCCATGCCCCCTCTCTGCTGAGCTTCTGCCGCTCACTAAAAACATGGCTGTTCAGGCGGGAATATGGGGTGGGCTAAGATTTTAAAATTTTATACTGTTTTAAATGTATTTTATTCTGTATTTTATCGTGTTGTACATTGCCCAGAGTGGCCGGTTTGCCAGCCAGATGGGCGATCCATAAATATAACAAATAAATAAGTAAACAGTCACCGGAAAAAGGAACTGCAATTAGTTTGATAAATTTGCTTCAGATTTTTTAAAATGCCAGAACAACAAATAAAGAGGTCCTATAGGTAATTTATTTATCCTAACCAGAAAGCAGAAAACATCGATCAGGTGCTAAATAAATAAATAAAGTCAGACAAAAATCTATTTCTGGGAACAAACTGCAGTAAACAAAGTCCTCAGTGCTCTTCTGGCTGATTTCTAATGTACAATTTTGCAATCAATATAGATTTTATACTGAAATTATAGCTTATGAAAAGAAAAAGGCATTTTAAGCATCACATGTCCTTTCAGTAAAAGCGGATACCGTATATACTCGACTTTAAGTCTAGTTTTTCAGCACATTTTTTGTGCTGAAAAATGCCCCCTAGACTTATACGTGGGTCAGCGGCCCCCCAGGACCCCTGCCGCCACCGCAAGGGACCGCCAGGCACCCCCCTCCACCCCCAGGACCCCTGCTGCCACCCCGACACCCCACCCCCACCCCCGTACCTGCACCCGCCGCCGCCGAAGCCCCTCCCCGTCGAAGCCGCGCCGCGCCGCAGCCCCCCCATGCCACCCCCACGCTACCCCCAGACACCCCCTGTCACCGTACCTGCTCCCGCCGCCGAAGCCCCACTTCTTGTGGATTCGCGGAGCGCAGCAGAGAGGGCACGTGGTGGACCGGCGGCTCCGTCTGCGCGGCGCCGAGGCGAGCGATCCGGCCAAAGGCGAGCGATCCAGGGGGGCGCCTGAAGTTTCCTTCCCCCCCGCCTCTCTCTCTATTTTTCTTCCAGCGGGGGGCGGCGTTTGCTTTCCCTGGATCTAACGCCGTCCCCGCTTGCCCGGGCGCTGCTTGAGCGGAAGGGAGGAAGGACGAGCCGGACGGTCCGTCCTTCCTCCCTTCCTCCCTTCCGCTCAAGCAGCGCCCGGGCAAGCGGGGACGGCGTTAGATCCAGGGAAAGCAAACGCCGCCCCCCGCTGGAAGAAAAATAGAGAGAGAGGCGGGGGGGAAGGAAACTTCAGGCGCCCCCCTGGATCGCTCGCCTTTGGCCGGATCGCTCGCCTCGGCGCCGCGCAGACGGAGCCGCCGGTCCACCACGTGCCCTCTCTGCTGCGCTCCGCGAATCCACAAGAAGTGGGGCTTCGGCGGCGGGAGCAGGTACGGTGACGGGGGGTGTCTGGGGGTAGCGTGGGGGTGGCATGGCGGCGGGGGTCCTGGGGGGGCTTTGGCAGTGGCGGGGCTTCGCGGGCAGTGGGTGTAGGTACGGGGGTGGGGGGTGTCTGGGGGTGGCGGCGGGAGTCTCCCCTCGTACATTTCCCACCCTAGACTTATACTGGGGGGCAATAAGTTTTCCCAGTTTTGGGGGATGAAATTAGGGGCCACGACTTAAATTAGGGTTAACTTGTACTTGAGTATATACGGGTAAATTGTTTGAAGGATTGCTTTGGTGCTGTTCTGCCTAAAATACTTGCAAAAAGTAATTCATATTTACCTATAGAAGTTAGGTTCTAGCAAGCAACTCTGCTACAGGAACTTTCTTCCTTAAGTGAATTGCACTGTGTGTGGCTGGGGCAGTGGGGGGTGGGGGGTGATTTTCATCGGATTCATGGCTGGACAGGTCAGGGTTAAATCCCCCATTCCCTGTGCTATAGTCCCAATAAAAATTACAAACACACTTAAGGTGCAATCCTATGCAAGTTTAGACAGAAAAAAGGCCTACAACTGGCTGGGGCATGCTGGGAGTTGTAGGCCTTTTTTCTGTCTAAACTCGCATAGGATTGCGCCCTCAGTATTTTTTTAAACAAAACAAGCATCATGCACGTGCACAGAGAAAGCTGCACACTACACATTTAATGTAAAGTGCAGCTTGTCCTTCCGTTCTTGCAAAACAAGCTTATTATTGCACTTTTCAGTCACATTCTTCAGAGAAAGTCTATAAAGAAAGTCAAACTCTGTAGTGCCAACTTCTCACACAACTGCAGTTGCCCTGCAGCATGGTTTTAAGCCAGCCTTCCCCAACCTGGTGCCCTCCAGATCTGTTGGACTACAACTCCCACCATCCCCAGTCCAATTCCTATTATCCCTAGCCAGTTGGGGAAGGCTCTCTGAAGCAGTCGCCATAGGGCAGATAAGCCATCTTAGTCAACCCCTGTATGGACCTCCCTACAACAGGTCTTGGATGTATAGTTTGCTTTTCTCGCTTTGCTTGCCCATTTTCTTCACTTCTTCCCAAGCAAATGCAGCTACGTGGATCTAATAATAAATGCTATAGTGCAATACGGTGTTTATTAACTTGCTTAATTTGTTGGGGAAATACTTGGCACTGTTTGTCTGGGATCTAAATATTTTAAATCACTTTTAGTAACCAAGGCTTGTTGTGTGTACATTATACTGTGTATTCAACTATCCAACTTAAGAAAAGCAGCGGATGCAAATTGTCCAAACAACCCTCAGATGGTCTGATTGCTTTTATTCATATCCTACTTTCCCCTCTGCAACCTCTTTTTGTAAGTTTGTGCAGGCTGGAGCATACCACAATGAATGGAAGGTGAAGGTGCTAGGCTGAGAGTTGCCCATGCTACATACAAAGCAGATCTGACTCGTGTCGGGAAAAGGGTCCCCATCTTCTAGAATGATTTCCTTCATCTTCAGAACATTGGTGAACACTCTGTGGAGAGTAGCAGTGGAGTCCGCAGGGAGTGTCTTTAGCTGGGGGAGGATAAATGGGTACGCTTGATCAGGATTCTGGAGGAGCCTGGACTACTGACTTTACTTTTTCATGTTATGTCACTCTTTACATCAGCCATAATACTGTACAACCTTCATATGACTTGAATGTTTGAACTGCAGAAATATAGAACGGCCCATCCTTCCCATGCCCCAAACTGCACATTTTGTGTCTGGTTGCACTTTTTTTTTTTTTTTTTTTAAGATCCTGACTCTTATGTTAGGTAAATTATAGTAATGCTGTGCCCCCCCCCCCCCATATCTTGCACATCTTTTTTTTTCACCATTCTCATTCAATTGGATAGAAAAGAAAATGCTTTCCAAAAAAATGTGCAAAGGAGTTGTTTTGTTTGTTTGTTTGTTTGCTGAAGTTTTCATGGATGGGGCGTGGGGTTCTTGCACTTACCTTAGTTATGAGGTGGTCGAGGACCGTGTGTGGGAGTGTCCTGAGATTGTACAATTAGAATCATCTCTCTGGCAGTCTGCAGCCTCTCTGGCTTCCCACTTTTCAGTTAATTAAAACTCAGGGGAAGTTGTCATGAGGTAACTCATCCCCCATGGGGCCTTTTCGTATCAGGAAATGTGGGCAGGCAGGGAAATTGCAGAGTGATAGAGAAATGCATAACGGAAAGGGGGGGAAGACACACAGCACCCTCAGCCACCTTGTAATGATAAGGTAAGCACAAAAACACCACCCAAAGAAATCCTAAAGCACCCTGAGAATGAGGCAAAAAACAACAACCCCGGAAGCCTCTTTCACAGGGGAAGAAAACTTTGGGGAAGTTGGAGAACAGATTTTGGCACAGCACAAAATTATAGGATGATGTTTCTCAAAAGCCTAAGCAATGGCTAAGAAAATATCTGGGTGACGTGACGCCTTTTCTTCCCCCTCCCAGCTGAGGACGGTGTAAGCAAGGAGTTAGTGTGGAGAACAGACTGGTAGCTTGAGAGGCAGACAAATGCACCACAGATACAGCTCATGCACTACAGATATAGTTTTCATATCACCCACATTACAACACGGTGTTTTTCAATGGTGACAGTCCATCCATTCAGTCTTTGAGTGACAAAATTATCAACTCGTGATGAAACATCAAGTGATGTATGTATGCATGTGTGGACAAGCCTTATGCAAACTAAACTCTTGCTGGACAGGGTTGCTGTAAGCATGAATATAAACTCTTTTCACATTAAAACAGCTTGTAAAGCATAACTCTAAGTGGTATCTCTTTATATACGTTGGCTTTTGAATTCCTTACTGTACCTACATTAAGAATAATTTAAAGGGGCAGGGCCCATGAGAGGGAGGTGCAGGGGGAACATCTTACCCGGGCCCGGGGTCAAAAAGGGGGCTCAGGAGCCAAAGAAGGGGAGCCGGAAATTTCCTGGGATTATATAGTGTTGGGAAATGTAGAGGTATAATGACTAATATTTACTTTCATCATTGCATCACTGCATCAGTGTGATTTAACCCTTAAATGGATAAGTGGGGTCATATTTACCACCACCACCACCACCACTACCACTATTACTACTAGTCTACTTCCACTGCTACCACTACTTCTACTACTACTAAATTATTAGTATATAATATTTTTTGTCTTGTTGTCTTTTTTCCTTTTTTCAGATATAATAGTATAAATTATAAATCATATCTCCAAAATGTATTCTCATAAATCAGGAGCCCAGAAAAGAAAAGACAAGAAAGAATGAGAAGAAAATGAAAAAAAGGGTCAATTTTTTCCATTGAACTCACCTATAGAATTGGAGCAAGAAGAAACTGTTGGAAACGTCATCCCCAAACAAGGAGCAGTTGATTTGGGTAATCATGCACAGTATTTTGATGAAAGGGCAGATGCAGAAAATGAAAATGGAAAACAGAAAGAAGCAGACATACAGACGCAGGTGGAAGTGAATTTGGAAGATGAGAGGAGTAATCATAATGTAGGCCTTGACATTGGATGTATCACAACCGAGTTTCCATCTCAAAAGGAAATAGAAAAGTATGTTACAAATGGCCTAAAACATCCCCAAAAGACACCTGCAATCAAGTTTTCCCAGAAAGCATACTGAAATTTCAAAGCACTAATGGAGAACTACATGTAAGAGACTGGCTTGTCTGGAGTCAACAGAAACAAACTTTATATTGCTTTCTATGTTGATTATTTTGGCACAAGACAGTCAAGACTAGTACTGCTGCGTCTAAGTCTGCACTGGTATCTGCTGAAGGCTGGGATTCTAATGGGAAGTGGCAGAAACTTTCCTATAGGATCCCAAAACATGAAAATGGTAATAGTCACAGAGAATGTTACCTAGCTTGGCAAGAACTAGAAAGGCGCCTGCTGTCTGGGACAGGAGTTGACATCATCTTAGAAGCGTCAATCAAAACTGAAGCTGTGAAATGGACTGGTACAACGTTTTAAAGCGTATCATTGATGTTGTACTCTTCTTAGGAGAATGTGGTCTAGCATTTACTGGTTCATCCCATCGAATTGGTGATTCAAACAATGGAAACCTTTTAGGACTTATTGAACTGCTCTCCAGGTGGGACCTCATCCTTCAGGAACATGTGAGATGTGCTAAGTGTAGAGGAGTCACAGAAAAGGAGTGAGCGGCTTCAAGTTCATTATCTGTCCCCTGACTCACAAAATGAGTTTATTGCAGAATGCTCGAATCTTGTAAAACAACACATTTTGCTTGAGAGGCAATCTGCAAAGTCCTTTGCAGTAATAGTAGATTCCACACCAGATTCTTCCCATATTGAACAAACAACATTTCTTTTGACATACGTACTTTTAAAAGAAACGCAGTATGAAATTCAAGAAAGATTTCTCAACTTTGCAGATTATAGCAACAAAAGAGGGGAAGAAATTTCTCAGTTGATAACTGATACATTGAAAGAGCATGCTATTCCTCTCAGTGATTGTAGAGCTCAAGCCTACAATAATGGGGCAAATATGGCCAGAAAATACAACAGCGCACATGCAAAAATAAAAGAACAATGCTCAACAGCAATTTTTTCACCTTATGGTTGTCACACACTCAACTTATGTGGAAATGATGATGCTGAATGCATACCTGAAGCAATAACCTTTTCCGGAACAATTCAAACTGTGTACCACCTGTTCAGTTCTAGTCCTAAGCGGTGGGAATTACTACAAAACCGTATTGGTTGTTCTTTTCATGGTATGTCTGAAACAAGATGGTCAGATCGTGTTGAATGTGTAAAGCCTTTTGCAGCTCACTTGCTTGGCATTAAATTAGCACTGGAAGACCTCCTAGAACTAAATTTGACAGCCCAAACTAGAAATGAAGTCCATGGAGTTTTATTATATGTGACATCTTTTGCTTGTGTGTTAATGTCAGCCGTGTGGTACAAAATATTAGCTGGCATAGATATTTGCAACAAGGTCATCCAAGCTAGAGATGCTACCAGGACCGGTGCAAGGCAGTTTGGTGCCCTAGGCAAGATCAGATATTTAGCGCCCCCCCTTCCCACTTGAGAGTGCTGTATTTTTTTCCCAAGGTGTTTCTAGTGCCCCCTTTAGCCCTGCGCCCTAGGCAGCTGCCTAGTTGGCCTAATGGTAGCACCGGCCCTGGATGCTACACTGGATGTTGAAGTAGCAAACATAGAAACTCTCCTCACAGAGCTGACAAAACTTCAAAACAACTGGAAATGCATGTGGAATGAAGCCAAATTGGTTGCATCAAACCTAAATATAGAAATAAAACTCTCCCATAGATGTGATGGAGTTAGGTGCAAGAGGGCAAGGCTGCATGACGACAGCTCACCTGATGCTAACTTGGAAGAAATGAATGACACAGATGATACTCCAGAAGAGGCCTATTTCAGAAAGTGTGTGTTTTACGTTTTGGTAGACAATGTTATAGCAGGATTAACTGTCCACTTCAATGCTGTTAAGCAATTGGCAGAAAAATTGATTTCTTGTGGAAATATCTCACCATGTCCAAAAGTGATGTGGAGAGAAAAGCTTTATCTTGATCAGAGCAATATCCTGCTGACCTTAATGGTGATGATTTTGGAAAAGAAATGCAACATTTACCCTCAGTACATAAAGCAAATTTTGTAAATGCACAGTTAAAGCCATTAGATCTGTTGAACTTGTTAACAGAGTACAGACTTGGTGACCTGTTTCCAAATGTTTGTGTTAGCTTAAGAATGCTATTAACAATTCCAGCAACAGTAGCTTCTGGAGAGAGGTCATTTAGCAAACTTAAGCTAATTAAAAATTATTTAAGTCTACAATGTCTCAGGAACGTCTTGTGGATTTGGCCAGGCTAAGTACTGAATCAAACATTGCCAGAACAATTAATTTTCATGCTGTGATTCAAAAAATAATTCACAAAAAAAGGCCAGGAAAGCTCTTTTTTAAAAAAGTAAATAGTAAGTTTATCTACCTTTTTAAAACTAATACTTATGTCTTCTGATGATCTGATCTGCATTGCAATATAAAAGAATGTTTCAATGTGAATTCTTTCTCCTTATCTATATTGTAGCATAAACAAAGATGTTCAAATCAAATGTGCTTTCTTATCTCTGATCCTTTTATTTTATTTATATTTATTTACATTTATCGTGGCGGGAGTATAAGAGCATAAGGCCTTAAATGCAGAAAATTAACGGAGCGCTCCACTCCACCCCTCTCTCATCTTCCATCCATACCCTTTTTGACCTTACAGGCTACAGCTCATGGCATAAAACCATAGTGGATAAAAACAGAACGACAAATGGAGAAAGGAAGGGGCCCAAAAGAAACTTTGTACCCCCTGATAAAATTCCTCTCAGAGGAGAACAGGAGGCATTGCCCGCAACTTTAGCTTACCATGGCTCAGAGCCGACCCACTGATGACCTTCTGAACTGACAAAACGGGCTTCCCCAACTTTGTACCCTCCAGATTGGGTGAACACTACAGCTACTATCCTCCCGGGCAGAGTGGCCAATGGCTGTGCTGGCTGGGGATGATGGCAACAGCTGTACCCAACTCATCTGGAGGGCAGCAGGTTGGGGGCCGGTGTGACAAAATCTTGGAATGAGGAGCCAGCGTCATGAAGTTTTGCTATGCTGCACATTTGACCATTTCAAGAAGAGGCATTTCCCTCACTTCAACATGCTGGTCTACAAAAACATGCGTAGGTGGAGACCTAGAAACCAAACACGGCAGTGCTCACCCGTGGGCAGAGCCTGCTTCTTCCTCCGTCTTCCACAAACTACAACTGCCATCATCTCAATGGCCATGCTGGCTGGTGATAATGGGAGCTGAATTCCAACCCACTTGGATGACACCGGGTTTGGGGAAAGCACCATTTTAATTCCTGTGGTTCCCTGCTATGCTATGTCGGGGGAGCTGTGGGGATTAAAATGCTTGCTCCCCCAGACAAGCCATGTGTTGAATGCATTTGAGCACTCCTGCCACCACCATCACTTACATCGCTGGGCCCACCAAAGGGCCCCTTCCAACCTGGAGCCAGAATGCATCCCCTCGTCCTTGGGTGAATGGGCCTCGTCAGCTGCTCTGCTTTCATGGCTAATGTTCCAAATGATCTCTCTGCACTGTAGGCATTCAGCGTAACACCTGTCAGTTCAACATTTCAACCCTAAGGAACAGTTGAACATCACAGTGTCTGTGTTGCTGGTGAATTATATTCTGCATTCTGAAATATGGGAAATTCCTTTAAAATAAGAGATCATGTGGCAGCTGTCTTTGTTTTCATTTGCACCACAGGAGTTCACTGAACAATCTTTAAAATATAACCCACACACAGCAAATAAATTAACAACGGCTTTGCACATGATGATCTCTTTAGGAACCAGTAAAGGTCAGATCACAGGATATTATATATTACTGCTAGCAGCCCACTGCTAAGCTTATCTATGCACATTTAATAGGAGGCAAACCCATTCAACTCAGGGGAACTTACTTCTGAATAAGCAAGCATAGGCTTTAGCTGTCAGTTGTTTAACCCACAACAGTTAAACAAAACAGCAAATTACTCAAGAATTGTATGGAGGGAATTTTCCAGGGTTACTCAACATTCTGTACTCTTGTCCCAATTATCTCCTCTTTCAGTATGTGTGTATGCGTGTGTGGTGGTGGTGGTGGTGGTGGTGGTGGTGTAGATTATGTCTGATATTTTCTAGTTTTTACTTCTTTGGTCAGAAAACAACCTTGCAGATTTTGCATTCACACAAATAGCACAGGATTGTAACAGATGGGTCTGTACAGCTTTAAAAACAACATCTAGACGGAAAGATTCTCAGCTAAACTGCATTGGGCAATCCATCAGTCAGAGAGTTCAGTCTGAAAAGGAGGGGAGGGGGGAGAGGGAGAATCCTATTCATTTGCAGCACTCCTTAAAGCCCCTCTCGCTTGACAGCAGCAAGTGGCAAACTTAAGGAAGCAATGGGTCATGGGAAAGGTCCCATTAGATCAGTGGGAGCACACACTAAACAAATACAGCCACACGGATGCGCACATTTAAATACTGCCCCGGGGAATATGTAGACATATGTTCAGTTGGCTGACAGAGGCAGGCATGGGGCCTCAAGAAAGCTATGTTTAAAAAAAAAAAATTCCATCAATCAGTCTCTGGGTCTGTGAAGTATGATGATGAAAACTGCAAAAGAAACATGTGCTCAGTTCTCTTCACCTGCTGCCCCATTAAAGCAACACCGCCTCCTCGGAGATGCTGCGATTTCAGTTCCAGGCTGTTTCGGCCATGAGGAAAAGTGGCTGGGGACAGACAGCACAGAAGGGTGAGGGGAAACAGAAAAGAGCCAAGCCTCCTGTAGCTTTACAGAGACACCTTCCCTAGCAGTGTGAAGGCAACTGGGCTGTGGCTTGGCCATCTTTCCATTCTAGAAAGCTGGCAGGGTTCCTTCCCACTCCAAGAATGAAGACGCTGCTTTTTTACGCTGCGCAGTTGAAACCAGTGTCTGGCGGCCCCAGCATGCCAACCCAGCAGGATGGCACCAAGGCTTTGTCGTGCCATCTGGGCTTGGAGACATACGATGCAATCAAATTAAAATAATTATATCTCCTGCCTCGGTGTTGCTCACAGCTGTTCATTTGTCAGGACAGAACTTATCCATGTCATTGCCACCAGATTAAAAGAAGGGGGGGGGAATAGATGCCACAGAGTAAATGGCTGCTGGTGATACTGCGGCACTGTGCCATTCGGTGCCACCGGTTCGCCATGGGAGCAAATATAAATGGCTTGTGCTACCAAAATGCTAGATGAATTCAGGTCACTGGTATGCAGTGGGGTGAATAAATAGGAGGAGGCAGAGGAGGAGGAGGAGGAGGAGGAGGATATTTGAAAGAACTCTTAACAGCCAATTCTGCACTGGTAAAGGCTGCACACAAATTTAACACCTCATTTTTAGGGTGAGGGAGTCTGACTGTGAAAAACTCCAAAGCCATCCACGTTAGACAAAACATTTGTTTTCAAGTGTAGTCAGGTGTAATTCTTCATCATGCAGCACAGTTAAACTATGGCACCAACATTAAAAGAGGATTAGACACATTCATATAGAGCAGTGTTCTCCAACCTTGGGTCCCCAGATGTTTTTGGCCTACAACTCCCAGCATGCCCCAGCCAGCGCAGCGTAGGCCAAAAACATCTGGGGACCCAAGGTTGGGGAACACTGATATAGAGAATAAGGCCATCAATGGCTAATAGTCATGATGGATATATGATCCTCTGAATGCCAGTTCCTGGGAAACAACTGCGGGAGAGGACTGTTACCCTCATGTCCTGCTTTCCAGTCAGGGCCGCCATCAGGGGGGTACTGGGGTGACAACCGTGGGGGGCCCAAGGGGTTCCTGGGGCCCATCGACGATCTGATCCCTTTTTTTTTACTTTTTTTTTGTGAGGGCCCCTGCCGGTGTACTGGGAATCCCAGCGCCGGTCTGTGCAGTCGGGGGGGGGGGGTCGGTCTCGGGTGATTGTCGCGGGGGGGGGGTTAGTTGCTGCGAGCGGGCGCCCGCTCTCGTGCTCCCGCCCGCGGCTTTGTCAGTGGGAGGACTCGAGGGCGCCCGGGCGCCGATGTGGTTTGCCGGGTGTCGGGCGCAGTCGCGCGGGCCCCGACACTGGCTGCCACTGTGCTGGGGGGCACCCGGGCTCCCCGATGTGTGCAGACCCGCCCGGCGCCGCTCGCTCCCGCAGGCAAAGTGAGCCAGGCGCGGTGCCGCTGGGGCGCACACTCAGTGACGTCACCGGCTGGCACCGCCCTGGCTGTTCTGCAGACGGCCTGGACGACGAGGGAAGGGGACGGACGCCATACTTACCTCCTCCTCGGGCCTGCTGGTAAGTCGTCATCGGGCACCGTGTTCTGATCGAGGTCTGAGCTGTAAAAACAGGGAGCACGGCATATCCACGCAAGGTATGAAGCTGCTTGCACTTTGTCTTTTGCTTTTTGCACTTGATGTGTTTTTAATATGTAGTAACAGCAAGTAGAACTGTAACAAGAACAGTTATTTTACCTATGTACTTGAACCTCTACATGATTGGCCTATTGTAATTGTATGGGGTGGTCATGTCTGCTGAGACTACTGGTCACATGGTTAAAAGTTGTAGAGAAAAAAACACAAACAATAGGGTATAGCCACACTATGCAGGCTAGTTGTGTGCACACACGTTATTTGGCAAACTTGCCGGGGGGGGGGGGTGTATTTTTCTAACTTTGCACTTGTGTTACATTTGTGCCTCATGTGTGTTGCGCTTCTTTAGCGGTTTTGTAGCTTGTTTTGTTTTTTTTACATTAATTCCTTCTGCAAAAACACATGCGTGTAAACACTTTTTCCCCAACTACTCCGTTCCCATTGACTTCTATTGTACTGCGTGTGTGGAGTGTTTTTGAAAATTCTGCCATCCAGTGGGTAAAATATCTCCCACAATGCGCTGGGTCTAGGACTAGGATGAATATTGGCAGCATTTACCTGCGCTGTGGGGAAAATGCAAAAAAAACCTCTCAAGAGTCCATTAGCCATACAGCTCCTCAACTTTATCTATTCATACAGCTATATGACATGCAACCCAATGCATACATACTGCAACCTGACCCTCAATCCAAAACAGCAACACAGAGAATGAAAATGAAAACCTAGTGGATCGGGATCAGCAGCCCCATTCATCTATAGAGCAACCTGGCTTGAATTTGTGGACGAAAAACATGGGAAGGAATCAGGATACATCACAGAATCAAATCAAATAGTTGACAAGATAATCTTAATCAAATTTAATTATGAAACAAAGAAGATGGGCACCACTACTGTTTACCCCTTGTCGCCCACCCAATAGAGTTATAGATATTGCATGGAGCTACTGAAGACGTTACTAATAATAAGGTGTGTTTTCAGTGACTGCCAAAGAGATCATTTTGAGGAGTTCACCGTAGGAGCACGGCATATCCACGCAAGGTATGAAGCTGCTTGCACTTTGTCTTTGAAGTGGGTTTAATGTGCAGTTAAATTTTGATCATGATGTGCTATTTTTGACTTTTGAATAGCATATTGTGAGTTTCGAGAGCCACCTTTCACCATGCATAAATCTGGTTTCCAAAAGCGGAAGGAGAAGAGAGAACGAGACGAAGAAGAAGAAAAACTTAGAAAGAAAAATGTTTTGCTGAAGTTTTTCAAAAAGCAAAAAGAGTCTATCAAGCATCCCGAGGAAGAAGTTCTTATCGAACTAGAGAAGGAGGCTGCTTCCTGCAGCACATCACTTCCTAGTAACACTACTTCCCACAGCACTTTACTTCCTAGTAACACTACTTCCCACAGCACTTCACTTCCCAGTGATACTGATTCCTGCAGCACTTCACTTCCCAGTGATACTGCTCCCTGCAGCACTTCAAGTCTGATTGATTCTGGAATTCATGAAGAAGGTGGTAAAACTCATGCTGAACCCTTTTCTGGCCTTGGCCAAGATATAGAAGACATTGATTGGAAGGATCCAGGTGTTTGGCCAGATTTATTGACAGATAAAGACAGAGAAAAGATTGTGATTCTTGGCTTGGGTAAAGAACAACAATTAAAGGACATGATGTCAAGCATGGACAAAGATTGTGAAGGGCGATCATTCAGTGAATTTCTTCTCTATGCAAAATCTTCCAATGGACGTGAAAAAATTGTGCGAGACTGGCTTAGGTGGAGCACCAGCAAACATGTTTTGTACTGTGTGACTTGCCTTGCTTTCTCATCTGACTGCGGCAAAGCTAACAGTATGCTTTGTCAAAAAGAAGGTTTTAATCCATCCATAAACAAGTGGCATTTTTTGTACAAACGATTGCCCGACCATGAAAATTCAATAGGTCACAAACAGCACTATTGGAGTTGGAGAACACTTCAAAAATCCATTTCAGGCCTTGGAGTGGATTTTCAGTTACAGAAGACTTTGGACACTGAAACCAAAATATTTGTATCTTTACTAGAAAGATTTCTAAGCATAACATTGTTTCTGGCATCCAGAAATTTGGCATTTCGGGGAAGCTCACAAAGAATTGGAGATCTTCATAATGGGAATTTTCTTGGTATACTAGAATTAATAGGTAATTACGACCCACTCCTGAAAGAACATTTAGAAAAAGTAAAGAGAAGCCAAGAAAGTGGGAAAAAACTTCAGGCACACTATTTATCTTGGGCAACTCAAAATGAATTTATCAATATATGCGGGAAACGTGTTCTGGACACTATTCTCACTGAGAGAAAGAAGGCTATTTATTTCTCTGTGATCTGTGATGCCACACCGGATGTTTCACATACAGAACAAAATGTTATTGTTCTTCGGTATGTGCATAGAGATATGGAAACGGACAAGTGGATTATACAAGAACGGTTTGTCGAGTTTTTTGATTTTACTCAAAAGACTGGTGAGGAGATAGCAGAAAAGCTATTATCGAGATTGGATGAGCATGGAATAAATGTTAAGGATTGTAGGGGCCAAGGATTTGATAATGGGGCCAATATGTCTGGAAAAAACAAAGGAGTTAGAGCCCACATACAGAAAAAGTTTCCCAAAGCAATATTTTCTCCATGTGCTTCCCATTCGTTGAATCTTGTTGGGGTTCATGCTGCATCCTGCTGTCCTGATGTCATCACGTTTTTCGGATGTATCAATCGTTTATATGCGCTGTTTAGTGGAAGTCCTCAAAGGTGGAAAGTTTTGAAAGAGGAAATTGGAGGATCACTGCATGCCTTGAGTGAGACAAGGTGGAGTGCCAGAGTGGAAGCCATTCACCCTGTTGCTCAGAAACTTCCTGGAATCATTGAAGCCTTGGAAAAAATAATTTCATCACAAAGACTTTCCAGTGAGGCTCATTCAGAGGCTATGGGACTGAGAGATTATTTCTTATCTTTTAAGGCAGTCATACTTGCAACATTCTGGTATAAGGTTTTGCACAGCTTCGAAGAGAGAAACAAGATTCTCCAAGCAAGATCGATTTCGATGGAAATTGGATCGGAAAATATTAAATCCCTTTCTCTTGAAATGCAAGAGCTACGCAACCGGTGGACTGATCTGCTTTCTGAGGCAAAACTTGTGGCAGATGAAATGGGGATACCAAAGATACTGAAAGCACCAAGGCGTCTGAACAGGCAAAGAAAGCAGCGGTCAGATTTACACACTGAGCCACAAGAAGCTGAGATGGACTTCAAGGTCAATGTGTTTTTGGTGGGTCTTGATTCTATCATCAGTGAGTTGAACCAGCGGTTTAAATCAATGGAAACGATTTGCTGCCTGTTCACTCCTATTTTAAAATTAAGAACTATTTCAGATGCAGAACTGGTGAACTCTGCACAAAAACTAATTGCGGACTACTTTGAAGATCTCTCAAGCTCTTTAGTAGGTGAACTTCAACATCTTCGCAAAGTTTATAATGCAACATTTGTAAGTGACTTGGCTCCTCTTGAGTTGCTGAACTCTATTCATAAGCTCCAACTTGAAGGAATCTTTGGTGAAATATGCATTGCTCTTAGAATTTTTATTACAATTCCGATTTCTGTTGCTGAGGGTGAGAGAGCATTTAGCAAGCTATCTTTAATTAAAAATTATCTTCGGTCCACAATGAGCGAGCAACGCCTGAATAGTCTTGCACTTCTCTCTATTGAGAATGAGCTTGCACGCAAACTGACCTTTAAGGATTTAATTGAAGACTTTGCAAGCCTCAAAATTAGGAGATGGTCAACTCACCACAGTTAAAAATATTAGTCATCCATTTTACAAAGTTTTAAATAATGTGTTTGTGAACAGCGTGTTAGCTATTGTGTTTATGTTATATTATATATATTTATATATATATATATTTTATTTATATATTTATGTTATAGAGTTTTATATGGAAAATACATAATAGTTGAATAAAAAGTTAAAAGAAATGTTAAAAAGTTTGTAATTCTAATTGACTCTGGGGGTGGTGGGCGGCATGTTGATTCACTATGGCAGGTAGGACAACCGTGGAACCCAGTGGGGGGGTGGGTTGCTGGGGGCCGGGCGACTGCATGCCGGGGTTGTGGGGGGGGGGGGGCAACTGCAGGCTGGGGGGCGGTGGACGGGCGACTGCAGGTCGGGGTTGTTCGGCGGCCAGGCGACTGCAGGGGGGGGCCCAGGGACTGAACTGTGTGGGGGCCCCAAAATTCCTGATGGCGGCCCTGTTTCCAGTGGCATTTCATTGGTCACTGTGGGAAACAGGATGCTGTACAAGACAGGCCTTTGGTCTGATCCAGCAGGACTCTTCGTACACAGTAACTTTCAGTTATTCATGCACAAGCTACACCCCCGCATGCACATATGCAGCTCTCCATGTGGCCATCAGAACAGAAGAAGAGCCCTGCTGGACCAGACCAAAGGTCTATCAAGTCCAGCACTGTGTTCACAGAGTGGGCCAACCAGCTGCCTGTGGGAAGCAGTGGCACCGGCCTCCTGCTCATGTTCCCCAGCAAGGCATGCTGCCCTTGACCCTGGAGGTATCTGGTCCTATCACATCAGAAGAAATGTGGGGATTGGCCTTGTTCAGACAGACAGCTATTGCAAGGGAAACTTTTAAATGTCGATCACGTATCAAGATATTATCACCTGAGTAATATCGTCCTTCCTGATCATAGCAAATGGGTGATATTGTTTTACTCCCGTTAGAGTCAGTGCATCTGTGCTGGAATTCTAATAGAACCCTTTCGTGATGTACATTGTTCTTGCCTTTAATTCTGTCATTCTAATAATTGGAGCAGCTGCCAGAGATATAATTAAAGAGAGAGGACAGGGGAAAGGGAGACAATGTAAACTTTCAAAATTGGGCACTGGGATTGCCTCCTCCCAAAGGGGATTGTCCCTGCTTGATAATCAATTAAAATAAATAAATAAATAAATAAATAAAGAACCCAGACATCGGTCACAAGGCTGAAGCATCTTTGGGGGGGGGGCAGAACAAACTTATAAGGCGGGCCCCCCTCCCCCACACATGCCACAATTTCATCCCATACATACAAGCTCATGATGAGGCATGAAATAAAAAATCTATTTTAATTCTGAAATTACATTGTCTACATTTCTGAAATTACACCATGACTGTCACTAGGACTTTTCTACCGTGGCCCAAAACACCTCCCTTTCTCGCTATTTTTGTTTAATGAAACGTCCGGTCTGAAGAAGCGTTCCTACCAAACCTTGCTGACTATTTTGTACCTTTTCGGTTGGTCCTAGCTCCTAATAAAGGAAATTTTCCAGGGGATGTTTTGATTTCTTTCTTCTTAAATCCTAATGGACCAATGCAGCTGCAAACATCTTATACTGTACCAATCCACTTCAACACCTTATTTTTCTGGCCTTTTTGCATAGCAAAATCTGAATGGTTTCCCCAACAGCAATTTCTCTTAAACGTTCTCATGGACTGAATAGACAAAATAATTGAGGGCGCAATCCTATGGCCTCCAAGCATTGTATGAGCGCCTTAGGCTTATTTGGGGTCCCAGCTGTGAGGGCCTCCGAGGGCCTCTGACTGTGGAGCTGGGACCCCAAATGCAGAGCCTCCGCCCTGCCCCCCTTGCAGCTGGCATGGAAAGAGCTGCGCCGGCTGCGTCTCCGAGGGGGCTAAAGGGGTGTGCCAGAGGGTGGGGAGGGGAGGAGGCTGGGCTGACGGCTTACTCTGTATCCAAATGGCACCCCCCAGCCTCCTTCCCTCCCCCTCTGTGGAGCTTCATCTAGACGGCCGCAAATGGCTGTCTAGATGAGATGTAGGGCTTGAGGTGCGGAGTGGTGGAGATCGCTGCTGCTATGCCTCACACCCTGCCTTGGATGCACGTACGCCTCCGTGTTCAGAGGCTTACCTGCATCGAGTGCAGAGGACATTGGATCATGTCCTTGCCCCAGTGTAGACCACCTGAAATTATGGACGAGTGTGCTAGCTTGCTGAAATTTCTTTCAGTCTTCTTGCCACATGATGCACGTGGGGATGGATGGGTGAACTTCTAAATAGGCCCTATTCAGTCTCTCTCTCTCTCTCTCACTCACACACACACCATTTACACACATTCACACTAGGAATGTGTAAATCAACAAAGCTCTAGCTTGCCAACGTTCTCCAGATTCCATCTCGAAGCTTGTTCTGACTCGACTTCCTTTCAGATTGCCACCAATTGAGCAATCTGCTAGCTTTGGTTTATTTTTTTGCATGAAAATCTGTGCATATTTCCATACGCATTTTTCCAAATACATGCATCAATGTGCACATCTTTGAAATGTACACATTCCTCTCCCACTGATTAAAGCATATTTGTGTGCATTTTTCAGAAGTATGCATTTTTATGTACATTTTTCAAAAGTCCACATTTTTTCCATGCACATTTTTCAGATGTATTCATGCTGTCAAATACATTTCCTGGGGTCCGTGAATCATACACTGCAATCTCAGAAGCATATGGACTTGGACCACAGATTGCATCCGAGTCCATGTTCAGCCTGGAAGGTGCAAACTGGGTAAATCTGGATCAAAAACAAACTGAAATGAATTTCTCATACACCCCTAAATTTCACACTTACCCCAACAGCAACAGATCTTGCAGCAGCCACATTTGTTCCACGCCACAGCATCAAGGTATTGAAGCTACCCAACCCAATGGCCCCCTCCCCACAAAAAGGGGGAAAAAACACTCTAGGAATGGGTTCTATGTTTCCTGCCATGGAAGTCTTCTCCCTAGAGTATCTCCAGAACATCCTGGGAAGTAGGCAGGAACCTTCACAGGCTGCTTCCTAGGACCCTCCATTGGTTTTTTCTTCCCTTTCCCTCCTTTTTTCAATGGCAGCAGATGATGGGGGTCTTGCGGCTGTCAGACAAGGCTTGGGGGCTGTACTTCTTGTACCCCTAGAATAGGGCTGCCATGACCATTAGCTCCTTCTGTGTCATCTGGGAGGTTTGGGAGTTTAGGGTTCTGTATTGCTTATGAGAGTGGACATCTCCAGAGATTAGTACTGAGTGATTACCATTCTGTCCCCTGAGAATTGTCTTATGGGTTGCTCGAGGATTTTCTCTCCTCATCCTTAGCTGATCCAGGAGAAATGATATTTACTACTGAACTAATGCTAGAATGCTGGATTGGATGAAGCCTAACAAACTGAGCTTGCATCTCACTAAGTCAGAGATTACCATGGCCTGCGTTCACATAGAGCAAGATATGGTCATACTCTCCCTGATGAAGCAGGTTTGTGGTCTGGGATACACCTGGACCCGGCCTCACTCCTGGATGCTCACTTGGCAACTGTGACCTGGAGTTAATCTGGTCTGCCAAGAGCACCCCTTTCTGGAAGATGGATCTTGCCATAGTAATCTTGTCTCTTGGCCAACTTCCATTGTTCCCCCGGCCTGGCCTGCCTATACTAATATACAGGTCCTGAACTTAAAACTGTGAAGTTCTCCCTCTTTCATTAACCTCTTGTTGGATCTGTGGCCTGTCACCACTGCTGTTTTCCTCAAGCCTCCTCCTCCTCCTCTCAGATTCCTCTTTCCAGTCGGAGAGTCAGTGTGGTATAGTGGTTAGAGTGTTGGAATAGGACTGGGGAGACCCAGGATCAAATCCCCACTTGGCCATGAAGCCCACTACAGGTGCAATCCTATGCGTGGTTAGACAGGGAAAAAATCCTACAATTCCCAGCATTCCCCAGCCATGCTGGTTTGGGAATACTGGGAATTGTAGGACGTTTTTCTGTCTAAACACACATAGGACTGCACCCTAGGTGACTTTGGGCCAGTCACTGACTCTCAGCCTAACCTACCTCACAAGGTTGTTGCGAGGATAAAAGGATAAAACGGAGGAGGAGGAGGAGGAGGAGGAGGATAATGTATGCTTCCTTGGGCTCCCTGGAGGAAAAGGTGGGATATAAATGTAACAACAACAACAACAACAACAGATGATGATCATGATGATCATGATGCCCGGGGCTTTGTCAGTGGATGAAAAGGGATAACCAATTTAACATGAGGAAAGGTTTTCTACCATGCAGTTTCTGGGTAATAGAGGGTAATTGTTTCAGACTTAAGCTTCTAACAACTTAAAGGATACCTGTTACCTTTCTGGCTCTCCAGAACCAACCCTCTTTGCCACACCGTATAGCGATAAAGGGCTCAGTTTTGGAGTCATCAGAAAGCCCCAAACTTTAGTCCTCTGGCACTATGCAGCCTAGCAGAGGTTTTAAATTCTCCCTGCTCCCACGAGGCCTGACCAGGACGACAAGGCTCATGTTCTATGCAGTCTGGAGCCCTGAATTCCTCTTAGGGGCTTGGAATATACTGCAACATTTCATTGTTTGTCCAACTTACTTCTTTTTTAAATATATAGTTACCATAGAAAAATACCATTCCGGGTATTTTTAGGTAGTGTATTTGCTTAGCTTTTTACCTTTCCCACTATATCCTGGTTGATATAGTCTAGTTTGTGGAATGACACAATCATCAGAGCCCTTCTAACCACTCAGTTGGATGGGTTTTCTGACCTGCCTCAGATCATCACATTATACATTTGGGGCATTTCCAAGAATAGAAGCTAGGGCTCTTGTCCGCTGCCCCCCCCCCTTCCCCGGTGCTTCAAAAAGTAGCTTATGCTTCCCACCTTACACTGTGATGAGTTTAGTTTAAACACTGACAACCACAAGACAGTGACAGAGTTCACACAAGGGCAAGTTTCTTTAGGGCTCTATTCTACCTAGCCCTGCTACTATATCCAGTCTCCTATCTTTTTCTAGCCCTGCTTCAAACCGCCACTTGGCACCCGCACAAAAACACCCATCTCATACTCTTCTCTGTTTTAGAACCTGCATCTTGGTGCTGGTGCCTCGGTGGCTCCAGTGCTTGCTGAGTACAAGCCAAAATTTCCTTACTCACATTGAACTACAGACCACCACTGTAATGAAGAAACCAACCCTAGGCCAAGTAACTATAGAAACTCCCGCAATAATTACAGAGGCAGTGCAGGGAAGTACAAAAATAGATGGCAAACCGCATTTAAGAGATAATAAGTATCCAAGGGCTGGATTCAAGGGAGGAACACACCACAAGCACATAGCAAGAGGTGATAATCTCCTCCCTCCTCGGTAAGTGTGGTGTTTGCTGCAAAACCACTGGCAGCTGTGGTTTCACTCGGTGTCCCACAGAGGAGAAAAAATCACAGTGGTTAAATGATCTTACTTCATTCCACCTATTCTTGTACTGCACTCACAGTAGATCAGAACAGAGGCAGGCCAGGAAGAAGACGTTCGGTGGTCATTTGCATTCACTGTGAATGCATAGCCTCATGTCAGCATTGCTCTATGAAAATGCCTCATTGATCAAAAGCTCAAATCGGTTTCGATGTCCCACTAGTTTTTTCAATAAGTGAGATTGTTTACTATTTGTGCAGCTGAGAGACTTCAGCAGCAGACACATGCCCTTCTGCCACTATAGGCTTATATTTCCATTATTTTCTTCTGCAGCTCTTTCATCTACAAAACAGCTGTCTTTGATACAACGTTTTACTTCCTGCTCTCACAATTGTTTCAGTCTTCATGATGCTCTTGTCCACCTTTCTTGTCTCACAGCTGACAGCTCTACTCTACTGTTTCTCCTCAGTCTTTCACATTCTTTTGCCAATGAAACCTCATCCATCCTTCTTTCTGTGCTCTCCTCCTCCTCCTCCTCTCCCCTATCCATGCTTTCTTCAGCTACACCTTCTTGCTATTTTTGCCTTTTAAAATTCTGTTTTCACTTTTCTTCAATGGCTAAATCCAGTTCCTTCAGTCTTATAGCTGTTTATCCCACTGACTTTTCTTTATTGCTCCTTCTAAGTTCTATTGTCTCCTCTTTGGTTCATGTTTTTAATTTATCGGTATCTTCAGATACCTTTTCTTCTGTACCTTTTCTACTGTAACTTATTGTAAAGCAAGTCACAGTCCAACACATTTTTGTAAAAGAAAAAAAAGGACTCTCTTTCAAGTAGCTACCACCCTATTTCTCTCCCCCCCCCCCCGCTTTCTTTCAAAACTCCCTAAGTGCTCAGTCTATACTCAGAACTCAGAAGACAAATATGAGATGGACACTGGAGGGGGAAGAAACCCTGACTGAAGGAAAAACAGGTGGGCCATTTGCAAGAGAGAATTGATGGGTATCCCTAAGCACCCCTCCTTCCAAGTCTCCTCTCTGAATATGCCCTCTGTGCTCTTATTCTCATTACCTCAGCAAATGCGAGTTTGGGGATGTGTCTTTGCCAAGCTAACCATTCTGCCCTCAGTGTCTCAGTTTTCTTTCTGGAAAATCTCTTTTTGATATATTCCAATGTGCTGTTTGCCCTTATTGTTCAGCTGAGATTGCTTTGACAAAAATACATAATGGCCTTCCTGCTAAATTCAAAGGCTCTTATTCTTCTCTACTGTTTCTTGATCTTTCTTCCATCCCTTGACATGGCTGATCATACTATCCTGCTTTCTTCTATTCACAGTCTGAGCTTTCATGGATCTGATTTTGCTATCTTTCATTTCTATCTTTTTAATCTTTCCTTTGGGGTCTTTATTAATGGTTCTGTCCTCTCCTCTTTTAGCATCAGCCATTCACAGAGTGGAAATACACCAGCGTTCTTTGGTGTAGCTTCCTAGGTTCTTTGGAAGCTTATCTGGAGCTCTGCAATAAGAGTAACAGCTTAAAGACAGTTTGCCCATCACTAGTGACTGTCCTCAGTGATGTGCTGTCACGGAGGGATGTTGGATGTATTCTAGGACACAATGGCCAATGGTGAGGCCCAACACTACCCCATGAGCACTCTAGAATATGCCACAGAAGCCTCTCAGTGTGCAGTAGTCCAGTGGCAGAACTGCAGAGGTTGGTGTCAATTTGGAAAATATGTCCTGAAGGTAAAAAGTATGAAAACCACTGTGATTCATCATATGAGATCATTTCATTTTAACTGTCCAATATAAACTGCAAACTATAAAGTGTTCAAATGTTAAAAACTACCAGGAAGGCTTAAACATGAGATATCAAATGGGCACCAGATGAAGACCTCCTTATTTTCCCAGGCATTCAGTCTTTCCATTGCTGTTGTTTTAAATATGTTACTCTATTTTAAATCTTTGCATTGCTGCTAGGTTTTATTTTGGTTTTTATGTTCATTTTATGCGGTCGTTTTAAACTTTTGTATTTTATTTTGGCATGTTATATTTTATGGGTTTTAATTGTTGTGAATTGCCCAGAGAGCTTCAACTGGGCCATATAGAAGTGTAATAAATAAATAAATAAATAAAATGTTCAGACAATACATGAGCACCCAGTGTGTGGGGTGGGGACCCTGGAGATTATTTGACACCAAGTTTGCTATAGGAGAACGGAGGAGGATTTCTGGAAGCAAATTAGCTTTAGCTCTGCATATGATGAGAGAGCAGTTAAATGGGATATACAGGGAGACCGCAGGAGAACTGCGGGCTCGACCATGTTACATTATTTCTGCCCTGCCCTGTGCCTTGAATCTGACTAACTAATCTTTCATATCAGTCCATGCAAAATGAAAGGAAAACAAGCCCTGTCCTAAATATCCCCAGCAATAAAGTGTAAAGGGGTGCATGAGGGAATAGAGACAGACAGACAGACAAACAAACTACACACACACACACACACACACACACACACACACACACCAACCCACAAGCCAAGATTTGTCTTCAAATAGCAGCACTTAAATGCTAAGCTGGAACCATGGCAGGTGTTTGCAATCCTTGATGAGCAGGTGCAGTCAACGGGCCACTGGGGCTGGTTGATGCCCTGCAGCCAGATTAGAGCATCCATTCAGGGGAAGAAAAGGAATGCGCAAAGCCATCGGGGAGCTGGCCAAACACCGGGTGACTCTTGCGAAGAAGGCCACTGCCTGTAATGAGCCCCAAGGCCATAATAATTGGAGCCTCCACTTTTGCTCCCTGCTTTGCATCTGTCGCACTATCTCTCACAAACAGTCAGGGCATTCAAGCTGTGCAAAAGAAGGAGGGGGGAAAAGAAAGGCAGGGAGGAGAGGAGAGGAGCGGGGGGGGGGGGGAGAGATGCATCTTTGCAAGGCATGCCAGTGCCAAGCTCTTTCCGGGGGAACAGATCTGGCATCGTGGCAAATGAAAAACAACCCATCCTGTAAACACTCTCTCCTAAGCATCGTGCTGCTAGTCCCCAGAAAAGGGACGGAGGTATTCAGGAGGACAGGACCCCCAGTAAAATACTGCCATTTTTTTCATCCCAGATGTGTAGCTGTACCTTGATGTGCAGATGATTTTGCTTAGTCCAACCTGCCCCAAGCTGGCACCCTCCAGATGTGTTGGACTGCAACTCCCACCATTCCCAGGCAGCATGGCCACTGGAATTATGGGAGTTGCAGTCCAACACAGCTGCAGGGCACCAGGTTGAGGGAAACTGACTTACTCCATGCCTTGAAAAGCTTCGCCAGGTGATTTCTGCATATTGCTGTTGCTGTTACGAGCACAAGAGCAAGCCAGACCGATACTACACTGGTCAGTTGGCATTCCCTGACTCGGATTAAAGTAGTTTCATCTGCCCCCAAGGCAATGACAACAAGTAGGGATAAAGTATGAACTGGAGCCCTTGTGTAATTCATTAATCTCAGACTAAAAGATATACAGTACAGTCATGCCTTGGATTGAGAGCATAATTCATTCCGGAAACGTGCTTGTAATCCAAAACACTCTTATATCAAAACGAAATTCCCCCAAAAAAATTTGTACAGAGATTTTTAATTTAAGCCATACTACAGTACTTGTATTGCAAGACGTCACTTGTATATCAAGTAAATTTTAAAAAAATAAATATTTAAAAATTTGCTTGTCTTGCAAAACGCTCTCACACCAAGTTACTTGCAATCCAAGGTATTACTGTATGTCTAAATTGGGGATATACAGGGCTGCACATGGAAGTATGGAATGGCTGAAGATTGACAAGCATCTTTTGCTTGTTCAGCCAAGCACAAGTTACTTTGTGCGTAACCATTTGGGATGGTGGGACAAGGGTAACAGGAGCACTGTTAGAAATTGCAAGGCTGAGACAAGATTCAGACAAGGTTCAAAGAATCTTTGGAGGCATTCAGAGTGAAACTGACTACAGAAGCAGTTTAAATGCAGATTATTATTTCCAGGGTTGGCCCAACCCAAGACATTTTGCTGCCTGAAATGGAAGAGCAAATGGTGTCCCGTCCCCCCGCCCATGTCAAGGTGCATAGTATCCCAAGGCCACCCAAGTTATTTTGGAACCTGAGGCAGAAAATCCCATCAATGCCTCTTCCCCTTTCCTGGCAGTAAAAATACAACAACAGATGAAATAGCTAACAATTTGCTGCCCTATCATGACACCAGGGATGTTGAAGAGTCCTTGGTCTCGAGTCACGAGTCGAGTCACGAGTCTTTGGACCCGAGTCTCGAGTCCGAGTCCGAGGTCCAAAATGGTGACTCACGAGTCACGAGTCACTCCCAAAGCTGACTCCACGAGTCCCTATTAAAATCAATGGGGGGGGGGGGTTCCCAACAAAATAAGGCTACTTCACACTCAGAGCAGCCACACAGAGTAATCTCAGGTCCTTCCTCTGCCTCTCCCAAGTACGCAACACATCAATCAAAATAAATCTTGACACACTGTTGGGGCTGCACTCCTGGTAGCCATCCATAGTGGCCGAGCAGCGGCACACCTCGCTTCCATGCGCTCTTTGCCGGCAATCATGCTCCTCTCCACTCCTTCTGGCACAGCCCAGGGATGTCGAAGAGTCCTTGGTCTCGAGTCCCGAGTCGAGTCTCGAGTCCCATTAAAAATATTGGGACTCGAGTCCGAGTCGAGTCAGAGGGGGGACTCAGTCCGACTCACGAGTCGAGTCCGAGTCCCCATCCCTGCATGACACCCAACCCAAAATCAGTGTGTAGAATGAGTGAGCTGGCCAGGGATCCTGGTGCACCTGATAGGATCAAAGGCAGTATGTCCATGTACTCCAGTTGCTTGGGAACATGGGCGGAAGAGTGCTGTTGCACCGATGTCCTGCTTGTGGGATCCCGTGGGCAGGTGGTTGGTCACTGTGTGAACAGAAAGTTGGACTACATGGACCCTTGGTCTGATCCAGCATGGCTTTTATGTTCTTATGATGGCCCCTTACGTATCATCCCAAAAAAGAAGAGGATGAGGAAATGCATCACTTAAAAAAGGGAACAGATTTGCATAAAATTCACATATGTTAATTAATTAATTATATTTTATATTCTGTACCAGCTGTAACTTCCGAACCGTCTTCCAGGGTCATCATCAGGCGATCACTCGTGGCCGAGTAAGATTGTCTTCCGGGATAAAAGGAGGAAATTCTAAAGAAGATTGTGTAGACTCTAGCGATGAGTGACTGTGGAGGCCAATTCTAGATCCACACAGCTTCCCACAGTGAGGACACAGGTTACCAGATAGAAAAGTGCATTGCAGTAGTCTAGGCGAGAGGAGACCAAGGCATGAACCACTTATGGGAGCAGGTGATTAGGAAGGTAGGGGCGCAGCTGCCGTATCAGATGGAGTTGATACAGCGCTGCCCGGCTCACAGCTGACACTATTTATTTATTTATTATATTTATACCCCGCCTTTTTTCCTGAAAGGAACCCAAGGCGGCTTACATAATCCTCCTCCTCCTCTCCATTTTATCCTCACAACAACCCTGTGAGGTAGGTTAGGCTGAGAGTCAGTGACTGGCCCAAAGTCACCCAGTGAGTTTCATGGCCGAGCGGGGACTAGAACCCGGATCTCCCAAGTCCCAGTCCAACACTCTAACCACTACGCCACACTTGAGCCTCCATGGACAGCTGGGAGTCTAGAATGACTCCCAAGCTGCGGACCTGGTCTTTCAGGGGTAGATGTATAAATGCAAATTTAGAAATAATTACTATAATTTAAACAGAAATACAATACATCTCACACCGCAGTGGTAAAGACTGTGATCAGGTGGCCTCAGTCTGCTGTCCCAGTGCTAACTGTTGATGGGCAACTTCAAGGCCCCTCCTGCTCTCCCTTCTTACGGTTCTTGATCGTTATAAACCAGACATATAAACCTACCGCACAGGGTTGTTGTGAGGATAAAATGGAGAGGAGGAGGAGGATTATGTAAGCCACCTTGGGTTCCTTGCAGGAAAAAAGGTGGAGTATAAATATAATAAATAAATAAAATTACATTTATATCCTGACATTTTTTTTATCTTGCAAGGAGCCCAAGGCGGCTTACATGGTCCTCCTCTCCAGTTTATCTTCACGACAACCCTGTGAGGTAGGTTAGGCTGAGAGCCACTGCCCAAAGTCACCCAGTGAGCTTCATGGCTAAGTCGATTCTAGAATCCGGATCTCCCAAGTCCCAATCCAACACTCTAACCACTACACCACACTGGCTCAAATAAAGGATGCCTTGAAGTAGAAGACTGTCCTCTGTAAAGTAGGACATGTGTCCACCCTGGCTCCTGAGACATAACCACCTGTGTCTCTAACATACAGCCACTGCACCCTTTGTACCCCTGAAGGTAACAGCACATGAATAATTTGTCTAGCATCTTATTATGAGACATGTGAATGTTGTTTTATCACATCTCTATGAAGCTGAGGTGGTGGAAAGGATATGCGTGCCTGTCAAAGGATTCTGCAGTTTATGTCTCCTATTCACCTATTCTGCCTTTATTAAAAGCAACCAGCATAATATTTTTCCTCTCTTCCCTCCCCATTCTTTCTTCCTTGTGTGACATATCGTTTTAGACTGTAAGCCTGCAGGCCTGGACTGTCTTGTTTTACGGATTATATGTAAACTGCTCCGGGAGCTTTTCTTCGGGCTGAGGAGTGGGACAAAAATACTTTAAATAAATCATAATAAATAAACAAGCAAACAAACTACTACTTTTCTGTCCCTTGTCCATCCAATTCCCAAGAACTTACACCAAGCAAATAAGTTTTAAGGCAATAGCTAACATGACTGTCACACTGGTGGTTTTAGTTTTTGTTTTTCCAGCATGTACATGATTGTACATGCTGGGTGGGGGTGGGGGGGATAAACCCCTTGGCAAAGGGACAAGATCCTTTGCAAAGGGACAGTGGAGCCTGTCATCTCCACTATGCATATTAGAGGAGGCATCTCATTAACAGCTTGTAATGATCATCAGCAAACCATGTGCTGGTAAATAATAAATATATGGTGGTTATCTAATCTGGCAATTACAAGCCCACAGCTGATGTTGTGACTGCACTGCTCTGGAATATTATCTTCAGCTACAATCTTTGCAGAATTTATTAGCAAAGGAACTCATTTCCTCAGGCTTCTGGCCTTCAAATATAATCCTAGCCACCATTACTTTTGGATCCCCTACATCAGCCTTCCCCAACCCAGTGCCCTCCAGATGAGTTGGATTAGAACTCCCACCATCCCCAACCATTGGCCATGCTGGTTGGGAATGATGGGAGTTGCAGTCCAACTCATCTGGAGGGCATCTGGTTGGGGAAGGCTGCCCTACATTATGTTGCCTAATCTTATCATGACATCTATGGGGTGACAAATAGCACAAACAGAACAGACACAGTTGACAAAGCACAACAGCAAATTAGCAACAGTGATAATTGGAAAATGATACAGATGGGTAGGGGAATCATCCCAAAATCACTTACAACTAATTGGACTCTGAATTAGCCTCTACTGTTCAAAAAGAAGTATAGTACTGGTATTTCCCTTGGGGGCGCAATGTATTGCTGCTTTATAGCACACACACACACACACACACACACACACACCAATGAGAGGGATTATTGGGTAATAAGGCAACACAAAATAGAAAATACCGTCATCTTTCCATGACTAAAGTTACCATCCAATACACACGTACCTGGGCATAGGTCCTATTGAATTCCATAGCTCTGACTTCTGAGGAGACATGCATTAGGTTGCACTGTAAACAATGCATTCATACTTAGGGTATTGCTTGCAGTTCTGGTCAACTGAAAAGGAAAACGAGGCTAACAAGATCAGGATTCTTTAGCCTAGAAAAAGAAATATGGGTAAGGGAACAGAGGCAATAGGACAGAAGCATATCAGAGGGGTAGAACCATCACTGTACATTATGTTTTACAGCAGTGTTCTCCAACCTTGGGTCCCCAGATGTTTTTGGCCTACAACTCCCAGCATGCTGGGAGTTGTAGGCCAAAAACATCTGGGGACCCAAGGTTGGAGAACACTGTTTTACAGAGTGCAAAATCATGGTTTTCAATAAATGAGTACAGGACTATGGGAGGATCCTCAGTGCCTTCCCCCCTTCCCCTCCCTGCTTTGCTGACCCTGTCCCGTGAGGGGAGAGCTGCCTTTATGCGAGGGCTGTGCCATGCACAGGAAACTGGCTGGATCACACCCTCTGTGTTCCATTTTGCATGACACCAGAGCCAGAGGCCTCCTGTGAAACTACCACAAAGCGACTTTTAAAGCAGTATTTCCACACACACACACACTTCACAGCATACAGTGATCCCTAGAACATACTGCAACCGGATTATGGAAAATGGAACCAGTTAATAGTATTAACTAAGCTCAGTGACAGATTAGCCAGAGCCTTAGAAGATCAATGCTGCTGCGACTGGCTTGCTGCAACACAGGCTGCCCGAAAGTGTAAGTATGGAGTATTTTATTCAGAGAAGACTAATCTCCATCTGATCCACTTTCACATCAGACTTCATTGATAAAAGTGTCACACTAATGCCAGTCAGGTCCACGTTTCATACACACCATAAAACACCGGGTGACTCTAGGCAGTTATTGCCAGTCTTGCTAAGGCATTGGCGTGTTTGTAACTGGCACCTTACATTGCAAGTATGACTGCTCAGCTTGTGGCAACCACTTTCTTTCCCTGCATGTGGGTGAACAGGTTGTCCAAACTGGTCACCATGAGCAGGAGCCTTCATTCATTCCATTTAGGATGCTTGACGTGGTAAGCAAAATTACAGCTTTTCATAGATTCATATTATAGATCATAGAGTTGGAAGGGGCCTACAAGGCCATCGAGTCCAAGCCCCTGCTCAATGCAGGAAACTAGAGGAGAGGTCTCCCATCCAAGTAATAACCAGGCCTGTCCCTGCTTAGCTTTCCACACTCAGACAAGCTGAGCCAGCATGAGCCATATCGGTTGCAGCAGGGTGTGCAGAGACCAGGCTTCCCTGACCTGGTGCCCTCCAGATGTGTAGGACTACAACTCCCATGCTGCCTGGGGATGATGGGAGTTACACAAAGCTGGAGGGGACCTGGTTGGGGAAGACTGGTATAGATGTGTGTGCAGATATGAGTATAAGTGGGTTTTTTCTGTTGTAAGGTGAGTTGAGCTTAGTTCCCCCCAACACCAGCCCAATGTACCTTCACTCTTCAGATTACATGTGTACGAGCCTCTGAATCCAATGTTGATATCCAATTTTATTTATTTATCTATTTGCATCATTATACTGCCCATTAACAAACAATCAAAAAGTGATCTGGGCAGTTTCTTCTTTACTTACCTCCCCCTCCTCCATTCTTCAGACAGGTTATTTGCCCCCTCTCCCCCCGCCCCCCGCCCCCAACCTGCTCAGGTGCCTTGCACATTTATCAAGTTAAATGTTTGTTTGGTGCCTTATTATTATTCGTGTGTTTGTTTGTTTAAGTAGGTTTATAAACTTGAAACGCTGCTCAGGAGTAGCTCTTGAACGATGTCACATTGGTTAGCCAATACGTGCTATGCACAGCCAGCTTCTGCCGAGAAGTAACAGAACCATTTCCCCCCAAAGCTCAGCCCTGCAGGGAGGATTGTACATCTAACCAAAATGAGGTAAGTGTAGTTCCGTAGCCAGGGCTTGCTCAAGACATTTTGCTGCCTGGTGTGACGGGCAAGATGGGTGCAGGGCAGGCCACGGAGCACACACAGCGTTGTCTTCCAACACCTCACTGCCGCTTCCCCCAGCCTGAAGTGGCTGCCTCACTCTACCTAATGGTAGGTCCAGCCCTATCCATAGCCATTTGACCTAATTATATAGGGTGGCATCCAATAAATCTCCATCTCCCGCCTGCAACTCCCCCTCCTCTCAAAATCTGCTCTGGAAGGTGGGGGGAACATCTGGAGCAGACCTGGGGGAGCTACAGGGGACAGAGTGGAGTGGGAAGCTCCACTGCACGAGTGGAAGTCTGCTAATGCAACATTAGATTTTACCCAGGGCCGGTGCAAGGCAGTTTGGTGCCCTAGGCAAGATCAGATAATTAGCACCCCCCCTCCCACTTGAGCCCTCCCTCCCTCCAGCCCTATGCCCATTATGAAATAAAAGTCAATTGGCAAAACCTAAAAAATTTATTATCATAAACATTGACAAACATACATAAAATACATGTTGATGTAGTACCAATTTGCTATATAGAAAAATTCCGGGTGAAGTGTAATAGAAACTACATTTAATGTTTAAAATTTCATGTTTAAAATCCGGGTTCTAGTCCCTGCTCAGCCATGAAACTCACTGGGTGACTTTGGGCCAGTCACTGACTCTTAGCCCAACCTACCTCACAGGGTTGTTGTGAGGATAAAATGGGGAGGAGAAGGAGGAGGATTATGTAAGCTGCCTTGGGTTCCTTACAGGAGAAAAGGCGGGGTATAAATATAATAAAATAAATAAATAAATAAAATTTCCTTGCCTTTTTCTTGGCAAACCATTTCTTTAATATCTAAAGAAGATGCAACACCTACCTCCTTCCCACCCAGTCTAGAAAATCAGATTGAAGGTGTACCCTGCCACGTGTGACACTTTAGTCAAGTTCAAGATAATGGATGGTGGGGTGGAGCTAGATGCAAAATTATATCTAAGGGGCAGAGCAAGTTACCTACTGTATCTGCAACTCCTCACTGTACCACACAAATTACTACAGATCAAGGATTCCAACAGCCTGAGGGTGTGTGTGTTAGAGAGCCTTTAGTTTTGCTACTGGCAATCAAACTCTTGCTGGCCATCCAGTGATCTATTGCAAAAACCCAGTAATCTACTAGTTGATACCTATGTACCTACCTTCTGCCCACCCCTACCTTAGCAACTCACATACTTGAGAAAATGTCTAGGTTTGTCTTGACAATTTCAATAGCACTTGTTTCCTTTTAGGTACATGGTTCGGCAGAAGCTAGTTCACCAGAATAAGAATAGGGACAGGGATAGCCTGGTCTCAGTAATCTACGCTCTGGTGATCTCTAAACTAGACTACTGCAATGCACTCTACGTGGGGCTGCCTTTGAAGACTGTTCGGAAGCTGCAGCTAGTGCAAAATGCGGCAGCCAGGCTTATTGCAGGGACCGGAAGGTCCGAGCATATTACACCAGTTCTGGCCCGCTTGCACTGGCTGCCAATATGCTTCCGAGCCGAATTCAAGGTGCTGGTTCTAACCTATAAAGCCCTACACGGCTTAGGACCACAATACCTGACGGAACGTCTCTCCCAACCGTTATCTACCCGGACACTACGCTCAACATCTGGGGCCCTCCTCCGACTGCCACCTCCAAGAGAGGCTTGGTTGGTGGCAACGAGGAGGAGGGCCTTCTCGGTGGTAGCCCCCCAGTTATGGAATCAGCTCCCCACTGAGACCCGCCTGGCGCCAACCTTACTATCTTTTCGGCGCCAGGTTAAGACTTCCCTCTATGCCAAGGCATTTAGTTAGGAGCTTGGAATAGCACGGAGGGGATTGTCACCTGTAGGCTCAGTTTTATTGGCTTTTGTATTGTTATTTTAAACTGTGTTTTTAAATTTGGTTTTTAATTTTTTAAACTGTTTTGTATGTTTTAATGTTGTTTTTATGTATTGAGTGTGTTGTGAACCGCCCAGAGAGCTTCGGCTATGGGGCGGTATATAAATGAAATAAATGAAATGAAATGAAATGAAGAATTGAGAGTTTGTTCCTTCTTCACTCCTTTCTCAGAGGAAAAAAATGCTGTTGAGGTACTTACACCTCCTGCAATTTTGTCCCAGATTTTCTGGGCATTCCTTAAAAGAGAGGGAATGAACATCCAGTGAGTTCATCCAGGCAGCAGCACCAATCAGAAGAAATACTTTCATAGATTTCATAGATCATAGAGTTGGAAGGGGCCTACAAGGCTATCGAGTCCAACCCCCTGCTCAATGCAGGAAACTTGAGGAGGGGTCTCTCATCCAAGTAATAACCAGGCCTGACCCTGCTTAGCTTTCCACGCTCAGACAAGCTGAGCCAGCGTAAACCACATCCTTCCCTTGAACCTCTGGACCCGCCCTCCCCTTAGGCAACTTTATTCCCCACCTCTTCTACCATATATTTTATTTATTTTATTATATTTATACCTCGTCTTTTTTCTTGCAAGGAACTTAAGGCGGCTGACATCCTCCTCCTCCTCCTCCTTCTCCTCTCCATTTTATCCTCATGACAACCCTGTGAGGTAGGTTAGGCTGAGAGTCAGTGACTGGCCCAAAGTCACCCAGTGAGTTTCATGGCCGAGCAGGGACTAGAACCCGGATCTCCCGAGTCCCAGTCCAACACTCTCACCACTACGCCACACTGTCTCTCTACACCACTGTCTCTCTACACTACACCACACTGCCTTGTGGAAGGGCAGCCTCCACAAACCAGCACCCTCCAGATGTGGTTCGACTGCAATTCCCATAATTCCCAGCCAGCATGGCCATTGGAGGGTGCTAGGTTAGGTAAAGGCTGCCCTATAGGGACATCTGCCCAAATCACCACCCTCCCTGCAGGCACCACTTTTTCCAAACCCCATCTTCTTGGCTGGCACCCACCCTCTTTCCTGCAAGATCCCAAATTGACATGGGGGATCCCCTCCTCCTCCTCCTCCTCCTCCTCTCCCCACCCTCAAGAACCACCCTCCAGCGGGCACCCACCCACCCTCTTCCTTGCAACATCCCAACTTGACGTGAGGAGGGCGGCAGAAATCACGACTCCTTCTTGCCCCCACTGTCTACACATACACACACTCCAAGCACTGCCTGCCCGTGAGGATGCGCTACCGTCCCCCAACGCCCCCCTCGCCTCGCAACCAGCTCTGCTTCCTCCTCCTCCCCCCCCACCCTTTGACCGACGGCCTACCTGCCCCACCCCAGGGTTGAGCCATCTTCCCACCCCACTTCCTCCACAACCCCCCCAACGGCTAGAGTTGGGGTTCAACGCCTCGCCGTCACCCCCTTCCGTGCACACTGACTGACCTGACTGCTCAGCGCCATCTTCCACGGCAGGAGGGCAACGCCGAGAGGAGCCGGGGAGCGGGGAGGTGGCGGCAGCGGCGCCGCCAAAAAATAAAATAAAAAGTATACGTGTGTGAACGGGTGTGTGTAACGCTTCCTCCAACCCATGTGCGTCCCATTTAGTGCTCTTCCTTCATTCGCCCTAGCCCCACGGAAGCCTGCCTGGGTCCAGTTCTCTATGTGCGAAGGATGCACGCGGGAGCCGAAACCCCGGTCCGTTTTTACCTTTAGCTCCAGAACGAAGCCAGTTTTGCAGGCTATGGAGCGTGTGCCGGTTGCCGACGGCTTGAGCCTAGTTTCTGCCGGGCTCGGGAGAGCAAAGGGAAGGGATTGGGGAAGGAGGGGGGGGATCAGAGGCAACCCCCGATGGGCTGCGGTGCCAAAGCGAGAGGGGGCGGAGACAAGGCGAGCCATGAGGAGGGCAGCCCCGGCAGGAAGAAGCGGAAGCCCCGAGCCCGCGAAGCGAGGGGGAGCACTTAGGGCAGGAAATGCTATCATATATAGCTTATATGGCGCACCCCGGACTATATTTCCCCCCCAAGGCGTTTCTGGCGCCCCCTTCAGCCCGGCGCTCTAGGCAGCTGCCTAGTTCGCCTAATGGTAGAACCGGCCCTGATTTTACCCATATATGTCTGTGTGCCTCTTTGGATGAGAAACAAGGGTAGCGAAAAGCAGTAGCTATAAGCAAACCAGCCTTTAGTCCTCACCCACTAGGCATGGATTCATGTGACTATCTTCAAAGCATAACCCACCTTGGAAGAGCTAAGCTCCTACCCCACCTTGGCTTGAATTTTATAATGCGGGTTTTGCTTTGTGACGTGCTGCTGGCACAATCACACGATCCATCTTCTCCTGTATGTGATGCCCATACTGGTGTAAGGTAGAGAAAAAGAAAGAGCTGGAACCTTCTGTGCCTTCCCGGAATACATTAGACCAGCATTGCTACAGAGTGCCAACATGACGTGACCAGAAGCTGATATTTTAGCCTATAGTCTCCATGATGATGCCATCAAGCCAGAACAACAACACAACAAATTCCACTGTGCTTGGTGAAGGGCAGCCACCACATGCTGAGGTGCTTAGAACAGGCCTTGATGCTGTAGGTAGGCTGAAATGTACATGACATAGTCAAGTTTTATATCACTTTTATGTCATGATTTCCTCCAATGGATCCTGAGAATTATAGTTTGCTGAGAAGGATTTGCTATTACAGAATCCTTCCCCTCCCTTAATTCCCAGAGCTGCTTGTAAGAGAGAATGACTATTACATCAATTTAAGACTGCAGGCCTAAATACACTTACGACGGAGAAAGCGCCATTGAACACAGTGGGATTTCCTTCTGAGTAAACGTGTAGGGTTGCATTGTAAGTTCTGTCGTGTAGCTGTGCCCTGCCTTGATGCCTGTCCCGACTTTCAATGCAGGTTGATGTATGACTCCAGCCATCCCCATCCTGGTGCCTTCCAGATGTGCTTGACTGCAACTCCCATCATTCCAAGCCATTGGCCATGGGAGATGCGGTCCAATACATCTGGAGGACCAGATTGGGGAAGACTTTATTACTTTGTCATCACATAGGTGACAAAGAGTTCATCAGTGGTGGTTCGATAAAATGTATGCTCACACTGGGGGCGGGGGGAAGCCAAGGAGTTGGGTTCATGGAGAAGAATCTTACAACTGCTTCACTGCATGCCAAATTCAGCTTCCATTTGTTTAATGAACATTCCAGCTCCCCCAACCCCGCCTTTCAAGGTTGTGAACTGGGAGCTTTTCTACAAGAGGCATTTATCATACACTCATCATTCCCTATTCACGGTTGCTTACAGGTTCTTTAGACAATGTTGTGACCCTCCAGGTTTATTCCTGTGTCTAACCAGCACTTTCAGTGAGTTTTTTTTAGAGCAGGGAAAATGCAGCATTTAATTGTGAAAGTGAAAGAAGGCGTGATTTCCTTTTGTGTATTTGTGCTATTGTGTTATACCACAGTGCCACCTAGAGGTTATGTAGTGGAAAGCAGCAAAGGAAACGCTCCTTGTGTAGTGCTCAGATCTCAATGCTGCGACCAAACCGAAAGTAAATATGGCAGATTAGCAGTGGATTAACAGCCTCATGTAGAAAAGCTCTTACTCTCAATCTCTTGCATGGGTATTCTTGAAGTCTTTACTCCGTACTGCTGAAGAGGAAGTTCCATAAAAGGAACGTGTGCATTTATACATTCAGGGTTGTATAAAGCCAGATTAAGCCATACTTAGAGGCTAGCAGACCCATTGAGATTAAGCTAAATCCCATGTATTTCAATGGGTCTATTCTAAGCATGACTAAATCTGGATCCAACCCTCAGGCTTTCTCCAACTCCCTGCAAAAAAGACTGTGGCATAAGCTGATCACAAAAAGTGAAATTGTTTGGATTGTCAGTCGCTCTTATTTCCTGTCGCTTTTGTGAGTTTAAGGTATGCTTGTTATGTTCCTTTTGAGGAGGTTTATTTATTAACTTTCCAATGAACCTTACAGAGTAGTCAACATTCATAACTGTGGCACATCTCTTCTGTGTTTACTTGCCCTTTCAAGTTGCATGTGGGTTCATTTTCTTTCTGGAAAGGAGAGCTTTGTTGAGGAGCTTCCAACAATATGCTCATTTTACAAATCTTCAGAATTTTTTCAGTAGTTGCTTGGAAGTTGCCATTTCCTTGACAAACACCCCCTGCCGCCGCCCCCCCCCCCCGGTCTTTTGCTTAACTGGCTGCTGGTTGTGCAGACACGGGGCTCGTCCAAGTTCTCCTCCCAGCTCTCCCAGTAACCTTTACAGGAAAAAGCATCCCATTAAATGGTAGGTGTTCACTGCTCTCCTGACCACATATTCCAAGATGTTTCCTGCCCATATTTCAGAAGCAGCCTTGAATGCCACAACCTCCCCTCTCCCCCATAGGGGCCATTCTGTCAGTCCAGGCATTTAATTAGCTAATTACAACCTGCTGACATGAATACACCAAATATGGAGTTTGGAGACCTTTTTTTTTTTTTTTTTTTTTTTTTTTTGCTGCAGTTCATTTATTATTAACCCCCCAGTAAACATCTGATATGCTCTTCCCTTAGGGGACAGAGTGGTAATTGGTCCCTTGAACACTAAGTTCTCTTACTAATCTGCCTGAGCTGGAACCAAGTGTCGCCATCTGTCCATATTTACACATACACCCCACCGTGCATTTCACATTCTGGAAAAGAGAGAGAGAGAGGAAAGGCGTCTCAGAGAAGTACTTTGAATTCAGCCAGGACCAGCCGCCTTTGTGTAGCACAATTCAGGCATATGTGCCCTGCCCAGGGACTGAGATGCAACAGTCAGTGGAAAAAGAAAGGTGGGGGGACCTCTTACAGCATCATGTTGTAGCATACTCCTCCTCCTCCTCCTCCTCCTTCTTCTGTCATCCCTCTTTCCTCTCTTTCCATTCTATGAAACATATAACCATGGAAATTACACTTTGCTCAAGTACCTTGATGTCAAGATAAAATTATCAAGATTCCTGCTGTCAGGCCTGGCTATAAGGGGGAAAGTAGGCCTTGTGACTTGATAAAACACTGGATATCAGGTGGACAGAATTAAGAGATCTTTCCAACCCCAAATTAAGCCATGGGTGGGGGGTGGGGAATGTTCTCCCCCCCCCGGCGGGTTTCAGAAAAAAATTGAAATTTTTGGGGAAATGGGGAAATATGCAATGCTTATATTTTTAGCGCTCTTTACAGATCTAAAGTCACTTTACTGCTTTGGGACAGCCTTCCCCAACCTGGTGCCCTCCAGATGATTTGGACTATCACTCCCATCAGCCCCAGGCAGCATGGGCAATAGTCAGGAATGCTGAGAGTTGTAGTCCAAATCATCTGGAGGGCACCAGGTTGGGGAAGGCTGCTTTAGGAACATGATATAATTTATGTATAACTTGGTTTGCTCATAAAATTATCAATAAAATTAAACCTTTAAAAGTATACTCACTTACTAAATTTGTAATTATTATCTGAATAAACTATAATTTTAAAATGATTATGAGCAAAAGAAGTTATACATAATAAATTTTAGGTTCCTATTTTATGTCTGACCAGAGAGAACTTCAGCAAGTAGTCCCTGGAACATCTGAATCATCCTAGAAGCCAGAAGAAGCAGGAAGAACTGGAGGCAGAGGAAGACTGGTGTGCAGCATCTGTTCCAATTTGTAAGGAAGTTTAGGGAAATTCCTAAACCTGTTTGTGGGGTGGAGTTTAAGAAAATCTGGTCTAAAGAAAAAGCTATGGAGATTTTATTTAGCTGGGAAAGATTCTCTCACCTATTAGGAATGGTAAGCAACCATATTTAATTTAAGAACCTTTAAGCAATCTCATCTATTATTTGAAGTGTGATATTTTATTCTTGTGTGTAAATAATTTCCATTAATAAGCATCTTATTTTTTGTTCATTTTGAAAGGTTGTCTCTAGTGGTGGTGTCAGTCCCATGCCTATGCCATAGGAACCAGGCTGCTGAGTTTCATTTAGATAGAGAGAGTTTATTCCAGTGGCAGCACTTAAAGGTTTTATAGTTGAGGCAGCATTCCCTAGCAGTGAGGTCGAATTGGGCACTTTATTAAAAACTGTGGCAGTGAGTTCCACAGACCCAAGCTTCAAAGTTAATTTTTAAAAAGAAACATAGGTGAGATAACCCACATGCTACTCTGTCGCATCTGGTGGCAGTGGCGGGATAACCGACAGTGTTTTTTTCACATGTGGGTTTTAGATTAGAACTACGTTAACTGACTGCTACAGCAGCATCAAAGCAGAACAAGCCCAGAAATGCTGGACTCTCTAGAATGAAACCCAAACTGTCAAGAATGCACATTTGCAGACTGAGCAGGCACACAGTACACCTGGTCAGTCTTCGTCACTATGGCAAGGTGCAGTGTATTTCTGTTAAAATTATAGTTATTATTTCTAATTTTGCATTGATACATGCATATTAGCATATGCAAATGCTATGCAAACTGGTATCCTCTTTCGTTCTCTTTTTTGGCGATGCATAAGTAGCCACACCCTAGCCAACAAGTTTTTGCAATTTCTGTCTTTGAAAATATACTTCCCCTGCAATCTGAGCAAGCGGGAAGGATATAGAGAGAAAGAGATAAAGAAAAAGAACGGCGAATTGTCTTGATATTTATCATGCATTCTTGTGTTTCTCTCCAGTGAGTACACTGCAAAAACAAGTCCTTCGGAAATTGTACCATGGCAGGGAGCAGCGTGACATCTGGAAGATGCACCAGCCTGAAAAGTAAAGTGGCTCTGCTACAATTAATCATGTTTGATAATTAACCAGGATGTAATTAGATATAATCACCCGGACAACAATGTGCACCTATTTCAACAGACAAGCATAAGGCTTGTCATCCACCTGTGTCTGATCAAAGGGGGAAACAAAGCAGCGAGCTATTACTGGGGACATGGTAACAAGCCGGGGTAGCTCTCCTATTGAGAGTCTGGTAATGGATACAGCCAAGCATGGCAGAAAATAACTAATTCATGATTTCAAAAAACAAAACAAAAACCCAACAGAAATAACCCTGCTCTTACCATCATAAGCTCAGCTTTCAGAAAAACTGACCTGTTTGAATGTAACCATGAAAATGGAACAAGAGGAAAGAGGAGGAAAACAACAACAAATGCTCCCCCCCCCATTAGAGATAGACCCAGTTCTCTTTGAGCTTCAGGTACTTACAGGGCACAGCTAACATCACTGTGGAAGATGTGATGGGTGTGTGCGTGCGTCGGGGGGGGCGGGAAGCAGGACAATGGCTGTAACATTGATTATTCCCTTTTATTAGGACATCAACAGAAAATTGGAGGAAGTAGATTTGCTGCAGAGCCCGATTTGAACCAGGGCTAGCATGGGAAACCATAAAGAAGAGAAAGCCCCTGAGCTCGTGCAAAAGATACTTCCTGCAGACAATCGTCTTCCCCAGCCTGGTGCCCTCCAGCTGTGTCTGGGCTACAGGTCCCCTCACCCGCAGCCAACTGGCTAGCGATGATGGGAACAGTAGTCCGAACACTGCTGGAGGGTGCTGGATTGGGGAAGACTATCTCTACAGCAGTGTTCTCCAACCTTGGGTCCCCAGATGTTTTTGGCCTACAACTCCCAGCATGCCCCAGGCTCCTTCCAACTCTATGATCTATGAAATCTATGCTATACTGGCTGGGCCATGCTGGGAGTTGTAGGCCAAAAACATCTGGGGACCCAAGGTTGGAGAACACTGCTCTACAGCATCTTCACCTGAAAGCGTATGGCTTCCTGGCAGGTTAGAGCAGCAGAGCCTCTCTTCTTTTAAATAAAACAAACATTTCCCTCGGGAGGTCTGCAGTGGTCCACACTTGCTTGTTTGTGCACGTTCTCCTCCCGCCCTCCTTGCCTATAAATTCCCCTCCCCTCCCCTCCCCTCCCCATTCCATGGTTTCCTTGCTTTAATCATACTTTAGCATTATTTTATATAGGCCTTCTTGGCGCAAACATAGTTTAAAAGATTTCACTTGTAGCCATGCTTTGAAAGTCCACGGCAAAAAGAAAAGGAAATGGTGAGCCAAACTAGATGAGATGCTGAAGAGGTCAGTTCCAGTTGTGTTTGCATGATGATGATGATATGAGGTGCAGGGCCCTCCTATCAGGATCAGATCTATAGCATATGGGAAAAGGGGGTTAATCCTTCCCTTCCCCACAGGTTTTTGAGGGCCTGTAGGCAAAGAACCCTCAATGGGTCCCTCCCTTGGTGAATCTACCTTCTCACCACCGAGGTCACCAGCTGCTGTTGCTCCTTATCCTTCCTACCACTTGCTTGCTTGACAAGGCAGAGAGCAAGCAGGCAGGGGCATCTGCTGCTCCTTCTCCATACCACGGTCGTCTGTGCCAGAGCAAGAGGCAGGACCGGTGCAAGGCAGTTTGGTGCCCTAGGCAAGATCAGATATTTAGCGCACCCCCTTCCCACTTGAGAGCGCTGTATTTTTTTTCAAGGCGTTTCTGGCGCCCCCTTTAGCCCTGCGCCCTAGGCGGCTGCCTAGTTGGCCTAATGGTAGCACCGGCCCTGGCAAGAGGTCGGTGAACAAGCAGGTTGCAGTGGTGAAGAGGGGGCGCAACTCCAGGGGCTTTTGTCAGTAGGCCCCTGCGGAGATGTGGGCCCCCACAGCAGGTGCCCAAGCATGCTTACCCTTTACACTGCCCCTGCCCATTGTGATCTCAATGGACCCCCTCCCATACCCTCCAACATTTCACAGATGAAAATAGGGACACCCATGTGAATTTGTAAGAGGTATGCTTAAGCAACATGAAGGGGTGATCAAGAGGGTGTGGCCAGGCAACATGAGGGCGTGGCCAAGGGTATGGCCAGGCAACACGAGGGCATAGTCAAGTACAAAAGTTATTAGAGAAAACACACAAAATCTTATATATTATCATTATTACATTATTATATGATATATTATTTTATAATATTTTATTAGTGGCTTTTGTATTTATTTATTTTTTTACCTTACTTAAACCTTTAATTGTTGGTATGCGGTGTTTTTCATGGGGGGGGGTGTCAGTGCTTGCAGGGCAATCTCTTTCTTTTCGTTTTAAAATTGTCGGGATTGGTCCTGGCGTTTTCAGGGCAGTTGGAGAAGGAGAAGAAAAGAAGGAGATGTGGAGGAGGGGGAACTTTTGGGCGGGGGAAAATACAAAAAGACACATTGGGGTTTTGAGCCCCTTCAGCGTTTTGCTCCAGCACCTCTACAGCTCTGGTTTTTAAGCACAAGGAGTAACTTTGAGGGGCTGAACAGCTTTGTTGTTGTTTGTTATTGTGGAAAGGCCCCAGTTTAAAGCACTTTTTGTGTTCTATTCACACCATTTAGATTTAAAGAAACACTTAAACTGGAATAACCTTACAGAATTTAACTAACTTGAATTAAGTTAAAACAAGCAGCGCAATCCTACGCACAGTCCCTCGGGAGTAAGTACAAATGTCTTCAATGGGTCTTACTTACTTACCAGGGGGCCTGGTCAGAGGCAGCAGGCAGAGCGCGCGCGCACGCACGCACACCCTTGGTCTGTTCCCTCAGCTAAGATAAATAGCTTGCTGGAGGAAGCAGGGGAATTCTGGGCGCTGCATAGCAAACTGGGACTCTGCATGACAAAGTAAGAAGCCATGATGACTTAAGTGTTTATGAGACTGCCAAATTATGCCCTCCCCTGCAATTAGCCCCAGGAAGGGAGGCCTCCATTGGTGTGCCAATGAAAGCTTCACTTCTGGCTAATTAGCAGCTTTGAGGGAAGGGCAGTTTTCCTCAGGACTACAGGGAGGGGAGGACAGAAGGGGTTAAACAGCTCTTCCTGTTCAGCACATTCCACATGACGACACCCCCCCCCCAGCACACTTACTATTAAAAGTAAAAAAATAAACCAACTGCAGCTGTGTTTAACTTTAGTGTGATTTCTACTTTGGCCCTTTTATGGTCAGTATAACAATGTATAGCAGTCAGAAAAAGCCCTTAGCAATGTGCAAAGCAGGGGTGGGCAAGCAGCTACCCCCCCCCCCATGTTACTGGACGCCAGCTCCTGCTGCCTTCCCTGAGCACTGGCCATGGTGCCCAGGTCTGAGGAAAGTTCGAGTTAGGGTGGCCACTTGCGCGTTGCCAAACAAGAGGTCAAAAGAGGGGACCAATTTGCATAAGCTAATGTACATGTATAAATGCAAATTTAGAAATAAGAACTATGATTTAAATAGAAATACAGTACATCTCACCACAGTGAGTTAAGCTGACCAGTGTGCCTGCTCAATCTGTTGTCCAGGTGCTAACTCTTGATGGGCAACTTCAAGGCCGCTGCTGGCTCTCCCTTCTTGAGGTTGTTTGACTTTAAGCCAGACTTGGACTGGGCAGTCCACCAAATAGAGGACAGCTTCAGAGAGAGGGCTGCCCTCTTCAAATGGAGGACTGTCCTCTGTAAAGTAGGACACCTGGCCATGCTTTGGCATATTGGGTATTCTTATGTCAAGTAGCCTTTTGCTACAGCTGAGGCAACAACTGCTTGCTGTTTGACCAAGAGTTTGTATAAAATCCCACAAACAGTGTATTTGTGTTTGTGGTTCACTTCGGTGATGGAGACGTGGAGTGTGTGCAGCTGGAAAGTAAGTTCACAGCTCCCAAGAGGGGGAAGAAAGTGTGCCTAACTCTTTGGGGGTCATACACTAGGAATGCTCCCTGCTATTCAGTGTTAAAGCTGGGTAAACAAACAAATTATATCTATATCTATTTCGAGAGAGAGAGAGAGTGAAGAAGGGAAGGGTGTCTGTTGTAGTGGTCATTTTGTTTTTGCTTCTAAAGTATGTTAAATCAAATATTTATTTATTTATTTCTTTATTTCTTTATTATATTTATACCCCGCCTTTTTTCCTGCAAGGAACCCAAGGTGGCTTACATAATCCTCCTCCTCTCCATTTGATCCTCACAACAACCCTGTGAGGTAGGTTAGGCTGAGAGTCCGTGACTGGCCCAAAGTCACCCAGTGTTTCATGGCTGAGCGGGGACTAGAACCCAGATCTCCCGAGTCCCAGTCCAACACTCTCACCGCTACGCCGTAAATGCATATTTTGACATTGTATGATTGTTTTTTTTTAAAAAAACATGAAATACAGAAATAAGGTATAAACCCTGATATCTCACAGTATCTTTGGATGTGTGACATGGCAAACAATATGACAGACACAATGACAAAATAGGCATTGGGGCGGCCTCTCTTTCTCTACACTCCTGATGTCATGGGCACCATTTAATAGTTACCTTACAGTTTCACATTCACATTACAGAAAATAGCTATGCAAGTGCTAAAGGGGGCTTATCGTGGAAATGCTAATTTTTTCTTCCCCAGCGTGAGTATCTAGTGCTCAAAATCTTTCCCTCCGCTTGTATATCCTACATGGGGAAATAACCTTTTCCCCAGCAATTTGTAGTTAGCTTATTGGGGGGGGGGGGGGAATGAGATTTCCTCACACTAAACATCCAAGCTGAGGGAAAGATGTCCCTGCACTGGATACTGAAACTGGAGGAATTATGTCTGCCACAGCTGCGCAAGGCTTACACACTACCTGTGCAAATGGCAATCAACTTCATTTTGTGTCCTTTTGAGAGAAGGAAGACACACAGCTCTCCCTGGCCCATCGCTCATCCGACTCCAAACATGGCAAGATACAGAAAGATGGGAAAGGTGCCAAGTCTGCATTCACCCTGCATTAGGTTGGAACAAAGCTGTCCAATGCAGATGTGAATGGGGACATAAAGAGTCTAGTGATGGTCCCACAGAATTAATTTTCCCCAAATGAAAAACGGCAACCAAGGAGAAAAGACAAGGCAAATTACCAACGCTAATCACAGTCTCTTGCTTTTGCTTTCTTCCCCTTTCTCTTGTATGATAATTATGATAATTAACAAGCTAACGAGCTCCTAGTAAAAACAGTTCCTGGTTCTCAATGTATAATTAATATTTATGTTCATAACAAGCTTCAATTTATAGTATACTTAGGAGAGAAATCCCCTCAGAGAACACACATTACAAATGCTGCTCACATTCCTGATGCATTTATTATTTTACAAGGAGAAAAGCTTGCCTGATCTGCCAGCTTCTAGCATTTCAAGGAAACACATACAAAACCTTTAGACTGATCTCCCTGTATCTTTACCATCAATTAATGCATTAAAGGAAAAGGTAACTTTAAAGTCAACAGTTATTTTCCTTTGCTATTATTGATGGACAATGACATTGGTCTCAAAACCTGATTTTGTTTTGTTTCTGCTTTCCTAACATTCTCTGAATCTTAAATACAATGAGAAGCCACCATGGGTGAATTTCCCCACAGGACTTCTTGTATGTGATGGCGGTGAGGATGGGTTGTTGAGGTGGTTGACAAGCAACCCAGAACCCATGGGCTGTTTTAGGGTTGCCCATGACCTGTCAACCACCCCAACAACACACCCACGCTGGGTTTGCACATAACAAGAAGCCACAGCGTGCCCCCGCTGCGCCCCAAATATTCAAAATGGTGGCCACCACAATGAGAAGCCCCGCAGGAAAATGTACCCATGGTGGCTTCCCGTTATGTGCGAACTGGGCCTTTATTTAAAAGGCCATATCACTTTCCCCGCCCAAGCACTGATTGTTCGGGGGGGGGGTTGTCCCAGCTTCTGCGCAGTTTTTTCCCCATTCCAAAAGGTTGAAATGAAATGCCTCTCCAAAGGATATTGGCAGTAAGAGCTTTGAGCTAAAATATGCTGGTGTTTTTGGCCCCACCCCTTTTGCCTTTGGGCCTTGGCCCCACCCACCATGGAAATATGGCCCCCTCCCCCAAAAGCTTTTCCAGAATGGAATGTGGCTTTCAGGGTGAAAGAGGTTCTCCACCCTCCACCCGCAATGACTGTGCTGTCTGGTAATAATAGGAGTTGTAGTTTAACATATCTGGAGGACCTCCAGTAGGGGAAGTCTACCATCGGGCATGAGGAATAAGTTTGGGGGAGGGCCTTGAAGAAAGACAGAGAGGTGGCACCAACATGTAGAGCGATAAGAGGCAGCAAGGGAGAATTAGAGGAGTCATTTAAAAGATCAGCAGAGCTTCACCCAGCTGGGGCTGGTAGAGTTGGAGGAGTTGAACACACAAGCAAATATATAATAAGAAACTAAGGCCAAAAGATAGTGTAAATCAGCCTTCCCCAACCTGGCGACCTACAGATCCCCACCAGCCCCAGTCAATACCACAAATATGGCCAGTGGTCAAGAAAGCTGGGAGTTGAAGTCCAACACATCTGGAGGGGACCAGTTGGGGGAAGGAAAGACTGGGATAGAGCAAGTACACAGAGAGCTTTAAAGTTAAGGAGAAGGAATTTCTGCTGGATGCAGAAGTGGATGAGAAGTCCATGAAGGGATCTGAGGAGGATTTTTTGGCAACAGCGTTTTGGGTAGAAGGGAGAGGACTGATATGTGAAAGGTGAAGTCCAGAGAGGGGAAGGTTGTAGTAATCAGCCTTGACGAACAACTCAGATGGCTTTTAAAGGGATTACACAAACACTTGGAAGATAAGGTTATTAATGGCTACTCATCATGACAGCTATATGTTACCTCTGTTGTCCAACTTGTGGGCTTCCCACCTTGTTGGCCACTCTGGAAAAAGTATTCTGGACTAACTAGGCCAGGGGTGGGCAACTTGTGACCTTTCAGATGTTTGGCCTACAACTGCCATCAGTCCTAGCCAGCAGAGCTGATGGTAAGGAATGCTGGGAGTTGTAGGCCAAAACATCTGGGAGGACTACAGCTTGCCCAACCCTGAGATAGGCCTTTGGTCTAATCCAACAGGGCTCTTGTGTTCCTAAGCAATCTGAAGTAATGAGGATAGTAATAACAATATTTAAATGGCCGGTAAAGTCCTCTTGCTGAAGCTGGTTAATAAAATTAGGAGAAATATCCTTCTGTGCTAAATGTTGATAGATATTTCAGTCTTGACATGAGATAATGCTGTTTTTGGTCTCATCAAAAAACATATCCTGCCTATAATGGGAGAATCGAATCGATAAACCAGCACACTCAAGAACAAGGCACCTTTACAAGTATGGGGTTTCTGTGTGTGAAAGAGATGGGATCAATTTTCTTACTGGAGTCAAAACAATTTATTTGTCTAAAGGTAGGCATAATTTGGAAGCTAGATCCAGGGAAATATGACAACCATAGCAACACCCACACTTTTCAGCTGCTCTTTTTATTAAATGGTTAGTACCTGCTTTAAAAATGACTTTTAAAAAAAGGAAAAAGTAGAATCCTAAAGTTCAGATACATTCTGTGCAATGATTAAAAGGATGTTTAATTAAGGGCACCAGGTGAGAGGATGATAATACAGAGAATTACAGTACTGTGCACACAGTGGCGCACCGTTCTAGACAGCTTATCCCGCAGGCCTCTGTGTACACAGCAGGCTGAAGAGGGAAACATTAACTAAATTGCAAGATTTGGATCATTTATCTTATCAGCAGATGGGGGAATAGGTTATCTTCCAAGCCGGCACACCTGCTCCCCTTTGTAAAACTGTACTCATGCCATTGCAGAGTGCATTGTTGTTGGCTGTTTAAACATTCCAGTGAAGGAATGGGATGGATATATGGCATCAAGTCAGCACAGGGCAGGGCACACACTAGGGCTGGGGGGACACCCCTCCACTGAAGTTTCAGATAACGGAAGGGAGCAGCAGACGGCCTCCACTGTCTGTTTGTGGGTTAGTAATATTTTCACGGGAGAAGAAAGCAGAAGGGGAATGAAAGTGAGCATTTAACAGTGTGATTGTGGAGTGCAAATCTAACTGCAGCTGCGTTTACTTTGCCAGGTTTTTTTTTCCAACTGCAAGGTTTTTAATTTATTTATCAATTTTATGTAACATAAGTTTACTTATTCAACTTATATATTGCGCTTTAACAGAAATTATCAGGGTGGTTTACCATTAAAAAATTCATAATCATAAAACACAAATTAAAAAAAAAAACAATGGTTAAAACAGGAGAGGGGGGACGCAGCCCAAAGAGTGAACACAAAAATTAGTATTAAAACCTTATCAGATGTTAAAAAACTAGGGATTATTTTTAAAGGTATTTGCCAAAAAGACAATGTAGGTGGTGAGCATCCCAGGGAAGAGAGTTCCATAGATGGGGTACCACCACAGAGGAGGCCCTGTTGCCACCTGCCATACCTCAGTGGATGCACCTTGAGGAGAGCCTTTTAAAAAAATCAGAGTGCAACGTTGGTATGGGTAAGACAGGAGAGAACTGTTTCTGTATGGTAGATTTATGATGAATCTATGTGTTCTTCTGCCTGAGGTATGTTTCACTGCTTTCTGTTTTGTGAGGGGGTTTTGTTTCAGGATGACAGAACTATCCAAAACCCTGTGTGGGAGATGTATGGGGGCGGGGAGGTAGAATGCCTTACCTGTGGCTTATCCAGCACAGAGGCAGGAGTTGGACTATGTGACCTTCAAGGTCCCGTCCAACTCTGTCGTTTTATGTGGATGGTATCGGTTCCCATTTGGGTAGGTGTAATGTGGAATGGTAGCTCCAGTTGCACGATTGCTGCAGTTGCATAGACTCCATGTGTCTATTTCAGTGAACAGACAAGCCTGAGACTTGGGTCCACTACTCTAACACTGACAGCAATCCAGCTTCAAAGTAGTGGTGAAGCTGGAAACTATTCACAGCACAGGATACCAGTCCATAACCATATTGCCTAAATAACTCATCTGATAAGGGTGTGTCCCTTAACAGCTGTAATTTACCAGCATTTTGGAGCTCGAGTAAACATGGAAAGCCCTTAACACAACATGTTAAACCAAAAGGTTTTTTGTTGATTGCATATTCTCTTTGCCCAGCCTCCGTTAGCAACTTAGCAGCTGTATTTTGTTCTAACTGTAGTTTCTGGACAGTCTTCAAAGGCAGCTCCACATACAGTGCATTGCAGCAGTCTAGACTGGAGTATGGATAACTGTAACCAGACTCTCTTTGTCCAGGAAGGGTCATAATTGGCACACCAGTCTCACCTTCTCCTCTCAGCACCAGCTGAGTCCATTCGCTCGCTGGGATGATGCGCAGCGTGCAAAGCCCCAGGAACTTGCCCGTGCGCTTCTATCATCACTTCACTTTACATGTTTGCTGCAGGAAACCATGGGGAAAGGCCATTGTTCCCTGCAGCAATCATAAGGTGTAGGTCTGCTTTGGTTTGACTTACCAAAAGAGAGGAAATCTATCACGGATGGAAAGTATGTTTAAATATACGAAGGAGTCATGCTTGGAAGGCACAGTTGAGAGAATGAAAAACAAAATGTTTTATACAACTGTTTGGGGATCTCACATGCCTCGAAAAAAGAAAAGAAGCTGAGAAACAAGGGCCCAATGGGCCAGCTTTCACTCTTAAAAAATCACCCATCAAATAAATCACAAGGGTCAACGTTTTAATTCTCCCTAGCCAGGATTCTTCTTATCAAGAAGTCACTGATTAGTCTGAATACAAATTAACCTCACACGGGAAGAGGATTGTACGAGCACCTCACTAAATCCTGGATCTGGAAAGCAGGCACTGAGCCACATCTGCAGATTGGAACTATCACTTATTCCCCCACGCAAGCCATTATTCATCGCTCGGAAAAGACCCCATCACTCGGAAAAGACCCCATCCATTTTTACAGCATTTTTACAGATCCAGAGACCCCAGACATGCCATCCATTTAATGGCTATCACTTCTGTAATTGTCCCTCAGCTGCCTCCCCAGAGATGTGTTCATCAGATTCATTTTTTTTTCTTTTTAGACAAATAAATTGTCAAGTCTGCAACATTTGTTCACCCATTTGTGAATGGTGACACCTTGATGCCACTTTATAGCAGCATAAACAATACACCCAGTGCGGTGCCATGGATTGGCAATTCCAAGGACATTTATTGTTTCCCCTCATTTGCTTGCAACCTGCTTAAGAACACGAACGCATTTAAAGTGTGAGGGCGGCACATTTTTAATATTCCTCCAAAGCAAGGGGGGTGGAGAGAGAGCATGCGTAAAACAGAAGTGGAAGGCAAAGATAAAGCCAGTGCTGATGCTCAAACATGCATAGTTTAACTCGGCCTTCCCCAGCCTGATGACCACCAGATGTGTTTGGACTACAACTCCTATCATCCTCAGGCAGCACTACCAATGGTCAGGAATGCTGAGAGCTGTAGTCCAAAACATCTGAAGGGCACCAGTTGGGGAAGGCTGATTCAACTGTTGAAACTGGTTTTGGGGAGCGGGGTGGTCCATGTATGTTTTTATTGTATTTTATTGGTTGTATGCTGCTTTGGGATTAGGATTACTTTATAATGAAAAGTGGGCAATACATTTCATAAACAAATAGCTTGTAGCTCACAACTCTGAGGAGTTGAAGTCTCACCAAAAGCCATGTGACTTGTACTCTTTAGCCTCACAGGAATTGTTGACTGTTTCATCTTTAATTGCTTCTTCACTGAAAACTCTATACACACACACACAAACACACATACTACAGTAGAATAAGTCTCATTTTAAAAAATACAGCTGCTGAAATGTTCGGTCGCCTTGTCAGGGCCGGCCCTACCACTAGGCAGAATGAGGCAGCCGCCTCAGGTGGCACATGCAGGGGGGCGGCAGTGAGTGAGGTGTTGGAGGGCAGGGCTGTGTGTGTTCTGAGGCCTGCCCTGTGCCTCTGCCTCCTAAGCTAGCCTGCCACCCGCAGGTGTGATGGAGAATGCTGTTCCGTCACCAGTGTTGAAATAAGATTAAATTGCCAGTCCAGTTGGCTTTTGCACATGGAATGAGGGCGGGCGCCATGTTGTCCTTCACCTTAGGCAGCAACATGTCTTGGGCTGGCCTTGCAATTTGTTACTGCTTTGAATTTCGCTTGATTTTGTGTGTGGCCTTGCAAATGTATGGTTGCTGCATGTTCCTTAAGAGTAGATGTAAGAACAGCTATATGTGTGGTATCAAAATGCACTTCATGTACACACAGCAGTAAGTAATCTGTGCAGATTTGCAGGGCTGTGCAGAGGGTGGAGTTACTGGTTGGCTGTTCCCTGGAAGGGAAGTTGTGGGGACAAGTCTCCCCTCACCTGGAAAACATGGCGGTGATGGGAACAGGGGCCGCGAAGATGGCCAGGATCTCTGCCCTCAAACCAAGGATAGGCTTATTATCCACCTCCAGAACTGGGCTCATGGGCAGCTCCCATCCTTTGCAATGGAGCTGGCACAGGAGAACCTCTGAGTGGATTGCACTTCTGCAGAATGGGGCTGCAATCCTCTCGACATTTACCTGGGAGCCAGGCCCACTGAACATAGTGGGGCATACTTCTGAGTAGATATGGAAAAATTGCAATATAAAGGCATTTTGCATAGCTTCTCTTTCTCTCTCTCAGATCCAGGCTCGCCATGGGCTGTTTAACCCCCGATGAGCCACCATTTTGAATATGCATATTCAAAATGGCACCCGATACATGCTGCAGCTCATCAGGGGTTTCATAGATTTCATAGATCATAGAGTTGGAAGGAGCCTACAAGGCTATCGAGTCCAACCCCCTGCTCAATGCAGGACACTAGAGGAGGGGTCTCCCATCCAAGTAATAACCAGGCTTGACCCTGCTTAGCTTTCCACGCTCAGACAAGCTGAGCCAGCATAAACCACAGGCCTGTGGTGAGCCTATGGTGAGCCTGGCGTGTTGCGTGAACTGGGCCTCTCTCTCATTCATCTGTGCCAGGACTTCAGCATTTATTCTGTAGCTTTAAGCAAAGCTAACATAGGTCAGTCCCTTTTGGCTGAAGGGTGGGATAAAAACATTTTGAATAAATAAATTTAAGCTTGCTAAAGAATCAACTCAACAAATGTTTTTTAAAAAACAACAACCCGCAAAGGATATTTCAGAGAGAAGTAAATGTTTTTGTATGAAAGCATCATTCAAATGACATGTTTGAGGGACAGTCCATATAAAGCTGAGGTATGCTTGTACTGAGAAGTTCATGCCAATGAATATATTTATTAAAAAATGCAATCTGTTCACAAAATAGGCTGAAGACTTGAAACCTAAAGGTGAGCTCTTACCAAGTCTAAAAAGATTATCTGTTTTACTTTTAGTTATAGTTCTTAGAAAAGGAGACTTGATCATGTGCTGGAGTACATGGGAGCAGAATGTCCAACCCCAGATTGTACACATCTGCCACCAAAGCCCAAGGCCTGTACAGGTAAGAGGGTCATACTCATACCATCACTTGCTAGGACAGTAAAGAGCAGAAGGAAGGGTCAAAAGGTACTTGAAGTTTCCTGAAAATCGGGGATGGTGTGAAGCAGGAGCCTTCCCAGACTTGGCACCCTCCAGATGTGTTGGGCTACAGCTCCCATCATCCCCAGCCAGCACAGCCAATGGTCAGGAATGCTGGGAATTGTAGTCCAAAAGATCCATAAGGCACCAGGTTGGGGAAGGCTGTTCTAGAAAATGAGAAAGGGAATAGGTATGCTTTAAGATGTTAGGGGCTTAAATCAATTGGCAAGGAGTCCCAGAGCCTGGGGGCTGCCACCGAGAAGGCCTTCTCTTGTGTTGCTGCCAAGTGTGTCTCCGATGGCCTCTGGACAGAGAGAGGGGCCTCTCCCAAGGGACTTAAAGCAACCACATCAGCTTTTCAGAGGATCCCTCTGCAGTTCATACGGTACAGTTGTGCAGTGATGTACAACCAGTGTGAGACCGGGCATTCCTTTGCACGACAGTAGATAGAGCCGAACTGTGCTCAAGTGCCTTCACACTGGTGTGTATATATAATTCAGTACCTCTGTCATCCTTACTTATCACGACAGTAGATAGAGCCTAACTGTGCTCAAGTGCCTTCACACTGGTGTGTATATATAATTCAGTACCTCTGTCATCCTTATCACCACCGAATTTACCTCAGAAAACATGCCTCATTGAAACAAAAGCAAGTTCATTATTTGCTTACTTTCTGCTTTGTGCATTAGCACATTCCTTCTCACATTGGAAGGGAAGGATAGGCCAGCAGCGGAGGAAGACTCGGACTGATTTTGCAAAGTTTAAAAGGCTAGAGGTTTTCAAAAAGTGTGCGTTGCAAGCAACAACCACACTGGGATTGCTGAAAGGGGGGAGTTCAGTCATGTGAGCCCCTGGATGCTGGGGGGCCCTGGGACCTCACAATGGAGATGAAGTGAGAGAGTGCTGGAGCCCGGGGGAAAGGACCAGCATGACCATGTATTTGTATAGTAGTGTGACCCAAGGGGGATAGAAGCTGCTAGACACATAAATCCAGTTTGGCAAGGTCATGGCAGCAAGGGGCAGTGGCGCTGTTATGGCAGGACTTTGGGGAAGATGTCCAGGGACCCACTCAGCAGAATGTGCAGGAGGACCCCGCCAAGGTAGCAGGCCTGGCTCACTACATTTTGAATTAAGTAAAGCAATGCATCTTGCCATCTAAGTGGAGTGGGTGTGGGCTGTAAGACCATTGGCTTGGATCCTCACTTAGTCATGCTTAGAGTGTAGCCATTACTTGTCTCATGTCTGCTGTAACCGTGACTAAGTCTGGATCCAGACCCGTAAGTCCAGACTCTAAAATGATCTAACCATGTATAGGGGTAGGAGAGAAACCTTTTCATAAATTCTGAGAAACACCAGATCATCAATTTTTTTTTAAAAAAAAACCTTTTAAGGGAGACTTAATCTAAAATGCCAAGCAATCTTATTTATTTAATTAAACTACTTCTGTACTGCTAAGATCCTAAGTTCTCTAAGCGGCTTACATAAAAATACATATAATATAAATGTTGTAGGACATAAAAGTCTGCCAGTGATAACTAAACTGTGCTTGTGAGAGAAACATAACTGTTAAACGTGCAGCTACTGCTGCATTTCTTCCAGGACAAGAAATAAGAGACACTCAACATAGTAGCATTCTGTTTTAAATTAAAACAAAAGGTTTAATTAAATTAAATCAAGTTCCTCTACCAGGCAAGGCTGTAGAATGTAAAGAATAATAATTTCCCACCATTAAGGGCAAGAACAGAAGCAGAGCCAAGAAACTAGATTATTATGTTATGGAACATTGCCGCCTTGTGCTTATTTTGTGTATTGCAGTTTAACTTAATTGGTAGACTAGCTTTTTTTTTTTAAGCAAAATTTGTGGGGCTGGCTGTCAATAAATGTTCTGGAAGAGTGAACCTCTTTTGGTCAACTATGAATTGACCTAATTAATATTGAACTGTTAAAATACAAAATCCATTGGTTACAGTGTTGGACTGGGACTCAGGAGATCCGGGTTCTAGTCCCCGCTCGGCCATGAAACTCACTGGGTGACTTTGGGCCAGTCACTGACTCTCAGCCTAACCTACCTCACAGGGTTGTTGTGAGGATAAAATGGAGAGGAGGAGGAGGATTATGTAAGCCGCCTTGGGTTCCTTGCAGGAAAAAAGGCAGGATATAAATATAATGAATAAATAAATAAATAAAATAAATATACTAAACAAAGCAAAGAGGGGAAGTGGTGATAATAATAATCAACATCCACAGTTGGGCAGTACATTTATGACCAACCAATTCTCCAGAACTCTTCATTAAGCTATGTGGTACAAAACAGCAGGGGAAGAGGGAAACAAACAAAAAATGTACAAAAACTAAGCCAGACGTTGGAGGCGCGCAGTCTGCATTTTAGACCCAGTCTTAAGATGGAGATTGCAGACTGCATGAATTAGTCACCAATAGGTATTGTGGGTCTCAGGTTACACTAGGTGCTGTAAGTATCTGGGACAAAGAAGCAATGGCTGAGCCCCATTTCTGAAAATATAAATACCTGCTGTTACCTAGATCTGTCTCTTGCCTTGGGCAAAACACACAGGTTCCTGGGTGGGCAGTGAGCAGAAGCAAAGAGAAACATGGCATTCTTTACATTAGCAAAGCCCAAGATTAATTTTGGGCGGTGCACTAGGCAAAAAAGTCAACTGAAGCCAAATTGTGTGGTGTTACATACTAGTGGTTGGAAGGAATGGAACCCTCAAAATTTGAAGTCCCTCTTCAGGTGGTAGAAAATAATAATCCCCTGGTTGTAGATTCCGCCCTGAACAGCTAAATATGGTATTCGCCAAGGCACATAAAAATAATTCAAGCTATAAATACACAAGCGTAATTGCTACTTGCAAAGTTAGAGAAAAATTATAAGCGTAAAAACGTAAGAACTCTGCTGGATCTGACCAAGGAATTATTTAATCCAGTTTCCTGTTTTCAACTCTGGCCTGATGACTCCAGGAATCCCACAAGCAGGGCGTGCGGGCAACAGTCCTGTTTTGCCTAAATTGCCTCTTGATCAGAGATGGCTGTCCAGATATTGTTGGACTGCATCTCCCATCAGCCCTCACCATTGACTATGCTGGCTAGGGCTGATGGGAGCGGCAGTCCAACATCTGAAGGGTCACATGTTCCCCATCCCTGATCTATATGGAATTCAATAAGATGGAACACCAGCAGTGACTGCAACACCCGTACATCAACTCAGCACAAGTGCAGGAGTGAAATATTTTTCTCTGAAAGCCAACTGTGAGGGTCCAGTCCTGTCCCAGTGCCATGGCTGACCTTAAGTAAGATTAAAACAAGGCTAAAAATAAAGGTCTGCTAAGGCTTCAATCCTAAACACACGTATTAGGAATTACATCCAGGCCCAGGCAGGTTCGTATGGGTGTAATTAGCAGTTCAAATAACCTGGCCCCAAGCCTGGAAACACACTGGTCACCTGTGTAACTGGTACAACACCGGTGCTGTATGCTCCTAGAGCCTGCAAGAAACGGGGCAGCTGCATTCTGCAGCAGCTGAAGCTTCTGTACCATCTTCCAACTGGTAGGTGGAATAGACTCGGCAGAGGATGAGACATGATCCTGGTGATAGTTTTGTCTCAAGGAAAAGGAGCCAGTAGTACAGCAAAGCTGATTAGTACCTTTTCTGTGGTATCCCGGGAGGCTTCTTTTAGCTTCAAGCAGCCATTCACGATGCACTCTGCCAGTCTTCTGACTAGGAGCAAAACACAATGGGAACTGCACAAGTTCAGGACAGCCTCAGAAACTTCCAGGGCTCCTCATGGGTGAGGTGTGCCCCCCTCCCACTGAACCTACCACTCCCTCCCTTCATATTGAGGGGAGGGGTGCATACCTGTTCTCATTGCCTGCACTTAGTCACCACAGAAGCTCCCATCACGTGTTCAGAGTCTCTCCAGTGGGTGATATGACAGAATTGTGTGTGACTGCATAGAGCCATTTTAGCAATATCAGTTACAGGTAAGTGCAACCCCATTCTCTCACTCATGGCTCTTCTTGTGCAGTCCATCATGTGGAAGATTAGTGAGCTCGCTGACTTGGTGGGATTTTTTTAAAAAAAATTATTATAAAAGCTTGTATCTTGCTTGCTTCATGGAGAGGAGGAGGAGGAGGAGGATTATGTAAGCCACCTTGAGTTCCTTGCAGGAAAAAAGGCGGGGTATAAATGTAATAAATAAATAAATAATAAAAATAAACTCAAGGACCTCTGTTAGAGATTTAACTGATATCAGTTGGACTTACATCTGCATTAATGTAATTACGATTGAGGGCAAAACACATCGATTTTGATGGAACCATTGTAATCCTGTGTGCATAGGATCACAGCTTAGGGTACTTCTTTATGGCAGGTTTGAGGAACAGTGGATGGCATCTTCAGCCTATGTTGGCAACTCACCTCTCCCAACTCAACCATACCCATCTCAATCAAAGACGAAATGAAAAATTATATAGAATTAATGTATTTTAATAGGGACTTGATTGCTTTTTAACTTCAGTTCCTCTAAGAATACATTAAAAATATTATAAAATAAAGTGTAGATCAAATAAACAGTGCACTATGCAAAAGGAACATTCAGGCTGATTCTCAGCGCTGCCTGTTCTATTTTTTGCTCAGAAAATGTGATTATTCATCCTAACAGAGAAAACACACGAACACCAGTAGGTGTTGTTGATTTTCACACACACAGAACCTGCCAATTTTGATCTTGCAAACAAACAAACAGAAATGTCCACTGAACAAACCTATAAAGGTTTGATGAGGATATTATTTACTCAGCTAACTGCACAAGTGTTAGCTGCTTCCCTAAGAACGTTCTGATTTTTAACATGGCTTTATGTGTAAGCTCCATGGTTTCATCCCATTTATTCTTTTCCAGGCTTGTGTAGGTCACCAAGTTCTCAGTGTACTGCAAGATCACCTTTAGAAACCTGGGGGTGGGGGAAGAGGAAAAGGAAAACAATCATGAGAATATTGTTTGATTAAAAAGTATTTCTAAAAATATTTGAAAATGGTATTTTCTCTGGTTGTTCAAATCCCTGAAGGGCAATTATTCCACCACTTTTGCAGCCGGTGGAAGACAGTACATACAATGCAATCCTTTGAATGTTTACTCAGAAATAGGTCCCACTGCATTCAATGGGGCTTACTCATCAGTAAGTGCATTTAGGCCCGCAGCTTTAGACGAGGGCTGAACACAGTAGATGCGTTAAATGCAGGATTGCATTTAACTTGCCTTGTTTTATCATTTTAAAAATAGTAGCTGCAGGGGGAAGACAATCAGGATTGTACAGTGCAGGGAGGGCTGCAGCCCTACCCACACTGTTGTAGTCCCAATGAAAATCCCCCCAAACTGTTGTTCCCTCCTGAAATAGCCACTTGGAGGGGGTGTGATTTTCATCAGGAGGAATTTTTTAAAAGCTTTCTCTGTGAACCATGATCCCAATCCTATCCACCCCACATGGCTGCTGTTTTTAAAGAACCCACCCCCTTCCGACATGTTAAATGCAATCACATGTTTAATTAATGTATCATCTCTTCATGCCAGGAGTGGGCAAACTTTTTTCTGCCAAGGGCTGCATTGTCTTGTGGGCAATCTGTTGGGGTTGCATGCCATGGTGAGTGGGCCTGGAGCCAAAAGTGGGTGGGTCGCCCAATTCTCTTTCTGCCATCCCCTTTTCCTTCCCGTGCAGTGAGCTGCCAGAGAAGGGACAGATCACTCTCGCCAGAGAGCTGAACTGATCACACACAGGGGGCTTTTGAAATTAGGCAAAGAACTGCATGAAATTAGGCCAAAGGCTGCATGTGGCCCAGTGGCTACAGGTTACCCACCCATGCTTTAGGCCCAGAGCCCTTTTGGAAACTCAGACTACATCTCATGTGACACCAATACCGTGCCCAGCTGCCCTAGTTGCGAGTGTGTGTTTCCGAGCCCCATTTGAAGTGCAGGTTTTAACCATTAAAGCCTTAAATGGTTTGGGCCCAAGCTACTTGAGGGGCCCCCTTCTCCTGTATCAGCCTGCATGCACTGCAAAGCCATCAGTGGAGGTCCTTCTCACCCACACGTACCGCCCAAAGGTGGTTAAGCTGGCGAGTACGAGGGAGGGAGGGAGCCCTTTCAGTGGTGGCCCTGCACCTCCGGAATCAACTTCCATCAGGGGTTCGTCAGGCCCCTTCTTTGCAGGTCATCGGGAACACTCTGAAGACCCACCTGTTTTCGCTGGCCTTCCCTTGGGGCTGGAGCCGTTGTTTTTATTGGTAAGTTTAATTTTTATTTATTTTAATTGATAATCTAGGTTTTTATGGATTTTATTGAAACATGTTTTTATGGATTTTTAAAAACTGTATCCACTTTGGGTGACTTTCATCTTGTGTGCTGCCTTCAGAGGGTTCCACCCTTAAAGGTGGCCTAGAAATCATTTTAGATAAATAGTACACGGATATTAATAGCATACCGGGAGTGTACCGAACAATGTCTTCAGCTCATTCATCATATTGTGGCTGATAAAGGAATGCAAAGAATTATAAATCACTGGGGATAAGTCGGATGACAATCAGTGGATGAAAGCAGCAGCTTCATGTGTTATTTGCAGCTAGATGTACTCACTTTAGGTACTGTTGATATTCAGAGGTATTCTTTTCACAGACAGTATGAATATTGATTAGCTCCAGAGTAATCAAGATTAAAATTAGTTGCAGGACTGGAGATAAAAATTGAATACTAGAAGAAAAGAAATATGAACAAAGAAGAACCTTTGAAACAACAATCAAGCCATACATCTAAACTAAGAAAAACATAAAATGGATTAAGCTAAAGTTATCTTAGTCTAGAACATTTGGCTCAAGACATTCTGCCAAGAGATATTTTCACTGTTTTCCATCTGCAATCTCTTTCTCTCCCCCTCATATCCCTACCGGCTTGTATCCATTTAGCTACTCCCATTACACTCCAATCTGAAATATTTGTGCCAGCCTATCTGCCCTACAATGCCAACAGAATATCATGGGTTATCTGAAGGCTTTATTTGCTGGCAGAGCCAATTTCCTAATTATGCCCAAACCCTAAAATTTACTACATGTCTAGTCCACCCCACCATGATTATTAGAATAATCTGTCAATGGGACATTTGTACATATCTCCCAGAAAACTGGCGGCTTTATGTGCACCAAACATAGCTGAGCTCCCACACTAGCTAGAAAACTGAAATTTGAAATAAACATAGCCCAAGTCACCCTAATTACTAGGAAAAGCCTGAACATTGGACATATTTTACACTTTACTGTCAAAACATGTGGCATACATCCTCAGAATGGAGGCCAGCATTCTACCACAGAGCCAGCCATGTGCATATGTGATAGAACTCTAACAGCCCAACATTCCCTCACCTATTCAAGCTTAGTTTCATGGTAAGAGATACTTCCAGTAGCAGTCAGAAACACACAGCTATGCTTGAAGAATGCAAGCTTCATTTACTAGTGTATGTGTGTGCTATACATATTGAGTGTGAAGACTAGGCTAGTTGCACTTCTATCCCATTAAATCCAATGGGACACGTTAGTCATAACTTAAGCTATTACATTTATATTCCACCTTTCCTCCCAGGAGCTCAAGGCGATGTACATGGTCCTTCCCCATATGTCATCCTCACAACAACCCCGAGAGGTAGGTTAGGCTAAGAGTCAATGACTGGCCTAAGGTCACCCAGCTAACATCATGGCTGAGTGGGGATTTGAACCTGGGTCTCCCCAGTCCTAGTCTGACACTCTAACGACTACATCACACTGTTAAGTTCCATAGATTTCAATTTCATGAGACTGTTCATGAGAATTAAGTGCAACTAAGGGCACAACCCTATAAATTGGTTGCTATCCGATAGATGGAAGCCTCCAAGGTTTCTGTGCTCTGCCGGGCTGTTACCAGCAGAACAGGACGAGCAATGGAGGCGATTTTCATCTCTGACTTCCTTTTTTTACTTTTCCCTCTAGACGGGCCTCTGGCGTAGTGGTGAGAGTGTTGGACTGGGACTCGGGAGATCCGGGTTCTAGTCCCCGCTCGGCCATGAAACTCACTGGGTGACTTTGGGCCAGTCACTGACTCTCAGCCTCACCTACCTCACAGGGTTGTTGTGAGGATAAAATGGAGGAGGAGGAGGAGGAGGATTATGTAAGCCACCTTGGGTTCCTTGCAGGAAAAAAGGCAGGGTATAAATATAATAAATAAATAAATAAATAAATAAAATAAATGCTGCCAGGGGCGGGGCCAGGGCTGGAGAGGCCATGGGATTCTGCAGATCCTGGCCCCTCCCCTCCCCACCCACTGGAACACCCCGTTTTTGACCCCTACAAGGTCATCTGAGGTCACTTTTGTGACTCTGGAAAGAAGGTACAACGGTTCTTCCCATGGCAGCTACAAGGGGGCAGGGGGAGGGATCAGATCTTGAAGTACCCCTACCAACGTCATAAGAGTGGCTACAGCTTCGGGAGGGGGAATCTGAAAAATCCTATGTCCCTGGGACATTCTCCTAGGGATTGTAGGATTGCGCCCTAACTTAGTCTAGATCCAACCCATTATGTATATGTAGTTTTGCGTAATACTTGAGATTTGGTTAATAAATTGTTTGTTTTAAAAATAATTTATTTTCAATTAATGTTAATTCTCGTTCCTTTAAAAATAAAATAATCCCCACCTCCTTCTCATACGCAGATAGTTATGCCGCTGGCGTGATCGTAGTGACTTGTCTATCCACTGCTTATATCGGGTTTCACAAGTAGAAATTATTTGACATGATACATGATGGCAATGTGTGCTTATCTGACGAAGCACCAAAACAGTTTCCAGGACAGACCGTGGGCAGAAACGGATACAAATGTGCTTGCTGCACAGTTCAGTCAGTAACCTGAAAGGCACAAAATATTGCTTCTTCCTTCAGTGTTCTTTAAAACTGCAGCAAAATATAACTCAACATGTCTTGTTAATTGCTGTAAACCACCCAGAGAGCTTCGGCTATTGGGTGGTATATAAAAAAAAAATGAAATAAATAAATAAATAAATAATAAATGTTCAAACTGACTGTATTGGAATTAGCTTGCAGCTATTGCAAACTACATCTATTTAAAGGGCAAATTGTTTCTTCCATATTACTTTTAAGTGAGAATCATCACCAGAACTAGAAATATACCATTTTAGGTTCAAATAATGACATAGAAAGCTGGGAAGTAGCCAGATTTATCCAAGAAAGTGATCTCCCCTGGTGTACATATTTTAAGATACCATTATAATTGTATACTTTAGTATCTAGCTCAGGAATCTGTATCACACTGTGGGCTGATTTGGACCAATGCTGTGCTTAGTGGAAACACACCAACTTCAAACCACTATTTATGAAGCTGGCTTGTTTTCACTAGCTCATTAAGATTAACCACAATTTACAGTTATGGCAACACACTAAACTGTGGTTAATCTAAAACAGAAGTGGAAGGTTTTGGTGTTCTTGTGGCTGTGCTGAAAAGGAAGGGGGCACATTAGCTGGGGGGCAGGTAGGCTTGTTTTCACAATGTTACACTATGCAGCCACTAGCTGATTCAGACATAACATTCACCATTTCCCCCAAGCCATAATTTGCTATCCTGGTTTGGAGGGATCGCGCAAACCAGAGTTTGCTGGTTCAGACGTAATTTGACAAACGAAGAAATGTTCTATTAAGCTGCGTGTGTGATGGGAGTGGGGAGGAGGGTGTGTGTATGCACATGGCTCGCTCCCAATCCTCCACACCATTAATTGGAGGATTCGAAAACATTCCATCTGAACCATTATCACTCAAACTTACATTCTCATGAGACAGCCTCTATAGTTAATAGAAATGCAACTTCAGAACGCCACAAAAAATGTAAGTCATGGAACGAAAGTGTATTTTCAGATTTGATAAAGAACAGGGAAAATGTTACAGAACTTACTTCTCTGTTAGCAGATTGTTCACAGGATCACCTAAAAGTTTGACATTCTGAGGCAAGTAGGGTTGTAGTTGAGAAAAAATATCAGCAGTCACAAAAATACAAGGAACATCGCCAGTATCTTTTGCAGACCTTAAAAAACAAAGCAAACAAAAAACTAAGATATTAAAAATTGCTTTCAGAAATTTATTCAAGAGTTTTTAATATGTTTTACTTGGGATATAAGAGTGCCATCAAATAGTAAATCTACAGAACTAATTTTTCTAAATCCCCTATAATATCTTATAAACACCGAACATATCCTTGGGTGTCTCATCGGTGAAATTCGCTGTCAATTTTCTATGCTGAAATCCTAGAATGTGATGAAGCGGTGATGGTTGGGTTGTTCATTGTTTTTTTTAGACAAACAAGACTACATAGACTTGCTACTTTCACTCCCTCAAAATGTGTCTGTCATGGTCACTAATTAATGACTCTTACAAAATGATAGGGTCTCTTCTTCTTCCATCTGATCTAGAATATTGTTGCAAGGTCCTCTGTTGCTATGGTACCATAACAACCAAATGCCTTATATCATAGTTAATCAACTCTCCAATGAGTTCTTTCTTTCTGCGGTGCTTTCATAAAGGGTTAGAGGCCCAATTTGGCCAACCCATTTTCTATCAAAACAGCACATATTTTTAGGATTCATCTCTGTATATTTTTGTAATGTACCTTATTATTTATTTAAAAATAATGAAAAAAGAATGTAAAAAACCACAAGGTTACATTTGTGTTATCTAATCCATGAAGGTAGGAAGAAGATGGATCTGAAGAGTTAAGAATTTTGAATTGGTATTGGAAGTTTTCTAGAGAGGAATCTGTAATATTTTGTAAGCTATGAGCCCCAAAGGTCCTAAAAGTTGCAACGCATGGTTTGTTTATCAAATGAGGAGATCTTGCTTTCACTGTGACCTGCTCTGAGCTTTCAGGATAGGATGGGATAGATCAGGGGTCCTCAAACTTTTTAAACAGGGGGCCAGTTCATTGTCCCTCAGACTGTTGGGGGGCCGGACTATAGTTTGAAAAAAATATGAAGAATGGATCAAGTAAAAAAAAAGGACTCGGGTCCTTTTTTTTTTTACTTGATAAAATGGAAGGTTATTATAAATTAATAATAAATTAATAATAAATTAATTTGCTGTCTAAAATTGAAATACATTAAAAAGGCATAGAAAGGCTTGATTTGGATACTGAACATATTTATTTGTAGTGCAAAAAAAAAACAGGAAAAAACAATACAATATTTATATTGTGTGATTTTAATTCAATTAATTTTTTTTATAAAAACATTACTATACTGCCTTTTGGCCCACAAGAGGGTCCCTAAAGGTAATGTACTACTATTTAAAATATTGTTATATTTTTTAAAAAAATTGAGAGCATTTAACACAAATAAAACAAAGCCAAGCAGTCAAGTTTAAAACACACCAAAAGCTTGGCAGAATAAAAATGTCTTGACCACCTGCCTGAAAGAGTTCAGAGAGGGGGCCAATCTTCTGTTTTTATTCTTATTTTTAGATCTTGGTTTTAAAAAAATTGAACTTGAACTTCAGTTTGAAAGGAAAGTGGGGTAAAAATATTCTAATACTGCAATCCTGTTTCCTGGGAGTAATCCCGATTGAACTCAGTAGGGCTTACTTTTGAGTAGACATGTCTGAGCGCTGGGAAGTGGGGCGGGAGCCATCCGCTTGCCCGGAGCCCTGCAGGGCAGGTGGCAGCGCCTGGGCCAGTGTCTCCTCCGGTGGAGGCGCGGTTGACCCGGCGGCGGGGCACGAGCTGCCCACCGGCCCGGAGCCCTGAAGGGCGGGCAGCAGCGTCACGGCCAGCGTCTCCGCTGGAGGAGGCGCAGCTGAGCGCCGGGAAGTGGGACACAAGCCGCCCGCCCGCCCGGAGCCCTGCAGGGCGGGCGGCAGCATCACGGTCAGCGTCTCCGCTGGAGGAGGCGCAGCTGAGCGCCGGGAAGTGGGACACGAGCCGCCCGCCCGGAGCACCGAACGCCGCCACCGGCAGCAGCTCCCCCACCAGCTCCTACCCCCCCCCGGGTCCTACCTGATCCTGCGCGCCGCCTCCCTGGTCCTGCGCGCTGCCGGAGCCACTGCTCCGGCGCGCTGGAACTCCGCCCATGCTCTGTTTTGAACAGAGCGCGGGGGTCCAGCGCGCCGGAGCAGGGTCCCGGCGCGCCGGAAGTGACGCGACGGGACCAGCGCGGGCAGTGCGGCCGGCTCTCCACGGAGAGCAAAGATTAATTTGTGAGCCCGTGCGGGCGGCGGAGAGCCTGTGCGGACACCGGTGGGCAGCCGCTGGGCCGGATGGAAGGGCACGCCGGGCTGGATCCGGCCCGCGGGCCGTAGTTTGAAGACCCCTGGGATAGATAATCTACATTCATACATTCCTATAAACAAAGCACCTTGCCCTTCAAGCATCCCACCACCCTAAATACAGTATGGCAATTGTTTGACTTCTGGACAGTGCAATGGCTATGCTAAATGGGGATGATGGGAATTGTAGTCTAACAAATCTGGAGGGCACCAGGTTGGGGAATAGGGAAGGGTGAATCTGTAAAGCTTGATTTTGCTCAGGTTCTCATTATTCCAATGTTATGTCCCGTTTCTCCACTGCACTGTAAATATTCTTTTGTCTGCATGAAAATTCGCATGCATTTTTCAAAATATACACATTTTAAAAAAATGTACAGTAATACCTTGGACTGCAAGCATAATTGGTTCCGGAACCCTGCTTGTAATCCAAAACACTCTTATATTAAAGCGAGTCTCTGGCGGGCGTGAGAGGGGCCGATTTCGGCCCGCTACGCCCGCTTGAGGCGAGCGGTTACATCCCTACGACTTGTATTGCAAGACAATAAATATTTTTATATATATAATTTTATAAATATTGCAATTTATATAAAAAAAAATTGCTTGTCTTGCAAAACGCTCTCAGACCAAGTTACTTGCAATCCAAGGTATTACTGTACATATTTATGTGTGCTACTTTTCAAATGTACACATTTCCCCCACACTGAATAAAAGCCTTAGTGCACACTTTTCAAAATATATACATTTTTTGTAAGCAGTTTCAAATGTACACATTCTTTGTGCAGAGTGTTTCAAATACACACATTTTTGGTACACTTTTTTTTTTTTGCAAATTGCATCACCAACATCAGAAAAGTATGGATTTTGAGGTCCAAATGCTTTCTGGTTGGTGTTTAGGTTCAGGAAGAGCTAATTTGGAAAGTTCACGTTCCCCATTAAGAAAGGCTGTGTCTAGAATTATGTGAAATAGGAAGAAGGATTGCAAGTAAGCTTAAACATACTGAATTCTTCATCCACAGCTGCAACCCCCACCTCCAACCCCAAAAAGGAAGAGGGGGAAGGCATTACTCTGTAATTTCTTGAACTTGCTCTTCAGACACTAGAGGAAGACCGGACCATGAATTGATGCTTTTTATACACTTCAGTACCTAGAAAGTAAAAATACATCTATATAGAAACCAGACTAATAATCTTTCTTTCATTAAGCGAGTTATTTAAGAGTCTTATCATACAACAGCATGGATCCAAAGGGTATCTAATGTGAGTGGAAAGGCATTTCGGCTTGTGCACGGAGAAGGCTACAATTTCTACTGACACCCACACACCATATCCCATACCATTCCCACACCCTCACGACTGGCTTTTCAGGTGGTGCTGTGGGGGCTGCAACAAGGAGAGATGGGAAAGCTTAATTATGTGACCATTATTAAACTTCTTCTCTTTAGGATCCAAGCCAATAATTTTGATTTGGTAATGACTCTTAACAGACCTTACTAATCTGAAGTCACAAGTAATATGAATTCATTCCAATTAAACTTCTTTGGCGGTTTGTAACTTTCAACAGAGCTCTCAGGGCTCTGACAAACACCTATTTAACTGTAACATGCTGAATTATTTTTTTTTGCATATGCACATGTTTGACTCTCCCATTCACATCAATAAGACTTTAAAGCAGTGTTCTCCAACCTTGGGTCCCCAGATGTTTTTGGCCTACAACTCCCAGCATGCTCCCAGCTATGCTGGCTGGGTATGCTGGGAGCTGTAGGCCAAAAACATCTGGGGACCCAAGGTTGGAGAACACTGCTTTAAAGTGTGCAGCAGTGGCTGTTTTACAGCCCAAGCACATAAAGCTTAGTGGGACAAACTCACTACTGAACAACAGCAATGAAAAAAGGCTACATACCTGTTTCTTAAGTTGGGCTACTGGATGAAACTGGGAACAATAGCAATGCACACAGCTTATTAGTAGTTTTAGGAATGTGTGTCCCTGGTTTAAAAAAAGGGGTTACAATAAATGATAGAAATGTAAATATTTTTAAATTCTTCTGCAAACAGTTATGCAAGTAATCCTACTAAATATAATGGTACCAATGATTTTAGGGCACTGGGTTACACATGATTATTACATAAAAACAAGTCCAAAAATAAAAATGTAATGTAATGTTACTGATTTTGATGGAACTTACAACATAGATAAATAGTTTGCATGGGAAACCTACATACTGTGGATTAAGATTCTTGTGGTCAAAACAGGCATGATACAGCAGATCCATAATGGGATTTCCAGATCATTATTTTTAAAAAAATTAAAGTAGGTGTGGTGGGGAGGGCAGACTTTGATCAGAGCAACAGTGCTAATGGAGACGGTCTTAACCCTTTCTCCCAGTGTCCAGAAATCCTTTTCTTTTGCGTTCTAGGCTAGCTGCCTGTACAAACGCTATTTCGTGAAGATGAGCCTGCGTGCACTTGTAAACCACCTGCATGCGTTATCTTGTGCTGTTCTTTTTTTTTTTTTTTTTTTTTAAATATTTTATTAAATTTTAAAACAATACAAAGAAAATAACATACACACATAACTAATATTGTGCTCCCATCACCATGGGACCAAACAATCCAATAACTCTATAATTGTTCATTATTCCAAAAATACAACATATCTTGACAGGGTAAACTCCCTTTCCCCCTTTTAAACACATATTCCAAAAATAAACCCCAAAAATTATTTTTCTTTAATTGACCCCTTTTGCATTTAATATTACAAGTCAACATATCATTCAAAGCCATATCCCATACTTCCTTATACCATTCAGTAATAGTGAAAACTTGCTGGATTTTCCATTTCCTTGCTATCATTAGTCTACCTGCCGTTAACAAATTTATGATTAATTCTTTAACATTTTGAGAACCGATCACCTTTTCCGTTATTGTTAGCAAAGCTAGTTTAGGGCATACCTCTAAATCAACTCCAACAATTTCTGATATTTCCTCAAAAATCATTTTCCAAAAATCCATTACATTTTTACAACTCCACCACATATGAGCATATGTACCCAATTCCTGACATCCTCGCCAACACATTGGAGAACATTTATTATCTATTCTATTTAATCTCACTGGAGTCAAATACCATCTCCAAATTAGCTTATAAAAATTCTCTTTAATTCTTATAGACATATTTTTCAATATTCGCCTATCCCAAATCTTATTCCACTCATCCTTTGATATTTCCTCTTCAAACTCTGTATCCCAAACTATTTTAAGATTTTCTGCTTGCTCTTCTGATTTCTGCAACATTTTATATAACATCTTTGTAAGACCCCTAGCTGATGCATTTCCTTCTACAAGTTCTCTAGACATAACCACCTGCTCAAATGCAGTGAAATCCCTTTCATGCTCATGTCTCCTCTTCCATTTCTTACCCCATTGTACTAATTGAATTAAATTTAACCAAGAAATTCTTCCTGCCCCAACCCTATCAATTATTTGCTGTCTTGTCTCCATTTTTTCCAGCCAATCCATTAAAGTTATCACCTTTTTCTCTCTAAAAATTCGTTCTAAATGTCTAACATTCTCGGGAAAATCTTCCATAACCACCACTGGAGTAAGCGGGGATATACCTGGTAAAAATATTTCCTTATTTCTACCCCAAATTTCTAACATATTTTTTAAAAGGGGATTTTCTAATCTTTTTGTCATAATATGTCCTTGTTTTGTAAATAAAAATTTATCCACCCTATTACCCAATTCAAATGCTTCTATTTCCCACCACATAAAATCTTTTCTAACAATAATATCCATGATATATCTAAGTTGATTAGCTATATAATACCATTTTAAATTAGGGAGACCAAGTCCCCCTATTTTTTGAGCTTTATACCATCTATTCTTAGTAATCCTTGATTCCCCCCCCCCCATTACAATAGCTATTTAACATTACTTGCCACTCTTTAATTTCTTTCTCTGATATCTTATATGGTATCATTCTAAATAAAATATTAAACTTCGGTAAAATCTTCATTTTAATCAAAGCTATCCTACCAAACCACGATAATCCCAATTTTTTATAATCCTCTATTTGATTTTTAACTTCATCTTTTAATTTTTTAAAATTACATTCCCCTATTTTATCCATATCTTTTAATATATCAATACCTAAATATTTAATTATATTTTTTATCTTTATATCCACTCTCCTTTGTTTAAATCCCCTTTCCTCCAGTTTACTATAATTAAATGTCATTATCTCCGATTTATCCCAATTAACTTTTAACCTTGTTACTTCTCTAAATTCATCTAAATGTTTCTCTATCCAATCCCAATTTTCTATAGGCCATTCTAATGTTAACAAGATATCATCTGCAAAAAGGTTTATCTTACATTTGGTCTCTATTCCTATCCCCAGTAATTTCTTCTCCTGTCTTATCGAATTCGCTAACAATTCCATAACTAACACAAATAATACTGGGGAAAGGGGACAACCCTGTCTAGTTCCCCGGCCTAGGCTAATAGTTTCTGTTATTCCATCGTTTACAATTACCGACGTGACATTATGAGTATATAATTGGTTAGTAATACCTATAAATTTTTCTCCAAACCCCATAGTTTTTATTAACATCTTTAATGCAGGCCATTCCACACAATCAAAGGCTTTAAAAAATATCCAATGCAAGAACCCCCGCTTTCAAATTATTTTTCTTTATTAAATAAATTATATTCAGAACCCTTCTTGTTAAATCTGCCATTTGTCTTCCTTGAATGAACCCACACTGATCTATCCCTATATACTTATTTAGAAAACTATTCATTCTTCTAGCTAAAATTGCTGTCAATAGTTTAGCATCTTGATTAATTAATGATATTGGTCTATAAGAACCTGGTTCTGCTAAATCCTTCCTTGGTTTCGGGATTAAAATAGTCAAGGACTGTTTCCATGACGGGGGGATCTCTCCCCCCTGTAAAATATCATTAAACAACCGTTTTAACTTCGGAATTAACATTTTTTTAAAGACTTTATAATATTCCGCCCCCAGACCTTCCAGTCCTGGCGTTTTCCCCTGTTTTAATTTATTTATAGCACTTTCTATTTCAATTTCTGTGAATGGTTGCTCCATTTTCTCTCTATCTTCATCCTGGATTTTTATTTTTAAATTTTTCTCGATATATCTTCTACTCTCAGCTTCCGACCATTTTCCTGCCTTATATAACTCCGTATAATATTCATGAAAAATTTTCAATTTATCCTTTACTAGATTATATTCTTTACCCCTCTTATCTTTAATCATCCCCACTAAGCTTTTTTCTTTTTTTTTTTGTGCTAATCTAGCCAACATTTTAGAATTTTTATTACTATTCTCAAAATACTCCCTTTTTGTGTAAATCAAATTCCTTTGTACCCTGTCCAATTCTTTATTCTCCAATTCTTTCCTTTTACCCTGTAATTCTGCAAAAATCTTTTTATCCCTCTTCTCTAAATACTTCTTTTCCAAATCCCTAATCTCCCCCTCTAGCTTTTGATAAAAAACTTCTTGTTGTTTCCTCAAATTTATTGCCTCTCTCAATCCTATTCCTCTCATTACACTCTTCATTGTATCCCATATTATCGCTTCAGTACATTCTTCTGTTTGATTAAATTCCCAAATTTCCCTCAATTCCTTCTCTATTTTCTCTGTTAAATGTTTATAACGAAAAATATTACAATTCAATCTCCATCTTTTCGCTTCTCTATAATCCTTATGTATCTTCAAATCCATGTTAACCAAAGCATGATCTGTAACTTTTATCACTCCTATCTCTGTGCCCAGGACCCTTGAAAACAGTGTCCTGGACACAAAAATAAAATCTATCCTAGAATAATTCTTATTTGCTGATGAGTAAAATGTATATCTTTCCTCATTCCCCTTGACCCCTCTCCAAACATCTAGCAACCCTTCCTTACTAATTAACTTATTCAAGATCGTTAGATTATTTCTCTGATCTTCTCTCGTCGGATTGGATTTGTCTTTTCTTCTATCCAATACCATGTTAAAGTCCCCAGCCATAATAACCCTTTGATTTTGAAAATTACCCATTTCTTTAAACACATGTTGATAAAATTCTCCTTGATTTTGATTGGGAGCATAAACATTAACAATAACATATTCTTCCCCTCCCAAGGTCCCATACATTATAATATATCTACCTGTATCATCCTTTTTCACCTTTAAAACATTAAAACCACAATTCTTTGAAATTATAATTGCTACTCCTCGTGATTTAGATGATCCACATGCTATCTCATATATTCTAGACCACCTCAATTTCAATTCATTGACTCCTTTCCTTGCCTGGTGCGTTTCTTGCAAGAATATAATATCTGCCTTATCCTTCTTAAGAAGTGCTTCTATTCGCCTCCTCTTAGTAACTGAACCTAGCCCCTTAACATTTAAAGTTGAAATTCTTAACTTATAATCCATCTATTAACATCATTTTTTCTTTTTTGGTCCCCAAAAGTGAAAATAATACACAATAACATACCCCTTAACCCACCCCCACATTCATCTAAACTATCCCCCCTGCTAAGCCAGGGCAACTTGCCCCACCCTAAACCTACCCACCTATCCCAGGGGGGGGGGGAAAGGACCCATCACCAGCCCGAACAGAAGCCCCTCATTCCCTCCCGGATAACTTCTTTATAAAACATTTTCTATTTCTTTTTTCTTCTCGTGTTGAAACGACCTCTTATACAATTCCTCCACTGGCTCCTTCTTCTTCCAGTTGACCCATCAATTCTGGACCCTCCGCATCATCATGAAGCCCCAACTCTCCCAGCAGGCCCATGCCTTGATCACATGATGAGATCTTGTATCTCTTACTGTTCCACACAAAAGTAAGAAAAACTGGGTAACCCCAATTGTATTGTAATCCCTTTCTGATCAAGACTGCTGTACACGGTTTAACACTTCGCCTCCACTTAATTGTTTGCTGACAAAGATCATTGTAGATTTGCAAAGTAGCCCCCTTAAAAGCTACTTGACCTTTCTTTCTAATCTCTTTCATGAAGACATCCTTCTTGTATAAATTTGCAAATTTCAGTACAACATCTCTGGATATCATACCACGCCTTAATGCTCCCACTCTATGCACAATCTCAATGTCCATATCATCCCAAAGAATTGTTTCTCCAGAGACAGCTTCATTCATCCATTCCAAAATACTGCCTCTTAACTTATATCCAGTCTCCCCCATCTCCATGGGGAAGCCTCTGATCCGAATGTTGGAACGACGTTGCCTGTCTTGCATGTTGATCATCTGTATTTCCATCTCATTAAATTTCATTTCATACTTTTCAAAACTTTTTTCATCCTTCACCTGGAGTTTTTCCACCTTATCCACTCTAACTTGCAGCTCTTTAACTTGAACCCCTAAATGATCTATGGTCTTTCGCATGTGCTTCATATCTTCTTGATGCAGTTTTTGAAATTTCTCAATTGCTTCTATTTGTTTCTGCTGGCCTGCTTCCATAGAGCTTTGAAACTGTAATAAAATTTTCTCCCAATCTGGTGCTGCCCCTTTAAGCTTAGCTGGAGATGTTGACTTTGGCTTGGCACCAGCAGGGAATTTGCCAGCTGAATCCGCCATTTTTCCGCCCTTCCCCCTCGCTGTCTCGGAACTTTCACTACCTCGTAGCTTCTTATCAGGACCCAGTTGCTCAGTTTGATAAGAAAATTCAATATCTTTAGTGTCAAGGATCCTAATTAGCCTTTTCAAACTGTTATCCGAGGGATGCGCCCGATCGCGTTTCCAAAGAGGGGGTAGGGACTTTTTCACCCGTCTGGAGCTCATAAACAATCCAGAGCGAAGCACATCAAAAGAAAGCTATTCTTTTTATTTCTTTATTAGCTCTACATCTGCATACCTTCCAGAAAGTAAACAGCAAAGGAGTTTAAACTCACGATTTGTCTTTCCTGTGTATTTGCAGATGTTTTCAAATCATTCCGGGAGCTCGGCAGAAAAGCTACTGCTCCATAGCCAGCGAAGGCTCCTCCCCCATCTTGTGCTGTTCTGGTCGCAAGGCCCTTCCAGGCCAGAGCAGAAAACGTGGCATTTAGGCTGAATGATCTCAGTTGGGTTTCTGTGAGAACTTCTTACTCCCCACCCACCAGAAAGTCTGGGGAAACTATTCAACCAGCTATTGATTGGCTAAGGAGGCTCATTTGACAAAGGCTTTTGAGTATAAAACAAGGGGGGCTATGGTTGCCCTTCGTCTTCATTCGGTTTCATTTGCCTTCATTTTGGCCTTTGCTTCGGACTCCACATATGTCCATTTGGTCCCTTCCTATTTGAAGATTCATGCTTCAGTGCATATAGGCAGGGTTAAGTAACCTTTGTTGTTTTTACCTTGAAGCATGGTTTCCAAAGATTGCTCCGTTTCCTTCTATGTTATCCCTTTTCCCTTTTGTAAAAACTTAACACCTATCATAATTGAAAGTGTGTCTTTTATTTCAATTAAGCCTTGGTACCAAGTCCAGAGCTTTCTGCTTGGTTATTGCCATTGTTTAAAGTTTCAGGTCTAGGACTTTGAAATAGAGTGCGCCGGCTTGGGCCCTTGTTTCTTAAGACGGTCTAGGGATGTCCTGTAAAGTCTGAGAGTCCCCTGGCTCAGGGCAAGTTGGACCTAAGAGGTGGTGGCAGCCTACCTTGCTGGGTTGTTGTTCAACCCAAGCAACCTCTTGTCCCTGCCTACACTGCTGGGAGCTCCCTCCCTTCACACCCAGTCTAAATCATCCTGTATTATTATAGAGGGGCTAATAGCAGCTTGAGGAGGGGATTTATATTTTGAAAACAGCATGGGAGAAAGGGTTGAAAACCCGTTCCAGTACCATTTCACTCATGGATCTGTTTTGCTCTTGGAGAGCTAGTAATATAAGCCAGAACTAACATATGAAGAGCTTACCAAGAAAATATCTGTGAAAACCACCAATTTTAAAAAATCAGTGAATAGGAATATTAGGAACCAGAAAGAAAATGATGTTTGTCTCTCAAAACATTACGCAAAGGACATGTACAGCATGTAAGTCATAGTCAGTGTAAATCATGTACAGCACAATCATGATCAATAGTATAGCACATTGGCCACAATCCAAGCACCATGTATGCACCAAAGGCATGCATGCACACAGAGGAACTGTCGTCGAGTTCCCCTTGTAGCTGTAGCCCTTCATCCCACATCAAATGCTATTCAAGACGGTCCGCTGGCATTCAGAAGTAACTTTTCAGGGGGTATAAGAGGCTGTGATGGGAATGGGTGTCTGAAAGTGGAACTCCATGCACAGCCCTTTGGAGCCTGGTCATTGTGTCTATAAAAAAGAGAACTGTATAAAACATATAGATATGGTACATGATAGAGGGGTAATAATACATGCCCCAAATACAAAAAGATCTGGATTGGAAAGCAAAAGAAGCATAGTTTTAAAGTAAGTCAGTGTTACTGAAGCAAGGCCATTCCCTACCTTGATGGCAGCAACATCATCCTTGGAAAATCTGCACAAGAGCGTAATAGAAAATGCAAGAATCGAATTTGCTATTTCTCTTGGGAAATCATTTAAGCTGCTCTCTCCATGGCTCAGATGATCTCTAACACGTGGACCTTCATGGTGGTTCAAGAAATCCCAAAGAAATTCCTACACAAATGTGTGAACAAGAAAAGAAGTCTCTTTCCTGATGACCATTAGATTTTATTAACCGTGACGTTTCTAGATGTTTATAGTCATGCTTCTATGAAGGGGCATTTCTTGGGAGAGAAACCCCAACTTTGAGTTTGGCTTGCTATTTGTGCTACAGCAGACAAAAGAGGGGCACTTCCACATGAGGCTTTTATTGGGCAATCTCTCTACTTCATGCATGGAATTTTACAAGGGGTCCAGACATCATTTGCAACCCTCCTGTGTTTTCCCACGGCTTCATCCATTTTTTCTCTTACCACAGAAAATCCATAGGCAGCGCAATCCAAAGTGGCTGCCTGTAACCCTCCGAAGTTGGGAGGATTCCGGGAATCCTATCAAGGGTGACCTGAGAGCTGCAACTGGTGGCAGAGGGAGGGTGCTCCAGGGTCAGAGTCCCAGCCCTGACCTCAGAGTGCATTTCCGAGGTTGGAGCTGAGACTCTGACCTCTCCTATGGCTGGCTAGACTCTGCCTTAGGGTGCAATCCTATGCATGTTTAGACAGAAGAAAGTCCTACAACTCCCAGCATGCCCCAACCAGCCATAAGATTTGCTTATGTCAGCACTATGAAATTGTCCCTAGGCTTATCCCCAGGTAAGTGTGTATAGGATGTGCAGCCCTAGAAGGAAACAGCATTCCCAATTCAAATTCAAAGAACAAAAATCTATGGTCTTACTATTGCTGATTCACCAAGAACTAAAGGAAGCTGATTGATTTCTTCATTATTCAACTGTTTTGCTAGCATCTACGTAGGGAAAAAAGAGAGGTGATTGCCAAATAATCCCAAATAAACAAGGACACAACATTTCAGAGTTAAAGGGATACACTTTAACTCAGCAGGAGCATCAAGGAAAATCAGGCAGGACTAATACCACATTTGCTACATCCTTTTGCTCATATCAGGTTGCTTCAGTGCTAGCTAGGACCTAAGGAGGAGTGCTACCCATCCAAGACAACTGATACCACTGATGCTACTACAACCATATCTTTTTCTTATCTGGATTACATTTCAGTTTATTTCCCCACATCTAGGGGACATGATGGAACATTGTGGAACCCTTCAGGCCAGGCACCAAGGGACAGAGCAGCACTAACCCAACACCACCTCCTGAGACCTACCATCCAGGAATGACCACAGATATGGCAAAATGATGCCTCCCAGTCCCATCCTTGCAGAAGGATACCATAAATTTTATGATATCGAAAGCTGCTGAGCGGTCTAGAAGAACCAAGAGGAATGTGCTCCCCCATCTATTTCTTGGTATAGGTCATCCATTGGGGCAGCCAAGATAGTCTCCACCCTAAAATCAGGTCAGAAGCCAAACTGAAAAGGATCCTAGTAATCAGTCTCATCCAGAAATACCTGGATTTGGGCCACCACTACCCATTTTAGGGTCTTGCCTAACAATTGTATATTGGAGACTGGCCAACAGTTGTTCACATTAGCAGGATCTAAAGAATATTTCTTTAATAGTGGCCCTAGCACAGCCTTTTTCAAGGCCACAGAAACAGATTCCTCCTTTATTAAGGCATCAACAATCCCTATCCCCCACTGCATGCACAGCTGATCTAACAAGCCAGGACGGGCATGGATTGACATAGTGCATTTCAGGACCAGAGGTAGTCAGATCCTGTTAATATCTAATTTGGTTACTCAGACTTAATTGGATATCATTATTTAGAAAAGAATTCAGGGTTGGCAAAGAAGAGGTTTGTGATTTCAATACTAGGATTTTCCCCCACTGCTACCTGTTGGTGAAATGCTTTTCCATTCCCCACCCTCAGAAGATTCTCATACTATTATATTACTATAAAGTTTTATAAGAGATATATTTTAGAGAGAGAGAGAGAGAGGGAGATTCCAAGCATTCATTTTGTCTGCATTTCAGTTTTATAATTAGTGTGTCGTTTGAAAAAAAAAGTGACCAACTACAGTATTGTATCAAATACTCCTAAGAGTCACATAGTTAACTTACCTCATCAAAAGTGGTATATAGAGAAGATGACTAGGAATAGAAAAGAAAGCCATTACTATTCATAATGTCCAGGGGGAAAATATAATAGAAAACATATTCTATAATAGAAAACATATTGCATGGCCGCTTCACGATCTACTAGTAAATATAATATATATATATATATATATACGGTATATAAATTATATTTACTAGATCGTGAAGCGGCCATGCAATGTTAAGCTGGAATTCTGCTTTTAACTAATAACAAGTTTCTGCCCCAACCACTACAGTGGAATGGTAATGCTATACTGTTAAACCTCCAACATTTGTTGGGGACAGAACAGCTGGCTCTCCTGTTGGATGCCGCTATTAATTTCTCCCTTAATTGGGACATGCAGAAGGTGCTCAAATCTATCTGGCTTCTGCTCCAAAAAAAAGAAATGTCTAAGCAATGTTGATTCTCCTGCTGTTTTCCATCCTGACTCCAAGCATTTTCTAGTCTTCAGCATAGATTATGAACCAAATAAAACAGTCCACCACCCTGCTCTGAGTTGATATTTGCACCACAAGGGAAAACATGCTGGTATTCATATGATACTAGTGTGGTTCCCCCATCGGAGAAAACCTACCAATAAAACCACAAAGATCATGGTTAGTAAATTGACATTAAATTTAAGTTCCCTGTTTTGGATGTAACGGGGAACTGTTGCTTAAGCTAACAAGGATCAGTTGGGAGGGGCTGTAGCCCAGTGGTAGAGCAGCTGCTTAGCATGCAGAAGTGCCGGGTTCGATCCCTGGCATCTCCAGGTATGGGAGGAAAACTCCTGCTTGAAAGCCTGGAGAGCTGCTGCCTGTCAAAGTCAACGATATTGAGCTAGATGGACCAATGGTCTGACTCAGTATAAGGCATTTTCCTATGTTCCTAGGAGGCAGTGGGAGGGAAGAACACACAGTCCCAAGATGAACATAAGAGGAGTCCTGCTGGATCAGACCAAAGGCCAATCTAGTGCAGCATTCTGTTTGCAGAGTGGCCAGCCAAATGCCCACGGGAAGCCCGCAAGCAGGACAGAAGTGCAACAGCACCCTCCCGTTCGTGTTCCCAACAACTGGCATATAGAGGCATACTGCCCTTGATAATGGAGGCAATATATGGTGATCATGACCAGTCATCATTGATAGCCTTATTTGTCTAATTCTCTTTTGAAGCCATCCAAGTTGGTGGCCATCACTACCTCTTGTGGTACTGATTTCCATAGTTTAACAATATGCTATGTGGAGAAGTACTTACTCTTATCTGTCCTGAATTTCCTGCCATTCAGCTACAAGGTTCTAGTATCCAAACCATGCATAATTTTATATACCTCTATCATGTCTCACCTTGCTAACCTTATTTCTAAGCCAAACAGCCCCAAAACGTTGTAACTGTTCCTCATAGGGGGATTGCTCCAGCCCCTTGATCTTTTTGAGATGCAGTGAGCAGAACTGTACACACTTGTATTCCAGGTGTGGTCATACCATAGATTCATTCCTGGGAACATGGTGAGGGGAGACTCTGTGCTTGCCATCAGGGCTTGGCTGCTACCACCTGCCTTGCCACACCCCCAGCCCTAGGGGCCTCCATATGGGAGCTGCTGCTACTTTGGGTTTGGGTGAAGGTGTTTGTGCTGTCTTTAGGACAGCTTGAGGGCATCTGCCCAGGGAGAGACTTTTCCATCTTGACTCTCCTAGTGCTTTGCTGCTAAGACACAGCTAGGAGGTGAACTGTCATGGGGATGAGGGTGCCTTTTCTTGGCTCTGGACATGGGACCCTGGTGAAAGGAGGGTCTCTTTCTGCTGCTCGAGGCTGGACCGTTTGAAGTGCCTTGTATGTGTGCGCTTTTTAAAAATATATTTTTGTTCTTTCCCTTTTTTTGCTGTGAGGTTGATGTGGATGAGGTATCTCTTAACATGATCTGTTTAATGAATTATTTAATGTGAATATAATGTCGATATTATTGGTACCGAATATTGTAAACTGACCTACTGGCATGTCTTGTGCTTGTTTACATTTCGGATATGTTTTAAATGAAATGTAATTGAGGTAATGTTGTTTTGTAATTTAGGATAATTATGGCTATTCTATTTGTTTTTTTGTGAACCTCTTTGAGCACAATGCATTATGAAAAATGTGGTATACAAATGAATTGACTATGGCTATTCCTGAATGCTAAACTATGGTTTAGCAAGCTGGAAAATGTACATCTGAACTGGGTTGTTATACACTACCAGCTAAATGTGACTAGAGCTAAGTAACAAAAAACATTTTTTTTACCTCAGCTGTCATTAGTCTGATTGGACAATTATTACATTTTGTGAAAAGCAATCTAAGTCCACTTTCCAGCTGAGGAAGTAACAGTATAATGCAGTCTGCATACCTGAAAGAAGGAATAATACAGTGAGACATTTCAACTACACATTTTTCCTCTTTCATGAAAATCTGGTTTACTTCTTATAAACATATTAAAGAATGCATTCTCCTAATTAAGATTGGGCCTCATCTGTGCTGGGTATTGTAGTCTCATATTTGAACTAAAGATGCTGTGAGCGGAAACAATATGCAGTGGGAGAGAAAAGAGTTTTAATAGCAATGTTTACTCATTTCCACTCCCCCACCTCAAGGCAATATTACATTTCAGAAACTGCAAAGGACCACAATTTGCACACTTCTTGTATACTGCATATCCCACTACAGTCATGCCTTGGATTGAGAGCATAATTCGTTCCGGAAACGTGCTTGTAATCCAAAACACTCTTATATCAAAACGAAATCCCCCCAAAAAAATTTGTACAGAGATTTTTAATTTAAGCCGCACTACAGTACTTGTATTGCAAGACGTCGCTTGTATATCAAGTAATAAATAAATAAATATTTAAAAATTTGCTTGTCTTGCAAAACACTCTCAAACCAAGTTACTTGCAATCCAAGGTATTACTGTATTTTAGAGGACCCCCCTCCCCCAATATAATTCATGGAATTTAAATTTCATTGCATCCCAAGGAGAAGTCCAGTTACTCCGCTATAGCTCAATGTGTGCAGATGAGAGGAAAGACACACATACACACCCCAATGCATTGCCTCTTCCTTTCTCAGGGAATGTAATCAAATGCAAATGAGCCAACTACACTGGTAACAGAAAACTCAGCAATGTAATCAAGAAATTCTACAGTCCGGACAGTACCGAAGTGGCATAATTTGAGCACTAGCTGAGTGTGATTTAAGGGTTGTTGATCTTGCACAATCCATCTCCCTCTTCTGCCCCTGTTCTGTCTGCTTGCCCTGCCTAGCTTGCTCTTACTGCTTGCCATGTAACTCCCAAGTAAGCCTTTATAACTTGATCAGATATTTCAGTTCACTTATTTACTCTGCAGAAGGCTTTCCAACATAACAGAATGCCTTTTCTTATTCTTGCAGGCCATATAGGCTGCAATCCTATACACACTCACTTGGGAGTACCGTAAATCCCATTGAACTCAGTAGCACTTACTACTGAGTAAGCATTTTTATAGGGTTGCACAGTCAGGCTGCAATTCTGTGCACACCTCTACTAGAGAGTAAGTGGCATGGAACATGATGCAACTTTGCTTCTGAGTAAATATGTATAGGATTGGCCTTTCAGCAGTCAAAGCTGTCATGCTCTGCTTACAAGTCATAGGGCAAGGGGAAACCCTGCAATTCTGCATTTCAAAGTCCATGGGCAACACTGGGCTAAACTAAAGATCAACATGGCATATTTACAGCAAGGTCTTTCAAAGGTGCAGAGTACTCTTTGTTCTTGTTGGAAAAGGACAGATTTCTCTAGCTGCTTATATGGTAGGGTATTTATAGTTCTTACATAACAAATTTAATTGCCAGGTGTGGTAGCCTATGACAAGTAGAACCCTGTAAATAACAGATGATGCCCTGAATCCCAATATAGTTAAATCTGTGTTGCAGCTGGTAAAAAGAAAGACGGGGGGGGGGGGGGAACCCATTACAGTGGTTACCTGGATTGTCTGAATGATGTTAGTGCAGTAATCCAAAAAGGCAACATGGTTCTTAATACAATATTTGATTTGACTACTAATTCTTCAGCCAACGACAACACTCCATGATTAAGATCTACAAAACAGCAGAAAGGAACATGCATTGCCATGCAAAACTGCATCACATTTGATGAAGAAGAATTACTCAAAGTGCACATATTATCAAGTGGGTGGGAATCATTAACTTTTCTGTTAAGATTATCAATCAGATATACCATTTCCATCATCCCTTGTGATATTTAACATCTCAATTCTATGCATGTTTATTCAGCCCTAGTGAGATCAATGGGGCTTTCGCCCAAGTAAGTTTGCATAAGGACTGTGGCAAAATTATTTATTAATTCATGTATTTGAAGCATTTTTACCCCACTCTTCAGTTAAAAAAAGGCTCCCAGAGAGCAGCTTATAAAGCTCAGTAACAAGACAGTCCCTATCTTCAAGTTTATAATCTAAAAGACACAGCATAAAGGAAGAGATTAGGAGGGGGTGGAAAAACAAATTCAGGCACTAGTTCTCAGTTGCTATTGAGTTGTCCTAATCATAGAATTATCTTGTTTAGTAATCAAGGGATTGTGACTGTGAAGTCATGAATGTATTTTTATTGAACAACAGGTTCCCTACACAACAGGGAATGCTAGTATTCAAGAAAACTAAATAAAAAGCCACACTGAGCAAAAACATCTCTCGAACACACTTTTCTACAAAGACTGCCACAAGAATGGGCTTTTTGTTCACCTGGGCCTTTTAAACAAACTTGTGTTTTAAATAACCTTGGGCCCTCACTGCTTTAGTGTGATTTCTTAATCTGAGCTGCTAATTGTTTTAACGTTTCCACTCACATGAAAGTTTTAAACCATATTTGTTTACTGTGCTCTGTTTTAGTTATTGTATATTGCATTTTTAACATTGTACCTTGTTTTGCTTTTTGGTCTGTAAGCTGCCCAAGAATATTTGTTGATGGGCAGCCATACAGATTTAATAAATAGATAAATAGATTAATAATAATAATAATAATAATGATGATGATGATGATGATGATGATGGATGATGATGATGCACTTAGGGCCACACTAAAATTTTAGGTGTATATCTGAGTTGTTTTAAGTGCACACCTAAAAATTATTAAGTGTGAATGTGTCAAACATATATTTGTAAATATGTGTATCATATTGGCATACTCATTAGGGAGTTCTATTGGCTGGAGCTCCCTGTCGAATGTATACATCTGAGACTGCATAACATAAAAAAACCAGCCAGGGAGAGCAATCCCATGGTCCTTGGGAGAGTGTCTCAGGGACTATAGGATTGTTCAGAGTCCCCTCCTGAGGTCATAGACACTGCTATAACCTTGGCAAGGGGACTCTGAGTTCCAATCCTGCTCCCCTGCTCCTTATAGCCATGCAGAAAGAACTGTGCCGATGGCTTCCAAGAGAGAGAAGGAAAGAAAAAAGGGTGTTCTAGTGGGCAGGAAGGGGAGGGGAGAGGCCAGGATATGATAAATTCTATGGCCTTGCCAACCATGGCCCAGCCCCCAGCAACACACCCTCTCTAGATGGGCTCAGACACCCGCCTAAAGGAAAAGTGTGTAAAAGGAGGACGGAGAGGCGAATATGCCTCTGTTGCTCCTCCCGCCCTGCCAGCAGTAGCCCAGCAGGGTACCGGATATTTGGAAGCCTCTGAAATCAGAGGCTTCCTTCTAAGGGGATGTTTCCTAAGTTTCAATCAGAGGTGGGAAACATGCAGCCCATGGGCTGCATGTGGTCCCTGTTGCTCCCCAGTGCAGCCCCCACTGATGAATTTGGCGACAGCAAAATAAATAAATTTCTGCCCCCGCCCCCAAATTGGTGCTTTTACAGCTACACAGCACTAAAAGGGTCAAATTTAGCTTGAGAATGTTAGGTTGTAGCTAGTGCTACATAGCTTTCAGCAGTTTTTTTCAGGGCACCCCGCAGACTGCAAACAGTGTGGTCCGCAAGGTGAAAATGGCCCCCAGACTCCCCAAAGTTGCCCACTCCTGGTTTAAATGTTCTCGACCTTATAAAGCCATGCTGTTCTTAAACTGAGATAACAGCCAAGAATTGTATTAAATCTGGACAACTTTGCTAGGTTCATGCTGCCTCTTTCCCTACAGTTGACTTCTGCACACCCAATAGACATGATTCCTGTACAGAAACCTGCTTTTGTATAAAGGCAGCAGTCTCTAGATCTGGGCAAGCTTCTTAAAACAGAAAAAAACACCCTCAAGCATCATAATAAGTCAGAATAAACTGTCACAAATAGTTAGCCATAACATACTTACCTGGAAAAATATGTAGCTCTTTCAAGTTAGTGAAAGATACATAAGGTCGATGAATTAAAGTGGACTGTGTTTGCAGAAGGTAATCCTTTAGCAGTTGCCCCAAACCTGCCGTTAAAAAAAGCAGTGTAGAGAAATATCTAGGGGAAATATTACATACAATAAAATTAGAAATATAACATACACACACACACCATTAAAAGGCTATCAATAGCTATTAGTCATGATGGTTGCATATTACCTCTAGTATTGGAGGCAGTATACCTCTCAATACCAGTTGTGTGTTTCCCACTGGGGAATTTGGTTGGCCACTGTGGCAACAGAGTGCTGGACTAGATAGGCCTGGCTCTTATGTTTAAAGGATTCTGAAACAAAAATATTTGAAAGACCGCTTATAATAGGATTTCTGTATGAAGAAGAGCTAGAAGACATTGTCACTAAAAAAATTCAAAATCTAGCTATGGTCACAAACGGAGGAAAAATAAAAAGACTTACAAACACCAGGAAAAACTGCCTCCATGTGGCCCCATTGTATTGCTTTTTACCCCCCCCTTCTTCCCCTCCCCTTCTTTCTGTTTTTAGTTTGTAAATCTCAATATCTTCTCTTCTAAGAGAGAAGGTTATAGGTTTCATATACAGTAATACCTTGGATTGCAAGTAACTTGGTTTGAGAGCGTTTTGCAAGACAAGCAAATTTTTAAATATTTATTTTAAAAAATTTGACTTGATATACAAGCGACGTCTTGCAATACAAGTACTGTAGTATGGCTTAAATTAAAAATCTCTGTACAAATTTTTTTGGGGGTATTTCATTTTGATATAAGAGAGTTTTGGATTATAAGCACGTTTCCGGAACGAATTATGCTCTCAATCCAAGGCATGACTGTACGGGGACTTTCCTGCTCAGCCCAAATGTTAATTTGAAGTAAAGACTGAACGAAAAGCAGTTATTGAGATGATGATGATGATAATGATGATGAATTACATTTCTATACTGCCCAATAGCTGAAGCTCTCCGGGCAGTTTTCAGCAATTATAAAAATTACATAGTAAAATACAATTCTACAATAAAAATACAATTTTACAATAAAATACATGATGGAACACCTCTCCCAACCACAATCTACCCGGTCACTACGCTCAACATCTGGGGCCTTCCTCCGGTTGCCGCCTCCAAGGGAGGCTCGTCGGGCGGCGACAAGGAGGAGGGCCTTCTCTGTGGTAGCCCCCGAACTCTGGAACAAGATTCCTCCTGAGGCCCGCCTGGCGCCAACTTTACAATCTTTTCGGCGCCAGGTTAAGACTGCCCTCTATATTGAGGCCTTTAATCCTACATAGTGTATGGCGGGGTGGTTGCTTTTTTAAATGGTCTAGCTGCACTTCCTGTTTATATGTTTGTTTGTTTTTAAAATTGGGTTTTTAAATTTTGTATAATGGTTTTATTGTATATTGTATTGTATGTTTTTATGGATTGTTGTAAACCGCCCAGGGAGCTTCGGCTGTTGGGCGGTATATAAATAAAATTATTATTATTATTATTAATAATACAGTCATGCCTTGGATTGAGAGCATAATTCGTTCCGGAAATGTGCTTGTAATCCAAAACACTCTTATATCAAAACGAAATCCCCCCCCAAAAAATTGTACAGAGATTTTTAATTTAAGCTGTACTACAGTACTTGTATTGCAAGACGTCACTTGTATATCAAGTCAAAAAAAATTAAATAAATATTTAAAAATTTGCTTGTCTTGCAAAACGCTCTCAGACCAAGTTACTTGCAATCCAAGGTATTACTGTAATAATAATAATAATAATAACAATAAAAAAACATCCAAAATTTTTTACAGAAACATTTTAAAAACATTTTTAAAATTACTTAACTAAGACAGATGTAAAAAATAGACTGGATAAAAAAGATGACATCACCACCACCCCATGTGCTATTTGCAGCTATTAAATGCCTTAGCATATGTCTGCAGCTGCTCATTTTCATGTGTTCCATCACTGAAAACAGGGCAAGGTTCTGCTGTACTTGCTTCTCATCCTGAAGTAGCCTTTCACTGATTGTTTCTGACACTTCCTGGTTAATTCATGGGAAAAACAGTCCCTCAAATCACTGAAAAACTCTCACAATCTTCCCTAATCTGAGACCCAGCAACTGGCTTGCTCTCCCCACCCATCATCAAAGCCTTGCAAAAATCCACTAACCACTAATTTCAGTTCAGTTCAATATTAGTTTCAGTTCAGTTCAGCTCAATATTAGACAGGCTATCAATAATTCAAAATGGTACAGGCTCTACAAATATGATCACTAAAGAGCTGCCTATTTGACAAAGCTTACATTCCCAAAACTTGGACAAGCTTTTATGGCTCTTATAGCAACAGCCATGATTGATGGCAAATATTCCAAAACCCCTCCAGCAAAATGCATATGTATTTGTGGTGCATCAGAGACTGAAGATTTGCCACACTATTTCCTTTTTTGCCCCTTATATTCTGAACCAAGGTCTAAATTTTTGGGTCTTATCTTGTCTTACCTGTGTGGTAACACTATTCCAGAAAAGATTTTTTTATTTCTTGTCTGATATAGATCTTACTGTAACTCACGAAGTTTCTCTTTTTGCTTTGGCAGCATCGAGAATTCGTGCTAAATTTATCACTGATAATGCAGTTGATGGTTTTGGAGACGTTTTAAATTAACAGTCTTTTTAGCTGTTTTAATTCTCAGATTATAATTACCTATTTCTAACACTGAGTTTAGATTAATTTAAATGAATTTAAATAACATACTGTGAAGGTATTGCAGTTTTAAGTATTTTAGGTTTTGTTTTATGCTGTATTTGCCCTATTCTGCCTTAGCTATTTTGTATGTGAATGGCCTATGGCCCAAGCAACAATAACAATTTGAATAAAATAATAATTGATTTAACTTGCAGACTTACTTCATAGGAATTTCTTGAGGTGACGCAAATCCATGCCACAAAATATTACGAAGATTTAGACCCCTTGGAGATCCAATGAACACTCTGAGAACATCCATCTAATTTGAACAAAGGATAATTACGGTACTTTAGGAAAAACTTAAACTTTGACATAGCATCAGTGCCATGGACTGGAGGACAGAGGTTGCTACGAACACATACAAACTGCCTACTACAGCTCCTACCCTGTAAAGCATCCTTACTGGGCACGAGGTCCAAAAGCCAAGCCTCACTGGCTGCTAGAAACCATGGTTGGCTACCAACCCCCATCGCAACTTGTGGCCCCCTGTGCATGCAATAGTTATTTAAGTCCTAGGGATATTAATATGGCTGAAAATCAGCCACTGGATAAAAATAAGAGGCTTGTGAATAAAAAAATAAAAGCCATATGAATTTCAACACCCAGGCACTCACCACTGATTGCCCAAATATTGTAGCAAGTTCCTGAGATGCAAGCAAGTCTCTTAGAAGAAAAGGACAATCTTTGCCAAGTAATAAGAATACCTAGGAATCAAAACAATATATTTTAATTTCCTCTCAAAACTTGCAACAAAATCAGTTCACTTTTTAAGTGTGTTTTTTAAAAGTTTTATTTTTGCTTAAATGAATGATTTCAAACAAAGGCAACAAAGGAAATGAGTGCATTGATGCTTTAATCCTATCCTCTAGGCAAGAAGCTATTTATTTATTTATTATATTTATACCCCACCTTTTTTCCTGCAAGGAACCCAAGGCAGCTTAGATAATCCTCCTCCTCCTCCTCTCCATTTTATCCTCACAACAACCCTGTGAGGTAGGTTAGGCTATGAAGTGGTTAGGATCATACCCAGGTGTCTTTAGCCCCAGTCCAAGATTCAAACCATCAAAGTATTAAGAAGATATGGCTGATGCTCCTTGCTGATGCTCCTGCTGAAGGGACATGCAGTGCAATCCTGTGCACAGCTATATGCGGGAATAAGTCCCATTGAAATCATGGGACTTATTTCCAAGTAACTGCATATGAGCTGTAAGGCAGAAAAAACTGGACTAGCTTTGCCCAGCTCACAACTTGCATCGAGTAGGAATGGATTAGAAGCAATGCTGCATTAGTCATATATAAGAAGACAGTGGCCTGGATTGAAAGAATCACATGAGAGTGGTTTTATGAATGTAAGAGGTCTTCAGAGTCAGAGAAGAGCAGTCCTCCCTCCATTCCACATGGCAAACTCGCTTTGAACCCGAGGGGAGTTTTGAAGACAATTTGTGATATGTCGTGGAGGTTTGCTGATCAAAGGGAGAAAGTCAAAAGTCTCACAGGGCATCCTAGGGTGCAGTCCAGTCTGGATGCCCACAGCACTCTGAACTTGGGAGGATTACAGGCATCCTGTTTTTCTTAATACATTGTTGCGAACTGCCCAGAGAGCTTTGGCTATTCGGTGGTATATAAATGAAATGAATAATAATAAATAATAATCCTATGCAGGGTGGGAGAAGCGCAGAGGCGAAGGTCGCTTTCGCACTCCTCCCACCCTGCAAAGCACTTAGAGCGAGGGCCGATTTGGGCCATCTTAAGTGCGGTGCTTCAGAGGGGGAGGGAAGGAGGCTGAGGGGCGCTGCCAGGATATCTCGTATCATGGCGGTGCCTGTCTCCTTGCCTCCCCCCGGAAAGGCCATAAACCCCCTTCTCCGAGGTCATGTTTGCGACCTTGGAGAAGCAGCCAGCACAGTTCTTTCCACACCGGGGGGCGGGAGAGGTGCTCAGGGTCCCAGCTGCAACCTCAGAGCGAGTTTCCGAGGTTGGAGCTGGGACTCAAAAAAATGCTATGGCTGTCTAGATGCTGCCTAGCGGCCAGAGGACTGTGATGCTAGCCAATATTTGGATAAGGAAATCGACAAAATACCTCAGCAAAATTCAAGGAAAGAACAATGACAACACTGACTAAAAATATCATCATTGTCTGCCCAAGTTCAATGGACCATTAAGTAATACTTGACTGAAGACTTTCTACATATGCGGTATGTCGCTCTCCAGCAGAATCATTGCAAATCTACAAACCAGAGATCACAGCTCTCAGTTTTCCATGTCTTCCTGACAGTTAATCAAAATGGAGTTCTATACTATACAGGGATTTTCCATAAGCAATAAAAGTCTGTATTTTCTGGATGCAGTTCCACACACCAGCATTTCAAACCCCGTGAACCTTTACTACTGGTGAACGAGTTTTACAAAGCAGCTCAAAATTGTTATTTCCTGTCAAATTTACAGCGCAACACAAAGGCAACGGTCACTTTTGATTAGAGCAGGGGTCTTCAAACTAAGGCCCGCGGGCCACATCCGGCCCGCCTTGCCTTTTTATCTGGCCCGGTGGCCAATCGGCGGAAGCAGACTTTTTTTTAATTCTTTCGCGTCAAGTGCCGATTCTTTAAATTCTTTTCCATAATATGGAAAAATTAGTGGTGGTGTTTTACCTCTTATGTATGAGCTGATGTAGCTAAGTCAGATTTCTAATGTTTCAAAAATGCTACTTTGGATTGAAGCAGAGTATGCTCATTTGTGTGATGGCAAAAACAAAAGTATATTCGTGTTAGGCATGAAACAATTGTGCAACTATATATGTAAATACCACCAGCCCTGCCAGGAGTATTCATTAATATTCCCTCTTTTTCCCTCCCCATTCCTTTTTCCTTGTGTGTCGTGTCTTTTTAGATTGTAAGCCTGCGGGCAGGGACTGTCTTGTTAATTGCTGTAAACCGCCCAGAGAGCTTCGGCTATTGGGCGGTATAAAAATGAAATAAATAAATAAAATAACGTTCCATTTAAGGGGAAAAAAATTCACCCCTATCAAGTAAAAAAAAAGGACCCGGGTCCTTTTTTTTTAACTTGATCCATTCGTTCATATTTTTTTCAAACTATAGTCCGGCCCCCCAACAGTCTGAGGGACAATGAACTGGCCCCCTGTTAAAAAGTTTGAGGATCCCTGGATTAGAGGTTGGCATTGCGAAAAGAGCGAACAAGAACAAAAAAATCATGTTGTTACTGTTGTGATATGTATCACATTACCAGCTGCAGCACATTGTTTACACATGGTAGGGACAGAATGGCGAGGTAAACAGGTTTATTATGTCTTACTAGAAACTGTGGTTTCTGGACTGTGAGAACTGTATGAGCTAGTCACATGGTTTGTATGTTCTGATGACGTGCTAACTTGTTTTTCTGTCTGAAGCAATCTTAGAGAGAGGCAGGACTGCTTTCTCTCTTCTTCTTTGTTCTTCTTGCTGGGCTTTTGTTACTGCAACAATGTAACACCTTTGCTGAGGTGGAGTGAAGCTCAACTTACTCCACTGGATGTAATGCTTGCTATGCATTTGCACTCTGCATATGGACTGTAACTAGGAAATGTATACTCTGTAGAACTTTACTTGCTAAGTGAATAAACAGGTAGAATTAGACCTGTGGTGTTACAGAGTGTTTCCTGACTCCATGAATTAATCTGCAAACGGAGAAACTAGAAGCAGGTCAGATTACAAAGCACACTGCGGAAAGGGGGGAGGTCTGGAAGATCTGTGTGTGGAATGTCTGAGTTCGGCTAGCACACAGAGACAGGATCTTAAAACTCCCCAAGCACACGCACTCTGCTGCTTACGCTGACACGCAAAAGCATCTTCAGTTACCTGAGGAACAAATGATGCCGAACTTTTGCTTAGCAAGAAAAGTCTAGCTGAATATTCAGAATATTAAACCATGAGAGCAGGAATGGAAGAAGGAAAGACTTTCAGTGCAGCCATATGATTTTAATATTTTAAAATTAAGGAGATGGGACTGCTTTAACGGAGATGGTTACTTTTTATAGCACTTAAGCCCTTTATCACCTAATAATTAGGTCCTCCCATTGGGGATGCTGCTGCTCGGGAGAAGCGTTCCTGGTCGAGCTGTTGGCTGGAGTGCTCCTCCAGCTCTCAACTCAGTCTTTGCTGCATGTGAGCTTACGGAACTGATGTCAAGGGCTGTGGCCATGCCCCCAACTTCAGTTGGCCCACAGAGGGCTGGGTAGGGTGTGTGTGGGGGGTCATCCGGCCCCCACCCAAATTGAATTCCCCACCCCACCCCTGACCTAATTGGCCTGATTACTTGTGGTGCAATCTGCTCTCCACTCATGGAGGCTCCACACATGGGTAAGCAAAGGGGAGGGGGGAGGATGTGAGAGGAGCCTTCTCCTCCCTTTGCCCCACCTCATTCCCTCTCTTCCCATGTAGCAGTAATAGCATCTACTGAAGAGTGGAGCAGGGAAGAAAGACCAGCCCAGCATACTCCCTCCTTCCCCACCCTATGCAGCTCGTTGGGCACCCAGCCTCAGAGCTGCTGCTCCTCCTCCTCCTCCTCAAGACAGAAAATGGCACAGGCCCCACCCTGTGTCCTACTCCTGGAAGGCACCATGAAAGCTGCATGCACCAGGGGAAGAAGCAGAGGGCCTCAATTACTGTGCCATAGTTGGGCACCTTGCTGCACATCTGGCATGGTGGGAGGCCCTCCACGCACAGAGAAAAAGTTGCATCCTTGCTTCATTTTACACTCATTTGTGTAGTAAATATTTGCAACCAACTGCTCACAATGCCCAAAAGTGGAAAGCACCTGGTAATTACATTCAACCTGCAACTTTCTGATGACTAGATGAGGAAGTCAAAGATGGGTTTCCCGAGTGCAAAAAGACCTTGTTAACCTAAAGCTTGGTGGAGTCTAAGATTTTAGCACTTACATCACCCAAGGCTCGTTCCAAACATGACGTAAGCTTCATTAAGCCGAGTGCAATTGCTGTAGCATGTGGACTCTTTATAGTATCAAACATTTCAAGAAATATCTGCAGTTTGGAAGACAAGAAAACCAAAGGTAGGCATGTGGTTCACATTTTCCAATGCACCTACAGTAAGAGAACAGAACACTCAAATAAGCTTACAAATATAATCTGGGCTAGAACAACATTTCACAAGTATTCCTTGATTACCATTTTACATATTGTGAAAGGAAAGAGCCCCCCTCCATAAAGAAAAGCTCCACTGTACTCCCTGTTTAATCTATACAGCTCATGAGGAGGGCTATCAGGTTGCAACCTGGAGGTGCTGTGTTTCCTTTTAAATGTTAGAAGATGGAAGGAGACAACGCAGTAGCTACTTTTCCTGCCTGTCCCTCCCTCAGGCCCCTCACCTGCCCTCCTTGCCCACTTGCTCGAGCAAGCAGGCCGCCTTTATTTTGTTCATACTGAGACACTGAAAACAATTCCATTCTGGTAGATTGCAAAGGTGTTCGGTACATAGCTATCTCAGCACTCACATGTAGTGCCTTATACATCAGGAAATCAGAGCTGGAATGGACCAAAAGTCCATCTGTGCAACAGTCTACCATGAGGTACAGCCTTAGAAAGTTAGGCCTTAGAATGATTGTTTAATCTTAGTGGATAATTTAATCTTACTGTATTTTTTTTATTAATGTGAGCTGCTTAGCCTATTCGTATGACTATTTAAATTTGTTATCATTTGTAATTGTTAGTGACTTCTATTATCTATAAATGTTTCTGATGTTGCTGTAAGCTGCTTTGAGAATACTATTACTTTGGGAAAGTGGCATACAAATGAGCAGATGATGATGATCCCCCCACCAGCTCCTCACCAATCAGCCTATGCAATCCAAACCAAAGCGTGACACAAGCAGAGAACAGGTAGGCTGCAGATCAAAAAACTGTGGATGACTCAAGCAAGGGAGCCAAACCACACACACTACAGAAGTAATTCTCAAATTGTGCACGATTTCTAAGGAAAATAAAAGGTAGGCATGTGGGTCACTTTTTCCAATGTACTTACAGTAAGAGAACAGAACAGTCAAATATTTATGTAGCAGGTGCTCATGGCATTGGCATGCCCATTTCTCCCTCCACGCAAGTGCAGTCAGCGTAGAGTCTTCAACAACATACATACATTGCATATCTAGAATGTGTCAACTCACACTAAAAGCTGCCCAGTTAACACATTGGATTCAAATTCCATCCTTTGTTATCCCTTCCTTTCCCTCTTTGTTTCCTTCCCCATTGTTGACATTTCAGTTGTAAAGCACCCTGTCCGTATTTGCTTATGTTACCCTGTAAAGTGCCATGTACAATGATGGCATTATAACAATTATATTCAGAACATGGATCCAGTTCAACACCATTTTCACTTTCTGTTCAAACAAAAATTATTTTCCTACCTCTGAGCAGTTCATCCATTGGAACCACGTCACAAACTGGTCTCCAAATTGTTCCATGGTAAGAGATTGTAAATGCAAGTGAACAGATTCACATAAAGGACCTAAAGATCTCACACTTTCTACATAATCCAAAGTTTGATCTTAAAAACAAGAAAATAATGTCTAGTCAAGCAGAGTATCAATTATCCCATATTCTATAAAGTATAAACATCATGCTCTAAAAGAAGTGTTTCTCCCTAAAGTTGTAGTCCAAAGTTTGGTTGTGTGGGGTGTTTTTCTAACCCCATAAGAAATCTGTCCCTGGTGAGGTAAATTGTCTCTCCCCCCCCCACCAGCCCCAATGAAATCCCATGGCTTGTGCCAACCTACTGACACATAAAGTACTAAGCCTGCTTCCCCTAGACCAGTTTTCTTTGGAAAAACCCATGGGACATTTTTACACCCCATGACATTGCTTGTGTTTGGGGCATAGACCCCAATTGCAAAATCGATAGATTCTGGGGATATTTTATGCTCCAGGTGTGTGTTTCCAGAATGAAAATGGGATGTGGTAAGAAGTTGAAATTTGGGGACATTGTGCAGGTGACAGTACCCAACTGAAGCAGAAAAACAATATCATGGGAGGGCTGTGTTGTAGATCTATCTCTGTGTAAATTCTGCAGTGTAAACTGCAACTGGGGAAAGTTTGTAACCCCCACCTAATTGGAGGAGGGTTAAAAATTATGCCGATAAAAGACATGATTTGCATGTATTAATAAAGGGGGAGTATGCCTTGTCAGGATGTTATATTTTTGGAATTTGGAATTCATTTGATCAAGGGGATGGAAGCATATAAATTGGTCCCTAGGAGGATGGGGGTGCACTTTATGATTTATTGTATGTCGTTTTAGTTAAATCTTTATGTTATTATTGAATTTTGTTATATTTTGTTTTGAAAATTAAATACAATTAAAAAACAAAACAAAAAAAGAGACATGATTTGCAGTGCAATCCTCTATATATGTTTACTCAGAAGTTGATCCCACTGTATTCAACGGGACTTACTCCCAAGAAAGTGTGCTTTTGATTGCAGCCTTACCTAATCAATAAGCGTGCCATTTAGAGCAAACACACACACCTGGTTCTCCATACTGTAAATGTTCTGTGACTGTTCTCCAATATAGCTCACCACTGTCAGAGACAATGCTACTAATAGCATGGTTTGATTTTATCTCAAATCCAGCTTCACAAACTATATAGTGCACTGTAGAGGAAAGGCAAGTAGAGACTGGATCAACTAGCAACATCTGAAATGAAGGGGAAAATAATGACCAGATGAAGGGAAAACACAAATCATGTAACTACTGTAGCTCTCACTTATATTGGCTTCCAACAGGCACTACAACCATCTTCCCCAACCTGGTGCCTTAGACTTAGACGTCTTAAGACTTCAATTCTCATCAGCCCCAGCCAGCATGGCTCATGGTCAGGAATCTTGGGAGTTGTAGTCCAAAACATCTGGAGGGCACCAGGTTAGGAAAGGTTGATCTACTGTATACCATCAATGTTATAAATATACATTAAAAAAATATCTGTATGGGCAAAGTCACTCCCTTCCTTTACTCCATTTTTAGGGGATGAGATTGATAGCTGCTTAGAACAACTCTCTAATAAAGGCTATAAGGACTGTTACCTCCTCAGTTTTTATTGGTTGTGTATCAACATTACTCCAAGTGAATCCATTTCAAAAGTTTAAAAGAATATATCTGTATTTGAGTTTTGTGAATTGCTGTGAATCACCCAGAGAGCTTCGGCTATTGGGCAGTATAGAAATGAAACAAATAAATCAGCAAACAATGTAATTACTGTGCAATCAAACTGTAATTACAGCATTAAAAAATCAAAAGAATAAGACAAGCAGTAACTAACCCATTCAAGGCCAACACTGTTTTCAAGTGCTCTCGCTGTGTCTACATTTCTAAGTTATACTTCGGGCTGGCATTTGTATGCATTTTTAAAATTACGAATCTCATCAGTAAAATTATTTGAGTTTCTCTGGAGGTCACTTCTGAAAAGCTGATTACAGCGCAACTTTCGTACAATTAGGGTTGCATGAAAGAGTGATTAAAAAACCCAAAGTGGATGTTATATGCCCTCTACCCCCATTACTTTCTGTCGGTAGCTGTTTTAGAATTCCAGCCCTAACCAAGAAAAAACACCCCACAAAACACACTTCAGCTTGCAACAAACGTAAAACACTTTATTTCCACGTCAAACTCACGCCCACCCCAAAGCCGGCGTTAAATTGAATGTCCAAACCAGCCTTTCCCAACCTGGTACCCTTCAGATATGTTGGGACTACAATCCCCACATGCTGGCTGCGGGAGTATGGAACTTGTAGTCTAACACATCTGGAAGGCACCAGGTTGGGGAAGGCAGGTCCTTATGGATGCGTTCCGCCTTTGCTCAGCATTCAGCAAAAAATGTCAGAAGAGGGATGCCTCTCCACTTTCTATCTCTAAGCATTTACCTCCATTCCTTTCTGTATTCTTTTATCGCTTATGTCGCGCTTAGTGACGTCATCGAAAGAGGAAAAACCTCGTCGTCGCACCTTTGATAAACCCGCTCGTAGTAGGCGGTTAGTGGAACGTTCCTGCGTTATTTCTACGATTGTTCTCTGCCTCTCTCCCCCCCGGTTGCCTAGTCAAGGGTCCACTATGGATAAAAGCAAGAAAAAATTGAGCGCCACTCCTTCTCATCCCGCGGGGGCGACAAGAAAACATAGTACTTTTGACAAGGACGCGATCGGACGGGTTAGTCTATGGTAGCTCGCTGTCATATGTGCGCATGCGCTGGCTACTTTTCCGTTTTGTCCGGGAGGGTGGGGTCGGCGCTCTCGCCTTAGGTTGGCGTAGTGACGTGTATATGAGATAGAGCGCCTGCGCTTGCCGCGTGTTGGGAGCCGGCGACGGGCGCTGTAGTAGGCTAAGCGTGGTGTGGAGCACAGACAGGCTTTAAGCATGTGAAACAGGTTTTGCGTGGTTGTTCCTTTTTAAGGGCCTTCCTCGACATTCCCCCACCTAACGGACTGGGATAAGGAAAGCATTTTCTCCTAATGCTCCCATAAGAGGGGAGAAGAAGTAGAAGGCGACACCTTGCTCAATCCCAAAGTCATTAAGACTGCACAGAATGAGCAGTCATACCTTGAGCAGTCCGAACGACTGTAGCCAGAATGAGCAGTCTGACATATTCCAGAATGAGCTAGACATCTTGAACAGTTTTCTTCAGGGAAATTGGAAAAAAAAACCAACCCACCAGATTGCTTTTGTATTTTGCTAATGTTACAATATTGCCTTTTAAAAAACTATTTGATGATAAACATTTTTATAATAAAATCAAATGTATTGCAATGCATTTTTTCAAAAAATGTCCATGAAGGCAACTTGCTTAGAAATGTTCATTTTGGTTGCATATATGCTGACTAGTATGCTTATATACATGTATACATATTGCTCATATAATTGTTTTTTCTGTTCATCCTCTCTTATCTTTACACCTGTTATCTCCTGTGAAAATTGTGCAATGGTTGTGTCCAAGACCAGCCCTCCAGGGTAGGTCTTTGGACATGCACAACTTGCATTTTTCTCTTTATTGCCACCACCTGCTCTTAACTAGTCCAAACGGAGGCAGGCATAATTTCTCCACTATCTGGGTATTTATGCAGGAGGAGGAAGGCAGCTGGCTAAGTCTCTAGTTCCTGCTGGTTGGTGCATAGCCTATCTTTTCTTCCCTCCCTCAGTGCCTTACTCAGCAACTTGGGGGACAAACCACCAACTTTTGAAGCAGCCCAGCCCAATAGTCAAATTAAGTAAGTTTAGTAAAAATAAAAATAGGGTAAGGAAAGAAAGTAGTGAGTACGTACAATAAAACAAGGAAGCAAATCCTAAACCAGAAATCCTGGTCTGGCTACACGGCACTAAGCAAATTAAGATAATTTTAGGGTCCCTTGTTCGCATTCTTTAAGGTGTCTTGTGTTTGTCCAGGTGGATGGGGAGGGATGAGAAAGACAATTCAAAAGGGCATTTTGCCAGGTTTTATACTGTTTGGCTTGAGATGACTGACAGCAGCAGTAGACCATGTTTTCCCACTGGTTCTCCCATCTTCTTCATTATAGAGAATCAGTTAAGGAAAATAAAAAGACGGAATTCCTGCACAGTGCCTTCTGACTGGTAGTGCTAGGAACCCTCTGTCTAGAAGCACCCTTTGACCAGAGACATTAATGGGATGTGTGCCTGTACACATTGCTGGATCATATCACCTTCAGTTTTCTTAATAACTTTCCAGCCTGAGTCAAACTTTCAATACATTCTGAAAGCTCAGGATAGAATTCATTTTGTTTTCATGTTTTTTCTACCGTTCCTCTGAAGAGCTCATAAATCCACCCCCACCTCCAATTTTATCCTCTGTGAGGTAGGTTAGGCTGGCTCAAGGCCACCCTCTGAGCATCACGGTGGAATGGGAATTTGAACTTGGATCTATGAAGTCTAAGTCCAGCACTGTCCACTATAAACTAAGCATATTGTTGACTTCAATATTAGAAACCATGGATAAGGAGATTAATGGAAAACCTTTGCCAATAATATAGAGTTAATAGTTGCAAAATAGAAAATTTAGTCATCTTGCATTATTATTTGAAAGTGTTATGATTTTTAAACTATGATTAAGTTAAGTGTGATAAAGGATTCCTAAAATTATTGGGGGTTTTCAGCCTTCACAGATTGGTAGACATAGAGTGTCTAGCCATGATATCTCAGGCACTGAACAAGATGATGAGTCTGTCACAGATTTTACAAGAAATGAGCTCTTTGCATTCAAGACTAGTTTTGCAAGACCAAAATATGCTAACACGTACAGAATGGAACCCTACAGAAAATGTGAGGCTCATGTAGTAAGGAAGAGAGCTGACGAGATCCTAAAGGTAGAGTAAGATTTATTGTTAACTGGAAGTAGTACCTAATTCTGCATGTGAAGCTGTTAAACTTTATACCTTACATAATATTATAACTTACTACTAGCAGTTACACAATACAGTCATGCCTTGGATTGAGAGCATAATTCGTTCCGGAAACGTGCTTGTAATCCAAAACACTCATATCAAAACAAAATCCCCCCAAAAAAATTTGTACAGAGATTTTTAATTTAAGCCATACTACAGTACTTGTATTGCAAGACGTCACTTGTATATCAAGTAAAAAAAAATTTAAATATTTAAAAATTTGCTTGTCTTGCAAAACGCTCTCAAACCAAGTTACTTACAATCCAAGGTATTACTGTAACTTAAAATTGTATCTATTCATATAAATTCGGGTTATGACTGTTGATTTTTATAGTAAAGGGAGCCTGTTCATCATTCTCATATGGCATAATGTATCATATTAACACATAAGAATTGTGATTTTAAGGGACAATTCAAATTCTCTTGACTTAATCCACTGCCGTCATACTAAATGAGAATTTGTATGATTACACTACTGATGAGCTGATGAATGTTTACTCAGAAGTAAGGCCCAGTGTCTGCAATGTGGCTTATGTTTAGGTAAGTGTACATAAGATTGCAGTAGTTTGTACTCAGATGGTAGGAGGACAGGTAAGGGGGCCTTTAATAAAACCCACAAGCCCCACCTGTGGACTTCCTTGAATTTTAATCAAGTGATGCCTCCCTGGTAGCCTTCTAAAACAATAGCTAAGGAAGCCATACAATTGAGTTCGGATTGTAGCTTTACCATATACGGTATACTAACAGTGAACTTAATTCTCTGTGTGCCAATCCTTTATACTGTATAGTCAAAACGGCACCGTCTAAAATGGCATAAGTATGAAAAAATCTTTAGGGGGGGGGAACCCCTTAGTGTGTGTACTGGGGTGGGGTGGGGGCAAAAGCTGTCTAATGAGGACTGAGTGCTCAGTAGCCACAGAATGCTGTCTTGACTGTTGGGGGTAGGAATGGAAAACCGCATGGGAGGGGAAATGGAATGAAGCACTGGGGGGGGAGGCACTGCTGACTGAACTGAACAGGAGCACTTTATGCTGCAACATTATGTGGCGGGTCCTACTTGTATCAGTTTAATAGTCATTTAAACTAAACGACTATTAAACCAATAATAGGGAATATTGGGAATATTGTAGTTTTTGTGGATGGGCTAGAGGTCTCTCAACAAAATTCTCATCACTTTCCACAAACGCTTTCCACAATTATTCCTAGAATAATTGGGAAACACCATCTCTAACTTCAAAGTGGCATAAAACTGACATATGTTTGTAGCGCAGATGTGTCCTATAATCACACAAAATCATGTTTGCTAAGCATTTTCACTGCAGTGGGCTTTACCTTTAATAATAAAGGTTAGTGTTTGATAATCTGCTATAGCGGCATGCCGAAACTCTTTCCTTGAGGTGGTTTTACTGAAGTTGGTAGAACTGAGCAAAACAGATTCAAGACTGAGGTTGCAAAACTGTTGTCATGGTTCCACTACTGCAGGGACCCCTTGATCTGCCCTTTGGAAGATCTCTGCCTCTTCCCAAAGACTCTCCCTCTCTAGGAGATCCAGTCCTTTGCCTGCTTCCTCCAGTAACGTGGGTGAAGGCTTTAGGCGTGGTGAATAAGTCACTCCAAACTCCAGGGTAAACAACAGCACTTTACTTATAATATTAGGGTATTTACTTAATAGAGTGGTTATAAATCAAAAGCAAGTATGATAAAATAAAACAAACAAACAATCCAATGTTCTCTAGTATAACTTCAGACTAATTCCTATGCAACCAGTTTCTCTTTCTCTCTCTCTCTGCTGGTCTCTCTCTCTCTGCTGGTTCTCTGCTTCTGCTTCTAGCTCTCTCCCAGCACACACTAACTGCTAGCTGACCACACCCCACATATATAGTCTTTCCAGGAATGGAAGGTTACAATCATGTGACCTTGAATTGGAGAACTAATTCTTAACTTCTATTGGGTAACTTAAAACTCTCAAACTCCCCCTCCCATCCAAGTGTTTGTGCCTTCAGACTTCAACTACTCGAGGGAAGTGTTTGGGCCTTCAGGCTTCAACAAACTGAAGCCTGTGTAGGCCTCAATCCCTCACAACTGTAATGAACCAAACTGAGTACAGTAATAGACTGTTGTTCAGAGGGGTGGGGGAAATAGACTGTGATGTTCAGTTATGAATATTACATAATTGAAAAGGCTTTATTAACAGCGCTTTTAAAAATATTAAAATGAGAATAAACTTCTACAGAGCTATGTTTTATATGAATATGGGCAACTCTGTTTAATTCTTAATAGAATAAACTTCAAGATTTCAAATACAACGGTAGCAATGGCTCCCTCATGTGTACAACCCTGACAGAAGATTTATTAGCAGCTGTCAAGGAACTGGGCTTTGATCGTTACAAGTATATAGTCCAAGTATTTCTTGTGGAAAAGACTGGTCAGTCAGTACATGTGAGTAAACAAGTTGGTTTAGTCCATTCTCAGAAGACTGCTTAACAACATAACCCTATACATGTTTGCGCAAAAGTAGGTCCCACTGAGTTCAGTGGGGCTTACTCCCAGGTAAGTGGGTATAGGATTGCACTGTAAGAAATCCATCATTCTCCTCTGTCATAGTTCAGAAGAGCGCTTCTCAACTGGGAGCTACTAGAGCAGGGGTGGACAAACTGTGACCCTATGCTGACAAGCAGCCCTCAGCCTAATTTCAAAAGCCCTCTGCATGCAATCAGTTCAGATCTCCAGCAAGAGGTATCTGTTCCTTCCCTGGCAGCCTGCTGGCCAGTTAGGAAGTGGGAGGGAGAGAGAAAAGGAGGTGGCAGAAAGAAAAAGGGTGATCCACCCACTTTGGGCTCTGGCCCCGATCACTGCTGGCTTCAACCCTGCCCAGCACTGACATGCAGCCCCCAACAGATTAGCCACAAAGGCATGTGGCCCTCGACGGGAAAAAGATTGCCCGCTCCTGCTACTGCAGCATAAGAAATTACCTTGCTTAATCAGACCAAGGTCTATGTAGTCCAGCATTTATTTCCAATAGCAGCTAGCCAGAAGCCTACAGCAGCTCACAAGCAGGTATACATGTGATAGCCATCCCTGTTGCAGGGAGCCAAACTTAATTTTGTTGTTGTCGTTCAGTTCAGGTTCAGTAACTGGTTTGGCACACATACGCAATCATTTCAGTTTCACATGTGAACATTTAAATGTAACATATTAATTATTATGATTATTTACACGGTGGAGTGGCACAAGCTAATAGGTGTAAAACTGTTGCAGTATATAATCTTCCTGGCATTAAGTGTTCAAAACATTTTGAATCCCCTGGGAAGCAGGAACCCCCAGAGCCAGCCCAAATGTGGAACACTCTTTCCAATGAGCCTTTTCCTGCCCCCATTACCATGCTCACCATTGCCTGGGCTGATGGCTTCTTCAGGCTTCATGGGCCTGGGAGAGCCTGCTTACTCACCTCTGATTCACAGGGCCTGGGCTAGGTAAGTAGGCTGCTGCACTGTGCTCTCAGCTCTGCCTGAGGCCTTGACAATCCTGATCACCCCAGGGTTGTTTTTTTTAAACAGTCTGCTCCTCCGAGAATGGATGTTCAGCTCAGCAAGCTCTAGACTGTCCTCCAACGAGGATCCCTACAAGAGAGGTATGACCTGGCCAATCCCTGCCTAATGCTTCTCAGGCCCAGCCCTTGTAGAGGGCAGAAGAAACCTGTAGAAATCCAAAATAATGGAATCCTCCCAGATACTGGTTTTATGGTTCTGGTGGAGCCAGTGAGTGTACCACATCAGGTGTTTTGTTCTTTGGTTGAACCCTTATTCTGAACTGGTAACCTGAATCCCCCACCCCCTGGTTCTGTTCCAGTTCAGGTTCAACAAAAACTTTCAGATAATAGTTCAGGTTCTGTTCGGGTTCAGGAAAAAAATAAAGGTTTGTTCTGGTTTTTGGTTTAGGTTTTGCTTGACTCCCCTGCCATGTTGGTTGTTTTTATTTATTATATTTATACCCCGCCTTTTTTCCTGCAAGGAACCCAAGGCGGCTTACATTATCCTCCTCCTCCTCCTCCTCTCCATCTTATCCTCACAACAATCCTGTGAGGTACGGTAGGTTAGGTTGTTCTCGGTATCTGGTAGAGCTGTACATGGTGGTTCCATCTAATGGCATTTATCGATCTGGCTAAGGCCTTTGATACTGTAGACCGTACAGCTCTCTGGACTATCCTTATGAAAATTGGATGCCCCAATAAATTTGTGAATATCTTGCGACTTCTCCATGACAACATGACGGCAACGGTTTTGGACAACAATGGCTCTCATGGTGCTCCATTTAAAGTGGGATCAGGTGTTAAACAGGGATGTGTTATCGCCCCAACATTATTTGCCATTTTCATCGCCATGGTTTTACATCTTGTCAAGGGGAAACTTCCCACCGGTGTGGGAATTATATATCGAACAGATGGAAAGCTTTTTAATCTCAGCAGGCTGAAAGCAAAAAGTAAGGTAATTACAACCTCCGTTGTGGAACTTCAGTATGCTGATGATAATGTGGTCTCCGCACATTCAGAGGATGATCTCCAAACTATCCTAAATGCTTTTGCAGAAGCATACGAAAAACTTGGTCTCTCACTTAACATCAAAAAAACCAAAGTGCTTCATCAGCAAGTGCAAGCCAATCCTTTGGTGATGCCATCTATCCAGCTTGGCGGGACAATACTGGAAAATGTCGATCATTTTCTCTATCTTGGCAGCTATCTTTCTGTTACAGCTAACATCGACAGTGAAATCCAGCATCGTCTGAGCTCCGCAAGTGCCGCATTTTCTCGAATGAAACATAGAGTGTTCGAGGATCGGGATATTTGTAAGAAGACCAAAACACTGGTTTATGAAGCCATTGTATTACCAACTTTATTGTATGCCTGCGAAACATGGACTATCTATAAACGTCACTTCCGCCTCCTTGAAAGGTTTCATCAACGTTGCCTCCGGAAAATCCTGCAAATTACTTGGGAAGATAGGCGAACAAATGTCAGTGTACTGGAAGAAGCAAAGACTACTAGCATTGAAAAAATGATCCTTCAACGCCAACTTCAGTGGACCGGTCATGTTGTTCGAATGCCTGACTGCCGTCTCCCAAAGCAGTTACTTTACTCCCAACTCAAGCATGGAAAGCGGAATATCGGTGGTCAATATAAGAGGTTTAAAGATGTTCATAAGGCAAATCTAAAAAAATGCAATATAAACATCGAAAACTGGGAAGCTCTGGCCCATGAACGATCTAAATGGAGGTTGGCCTTTCACAAAGGTTCTATGGACTTTGAAGAAGCCCGAGTGCAAGGTGAAAGGGAGAAACGTGCTAGGCGAAAAGCACGTCAAATGAATCCTTTACAGGACCATCTTCTATCTGGTAACCTGTGTCCTCACTGTGGGAAGCTGTGTGGATCTAGAATTGGCCTCCACAGTCACTTACGGACCCATCGCTAGAGTCTACACAATCTTCTTTAGAATTTCCTCCTTTTATCCCGGAAGACAATCTTACTCGGTCACGAGTGATCGCCTGATGATGACAGGCTATATTCCATGAATTTGTCTTACTCATTTTTAAAGCCAAGCCCACATCTTGTGGTAGTGACTCCCTAATAAATCCCATCAATTACATGTTGTGTGAAGAAGTAAAAAACTTCTTTTGTTCTAATATGAGAGGACAATTTCTCTATATCTACTCTTTCTATAGTGTTAATTACACTATAAACCTCTGTGTGTCCTCCGCTGCATTTTTCTAAGCTAAAAAATCCCAAATATTGCCAAATAAGGTACTCTAAAGGGAGTGTAGTATGTAATGTGTGCTTTCCCCCCAGTAGCTAATTGTTAAAGTCAAAGGTAAGAGGAATGCACAGCAAAAATTGGAATAGCTTCTTGCAGTTAAATGTGAGGTTCCTTGTGGTGAATGATTGTATATGGAAGTAAAGAGATTCACTTATGTATTTTGACCATATGTTGCGAAATAATTCTGTGAGTCTGTGATTAGGATTTAAGGTTGTTTTAAACGGGCTTAATTTGGAGGCACAATTAACGCCCATCTGCAGATGGAGCCATGTCAGACTCCCTGCAGTTACCTTCCTGAAATAATGCTACTTTTGATTCCTACGTAATTCTGAAAAATGTCCAGGAGTTGATCCTGCAGTCCTTATGCAAGATCTCCTGCTGCAAGAAACATTGAGTGTTACATGATTATACTATGTGGTTTTGCTTGAGACAATTGATCAATACTTTGCTCTTTTCTCTCCTCCAGATTGCCAGCAGATGGGTCTGGGATATTGCAAGGGACAACTGGGTTCAAGGTCAATATGAATCTGAGGACTATGTTGTAATGACTCTGATAGTTGCTTGTTATTATGAGTAGCCTTTTGCAAACAAGCACTGTAATTCCTGTGGTTCTCTACAAAGGTATTCTGTATTTGCTCAAATAAATGTTTTCATTATTTCTCAGCCATGTTATTTTAGTGACATTCATTTACAAGACAGAAAATGTTTACAATAAACTGGGCACTAATGGCATTGTTTGCTGCTTGCTGAGCTCTTTCAGTGAGGAATAACAATAAAAATAAAGATAGTGGTGGAGGCTGATGTTTCACCTGCAGCATGCCAGCCTCCCAGTTTAAACAAAATAAATCAGAAGGGGCAAGGAGCCTGACAGGTGCCAAGAGAGGTGTCCAGAGGTACCATGTTGGAGATCCCAGTGCTAAACCATGATGTGTAGACTCTAGAGCAGGGATGGGCAACCTGCAGCCCTCCAGATGTTGTTAGATACCAACTGCTGTCAGCCCTAGCCAGCATGGCCAATGGTTAGGGATGACTGTAGCTGGAGTCCAACAATATCTGGAGGGCTGCAGGTTGCCCACCCCGGCTCTAGAGACAGCTTTTTGACTGGTCTTGTAAAAAGTTTAACTGGGGTTAGGCAGAAATGCACATAGGATCTAAACGATCATGTAATATATTTAGTTATTAAAATATTAATGTCTTGTTTTATTTTCCATTTGGAATAATTAGACATTTGTTTTCAAGATGGGAGATAGAAACACTGGAACAGGCTTTCTGGGTGTATCCTTGTAGCATCTTATATACTCCATGGAAGGAATAAAGCAGGACATTGATAAGGCAAGGTTCACAATCATGCAGAGTTCTACTCGCATTCAAGTGAATGCGAGTAGAACTCCTTTCTAGACCTTGTTGGTTCAAAATGGGAACGTCTGAACTTGGGGAGGCGGCAGAGCAGCATGACCAGAGACCTAGAGGCAGGGCCAGCATGCATGGCTCTTTCCAGTACCCACTTTGAGCCCTCACATGTTCATCTGAACAGAGCAAGGCTGGGCAATGCTGGGAATTGTAGGACTTTTCTTCCTTCTTAATGTGTCGGATTGCACCCTTAGCCATTGAGAAAAGGGGTGGTGGGAAGCAGCCTTCGGGATACAGTTTCCACATTCCAACGCAGTCAGGAATTCAGTACCTTTTGAATGGTCTCTAGAATTCAAAATAAATTCCCCAGTTGCAGTTTTCCCATCCTGTGTTGCAATGACTGGGCAAAAATGCACATGGATTGTTTTCCTGAACAGAACTGCATCTTTTTTTCTCTTCATGTGAGAAGTAGGGGTGAGAGTGAACTGGAACAGTGAGGTGCAGAGTCCACCACAGGAGCACTACAGTATTCTTTAAAAAAATAAAATAATGCCACACTTATCAATGACCTGGAGAAATGTTACATGAATTCCCAGTAAACCTTTCCCCTTTTATCACAAAAGCTTACAAAGAGTCTCAGCTGCTTTTAAATTCTGGTCTCGTTTTTACTAAGTTTTTTGCTTCAAAGTTGTTCAGGGATAGAACTGTCCTGTTGGTTTCATTGACGCAACTATGAAGTATAGGGTTTCTAGACTGCATCAGTGGGTGGAACATTATGCCCAAAGACTGACTTTGAAAGTGAATGTCAAGTTGGCTTTCTACATTTCCCACACTTGTAATTTATATATAAAATCCACATTGCCTAGAATTGTTCAAGTTTTTAAAAATTTATCTTCAGCCCTTCTGTCTTGTTTACAAGTGATGCATTTCACACTAGAAAGCATTAAGAACATAAATAAAGCCCTGTTGGATCAGACCAAAGGCATATCTAGTTGAGCATTGTGTTGCCACGGTGGCCAACCAGATGCCCATGGGAAGCCCAGAAGCAGGACATGAGGGCAATAGCAATTGTAAGTGGCATTTGTGAAAATAGCCTCAGACAGAAGTTCATAATACAGGAAAGGAAGCAAGCACTTGAGAGACAAATATCAGGGCTGTTATCAAGGAGGCTGCAGATTTTGGAAGGCTTGTACTAGAAACTAGCAATAAATGCAGTATCTATTTTCTTGCATTTTTCATTCTGCCAAGGATATAGGTTTGCCAACGTTGACTGGAATTATTCCTAGATTTTTTTTCTCGCCCCTCCCCCCCCCCCCATATTTTACACAGTACCAAACTATTAAAATCTTCAGGATTGCTTTCAATAACCTACTGTGGATTAATGCTGATTCCTGGAGACTCCAGGCCAATCCTGAAGGGGGTGGTATTGCAACCATATGGTAGAAGTATGTTTAGTTAGCTGGCTGGCAAATGTCTATCTCTTAATGAAGTTTTGGAATGTATCAACAAAAGTTAATTTACAGCATCTGAACGGGCACAGCAAATGTGTATTTTTAACCTAGTATTTTAAAAATGATTTGGCATACCATCACACTACACTAGAAGCTGCTTAGTCAGTAGTTAATTCCTAACAAAGAATGAAGCTTGAGTCTCTGAAACCACAACCTTTGATGGAAACCCCATTACATGATCATAAATGTGTGAGGTGGCCTGTAGGTATAAACAGATGGAGTGAAATGTATTCTACACATGCTCAGATATGTCACATACTTCAAGAACAGATTTATGCATGTCTGGGTTATCCACGAGTTGTTGCATTTTGTTTTTTGGCCCATTCTTCTCCCCCGCTATATATTTTAACATTTGTGTCCAGAAAAAATGAGTCCATGCGAGCAGAGTCTCTTCCTCTGTCACACGCTAGGCTGCCAGCAGGCAAAAGGAGCACGTCGGGAGGCGCCCACTGAAGTCCTACTTGAGCAATCCCAGAAGAAGAGAATAGGAATCAATACTGCGCTGTCATCCCCAAGCGTGTAGGTGGCGCTGTCCTACGGCGCGCTGGGATACTGAGAGGCGAAGGGAGGCGGGGGGGAGAAGTGGTCTCTCTAGCCCCGTCTATCCGTGGCCGGCGGCGGCTGCAGCGGTGATGGCGGCTGTTCTGTCCCCGCGGGTATGTGACAGCGACCCGGCCACGCCTGGAGCCCAGTCTTTAAAGGTGAGGAGACCCGCGGGCTTGGCAAGAGGAAACGCGTTTTCTTCTCAGGCCCCGGCATTGACGGGTATTCGTCGACATCCCGAGGGCCCTTCCGTGGTGCTCCTTTTCCCTTTCCCTATGCTGCGAGGCAGGCGTGCTCTAGCAGCGGCGAAAAAAAAAGAAAAAAAGGAGAAAAAAAAAAAAGCCGGCAAGCGCTGCCGTTGGCGTCCGCCAATTTAATCTCCTCGCTGTGTGTTGGGGCCAGCGTCGTTCCGTCGGGCCCCCAGTGGCACTGAGGGAATGAAAATGGTGGCAGCCAACAGCCTCGCTTGCCGGCTCTTTCACTGCTGTTGGCGCACTCCTGCTGCCTCACACTGCGCGGGAGGGGCCGCTCGACGAGGAGGCTCGCCTTTGCCTAAGCCGCCCCCGGGGCGGGGAGCTTTACCGACTCCGCCCCGGCCACTGGGGGAAGGTGGGATCTGCCGCCGTCTACGATGGCCCTGCAGGCCTTCTCGCGACATACCAACGCATTTTCCTCTTCTCACGTACTGGTGGGCGTTTTGCTAAGGAGGTGTAATTGTGGGTGAGGGGTTGTTGTGATGCTCATAATCTAAGGCAGCCTTTGCCAACTGGGTGCCTTACAGATGTATTAGACTACAGCTCCCATAATCCACCAGCCAACTGTGTCTTTCCAGCACTTAGACTAGCCTTCCCCAACTAAGTGCTCTCCAGATGTGTTGGACTACATCTCCCATAATCCCCCAGCCATGTGCTGGACTATATCTCCCATAAGATATGGGAGGGCATCTGGTTAGGGAGTCTGATTTCTAAGGCCTGGTGTTGGGTGTACTGTACTCATGTAACTGCATCAAACCCTTCTAGGTTATGATCTGAAGGAACATGATAAAGCAGCCCTGGAGTTGCTAAGCAGACCTTGGACTGATCTGTGCCAATGTGAGACTCATTGGATTCTACCTATGTACACCCACTTGAGCACCATGCTGGAAGGGAGTTGGGACAGAAATGAAATAAATAAAAATAAACCTGGTGAACTAATCCAAAATTGAAAGAAGTTAAGGGCCCATAAATTCAGGCAAAGTGCTCCTGTCCAAAAGCTGTAAGAAGAGGGGTGTGCAGGTTCAAGGAGACCTTTCGGGGGACTCTTGTGAGCTTCTCAAGACTGACAGAGTTTTTGGGCATCAGCTTGGCTTTCTCCAGTAATGAACCACAAGCCCAGGAGGGGAGATGGTTGAAGCTGAGGAAGGGGCACTGTTGTTCCCTCTTGGCAGCTACTTGTAATTCTTGGTTTCTCCTCTTGGGTCTCTCATTGTGTATTTTCCAGTGATGCAGCAGGCCCATGAAAGGGAGTAGGGTTTGGAGGGGCCCTTGCAGGTGAAGCCTTTGGCAGCAGATCTCCCCTCCCCTGTCAGGTGGTGGAGCTGTCAAAAACTCTGCCTTGCCTCCCCTTGTCTCCTTTTCCCTTATTGTGAGGTAGGTGTGCACCAGCAGCAGGAAAAAAGCTGTTCTAGCTGGAAGCCATTGCTGTTGACACCCACCATTTTAATGCCTCCACAAAGCCTCTGGGACCCTGATGGAGTAACCACTAACTTTATTTATAGGAGTTTCTCCTTTTGATGCTGTCATCCCTATCTGGTCATCTACTGTGTTAAGCCTGCTTACTGGAAAGTAAGCCCCATCAATTTCAATAGGACACTCTTCAAGCTTAAGTATATTTAGGAGTTCGGTTTCATTCAAACATTCCACAGCAGTCTGATTCCCTTCAGGGCCAGCCCAAGACCTTCTGCTGTCCCAAGTGACTACCACACAATCCCAGAGGTGTGTGACAGGATATCAGGCCCCAGCAGCTGTGTGATCTAAGAAGTGCACCCCACCCCTCCATTCTTTGTGAAATTATCAGAGATCCTGGAGTAGATCTTCTCATCTTGGACTGCATTCTGATATGTTAGTATCCCTGGAAATATTGCTGTCCCAAATGACTCCTTGGGTTGTTTTTATAAAGTATGGGGAAAACAACACGAATGTTTCTAGCTGCAACTAATGTCTGAATATAGGTAGCTTGCAGAGCAAGGTTTTAGATTCAGGTTTTCAATATTTCGCTATACAACCTTTGATATTTTGCATTCGTCTCAGGATGATACAGAAGATAATTCAAATGATGGTAGCCAACCATCTAAAAGACGACGAATGGGCTCAGGGGACAGCTCTCGAAGTTGTGAAACTTCAAGTCAAGATCTTAGGTATTGTTGTGTTTTTAAAATGTTTTCTGGTAAACTTGTTAACTGCGGCTAGGTTAATGATAGCGAGGAAATGGAAAGTACAACATGTTTTTCTAATAACTGATTGGTATAAGGAAGTTTGGGATATAGCCCTAAACGATAAACTAACTTGTAGTATCAAATGCAAAAAGGGACAGTCAAAGAAGAATAATTTTATGGATATATGGAATCAATTATTAGACTATGTATTAATAAAGGGGAAGGGGAGTATGCCTTGTCAGGACATGATATATTTTTGGAATGTGGAATTCAATTGATTAAGGGGATGGAAGTATATTAGTTGGTCCCTAGGCGGGTGGGGGGTGCACCTTATGATTTACTGTAGTTGTATGTTTTTGTTTTGCAGTGTTGTATGTAGTTTATAATAGCTAAATAAAATTAAAAATAAATAAATAAAATGTTTTCTGAAAATTGATATAGTATGTATCCTTTCCCAACCTATTCCTGATTCTTGAACAAGAGCCCAGGAATTTGGGCCTGTGTAGTTAAAGATGTTCACTAGAAGAATTTGAAAATAGGACATTGGTCTGTGTCCCCCTTCAAAATTGGGAACTGAAAGTGGTTAAGCTATCCCAAAATGGTTAAGTTATTCTCACTCATGGTAGAGAGCTGAAATTAGGTTAAAACATATAGTGCAAGACACCATGATTAGTAGATTGGTCTGAAAATAGGACATTTTAAGAGTTAGAACACAATACATGAAGTTTGTATCATAATAAAGGGCAACATTTATTTATTTAGAAAATGTGTACACTGCTATTCCATCTGAGGGTGTCCTAAGTGGTTAACAATATGAATACATCAGACAAGCTAGTACGAAGTGAGTGACATTGTGTGTGGGATGCAGTGTTGTACTGTGGGGTTAAACCCGAATTGTTTCAGGCTTGATCTTTCTCTGCTTAGCTTTAGCTACTTTCCAGCTGAAAACTTGATTGAATACAAATGGCCACCTGATGAAACAGGAGAATACTATATGCTTCAAGAGCAAGTCAGTGAATACTTGGGTGTGACCTCCTTTAAGCGTAAATATCCAGGTATTTATGTTACAAATGCTCATGTGAAAAATTAAAATGTGTGCTTTTTTAAAAATAGAGAGTAGAACCAACAGGCTCATTCACAGGGTCCTGTGACCGATAGGTCTTGCCTCCAACTTCAGCCCATAAAGGATGATTAGAGGTTGAGGTGCAATATTACTCTCTTGTGGAGATGCTTGTATGTGTACATGATTTTTGGGTCCATAATATTATGGTGAGAGTGTTGGACTGGGGACTCGGGAGATCCGGATTCTAGTCCCCACTCGGCCATGAAGCTCACTGGGTGACTTTGGGCCAGTCACTGACTCTCAGCGTAACCTACCTCACAGGGTTGTTGTGAGGATAAAATGGAGAGGAGGAGGAGGATCATGTAAGCCGCCTTGGGTTCCTTGCAGGAAAAAAGGCGAGGCATAAATATAATAAATAAATAAATAAATATTGGGGCTCTGATACAATCTTTTGGTCTAAGTGACTGAATTCCTAAAATTCTTTTGGGGGCATATTCATGAAAATAAAGCATGACGTTTTTCATCTCTTTTCTCATTATACTGTTATTTATGAAAATGTGATTGACATTTTCAAAGGTACAGCATTTTTGTGGTATTTGTCTGCCTTCTTAAGTGTCTGACTTGGGATGTTTTAAATAGACAAAAGTTTTGAGGGATTTTATTCATTTGTGAAAACCTTGGGTAAAAATAGATACAGATAATTTATTAGTTCTTTGTAGTAGTAAACAGTGCAGTTGTTTGGTTTCCTCAGATTGCTGGTAGCCTTGAGCTGGTCACTCTCTCTCAACTTCAGGTTCCCCATGTGTTAATAAGGGAGTGATATGGACTTTCTTCTCAACATGGCTGTGAGCATGGACGATACAAAGATTGTAAAGAACTTTGCAGAATTAAAAGATTTCTGTAGAAATGATAATATCCATGTTAAAAAAAACCCTGTCAGTATAGTTTCCATCTGAACAATTTCCATGATGATCTTGACTACTTTAAAAATGGTGTGGTGTGTGGGAAATCCTCTGAGATGGCTTATAGCCCAGTGGCTCAGATTGCTTCAGACAACCAGCAACAGAGGAAAGCACAAGTGACTCATGCTTTCTCTTTTTGTGCTTTCTCTGCTGATGGGTTCCATCCAACATCACATGAACAGACTTCTCCTTGCTCTCATCCCCCCTGCCTTCCCTTAGATCTACTCCATAGAGCTCCCGAACCTTCTGGAGCAGATGTGGGGAACTGCAGGATGGGGGAGGGGAGGGGAGTTCAGCCAGTGGTGTCTGTTCCACTGGCAGATGGACACAATTGGACACAGATGGACACAGCAGCCCAGTGTGTGGAATCTCACATCTACTTTGTGGTCTGATGTGGGAGCTCCGCATGTATTTGGAGCTTGTGCGTTTTGCCATAGGGATAATGTATGAGTCAATGCTCCATATGTTACAGAGTAAGCACAAAAAGAGAATTAACAAGTCACTCAGGTTTCTTCAGCTGCTGCCTGTTTAATTGTTTGAAGCTGCCCTTACTTTGAGCTGGGGCTTTCTGCAGATCACTCTCTTTTTTGTGTAGGTAGACTTGCCCATGTTCTTGACTTTGCAGGAAGGTGGGCCAGGGTGAGTAGCACTGTTTTTCATTCCTCACAAACCTGTTTCTCAGGTTTGGCAGAAGCAAAAAGTATAGTGTTTCCTGCGCAGGTTATTTTAGTATTGTTTCTCAAGATAGCAGCAGTAGCTTTTTAATACTAGTCTTGAGGGAAATATAACTTTAATACAGAAGAATATATTTTAATATATTTGGAGAAGTTGCAAAAATCCTTTACACTTTCTTTTTTTATTACTTTCCTGCTCCCTTTTCCTGGAGATTTAGAAAGACGAGATCTATCTCACAAGGAGAAACTCTACCTCAGAGAGCTAAATGTCATTACTGAAACACAATGTACTTTAGGTAAGGCCCCAAAAAGGCATTTTTGTTTTTTATGAAGAATGTAAATATTTCCAGGAGAATAAAATAAAGTTTTAGATAAGAATATTCTATTTCTATCTTTTGTTTAATGGTTGTGAAGATGGGAAAACTGTTCTCAAAAAATTACTTCACTTCTTAAAGTGGTTTTTATTCATTCTTATATCCAAAGAATAGAGAATGTTTAACCTAGTTTTCTCAGCCCTAGGGACTTCAGACCTTCCCCCATGACATTCCACATACAGTCATGCCTTGGATTGAGAGCATAATTCGTTCCAGAAACGTGCTTGTAATCCAAAACACTCATATCAAAACGAAATCCCCCCAAAAAAATTTGTACAGAGATTTTTAATTTAAGTCGTACTACAGTACTTGTATTGCAAGACGTCGCTTGTATATCAAGTCAAAAATAAATAAATAAATATTTTAAAATTTGCTTGTCTTGCAAAACGCTCTCAAACCAATTTACTTGCAATCCAAGGTATTACTGTATGTGTTTGCTTTTTCATTTAGAACCCTATGGGAGGCTGGTATGAAGTGGCTTGGGAGCCATTTGGAGCAGCAGATAGGGAAGAAGCCCCTCTACCTTTTCCCCTCCCGTTTCTCTGCTTCACATTGCCTCCTTCAAAGCTGCCTTTTTGGGGGCCTGGCAGAAGGAGCCATTAAGAGTAGCTAAATGCAATTATGTAGGATGTATTTCAGCTCTTCTGACATATAGAGTGCAGGCTTTATTTTCCTGGATCAATGTGCAGTTTCCAAACACACTGGTCTGGATGTAATGACAAGCCAGGGTTCCAGCGGATGAAATGTCTCTCCTGGAGACATGGAGGCGTGGGTCTAACCTACCTCACAGGGTTGTTGTGAGGATAAAATGGAGAGGAGAATGAGGAGGATTATGTAAGCCGCCTTGGGTTCCTTTCAGGAAAAAAGGCGGGGTATAAATATAATAAATAAATAAAAAATAAATGTAGCTGTTCAGGGGAATCTTGGCTTATTGTGCTTGAGCAGCATGCTGCTTCAGGGGACCCCAGGCTTATTGTGCACTCCAGGGGAACCCTGGCTTATAGCACTTGAGCAGGGCGTTAGTATACGCTGCCATATCATTCCCATTTGGCTCCTCCTGTGAGTGGGAGTGATTAAACAAACTATCAGTGGTTTATCATTTACTTGGTTCTCACAACACAACAACCCATCGTGAGTAACTAGCCACAGTGGGCTGTCATGTTGTCCGAATCCAAACTGCTTCACACAGGGTGGCTTATTTTCCGGCAACAAGCCACCCTGACTACCCATGCTATGTGCCAGGGATGGTTCAACCCGCAATGGGTTGTTGTGTTGTCCCAAACCGGGAGAGCAATTTCATCGTGGGTTGCAGGGATCGACTAGCAAGCTGCTCGGCAAGAGCAGCAAAACCCCCTGCCACTCTTCACGATCTTGCCTGTGTTGCCGCCAGTGACAGCCCCTCCACTGATGCCCAAGCGGCACTTTGGAACAACTGTCACTGGTTTGCACACTTTATTTTTTTTAAAAATTCAGCCCCAGAAAATTACGCAATAGCGTTCGTAATTTTTTTGGGGGGGGGGGGTTGGTCTTTCACACGTGCGCAGGAGCTGAAGTGATTGGGCAGTGTGCACCAGCATGCTGCTTGAACATGATAAGCCAAGGGTTCCCTGGGCTGTTCTCTTTGATACTGATGCTATAAGGTATGATTTCTACAAATCTTTAAAAAGGATTAAATAACAAAAGGCCTTAATTTTGTCTCTTAAAATATTTTTTACAAAATCACACAAATAACTTTTTGATGTAATCTAGGTCTAACAGCCCTACGCAGTGATGAAGTAATTGATCTGATGATTAAAGAATACCCTGCCAAACATGCTGAGTACTCTGTTATACTTCAAGAGAAAGAACGTCAACGAATAACCGATCACTATAAAGAGTATTCTGTAAGTACTCTCAAATGTTATTTGATAAGATGTTTAAAAACATGGAGCATGATATTAAGTGCCTTTTGGAATATAAAGATTCTGCAGCTTGTGAATTAATGAACATAATTTTTTGTTTCAGCAAATGCAACAGCAGAATACACAAAAAGTTGAAGCAAGTAAAGTTCCAGAATACATTAAGAAAGCTGCCAAGAAAGCCGCTGAGTTCAACAGCAACCTAAATCGTGAACGAATGGAAGAAAGAAGGGCCTATTTTGATTTACAGACACATGTAGGATGGCTTAACTTTCTTGTTCAAATGACTATAGGTAGCTTCTTGCTTATAGTAAAGATGTCAGATTTGATTTTTTTGTATTTTTCTTGGGAAACACAAGGCTGTATCCAATATGACAGTAATACAAGTGGTGTTGTTCTGCTAGTGGTAGCACAAGTGGAACAACCAGCACAAGTAACACGAAGCGTAATGACGTTGTAATGAGTTGTGAAAGCACTTGCACAGCCAATTGTGCCAGCGGAATCAGAGTATTGGATTTGACATGTGCAAGGATGAAAATGGGATTTTCGCAAGTGGTAGAAACTTCGTGCTACCAGATTGACACCATTGGATACAACCAGGGCTTTTTTTCTGGTGGAACTCACCGGAACTGAGTTCCAGCACCTTTTCTTCTATTAATTGCATTACAATTTAATCGCCATCTACTCCCGAGGAAATGTAATCCAAGAGTTCCGGTACCCTTTTCTCCAGAAAAAAAGCACTGGATACAACCCACACCATTTTACGTTTGTTAAGCTAGATATTTCTAAGGCGCTACAGCTGGATGTCAGCAGGGAACTGAGCACAACTTTCTCAAATGTACTATCCTTTGGACTACTTCGGTTGTCACCATTGGTCGAGAATAGTAAAACATTATTCTTATTGGATCTTGAAATCACTCAGATTGAAATCACTGTGAGTGATTCACAGTGAATCACTCTGATGCAGGCATGGGCCACATGCGACATATGCCTCTAGGCCCTGCTGTGGTGCCTGCTGCCGAACCATCAAAATTGTTTTGAATCAAGATCTGGCCGTTTTAGGTTTCCTTAGCTGTTTGCTGCGGATTTTCAAAACCAAACCAGCATTTTTTCCCCAGCGCCCTCTGGAGTGCAGCTCTTGGGGGGTGGGGGTGAAAATGACCCCTGGACCCTCTGCAGTTGCCCACCCCTGCTTTATTGCTTTGATGTTGGAGACCCACAGCTAGCTTAACTTTTCTGCTAGCTTAAGTTTTTTATTTATATAAATTAAACATACAATAAGAGCAATATAATAGATAGTATATACAACAACCAATAAGATCTCCCGTCTCTGGTTTACTAGCATAAGGTGTATGCAACTTTTACAATAGCTTATATATACATTATATGGAGAATCCAAAAACAGAATTACTAATAAACAGTTTTCTCTTCTTTGTGTATTCATCAATTTTGTAAATAACTAAATAGATTATTGAAAAACAAAACATTGGGATATATTGCTTCTACAAAAATTAATAAAGCATGCCCAGTTTTCTTCTTAATCCCCTTTGTCTTTTTTCCTGCAGTCCTGATACAGTGTATTAATTTTGCCATAGCAGCAAAATCCCATATTTTATCCAGCCATTCATCCCTAGAAGGTATTATTTGCGCACTCCACTTTTTTGCATACAGTGTTCTTGCTGCAGCCAACATAAAAGGTGTAAATTCTTTATGTTGTTGACTAAACAAATCCATCTATAAAATTATGAAGTAAGGGATCTAATGAGATTTCATAACCCATTATTTTCTCCATAGTTTTATTAATTTTTCTCTAATATCTTTGCTAAAGAACGTTCCCATCATAAATGATAACAAAATCCCTTATTTGTTGCTGACATTGACAATAATTAATTGGATCCTTTCTTATTCATTTTATTTATTTTACCTGGTCACCTTATAAACACAGCTACTTTTTCTTATTCCTATATAACTTCACTCCCAATGAAATTGCTAACCCATTGTGCTTATGCCATGCCATGTGATCTAGGAAACACACATATCCATCTCTACAAACATACACCCCAGCTCACATCATTTTTCATGGACATGGGAACACACAGATTATATTGTTCACTGTGTGTACAAAGTTTTTAGTCAGCAGTTGTGCAATCCAATTCTGGGGGGATAGAGGATTGTGGGAGTTGGATCATGCATTCATATGCCTCAGATTACATGTTATATTGTACAGGGGTGTGCATGTGGCAGGTTTATGGTTCTGATGCATCTATCTAAATATTTCATGATCATATGGAAAAGCAAATTAGTTCATAAAATGTGGGAAATGAGCTCTTTATTTTTTGTGTTAATGCAGATTATCCAGGTGCCTCAAGGGAAATATAAAATCTTATCTACAGAAAGGACAAGGATTAGTCCTTACCCAGTGGCTCTCATACCAGGCCAGTTTCAGGAGTACTATAAAAGGTACAGTAAAAATAATGAAATACATTTGCTCTGATTAATCTGGTTACTGTAGGAGAAGACAGTTTGTAGTAATTGCTAAGAAAATTTTATTTCGTATTTATTTAGTATATTTGTTCACCGCCCATCAGCCAAAAGGCTCCCTGGGCGGTTTACAAAGAGAAACAAGATAAAAACAGTCATCGTTTAAAAGTTTAAAACACAACTTTAAACAACCCAAATACTTATACTTGTTAAGCACTACCTTGGCAAACCTGGTTTAATAACCTCTCTCTGTAAAGCAGGGGCGGGGAAACTCCAGCTTGGCCCATGGAGACTTGGGCTCCCTTTGTGGACCCCTCCCCAAGCCCTGCCCTCTGGCCTAGAGGGTACTGGGGGCTTGGGGGAAGTGGGGAGAGGAATCCCTTTGTTATCTCCGGTCACAGGTCAGAGATAACTAAGGGATTCCTTTCCCCACCTTCTCCCAAGCCCCCAGTAGCTTGGGTTCCCTCCACAGGCTGGATCAGGAACGTCTGTGGCCTGGATTAGGGACCTCTGTGGGCTGAAGGTCCTCTGCCCCTGGTCTAATGGTTAGCTTGGAAAAGTACTTGAGGTGAGGGAGTTGTGAAAGCTGTATGTATTTCTCAAGTGTGTGTGTCCCCCTTGTATGAGTTACCCTTTGGAAATAAAAGTGGAAGAGCAAAAAGTGACATCTGTTTGTTGGTGTTCTTTGTAATACCCAAAGCTGCTTTCAGGGAGGTTTCCTCAGTCCTAATTTCCTGTTTCAGGTCAAGTGAGGCACAGAGTTTCTATGTGATTGGAAGGAATTTGCACAAAAGCAAAGATCAAATGGCTCCTCATAGTAGTGCTGATTGCGGGCTTGAATGGACTCCAGTCTTATTTCATGGAGCGTTTTATAGACACTAGATTGAATTCAGAGTCAGGCATGTGAGAGAACAACACTCCTGGTTCACTCTTCAGAATAGTACTTTAAAGTTCATGGATCATTAGGCTTTTTATATGTATAAAAGTGAAATAGATCACAAAGATATGCTAGTTCAGTATAAACTTCGGATGTTTGTCAACTAAGGCTGCAATCCTATACACACCTACTTGGAAGTAAATCCCATCGAACTCAGTTGAGCTTACTTCTGAATAGATATGTATAGAATTACACTGTAGACCTCTCTGCAGTATAGACAAGTATTTATTTAAATAGCATAGCAATTCTATGGTGTATAGAGATTTATTCGTGTGTGTGTGTAAACTTCTTTACACAGTTATTGGGACCTTTTGGATACAATTTTATATATCACAGGTTAAGTACTGAAAAGCTGCTTTTTGAAGTTCAGTCTCATTGTATTATTCTTTATCACCACACACAATTGTTTATCAAAATATCTGTATAAATGAAATATGGTACTGAAAATAATTACTTCACTTCAGATACTCTCCAGATGAGCTTCGATATTTGCCGCTAAATACAGCTCTTTATGAGCCCCCCTTAGATCCAGAACTGCCTGCGCTGGATAGTGATGGAGATTCAGATGACGCAGAAGAGCGAGGTGATGAAAAGCGGAAAATCAAAGGCAACTCGGTGAGCTTAAATTATTTGTGCGTGTATTTTTCTTTAATTAACAGAAGATTGCTAAATACAGAAGGTCATGTAAATCAACTCTATGTGCTAATTATATCCATACAATTGGTGGCTTACTCTTGGCAGATGAGTGAGTTGTATGGCTGATTAGTAGATTTGAACTGGAGTCTTCCACATCTGAACATAACTGCTGAAGCACAATATTTTAATATCAGAAAATCAAATTGTTTTGACCATATAGTGGTCTATAAAGGTAAAATACTTGAGATTTTTAAAATTATTGTTATCTGCATTCCTTTTACTTGCAGATGAGCTCTGGAAGCTTCCTTCTAGAGAAGTAACGAATCCAGATTAAGAAACCATTAGTCCATTAAATAATCGATCAGTGATCTTTGAAATGCGCAGCAGCTGGTGTCTGCTGCTCTCTTAGTATTAGGGTTAGGTTTCAGCCAATAGGACAGCTGTGATGACCTTGCGTCATTCTCATGACCTGTTCAGTGTGATCCTCTGTGCTCCATTAGCAGAGCACTGAATTGCTGTGTCAGGCTATTGCTCCTTTCTTTAGGAGACCCTCAGTGGTGAATGAATATCCCATTCCTATTCTTGAAAGTAAAGAAGGTATGGTTCTCCTTACATTAATTGGTTTTGAAGTTTAGAAAGTGCTCTTTCTTTGTCAACCCCAAGCAAACAAATAAAATTATGGCATTTTTGTTATAGGACAACTCATCTGGCAATGTATCTGAAGGTGAATGCCCCCCTGAAAACCAGGAGGAACCTTTTCAGGGAAGACAGAAAACAAGAGAGAGAAATTCTACTCCAAGAAAAGAGGGTTCCAAGCGATCTGTATCCAAATCAGTTCCTGGGTACAAGGTAGAAGAAAAAAGCCCCTGACTCAGCTTCTTTACTGACCAGCCTCTCTCCCTGAAACATTTAACTTTGTTTTTCAAAAATACGGAACTTCTGCTTACTATACTTGACTAGCTGCTCTCCTGTTGTGCATTCCTGTTTGCTTCCTTACTTCCTGTTGCTTTATTTTACTTGGGGCCTTACTGTTTGTTACCCTGGCTGTGGAGTGGCTTTTCTGTACCTAAATGGGTTCCTAAGCAGTTCCAGTATAATCCACATTATAAAGAAGGGTTTTTCTACCCTCATTTTGCAGGGTGGGGTGTTGTTTTGTTCAGAAGGTAGATGGTTACATATCAAATATGAAACTGGGATTTAGTTTAAAATAAAGTAACTGGGCTAGCACTGTAAAATGCAACTAAAACATTGCATATATATTTTCTTAACTTTTTCCAGGCGAAAAACATGTTAACTGTTTTGATAATAGTAATCTTAAGAAAATTCCCTTTTATGTAGGAAGTTGGAAGGCTGACTTTATTTGAGCGACACTGCAGTGCTTATTTTTAAAGGGAAATATCTAGTTAATGAAACCTATTCAGACCATACTTTTTCACCCTCTTCTCCACATTCAGGAGAGGACTTGGACTCACATACTTCCTCCATACCACTGCCCTCAGTTTGTGAAGAATGCCTGAATCAGAAGATCCCCACATTTCTTTGAATGTGAGATCTCCCCAACCTTGCAGCAATGCAGCAGCATAGAACCCATGATATAGACCCGTGTCTCTCCAGTTTAGAAAGTGGTTCTCTATCACAGGGTTAGGGGAGATCCTGGACTAAAAGTGGGATCTCCTGAACAGAGAGGAAATGTGTGATCCCAAGACTGCTCCAGATATCACTGCATGCTGAAGTGAGGAGGGAAAAATATTACCCTAAGAGCCCAGAATCTCTCTACCTTAAACTTTCCCAGGACTTGTGTTTTAAGCAGTGGTTATTATATCCAGTATTTTAACCATCAGTATTACTGATGAATTTCAATTTAGGATTGATTGTACTTCCATATTTCAGTGGAATTTCATTTTAAGGGTTAACGAAAATAGGAAGCAATTAGCTATTTGGTTTCCATTGAAACCAATGGAAGATTTGCTCCATACTGCAATTGGAACAAGATAAGGCATATGTATTGGAAAGGATACAGGAAGAAAATTAAGGAAGGTATTTCTGAGTTGCCAAAAGGGGGATTAAACAATGTCTAGTCTGAGAAGGTGTGTAGCATAAGTAACTTAATTTTAAAGTTCTGTAAACCATTACCAGACTGCATAACTTATACGTTGAATGTTTTTTTAATCATTCAAAATAATCCAGTCACTTTCCAGTTAGAGTTGTGCAACTTTCATTGGAAAAGGCTTCCAGGAATAATTTAACTGCATAAATGCATGCTTTCAGACTATATTACAGAAATGTTAAATGTCAGCCATATCTCCTTTCAGGAATTATTTTTAAATGATGCAAATAAGAGATTTAAACTTTGCAGAACATGTCTATTTTTACATACTTACATTGCAAAATGTTTACTTTATTGCAGATTCAAATGCATACCAGTAATTTATGTAATTTATGAAATCCAAAGATGAAACTTGAGAAGGCATTGTAGCATTTTTGAACTTTAGGTATTATGTGAACCAAGTCCATAACATACAGAAAATGTTTGTTTAGTCTGTCATTGTGAAGGCACAACATCAAGAACTGATATGTAAGGCTCTTGACTGCTAAGGATAGAACTCTATTTTTTAGTATTTGGATTTAAAAATGGATCCAAGTAATTGCTAGCCACTGGTTCGAAACCATCCACATTTTAGTAATTCTGAAGATGACCCACTGCAAAGTTCTCCTATACAATCCCTCTTGAAATGAGTGTTATTGTGCCTCCTTGTGCAGCTGCCATTCATTTCAGTGGGGCTGGTTCAGGAGAATTTTCCAGTGGATTGGGTCCCCCAAGAAGATAACACAAGCTGCTTTGAGGACATAGTGGTGCCAGCTTCTTTTTCTATTTATGGCACTTATTTTTACTTCAGCAAAACTTTCACTTTACTCTATGTAAGGTCAGAATGGTTTTGTACACATGGTACATTTTATTATATTGAACTCATAAGACATGAGCATCTTCACTGGACGTTTTCTGTCTATAACAGGTATTGATATATCATGTGCCTAAATAAGCCTATAAATGGGGCCTTAACTGGTCCCCAGGAGCTCCTATAATTATTTTATTATGCAGCATCCACTACCCATATATCATTTTACACTAATCTTTAGATCATAATTTTCATTTTAAGACTAAAATTCAAGTATAAGAGATTTTAGGATATGCAAGCATACTGTTAACATGCCATGGAAAGCAAGTATTGCAGTGGGTTTCTCATATTTACTTCTGTTTTTAAACTGGCAACTTTATTTTTATTACGCCTCTGAAACATTTGTTTCTTAATGGGGAAATGGTTCCCCATGTACTGGCCATTATTTGTTGCTCTAACTGAAGGACGGATGGTAGTAACTGCACATGTAGCATTCTCTTCTCAGAGTAAGGGAGATTTGCATGTAGGTAAGTTGAACAAGCAGCAAGAGAGTGGGGTGCAGTCCTGACATCATCCCACTCACTCTCCCCATCCCAGAATTCTTTGATTCACATTAATTTTGTATGAAAAGGGGAAAGCCTTATTTTCTGGGAGCATGATTTCCAGAAACACAGTATGCTATTCTGGTTAGCTATTTTAGGGTTAGCTACAGTTCAGCTGCTTAAATTTATTGGCATGGTTCAAACATAACATTCATGGCCCAACAAACGATAGTTTGTTGAAGTGGGAACAGGGAACAAGCTCAAGCACTCCGTCTTCCACTTCTCTTCTTGCTTTCCAGCTTCAGAGAATTCTTGATTTGTTAAACCACAGTTTCCTGTGATTAAGCTAGAGTTTTAACAAACCAGGAAGTCTCTTCGGAAGCCAGGCATTAAGCTCATCACTTGTTCTTACTTCAGCAAACCATAGTTTGTTTGACTAGGAATATTACATATGAACTGGGCCAGTGTCTTCAGTGGGATTAAATGGTCTGTGTGCATGCTTTGTACCATTACTCTTAAAATAATTTCTGGGAGCAGTAGGATAGAAAATCTTTCCTCACCCTCTCTTGTTGAGTTGAAAATGACTAGGAAAAACATTGTGTCAGGCAGTGTTTTCCACTGTTCCCAAAAAGCCATTTTTATTTCCTTCTAGTGTCACTTGAATTGCTTTGAAATGTGAATGGGCTTTTCTTTGTATTTCATTTTTATAGGAGAACAATTCCATGTTTTTGGAGGTTCTTTTAATTAGTATGCTGTGACTATTTCACTCCTAGGTTTGTGGAACTGGGAATGGTGGGTGGGGGGGGAGCATTATTATTAAATGCACCTTCACTGGTGTAGTGTTTAGCATTTAGGCTGTATTGAAGTATTAACTGCACATACCACAGCACAGATATAGTAACTCAAAGGTAGTTTTGCTTTGGGTGATCGAGAGGGAGTTTGCTACTGTATACTATAGCAGTAGAATATACATATGGTAAGAGAATTAGAGAAGTGCACTTGCTGTATTCTTTATATTGATATAGCTTAAAACACAATGAACCTTACTCATAGAATGTAGCAGTACAAGAGGGTGAACACGGCAGGAATGAGGTTTAATCCTTTTGTTGGGCAGAGCAGGGTATAAAAAAAGTATACAAGTAGGAGTAGAATAGCTAATAGAAGAATTTTATATGTACGTTTTCACTTCCATGGTATTTATTATTTTGTAGAGCTATTTGTGAATGTTAGACTCCTTTTATCATTTGATTATATTTATGTATAAAACAGGTGGACTATGCTTTTTTAAAAAATAAATAAGCAAAAAATTATTCATGAATGCCTCTGTCATCTTTTGAAAAAGAGCTGTTTATAAATGCCTTGTGGGTGTTTAAACAAAACTCTGGAGGCCAGGCAAGTTAAAGTAAACTGAGGCCCTAGTTCTTTAAAAATACATGGATTTGACAGTTTCAAAAATTCTGAAATCAGGCTAATGCATATTAGTATATAACATTTTTCTGAAAGTGTAGTTCTTTGAAATTATTAGGAAATGTCAGGCTAAAATAGCATCATTAGATGGAACATTTTAAAAATCAGTTAATGGTTTTGTTTTTTCACTTCCATTTTACTTAATACCATTTGAGTTCAAAATAACTTTGTTTCTCCATTTGGTAAATGTGGTTTTACAGCACAATCAGAACAATTCAAATCTATGCTACTTCCTCAGCATGATTAAAATACTCCTGACAGAGATGTGTATTTGGCTAGGGTAGCCATTAGCTTTTCACTGCCTGGGTGTTTATTTGTTTAAAGCTGTTCTTCCTTCCCTCATTGGCTTAGCAAAGTTCTGCCTGCTCACACTTCATTCTTCAAAGCGTGGGATATGTTCAGATATTTTCGTGCTTGCTTTGATAAACAGTATTTCTTCTGCCAGAAGGAAACCTCTAGGTATTATAGTGAGTGCTGCCCTGTAATGTGCAGCCATTCTGATACCAAGTAAGCAACTTCACACCTACTATAGGCTTCCATGGTGCCAGCATAACATGAGAAGAATCTCCAAGGTGCAGATATCATAGTTAGGAGCCTCAAAGGTCATCTAGTCCAGCCCCCTGTTGATGCAGGCAATCTACTGCTACAGCAGCCCCAATAGGTAGCCATACAGCCTCTGCTTAAAAAGCTCTAACATCTTCCAGAGTGGTCTGTTCCACTGTTGAACAACTTGTACCACCAGGAAGTTCTTCCTAATGTTTAGTCAAAATCCCCTTTCATGTAATTTGAACCCAGTTTGAGGTAACCCTTTGATGTAACGTAAAACAAACTTGCTCCATCACCTATCTCTCGTCAGATATTTGAAGATGGCTTTCATATTACCTCTTAATTGTCTCTTCTCCAGGCTAAACACACCCAACTCCTTCAACCTTTCCTCATAGGTCTTGGTCTCCTAGCCCCTCACCATCTTTACTGCCGTCCTCTGGACATGTTTCAATTTGTCTTAAAAAGCAGTTCTTAAATACCTCTTAAAGTCAGCAGATGTTGCCTTGTATGTAGATGCAGGGAGAACAAAAAAGCAACTTGGGAACTATCCTTGACCTATGCAAAGGATAAGATTGGTACCTATCCTGTCAAAGTATAAGACACAAGTATAAGATGTTTAAGAAGTATAAGATGCTTGTACTAATAGTGTTGGTACTATTTACTGAAGACTGCTGTTTAAATGCTGCATTATCCAGAAAAAAAATCATTTGTGGCTAACACAACTGCCCTACTTGCTACACAGTTTAAATTCAAAAGAAAACTGTCAATAATTTTACTGATTTTCTATTTCATATGCTATTTGTCCTTAAGGTGGTATTTATTAATATAGTGATTCAAACAATGATTTGAGAGCTACATATTATAACATAATACAGTTTATTAAAAATTTATTTTTTGTGATTTATATAAAAATGCTTCAATTAAAATGTTGATTGGAAATTAATGTAAAATATCTAGAGTACATTAAAATGATAGTGGTTGATGTTAATTTGCTGAAATGTGCAAATAAAACTCCAGTTCACATTAATGGTACCAGATTATAATTAGGGTATGTACTTGGGACTCCCACAGTGGATATTACTAGGAATTATAACAACCTGTTCCTGAGTTCCATCTCTTTGACACACAGGAACAAAGAATAAACATGGCAGTATTATGCAAAGTGAAGGTGCAGGTTCAGTTGATAGCAGGACAAACAGGCTGCAGTTAGTGAGACAGAATTAGCTATATGTGTAAAACCCACTCTATACTGCGATATCGACCTGGTTCATACGATATTGCAGGCTCATCAGGGGTTGTTTAACCCCTGATGAGCCGCAGCACATGCCGGGCACATGCAGGCAACATTTTTAATATGGAACTCCCACTCAGGGGTTGTCCTGTCGTGCAACCCAGCCACCAAGGGTTATTTGAGGGTTAAACAACCCTTGCATAACCCTTGATTTGTTATAGCCAGGTTTGCACGACATGGCAACCCCCACTGAGGGTTGCATATTAAATAGGCCTGCCGTGTCGTACAAACCGGCACATTGGGAACACTAGCAATGGGGAACAGGACAGGTTTTGTTCCCCATTCCCACAACTAAGTACCAATTGCAGCTTGCTTACTTTCCCCACTAGCTTCAATTGATTCATACAAGGTGAAATAAATAGGCTTCAAATCAGCAAGACTCCACAATTCTGGGAAACATTTCTGCCTGAGACTTGTCAGTTAGGTTCAAGACCTGCTTTTCAGGAATAAAAATACTAGCCTAGATGGGTTATTTGTTTGACTTGATAGAAGGTAGTACCCTTATATCATTATGTAATTCCTACATTGTGAAAAACCTCGCTGGTTTTAATAATAAAATTGTTGGCATCACTGAGTCTTTACAAAACAATGGCCTTAATGCAACACACAACCATATAAACTACATACTTAATTCAGTTCAGAATGTTTTTCCAGTTTTCTGAATAGGGCAAAAGCCTTTTATATTGAGCATCCTGTTTATATATGTATAGTTAAAATAATAACATATGGAAAGTTTGAGTATTTACTTGAACTTGTATGCGTTACATTTCAAAAGACTTACAAATGTGTAACTGATTTTCATGTACTGTGTGCAGGCTATAGACAGACTGTAAATTGATTAGCAAGTCAGTTTGTCCTTGTAAAAATCATATTCATTGTATGATTTTATTATTTGATTTGACTTTTAAAGAAAATTATGAACTTACACATGCTTTCTTTGATTGGGAAGGTTTGGTAAAATATACTTGTACTTCAATTTGCACATACTTTAACATTTATAGTTCAAATAGTCTGTTCATTTTTACTCCCAGTATCTTGAATATAATCAATGCTTGTCCATTTTTAAACATTCCCCTTTGATCCATACCACCCAGAAGGTTCATTAATTTATAGAAGTTAAAATAAGGAGATACATTTTTTGAAAACAAAAACCTGTGTCAATTCTTCTGGAATGAATTTATAGCCCTCTTCTACCCTTCCAGCCAAAGCCCATTCCAAATGCTATATGTGGAATTTGTCTGAAGGGTAAGGAGTCCAACAAGAAAGGGAAGGCTGAAGCACTTATACACTGCTCCCAGTGTGATAACAGTGGTAAGTAACAGAATCTGCTTTAAATATCTCTAAATATTTAAAGTGATGACCCAGTTGAAAAAATCCTGAAATGCAGAATCAAATTAACATTTTGCGATGCTTTTTTTTTTTTAAAGTTGCTATTGCATATCTGACATGCTGAAATGAATGTTAATGTTTTGTAAAATAAATCAGTTAATTATTGTTAAAAATACTTAATTTGACCATTCTAGTAATGATACTGGTTTTGATCTAGGCCATCCTTCCTGTCTGGATATGTCTGCAGAGCTTGTTGCTATAATTAAGACCTACCCCTGGCAATGTATGGAGTGTAAAACATGCATTATATGTGGGCAGCCTCACCATGAGGAAGAAATGATGTTCTGTGATGTGTGTGATCGTGGCTATCATACGTTTTGTGTGGGGCTTGGTGCTATCCCCTCAGGTAATTATATAAATTACTCTTGTTCAGAGACTGAACTAAGATTCAAGATTAATAAAGCATAAATCTTGTTTCCCTCCTTTTTTGGGGAAAGATGCCCACATCTGAAAATTTCATAAAATGAACAATGATCTTGTGTGTCTCTCATACCCATTTTAGTGAAATCTTGAGTGTAGCTCTTTTTTAAACACTTCGTTACTCTCATAATTCTTGTTCATAAAAGGTGTTTGCAGTTTAGGATTTCTTTTAAGTCATATCATAAAAATCACAGGGGAAAAAAGTAAAATTGCTTTCCTACCAAAACTTGACAGAAGTGGTTGTGACAGGCTGCAAAGAAAAAGCTAGGGGGAAAGCATATGATAAGCTCCGTTAACCATCGAGCTTTGCAGCACTGTGATTTTTTAAAAAAGAAATCTATGCAAACCAAAGGGTATGATTCAGTAACTAAAATGTAATCTGAGATTCTAGTAAGTCTAATGTGATCAGTTAAAATTTTTATCACAGAAAAGCAGACTCCTGATGAGAATTATTTTCAATGGGTTCTGCAGTGTAGCTGTTGAGTTGAACTGACTTCTTCCACCCGACCCCCAGAGTGTATTTTTAGTTACTGTCACTTAAGCCACTGTGAGCCTCTTGAAGAAGTTAAGAAATCTAGTAAAACAAACTAGTTGTTCATTTCTAGTGAGAAATATGGCTCTTTATGAAACAGTTGCTGCTAGAGCCATTTTATTTCTACTATTCAGGAATATAAATATACTAAAATAGCAGTTTTCTCCATTGGCTAAAGGACAAGTGAACCAATCCCACTTGGCCTCATTCACTATTCTGCTCTTTCCCAGCGGTACATGGAACAAGTCCATGCCAGTATGCTGCTGCCCCTACTCTCATACTTAGGGGAATGAACAGCATTGTGTTACTTGAATCCTAAAGGGATACGTTTCAGTATGGAACTCAAGCTATTGAGTCCTTTGGGGATTAAAGTGGTGCACTACTATTCAAGTAAACAACCGAAGAGGCACAGTGACACATTTCTTCCACAGCTCACATGCGCATGTCAGTATAACTCCCCTTGAGTAACTTTATCAGCATATGATCTGAAGAATCATATGTGAAGTTAGGAAGATCTCTTCTCACCATTGTGTGAGTGGTGTCTACTCTCTACTGGGGAAGGAGGATTTTCCTGAAATTTATTTTTAAGTTACATGAAAATGAAAAAAATGCAGCCCAATCTGAAGCATGTTTGATTGAAAGTAACTGCCACAATGTTCAGTGGGATTTATTTCCAAAGAATGTGCAGAATTGCAGCCTTAATTACACTGTGTCCTACCTACTCACCCCAAAAAGGCACACGCAGCAGCCTTTTTATATTAGTTGATCTGCTTTTAACTGACAGCTCTGCTTTTGTAGGTCGCTGGATTTGTGACTGTTGTGAAAGACAACCTCCAGTACCCAGGGGCAGAGGAAGAAGAGGGAAGAACAGCAAGGAAGGATAAAATCAATATTTACAAAAACAAGTGCTAAACTTGGTGCTATTTAACCAACCATTCTGTATAAGGAAAAATACCACTCAAAACATTTTTCACCAAATAAAGGTTTAATTTTAGTATGGTGGGGAAGGTTATTGGGTACATTCTGTTTCAGTAGTTTTACTTAATTGACAGTTCCATGCTGAGGGGAATGCTCTGTTTATATTCTGTAAATTTATAATTTGTCCTATGGATTCAGTGCTACATAGCAGTCACTTCTATATAGGAAAATATAGCAGACTTATTTATTGCATAGCAATCACTTTTGTTCTCTGTCCTACTCAAAGGAAAGGATTAGATTACTAGTTGGTGATTAAGAGAGGAGTACTATCAGAAAACAGAGTGGCAACTCCCAACACTTCGCAAGAAAAAAAAATCTGCTTTATGAAGTATATGTTTGAATTATGGCTACAGTACAGTAAGAAAAGGTGTGGAAAGAAACATGTTTATCTTGTTCAAGAGAAGTAATTTGGCTTGAATGATGCCTACCCTCATCCCAGCTCCAAGAAAAGGAGTACCGGTAATTAGATCTGTCTGCTCCAGCAGACTAGACTGCTGTTACATACTTTTGGAACAGTAATTTTAAAAAGGTAGTATTCAAAAAGTGGCAAATTCCAGAATTTAGAGCTCCAAGAAATTGTTACTTGAGTTTCTCTTAAAAAAGAAAGGCTGAACTAAGAATTTTGAATGTCTGCTTAAGCATGCTTCCATTACCCCAGTTTCTTGTTCTTGAAATGGATCTATCTTTGAGTTCTTCAAGTTGTGCTAAGACCAGAAAATGAATGAGAAATCCACTCTTTAAGAGTTTTAGAAGGGAACACTTTTTTCCTGTGCAGATATATAGTGCACATTGGAAACATCAGTCTCACATATGGAACGGTGAACTCTAGTTTCAGAAATGGTATTTCCTTTTCTGTACATCATGAAATACAGCACCCTTAAAGAGCTATCATGCTCCAAAGGTTATTAGCCTTTTAAAATGGAACTTTGTCCTAGTTGATTCATAGGAAAGAAAAGTTCTGTAGTGTTTAGAAATGTGATGAAATACTGTGTGCAGATTTATATTTCTAAAATTCTCAAAATCTTTATAAAGAAAATAAGTTTTATTCAAAGTCACAGTGAACTGTAATGTTCATATTTGACCCTGATCAATTGAGGGAAAACTGTACAAATACTGTGCATGCTACAGTGTAGCTCTGGGAAAAGTTTACAATACAAAATTAGTTATGGCTTTATTTTCCCCTCCCCAGCATAGAACATATCAGTTAGTACTAATGCTCACAAAACAGCATTCATTCAATTTGACAGATTGTCCACACCCGAAGACCAGTTGTCTAGCTATAGATCTAAAAGAGAATTTCAAGTATTAATTTTAGTATTCCAATCAATATAGTCCAGAAGACTGATTCTTCATCCTGAGACTCATCTTCTGTTGAATGAAACTGCTTCTGGCTCATCTCCATATCTTCTGGATTGTAGGAGCCACCACCAAAAGGAGATTCTACAACTGTTTGATCATAGTACACTTTCATTTCGAATTCACTTTCCAGGTGAGAGGGATGGCCATAAATCCCTATCCCCACTGGGCGGTGAAAGTGTGCTGGCACATAAACCACATCTTGGCCACAAGTTACAGACTGTAATTCATAATCATCAAAACTGGGGTGAAGGGTCACATCAGACACATATAAGTCTGCATCACCTTTTAAACTCTGCATTTGAAGCACTATCTTCCCTTCATGATTCAGCCTCAAGTAGCTGTAGTTTCCAGCACCAATCTGACCTTGAACCACGTGAAGGAGAAACCATTCTTCAGGAACATCCTCTTCATTATAAGCACTTGCTATTAGACGTTCTTGAAAAGTAAGCAGTATTACTAGTATCGTCTTGCAGTAATTGGCCATCACACCTGTGTTGGATATAGTAGAATGAATTTGTTCTGTCACATGTAATTATACTGTCAAATAATGAGATTATTTCTCACCAGTGCTTACAGAAATTGACAGAAAGTCAAGACTATCACTTAAACAGCTATGCTAAGTTGTGCTCTGTTAGCAATTGCTACCACCACCATGTACGTCTGCAATGGTAACAAGTGAATCCAAATGGCGCTAAGGGCCAAGCTACACATGATGCAGGAGATCTATATCATGTGGAGTTTGATCCTAAATTAAAACACTCCGTGAGCTTTATCTAATTACAGGTTTTGTAAACACAGAACCAAAGACTTTCAGCATAAGGAGATAAAATATAAAATATGTGAAAATGTTCTAGAAAAAGCTGCAATTTCCCTTTGGTAAGGATGGACTAGCTTTAAACAACAATTAAACCTGCTATTCTGTGTGAAAGGAACAGATTGTAGATACTGTACACTAAAAATATTACCAAGTCATAAGAAACCTTGTCCCTGTACTACGCTTTAATGCACTCTAACCCAGGAGTAAACCCTACTGAACATGGTAGGGCTTGTTATGAATAAACATGCATACCCTTGTGATACAAGACTGGCACATTTTTCATAGAAACATACTAGACGGGATTCTGAAGGCAGAAAGGACTCCAGTCTCCGCAGTAACTTGGGGCCGTAATTCACGCTGCTCATTGAGTACGATACAACAAAAGAGGGAGGCAATCAGGCTGTGTCTGTCTGTTTTGGATAGGAAATACCACTTAACGGCTAAACCCCCATTAATTCCACTTACCAAAAGACATTGAAATACCACTGTCGTGAAGAGCACAGAAATTGGGAGAGATGACAGCTTTTCAAAAATATTTAAGGGTGCAATCCTATGCATGCTGGCTGGGGAATGCTGAGTCGTAGGACTTTTTGTGTGTGTGTCTAAACATGCATAGGATCGGACCCTTAGGCACCCAAAGTCTACAGATGTACAATAACAGGGTACAGAAGAGAGATAACTTCCGTTAAAAGCTAACTATCATCCAACCAGTATGCTTAGGGAGTTGCGTCCAGTCTTGACAGATAGACCTCGCCCGTGGCATTCGGCCTAACACAAATTTGAACTTCCCAAGGAATTTGGGAAAACCAGTGTGTGTGTGTGGGTTGGGGGGGAAGAGATGATGAAAATAAATTGTGGGTGAAAACCATGGGGAGAACACCTAATGAGGTGTAGAGAATATGGGAAGACATTGCCGCTGCATTTATAATTTGCTTTCCCATTAGTTCTTTTGCTTGTTAAGAGCTTCAGGGCGGGCATATCCCCCCCCCCCCGCCCTTTAACTGTAAAGAAGTGGGAGGAAGTAGGAGAGAAAGGAAGAGGAAAGTGTTTGCCCCATAGAGTTCCTTACAGGGGCTGGCTCTGAATACTCTGTCGGCAGTGCACAGTGTCAGGTAAGAGGCGGGCGGGCCATCCCACTCTCGGTTTCCCAGCACCCTGTCAGCCCCTCGCTCCCAACTGCTGAGACACCCTGCCACCGACCCCCTTGTTGGAGCCCGAGCTCACCCCAGCGCCGACCCACTCTGTTCGCCCTCCAGTTATCATCGAGGAGGCCGCCAGAGCCTCTGACACAGCGAGAGCGCGACACAGCTTCGCCCGCCCGCCCGCGACCGCGAGACTCATCTACAGTATCGCGAGACTTGGGGTAGACACGCCAGTTTTTTTCTCTTGGTGGTTTTGTTCCAGCGAGGCTGGGAAGGGAAAAGGAGGCAGAGCAGAGTGGCGGAGTTGTCCGGTGAAGATTGCTTCGTCACCATGGCAACAGGGCTCCAAAGAAAATAGGCCTAGCTAGCACTCTCCTAAATAATGAAGCGGTGTCAGCCAATGGCTGCAAGGAACTTTTTCATTAACATTTTGAAATATACAAGCGGCTCATACTCCCTAACTCTCATTCTCTGGCTTGGGACTAGTCTGTGACTCTTGGAAAAGGGAAACCAAGCAGCTGAGAGAAGACAGCAAGCTTTGGCTATGGGGCAAATTTAGAGTGCAGTCCGATGCGTGTTTAGATTTAGACAGAAAAAAAGTTCCACGACTATTAGCATTCACCACCGAGCTGTGCCCATCCTTGATCACAGGTTACTGGGAGTCACAGAGGCAAAGTGAACCTTACATCAACTTGCCTAACAGTAACTTTTTCTAGGGAGACAACTAGCCCAATAGTTACCACCACCAAGGGGAAGGGCTGCTTACCCAAACCTGAAATACAGCAGATGGGGCTGGATGACACCCAAGACCCCCAGTTAGGAAATGCAAATGCTGTGTCTCCCTGCTTGCTTCCAAAAAGTCAGAGGTTCTTATACTTTGACTGTCGCCTCTTAGTTGCTTTCCTTTGTAGATGAACAAACCTCACCAATCAGGAACCCGTTTCTGGGAGTTTGTTGTTTTTCAGAATGTGTAACAGCTGTCCAGCACCTCATGGATATCTCTCAAGGGCTTCCTAGGTTGCCATAAAAGTTCTTTCCTTTAATTTCAACTTCTGCCCCAAACTGGTACCCTCTCCTCATTGCCAGTTCATTTTTTTGATGATTCAAGTTGGTCTTCACACATTATCTTCCCCCTCCCCATCTCTTGGCTTTCCCTGTAAGAGAAAAACCATGCACACCCATATTCTCACCTCCCTACACATAACAATCCCAGGGATCAAGGAAAGTTCACTAGGTGTCTTTGAATACAAGCTTTCAGCTACCTCCACTGAAGCATACAGATATTTAGCAAAGGATTCTGGGCATTTACTTTGGATACATTGCCAAGCCTAATTGGCCATTTAGCCTTCTACAAGGAGCTATATTTCCCAAATAATCTATTCAGGTGTAATACAATATTAAGAAAAATACAGAAATAGGGAAAGCAGGTGACGCCAGTGAAGGATTTGGTCCGTGGGCCCGAGTTTCCCCATCTGTCTTAGTTTGATACAGCAAAGCCCTCAAGCAAACTTATGCAGCTGTCGTTGGACACATTGCACCCATCCCGTGTGAGTGAAGCCACAACTGCATGGCTCCTGTCATAGTGTACCACTATACAGTCATGCCTTGGATTGAGAGCATAATGCGTTCCAGAAACATGCTTGTAATCCAAAACACTTATATCAAAACGAAATCCCCCCAAAAAAATTTGTACAGAGATTTTTAATTTAAGCCGTACTACAGTACTTGTATTGCAAGACATTGCTTGTATATCAAGTCAAAAAAATTTCAATAAATATTTTAAAATTTGCTTGTCTTGCAAAACGCTCTCAAACCAAGTTACTTGCAATCCAAGGTATTACTGTAACCTCCTGAGGAAGGGGTCTGCCCACTTTATTCCCCTGAGGGGGGCTGCTGTATAACTCTGTCCCTTGGACTAATCCCACCTGGCTTCAGATGTCTCGACTGCAAAGCTATGGGCTGGTTATGGAATTTTGGATTTTTGGTGATACAAAATACGACAGAATTAGAGATGGGGAAATGCAAAAGGGATATAAATAGAAGACATAGTCATCTGGACCCATCGTAAAATTCCATGTTTGAAGTAGGGCGGTTGCACAAAGTCTCATCTGGAAACACCCAAACAGTACTTCTGAAAGCACTGCGATACATAACAGGGAATCCAATATTGAATGTAGCAGGAGGGCAAGTTCACACTGTAAGCTGCCCAAAGAACATTATTGGGTGGCATATAAATATGATAAATACATAACATATGTGGGTGGTCCTCCAGATATGCTGATCCCAAACCATTCAAGGTTTGGTAGGCAAGAATCAGCACTTTGAATACTATTATTCCCAAGTAGATCTACTTAGGGTTGTAGGGCACAACATCTTTTATGTCATAGTGGAGACAAATGCAGACAATTGCAAATACATTAGCACTGCTAGATATTACCTGATTTAAAATGAGTTCCTCTCACAATGTTACAAAAAAAGTATTCTTGGAAGACTCTTAATCCACATGTTGTTCCTATTTGGTGATATATAAAATGGTCACAATATTAGGCTTGGATGCTCTTTCTTTGGCATGTGTGTTTTCTGTTAGAAAAGATTTTTCCTCTCCTGCTCAAATTTTTGTAGATAATCAGATCTGGAAAATTAATTTAGACATGGAAAACATAACATCTGGCTGTTTCATATTAAATTCACATGACTTTGTCCAACCCTGTGTACCCAATTACTATAGGCATATACTGTAAGTCAAATTGAAATCAATAGCACTTGTGCTCCAGTCCTAAACATAGTTGTCCTGAGCCAGCCAATGCAATCCATATGCAGAAACAGGTTTTGCATATATGAATCTGCTACACATAGTAAAACCAGCTTCTTATGTGCAAGCATGGGGTATCTCCAGTCCAGCAATCCAATAACACACAGGTAATCTAGTGGGTTATTACATAGTGGTTCAGGTCCCTACATGGCAGCCTATATGCAACATGGCACTATTTATCCATTATTAATTCGGAAGTTTATGCACAGCCTTCTGCTGCCTCCTATGGCTCTCTGGATCAGGATCATTGCATAAAAGTACAGATTTCAATGGGATGATTCACATAATGGCCTAATTCCCATGAGTCCCTAATGCTTATCTAGCATTGCCATGTTGCAACATGGAGCACACGTGTTTATCTTTATTTGTCTTAGGTGAGAGACAAGTTAGCCACAGCTGTTTGCCTGCCCCCCCCTCCCCCTATGATTTCCACATTGCCTTTCTGGAGGTGGAGGATGGACAGAGAGAAGAAATGGACAGGAGCTGACACAGCTCACAGCTCTTTCACTTGGACCATTCATCTAAAAGTCCAACACTCATCTTCTACATTGCAACTGTGCACTTCCAAGTTGCAACTTCACTTCTCCCCGTGTGGGGAATTTGGGACAAGTGTAACAATATTAAAGCCAACAAAAGCCTTTAATGTATCGCATCTCAGTACACAATAGCCATACATATTTCTAAGTCTTTGGTACAAAACCTGGGCTAATTTACCACAGTTAGATCTCCTCATTTTCATTATTTTAGGCTAAACATCCAGTCTGGATAAACATACATGGTTCATAAGTTTGCAGCCTACATTTTAAACATTAGCTGTTTCAAACAAATATCTTGTTTCACTTGCTCTTGAATACTGGCAAGGATTATGGAATAGATTCATCAGAAACAGTATGGTGGACTGAGCCAAGGGGTTCTTCCAAGCACCACACAAGCACAAAGAGTCATCACTTTTTAATGCAAAATGGAATTTATTTATACAATACTGGAATAAGAAATATGGATTGGGAAATAGATCTAGCAATGTGTTCCTAATATTACAGAATCATGTTTGAATAATCTCCAAATGTAATAATATATGACATAAATGCTACATATATGGTAAAAAAAAAAAAACAAGCAAAAATGCTTTGAGAATAACATTTGATGGACTTTATGGATTTGAAGGATTATGACCTACTTTTTGTGCAACTTGTGAAATGATTCCTTTGAGAAAACTGTAAGACAGTTGTGGCCAACATTTCTGGAAAGTGGGGCACAAGTCAAACTTTAAAGTATGAGAAAATGCTACCCTAGTGTGCGCTATACTACATGTACAGCTGCGCCTTGGGTTGCCTGTAGTGGCCTAGAACTGCTGCTGCATGCTCCTCAGATTGATACAGAGGCAGGCAAGAGTGTTGGCCTAAGTCTATACCATTACCAAACCCACATGTCCTCCAATTTTTTTTTTGTTCAGATATACTTGTGGAGAAAAAGAGCCTCTGAGGGTTCCTACACACACACTCACACGCCTGCACACACACACACACACGCACACGCCTCCTCATGTGTAAACCAAGTAAGGCCAGTTGGGGGGCTGGGAGGAGGCGAAATGTGCATAAAGTATCGGGTGGGGCATGGCGCCTGGAAGTCCTGAAAAGCCAGAGACCCGGCTTTCAAATGCAAATGTCATGAGTCATGAGTTCCCCTCCCTGCCTGGCCAGGTGAAGTTCATCCTGATTGGCTGGAGGCAGCGGAGCTACAGGAAGGGGGGGAGGGGGAAAAGGCAAGCAGAGGTCCAAGCCTTCGGGCGGCCTCAGGATCCGACCCCAGGTAGCTCCTGGTGAAATTAGCTGAATGAGGGCTTTGGCAAGGCAAGCCTTGTGGAGGGCTACCCATCTCGGACCTTCGGGTAGGTGTGCAGTCTTCCCGGGCAGCAAGGCTGTGCTAGACCCAACCCTGGAAGAGGACTGACCCCCAGGTAACTAGTTGTGTGCCTGGGAGATATAAGGAATCAGTAGGTTTTGTTATTTTTGCAGCTCTATTACTTTGTACCAAAGCGTCTCTCTCTAATTTCGTGTACTTCTCTTATTTCCCTATTTTTGTTGTAAAATGCTACCTGAAATTAACCTTCTTTGGTTTTTTACCCCACATGGTGTTTGTGGATTGCTCTGTGGTTCCAGCAACTAAATCCAGGTTACAGTCATAAAGGCAAGTCCCTGAACAGAGATTCAAGTAGGATTGCTTGGCAGTCTGGTACCTTGAGATCTCTGGGGGTCTTGGGTCCTTTGGGTAGGAAAGGGTGGGTTGTGGCGGGTCAGCCAGCCCCCCCTTCCTCCACAATACTGCTATGCCACTTTAGGCACACCTGCTATAGGCTGGCCAACCACATTCAAGGACAGCCTTCCGAACCTAGGATGTTTTGGACTCCAATTCCTGACCATTTGCCAAGCTGGCTGGGGCTGATGGCAGTTGGGAGTCAAAAACATCTGGACTGGAGGGCACCTGGTTTGGGAAGTCTGTTCTAGGAAGGCTGCTTTACATTTCCCTCAGGAAGAAGTAATTAACAACAACTTCCTGTTTCAGCTGAAATTTATTTTTTTAAATCCTGCTTTTTATTGAAACATTTTATCCTACAGCAGCTCAGAGCAACATGATGGCAGCTGCCCTCCCCATCTCACTTTGCTGTACAGTAGTTACTTTCTAGAAAGTGAGGTAACAGAGTTCATCTCTACCTGGAGTTTGGGACCTAGTTCTTATTGACTGGGTTTGCACAACACACTAAGCCACTGAGTAAAGGGCACTTTGCACATGCTCAGACACACTGTTATTTCACATTGCAAGGCTTAGCCCAGTCTGAACCATCCCTCCCAAGGCCCTCTCCATTGCGAAATACCCCCTTTAATCCATAGTTCCTTCTAAATAAATATTTTCTCAGACAACCCGTTTGAGAAATAAGCAACAGCCTTCGCAAACCCAAACTTTCAAACTCCCACAGCACTTGAAGGAACAATTGAAACAAGAGCCTCCAGGAGACTTGGCCTATTGTGGAGGCTACCATTTAAATATAAATTGCTCTCTCTTTATATGCAGTCCAGGCTGAGCTCATTAATTATTCTCACTAACGTTGTCTCCCTTTTCCCGATAAAGGCACAAATCGGTGTCCGTAGCATCTGCATGGCAGGCAGAAATTCAACCGACACAGCACAGCTCTCCCCCACAGAGAGATGAGATGTCGGACTCAAGTTAACGTATCGCATTTCTGCCTGACACGCAGATGCTAAACCTACAGAAGCCTTGCGGGCGCGAGGAGATAGCGATCTAATCCCCGTTTCACGTGGAAGCGTGTTCATTCCGGCGCTTCAGAGAGACCCCTGGAAGCAGGACAGAACGAAGCGAAATAGACGGCTGGAATTGGCCTCCTAGCCTTGCCGTAGGCGTCGTTGCTACCTAGGAAACCGGGTAGTCCTCGGATTCGACCGCTCAGCGTGGAAGGATTGGAACCATCTCCTTCTTCGTCCCTCTCATTTCTGCGGGAAGTCGGGCTGTTACCGGCCTACAGTAGCCACGCACGGTAAGGACAGACAGACGACGGCTCGCCTGATGTTTTTGGGGGAGAGCGGCCTTGGGCTTCATTCTGTGCTGATTGGTCGTTTCTCCATTGAACGCCTACTTCTCTGAGACAAAACGAGGCAAGTCCCGCCTCCTTATCTGCCAACCAGCTTGAAAAAGCTTTCAACGCGCCTCACCGCGGTCAATACGAGGAGCCTTGCTGAAGGCCACGCCCCTGGCGCGTGCCTCCTGCCGTGTAGAATAATGCAGCGTCGGTAGAGCGGGACTCCTCGCGCCAGATGCTGAGAATGCTTAGTCTTTCTCTCGCTCACAGCGGTTCCTTCAGTTCCTTTCGTTCCCCTCAAGGAAGGTGCGGCTGCGTTCTTCAGCCATGTCTCTCACCCTAGGCAGAAGTGAGCCACTGGGCATCCCCGAACCTGGTTTAAAAAAGATGTAGCCAGGGAGGGTTCCCAATTCTTTGCCGGTAGCCTTTTCAGCCTGGAGCAGTCAGTGCTGTATGTAGGAAGCAGCTCTGCAATTCACCCAGACCTTTCAACTTGTTTTTGGGTTGACGAAGAACCCCTCTAACATGTGAATGTATCCTGTGGAAACTCAACCTCCTGCTTCTGCCTGCCACCCGGAAAAAACATACAAACCCAAGCAAATGAACAGTTGGATTTAGGTAATTTGTTTAACAGTTTCAAAATTAAAAGGCAAACAAGGGTGCAATCCTATGGATGTTTAAGCTGAAAAAATAGTCCCACAACTCCTGGCTGGGGCATGCTGGGAGTTGTAGGACTTTTTTTTTGTCTAAACGTGCATAGAACTGCACTTGAAATCTCAAAATGTGCATGGGAGTGGTGCTTGCTGTGTGAAGCTACTTGGAAGAACAGCTGCTCATCCCAGTGCTAGCTGATTCTCCCAGCCACCCACATCCCTGTCCCCATTCTTATCTCAGATAACTGGGGATTCCAAGAAGGTTCTGCGGGCTGAATGCCGGATTAGGTCCCGGTGATTCCACATCCTTGCCCTGGAGGATGTATGTGGAACCCTGGTTGGAAAAAACAACCACTGGCTGGAGTGGGAAGGCAGCCCTCTCTTCCACACTGCTACTGCTGTAGGTGCTAGAACTCTCCTTTGTCACAGCAATCCATTCGTACCAAACAGCAACACTTCCTGCCCCCTCTCAAGCCATAGACTAGGTTCAAACAATCTGATAACCAACACTCAAGGGTTGAGTGTGGGTTGCTTTTGAAACATGGGTTATTGTGTCTGAACCCAGCTGTGCTAACAAGCCATGGCTTGTTAACCACGAACAACCCATGAAGACGACCCATGTTTTGATGTTGGGTTGTGAACTGTGCGATGTTCACCATGGTATCTTGGCTGGATCAGACAACACGATAACACATTTCAGCAACAACTGATGGTTCAACGACAGCCCACACTCAAGCCATACTCAACCCTTGAGTGTGGGGTATCATGTTCTCTCCCATAGGCTTTTCTGCTCCCGTTCATGCTTATGCTCCAGGCTCACCAGTCACTCCAAGGACTACTGTTGTTCTGGCCTCCCAAAAACAATTGGTACCAAAGTTAGTACAGTAATACCTTGGATTGCAAGTAACTTGGTCTGAGAGTGTTTTGCAAGACAAGCAAAATTTTAAAATAAATTTTGACTTGATAAACAAGCGACGTCTTGCAATACAAGTAGTGTAGGGATGTAACTGCTCGCCTTGAGCGGGCATAGCGGGCCGAAATCGGCCCCGCTCACACCCGCCAGAGACTCGCTTTGATATAAGAGTGTTTTGGATTACAAGCATGGTTCCGGAATGAATTATGCTCTCAATCCAAGGTATTACTGTACTGCCACGAGCAAGCTTGTGTATTTGTGTGTGAGAATGCAGATTATCATTACTATTTGTTAAGTACCACAGCAAGGCATTGTACATAAAATTTAAAAGCAACCCTGAATTCTTACATGCATATGGGAATTGGCACATGTCTGGCAATGCTGATGCACATCCTTTGTTGTCAGCTTTCGCTGTTGCAGATGAGGGAATGTACAGAAATATAGGAGACTTGAAATTGTCCAATCCTGTTTGCTTCTTAGAAGTTTAATCATCAGCAGTTCTCTTTTCACAGTTAATCAGCTTTGACAACAAAGCTCAGCTAGTCAATGTTTTGTTTTGAAATAAAGAGTTGGCAGGAACAAAATGCACAATTGACATTTCAACTTTTATGTTAATCCAGTTCCATATAATTGGATGACTACAGTCTTTCCACAAAATAAAAGCAGTCAATCATGATGATGTGGCAGTCCTAAACATTCAATCCTCAAAAATGGATAAAGTTTGACTCTCTTTGAGGCATCTCAGTACTTTAACCAGAACTTGCAAGGAGCATGTGTCTGATGTAAAGATTTACATCCTGATCCTAACCATTTTTACTCAGAACTATGTCCCATAGAAATTAGACTTGCTTCTGAATAAATATGGTTAGAATTGGGGTGTTCAGCATTTAATGTGTTATGTACCAGTGGAAGTGCACATCAGTTTGATGGGATGAATTTTGGTCTCGGGGCATGTACTTTCCTCTATCCTGTGAGAGTACATGCTCAAAGAGAAAGCTTTGGCACACATTAGGGGAGGCCAGGTTACTGCAGGTGAAAGAGGCACCATTGTGGTGCTATGGTATCCAGGAGGCAAGGCAGCTGCAGATGGAGCCTTGTTGGTAGGCCTGACATGATTCTGAACTGAGTAGAGGCAATGTATCTCTTGTCAGTGAATTTCTAGTACAGTCATGCCTTGGATTGAGAGCATAATTCATTCTGGAAACGTACTTGTAATCCAAAACACTCATATCAAAATGAAATCCCCCCAAAAAAATTTGTACAGAGATTTTTAATTTAAGCTGTACTACAGTACTTGTATTGCAAGACGTCGCTTGTATATCAAGTAATATATATATATATATATATATATATATATATTTAAAAATTTGCTTGTCTTGCAAAACGCTCTCAAACCAAGTTACTTGCAATCCAAGGTATTGCTGTACATATATACTCTACAGCAGCCTTCCCCAACTTGGTGCAGGCCAGATGATTTGGACTACAATTTCCAGCATGCCTGGCCATTGGCTATGCTGGCTAGGGTTTGTGGGAATTGAAGTCATAACATCTGGAGGTCCCCAGTTTGGGGAAGGTTGCTTCTAGAGGGCAGGAGGATGCATTGCACTAGAAGCCTAGGGTGCTTCCATACAAGGCTTTTTTCATGCCATTCCCCTGCCTCCTTTACAGCACTTTAATGGGGGTCCAGAAAACATTGTCTTCCACTCATAATCTTCCCATGTTTTCCCACTGTCTCTTCCATCTTTTTTCTTAATACAAAAAATCTGTTAAGGAGTAGCTTCACAATGCCTTCTATGCCTTGATAATGTTAGGAGCCTTCTGTCTGGAAGCAGCCCTGGTACATTCCAAGAGATGGAATGTATAAAATAGCTTTTGTTTGTTTGATAGGTACTAGTAAATACAAGTTGGATCCTGAAAGCATATATATATGTTCCTTGCTCCTGCAGTCCCATGATTATTAGTGTGTGAAAGTGAATACCCACACACCAGCATTCTGTCTACATATGTGTCAGGGCTGTACTTTCCCTCCTCCTTCCAAGAAAATCCAAACAGTGGCTTCTAACCAAAAAACTTTATTAGAAAATGCAAACCTAGCAAACTGGCTCAAAAGTACAAATGAACTGGATTGTAGAAATCAATCACAAAAAGAAACAAGCTTACAGTATTTTTCCATGTATAAGACTATACTTTTTCCTAAAATCGTTAGACTAAAAATTGAGGGTCGTCTTATACACGGAAGTAAGCAGAGGAGAGAACCGCGTGGTTGCGAAACTGCCCAGTGGGGGCGTCTTATACATGGGGGTGTCTTATAGACGGAAAAATACGGTAGTTAGAATACTAGCCATTAAGGAAGAATGACCTATTGTTGAGAAGTTGATTCTAAACTGGGAAACTCTCCTCCCTTCCAGACTCAAATTACCCCCCCCCCCCAAGGCAGTTGCTTATTCTTAAGGGCCAATCTCTTGGGGTGCCTGACCGCGCTTCTAAGCTAGTCCATCCTCCTTAGCTGACATCTGACCCAGGGGTTAGTGATGCTTGATCCACCTTCCTCCCAATCAGAGAACTCAGATTGCTTTCCCAAGGAATTTGACACTGATTGATTTGGCTTATCTCTAAGTCTGCTGGCCTTGGGGAACCAGCTGCAGGTTCCCTCCCCTCCACCTCCTCCCCTGCAGACTCAGAATCTGTTCCCAGATCCTCCTCTGTAGGAAGTGTGGGCCCAATCCCTACAATATGGCTTGGCATGCTCTGTATTGGAATGCTGACTGCTTTTATAAGGTATGTGGCCACCTGAGTTTCAATTATTAGACAAAGTGTCCCATTTTCAGCCTTTTCTAGTATCCAAGATGCCTTGGACTACATAAGTACTAAATTTCAGCTTAACTCATCCCAGTGCGTCAATGGAGCCCACACATTTCCATATATATGATAATGATCTAAGCTTCTGATGTTCCCATTTTGAGTAATGGGGTGCTCGTACTTTCTATAGATCTTCATTAAGCACAAAACTACAGGCAGTGCAATCTTATGGCCATTAAGCAGTGTTTAGATGACCATAGGATTATTTGGAGTCCCAGCTCCAACCTCGGGAAACTCGGTTTGAAGTTGGACCCAGGGCTCGGAGACCTGCCCTTGCAGCCAGCACGGAAAGAACTGCACCGGCTCCTTCTCTGAGATCACAAACGTGACCTTGGAGATGGGGTTTTGTGGACATGCTGGGGGGAGGAGAGGAGACAGGCCCCACCACAATACGAAGTATCCTAGCGGCCGCTCAGCCTCCTTCCCTCCTGTTTTGAGGCGCTGCACTTAGATGACCAAAATCTGCCATCTAAGTGTTTTGTAGGGTGGGAAGAGTACAGAGGCGTCCTTTGCCTCTGCACTGCTTCTGCTTTACGTAGGATGCCAGTAATCCTCTGAGTTTGGAGGGCTACAGGCATCTGGATTGGATTGTGCCCTAAATTGAACACCAGAAATACAGTTAGAACAAGCACCTAGCTCAACCCTGCTCTTTCTGTTCTTTTCTCTCCCCTAAAATACAACCGTAGTTTATGGTGCTGCAACCTGAGGCCTTTCCCAGCCCAATATTCTAACCACTCTTACCACACTAGCTCGATTCTGTTTATTACAGTCAATGACCAGTATAAATTACAAAAGATAAAACAAGATACACGAGGTTCATACATACTATACAGTGTTAAGAACATGCTAAAATCACCTGTTGACGGGTTTTAATGGCGGCAGTACAAAATTTAGCTACTTGTAAAGTAATTGTGGGAAATTGATCCGAAAGGAGTAATGACGTATAAAAGGCATCTGAGCATGCAGGGATATTTCGGAGAACTGGATCAATAAAGGTTCTCCGCAAATCTCGGTAAAAGGAGCAATAAAGGAGAACATGAGTCACAGATTCAATCTCACCAGAATCACAAGGGCATTTACGATTGTGATAGGGAATTTTCTGGTATCTGCCCCCCAAAACCTTTGAGGGAAGGATATTGAAACGTGCTAAAGTAAAAGCCCTACGATATTTTGGAACAGAAAGCGCAAAAAGATAGTTAGATGGTATAGAAATTTGGGGCGCACTATTGATGAAAATTTGGCAGGACATAGTACTAAGATCAAGCTGATGGTCTATATCCAAGATACGATGCTTGGAAATTGCCCTGGCCTTCTCTGGGCCCATAGAAATAAGATGCTGCAATGAGAGACCACATTGCTGGATCTTTCGGGAAATTGCTTGCTTCCAAGTAGACTGAAATCCATCCCAGAGGGTGAATTGAGCTAAACTGGACGGGAAGAAAATTAGCCTCAGCCAGAAGTTGAAAACCATAATCCAGGCCCTAGCTTCGATCTTTTGCAGGCCCGTCTCAAGTCATACAGTTGCATTTGACACACATGAAGGGACTTGCAAAATTGATATTAAAAATTTGGATTGGACGGCTTCCAGACGTGCAAAACTGGAATAAGGACCAAGTTGTGCTCCATATAGGAGCTGGGTTATACATTTGGCCTCGAACAGTTTTATTGCTGCTGGAACAAAAAGACCGCCTCTAGAATGGAAAAAATTAAGGATTACTGAGGCACTCCTTTGTGCTGATGAAGCAACATTTTCTACATGAGCCTGATGGCTGCCATTGGCCTGAAAAACTATGCCCAAATATTTGAAATACTTGACCTGCTCGATCCTGTGACCATCCAGGGACCAGCGGTGCATCTTTGGTTGTTTAGCGAAGGTCATGATGATCTTGGTTTTCTGGAAATTTATTTGGAGATGGTCGTCAAAACAGTATTGGGCCAAAGCATGCAGGGCTCTCTTCAGACCGATGGGCGATTGGGTTAGAACAGGGGTCTTCAAACTAAGGCCCGTGGGCCACATCCGGCCCGCCTTGCCTTTTTATCCGGCCCGCCGGCTGATTGGAGGAAGCAGACTTTTTTTTAACTCTTTCGCTTCAAGCGCCGATTCTTTTAATTCTTTTCCATAATATGGAAAAATTAGTGGTGGTATTTTACCTCTTATGTATGAGCTGATGTAGCTAAGTCAGATTTATAATGTTTCAAAAATGCTACTTTGGATTGAAGCAGAGTATGCTCATTTGTGTGATGGCAAAAACAAAAGTATATTAATGTTAGGCATGAAACAATTATGCAACTATATATGAAAATGCCACCAGCTTTGCCAGGAGTATTCATTAATATTCCCTCTTCTTCCCTCCCCATTCCTTTTTCCTTGTGTGTCGTGTCTTTTTAGATTGTAAGCCTGCGGGCAGGGACTGTCTTGTTAATTGCTGTAAACCGCCCAGAGAGCTTCGGCTATTGGGCGGTATAAAAATGAAATAAATAAATAAATAAATAAATAAATAAAATACCTTTCCATTTAAGGGGGAAAAAATTCACCCCTTTCAAGTAAAAAAAAAAGGACCCGGGTCCTTTTTTTTTTACTTGATCCATTCGTTCATATTTTTTTCAAACTATAGTCCGGCCCCCCAACAGTCTGAGGGACAATGAACTGGCCCCCTGTTTAAAAAGTTTGAGGACCCCTGGGTTAGAATCACTGCATCGTCAGCATATAATAGAGTCGAGAGCGTCCTGTCACACATCTGAGGCGGGTGGAAATCTGAACAGTTTAAGGCTGCAACTAATGGGTTGATATAAAAATTAAACAAAAGTGGGGCGAGTATACAGCCTTGTTTTACTCCTTTAAAGGTTGGTATAGGAGCTGAAAGAGATCCTTTCAAGTTGCACCTAACTTTCAAGTAGGTATTTTGATGTAAATTGTACATAAGGAGTGGAAGACGACGGTCCACAGTGGAGGCCTCCAGCTTAAGCCATAGTCTGTCTCTAGAAATAGAGTCAAATGCAGTTTTAAAGTCAATAAATGCTGCGTAGAGTGATGTTTTGGGTTTGCTAGAATATTTCTCCACTAAGTGCTGAAGGATAATCGCCTGATCCAAGGTGGCTCGCCCAGCTCTAAAACCCGCCTGTTCTTCTGCTAGAATGTTTTCGTGATCCATCCAGGCTAGCAGTTTCCAGTAAAGATGTTTGGCGTAGAGCTTGCTGATTATAGTCAATTAATCGGGCGATAGTTAGCTGGATCGTCCTTCTTTCCCTTTTTAAAAATGGGTAAGATAACAGCCAAACCCCAGTCACGAGGAGCTAGTGTGCTTCGATCAATGTAGGTAAAAAGATTCGCCAAAATAGGGGCCCACCAGTCAATGTTTCTTTTAATCAATTCTGGAGGGATGTAGTCACAGCCAGGGGCTTTGCCTGCTTTCAGCTCGTTAATCAGGTCAGTTATCTCACTTATAGAGACTGGGGGCCATGAAGGTAGTGAGTCAGTGATAGATTCTGGCTGGAATAAGGGTGGATCATGTGCAGCATACAGTAAATGGAAATGAGATTCCCAAGTCTCCACAGCAATATGATTATCCGAATGTAAAGGGCCTGAGATTGGGGAAACTGTCACCAAGCGCCAAAAAATAGTCAAATTCTTGGACCTAGCTGCTGAAATGAGTTGGTCCCAATCATCTTTTTGTGCTTTCCGTTTTTTAATGCCAAGCAAATTTTTATACTGTTTCTTGTAAAAAATTAAGTCTTTAGAAGATTGAATTGCAGGATTTTCTTTATAAGCTTTAAATTTAGCAATAAGGGCTAACTTAGCAGCAACACAATCCTGGTCAAACCAATGTTTAGATCTTGGTTGGTTAGACCTAGGCTTTTTGGGTTTATTGGCTGCCAAGGGCAACTTTAACTCATTAACCAGGCAAGAGTAAAGATCTAAAATACTCTGATCTGGACCTGTATTCAGTATAGCTGATCGAAGCCACAACAAAAAAATCAGTATTCAATAAGGCCGTAAGAGATTCATCTACACTATTGGACCATCTAACCCTAGAAGCATTAACCTCAAACTCCTGGTGAGACTGAAAGATGGTATCTACTAGATACAAACAACTAATAAATGATTTCAAGGTCAAGACTAAGGGTAGATGGTCACTGTCAAGGCGATTTTCTATTTCAAATTTGACCATGTGATTTAACAGGTTTCGAGAGGAAATCACATAGTCAATTGCACTCATCCTAGATCTTGACCAAAACGTATTTTCTCCGGGGATATCTCCAATTGTATTACCATGGAGAATACAAAGAATTAGTCTATACACCATTTGGGCAAGACAAAACCCTGCATAGTTACAGGTATTATCCCTAGAGTTACGCATGTCTATGAAGGGGGAATCTGAACTATCAGGAGGACAGGCATGATATCGTGAATATAACACAGAATCATTGGGGCCGAGTCTAGCGTTAAAATCACCTCCTCTCAATATTTGATTAGCAGCAGTAATAGAGATAAGATCTTCAATAAAACTTTCCAGGTCTTGCAACATTGAATTAGTCTCGGTATGACATCGTGGGGGGGGGGGGGAGATACATTTATTAAAAGTACGCTTGACTGAGTAAACTTTATCAAAACTGCAGTTGCTAAATGGCCCAGGGAGGGAAGATTCATCATCTTCATATGGAGTCTAGTTTCCTGGGGAAGCAAAAAGTTGGTGAAGGACAAATCCATTTAATTCTATTGGGTCACAGGCCCAAGTCTCTTGAAGCAGCAAGAAGTCGAATTTTGAAAGATAGGAGATGAACGAGTCATCACTTCTCTTAGAATTCCAACCTGCGATATTCCAAGAAAGGAGGGAGAAGAATTTTCCTTGAGGGGACTGATATCAATCAGTAAAAATACTGGAGGATTCATCCTTGAATTGGGCAGCCCGTAGAGTAGATGACATACCATATTCAGCCTCATAAGATACATTATTCTTGTTACTTTGTGAAAGGAGAAAAGGAGCTAATTCCTGATAAACCTTAGAAGAAAGAAGAGCAGGTGATGTTTGCATCATGTCGATAGTCTGGAATGCTGGAGAGTTTTGAAAAGAGAGGTTAGAGGATATTACTTCCCAGTTATTGGGTGCTGGGTCAGAACTTTTGGCATCAGAGTATTCCGTCGCGCATAGTTGGCCCAACCTGGCCTGAAGAGATTTAAGGTTCTCTAAAATAATCAATTTGTCAGGTAAAGGAAGTTTATTAAATGAATCCACCAGGGATTCCTCGTTTACTTCTTCTTGAGTAAAAGGAATAAGGGAACTCTGTGAACATACTTTGCTCTCTCCTCTAAGCAGCTTGCCGCTCAAGCGGTTCTTGTCCAATGCCACAGACGATGGTTTGGAGCTCTCTATCCCATTTACAGATTTATTAGAAAAATCAAGGAGGGGGGAAGGGGATATAGAGCCAAAAACTCGAGTAGTCCCTATATTATAATAACTGAACAGACTCTTCAACTTGTAGACTTTTGCAGTTATAGTGTCATTTTTGAATTTAATTATAACTCTAATTGTCAGGTAGTTATAGTAATGATAGTCTATCATTGAAGTTGGACCTAGAGCTCGGAGACCTGCCCTTGCAGCCAGCACGGAAAGAACTGCACCGGCTCCTTCTCTGAGATCACAAACGTGACCTTGGAGATGGGGTTTTGTGGACATGCTGGGGGGAGGAGAGGAGACAGGCCCCACCACAATACGAAGTATCCTAGCGGCCGCTCAGCCTCCTTCCCTCCTGTTTTGAGGCGCTGCACTTAGATGACCAAAATCTGCCATCTAAGTGTTTTGTAGGGTGGGAAGAGTATAGAGGCATCCTTTGCCTCTGCACTGCTTCTGCTTTGCGTAGGATGCCAGTAATCCTCTGAGTTTGGAGGGCTACAGGCATCTGGATTGGATTGTGCCCTAAATTATTAAAATAATTTTAACTGAACACCAGAAATACAGTTAGAACAAGCACCTAGCTCAACCCTGCTCTTTCTGTTCTTTTCTCTCCTCTAAAATCCAACCTTAGTTTATGGTGCTGCAACCTGAGGCCTTTCCCAGCCCAATATTCTAACCACTTACCACACTAGCTCTCTTTTACAAGTTTGGGGGAGAGTTAAGTGGACATGCAGAACCATTGGCAACTTTCAGGGAAGGTGAAGCACAAAATATGGTGAGTGATTCATATGGAGACAAAATATCTCTAAAATTAAACCTAATGAATGATACATTTCTAATTATATACTAATTTGGTATCTTTTTCAGCTGTACTATGGAGAGCCCTGTGGACCTCTGCTTTACTGAAGAAGGATGTAGAAGCAGCATAGTTCTTGAAAAACAAGTTTTTAGATCCAAAGTGCCAGAATCACATGTTCAGCTTGCTTGCAGCCTGCATTATTGTGCTTTTCCTTTGAATGGGAATGAACTTTGTATTTTGAATACTACTGATGATCCTAACCAGCAGGTTAGAAACATGTTTCTTTGTGGGCACTCACAGTTCATGTTGAAAATCAGTGTTCAAAGGAATACAATCCATGTGCACTGCCCATGTGCAAATCGTTTTGTAATGAATAGAAGCAGTAGTTAGGAGACTGAACCCAGTAACAGCAAATACGATACTAGCAATGATCTAAAGTTCAGTTTTCATATTTGAAGGGACAATATAACAATTGTTTACTGTGGCAAGTACAGTGTATAGCTTAGTGCTTAATGTAAAGTTTCTTAGTGATTGATGACAAGTGTGTCATAGACTATGCTTCTTTCCCGATATCCTGTTTGGAATCAATTTTTACTGTCCATGAAGAGTGTATGTTGGATATTGCCTTCTGTGCATTATATTCAAATAGTGTAAGCAAAAAGGAATTCATTACCATAGGCTAATTCCTTATTCTGGAACTCCTTTAAGATGTTTGCCAAAGCCCAAACTAGAACATTTTTCTGAGGCACTGTAAGCCATTTAAAGATAGACAGATATTTGCTAGCCAGGGATTAGATTAGTGTTATTTTATCTGTGGGTTGTATCCAATGGTGGTCATTCCATTGATGGAAGTTGTCCACCACTGGAGCAGGAGGGAGCAATTTTCAGCAATTTCCTCTCTTCTGTACAGTCCCCCCCCCCCCAATCTCCAGGGTGTCCCCTAGCTGCTGGTAGATTCCTTCCACCAGTGGAGTGCCCACCACTGGATACAGCCTGATCTGTTTATATTTTATAGTTTGTCTAAAATGTTTGTATCTAAATATTATAAAGGCACAATCCTATGCATGTTTAGACAGAAAAAAAAAGTTGTATAACACACCATTCTGGTTGGGGAATGCTAGGTGTTGTAGGACTTTTTTCTGACTAAAAATGCATAGGATTGGGCATATATGAGAAAAAGAGATAGTTTGTTTAATTGAAATGAATATTTGGAAGAGTTTCTCTAGCTGTTTATTATATACACATTTCAAATAACCACAAACATCTTTTGTCAGCCATTACACTTAATAGGTCATCACCATTCAATTACTGCACTGGCATTTGGGAACAAACTCAATCCACTCCTCATATGCTCTGCTTCTCGTGACTATGTGATAGTGTGGAATCTGGAAGAATGTATGAAGAAGGTGCTACAAGGTGAACATTATGCCATATATTCAATATCATTGCATTATGACTTTAGCAAAACCTGCTCCATACATGTAGTCCACAGAAAAGATGACATATGAATGATTGGAAACAAGGTGTGTGTGTGTGTCTGTGTGTGTGTATGTGTATGTCCTTGCAACCCTTGCTTAATATAATACTTCCTGGTTTTGAAACCACCATTTTCTATGACATCCGAAGTGGCAAACTGTGGGTCAGAGGGCTCTCTCAAACCACAGTTTGCGCACATGCACATTGTTCATTTTTGATCTTCCAAGCCATGGTTTAGGAGATCAGGAATGTACATCTGAATGCAGCTGTAGTGATTGAAAAGAGAAACATGCTGACACACCATCATAAAAATGACTGTGAAAATCAGTCTTTATTTCCATGTAAAAGTGTCTTTCAGATAAATACTTACAGTTTCTGGGGGTGGGGATATTTGCTTGTATGTTCCATGGTACATGAAGACTAAGAATATAAGTACATAAAAAGAGCCCTGCTGGATCAGACCAAGGGCCTATCTAGTCCAGCATTCTGTTCACTCAGTGGCCAACTAGCTGCCCACAAGAAACCCACAAGGAGGACATGAATGCGACAGCACTCTCCCGCCGATGTTCCCCAGCACCTGGAGGTCTTATTAAATTTTAAACTTCTAATTTCCATTAGCTTTGCCTCATGCTTTATTATAGAATGGCAAAATAAACAACGGTACAGCGTTTTGGATATTTTAGGTTGCAAGCCTATATCCACTTACCTGAGAATAAACCCCATTGAATTCAGTGGGCTTTACTTCTGAATAGACATGTAGGATTGTGCTGTAAGTTACTTTAGGCAAGTTGGTTAATTATAAAATATATCAAGTCTGATATGCTATTAAATATTAGCTTGCATATAACTATTTCAATTCTAGTTTTATGAAATACAGTAGCCTTAATAATTTAGTGTCTTATTTCAATTACTGCAGGGTTAATGCCACAAGGCATTGTTATAGGAACACTTTTGGGAATGGTGCTTTATGTCCGATTTAGCCCAGATGATCAGACTGTGGCAGTATGTGCTGGCAATCGGATATACATGCTTAATGCAAAGGTGAGAGCATGTTATGTTGAAGATATTATATTCAGTTTAAAAATTAATTGTGATATTTGTGTACTTCTTTCGGTGCCATAAAATAAGTAGAACTAAGTTGAAAACAATTTTTATTCTGATGCATCAAGTAGTATTTTCCACCACGCCAGTACATTATTTGATTTTCTCCCATTTATATATCCAGTGCAAAAGTCATACTGATCATAATATGCATTGGAGTTAAAACGATTCTCTGCCAATACAACTTTCTTTATAACTTTAACAATATAGTAAAAGGGGCATTGGAGACAAAACAGCCTAGAAAAAAGATAATGCTGAAAACAGGAGGGATGAAGTGAAGCAATAAAATATATAGCATGGAACTATAATTTAGGAAGAATTGCTGGAGTCCATAATCTGCAGGCCTATTACTTTATACTTTAAGATATTATTTTCTTTTCTCAACTACATCTGTGTAAATGACACTATTGATTTGGTTTGAATTGGATTTATATTTGGATAGCCACATAGGATAGGTAAACATCTTACAATTATTTCCAGAAAGTAGCCGTGCTGCAGCGCAATCCTACAGCTGCTAGACAGCTTCTAGATGGCCATAGGAATTTTTGGAGTCCCAGCTCCAACCTCAGAAACTTGCTCTGAGATGGGAGTGCCTCCCCCACCCCGCAGCTGGCGTGGAAAGAACCACGATTGCTGCTTCTCCGAGGTCACAAACGTGACCTTGGAGAAGGGGTTTTGTGGGCATTCTTGAGGGAGGGGACAGGCACCGCCACAATACGAGTTATCCTAGTGACGCCTCAGCCTCCTTCGCTCCCACTCCGAAGCGCTGCACTTAGATGGCCAAAATTGGCTGTCTAAGTGCTTTGCAGGGCAGGAGGAATGTGGAAGCGACCTTTGCCTTGGTGCTGCTCCCGCCCTGTATAGGATGCCTGTAATCCTCCGAGTTTGGAGGGTTACAGGCATCCGGATTGGATTGCCTGTACAGCAAAGGCTATTGCCTATTGCCTATTACAGCAAAGGCAACAAAGAGTCTTGTGGCAGCGTAAAGACTAACAAATTTATTCTGACATAATCTTTTGTGGACTATAGCCCACTTAACCAAATGCATACAGTCCTATAGAGAGTTTCAGGTTTCTATACAGTGAATGGGTGGTGGTGGTGGTGGTGGTAGGGAATTGTAAACAGTGAGGTCAGAAGGAAATTAAATGCAGAAATTACTTACGATCTCATTATTAACAGTGGTCATTCACAGAGGAGTAACTGTTGATAACACAAACATCCTGACACTAGGTAAGCCAATTAAAACATGTAGTGTCATAAAACCTTTTATCCCACTTCAAGCCTCTGGTGATAGAATTGAACCTGTTGATGTATTCTAACTCAGCAGTCTCTCATTCTAATTTCCCTTTGAAGTTTCTTTGCTCCCCAATGGCCACTTTCAGTTACAGTGTGTCATGGCAGGCTGAAATGTTCTCCTGCTGGTTCTGAATATTGCCATTTCTGACGACAGATTTGTGGACACCAGTGGGGAAAATTTCAGCCTGCCAAGACACTCTGTCACTGATCTTCAGGTGTTGTTTTATCTTGAAAATTAGTGAATGCTAAGCATTAATGAAATTAATTGGATGACAAGTGTTCATGAAATTGTATTTAGTATTAAATATGGAGGACAAAGATAATGCAGTGGACATAGGGCACAATCCTCCAGAAATGACTCATGGGAGCTCCTTTGATATGAATGGAAATGGCACAAAAACACAGTTGCGCTTTTATGTAGTTCCCATTCACTTCAATAAGTCTTGAATAAGAAGCATTCATGGTGACTTGTGCCAGAAGCCCCTAGGTGAGATAGAATGTATAAGTGTGCAATCCTATGGAGATGAGCCTAAGCCTCTGAACTTGAAGGCTCACACTCATCCAGTGCAGAGCGGGAGGAGCAATGGAGGTGATCTTCGCCTCCCCACTCCTGCACTACAACGGTCGTCTAACAATGGCATTTCAGAGGGGGAGGGAAGGAGGCTTTAGCAGCTTCAGGATACCTCTTATCCTGGCCTCCCCAGTCTCCTGCACTCCCCTCCCCCTCCCCCTCCCACCCCTCTCTGTGGTCGCTTTCCCAACCTCAGAGAGTGGACGGCATTTTATTTATTTATTTATTTATTTATTTATATTTATTTCATTTTTATACTGCCCAATAGCTGAAGCTCTCTGGGCGGTTTACAACAATTAACAATACAGTCCCTGCCCGCAGGCTTACAATCTAAAAAGACACGACACACAAGGAAAAAGGAATGGGGAGGGAAGAAGGGGGAATATTAATTATTACTTCTGTAATTCTCTGTGTCTCAAGAAGCTCCAGCCTCCTTCTTCTTCCCCACAGGGCTGAAGATGTCAGTTAGCCCTGTGGGGGGGGCAGTCCAACTGGAGCAGGCCCTGATGTTCCCTCGGCCTGCTCCAGTCTCTGTCGTTCCTTCTTCCCCACAGGGCTGTAGATGTCAGTTAGCCCTGTGGGGGGGGGCAGTCCCACTGGAGCAGGCCCTGATGTTCCCTCGGCCTGCTCCAGCCTCCGTCATTCCTAGACAATGTCTAGGGCCGTAAGATTTTTCCCTATGTGATGTAATAACAATTATGTACTAGAATTTGTTACAAAGCTCTAATACAGGGCTCCCCAACCTTTTTGGACCTGTAGGCACATTTGGGAATCTGAGAAATTGCTGTGGGCACTGCCACAAAATGCCTAATCAGGGGATCACCGCTTTGGCATCTACCTGTCGCATCTGTGGATCTCAGGCTGAGCAAAAAAAATTTGTTTCATGTCTATTGGACACCTCAGCATCTCTTTAATAAGTGTTTGTCTAATTCAGCTAATTGCTGGTGGTGCAATACTGCTAATGCTTCTTTTAAATATATGTTGTGGCAATGTCCAATAGTTGCTTCTTTTGTGGAGGAGGTTATTACACAGATAAATTTTGTACTGGAACAGGCTTTAATATTCACAGGTGTTCACGCTCTTTAAAATTATTTACCCACTTTGTGGAAATTAACAAATGGAAGGGAAAATGGATTCTCTGCACCATTTTGACAGCTAAAAGGCAGATATTACAGAATTAGAAGGATAGTTGCTAGAAAGGTGTATGCATTTCATACAAATCCATGTATGTATATTAATTTTTAAAGTTCTTAATTTTTTGGGTTCCCATAGACACCACATTGGGGACCTCTTTGTGGGTGTCATTGGAGGTGCCCATGGTGCCGTGTTGGGGACCCCTGCTCTAAAAGCATTACATAAATTGTTGAACAGGGTGAAACAGTACCATTTTAATTTTGAAATTTTATGTACTTCTTTTCCTGGATTAATTGCAGGATGAGGCTATACTTGCAGAATTGGAGGGTCACCTGGCTCCAGTAACTGCTGCTGAGTTTTGTACGTGGGAGAAAAATATACTTATATCGGTTTCTGAAGATAGAAGTTTTAAGGCAAGGAAATTGCTTCTGTGTGTGGTTTTTTAAAAATGTTCTATTTGGCTAAGGATATTATGTCAAAATAAAAGGAGGAGTACTCAAATATTATAAAATGGAGGTAATAGTAAAACAAAGCCTATGAATACCGGTAGTTATTCTCATTAGTAGTATAAAGCTGAAGAATGGGTAAACTATATAGCATTTTTGGGGGGATCAAATATCACCAGTGAATACTAGCGTTCAGTCATAATTCTATTTGCTGTATTGCTTGGCCTGTGGGATTCAGTGCACATCCTGTGAAATCAACAGAAAACCTCTAATTGGTTTTTATAAGGCTATATTTTACCCTTCTTTATTTTTAAAGCAAATGTAGATCACTATATGCCCGTTTTAATTTTTCTGCTGATGGTAGGACAATAATATTTTGCTCTCACAATCTTGTTTAATGGCCATTCAGATAAAAGGGTTTCTGATTCAAGCTACCATCATAAACATGCTTACTTGAATGTAAACTATATTGAATTCAGTGTGAGTAATTTGCAAGAATATGTGCGTTAAGATCTGGGTGCTAATTATTTTCTGCAGTAAGGAACAACCACCCAGAGTTCCATATGTCCTTAGGACAACAGTGAATACATTTTTTGAAATCTTGACTTTGAACTATGCAGCGTATTAGTTTACATAGTATTTAATTGCTTGTTCTCATTATGATCTAGACTGACACTTACATGTTACCATGTTTTTCAAAGGTATGGGACTATTGTACTGGACTGTTAATATATCAGTCAGCAGTAATAACAGGTATGTTTTAAAAATAAATGAATTATTGCCAACCTATGTCTCCTTTTATAAAGCAATGTTTGAAATAAGAGATGAGCATGTTCATCTATGCCAATATTATTATTTGGAGGGAAAGGGCAAAATCAAAACATTGTTATAATGATGGCCTGGGATTTAAATTTAGTTCCATACCATTATGCCAATTCTCTATGTTACTCCCAGTGACAACAATAGTTGTATATATAGTTGCCCTGATCCAGAGTCCTCACATATGCATACATGGAGCTTTTCCATTCAAAGTGCTGCCCTGTTTATTTTTGTGGAGGCAGCAGATCTGCAAATGAGTACCCTACTCCTGACGGGACAGATGTAGCCATGTGTGCAACGGCACTCCTGTATTCATAAATATCATTTTATTGGGATAAGGCATTGTATTGAATGCTAATTATTACTGGTTTCTGTGTTTTACTGCTGTATTGATTTTGTAGTGATGATTTTCTGTTTAGGCCCACTGCTCCCTTCTTTTTCTTCCCAATATTTTCTTCATTATGTGCTTCCCCCTTCCCCCATCTTAGTGTCCTTATCATTTTCCAGCATTACTGTTCTCATGGGCTTGCTACACATTACGTGTAAGTGCATGTAAGAGGGGCCCTAAAACATTTTAGAAAAGCAGCTTCTGGAGGGACAATTTGAAGAGGAGAAGTAGCACAGGGGCAAAGAAGAGGAGTCTACTTAACTTTTCCCTTTCCTGCAGCTTCTCTGCAAGTTGCTCTCCCAACAGATGTCTCCCTTATGGAGTTAAACACATGTGTTTGCCCCTATATGTAGGGGGAAATACCATGTGGAGGGCTATTTGGAGCAGAAAATATATGAGCAGGGAAAGAGTTAAGCAGCCCCCTCACCACTACTTTTCTGCTCAAAATTCCCTCTTCTAGTCTTGGGAAACTGTTTTGCTTTTCTTTTCTTTTTTTTTAAAAAGCTCTATTACATGTATTGCATGTTGTCATCCCCTCAGTTCTGTGTCTACTGACCTTCTTTTTCACCCTTTCCACCTTCCATCAGCAGTGAAATAGTCAATACTCTTAAGTTCAGAATAGTTGCTCAGAGAAATAATTTTATTTATTTATTATATTTATACCCCACCTTTTTTCCTGCAAGGAACCCAAGGTGGCTTACATAATCCTCCTCTCCATTTTATCCTCACAACAACCCTGTGAGGTAGGTTAGGCTGAGAGTCAGTGACTGGCCCAAAGTCACCCAGTGAGTTTCATGGCTGAGCAGGGACTAGAACCCAGATCTCCCGAGTCCCAGTCCAACACTCTCACCACTACGCCACACTGGCTCTCAGATCATGCACACATTTATGCTATTACATTGTTCACATTCACTAAATTTGTAGGTATCAATGGCTAGTTTTAATAATGCCGTCTCACTGGTGGATTCAGCAATCATTTATGCCAGCCCAGCTGAACTGAGGTCAATGGGACAACATCCATATATTTTAGTCTTCACATTCAAACAACCCTTTTAAATGAGCAAAAATTTACTACTATTGTACCTTCTGGATGCAAACAACTTAACTAGTACTATAGATTCCAGTATAATATATTAATAATACAGTGGAATTTGTTTGTACAGCATTTCCTCTTCTAAGTCTCTACATTGATGAAGAAAACAAACAGATTATCACCGGATGTGCAGATGGACAGGTAAGAAACATATACAAAGTTTGACTATTTGTAATTTGATTATTATAAAATTAGACCGTAAAATCATGTATTTTGATTTACTAGTCCCAAACTCTTGTCTGAAACCCAGGAATGTTGCTTCTGGTCTGTGTAGAAAATCCTAAGCTAGATGGACCCATGGTCTGACTCAGTATTAGGCAGCTTTGAATATTTGCAAAACTGTAATAATCAACATAATATAGGATTGCTTTATATAAGCCAGATAGCCCTGTATCTGACTATCTGAGAATTTTTCAAACTAGAGATACAGGGACTGGGTTCACACAACATGACAACCCATTGTGGGTTGTCTTCTCATGTCATGTGAACCCAGATCGATTCCCACAAATGTGTTTGAGGGCAACAAGCCACCCTGACAACCCACAGGTTGTTCTAGTAGTTGTTCTACGCATGATGGGTTGTCCGAACCCAGGTGACCAAACCCATCATGGGTACTGGGAATTGGCTACCGAGCCACTTGGCAAGAGTGGCAAAAATCCCTTACCTCTTTTGCCAAAGGAAGGGGTGAACAACCCATGGTGTGCCTGATGGTCTGTCGGGCACACCATAGGTTGTTTGCACAACAACCAACCCACTGTGGCTTATTGCCAGGCTGGGTTATCGTGACATGCGAACATGCCCAGATGATTCAATCTGCAACTATAAACATACAAAATAGGTTTTCCCACTGAGCTATGGCTTCTGGGTTTCTGGATTTCTTCTTTGTGGCAACTAAAGAACACATTTCTATTTTATAGTCACACATTTTATAATGTAATTGTATATAGGCTGAAAAGTTGCAACTTTGTTAAATGTAAATGAAATTCAAGGTTTACTTCATTTACACTTTATTAGCAGGACAAAATAGACAGTTATGCTTCCTTTTCTTATACTGTAATAAATGTAGCCCAAATCAAACTGTAGTAGATCTAGCCCAAATTAAAGATTGTCAGTCTGAGCTGACATTCTGAAAAAGTTGGTTGCCAAAACATCATTTCATGGGTAAGTTGGAGAAAGTGACCATTTATGTTTGAGATAAGCTTTATTGTATTGATCATATTTGGTATCTTGCCACAACCTTACCATTGAACTCAGGTGATAACATCAGAAACATGCTTATTAAAAGACAAATGTGGAAAAGCAGATTACTGTTTTTTTCCTTCTCTTTCAGCTGTGGATCTTCAGCTTGATTAGTGGGCATCAGTATCGGTGTGTGGTACATATCAATGTAAAGAAAGAAAGAGAGAAGTTTTGCAACAAAATTAGGAAATCTGGACATTTGGGTAACATGATGCATCCAGAAAACATTTTAAATTATTACCTGTTAATGGATGAAATGGTTAAAAATATGCTTTTCAAATATAACTTTCTGATCAGTATAGATTAATTGTATGTTCAAATGTTTTACGCATTCATAACACAACACATGCTTACAATTCAAGAGGTTCGCTGAAGTAGAGAGAAGTTATTGGGCAGACTGCTATAGAGAGAGGCAATTCCTGATATTTCCTGGCACCACAACATTTAAGGCTTAAAAGGTTAAAACAAGCTCTTTGAATTGATCCCAGAAACAAATTGGCAATCAGTGAAGTTGATTATGGATTAGCTGTCCCTCATTTTTACTAACCCCATCTGGTACACCAGCTCCACCCTTTGCTGGAGAAATTAGATCTAGACACAGTCATTCATAACCTAGTCACTTTATGTGGGGCTGTCCTTAAAGACAATCTGAAAACTTCAGTTGGTCCAGAATCTCGGCACAAGGGTTTTGTCTGGAGCCAGTAGATAAGATCATACTATGTCAATCTTCAGTCAACTTCACTGATTGCCAGTTTGTTTTCATGTTCCATTGAAGATGATGATTTTAATGTTTAAAGTCCTAAAAGGCATGGGGCAGGGTTTTTCAGGAATCACCTCCATCAATATGAACCTTATAAATACTTATGTGGGGATAAGTCCCATTGAATTCAGTGGGACTTTCTTCTGAGTAGACATGCATAGGATTGCACTGTAAATACAATACTGGTTTTAAACTGTCATTTACAGTGCTTGTTTTTTCTTTTCTTTTTTTATTGTTTGCTGTTCGTTAAACAAACCTTTTAAACACCTTTGAGTACATGTAAATGTAGAATAGTCGTGTTATTAAATAAATAAATAAATAAATGGATGGATGGATAGGGCAGTACCACAAACATGTTGTAGAAGAGTATAGTGTTTTTTTTAACCTAAGTGAGATTCACCACAGACTTCAGCAATAATGGAATTGGGCTCTGATCTGAAGTTGTGAATCAGTAGTGCAGTTCACATTAAAAAATAATAATCAGCATAAACATTTGCAGTGTTATGGATTTTGCCATGTGAAAAAGTCCTGAGGATGTATTTTCTATTACTTGTAATGTGAAGATGTGAGAGTAAAAACAGCTTCCAACTCAAAATTGGCCATATTAATTATGAATAAACCAGTAGAGCTTCCTATCCACAAGTATTGGGCATTCACAGCAGGAGAACTAAGTTAAAACAAAAAGGGAAAAATGTCTAATTTATAAAGAGAATGGCAGCTTTGTATGTCAGCTTTAAAGGAGTCACATTTGACTAACAGCATGATCACATCTGCTGTGTGTTGCATCAGTGGGACAGAACTGCAGAGAAGTTATCCTGTATAAGTTGCTCATTGCACCTGCATAGCTAACTGGAAGCAGTATTTCCCCAATGCAGTTGCTTATGCTAGGCACCTATGCCAGCCCAGTTATCTAGTGTAAGTGCATGAATTTAGTGAAGAGAGCATGGTAGGATAGGGACAGAGGAGTGGTCAGTTGAGTTGGTATCATGTGTACTATTCCAGGGTTGGAGCTAGCCCTTGTGCTGGTGCAGGATGACAAACATAAAACATGAGTGTATCTCACTGTGAAGTAATTCAAAATGCCACCATATAACTTGTCATACAAACATGTCCTGAATTAAATCTGATTATTAACTAATTCCATTTATTTTAATTTTAAATTTAATGTCTTGGTCAACTTGTTTCTGATACGATAACCATTGTCTGTTTTCCACAGATGAGATCCAGAATACTCCTAAGATGTATACTCCAAATGATTTAAGAGAAGAAGAAACGGTTGAAACCACCTTTCCAGTTCTCAGAATAGAACACTGTGACAAGTCTACAAATGTAGGTGATGAAGAACACAAGTAAGTGCAGTAATTTTGCATTGACTGCTTGGTATCTTATGTTACGTGAAAGAATTATATAGTTTTATATAATATTCTATAGTAGGTGATTATTATTTTTATGTTGTATTAACCTCAGGATATTATTTTATGGAGGACATTTATGTTAATATAATAATATATAATGTCAAATTCCATAATACAAAATAAGCAAATTATGAATAAAGTCTAGCACTTAAAATAGCATAAGTCCTAATCTTGATTTCCTGGCTTCATTTCAGAGGTTTGATTATGTCTGTACCTAGGCAGCCCATGAGCCACATACAACCGCTCTGTTTCCCCCTCACCTTCCCCTCCCATCGCTGTTGACTCTGCACCATTCTCCTTATAAATTAGACATTTTTCCCTTTTTGTTTTAACTTAGTTCTCCTGCTGTGAATGCCCAATACTTGTGGATAGGAAGCTCTACTGGTTTATTCATAATTAATATGGCCAATTTTGAGTTGGAAGCTGTTTTACATTATAGAGGTACAATTACATGTTTTTTACCATTTGTTGTAGTTTATAGCCACGCTACTGTGTAAGTGTGTGTGTGTGTGTGTGTAGAAAGTTAGTGCTTCTATTTAAAAATTCTCTTCATTCATGTGTTACTATCTTGTTCCTGTTTCTGCTGACGGGTTAGAATTGCACACTCTATTATGTCTTCTAATTTGTGTGTGATTATTGCACTGGAAATGTATGGATTTCTTTTTTCTCACATATTTTGAAATTGACAATAGTTTTGTAGAAATCAGTGGAATTATGTTGATTTATAACACATAAGAGGAAAGAAATGGACCCAGTATATGATGCTGTTCTGTCTTAGAAAGGTGTAAAAATATTTTATCATGTTTGGTTTTCTTGTGTGTAAAGATTTCAGTGCTCTCAGCGTTCAGTTTGCTGGATCATGTGCTTTAATGAGGAGGGCAGTCAATGGTAAGGTGAGCACGGTATTGATTTAAAATATTTTAAAATATTAAATAATTTTTGAATGTTCATAACACAATTTGTTCTTGCTTGAAAACTGAACATTCAGAGGAAGCTTTTATTTTACAAAATAACTCATATGTATGGTACCACATGCTAGCGACTGTTTTAGATAAGGTTATGATGTTTCCCCTCAGTAATGTTTGGAGAGAGGTAGTGATGCAAAATTCCACACCACTGAAATTATAATAATGGAAAGATTAATACTGCTGATTTATACCATTTATAACACTAGTCTGTTATTGTCAACTCTAATTGGCTACACTTCTGGATTGAAGGCAGAATTCTTTCCAAACCTTGCTATCCAAGATCCCTTATCTCAAGATGCAGATGATTGAATGCACAGCTTCAGACATACCAAATATATTCTCTCACACTGAGCTGTGTCCCTTCTCTTCACTTTTCTGATGCTGGTATACAGTGCTTTGGGGGCATTGCTAGGCACTTAAAATATTCAGGGCCCAGACCCATAGCAAACAAATCCTTGTAATTATTTCTAAATTTGCATATATATATATATATATATATATATGCAAATTTAGAAATAATTACAAGGATTTGTTTAAATTTCAGAGGGGGACAAAGCTAGCCAATTAATTTCTCATCCCAATAATGCTCTCCCATTAATTTGTATCCTGACCCAGATCAACCCAAACAAATGGAAAAAGTATTTTCTAACTTAATTGCCATGCAGGGCAAGATTATTTTGGGTAGGTTGCAACACATTAGAAAGAGAGAGTTAACCGTTTCCTCCCCAGCTGCAACCCCCCTTGAAAACTGCCCCTTTCATGGCAATTAAACTAAGAAAAACTAACTTCCATTGGATGCTCAGGACTCTGTGAAATCTGGGGCCTGGGAAATAGATTTGGGCCCAGGGCCCTATGGGCCCAGGCCTACCAATGCCCCTGGGGTGCTTCCAGATGAGGCATTGATGATGCCATTGCCCTACCTCATTCATGGAGATTTAATGGGGTCCAGTTGACATTGTCTTCTCCTCGTGACCCTCTTGTCTTTTCTTATGGTTTCTTCTATCTTTTTCCCGTAATGCAAAAAAAAAAAAAAAAATCCATTATGGAAAAAAAGATGGAACAGCTGCACAATGTCTTCTGATTGCTAACACTAGGAGCCCTCCATCTGGAAGCACCCTTGGTCAGAAAACAAGGCAGCAGCTGGGAAGAAATGATAAGTCTGCTTAGCAACTCTGGGTGTGGGCTGTAGGTGATCAGCTGCCTTTGAATTATGACGGTAAAGAAAAGTCACAGTTATTATGATTTACTTATCCTAAGTTGAAAGATGTAATGAAGTGAAAACTAGCCCTATGCCGATATCACAGAATGAAGTTTACGTCTAAGTCAACTTGAGGATGGTATAGTTGCAGCTGGCGTTCTGAAAAGGCATTCCAAAAAGACACATGCATGACTCTGAAAGAGCAGAGGTGCCTCGTGTGTGGGTCACCGATTTGTACCAGTTTCCCCTCCGTGCTGCAGCCCTTCCTGCCATATCCCATGTTGTTCCAGAGAGACCCCAGTTTAAGGAGGGCGGGTTTTAGGGTGCATTCATGGGGTTGTAGTAGGAAGGGGGAGATGAGAAAGCCCCATTTCATGAATAGATCTCTGCTGACAGGATACAAACCATTGATGTTTTGTTAACTAGAATGGCACTATTTTGGTTTGAAGGGAGAAATACTTAATGGACATGTCTCTGCAGGTTTTCTGTTTGCTTACTTCAATGTTTGAGAACAGAATTGCCTTACTGGAGATTAGTGTTGCTGCCCTGTTGAGATCCCAGCAGAGTGAGTTCCTTGTAAGTGGAAGGGAGAAAGACCTTTCAGTTGTTGCCAGGTAAAGAATCATTTCATGTTTACCACAGAGCACCAGTAATAGTTTAAAATATAAACTGATCTAAAATCTGATTAAATAACTAAAGCATGACAGATACTAAGCTGTACCCTTTGGCTTGCCATCAAATTCCATCTCAAATAGAATTTATGGTGACTGCAAGGGTAGATGGGTGCACAAAACATTAACGAGAACCCTTGATATCCTACCTCTGAATTTCATATCAGCAGAATTCCAAAGTGTAACAAAGCTGTTCTGTGGCTGGCACAATCTTGGATGCACTCATGGATTTTTTAAGAGAGTGTCACTCACCAAGCAGCTATTCTAGAATGTACCATCTCTTCATGCTACATCTGTGCTGCTGCCACTACAGGAGCAGTGATGTTGGGAAATGGAAGAGAGATTGGTTTCACTATGCTCAGATTGAGGACTGCAGCACCAATATAAGCTGATGAGTAGGTCACCGGGCCAGACTGCCCTGTGGACTTTGTGTGTGTGTGTGTGTGTGTGTGGTGGGAGGGGAAGTCTGTGAGAAGAGGGGTTCCACACATCCATTTATCCTCTTAGTGACTGAATGCAAAAAACCCCTATCCTATTATTTTTAAATTTACATTGCTTCTAAAAGAGGCTCAGACTTTTGGAAAATTTCCAAGGAAAGGGAGTTTGAAGTTGTGGGAAGCCATCAAAAATGTTGCTTCATGCCCTTGCTGTTCTAACTTGGGCATACAGATGACAGAAGATAGTGAACCATAACAGCCAGTGATTCATCAGCCCCCCCCCCCCCCACACACATACATCACCACTGGACAATAAACAAGGCCCTGTCCCAGCTGTGACATGGGACAGTGCCTTTTTGATTGTGGCACCCTGATTGTAGATCTCCCCACCCAGGAAATCCAGTGCCCCCCCCCCCCGCTCCTCTTCAGTCGGTTGTTGGCATTCTGTTAACACCCTTCTTTTTTTGGCCAAGATTTGGGGTTGATTTAAGTTTTTTCTCCCTTACTGCTTTGATTTAGGATTTAGATGGATTTGATTTTTAGATAACTGATTTACTTAATTTTTTTATTACATTGTGTTTAATTCATGATTGTGAGTCATCCTGGGGGCTCCCATGTGGGGCCAAAAGGCAGAATAAAAATCATGTTGTGAATTAATAGATGTGCCTTATCATCCATCTCAGGAAAGCTTTATTGGTTGATCTTCAACCCCATGAGAGTAGAGGAAAAGCTGGTCCTATCTGTATATTGGTAATGGTTTTGCAAGTCAAAATCAGTGTCTTTAGTAATGCCTGAAGGACCAATATATGCATATTCATGACTGCAATAGGTAGCCCACTGTGGATGAAAGAATGTTAATAAACATGAACCACCAACTCCGCACTAGCTGAAGTAACAAAAAGGGGTATCAAGGACAACTCTTTCATAGAGCACTGTAGTACTGGTGCTAAAAAGATAAACAGAGATAATTGTCTATACCAGTACTCTCTCACATATATCATCAGGATTTCTATATTGGTAGCAGATCGTGTTGTCATTGTTTCCCAGCTGTGGTGTGAACGCATACTCTGAAGCTGGACTTTAGGCCCATTTGTTTATTCTATTTATTTACACAATTTTACCCAAATATTTCCCCATGTGTTGGAAATCGATAACTATGATAGCACTACAGCACTCCCCTGTAGATGGGGTAACTGTGATAGCACTACAACAGAGTGTAGTTTTATATTGGACTGGGCAGGCCCGTCTTTTTGTTTATATATTTTAGAGGTACATGTAAAGGAAAATGGTATAATATAGATGAATATGATAACAAAGATCTAATGTAAGTCTAAAGTGCCCCAATTATTTTGAGGAAGTACTATTGAAGTTACTAGTGCTGCTCTTCTGTAAATGGTTTATGAATTGTGGTGAGAATTTCTTACTAATATATACGGTTTCTTGATTTTAGGTGCTCTCTTCTGCCAAACTCTCCCTTGTGCCCAAAGAAGGAAAAAAGCAAACTTGGAAATAAAAAAGGTAAATATGGTAAACTTTAAATCAACTTGGCATTTACCTATAAACTTACTTCATTCTTTGCTAGAATACCCTTTCCCGTTTCTACTCCACACATTAATTTTTCACTCACTTTGTAGTCTATGCTGCATTTTTAATTTTAATTTTCCTTTTTTTAAGTCTTAAAATGTATGGGCATGTGGGGTGCTTCAGGTTACAATTCTTTACATTTGGGTTTGTCTCTCTGTGTGTTTCTTGGCCAGCAGGGCAGGAGAGCAGACAACAAAGGGTTAACTCCTCTTTCAGTTAAAAGACAGGGCTAAAACAAAATGGTTTATCTTTCCTGGAAAGGAGAACCCTCCCAGTGTTCTGGCTTTGCCTTCTATTGAAGAGCAGGGTTTCTCTGCTGCTCCTCACCCCTTGCTTGGGACTGGCCATTAGCCCTTTTATTCTATGCTTTCCTTTATCTTCTCCTCCTCCCAGTGCACCTAGTCAGGGGAAAAGGAAAAGTAGAGGCCATCAGATCAGGCACTTCACAGGATGCCTCTAATGCTCATTTTGGGACATCACAGCCACTCCACCCAGCGTACTCCCCCTTCCCCTTTCATTCTTGGAAGACAGGGAAATATACAGTAATACCTTGGATTGCAAGTAACTTGGTTTGAGAGCGTTTTGCAAGACAAGCAAATTTTTAAATATTTATTTATTTATTTTTTTGCTTGATATACAAGCGACGTCTTGCAATACAAGTGCTGTAGTACGGCTTAAATTAAAAATCTCTGTACAAATATTTTTGGGGGGATTTCGTTTTGATATAAGAGTGTTTTGGATTACAAGCATGTTTCCGGAACGAATTATGCTCTCAATCCAAGGCATGACTGTATGCATATTCATGACTGCATATTTCCCTATCAAAGAACAAATGCAGAGATTTGCCAGAGAGTTTTTAAAAGAAAAACCTTTCTTTTGACAGCTCTCCAAAGAAGTGCTCACAAAAAGGGGGCAGCCTCATGATCTTCACTTTCCCAAGTAGCTGGAGACTCAGGAAAGTGAGGAAAAGGTGGGGGCACTGGGAACTATGAGGGGAACACTAAAAACTCTGAGGATCTCAGTGTGAAGGGGGGAAAAATTAACCACCCCTTTCACTGTTTTGCTTTCCCTTAACAGCTCTACATTTGACAGCTGTCAAGTTAATGCAAAATCACAAAATAACCTATTTGCAGGCTCTCTTGGTTGTTGTCCATGGTTAGTTCCTGCTGCACTTTGACAGCAGGCACTTACCAGGACATTGCCCAGGCAAGCCTTCCCATTTTGGCTATTCGGAGTTGCGCATTTGTGCAACTCCAGAAAACCTGCAAAAAAATAAAAATTATAAAAAACAAACAAACATTTGTGTGCATTAAGTTGTGTGGAAAAAAATAAGGATGGTGGACCACTGACAGCCCCTCCAATGTGCTGCTTGGGCAGCGAGTGCAAAAGGGCTCGCGATCATAGTGGGGAGAGGAGATAAAGTGGTTTCAGCCACTAAGTCCCCTGGGATATCTCCTGGAGGACTGAGGGCGAAGGAGGGAGGGGACAGCCCATGGTGAGCCTAATTGCCTGTCCGTGTACCATGGGTTGTTCCATAAACAACCCACACTGCATAGCTTACTTGTAGAGTGGGTTGCCGTGTCGTACAAACTCACCAAACTAGTGTGAGCAGGAAAGTTTGCTGTTGAATGTCACTAGCTGCTTGATCAAATGACCTGCTTCCTCACCTCACTGGTAGGAAGGAATCAAGTACAACCTGCTGCAAGCCAGTGTGATGCAGCTCCACTTCCCCACACTCATTGGCAGGGCTGGTCCAAGACATTGCTGCCTGTGGTGAGGGACGAGGTGGCGCCTCTTCCTGTTCCATGTACAGAAACCAAGCCGACTGGCAGTTGAATTTTACTTCAATACTGGAGATGGGCAACATCCTTCAGCACACCTGAGGGCATCAGGCTAACCTAGGGGGTGCAAGACAGACTGTGTAGGACACACAGCTCTGTACTCTAACACTTTGCCACTGTTCCACTGCTCCCTGTCTCTCCACATCTGATGCCTGAGGTTGCTGCCTCACTCTTCCTAATGGTAGGGCCAGTCCTGCTCATTCGCCCTTGTGCTAGGAGAGGGAAACTGGCATTCCAGGGACCAGGTTACACTCTCTGCATCTGAAGCCGAAACCTAGTTAAGGGAGAAGCTAGCTCAAGGCCTGAACATGATCTGTATAGAAATGAAATGATAGTTGTGTTGGCAACTATCCCCTCCATTAAAATGAATAGAGAAGACTGAATGTGTGGGAAATCTACATGTGCATCACCATACTCAGGGTATTTGAAGCTTGGTGTAGAGTGCTTGTTGTTTGGCTCTAACGATCTATGTAAAGATGTTTTTGAAATAGTTTAATGAGTTTAAAAGTGGGCCATGCTTTTGAAAGGCAGAGTTATATAGTAAAGAATGCAAACATTTTTTGGTTTGTAAGCCTGATGACAGGACCTTTCTCTTTTTTACTGATGTATGCTGCTTTGGGAGACAATTGTTTGAAAAGCAAGATAAAAATACAGGGGCAGCACAATCCTATGGCCGCTAGACAGCATCTAGATGGCCGTGGGATTTTTCAGATTCCCAGCTATGTGGTTGGAAAATCGCTCCGACCTCATAGCTGGGGATCTGCACTCGGATTCTCCCCTGCCCCGCAGCCAGCGTGGAAAGAACCGTGCTGGCTGCTTCTCCGAGATTGTAAGAGCAACCTTGGAGAAGGGCTTTGGAGGTCATTCCAGGGGGCGGGGAGGGGAGGAGACTGGCGCCACCAAATTACAATGTATCCTGGCAGAGCCTCCGTCTCCTTATTTATTTATTTATTATATTTATACCCCACCTTTTTTCCTGCAAGGAACCCAAGGCGGCTTACATAATCCTCCTCCTCCTCTCCATTTTATCCTCACAACAACCCTGTGAGGTAGGTTAGGCTGAGAGTCAGTGACTGGCCCAAAGTCACCCAGTGAGTTTCATGGCTGAGCGGGGAATAGAACCTGGATCTCCCAAGTCCCAGTCCAACAGTCTCACCGCTACGCCACACTGGCTCTCAGGAGGCTCCTTCCCTCCTGTTCTGCAGTGCTGTACTTAGTGCTTTGTGGAGTGAGAGGAAGATGTAGGCGACCTTTGCCTCTGCACTTCTGCTCTGCACAGGATGCTCGTAATCCTCCAAGTTCAGAGGGTTATGGGCATCTCCATAGGACTGTGCCCTGAGGGTGCAATCCTATGTATGTTAAGACAGAAAAAGTCCTACAACTCCCAGCATGGCTGGCTGGGGAATGCTGGGAGATGTAGGACTTTTTATGTCTAAACATGCATAGGATTGCACCCTATATAAATAAACTTACAGGGTGTCCAAAATAGATTTGTAACAATATGGTTGCTAAATACATTTTACTGATACTTGGTTGTAGTGTCCATTTCTCATTTTAACTACTGATTTTTCATAAACTCAGGTATGAGGAACCCAATAAAAGACCAACCACTGGTTTTCCATAATAAAATTAAGTCATCAGGTTACACATTACAACCACAGTGAGTACAAATTATGGTGGTAAATTTACTGACCATGCTTTAGTTAATATGGATATTAAAATTAAGAAGGATTATAAGGAGGCTAAAAGATGGAGGTTAAATACCAGTATTTTACAGCATAAATGTATAGTAGATAAGATTGAAAAAGAAATGAGAGAGATATGGGAAATTAATGACAAGGGAGAGTGTAGTGAAGCTATAGTATGGGATACTATGAAAGCGGTGATGAGAGGGATTAGTATTAGAGAGGTTTGCAATTTAAGGAGGCAACAAGAAGAATATATGAAAAGATTGGAGGAAGAGATAAAAGAACTGGAAAGGAAATTTATAAAGGATAGGGACACAAGAAGCTACAGTTATCCATGCTCTGGTAACCTCTCATTTGGATTACTGCAATGCATTATATGTGGGGCTGCCTTTGAAAACGGTCCGGAAACTTCAGCTGGTCCAAAATAGGGCAGCGAGATTGTTAACAGGGACTGGCCGACGAGAATATATTATGCCAGTGCTTTCTCATCTACACTGGCTGCCAGTCTGTTTCCGGGCCCGATTCAAAGTGCTGGTGCTAACATTTAACACCCTTAAACGGCTTGGGGCCAGGGTATCTGAAGGATCGCCTCCTCCCATATGTACCTGCCCGGACAATAAGATCTGCATCAGTGGTCCTTCTCCAAGAGCCCCTGCCAAGGAAGTGAGGCAGGTGGCTACCAGGAGGAGGGCCTTTCCTGCTATGGCACCCCGGTTATGGAATGAGCTCCCCCAAAGAGGTTCTCCTGGCACCTACTTTGTATTCTTTCCGGCGCCAGGTGAAGACCTTTCTATTCTCCCAGGCATTTTAAACATTTTAATCATCTTAATCATTTTAATCTTGTAGTTGTTTTTAATTCCGTTATTGTAACTGCTGCTGCTAGCTCTGCTGTTTGTTTTTAATCTGTGGTTTTAAATTTTATATTGTATTTTATGATTTTAACTGTTGTAAACCGCCCAGAGAGCTTTGGCTATTGGGCGATATAAAATGTATTAAATAAATAAATAAGAAGTTATGCAGAACTATAAGCTAAAAGAAAAGAATTAGAAAATAAAGAGATGGAGAAGATACAGAGGAATTTGATTTATTTGAAAAGGGAGGTTTTTTTAAATATAGTAATAAGAACTCAAAGATGCTGGCCAGATCCACGCAAGCAAAAAAATAAAAATAAAAAAGAGACAAGATCGCAATTGGGGCAATTAAAGATAATAGGGGGAATAGATGTAATTCGATGAAGGATAAAATAGCAATTTTTCAAGAATTTTATCAAGATTTGTATATTGCAGGGAGATGTCCGGTGGGAAAGATTAAAGAATATATGGAGAAACATTTGAAAACCAAAATACAGGATTTAGATAGAGAAATAAGGGAACAACCAATTATGGAAGAAGAAATAGGAGTTATAAATAAACTAAAAAATGGGGAAGACCCCAGGAATGGATGGGTTGGGAAAGGAATATTATAAGACGTTCAAAAAAATGTTAACACTAAAGTTAAAATTGTTATTTAATAAAATATTAGAGTGGAGAAAAGATCCCACCTTCATGGAAACAGTCGATAATAGTATTAATTTTGAAACCGGATAAAGATTTAATGGAACCAGGATCTTTCAGACCTATTTCTCTAGTAAATCAAGATGCTAAGTTATTGACAGCAATATTAGCAAGAAGGATGAATAGGTTTTATTAGATAGATCAGAGTGGTTTTATGCTGGGGAGGCAAATTGCAGATTTAACTAGATGAGTCTTAAATATAATAAATTCAATTAAGAAAAAGAAATTGAGGGCAGGGATAATTGTGTTAGATATTTTCAAGGCTCTTGATTGTGTGGAATGGCCAGCTTTAAAAATGATAATAAAAATGTTAGGTTTCGGAGATAGATATAGAGGGGTATTGAACCAATTATATTCACAGAATGTTGCATCAGTAATAGTGAATGATGGTTTAACTGGGCAAATTTCCCTAGGCTGAGGTACTAGACAAGGTTGCCCTCTTTCCCCGATACTGTTTGCTTTGATTATAGAGATTTTAGCAAATGTAATTAGAGAAGATAAGCTTATTGGAGGGGTAGGGAGTAAGGAGAAGATTAAGATTAGTTTGTTTGCAGACGACACTTTCAACAATTGAAAATCCTATAGAAACGATGGACATTATAGAAGGAGATTTGAAAAGAATTTGGGGAAGTTACGGGTCTACAGATAAATTGGGATAAATCAAAGATGATATTGTTTAATCATAGTAGAGTAGAAGAGACAGATTTATGTAAAATGAAAGGTAATATTAAGATTAAGAACTCAATCAAATATTTAGGTATAAATATTCCCCCAAATATTGATAAATTAGAAGAGGAGAATTAAAAAAAATTAAAAGAAGATATTAGAAATAAGTTAGATGAATATAGGAAGATTGGGCTTCCATGGTTTGATAGAATAGCAGTAATTAAAATGAAGATTTTTCCCAAGATATTTTTTTTATTTAGGATGTTACCAATTAAGATTTCAGAAGTTGAACTGAAAGAATGGCAGAATTTGATTAATAAATTTTCGTAATGGGGATAAGAAAGCTAGGATTACAAAGAAAAGATGGTACAAGCCTCAAAGATCAGGAGGACCGGGTCTTCCTAATTTAAAGTTGTATTATATAGCTAATCAGTTAAGACATATAGTGGATATAATTGCTAGATCCAAAGATGTAATTTGGTTGGAGTTAGAAACACAGGAATTAGATTTGAATTTGGAAAATTTTGTCTTTAGAAAACATAATGTGAATATTGTAAAAAGAATTGAACATCTCTTTTTGAAGAATATGTTAGAGATTTGGAACAGAATGAGGAAAATATTTATACCAGCTATATCTCTGTTAACTCTGGTAGTGGCGCTGGAAGATTTTCCGGGAAATTTAAGAAATGAACTGGAAGGGTTATTAAGGAAAGAAAAGGTTATTAGATTAAAGGATTGGTTAGAAAAGATGGAGACTAAAGAACAAATAAGTGAATTGCTTGGGGAGAGGAAAATATCCTGGTTTAATCTTTTGCAATTAGAACAATGGACAAGGAAATGGAAAAGTGAAAATGAGTATGAAAGGGAACTCACAAAATCCGAGGAAATAATTAGGCAAAGGGAAATTATTGAAGTATCTATTAAGGGTATAATACGGAATATTTATATAATATAATTAGAAGTAGAAGATCAACAAGATTATCTTAAGTCAGCATGGGAGAAGGATTTCAGTGAAGAGATAAGTAAGAAGAGATAAGTAACCAGAATAGGAAGAACATATGGGATATGCGTATCTTGAAATTTGTGTCAGTGAGAATAAAGGAGAATTTTTATAAGTTGATTCAGAGATGGTATCTAACGCCAGTAAAACTAAATAGAATAGATGAGAACTATTCTGTGTTATATTGGAGAGGTTGTTAGGAAACAGGTATTTATTTTCATATGTGGTGGAGTTGTAAGCATGTATTGAAATTTTGGAGAATGTTTTTTAGAGAAATAAATGGAATTACTGGTTTGAATTTAGAAGTGAGTCCCAAAATAGCATTGCTATCATTATTTGATAAGGTGTACTGTTCTAAATTTAGTAAGGAGTTAATTTCAAACTTATTAACAGCGGCAAGGTTAATGATAGCTAGGAAATGGAAAATGCAGCAAGATTATCAATTGAATGGTATAAGGAGGTTTGGGATATAGCTATAAACGATAAGTTAACTTGTAATATTAAACTAAAAATGGGATTGTTAAAGTGTAACGATTTTAAAAATATATGGGGGGTATTTATAGATTTTGTTCTAGTAAGAGGGACAGGGGATATCTACCTTCTCAAGATTTATTACAATTTTGGTATATGAATTAGAATGGTTAAATTAATGAAAAGAAGTATATTAGTTGGTCCCGGGGTGGGCGGGGCACACACTGTGGTGATTAACGGTGTGTATTTTTGTATTTGTATCTGTAGTTGTAAATAAAATAAATAAATAAATAATCTGTAAATAAATAAATAAATAGTTGTATGTTATTAAGTTCAAAATCTTAAATATTTTTTTTTTTTAAAGAGATGCATCTAAAGATTCTCTTCCTCTGACAGATGAAGCTTCTTCTCCAGAGGAAGACAACCTTTGCATGCAATCCAGTGTTGTATTAACACAAAGATGTTTTACAATCGTGGCATAATCCATAGATAATGAAGTCACTGGGGATTTAATGGCCTGTTATCATGTTTACATGATTTTCATTTGTCTCTAATGGGCTTGAGGGATGTACTAAAATAGCATTCAACATCTCCTTGATTTAAATTAAATCAAGCAACTTCTATGGTTGTTTCTAAGGGCCAAACTAGATGTGATGCTAAATGTATCTTTGCATCTCATCTATAGGTTGTTGTTTTTTAAATGAAAATTGTGTTAGTTGAGGGAGGTGCTGATAATCAACAGGAGCAGAGCAGCCATGGAGTGGGAAATTAACCCTTTCCAACACTGCTGTGGTCCTGAGAAAAATCGTTTATCTAAGGCTGGTATTTACTTTGGAGGAAAATCTTCTGTTGTCACTATTTAATGTCTGGCATCTGTAGTAGTGCCTTTTGTTTTCCCTTGCAGAATGACCATGTTTTCTCCAAAAACTAATGGAAAACAAAACAGTTTGACATTGCGATGCAAGAGAAGTTGCAAACGGTAAGTAATACAATGGATCTGTGGAACCAAATTTTTTTATGACACCTAAGCAATATTAGCATTATCCAGAAATTATAAGAGAGAAATTATAAGTAAGAGAAAGACAAAGAAAAAGGGGTTTTAAAATTACTTCAGAAATATATAAGTTCTAGTAAAACTGCGAAGGAATACAAGGGAATATTAATTTATTAATTAATATTATTTCTAATAAATTTTAGTTTGCATCACAATTTGTTCTTCTATACTTTTAACTTTCCCCATATTGTTCCTTTATTCTTGAAGAAGAAATAAAGAAGAATATCCACTTGCAAAATCTCCTCCAACAAAATCTGAGAGAGTGGTTACTGTAGCTGGTAAATCAACTTCAGTCTGTTGTATTCAGTATTCAGGTACAGAAAAACGTACTTTTCCATGGATTATCAATTAGATGCCTTAAAATTCAAATGTTAAAAATAATTTTCATTCACATAGGGCTTAATAGGGTTAATTCAGACAGCAAGCTTGCCTTGATTTGGACCATTGAATAGTCAATCCTATGCATGTCTTCTTGGAAGTCCCATTGATTTCCATGGGACTTACTTCCAGGTAAATAGGTATAGGAATGTAGCCTTGTGAGCAAAGAGCCAATTATACTAAACTAATCAAGGACTTTCACACTTTTTGTGAGGTTGAGTTTAAACTTGAAGCCAGGCTTGTAAAATAAACATAATCCTTAGCTGTGTGGTATTCTATGTAGCATCTTACTTAAACTGCATCACCTCAACTAAGCGTATATCCTGAGCATACCACAGCTCTCTGGTATGGATAGATGCCACAACAATGTGCTAATATTGCACATCTTACAACTGATAGCCCATCTTAATTGAGAAATCAACTGTATGGAACATCACATGGGTAATTTTTTCTTATGCATGCAGTCTCTCAATCAAATCAAGCCTGAGTTATAGGTAAAAGGGAGACTTGAGATAAATCATGACTGAGGTGGGACAGAGGGAGAACTGCATCCCTCTCTTCCTTTGCTTTCTTCTTCTCCGTTACTATAGGTAGGCCCCTTTGTGAGACATCTCAATTGAGAAAACTTACATTGGAACAGAGTGGTTTCTTGGTGACCTTATGGCAGGTCCCTCTGCAAATGGTTCACGGAGATGACACTTAGAAAGACCAAACAGGTATTGCCAGTTCAAACTCCCTCAGCTCCAGAACTCCCCTTGTTGATTCTTCGGCTTTTGTCCTTCAACATGAAGTCAGACAGATCACCCACATCCCTCAATCAACCATAACCAACCCCTTCCTAGTGAGGTCTGTTCCACCAAATAGTCTTCTTGATTGTCCATATGTGAAAAACCGAGATTGCTGTTAGAGCATACACATTTGATTGCTTTGATATAGATTACTATATTCCAGATATCACAATTAGAATATAGATGACAATGATAACAAATTGCAGATTATTAACACAGTTACAGCAAATATAATTTACACTTCCAGATCTAGTCCCCTTAAATTTTGAAGCATATTCTGCATTTAAGATGGCTTCTGGCAGGGAAATTAGTCTTACTGAAGCAAAACAAAACTTGTTGCCTGAATTAACTTTTAGTTATGACCTTATTAAGCAATGAGGATGGCATTTGTGTGGAGCTGCAAAGAATTTTTCCATACTTTTCTTCCCACTCATTGGATTTTCATCTTTTGTCTGTAATAGTACATAAATTATCTTACATGTTGAGCCTTTTCACTTTACACTGTTAACTGATACAAAGTCTTCATGGCCAAACAACTAGCAACAATTCTTCCCTGCCCCCTTTTATTCTTAAAACACTATTGCCACATTTAAGGCTGTTATATAAATATATAGAGATATGTACCTTAAATGCAGTATATATAACTGCAGTATTTATTTATTTATTACTATTTGGTATATTTTTTATTTAGAATTGTTGGATTAATTTCCTATATTCGTTATTCTTATAGGAGATGGAGAATTGTTGGCTTGTGGCTTAGCTGACAAAACTTTGCTAGCATTCAATTCCAACCTTACAGGAACACCAACTGTTTATTCCGGTAAATTAATTCTAGTCTTTTCATTCTTAGCTACCCTCTTCTGTCCTTCTTCTGGGCCATCGTTGGTACAAGATACTGCATTTTAAGCAGTTGATTCCCAGATTTTTTTTAAAAAAATCTACTTTGGATTTCTAAGGGTACAATCCTATGTATGTTTAGACAGAAAATGTGCTAGAACTCCAAAGGTTTCTGGCCCCATCAGGACTCCCTTGCCAACTTGTACATTGAGCAGTGTTGCCGTTCAGGCTGTGTTTAGCTGGTCTGAGTCTCCCCTCTTAAAGGGAGCTCTTGGCTCCTCCTGGGTCACTTGCAGCAGAACGAGCACACTCAGTCTGCAACCACATAGCAACTGAGTCAGCTGTACTTCCTGCAAGTGCTGCCAACTTTGGCGCTGATTATTGGCGATGCTGCCTGAATTGGGCTGACCCTTGCACTGCTGTGAGTAAGCGTGGAGGCCAGCATTGCACTCCTGTTGGTAGGGCCTGCCACTGCTGATGCCAAGAAAAGGGCAGGTGTCATCTCTGTGGTTGACACAGTGACAAAAAATCAGAGCAACAATATGGTTCATGTAACCATTTTGTCTCTCCCACTCATGCAGTTGTGGAATGTGACGATTGTCCTCAGGCTGCTCACAACACATGAGTATTGCACTGTTACATTTGTGCAACTGTTAGAATTATATTATATGTATGTTAATGGCACAATACAGTATGTCTTTTTATGTTTAAAAAACTGTAGGGTCACTTAGACTCCACATATTGTTTGTGTAGGTTTTTGTACTTAATACTGTAAGATATTATTGATCCTGATGCCTTAAATGCAACTATATAGTTTTACTGAAAAAGATGTGGGTTTTTTCTTTTTTTTACTTTTAAATGTTGTTGTGTTTGATAACTTCCATCAGGCATTTTATTTGTTTGGCTTTCCTGGGGTACATTTGACCCCAATGCCAGATTGGTACAGGGTGATTGAGCCCTTGTTTTTTTTTTACAGCAGAATAGCTGGTCAGTCAAACAGAATGTTGTCAGGCTTTAAAAAAAAAGAAAATGGAAGAAGAGTATGATCCAGCTTTTCTGTGCATGTGGGAGGGATTTCTCTACATTGGATGCATTGCAGTGCACATAGCATCACATGTGTCTTAGTGGGGGATGGTAAGGGTGTTAAAGATCCCCTCCTGTGCACCCAGCTGTGTGCCACTGCTGGTGATATGTTTGCCCCAATCCCCAAAGTTCACCCCCATGAAAACTCACAGAAATAGGGGAGGAGATATTACACTTGGGAGGCTCATACCATTTGTTCTTAACTTATGGAAATTGGTTGTGACTAAAATGGAGAATACTACAAATGAAATAAATTGCAAAGTAAAATTTCAATGATGTGCACTAGGGGACAGCCTAGGACCTTTAAATATCTTGACATAAACACTTTTCACCTTGGGAAATAAAATAATATGAACATGGGATGTAATCTCAGATTATTATTATTTTTGACTTTGTTTCTAATTTATAGGATTGAAAAATTAACTAGCCACATAGTTAACTTACAGTTATATTAACCGTTTTATAAGGCCTGTCTCCTGTTTGAACCAGCAGAAGTTTATTTTTTCTGTGTTTGCTGATGAGAACCCCAAATGCATACAATCTAAAATTGTATCTTTCTTTATGAGAGTTTGTTATTTAATTTCTTCTATATTTGGCGTTATCAAGCACAATAAAAAGGACATCATAAAAAGAATATTGTCTTAACACTGTTAGGGCACAATTCTATTGTGATGCCTGTAAGCCCCCGAACTTAGAGAGTTATGGTCATCCTATGTAGGGCGGGAGGAGTGGTAGAGGCAACCTTCTCTTCCCTGTCCTCCTGCCCTGCATTTTAACTATAAACTGTTTTGCCTGTCTAGCTGGAGCGTTTTGGAGAGGGAAGGAAGGAGGCTGTGCAGGAGAGGCGTCAAGATAACTCGTATACTGCCCTCTCCAGTCTCCTCCCCTACCTGCCCACCACAACCCCCCTTCCCCCCTGGTTCTTTCCGCGCCAGCTGCGAGTGGTAGGGGATCAGAGGTCAGAGCTCCGATTCCCAGCTCCGATGTCGGAACACAGTCTCTGACCTTGGAACTAGGAATCTGAAATATCCTATGGGCCCTGAGATGCTGTCTAGGGGCCATAGGATTAGAAACTTCATATTAACCTGTTGTGTTATTTTGCACAGATACTGTACATACAATGATATTTTAAGGAACATTTCCATTAAATTCCATTTATATCTATCCATATTTCTTGTCACTGACCTAATATTGCAATCTAGTTTATAATTTCTTTATAAGGGATGTTTCTTAACTAAAAGGATTACGTATTTTAAGGATTTTTAATTATTTCATATTTCAATTATGCTATAATTGTTGGATAACCGAAAATAATTTGATGTGCAGGAAATGGTGCAGAAGCACTCTGGTTCCAGTCCAATAGAGCACACATGGGTGGGGTAGATTTTCAAAAAGCTGGCCCTTCTGACCAAGTGTTTGGTGTGGAAAGGGGAGTGGGGGGATGACTTAATCCAGCCTCCTAGCTTCCCCTCTCTAGCAGCAGTTTAGTGGGATCAGGCCCAGCAGTGCTGGGCCAGTGTTGTTGTTGCCAGGTTGCTGCAAGGCTGGCACCACCACTATTACTAGCATAACAGAGCTGGGTGGTGCAGGGAGTAGGGTGATGGCTAGACCCGGCAACAGAACTGAGTGGAGTTCTGGAACCATGTGGTATGACTTAACTTAGTTTACTATCCTTGTGTGCTCTGTTGGATTGGAGCATATGCAGGCCACATGTTGCCCACCCCTGGCCTAAGATAATAGTCTGTCTGGCTCCCTTAACCTGCAGCAGGCCATTAGGAATGCTCTATTGTCTGTAAATAGCTATGCTTTCTAATGAGATGTGTTTGATATAAAACTGAGTAAATCCTTGGTTATTTATTATTTCCATTATTTATAGGCTGACTTATGAAGTATTTTGGGCAGCTCACATTTAAAAAAACAGATTTAAAATACAACAATATAATAAAATAAAGCTCAGCATCAAAAACACCAAATAAGATCAAAAACATATGAAAGAAAACAGAGCAGCAAATTTTAAAAAATCAACAGACACAACAACATTTCCTATTATCTAGACCAGTGATGGCGAACCTATGGCATGGGTGCCACAGCTGGCTGGCACGCAGGGACCTCTCTGTGGGCACTCGAGCCATTGGTCACCAGATCGCGAAAAGACCGTCCCCTTCTGCAAAACACTAATGATCTTGTTCTTTCTCACAGTGTGGAACAGAATGATTTTATTCTAGAATTCCTGTTACAGAATTCTTTTCTACATTGTTATCACATTTAAAAGATTTTGAAGAATGATGCACAGAGCATGGCTTGGATGTAAAGCCCTAACAGTTGACCTGAGTGCTGCATGTGTTGCTCTCAAACTAACGGAGTATGAGCCAAGGTTTGACAAATTATCAGCATGCATGCAATAGCAAAAATCACATTAATTGTGCAAAAGCATGCCCAATGCAAACTTTTACCTAATGCAGTGTTTGCAGTCCAAGACATAAAGTGTTTAAAATGTGTTAAGCACGTTTAGCTTTCTTGTTTATCTTACTCATCCTAGTACAGGTTGACTTTTACTTTTACTAATCCGACACCTGTAGAAGCAGGGAAAGGACCCGGGGTAAAGCTTGCCCCATACAATTTCAGTCTGGCATATACCGTAATCATATTACAAGTTGAGAATCCCTTATCCAAAAATACATGTGCCTAATTATTTAAGAAGTTTGTATAAATTTCCTTCAGGCTATGTGTACAATGTAGTACTATAATAATTTTTTGAGTTGATTTTTTGTATCATTGAAAGCTCTGTTATTGTGTTTTTCTTTTAAGACAAAAGATGTTAATTAGTTCGGACCACTGTATGAGTTGTTTTTCTCAAATTAAAACCTCGGTATTCAGGTTTAATTGCAGTGTTGGGCACTTTGAAATAAATAAGTTGGTTTTGTGTTGCAGTTTGGGCACTCGGGCTCAAAAAGGTTCGCCATCACTGATTTAGACTTAAGTCCTAATGCCAGAATGCAATTAGGAAAATATGCAATGGCACAATACTTATCCTTGATTCCATTATGATGCCTCATTTAATAGGCATGAAAATTGAATTTTAAGAGCTAGTATCTGTACATTTTTTCTATTTATACAATTGTACTTTGAGCTGATTTATATTGAAAAAAGTATTACTAAACATTTTTTTTTCATTTACCCTCTATTCAATTTTTTCAAGGCAGTTACACATCCCAGACTTTGCCAGTGTTGTCAGCCATTCTTTAGGAAAATTTGACGCCTGAGAAACCAAGGGACTGAGATTTCCCACTTAGAGCATCTCCAGAGCTAGGTACCTGGAGGAATTAACAAGAACAGCCTGGCTCTGCCGACCTGTCAGAAGTGTCAACAGATGCTCTATTTCAGGGGTCTTCAAACTAAGGCCCGCGGGCCACATCCGGCCTGCCTTGCCTTTTTATCTGGCCCGCCAGCCGATTGGCGGAAGCAGACTTTTTAAAAACTCTTTCGCTTCAAGCGCCGATTCTTTTAATTCTTTTCCATAATATGGAAAAATTAGTGGTGGTGTTTTACCTCTTATGTATGAGCTGATGTAACTAAGTCAGATTTCTAATGTTTCAAAAATGCTACTTTGGATTGAAGCAGAGTATGCTCATTTGTGTGATGGCAAAAACAAAAGTATATTCGTGTTAGGCATGAAACAATTGTGCAACTATATTTGTAAATACCACCAGCCCTGCCAGGAGTATTCATTAATATTCCCCCTTCTTCCCTCCCCATTCCTTTTTCCTTGTGTGTCGTGTCTTTTTAGATTGTAAGCCTGCGGGCAGGGACTGTCTTGTTAATTGCTGTAAACTGCCCAGAGAGCTTCGGCTATTGGGCGGTATAAAAATGAAATAAATAAATAAATAAATAAATAAATAAAATAACTTTCCATTTAAGGGTGGGGGAAATTCACTCCTATCAAGTAAAAAAAAGGACCCGGGTCCTTTTTTTTTACTTGATCCATTCGTTCATATTTTTTTCAAACTATAGTCCGGCCCCCCAACAGTCTGAGGGACAATGAACTGGCCCCCTGTTTAAAAAGTTTGAGGACCCCTGCTCTATTTGTTTAAATCATTTATACCAAAGGTGTTAGAAGATAAAAAAAGGTTTTGCCAGGGATTATGACATGCCTTAAAGATCGTGCACTGGATTGCCAGGGTATAAATGTTTTAAATGGCCCCTCCAAACATGGTGGGAAGCATAATATGATTAGTACCTCCTCATTATATAGGAAGAGAACAAAATACAGTGCTACAGGAAAGATAATATCAAAACAGGAGAATAAACAGAATGAAGAAGTCAATTAATTTCACTACAATATCTAGTGCAGCCTTCCCCAACCTGGTGCCTTCTAGATGTTTTGGACTATAGCTCCCATAAACCCTGGCCACTGCCCCAGTTGGCCAGTGCTGATAGGAATTGAACTCCAAAACATCTGTAGGTCACCAGGTTGGAGAAAGCTGACCTAGTGTATAGAAAAAAAGGATGCAGCCTGTATATAGTACAAGGATACGTATACCTATAGGGAGGAATTTCAGTTGAAAGGGTGAGATTCAGTTGTATACCACCACATAAGGAAAGGGATTATTCATTGGTAAACCTGGTGAATTTCTTCTTTGCCCGTCCTGTTAGGGTGAACAATCTCTATAACTGATTGTTCTCAGAGCTGTCTCTAGATTAGGCAGAGTGAGGTATCTGCCTCAGGCAACTGGTTTTGCGTGTCATGAAAGGGCAACACATTACTAGGATTTTTGATGTACTGTTATTGTATTTTTATTCCCTGAGAGATATGCTTGTAGGATTTTCTCTGTCTCAGATGCCAAAATAATTTGGCCAATCCTGGTTATTATAAAATCTTGAATTGTGGGGTGGGGGCATATACCATTTGCTGGTCCTAATTTTTCCAAAGTAGTACATTCATACAGTGTGGGAATTTTGTAATCTAACAGAGATAGCAGCTTCCAAATGGATCCCAGTCCCCCCTATGTAGGCCTAACCCAGTAGTCCACTGCAACAGAAAGAAGAAAAGATATCTATACAAACAGGACCGGTGCAGGGCAGTTTGGCGCCCTAGGCTAAATTATATTTAGCGCCCCCCCCTCTCGTGCCGTGGTGGGGGCTCCGGAAAGCAGCCCTGCTCTGCAACCTCCCGCCCCCCCGCCACCGGACCCCCCCCGCACGCTGCCGCCCCCCACCTACCTTCCCACGCCTCCTCCGAAAAGGGACCCCCACACTCTGTTTTTGGCCGGGGGAAACCAGAGCAACAGGGCTGTTTAAGCCCTGTTGCCCTGGTTCTTCCTGCCAAAACAGAGCGCGGGTGGGGCTCCGGAAACAGCACGGAGAAGGTAGGTGTCGGGGGGGGGAGGCGGTGCGGAGGAGAGGCGAAGCGAGGCGAGGTGGGGGGGAGGCGGCGCGGGGGGGGAGGCGGCGCAGAGGCGAGGCGAGGTGGGGGGGAGGCGGCGCGGGGGGAGGCGGCGCAGAGGCGAAGCGAAGCGAGGCGAGATGGGGGGAGGCGGCGCGGGGGGGAGGCGGCGCGGGGGGAGGCGGCGCAGAGGCGAGGCGAAGCGAGGCGAGGTGGGGGGAGGCGGCGCGGGGGGGAGGCGGCGCAGAGGCGAAGCGAGGCGAGGCGAGGTGGGGAGGCAGCGCGGGGGGGAGGCGGCGCAGAGACGAAGCGAAGCGAGGCGAGATGGGGGGGAGGCGGCGCGGGGGGAGGCGGCGCAGAGGCGAAGCGAGGTGGGGGGGAGGCGGCGCAGAGGCGAGGTGAGGTGGGAGGCGGTGCGGAGGCGAGGCAAGGTGGGGGGGAGGTGCCCAGGCTCGGCCCCACCACTACTCCGGGCGCACTGACCTGGCTTTCTCGGAGTGGCGGGCGGGCGGGCAAGGCAGGAGCGCGCCGGCAGCGAAGAGGAGCGCAGCGTTCTGCGCCCTCTTCCGCTACACGCCCTAGGCAACAGCCTAGTTGGCCTAGCGGTAGCGCCGGCCCTGTATACAAATGTATTATTCTCCTTTGTGGGTGGGAGGAAATAAATCAATATACACATCTTAATCTAAGTCTATAAAGCCTATATATGTAGGTATATGTAATTTAAAAAAAACACATTGTGACGTGAATAAAAATATAAAAATATCTGGATAAAAATACCTTATGATTTATTGGGACTGTGTGATAAATCTGTTTTTCAGAAATGTATTTTCTTTATTTTTATTAGGCCATGATGGTGCTATTAATTCAGTTGGTTGGAGCCATGACAACAATTGGCTTGTTTCATCTTCTGAAGACAGAACATTAAGGATCTGGTCAGTCAGCAGTGCAGAACCTACTTTATGTCTGGTAATAAATACCTCATGCAAGCTGGATAGACTTGGGGTACTGTTTTATATGCCACCCACATCCAAATATCATACTGATTATGTGAATTTAGAATTTGGAATAGCCACTTGCCAATGGAATTTGGAATGGCCATTAGGGTGCAGTCCAATCGGGATGCCCATAACCCTCTGAACTCGGAGGATTATGGGCATCCTGTGGAGGGTGGGAGGAGCCTGGAGGCGAAGGAAGAAACTTACTCTGGTGGACATGGACATGAGGCCTCCTGGCAACAGAGGCTTTAGGCTTAAGGCCTGGATGTTCCTCCATTGTTGACGGGAAGCATAAGAAACATTGGTTTGGATCCATTCTAGAGATGCCCTGTGTGAGTGGAAAGGAACTTCTACTTTCACAAGGTGGGACCCCCAACTTCATTTGATTTCATTTATTACATTTCTATATCACCCAACAACCAAAGGTCTCTGGGTGGTTTACAAAGATTAAAACCTTAAAAATACAATATAGTAACATAATATTAAAAACATGTACCGTACATACACAAAATATCAATGATTTTAACAATCAACAATAAGAAAAGGCAATAACTTGCTTTTCCTGTTGCAGCCCCTTGTGCCACATCCCATGGTATTTCTAAGGGCCACAACACTCAGGAGCAGGTTTGGGGCAGGCACATGGAGCTGCAATGGGAATGGAGATGTGAGGAGCCCCATTCCATGAGCAGAACTACACTCATGGAAGTTAGGACATAAGCCATTAGTATCTACATTTTCCATGCTTCCTGGCATCAGTTGACAGTATGCCCATTGCAAACTGGAAGCATGGGAAACGTAGTTACCATTGCTTCACCACTCAACAGAATGAGCCAAGAAGCATTGAGAACTATCATTCCATTCTTCCCAGAGTCAACAGAGAAGACGGCCAACTCCGGCCATTTAGCTGAGGTGCTTCAGAGCAAGAGGGAAGGAGGCTGAGGCGCTGCCAGGATACATTGTATCTTGGCTGTGCTGGTCTCCTCCCCGCCCCCAGAACCGCCCTCTAAACCCCATCTCTGTTACCTCAGAGATGCGGCCGGTACAGTTCTTTCCATGCTGCCTGGGAAGGGGTGGGAGGGCGTTCCGAGTGTGGAGACCCAGCTACAAGGTCAGAGTGATTTACCAACCTCGTAGCTGGGTCTCTGAAAAATCCTGTCTAGATGTTGTCTAGCAGCCACAGGATTGTGCTGTTAGTAATTGTGAAAAAATGTCAATTATAGCTCAACAGTTTTAGTTACCAATAGTGAAGGCACTTAAATTATCAGGCTCATAATACATTTCTGTAGCTTGTAATTCATGAGCAATTTATGAGCCAAGTGCTGACTGCCTGAAGTTCTCTAGCACCTCAGAATGGTTACTAGACTGGCATGCTTGATACAAGTCCACCAGGCTTCCTAATGGCCCTACTATCCATTACTCACACCCAAGCCAGCCCTCCCACTGGCCATTTTCCTTTTCCAAACTTACTTTGTTCAGGGTTAGGGGACTGACAACAGTAGAGGTCTCTCAGCAATAGAGGTCTCATTCATAAGACCTGGATACTTCTCTGTTGACTCTGGGAAGAATGGAATGATAGTTCTCAATGCTTCTTGGCTCATTCTGTTGAGTGATGAAGCAATGGTAACTACGTTTCCCATGCTTCCAGTTTGCAATGGGCATACTGTCAACTGATGCCAGGAAGCATGGAAAATGTAGATACTAATGGCTTATGTCCTAACTTCCATGAGTGTAGTTCTGCTCATGGAATGGGGCTCCTCACATCTCCATTCCCATTGCAGCTCCATGTGCCTGCCCCAAACCTGCTCCTGAGTGTTGTGGCCCTTAGAAATACCATGGGATGTGGCACAAGGGGCTGCAACAGGAAAAGCAAGTTATTGCCTTTTCTTATTGTTGATTGTTAAAATCATTGATATTTTGTGTATGTACGGTACATGTTTTTAATATTATGCTACTATATTGTATTTTTAAGGTTTTAATCTTTGTAAACCACCCAGAGACCTTTGGTTGTTGGGTGATATAGAAATGTAATAAATGAAATCAAATGAAGTTGGGGGTCCCACCTTGTGAAAGTAGAAGTTCCTTTCCACTCACACAGGGCATCTCTAGAATGGATCCAAACCAATGTTTCTTATGCTTCCCGTCAACAATGGAGGAACATCCAGGCCTTAAGCCTAAAGCCTCTGTTGCCAGGAGGCCTCATGTCCATGTCCACCAGAGTAAGTTTCCTCCAAGCCCCATTGTGCTTCTGATGATATAATTGAGATTGTGTTGGGGCCTTAGCATGACTGGGGCTAAACTTAAATGAGTGAGGGCCCAGTCCTATAGGTTGTGCCCATGTGAGATGGAAGTCTCCAAACGCAGGCTTCCGTGTATCCAATACCATGCTAAACTGCTGCTGGCAGGGTGGAGGAGTGACGGAGGTGATTTTTGCCTCTCCATGCTCCATGTTTTGTTATTTTCTCTAGACCGGCCTCTGAGCCCATCTAGAGAGGATGCACTGGCAGGGGCAGGACTGGGGCTGGAGAGGCCATAGGATTCCTCATATCCTGGCCTATCCCTTCCCCTCTCTGCCCACTGATGTGCCCCCTTACAGACCTCTTCGAGGCCATTTTTCAGCCTCAGGAAGCAGCTGGCCTGGTTCTTTCCATGGCAGCTGCAAGCAGGAGGGATCGGATGCCAAAATCCACCTTCCACCAAGTTCATAGCAGTCTATTGCCTCAGAGGAGGGAATCAATCTGAAGAATCTTGTGGTCCCTGGGACACTCTCCCAGGACCATAGGATTGCTCTCTTAATTAGAGTTTAATGAGAATTGAGCTGTGGGGTAAAGCTTGTCCATTACTAGTTATTGACTTTGAGGATCAAACTTTTCTCTCATTCTATTTTCAATCATGTATTCTCATTCCGGATTTGCAGTATTAGAAATGAGATCAGTATTTTAAAAAATCTAACAATATATTAAAATTGAAAGAACTGGGCTTATAAACAGTAAAAACTCTAATTTGCTCAGTCATGTGTTCCAAAATCAGTGTGGTATTCTTTCCTCTCTCTTTTTCATTTAAAAATCCATATTGGGCAAGAAATGTAAATTTATGTAAATGTACAAGAAATGTAAATTATTGGAATGGAATCAAAATTCCTTTTAAACATTTTATTTGATAGTTTTTATTATTTGAACATTTTAATGAGTACCTGTAAAGGGGGAATGTGACCATTAAATAGTGCAGAATTCTCAGTGTTGGAGGTAAGGCAGTGGAGGGAAGCTGAGAGGCATTCGAGAGGTATAACTGAGTTCTATCACCATATAGTTGGTACTGAAAGCCACTGGATTTTATGAGATCACCCAGGGTGTGTATGTAAAGTAAGGATGAACAACCAGATGTACCTGGCCCATAATCAGCCCCCTGAAAGGGTACCACTAGGACCCCAAATTACCACTCTAGAAGCAAAATAAGTTTGTGGAAGGAATGATATCTGATAAAAGATCTTGCCAGTAAGCCATATGGTAGCTGATGGAGACTTCATTTCTCCACTCCTTTTGCCATGTTCAAAGTAACCCTCCAAGGAAACTAGCTGCTGACCAGAAGTGTAGAGAAAACATAGCAGATAATCAGGAACAAAATCCCAAGGAACCTTTACAAAGACATTGGAGGAGCTTCCCACAGTGGAAACATTGAACAAGCTGTTTGACATGTAAGTTAGAGAATCAGACCAGAACAGAATCACAAAGTTGTAAGATATGATGATTGTCAAGGAGGAGCTGATCATCTGTATCAAAGGTAGTAGAATGGTTGATGACATTCTTTAGTTGAAGCCTTTGGTTGAAGCCTTTAGCTCTGGAAATCAGGACAGCTGGTAATTTTAGTGAGGGCAGTTACTGTGGGACAAAGGGCCAGTCAGACTGTAGATTCTTTGTAAGAAACTCGATTTTCAAAATGGCATAGCCTTTTCTTAGGGCGTTGACTAATTTGAGTAGTAGTTGTATTAAACAGCAATAAACAATGTAAGGTGAATCAAGATTTGTAATTAAGAGTTGTGGTTTTTGGTCCTCCACAAGAGTAATTGTCTTTAGCAAGAAAATTAACACAGCAGGTAACCTGTTAAGATGGCTGTATTCTATAAAGAAACCGCCTGTAGTTTCCAAATGAAAGTTACGCAGCATATAATATTAATTATGTATTCTTAATTTCAGGGAAAGGAAATATTTCATAAGTCTATCCGATCAGCCCAGTTTTATTATATAGATACATTTCTTTTACTATCTTGTGGAGCAGAGTTTTACTTGTTAAGATATTATCTTGACACCAGCAAAGATGAAGTGAAACGGTAAGTAAAAACGTATGGTTGGATCCAAAGTAATACTAGCAGAAAAAGTAGAAGAGGTGCCATTGTTCCTCTTGTGGTTGTGTGTTCTGCTCGTGATTGTGCAAGCACTAGTGAAATGACTAGGGAGAGAGACATGGGGAGTGTGTCTCTGTTGATATTCCTTGATCTCTCAGCAACATTCAATACCATCAGTCATGGTAATCTTCTGGAGTGGCTGTCCAGGATGGAGTTGGGGGCACTGGGAACTGGGTCCACTCTTAACTGCATGGTTGTTTCCAGAGGGTACTGCTTGGGGAGTGTATTGGGATCAATAACCAGAATACATTGTGACGAGGAGTTAGCATGAACAGTTCAGTGTCCAGCACAGGCATTTAAAGTGACCGTAAAAACAACAGATATATGTTAAGCTTAGTTGCTGTGAAAAACCTGTAGGGTAGCAAGAAGCCTCAGTGAAAGCATGAGATCACCAGCTACCAGCCGCTGTGAACTCTTACATACTTCAGAACTCTTACATACTTACATACTTCAGAAGTTAATTGGGATAGTTGGGTCTTCCCTCACCCTCCCTCCTTTCCCCCGCCCACAGCTCCAGGCAGCTTGCTAGAATGTAGGGAGCTCTTTGGATTTCTGCTTGGGATGAAAAACATGCAAGTGTCCAAGCATTTTAGTGCCCCCGGGGCGACGTCTGTCATTTCAGGAAGCCCTGCGACCGAAGGGATGTGTGTAAGCCTTGCTTTGCTTGCTTATTGATGATCTGCATCCATATTTCATCATTGTATTCGATAAACAAGTGGTTTTGTTTCTTCTTGAGTATCTTTGAATCTAAAGTACCGTAAGGTGCCTTGGCTGGACCAGGCCCTGGAGTAATACAGGGTGTATTGTTTGGCCCCATGAAGTCTGCAGTTTGAGGCTCCACATGGGTCAATTCTATCCCCCATGCTGTATTAACATCTACATGAAACCACTGAATGGGGTCATTTATTTATTCTACTTCTCCTCTTCATTTTAGGCAGGTGTGGTGGATGTGCTGAACTGGTGTCTGACCTTGGTAATAGACTGGATGAGAGCCAGTAAATTGAAGCTCAATCCAGACAAGACTGAGGCTCTGCTGGTGGCTGGCTCCTCTGTCCAGATGGGGGAAGTGCAACTAGGTCTAGATGGGGTCATTCTTTCTCTGGAGCAGGTGCACAGCTTGGGAGTACTCCTGGATCCATCATTGTCATTGGAGGCTTCAGGTGGCCTCCGTGGTCTGATGTGTTTTCTACGAGCTTTGGCTGGTAGCCCTGCTGCGACCCTATCTGGATGGGGATAGTCTGGCATCAGTGATCTATAACCTCTACCTTAGATTAGTTCAACACATTGTATTTTGGGCTGCCATTGAAGACAGTCTGGAAACTGCAGCTAGTGCAGAATTCAGCGGCCAATTGACTTGGACTGGGACTGGAACTAGAGAAAGTGAACATATAAGTCCAATTTGTTGCCAATTCATTTCCAGACCAAATTCAAAGTGCTGGTTTTAACCTATAAAACCCTACATGGCTCAGGACCCCAATTCCTCAAGGACCATCTTTCCCCATATTAATCTACCTTGTCCTTCAGGTTGGCTTCAGAGGCCCTTCTCTGTGTATCTCCCTCCGAGAAAGCTGGGAGAAAGGTGGCAGTAGAGAAATGGACCTTTTTGGAAAGTTCTCCCTGAGGAAGCTCTCCTGGCACTGACACTGTAATCTTTTTTAAGCTACGCAGATACATACTTATTTCCCCAGGCATTTGGACATTGGTTATGACCCAATTGTTTTGGCATTTTTCCTCTTCCAGGGCAGCCCAAAGTGAGCAGAAATGCTCATTTCTGGAAAGAGGTAGGTTGGCGGAGCTCACATAAGGGAGCTCCACTGGCCTGTCTCCTTCCAGAAACTAGTGTTTCCGCTCATTTTGGGGCTTCGCCTAGGAAGCACTAAATCTCCCTTTGTTTAAGTGCTGCGTCCCACTTGCTCAACAGAATTGCCTGGACCCACTGTTTGTGGAAAGAAATCAGCGGGATGGAAAGAATCAGCAGGGGCCGAAGTGCCCCATTGGATTCTGCCCATTTTGTATTGTTTTTCGATTATGTTTTATGGTGTTTATTTTTATTTGTATTACTGTGCTGGTTATGATTGATATTGATTTTGGTGGGGGTTTTGTTATGGATTTCTGTTTGTGTGTAAGTCACTTTTGAGACTGCTTTTTGCAGTGGAAAGTGACGTATAAATTTAATGAATACTAATAATAGAAATACAAATGTAACTGATGTAAGGGTTTCACATCAACAGTGGAACTGAATTTTCTAATGACATATTTATGTAGAAGAATATTTACATATGTTGCTTTTACTTTGATTTCAAGAAATTGTAGGAATAAGAACAAGTTACAAGATACCTGCTAAAGCTTTTTGATTATTTATTTCTTTTTTAAAAATTATTTTGTGTTTTCATATTATTTTTGCAGATACAGAACGAAGAGCATATGCAAATCAATACAGAAATTTCCCATGGCATCTACAGTGGAAATTACCAGCCTTTCAGCAGTAAATGAATTCTATTCTTGTATCCTCCTGCCAATTATTACCCGAGTTTAATGTTTTAGTTGGAAGCATTTGATTTAAAACAGTTGGCATTTGTTCCTTAGCTAACTACAATTCTTAACTATAATGATAGCAGTAAAAGTAATCTTATTATAAAAAGTGATACCACCAGCTTTAATGTGCTTTTATTCATTTTCATGTTGTAAAATCATTAGTGACCTAAATCTGGGAACATCCATTATGATAATACAACTTAGTTATAGGTGTTATTTTTACCAAAGTATTGAATAGCCAGTGAGGCAGTTTGCTAGGCAAAACCACTGGCTACCATGGTGTAACAATAAAGACGGGAGGGGTTCTTCCTGCCAATACCTTTAGGCACTAGGAGATAGTGATGAAGATGCAGGGTGCTGCAGTCTGCACCATGCGAGCACATGGTGGTTGAGTGGATGGTTGCCCTGGTGCAAGAATAGGCTGCTGATGTCATCAGGGTGACCGTCTACTCAGTGCTACCTGTGGCACCCCACGCCACCACCTCTGCCTCCTGGTGCCTAAAGGTAAGAGCGGAAAGGCCACTCCCCACTCTGTCACTATGCTGTGGTGCCCTGCACTTTTGCCTAACAAATTGGTTCACTGCTTGCCACTGGTACTGAATATTGATCTTGTTCTCCATGTCTGTCTGTTCCTGGTTTAGTTAGAACATGCCTATTGAAACAAATTAGGAGTGAATTTCAGTACAAATTGATGCCACTAATTCAGGTTATTTCAATGTAGTGTACATTTCTCCATACTGATTAAAGGAGATGTACATACAAATAAGTCTGAAAATGTTTACTGCTGCTCTGCTTGTAATGCACAATTGATTTAACAGAACTTTAACTTACAGAGATAACAGATATTGTACTGGCAGCTGGTAGCAACCGAGCACTAGAAGTATTTGACCTCAATGTGGGCTGTAGTGCAGCAGTGATAACAGATGTTCATTCTAGATCAGTTCACCAGATTTGCCAAAATAAGGTAAGCATATCTTCTATTAATAGTAATTAACAGTTTTATTTTAAATGCAAATCAGCATAAAAGACAAACTTAAGAACAACTTTATTATTACAATGGTATACTTCAAACTTCTGCAAAGGAGAACAAGACTCATATTTAAAATGGTTTTACCTTTGTTGGGAAGATTAAAAGTTTACATGCCCGATACATTGGATGGGGCAAATGTATAAGGAAGCATCAAGCTCTATAATTTCGCTGCTTGAATCATTTTCTGGTCTGTTGCTGGAGTGGTTCAGCTGATCTGTTCTATAATGTAAAGTAATGCCATTGTTCCGCAAGAAGGATCACAAAGGAAGTGTATTGTGAGTAGGAGAACAGATGCTAACTTGCATATTCATTCAATTCCTTTCATATTCCACTCCATTTTCCTTTTCCTCCCAACAGCCAGTCTGAATTCTGTTGCTACTGAGCATGCTCAGTCTTCATTGCTGTTTTTGTATTTTCCGTTAGAGTTTTTTGTAAATGGATTTTTTTGTATTTCTGAAAATTGTAGGGTTCCCCCAAGCCTTGTGATACCTCCCTCTCGTGTGTGGATTGTGCCATTTTGGCTATATAAGGATAGGCACTTGGAAAGTGAGTTTGCTATTAGTATATAGGACATGGGCTGCAATATAGCACAGTTATTGTCATAGAAATCCTATCGGATTCATTGAGGAACTCAGTGTTGTTGATTTGGATGATTTGACATCTGCTTTATCAAATGTTTTGCTAAAAAGATGCATATAAAATGCATATGAATGGAGAAGATGTATACAAAATATGTATGTTAGGGAAAGTTTCATATGAAAATCAATGCAAGTTTCTGTGTGTGTTTTTTAGAAAAATCCATAGAATTATGTGGAAATTGGGCAGAATGGACATATGACTGAATACATGCAAAACTGACACAGACCAGATAGAGACTGATTTGTCTATTCCTAATGTGCAGTGGGATTTTTTTCCCTTTTCTTTCTAAGCATAGTAGCCCCATAAACTACTCCTGAAATCCCCTGAACTGAAAAAGCTACTGTGGGGCTATTGTGTTGGAAGCAGAAGGACCACAAAGGTTCTCTTGTACACACATATCTGGCCCACACATGCTTCTCTGGATTCCAGCCAATGTGCTTGTTCACACGATCACTGCAGCCCACAGTGGCTTATTTAAGCCACCGTGGGTTGTAGTGCATGCTGGTAGATGCTGGGCAACTTTTGAATATTCAAGCCGCAACAGTAGCTTGTGTTGTGCAAACCTGGCGAGGGTAGTTAATAAACCACCCACAACCCTAAAACAGCCCACGGATTCTGGGTTGTTTGTTAACTACGCTAATAACCCACCCTCGCCAGGTTTGCATGACACAACAAGCCACAGTTGTGGCTTGAGTATTCAAAAGTTGCCCGGTTTGTGCCACAACCCACCGTTACTTGAATAAATAAGCCACGGTAGGCTGCAGTGATCATCTGAACCAGGTTACTTTCTTTAGTCCTTTGACATGTTACACATACCACACTATGCCCAGTTGGTATATGCATTTTCTTCAATATGTTTCTTAAAACTAACTGGAGAACATTGACTGGCACCCTGATCTTCAGCACATTTATTTGGAACTAAGTGCTGTTGGTTTCAATTAAGCCTATTTCCAAGTACTCCTGCTTAGATCACAATCTTGGTTAAAATATTTTTTTGAAGCTAGATTGGCATCATTAGAGCTAAAACAACATTGCTATTATAAAAAGTAATCTGTCAGCAGTTCCATTTTCATCCTGATTTTCTCCTAGTATTTATAAAGCTACTATAAAAATTTACCCTTGGCTAAAGCTTGACATGCAGTAGTCAGGAGTGGAGCGAGTGGGTGGGAAGTTCCCAAATTTAGTCTAAATAAATTCCTCTTTCTAACTTTAAGTAGTGCAAAACAGTTCTTGCGGTTTCCGATATTTCTTGTTAATCCATAAATCAAAAATTTAAGTGCATTTTTGAAAGTTAATTACTGTATAATTTAGACTTTATTTTTTATTTTAATGACATGAAACTAGATCATTCTCTTAGATGTTAGCTACAGAGAGAATTCCAGCAGAACAAACTCCATTTAAAACTTACATAATCTGTCACATGGAGGGTAGTAACTCCAAATATCAGCTTTCCGCAACCCCTTCCCCATGCCTCTAACCCTTTCCACATTAGTGGTATGCGTATGAATTTGCATATTTACAACATTTTGACATGGTAGATAAAGTATGGCTTGGCGAGGCCATATTGTAGAAACACATCCTGGTTTACCTGTGGTGAAATGTTAGTAGGAAACATCAATTCTCGTGGATGTGAGCTGGTTAGTCTTCTAAACTTTTCCTTATATGACTGCTTCAGTGGTTATGTTTTCTCTACAGCTAAGAAAACACAAGCATTTCTAGTGTTTGAAAGTTCTTTGAATGTAGAATGTTCTTCCTTTCATGATATGCACATACAAGCTGCTCAGCAAGATGACAAGTAGCCATTTGTGTCTATCATGGTGGAAGGAAGTGGTAGAACTGATATTTGTAAGGCATCCATACATTACATACATAATGTGCTGAAGGGAAGTGTAATATATATGTACTGGCCCTGAGGGATGCTTTGCACTTTACCATTTGCTGTAGCTGCAATAGATGTCCTGCAGTAAACAAGTAAAGTGTGAAAGGTAGACACTTATTCTTTGGCTTTGATGCATGTGGCCTGGATGTTTATGTGCCTTCCCTGACACTTTACATGTTTACTTCAGTGGAATACTGGAGTAACAGCAGTGTAGCCTTGATCACTGTTTAAATCAGGAATGGGGAACCCACCAGCTTAATCCAGTCCATGGAGATGCCCCATCCAGCCCATGGAGGCTTGGGCTTCCTCCATAGGCCCTGCCCACTCCCCCAAGTCCTGACCCCTGGCCTGGAGGCTACTGGGGCCTAAGGGAAAAGGTGAAGAGAGGAATTCTCTTGTTATCACCAATCACAGATTGGAGATAACAAGGCAATTCCTCTGGGGTGGTGGTAGTACGCTAAATGCTGCACACTCAGCTGGCGAAGGTCCTGCAAATACATCATCTGAGTCCCTTTGCTTCATACCCGACTCTACTGGTGCTTGCAGGAACAGCTGTTATGCCTAAATTCACAAACCATTGACAAACCACATTGCTCCCCCTCAAAGGGCAGTTGCAGATGGAGCTGAAGTTAAATTACGGACATTTGAAGCTGCATGCTGAATAGATGGGAAATGAAAGCAAATAAGCATCTCTATACCATGATTTTCCTGTTGTAAACTTGGAAATTCAGACCATAGTGTGAGTTCTTAACAACAGTAAGCACAAACTATGGTTTGGTGTGATGTCTGAATCAGGCTTTATGAATGTTTCTGTGATAGTCATTGAACCTGAGAACCCTATTTGCAGTGGTGACCACAAGTACTTTTCCCCAAGTTTATCTGATATGAAGGCTGTGACCATACTTGTCTAATTCAGGCATAGCGAAATCCTATACAACTTCATAACTTTAGTGCACTCTAGTTGGGTTGCACTAGGGGACTGCTTGAGAGCTTTGTTATAGAACCTGTTGGCCTGCTTCCCAACAGTGGTGGATCAGTGGGTGTGTACATTACATCAGTGCTCCAGCATCTATACTGTTTTCCTGTTGTGTTTCAGACATAATTGAAGGTGATAATTCTGACCAAGCCCTAAACTGCATGGACCTTACAACCATAGAGAATGCCTTTTCCACAATGTTCTATCACAATCTTTAAAATTAGCTGAGCATACCTCTTGCCTATAATATCTTTGCCCCAGATCTGGATGACAAAGGCACGTTGTTAGTGGCTACTCCACAACTGTTGAACATGTATATTTTCTGTGTTTACTCCTTAATGTGACTGTCCTTACAGCAGCACTACTGTGGTCTTCTTTTTGTACACAGGCAACTTGAAAAGGTCTCAGATTGGAGCACCAGTTTTTCTCTAACCACTGTATGTTGTATTCTGAACTACTGAGCTATGGATATTTTAATAAATAAATAAATAAATAAGGAAGGAAATAAATGTGGTGCTGTCTCATTACAATGCAGATAAATCCCCTTATGGGTCAGAAACAGAATAGAGAAGAAAATGGTATGCATTAGCTATACTGGTCTGGTGTAAGCTCTGTGATGTGTGAGACTCTGATAGTATTTAGAAAACACTTCAAAGAAGCCAAAAGGAGACTGCTCCATTAACACTTATTCACAAACAAACAACAGTTCTCATATTAAACCTGCCATGATAAGTACATTGACTTCCTGTGTTGATAGGCCCCAAGTGACCCTTGGACGAAGTAATTTTCAGTCATGGCGGTACATTTTTCTGAACAGAATTGGGTTTCTTTTCAGCTTTGATCTTGGGCAGAAGACAGAATTCACAGCCTTTATTTATTTCTCAAATTTGTTTAGCAATATATACTGGCATTCTAAGTATTACAGACATGTTGGGATATTATAATAATTCCTCGTACCCGGCTTTATCTTCCTGCTGTGCTTAAGCTCATTGGTTAGGCTACAGACAGCAATCAATCCTCAGTTTGGAATGTCTTCTCTTTTGTGGTTTTAAAACAGTTTCTTAGAATGACTTTAGCATAGGTTTTCGTGGTTTTCAGAGAGACTGGTCTGGTATAGCACTTAACTTTACTAAACTCCTGCAGTATTATTTGTAATACGTTGATGCTTTTACTTTTTCTGGCTTTTCTTTTTGCTCTGTCAGCAAAGTGACTTCAAGTTACATAAGCAGAACACATTTTGAAGCTGTGGATGTACATTCACATGAGAAGAGAAATTGGAGCTTGTTTTTATGGAAAATTGAGGATCAACCTTTGCAGTTTTGTAACACATTAAAACATTAAACTAAAATACTTAGTGGTAAAAACACTATGGCCACAATCCAGCAAGTCCCTTTAGATGAAAAGGCTTTGGGAAGATTCTGTTAGAGAATTTTTTTAAAAAAGATAGAATCCCTTTGGATGCACAAGTTACACTTCTCTGGATCATAGCTTGTAACAATTGCATGCTGACGAGATAGATGAAAGATACTGATATTGAAATCATAATAATATAAGTCAGGCAAACTCCTATATAAAACCATCAAAACAATCTGTTTTTAATAAATTGTTCATTTTGAATGCAACATGATGTTTCTACTTTCCTTTTATGATATGATTATGATATAATTGCATGATATAATTACATTATGATGTAATTATGATATAATTACATATAAAATCCATAATTACTTTGTTCTTAGGCACAAAGGCCACAATCCAACACAGAGTGATGCTGCTTGAGAGTACAATGCTGAAATCAATGCTGCTGTTGGGTAGCAGCAAGGGAAGATTAGGCATAGATTTCATAGATCATAGAGTTGGAAGGAGCCTACAAGGCTATCAAGTCCAACCCCCTGCTTAATGCAGGAAACTAGAGGAGGGGTCTCCCATCCAAGTAATAACCAGGCCTGACCATGCTTAGCTTTCCACACTCAGACAAGCTGAGCCAGCGTAAGCCACAGGCCTGGTTTCACTCTGTGTTGGATTGTGGCTTTGAGCACAAAGGGCACATATTTATTGGAGGTGCTAACTGGAAGATTGGTTTATTTATTACTATAATATATTACTATTATCCAACCTGTCATGTAGAGAGTAAAAGTGTTGCTAATTAGTTAAAACAGAGGGTGTGGCATATACTTGGATTTGATGGAAATTCAAATTGTAATATTGCCTGTTTGAATCAACAAAGTAATATAACGACTAGTAAGATTGGGAGGAAAGGGTTAATTGAACAATCCCCAGGGTGCATGTTTTGTAACCCCTCCTCCCTACTTCTGGCCTCTCTGTGGCCAGCTCTCTCTCTCTCTCCCTCCCTCCCTCCCTCCCTCCCTCCCTCCCTCCCTCCCTCTCCAACCTGATGGACACAGAGTCTGAGCTGGCTTCCTGCCAGTGATCTCCAATGAAGCAGACCTTTAACACCCAAGACTCTAATCTGCCTATATGCATCCTGCATATATGAATAAACGGACTGTAAGTAAAACTAATAAATGTCTTTATTAGTTTTAAACCTTGTATGGACAATCCGTTCCTATAAAGAGCCTTTTTAGCAAGGGTTTAGAAACCAACATGGTGATAACCAGTTTCAATAACCAGGCTGTGCATAAGGGGGAAAACTCTGCTTTGTCCTAACCTGTATAGGACCGACTCCTTTTCCAATATCCTCCAACAGGATTTACCTGTCTAGCCTCCACCACAGATTTTGCTACAGCTAGAGGAGATTGAAGGGCCAATCTTATGAGCCTATGTGCTGAGGCAGCTGAAAGGACTGGGTCCTAAGATTCCAAAACTAGAGCAAGAACTGTCACAAATGCTCCTGTGCTGGCAGTTACTTCTTGCTTGGCTTGTTGGTTATGGAAGGCAACGACAAGGCCCATGTGGACACTGGGGTACACATGGAACTTTGGATTAGAGCACCGGATCAATAACTTTTCCAATACCATCCAGTAAAGCTGAGGCTGAGGAGGGATAGAAATCTATGTTTCCCATTTCTAAGCTCAGTATTGCCTACAGGATCACACCCGTTCTGAAATAAAATGTATCATAAATATTGTTACTGGGATGTCCTCTTTGATTATCTCCAAACTCAAGATGTTAAAATTCCTTCAAATGTAAGTCAGTTTTAGCAAGTGCCACATGACCTTATCCAAGGTTCCCTAGCTGTAGTTGTACTTGTTGATGCACTTCTGATTTTGACCTAATTCTAAACTTGTACAGATACCTTTAATGGAAAATTATAGTATATTGCTACCTGCCAGACATATTGTTAAAGCTAAGGATAAGCAGCGTTCAGCAGCACGAAATGTAACTTTGTTAGGGGCATGCTTATAAGACTCTTAAAAATATTGAGCACAGAATCATCTTCAAAGAAACAACAAAAGCTTTTATTGTCCTATTTGTTACCTTTACACTAAACATTATTGTGTGTACCAAAATGCATATGGTGGGAATATGGAATATAGGATTCAGCAGTAGCTTTAATTGCATAGCAAGAGAACAGTCAACAAATATGTACTGCTTGCCAAAGAATTGACATGCCAGCTTACCATCTTGGAATAATTATGCGCAGATATAGATTTCATAGATCATAGAGTTGGAAGGAGCCTACAAGGCTATCAAGTCCAATCCCCTGCTCAATTCAGGAAACTAGAGGAGGGGTCTCCCATCCAAGTAATAACCAGGCCTGACCCTGCTTAGCTTTCCACACTCAGACAAGCTGAGCCAGCGTGAGCCACAGGCCATTTATACTATTTTCTTATCCATTCTTTCCCTGATAAATGATAAAAATGCATGATATTATTAATGCAGAGATTATTTGCTTAGCCTGCTGCTGAATCTGAACATTATTTAGTAAATATATTTTCTGAGAAATACATTGATTTCAAAACAGGTGAAGTTATTTGACACCTAGCCACTTCCTGCTGCCTGTTGTGCTAATTAGACATTGCAAATATCAATGCCTGGTGAATGATGACAGCTTCCATTATCTCAGGGGTCACCATCTGGAATGTGCCCACACATATGTCTTGTGGTGAAAACATGCTATCTGAAAGTCATATACTCATCTCTACTTATTAGCTAGACACAGTCATGAAGAGAACTGTGGAAGTTGCTTGGCAAGACCCTCTGATCTTACGGGTTTTTTAAAATAACAGAACAGGTTCATGGAGAGCAAAAATTATAATGCCCTGAAGCCAGGAGCCTTTCCTAAACTGGCAAATGGTACTTTTAACTTTCCTTGCTACCTTACATGCATGTTTTAAATTACTTTTATGTATTCATCTCATACTAAAAAAAAAGAGCAAAAACATGTAATGCTAAATTAACGCCAAGTGTTTATAAAAAGCATGTGCCTTCCCCATGATGGCACTACAGAAGCTTGTTTGGCAACCACTTTACTGGCATTTCAGCAGCTAGTTCAAACTTGGCTTTATAGGAACACATTCTCTGCTGGTTTGGTATGACTGGTTTTATTTCCTTCTATTGTTGGAATTTTTATGGATATCTTTGTGGCTGTCTTAATGTAAGTTGCCTTATGGGATTGGGTTTTATATTCAACTGTTAGTTTAAAAGCTGTTTTACTGTGATTTATACTGTTTCACTGTGTTGTTGCATACCACTTTCGTGCCACAGGTTATTTTCTGAAATTTGAAAATATATACATCTAGCTATTTATTATGTTTTTAGATTTATTAGGTTAACATTATCATGACCCATTTTGCAACCATTTTTAAGGCAGCATTGAGTATCTATTGACTTAAAATTGGAACATTTCCCAGTTATATACTAACAATTGTGAAGAAGAGAAGATTCCTGGAAATTTAATACAGGGGTTGTTCAACTATTTGTTTTTGATGTTGCCACATCAGTGGTAGCTTGTGCTTTGTTTTTCTTGAAGATGCAAACCCTTGTTCAGGCTTAGTAAGAGAGAGTAAAACTTAGATACAACTCTAGAGGTGAATTTACCCATCGCTCATTGCAAGTGTTTTGAAATATTACAGCTGTGTAATATTTAGTTCTTTTTCTACCATTTCTGTGCTTGTGTATATTTTTATACAGTTTGTTTATTTTAAATATTTATATGCTGCCTTTCAACAAATAAGTACAGTAATACCCTGGATTGCAAGTAACTTGGTCTGAGAGCATTTTGCAAGACAAGCAAAATTTTTTAATCAATTTTGACTTGATAAACAAGCGACGTCTTGCAAGACAAGGTAGGGATGTAACCGCTCGCCTCGAGCGGGCTGAAATCGGCCCCGCTCACGCCCACCAGAGACTCGCTTTGATATAAGAGTGTTTTGGATTACAAGCACGGTTCCGGAACGAATTATGCTCTCAATCCAAGGTATTACTGTACAAAATGCAGTTCACAGGTAATTAAAAAAATTATTAAAAAAATAAATAAAAGGGCAATACAGTATAAAACAACTTTAAAACAATTTTAAACAGACTCATAACAAAAACAAGCAAAAAGTACATCCATCCATTTGATTCCAGTTAATTCCTGAATGTGTCGGCAGAATAAAAACATTTTTTCCTGTCTCCAAAAAGATGCCAAAGAGGTACATGAATGAATTTCTAAGAGAGCATTCCACAGTTCCAGAATCACAACCAAAAAGGCCCTCTTCCTGATGGAAACCAATCTCAGTTTTCAAAAAGATGGAAGTGGGAAGAGAACCTCATTAGCTGATCTTAAAGCCTTGATGGGGTGGTTCATATGGGAGAAAAAATGCCAGGACATAATCACTGGGTTTTTTCCCTGCTTAAAATCCATATCTCAAAAACTCATTTTGAATCCTATATTGCACTCTTCTATCCGGTTTCATGCAGTGAATATTATTGCTTTCTAAGGCTCCAATCCTGTAAGCACTTACCTGGGAGCAAGCTCATTTGAACACAATAATACGTACTTCTGAGTAGGCAGGCATAGGATTGCACTGTAAATGAGATCAAGAGGCGTTCTTAGAATATTTTTCTGAAATGGCTATAAACTATGGCAGGGACTGACGATTACTACTTTGTAGGTAAATTCAGTGTTGCTAATGCTAGATCTAATCTCTTCTAATATCTTTATGACCTTTAGGATGAAGGGAAAAAATCTGATCCTCGTTTCATTTCTGGATGTTTAAAGACAACTCAGCTCTTAGTTGTCATACTGGACATTTAGGCAATAACCCCATTTGTTCCTAATAGGTTTTTTTAGCTACACGTTCCTTTAGCAGTATCTGTGTTAAACTTCTAGGTTTTAGCTCCCCCTAATGTGAATGGGTGTATTTTCTTGCTCTTGATATATTACCAAACCTTTAATCATTCAGGTAGCTTGCCTTCTATCAAAGGCCAAGAGGCAAATTTAGAAAAGTAGATAACCAATGAAGAAGCTGTTTTGATTATGTGAAAACTGTGGCATACTTGGGAACTCTTCAACTGTTGCTAAAGCCCACCTATAACTTCTAGTGTACTTTCATAAATGGAAATTATATCTAACCATATAGGATTCAGCAATTTTAAACTAATGTTTTGTCTTGCAGGGATCAGCTTTTAGCTGTCAGCAGTATGAAGCTTACAATCTTTTCTTAACGACAGCCGTTGGTGATGGCATCAAGCTCTGGGATTTGAGAACACTGAGGTAATGTGTGTTTATTTATCTTAAAATAAAAAAAAAAAAAGCCAAAGTGTTGCTTCAAACTGTTCACACATGTTATGCAAATGAGGCATTCTTGGTTATTTTGAGGTTGTGTGTAAATGATAGCTATGATAAAAGTAGTAGGGCTGTTACTAGAAAATAGAGGAAACTAGGGTCATCTCTTTTTTGTGAACAGTGAAGCCCATTTTTCACCCCATCATAATCAATTTATATTTCCTATCATCTGGTTATGCAGATTTTTTTAAACACTTCCATGTGTGTACACTTCTAGATATATACTAATGGTTCTGCATACTGCTCAAAGATACTATTGATCCAATATACTACAGATTCTGCTGTCATTATAGACAGCACCAAGACCACTGGGTAGTGTGACTGTCCAGAATGGAATAGCTATAACAAGTTTTGAATGGGAAATGTCTGTAAATGCTTACAGACCTCTTTAACAGTATGTTCATTGTTTTGACTCCATTCCTTCCAAACTTCACTGACACTTATTTTCTTGATTGTGTGGCCACTGAAACTGTTTATCATGATTCAATTGTAATTCATTGATATCCTTCAGGATTTTCTTTTTTATCTGATGAGGTTTTCACATTGATTTCTCTGAAATATCTGATGTTTTGCATTGCTGTGATGTTCCTGCATGAGCCTGTTCTTAAAGGATTAATGTCTCATCTACAGTAGACCAGCTGCTTAGAACCCCTTAGAGATAACACATCGTATAAATGTTTTAAATGAGAGAAAGAATTCACATACATAAGGACATAAATCCTTTGATGTGTTTGCTTATCACTTCCTGTGTTTCAGTTAGACATGTTACAAAATAGTAAGTACAATAGTAAGCAAAAACCATTCTGGAAGTACAGAACTGCAAAATGAATCTGGGGCCAAATCCAGTTGAGATAGATTCTATTACCATCTTTGCTTAAAGACTAACACATTTATTATTGCATAAGCTTTCATGTTGCATGATAAAGTAGACTCTAGTCCACAAAAGCTTGTGCCATGATAAATGTGTTACTCAAGGATGGAAAGCGGAATATCGGTGGTCAATATAAGAGGTTTAAAGATGTTCATAAGGCTAATCTAAAAAAATGCAATATAAACATCGAAAACTGGGAAGCTCTGGCCCATGAACGATCTAAATGGAGGTTGGCCTTTCACAAAGGTTCCATGGACTTTGAAGAAGCCCGAGTGCAAGGTGAAAGGGAGAAACGTGCTAAGCGAAAAGCACGTCAAATGAATCCTTTACAGGACCATCTTCTATCTGGTAACCTGTGTCCTCACTGTGGGAAGCTGTGTGGATCTAGAATTGGCCTCCACAGTCACTTACGGACCCATAGCTAGAGTCTACACAATCTTCTTTAGAATTTCCTCCTTTTATCCCGGAAGACAATCTTACTCGGTCACGAGTGATCGCCTGATGATGATGATGAGTATTTAAAGGTGCCAGAAGACTTTGTTGTTTTTACATGAAAATGCAAACATGGGAGGTGGTGGGCTCTCCCAGTCTGGAGGCATTCAAGGTGCGGCTGGACAGACATCTGTCAGAGATGCTTTGACCTGGATTCCTGCATTGAGCAGGGGGTTGGACTCGATGGCCTTGTAGGCCCCTTCCAACTCTACTTTTCTATGATTCTATGATTCTATGTATATTGTACAGGTGCATGCAACAAAGAGCTGTAACTGGCTCTTGAGTATACCCTCTTGTGTAATGAATGAGATGGTCCTAAGGTATACTTATACCTTAGGACCAAATATACAAGGTATATTTTTTTAAAGAGATATATGGATTTGAATCCTATTTCATAGATTCATAGATCATAGAGTTGGAAGGAGCCTACAAGGCTATCGAGTCCAACCCCCTGCTCAATGCAGGAAACTAGAGGAGGGGTCTCCCATCCAAGTAATAACCAGGCCTGACCCTGCTTCGCTTTCCACGCTCAGACAAGCTGAGCCAGCATAAGCCACAGGTCTGTATCTGAAGTCAATCAGCTTAAAAATTGGAAATTGGTAATGAAATGCATCCTTTTAACCTTGAAAACCTATTCTGACTTGTCTGACTTGCAAAACATTTCATATATAGGATTACAAACTGGGGCAGTAGTACAGGAAAGAGCATATATGGAGAGATCACTAAATCATTAAAATGTAGAAAATTTCTAAGTGAAGTGTTTTGGGGGGAAAACACACTGCTTTGGAAGAATCAATGTAGCAGCCAGCTTAATATCAATTGATTTTTTTGTTATTGTTTTATAATTTAATCATGTCTTTTTTGAGGTGAGCTTGTAAGATCTTGCCAAACTGTAAAGTTTTATTACCCCAACCAAATGTCAAAGTGTAATAAAATGAGAGACATTGTATCCTTATGTTTTTGCAATCAACTGGTCTAACTACAATTCATAAATAATGAAAAAGTTGAAAGCTTTTCACAGGTCACTTATCTGCTGTCTCCTTTTAAAACATTAATTTAAGCAAAGGAGTTGAATGGTAAAATAGTTAAAAGTAAAATCTGGGAAATCATTTAGCGGTATTGTAACTAAGGGCTATGCAGTATGACGTGCCATGAATGTTATCAATCCTTCCTTCTTCCTCCTCTTCGTTTTCTCCTCCTCTATTTCTATATCCTCTTGCTTGCCTTGCCTCTCTCCATACTATTGGCTGATTTGATGTCACAGTGGGATTGTGTTACTAACAGGAGTCATGGCCCTATTTGCCGTTGACCTAGTGGGCCTGATGTCACAAGTGGCCTCATTAATTTTTGCTTAGGATACTGAGCACTTAGGGATTACTGGAGAACTTAGAATCTGAGCACAGAATTCCAAGTTCTGTGGGCATCCAGTGTGAAAATACCAATCAACCAATGCACCCTCCCCCCCACACCAATCAATGGTGGTTTGCCATGGGCTTTTGGATTGAAGGTTCAAGAAGCAAACCAGTTGAGCTGTCTCAAAAGTTTTCACCAGAGACATGCTGTACGTACTTGCTGCTTATAAGGTAGGATGTCTATAAGAGAGCAGTGGGGTGAGAGCATAAAAAGAACCAGATCAGACCAATGACTTATCTAGCCCAGCATCCTGTTTCTCACAATGGCCAATCAGATGCCCCCAGAAATGGGAAGCCCACAAGCAGGACATGAGGGCAAAAGCTTGCTGCGTCTGATCCTGGAGGTAGCATATAGCCATCATGACTAGTAGTGATAGTAGCCTAGTTTCATGTCAGTAATCAAAAACAGAAATGACCTTCTCAAAAACAGAGCATTTAGGAATACTTGTTATAGTCCAGAAAGATTATTAACCATGGCTACTACTCTAAACATGCACCCATTCATTTAAAATATGAGACATTAAGGAATTCTTTTAGATAAAGGGTGCTTCCCAATGGACAGCTCCTAGCACTACCAATCAGAAGACACAGTGCAGCTATTGCAGGTGTAAAGGGGAAATAAAGAGCTGAGACACCAGTATGGGGTTAAAAATGGGCCACATTTATTGATAGTCAAAGACCTGCGGAGTGAGTGAGTGTGGGTTACCCTAGTCCAGCCCCTTGGCCAGTACTACTGATCATTGGGCGAAGCATCCAAGACTGAAGGGTGGCGCTGCATCTTGCAACCACCCAGTTTTATAGCAACATGGTGCTGGGAGGCCTTCCTGGTGTCACCTCCTCTCAGAGTCACATGACAACAAGCAGGTGAGGTACGAAGGCCTCAAAGGCAGTCTTTATCCCCAGCAGACTGAGTCTCAGGACACAGCAACATGGAGCCTCAGATCATCGCCAGTCACCTAAAAGGTGCCAATGGATGCTCACCAAACCCTATCCATTGCCTAAACCCGCACTTACACGCCAAATGTGACCGAATTGAATACCAATTGACAGTGGAACAAGAACAAAATACCCTGATCCTGCTACAGTGTGGAGTAGGCAAAACACACACACCTCCCTCTAAGGCCAATCAGGGAAATGAGCCAAAATTCCTACTCGGCCCCCTAACGGGTGACCAGAGGAGCCCACACTGTATACAAGGAGGGAGCTGTGAAAGGTAAAAGAGGCTGTGGGTGGGGCCGCCGGGCCTAATATCAGCCTCGGCTCCCCCGCCCATTGTTACCTGTATTGGCCCTGTGTGATCAGGTGTGGGTATCTCTATCATTCCCCCCACCTGCAAAATTCTCCCCGCCTACAGCTGCGCAGCACATGTTCCATGGGAAGAGAATTCTGTCTTTTCCTCCTTAACAGAATTTTTTGTGGTAAGAAAGAAGACTGAAGAAGTGGTGGGAAAAGACAGGAGGGTTTCTAGTGTAAAATGATGAAGTCTGGATCCCTGGTAATATTTCATGAGTGAGGCAGAGGATTTCCAGGTGAACATGGAGCTTTGAAAGCCGCACAGAAACTCTGTGGGGCAGCTGGTACAGCGTTTCCTGGCCAGAGAATGTCTCAGGCTGGGGGATCTACTTCTCATTAGAGAAGTGAAGATCTGAGGTTACCCCCAAATTATCTCATAGGGTCATAAATTGCTTTTTGTCTGTGTTATGACGGATAAATGCGGCGGATGACCTGAGGTGGGGGGAAATGGTGCTGTATTCGGAGACCGGTTTTACCGATCATCAGAAGTATGCATGTTCGCTTCCAAAATAAAGGAGTACATCTGGAGTGGCTAATTTGGAATCTTTCTGCAGCAGAGTGGGATTTATAATTAACTGTAAGTAGGCTATGTTTATCTGGGAGGCGAAAAAGATAAGAGAGGAAATCTGAAAGGAGGTCTATAAATCTTATATGTTTGGAAGCGTCTTGGAAATATCTATATGCAAGGCAAGATGTTTGCAGTTGCAGCATTCTTAAACCTGTGGAACGAAATGGAGAGAGAAATTCTAAACAGATTGGAAGTAAGAATCCAGACTTTGAACGTAAATCTTAAAGTGGATCAATCAGAAGAACAACGTAAGACAGATTTCTTTATAGGACCGGCAGAGGAGAAGACAGAAGAAGTAAATAAGGACTTGGGAAACTTACCAGAAATTCACAGAGACTGTGAAGTTTTAATTGGATTGAATTGGCACGAGAAGACAGTTCAGCAAGAAGTTGTGACGCACTTTTTAAAATCTAAGATGGGGGAGCCGGAGACCGGTATGCAGGAGCCCACAAAACAACAGAACAAGCTGATTTCATTCTTGGTTCAAAACCTGGAACTTAATGATTATCCCTTTGACAGAGGAAAGCAATGAAAGAGACTATCTTCATGGTCTTTTATTGGCAAAAGATAAAGGGTTGATGTATACTGTATTACGTGTCTAGTTGGAAATATAAATAATCTTTTGATTTTAAATATTAATGGCAAAGGTAAAGGGATTGCTTATATGACTTATTTGAATTTTAAATATTAATGGTGATGTAAGAGAAATTATTATAATTAAGGTATAATTATATTTGGCCTGTTTGGAAATATTTATTTAAAAAAAAATAATTCTTTTGTTGTTGTTGTTGTTGGGGGTGTTGTTTTGTGGAGGCTTTGAAGTATTAAAGGGGAAGGTCTTTTGTTTTTTGTTCTATAAGTAGCATGATGGCTTATGTGCTTCTGCTGTTTTGTCAGATGTCACTTATTTCTTAATTTTTATACTTATCTTTCTTTTCTTTTAAAAAAAAATATCTTGGAGATTAAAAGTGAAGGAATTTCTGTTTAGATAGAAAGAAATAATGAGTAATTGTAATAATACAAATGTGATGATTAGATGGTTAGGTACTAGAGAGTGCAAGGGGGGGAATACAAAATGCTTTTGTGACGTGGTCACTTGCTAATTAGTTTATAGTTACTTTTTACTTTTGGGATTCTTAATATACTGTATTTTGGAATTGAAAACACTATTTAATGAAACTATAGGTTTTCTTTTTTGGTGTATCCATAAATGTTGAATTTAATAGATTAAATAGTTGATGTATATTGGGGGAGGGTGGAGACCTCTGGTGTTTGTTCCTTTTAGGGTTCTTTTTTGCCATAACTGGAAGTGATTTTTTGTTAACAGAAAAGATTGTAAGAATAACTGTGGTTGATTAAGCTGTGGAGAAGATTGGAAGTCCATTATTGTGTTTGTGTTTGTTTGTTTGTTTTTTATGAATAAAAATTAAAAGTTTTGGAAGATGAGTGAGGCAGGGCAATTGGATGATGAAAGCCTAGTCTGGAAGCAACCTTACAACGCAATTCTAATGATGGAAGAGTCCAAGTCTGGAGTCTTCCAAGAATTCTGTACAGGCAGGAGGAGTTGTGACAGAGGCAATTTTCATCTCTCCACCCTCCAACACTCCATTTTCTGCCAGACAGGCTTCTGAACCTGTCTTGATGCAGCTCACTGCTGGGGGAATAGATGGAGGCTGGGAGGCCACTGGATCAGGCGGATTTATGGCCCCTCCCCCACTCCCATTTTCTGCTTGCCCCGCTGACAGAGCTTCGACCTCAGGTAAGGTAGCTGCCGCGGAGCTTTCTGGCGGGGGGTATCTGCACCCTTCATGGTTGTAACTGTGTCTACAGCCTCAGGGGTGGGGGGAATCTCCTCCATCCTACGGCTCATGGGAGGACCCCCTCCTCCAAGGGGCCATAGGATTGCTGTGTCACTCAATTAATCTTATTACATTTAAAAATAGTAGAGTAAGTTTAAAAGAATTATGAGCTCCTTAGTGATTGATATTTATAGTGTAAGGAGGTACAGTAATAGACAACACTAAATATTTATTAAGCTCCAGTTGAGGAATAACAATTATTACAGTGGAATAAACCTTGTGGAGTGGGTGGTGTGATGATTTCCCCCCCCAAACTTTTAAATTTTATTTCTATGTGAAACAAACACATAATATCAAACATATAACAATTAACAAAACAAAATAGACCTCCGATTTTCTTCTACAGCAAATATAGGTAACAATAATTTTTCTTACTCGATAATCAGAATGAGAAATCTCTTTCTTCACGTCCCAAATTCACTTATTATTCCATAAACCCACAAACAAACAAATCATTATTTTCCAGTCTCTGCAAAAAGTCAATTAGAGGTTTCCATTCAATAATAAACGTGGATGTTGTCCTTTCTCTGATTAATGATGTGAGTTTGGCCATCTCTGCGAGCTCCAGCATCTTGACCTACCGTTCTTCTGTCGTAGGCACTGCTGGACCTTTCCATTTCTGTGCATATAGTAGTCTTGCTGCCATTGTCATGTATAAAAATAAAGTTCCATACCTTCCTTCTAGCTGACTGTCCACTATTCCCAATAGAAAAGCCTCTGGTTTCAATTGAAAAGTAATCTTTAAAATCTTTTGCATTAATAAATGAATTTCAACCCAATTTTTTTTAGCTTTCTTACATGTCCACCACATATGATAAAAGGTTCCTTCCTGTTGTTCACATTTCCAACATATATCTGATACATTCTAGCCAATTTCTCCGGAGACAAATACCAAAGATACATCATCTTATAAAAATTCTCTTTAAGACTAGAGCATAATGTAAATTTCAAACCTTATAACCACATATTTTCCCATTGTGTTATTTAATATATTATAGCCAAAATTTTGAGCCCATTTTATCATGCATTCCTTCACTTGCTCTTCCTCAGTCTCAAGTTTCAACAAAAGCTTATACATTCTTGAAATAAGATGTTCATCATTTAGACATAGTTCCCTTTCAAAGTCAGATACACTTTGTTCAAAATCATACAGCCTTTTATCAGCTTTAAACTTTTCTACAATCTGTAAATAGGAAAACCATGGTGGTGTGATGATTCTGTGATTAATGAAAACATGCACATTTTTCTAGCAGTATTTTCAAAAAATAGCTGTGTGGATAAGTAAATAAGTTATACGATGCATTATCTCTAAGGAGTTCTAAGCAGCTTCAACAAATTATGAGTGAAATAAAATATGTCACACATTTTGTGTGTTCATTGCTATAGATGTACAGTGGAGAACATAGAGACCTGGTTCACACGTCACACTAAGCAATGGGTTGTCATCATGGGTGATTGCAGGGTGGCTTGTTGTGATGTCTGAATCCGGCGTGGCTTTTCTGTCATAGGTTGTTTTTCACAAACAAGCCACCAATCCATGGCTTGTAGTAGGGTTGTTTAGGGTGGCTTGTTGTGATGTCCGAACCTGGCAGAAGTGCTTCAGCGTGGGTTGTTTAAAATGGTGAGAGAGCCACCTATTTAGTAATAGGAATGTTTGCTTGCTTTACTTGACCCAGAGCATTTAATGGATATGTTATACAACAATGGACTGAGAGCAATGCCCAGTGGAAAACCACTTATTATTTCCTTCCAGCTTGAATATCATCTATTAATTACCGTACTTATTGCTAAGGGCAGTTTTCCAATCAGTTGTGTACAAATGCCTACATGCACCTCCCCCAGTACCAACCAGCCTGTGCTTTAAGATTGACTAGAGAGGCCCTGCTCATGATCCCCACAGTGGGCTTGACCCATGGTGTGGTGACTTAAGAAAGGTCCTTCTCAGTGGCAGTGCTCCAATTATGGAACGCTCTCTCTAACGCGATGTAGGTGATGCCCACGTCGTTGAATTTTTAGCAACTGAAAACATATTTGTTTACCTGGGCTTTTGAGACTCAACTTTGCCCTTGAATCTTGCTGCTTTAAGATTGTGTGTTGTGCTATGCTTTTTAGTTTTATGGTTGATGCTTTTAATTATCAATGATGTATTTTTATTAAGTTGTGAACCATCCTGAGCCCCCATAATAATAATAATATGTTAGCACCTTCTAATTCATATCATGTGGATATCATGTGGAACTGTGTTGAAGACTTGCTGAAGTAAATATATAGTATATATGTTTACTTAATTTTGTTGGTACTGTTTCAGCAAGACTTAACATTAGTCTGCATTGAATAAAAAACTGAATACTGCATTGGAAAATATACTGAAGGAATATTCAACAAAAGAAAACAATTTAGAATAAAGGAAAATGCTTCTATTTTTCCTGGAAATGGAAAATTGATATGGCAGTCCATGGTTTTACTTGCTCAAATTACATGCATGCTAAGGTTTGTAAGAGAGATGGGTCCGTTTTGCACCACTGAACATTTGTAAACTGTCTTTTGGAAGACACTCTAGAAATTATATGTATGTACAACTGTTGCAGTTTTACAGGAAGGAATATAGAATTGTGTCCATGAAGATATTTCTCATGAAGTTGTAAAAGAGAGTTTTTCTACACTAGTTGTACTCTGTGCATTAGTGGGACCTTCCACACTAGGCTTTTACTGTGGAATTCCTATGTTTTGTTCAGTAACCTTTTACAGGGCATTCACATAACACCGCCATACATTTATTTTTATTCTGTATTTTCTCAGTAGTTCTTCCATATGTTCTCAGACTCCAGAAAGTCCAACATTTTTTCAGAAGAATGAAAGAGTAGTGCTATCTCCTTGGGTTTAGATGTCCTTAGTGCTACTCTTCCATCTTGCAGAGAGTGAAAGTTTTAATGTGGGCAGTCAAGTATCGGACAGGTGAACCTATCACAACTCAGCACACATTTACTATATTAAATGTGCTCACTGATATTTTAGCAATGTGGTTAATAATGGTGATCATTTTTTAATCATTAGAAGGAGAGCATTATGATGTTATAACATTATAATATTCTGTCATTAAAGTGGTATTTTTCTAATACTTTTAAAAATTAAAATTATAGCTGAAAAAACATTTTAGCGATAATCAAAAGTTTGATTTTTAAAAACCCAGGGTGATAAAATGGCTCCTACTGCAAAGGTTATAGTGAATGTGTTCTAAGCTTCAAGTGTCTGCTCAGGTGAATTGGTTCTTCCCCCTTCAGCAACCACAGCAGCTATGTCATGCCGCTGGTCTGAACAGAACATAGCAGGATGAACATACAGAGAAAGTGCAATACGTATTCCCAATAGATTGGAATGTCAGTTGTAATTCCACTTGTATTCCACAGCAGAAGATCAATGATTATTAGTGTTAGGAGCTATCTGTCTGGAAGCAGTCACTGTTAATTTGAGATATTTAATATGCATTTAACCTTTCATCATTTGTGTATCATTTATTTTGTATTTGGGTTGGGTTCGGTTTATGGGAAAAGATGGATACAAAGAGGTTGTGAGCCTGCTCAAGATTAATGATTAAACCTAGAAGTAATTTGTTCATTAAAAAATATAGTACTTACATTTTTAAAAACTTTTTCTGAAGGTGTGAACGTCGTTTTGAAGGCCATAGTAGCCGCTGTCACCCTTGTGGAATTGCTGTTTCTCCTTGTGGACAATACATTGCCTGTGGATCTGAAGATAAATGTGTATGTAATAGTCATTTATTTCTGGCAAAACAAACTAGTATAAATACAAACAGTGTTATCTCATTTACATTTCTAGCAATAAATTAAAGGAAAAACAGAGACCCAACTCATATATTATTGCAATGATGTGGTAGATGCCGAAAAACAATACCTCAAACCACTCCCCTATACTCTGGCTCCACATTGCCTTGGTAATCTATGGAAGGTTAGATCATGTGAGATTGCTCTGGTCATGTTATTTCTCACCAGCATTCATCCTCCCACCATCAGCTACTGATATTGGAATGGGGATTAACAATGTGATTATTTATTTATTATATTTATATCCCACCTTTTTTCCTGCAAGGAACCCAAGGCAGCTTACATAATCTTCCACCCCCTCTCCATTTTATCCTCACAACAACCCTGTGCGGTAGGTTAGGCTGAGAGTCAGTGACTGGCCCAAAGTCACCCAGTGAGCTTCATGACTGAGTGGGACTAGAACCCGAATCTCCTGTGTCCCAGTCCAACATGCTCACCATTACTCCATACCACTACGCCACACCATGTACCCTGGCCTGACTTCCCAGATATTACTGAGCTAATGTGGAGCTCGACCACAGAGTGATCTCTTGAGAGCTCCCACCCCACAACAGTAACATGAACTGGACTTGAGTTTTATCTGCTTGCATATGAGAGAACACAGTTCATTTTTAAACGAATATGCATTGTTGCTCATTTATTTGGCCAAATTTTCCTTTCCACTCTTTGGTAACAGCCAATTATTGGCATCAGTGGTGGTGCAGCTAGGTAATTTTAGAGCCTGGACTTAATGGCTTTATGGGGAACGGGGTGCACTTTGGATGGCCTATGTGTATTACTTTAGTTGTGAAGCACACAACTATTATTTCTCTTCTTCCTCAACCATTCCATGCTTTACTACTGCTTCTATATTCCTGATATGTTATAGCAAAACAAAACAAACTGTTTGCCAACCCTGACAAAAAAGAAATACTCCGAGGATGTGCAATGTCACATTTTAAATTCATTTAAATCATAGCACCATAATGACTACAGGAATAAAATGGAGTTTGCTTCTGCTGCCCTGGGGCTACACACATTTATTTGGGAATAGGCACCGTTTTGTTGTATAAAAGGATAATATATTTTTAGAATCATGGAATTGGAAGTGGCATTTAGGCCATCAAGTCCAACCCCCCTGCTCAATGTAGGAATCCAGTTTAAAGCATCCCTGACAGTTGGCTGTCCATTCTCTTGAATACCTCCAGTGATGGAGAGCCCACCACCTCCCTAGGCAGTTGGTCCTATTATCTGATTGCTCTGACCATTAGGATGTTTTTCTGATCTTCATCCAACATCTCCCTTTCTGTACCTTAAGCCTGTTATTTCGTGTCCTACAGTCTTGGATGTCAGAGAACAGGTTTCAGCCCTCTTCTGTTGTGACTACCCTTTAGGTAATTGAAAAGTGCTATCATATTCTCCCCTCAGTTTTCTCTTCTTTTTAAAAGTAAAAATAATACAGTGAGCATCTGGAACCCTGTACATGCCTGATTGCCCGGTGTCCACCCTCAACTATAAACTGCTTTTAAAGTAAGAAAGAAAGGATGCTGCGATAAGCAGTATTACACTTGGTGTGTTCCAGCATACCCATGTCCAGGTGCTGATGCCAGGTCTGTTTGCTGCTGCTCCCATCACCTGCTTCTCTCTGAGTGGTCATCCCCCCACCCTGTGCTGCAGGGGTCTGGACTTTGGCCGCAGGGTCCAGCCCTAGCCATGCCACCAATTAGCATCCAGCCTCTAACTGCATTTTAGGTTTAACTGCAAGGTGGTTTGCAGATCTGTCTTTTCTGTCTCCTAAACAAAGGTTGTATCAGTGTGCTGAAATATGGGAAACTAGAAGTATAATACGCATGAGGCATTGAAAGGAAAGTATTTGGCAGATCTTGCAGGGCTGGAAAAATGTATTGATCGAGAGAGACTGAGGAACAGGCAGAAAATCATGGAAGTGTAGGTACTTGGAAATCATCTAGAGAGCTATACTGACAAGACCAGAATCTGACTACCCATCCAAGCAAAGCACTTATAGCGAGACCAAGAGGAACCAATGGGCTGCTTGGGTGGGTGGAGCTATACTGGAACCTGAGGGGTTCCAGCCTGCTCTCTCTGACCCCCTGTAGCTTGTCACATGGGGCAGCAGAACAGGAGATCCTTGTGCTTGGTGCTAATTTGCATCCCTCTGAACTTTGCATCTTGTAGCTACTGTTCGCCAATACAGATTAACTGGAGATAGCCCCCTGCTCACCCAACATGGTTTTTATTGTGGATAATGGGAAAAGTAACAAGGAGTTTTGTGGCACCTTAAAGACCAACAAATTTATTTTGGCATAAGCTTTTGTGGACTATAGTCCAAATTTGTTAGTATTTAAGGTGCCACAGAACTTTGTTGTTTTTGCTGCAATAGATTAACATAGGAGATGGAAAAAGTGTATGTGATGCTGTGGAGAGGGTCTCTCTCCGATCTCTCCACCAACTCTGCTGGCCATCGTGATATTATTCTTGACTTTAAATACTGGATTCTAGAAACAAATCTGTTATATAAGCTTCCTCTTCCCAATAATTCTGCAATGATGATTAATATTTGAGACATCTGTAATTCCATTTATAAAGCATAGTGCTTTCACCTCTTTTAAAGAAATGTGTAATGAATGAGGAGCCAAAAGAGACAATAAAATTAGTGCTATTAATCTTAAACCGCCTTCCACAGGCCACAAGTGTTTGACGAGGAAGAATATGTGTTGGCAGCATTACTTAAAAACAAAATTGAAACCATATTCCTTTTCTTGGTACAGAAACAGATCACTGTGCTATGTTATTGTAAACAAGAGTTGCAGGTGGCTATCCTCCAGTTCCTTGCTTATAAAAATAGGTCAGAGACCTACTACTCACTAAAAATAGCTTGGCATAGTTCCTCATTGGTTCAAGCTACTGTTCCATGACTTTTTGAACATACGTTGGAGCTGATTTCAACAAATTAACATGGTACCTACCAGTGTTCTCTCTCATTTGTTTTTAATAACATTAGGAACTTTTCATCATCATCAGGCGATCACTCGTGAGTCGTGACCGAGTAAGATTGTCTTCCAGGATAAAAATTTACAAAAAGGAGATTTCAAAAGGAGGAAATTCTAAAGAAGATTGTGTAGACTCTAGCGATGGGTCCGTAAGTGACTGCGGAGGCCAATTCTAGATCCACACAGCTTCCCACAGTGAGGACACAGGTTACCAGATGGAAGATGGTCCTGTAAAGGATTCATTTGACGTGCTTTTCGCTTAGCACGTTTCTCCCTTTCACCTTGCACTCGGGCTTCTTCAAAGTCCATAGAACCTTTGTGAAAGGCCAACCTCCATTTAGATCGTTCATGGGCCAGAGCTTCCCAGTTTTCGATGTTTATATTGCACTTTTTAGATTAGCCTTAAGAACATCTTTAAACCTCTTATATTGACTACCTATATTCCGCTTTCCATCCTTGAGTTGGGAGTAAAGTAACTGCTTTGGGAGACGGCAGTCAGGCATTCGAACAACATGACCGGTCCACTGAAGTTGGCGTTGAAGGATCATTTTTTCAATGCTAGTAGTCTTTGCTTCTTCCAGTACACTGACATTTGTTTGCCTATCTTCCCAAGTAATTCGCAGGATTTTCCGGAGGCGACGTTGATGAAATCTTTCAAGGAGGTGGAAGTGACATTTATAGATAGTCCATGTTTCGCAGGCATACAATAAAGTTGGTAATACAATGGTTTCATAAGCCAGTGTTTTGGTCTTCTTACAAATATCCCAGTCCTCGAACACTCTATGTTTCATTCGAGAAAACGCGGCACTTGCAGAGCTCAAACGATGCTGGATTTCACTGTCGATGTTAGCTGTAACAGACAGATAGCTGCCAAGATAGAGAAAATGATCGACATTTTCCAGTATTGTCCCGCCAAGCTGAATAGATGGCATCACCAAAGGGTTAGCTTTCACTTGCCGATGAAGCACTTTGGTTTTTTTGATGTTAAGTGAGAGACCAAGTTTTCCGTATGCTTCTGCAAAAGCATTTAGGATAGTTTGGAGATCATCCTCTGAATGTGCAGAGACCACATTATCATCAGCATGATTCCATGGACTTTGAAGAAGCCCGAGTGCAAGGTGAAAGGGAGAAACGTGCTAAGCGAAAAGCACGTCAAATGAATCCTTTACAAGACCATCTTCCATCTGGTAACCTGTGTCCTCACTGTGGGAAGCTGTGTGGATCTAGAATTGGCCTCCACAGTCACTTACGGACCCATCGCTAGAGTCTACACAACCCTCTTTAGAATTTCCTCCTTTTATCCTGGAAGACAATCTTACTCGGTCACGAGTGATCGCCTGATGATGATAATATCCTATTTGTCACCCAAAGTAATGAGGATCTTTAACATCTGTGATTAGGAAATGCCAAAAAGAATGGCCAAATCATGGTAATAATCCAGCATGAAGCACAAATGTTTGACATGAACTTGGAGAATTGGGATATGAAGGTACCGGTATGCTTCTGTTAGCTGCCTGGAAGAAAATTAACCTCCTTTCTAGATTGTTTTAATAAGACAGAATTATATGTGATAGCAGACCCATGCTTTCAAATACAGTCATGCCTTGGATTGAGAGCATAATTTGTTCCGGAAACGTGCATATCAAAATGAAATTCCCCCAAAAAAATTTGTACAGAGATTTTTAATTTAAGCCGTACTATAGTACTTGTATTGCAAGACTTTGCTTGTATAGCAAGTCAAAATAATAATAATAAATATTTAAAAATTTGCTTGTCTTGCAAAACGCTCTCAAACCAAGTTACGTGTAATCCAAGGTATCACTGTACTAGTTACCTCCAAACACCTATAAAATAGGGGGTTGGGAATGAGTTGAAGTGGAAGATCATGGACAGAGTGAGAGTACTAGACCTTTTCTTTGCATGCTACTTTCTCCCTGGCAGCCTCTTCCACCAGCTGCTTATCCCACCCTCTACTTTTCCACTTAAAATCACATATGCACACCTGCTTTATAGGAGTATGGCAGCAAGTAGTGCTTGAAGACACAGGTCTGTCACTGTCATGTGTATTAGGACTGGAGACAATGTAAGCCTTAGCCATTGTTAAGGCTAGTGGTGGGAACTGATGGCACAGAGGGGCGTGGGAGTGGAGGCATTTATTCCCATGGCCTACTCCTGATATATTGATTATGGTGAAGGGATCTGGAGTGTTTTGTATGCAGAATTATGTCTGTACACCCATGGAGCTATTAGGCCAAATTCTATGTTTGTTGTCTCACAGATTCAGCAGAATGGGTTGCCACTGAATTTCTTCTAAAGTGCAATGTTTATCTGGAGGTTAATGCACAAGTAAAATATTTAAGGAATTTCAATGGAAGCAAGAAAGAGCCAAATATTGTGTGTGTGTTCCAAAAATTCATAGTTTCCCCTGCACATGCAGAAAGGTAGTACAAGGGAAAAACCTCTTGCCACTATTTGGGGATGCACACACACACTATAGTTCTGTATATATCTTTCTACATCCCTGTCTTCTGTTTGTTTTTACATACAGTAGTTGTAGATTGTCAAAATAGAACAGGAAGTATAACTAGACACATCTTGAACACATGTAACGTTAGAGCTCTCCTCCCCAGCCTACATACATTGTGTATTTTTTGTTCTTTAAAAAAGAAAAAGAAAAAAGGTGCTGCTCTATAGAAATAACATTTGTCATTGCTTCTTTTTTTGTAGCTCTAATATAATTACATTAGCAAATCACCCTTTGAATGTGCTGAAAGCAATCTCTACATTTCCAATAAAAGGAAACAGAAGTAGGTGTGTGGTTATGAACACAGGAAGGCAATGTAGATGTTAATAGTACAGGTAAATCTCTTTTAAGTTTAGCTGAACTGAGGCAAAAATGAAAAGGAAATATTTCAATCACTCCTGAATCAGTAATTTTTATTATTAGGAATAGGTTTATTTAAGAAAAGAAGAATTTATTTTGGCTCTAGTGAACCAAACTTTTATGCACATATGCATTTTCACTATATGTCCATTACCTACATGGTTCCTTTCCTCCCTTTATAATTTTACATTGCAGGAAATGTGTAACTACAGTTAAATTCACATGCCTGATGTTTTTTTTCGCACTTACTGTTATTCATGTAGTATTTTTTAAAGAAAAAATAATATTTGAAAATTTCTTATTAGTCAGTAATCATTGTGGAACAGCATTAAAGAAGTTCAAATGGGAACTGAAATCTAATAAAACTAATTAAGGGAATCTGGAAGCGAGCAAGATGGGGCACAAAGCAAGTAAATGATTACCACCACTGAAGGGGCAACAAAAAGGAAGAGAAGCTCCATGTCCTTACCAGTGGGCATCTGCTGGAGGCAGCTAAGGCAGAGGGTGGCTTGCACGACACCATGCAGGTATAGTTCTTCCCCGTGCACTAGGCCTCAGACGGCCTTTGAAGAGCTTTCTGATCAGTGGCACAAGTTGATAAGCTGCCTTGTTAAAAGATCAATATAAATTAATATTTTATTTAAATAATAATAGATAAATGTCCTCTTCTAATATTATGCAGCAATAATGGTAGTAGCAATAAAGAAGAATGCCTCCCACAACTACACATGTTGAGACTCTGGGCTTGTTCACACGACACGGGAACCGCAAGTCCCCCGCGGTTCCCGTGTCGTGTGCACACCGACCGGGGGTGCCCCCGCGGTTCAGCCGCGCGCAGGACGCACGCAAAGTGACCATGGTCGGTAGAGGGGTAAGCCCCTACCACGTGTGGCCACCGTGCCGTGCGAACAGTGGGTGGCTGTCCTGCGGGGTCCGCACAGAGACGGCAGCCCAGAGCGGCCGGAGCTCTAGCCTGTAGGGGCAAACAGCCCCTCTGGGCATCCCGGGGCCCTGCCCCCTAGTGCCGGGAGGCCCGCACTATGGTGTGGGGACTGCAGGGTCCGCCCACGTGCGCGGGCGCACGTCGTCTGCGGCGCCCCGCCGGACCCCACGGACGGCCCCATGGTGCCTCCCCCGCCCGCAGCCTGGGTCGTGCGAACCGGCCCTCTATCTGAGAAGAATCTAGCACTATCATCCATGCCTTCATAGCCTAAAGAAATTACACTTGTAATGTGCTTTATGTAGTGCTGCCTGAAAGAGTGTTTGGAAGTCCACCTTTATGATGATATTGTATCAGAGAGAATATATAAGACCTGTGCTTCAGCGCTGACTACCAGTTTACCTGTAAATGAAATTCATGTACTTGTGCTACTTTTCTCAGGATATAAGGGTTTTAGGGCTTTTAAAAAAAAACCTATATCATTTTAATATATTTGGGCCACATCACTAGATATGTTGTTTGTTTTTGAAGCCACTTTGATATCTTTGAAATGGACAGAGATATAATAAATGTAACACATTTACAGATTTGTCACAGGTGTCTTGCAATTCCCTGAATTTCTTTGTCTTTCATGAAAATAACCAAAGCCTTCTATACTTTCTCCCACCCTGTTCCACAAAGCAATCACATTATTTTCTCATAATTATCTGATTCAGAAGTGTTATGATTATGATGATAGGATATTATGGTGTGCTGCCATTTGCCCACCGTAGTCAGGAGGGACGGGTGGGTAGAGTACCATGCATGTGCAGCTTTAAAAAAATAGTACCATTTGATTGTTAATGTATTTTCTCAAGGTTACTTGAATTATTTTCAAATACTTGAATATCATTTGTAAAAATCATATATGAAAAAGATGAATATTTCTGGAGTTGAAATATTACTAACATTATACTTCATCATATTTATATGCTGTAAAAATATTGTAACTAAAATGTGATGAAAAGGTATCTTTTTATTATTCTGACTTAAGTTAAATGTGATTTCTTATTAAGGGTGCAATCCTATGGTCTCTAGAAGGGTGTCTCAGGGGCCATAGGCTATTGTGAACTTCCTTCTCTACAGGCCAACCTCTCTCTCTGCAATCAGAAAAGAGCTGGAGGTCTCTGCACTGTGGTGGCTGCAAGGTCTGCTGCTGACATTACTCTGCTGGCAGTGGCTCCATGGTGGTGGGGCCTGGAATGGGGCATTCCAGTAGGGGTGCCAGTGGAGACCAAGGATCCATAGGCTTCTAGGCCTCCTTGGTCCTCTGACACCCCCCCAAGCAGCCCCACCCCCATTTGTGTCAGGGGAAAATTAAAACACAAGGACCATGGCAGTGAAAAACAGGAAAAAGGTGCCCCACCTCCCACCATGGCCACAACAAGCTGGCAGGCCATACAAAGCAGCAGTATGACCTGCCAGCTTCAAGGAGCACCTGATTACTCTGAACGAGTTTAAATCTCCAGGGCCTGATGAGCTGCATCCTAGAGTAATAAAGGAACTGTCAGAAGAACTCTCAGAACCACTGTCTATTATCTTTGAGAAATCATGGAGGACAGGTGAAGTGCCAGAAGACTGGAGGAGGGCAAATGTTGTTCCCATCTTCAAAACGGGCAAGAAGGAGGAACCTGGGAGCTATAGGCCAGTCAGTCTGACATCAATCCCTGGGAAAATTTTGGAGCAGATTATAAAAAAGTCAGTCTGTAAGCACCTTGAAAGCAATGCAGTGATTACTAGAAGCCAGCATGGATTTGTCAAGAACAAATCCTGCCAGACTAATCTGATCTCATTTTTTGATTGGGTAACCTCCCTTGTGGACTATGGGAATGCTGTGGACATAATATATCTGGACTTCAGCAAAGCTTTCGACAAAGTGCCTCATGATATCCTGATTAGCAAGCTAGCTAAAAGTTGGCTAAATGGGACAACTATCAGGTGGATCCACAACTGGCTACAGAATCGGACTCAAAGGGTGCTTATCAATGGTTCCTTCTCAAACTGGGGAGAGGTAACGAGCGGGGTACCACAGGGCTTGGTCCTGGGCCCAGTGCTCTTCAACATTTTTATTAATGACTTGGATGAGGAGGTGCAGGGAATGCTTTTCAAATTTGCAGATGACACAAAGTTGGGTGTAACAGCTAATACTCTGGAAGACAGAAACAAAATTCAAAGAGATCTCGATAGGCTGGAGTGCTGGGCCAAAAGCAACAGAATGAAATTTAATAGGGATAAATGCCAAGTGCTGCACCTAGGGAGAGGAAACCAAATGCAGAATTACAGAATGGGGGACACTTGGCTCAACAATACTACAAGTGAGAAGGATCTTGGAATTGTGGTAGATCACAAACTGAATATGAGCCAGCAATGTGATGTGGCTGCAAAGAAGGCAAATGCTATTTTGGGCTGCATTAATAGAAGTATAGCTTCCAAATCGCGTGAAGTGATAATTCCCCTTTACTCGGCACTGGTTAGGCCTCATCTTGAGTACTGCGTCCAGTTCTGAGCACCACACTTTCAGAAGGACGTAGACAAACTGGAGAGGGTTCAGAGGAGGGCAACAAGGATGATAAAGGGACTGGAAACAAGGCCCTATGAGGAGAGACTGAAAGAACTGGGCATGTTTAGCCTTCAGAAGAGGAGACTGAGGGGAGATATGATAGCACTCTTCCAGTACTTAAAGGGTTGTCACACAGAGGAGGGCAAGGATCTCTTCTCGATCATCCCAGTTTGCAGGACACGGAATAATGGGCTCAGGTTACAGGAACCCAGATTCCACCTAAACATCAGGAAAAAATTCCTGACTGTCAGAGCAATAAGACAATGGAACCAACTACCTAGGGAGGTGGTGAGCTCTCCCACTCTGGAGGCATTCAAGGTGCGGCTGGACAGCCATCTGTCAGGGATGCTTTGACCTGGATTCCTGCATTGAGCAGGGGGTTGAACTCGATGGCCTTGTAGGCCCCTTCCAACTCTACTTTTCTATGATTCTATGAGTAGCTACACTGTGGATTGTCCCCTCCTCCTTGCATAGGACTGCTCTTCCCATTTATATAATAAAGGGTTTTTTTTTTTTTTTAAAATAAACACTTTAGCCAAAGTTTCTCAGTACCTGGAATGTTATCCCCCCCCCCCAAAGTTCTAATCTCGTCATGTGCTTTTGACATCTTTAAATGTGTATTGTCTTTCAGGCTTACATATATGAGAAGCATTCAAGCACCTATTCCCATAAATTGACAGGACACACAGAATCTGTAATTAATGTGGCTTTTAACCCTTCATCTCCACAGGTATTTTTCTCTTTGTTTCTTATTTAAAAACTCTGATTTCTAATAGTTTGCAATATTAATTAGATACTGTAGTTTCCCCATTTCCTTCCCCTATGCCAGTGATGGCGAACCTATGGCACGGATGCCACAGCTGGCACGCAGGGACCTCTCTGTGGGCACTCGAGCCATTGGTCACCACTCACCAGATCGCGAAAAGACTGTCCCCTTCTGCAAAACACTAATGATTTTGTTCTTTCTCAGTGTGGAACAGAATGATTTTATTCTAGAATTCCTGTTACAGAATTCTTTTCTACATTGTTATCACATTTAAAAGATTTTGAAGAATGATGCACAGAGCATGGCTTGGATGTAAAGCCCTATCAGTTGACCTGAGTGCTGCATGTGTTGCTCTCAAACTAATGGAGTATGAGCCAAGGTTTGACAAATTTATCAGCATGCCTGCAATAGCAAAAATCACATTAATTGTGCAAAAGCATGCCCAGTGCAAACTTTTACCTAATGCAGTGTTTGCAGTCCAAGACATAAAGTGTTTAAAATGTGTTAAGCACGTTTCGTTTTCTTGTTTATCTTACTCATCCTAGTACAGGTTGACTTTTACTTTTACTAATGCGACACCTGTAGAAGCAGGGAAAGGACCCGGGGTAAAGCTTGCCCCATACAATTTCAGTCTGGCATATTTCAGTCTGGCATAACATTCTCATATTACAAGTTGAGAATCCCTTATCCAAAAATACATGTGCCTAATTATTTTAAAAGTTTGTATAAATTCCCTTCCGGCTATGTGTACAATGTAGTACTATAATATTTTTTTGAGTTGATTTTTTTTTCCAACAAAAAACTGTTTGCATCATTGAAAGCTCTGTTATTGTGTTTTTCTTTTAAGACAAAATATGTTAATTAGTTCGGACAACTGTATGAGTTGTTTTTCTAAAACTAAAACCTCGGTATTCAGGTTTAATTGCAGTGTTGGCACTTTGAAATAAATAAGTTGGTTTTGTGTTGCAGTTTGGGCACTCGGGCTCTAAAAGGTTCGCCATCACTGCCCTATGCCATGTCATTTTCTATTAATAATATTCTGTGTCAATTCTGTTTGCCTTAGTTATGTACATTAATATTCCTGAGCCAAATTTAAATTACTTGATCAGGGCTGAACAAGTTGAGCTGCTAGAAGTCATATTTATACTGCTTGAGATTTTTGTTGAAAAGTGTGCACGCACACACACACACACACACACCATGCTTTGAAAAACCAAAATCCTGCACTGCCTTATTCAGTGGCATTGGAAAATTCACTAGTATACACTAATAAATTTACTAGTATACTAATGTGTATACTAGTATTACTAGTAATCTTGCTTTCCTCTTTTGAATAGATTCGGTATGAATGTAAAATTGGGGTTATTTAAAGGGGAAATACCAGCAACTTGAGGGAAATTGAAAATCATCTTGCAGATTCATATATTGGCCAGGTACCAATATTATTTATTTATTCATTTATTTATTCATTTATATTTATTTATTTATGTATTTATCGCCCATCTGGCCGGCAACCGGCCACCCTGGGCAATGTACACAGAATAAAAACAATAAAATACATTTAAAACAATATAAAAATTTTAAAATCTTAACCCACCCCATATTCCCGCCTGAACAACCAGGTTTTTAATGAGCGATGGAAGCTCAGCAGAGAGGGGGCATGGCGGAGGTCACTCGGGAGAGAGTTCCACAGTATGGGGGCCGCCACAGAAAAGGCCCTCTTCCTCGTCCCCAGCAGTCTAGCTGCTCTGGCTGAAGGGACAAGGAGAAGGCCATCCGTGGCAGATCTTGTTGAGCGGCCCACTTGGTGTTGCTGGAGACGCTCCTTGAGATAAACTGGACCGGAGCCGTATAGGGTTTTAAAGGTCAAAATCAACACCTTGAATTCGGCTCGGCAAGCAACTGGTAGCCAGTGCAAATCCTTCAGCACTGGCGTGATGTGATCCCGCCGGCGGCTGCCTTTAACCAAGCGAGCCGCCGCGTTCTGTACCAGCTGCAGCTTCCAAACCATCTTCAAGGGTAACCCCACGTAGAGCGCATTACAGTAGTCTAGGCGAGAGGAGACCAAGGCATGAACCACTGATGGGAGCAGGTGATTAGGAAGGTAGGGGCGCAGCTGCTGTATCAGATGGAGTTGATACAGCGCCGCCCGGCTCACAGCTGCCACCTGAGCCTCCATGGACAGCTGGCAGTCTAGAATGAACCCCAAGCTGCGGACCTGGTCCTTCAGGGGTAAATGTACTCCATTCAGCACCAGGTCAACATCCCCTAACCTCCCCTTGTCCCCCATCAGCAGTACCTCGGTCTTGTCGGGGTTCAGTTTCAGCATGTTCCTTCCCATCCAGCCAGCCACTGCCTCCAGGCACTTGGACAGGGTCTCAACGGCCAACCTCGGTGAGGACTTGAAACAGAGGTGGAGCTGCGTGTCATCCACATACTGATGACACCGCACCCCAAACCTCCTGATGATAGCTCCCAGCGGCTTGAGGTAGATGTTGAATAACATCGGGGAGAGGATGGAACCCTGCGGCACCCCACAATGAGCAGCCGAGGGTCCGAAGCCTCCTCCCCGAGAACTACCCTCTAGTACCTTCCAGAGAGGAAGGACCGGAACCACTGCAATACAGTGCCTCCCAAGCCCTCCAGGCGGTCCAGGAGGATACCGTGGTCAACGGTATCAAAAGCCGCTGAGAGATCGAATAGGACTAGAAAGGAGCATTCGCCCCTATCCAAAGCCCTCCTCATATCATCCACCAAGGCGACCAAGGCCGTCTCCATCCCATGTCCAGACCTGAAGCCCGGCATGGATCTAAATAATCGGCTTCATCCAAGTGTGCCTTCAACTGAGCACCCACCACCCGCTCGATCACCTTGCCCAGAAATGGTAAATTGGAGACTGGGCGAAAGTTGTTTAAATCCTGGGGATCCAAGGAGGGCTTCTTTAGAAGCGGTCTTATTACTGCTTCTTTGAGGGCTGATGGCATCACTCCCTCCTCGAGGGAGGCATTCACCACCGCCTTGATCCCCTCACCCAGTCTCTCCCTGCAGCTCATTATGAGCCAGGATGGGCAAGGATCAAGCAAGCAGGTGGTCGGCCTCACAGATGAAAGCACCTTGTCCACTTCATCAGAAGGAAGAAGCCGGAACCAATCTCACAAAACCGGTCTGCCATTGGCCTCCTCCCGCTCACTCCGTGTCCACGACGCACGATATCCCACTCCTAATCCGATCGATTTTATCTGCGAAGTGCTTCATTAAAGCCTCACAGGAGGCTTTAGACTGTTCCAGTGGGTCCGGAGCAACTGGACCGACCAGACTCCGGACCACTTGGAACAGCCTCCTGGGGCAGCACTCCGCAGACGCAATGGAGGCAGCATAGAAATTCTTCTTTGTTGCCTTCACCGCCACCCGGTAGGCTGAAGATGCAGCTCTAACCCATGTTCGATCGTCTTCGGAGCGGGAATTACGCCATTGGCGCTCTAGCCTTCTCACCTCTTGTTTCAGAGCTTGCAGCGACGGAGTGAACCATGGCGCAGTGTGAGCTCTGTTTAGGCGAAGAGGGCGCTTCGGGGCAACTCGGTCTAATGCCCTGGTGATTGCAGCATTCCAGTCGTCCACCAGGGTCTCGACCGAGCTACCGTTTGTGTGCTCCAATTCCCCAAGCGCGTTCAGGAATCCATCCGGATCCATAAGACGCCTGGGGCGGACCATCCTAATAGGTCCCTCACCCCTGCAGAGGGGTTGTGGCATCGAGAAATCCAACCCCACCAGATAGTGATCTGACCATGACAAGGGGGTGGCGGATATACCCCCTATTTCCAGATCATTTCCCCCCTCTCCAGAAACAAAAACCAAGTCCAGTGCATGACCGGCTACATGGGTAGGTCCAGTTAATACAGGGTGCAGCTCCCAGAAAGCCATGGTCTCCATGAAGTCCCGAGGTGCCCCCGTGAGGGCAGCCCCCAAATGCACGTTGAAGTCCCCCAGCACCAATAGCCTGGGGGACAACACACGCACATCAGAGACCACCTCCAGCACCTCGGCCAGGGAGTCTGTTGTGCAGCGGGGTGGACGGTACATGAGCAGAATCCCCAGATTGCCCTTTGGACCCAACCTCCAGTACATGCACTCGATAAACTTGGTCTCCCGGAGAGGGAGTCTGGTAAGGACCAAGGACTCCTGGTAGATAACAGCCACTCCCACTCCCCGTCCCCCAACCCTTGGCTGCTGGGCATACGAGAAACCAGCCGGACACAAGGCCGCCAGAATTGGAGCAGCGGCCTCGTCCAGCCAGGTTTCCGTAATACATGCCAGGTCCGTACCCTCATCCAGGATCAAGTCATGGATGAAAGATGTTTTCTGGGTAGCGGACCTGGCATTGCACAACAGCAAACGCAAGGTATGGGGAGGAGCCACACATCCCCCAGTTATCCCTTGGCTCTGGGCAGGCCCGGGACAAGGGATAGGTATTAAGCATTGATCCCTTGTCCCCCTTAGTCGGCGTGGCCTGCCCCTAGCGTTCTGCCAGCGCCTTCCGCTCAACAGTGGTATATTTTGCCCCCCAGAACTCCCTCCATCATCTCCCTGGGAGAGGCACATGCCCCCTCGCTTCCTCCGATCAGGCGGGAGACCCACCCCTAAAATCAACCCCTAAAACCCCCAAGCCCTTCAAAAAGAAGGGCCTCTTAAAAACCCCAGCCCCACCTATGGATCTAGATTTGCGACCCGCCCGGCATTTAACTCGCAGTGTGCAAGCCGAGCATACTTCCGGGTCCCGGGTGCAATGTTGTTTATGAAAACAGCCTAATTTGTGCAAATTAGGCCGTTTTCTACGTAAACGTAGCGCCGGGAACCCGGAAGTCGCTTTCCCAGCTCGGCTTGCGAGAACACGAGTTGAAATCCCTAAATCCAGAGTCAACCTTCAGTGGATGAAAGTGCTCCGTTTATTGGTGGAGCGAACTAGAATCTAATGGAACCTCCCAGCTGGATGATGGTGATTTTCACCGATTCCTTCTTTGTACTTCAGCCCCAGCACCACCTCACATACTGGTCTAGAAGGTCCCCCAGCACTCCGGAACAGATACTTGAGGGCATAGGGATCTGCAGGGGGAGAGGAAATAGGCAAAAATTGCCTCCCCCGCTTTCCATCCAGATCATGAAGTTCTGCTGTTCCCATATATTCCAACCTTTGCCTTAAGATAGTCATTTCAGGCCCCACTCAGAGTACCATCATGTACTGAGGTGCAGTGAGTGGCTACTTATGAGTGGGGCTTCTCAGTGGTGGCCCCCCAATTGTGGAGTGCTCTCCCTTTATCGGCTTTTCAGTGCCAGGCAAATATTTTTTTTGTTCTCTCAGGCTTTTTAACTTGGTATTTATTTTATGATACAATTACATTTTAAAGCATGGTTATTTTTCTTTAGATTTTGCTGTATTTGTTTCCTCAATGTTTTTAGACTTCACTGTTATAAAGTGAATTTGTGCTGTTCCTTTTAATTTTGACTGCATTTAACTGGATTTTATTGATTTTACTGTGCTTTGTTTTGTAATTATGTACATTGTTCTGAGAGCTTCAGCTGTAGGGTGTTTCATAAGTGGAATGAATGAATGATTAAATAAAATAAACTTCCCTTGGGTCTAGTCCCCATTTGGAATAATTCTTAGAGGAGATCTTCCATGGAACTCAATGCACTCGGACTCTCTGCAGTATTGACTCTTAAGACCCTCCTGGGGTTCACCTAGCACATTGCCCACTCCCTGTGATTCACTCATAGTACTATTTCCCTCTTCATCTAGGGCTGAACCTATGATTCCAGGCCCAGAGCTTTTTCTGTTTTATTTGTGCTACCTTGTATATCTAGATTGAGCGTCACACCCCTTAAAACACCCATTGCTGCATTCAGGCAATGCCCATTCCATTGGTGCTACCCAGTCACACTGGAAGCTTGGATAACTGCCTGGCCCACCCAAGAGACCTCCACACTGTGTACATGACTGCAATATTGGCACCATGGATGTTTCATGTATCAGTTGGTACCCAGGAAGCCCTTGTCTGGCAGTGAGAATAAGCTCCAGCATGACTGTTAAGGACTGTTTAGGTTTGTTGACTTTATGATCAGTGGTTTATTCTTCCTGTAGCCAAGCTAAGAGCTGAGGGTGATATGGAAGGGTTTTGGGACCCTGTGCCAACACTTGGCTGCCTTCCCTCCTTTGTGTCCTTTCCTCAATCCCCTTGTCTCTCTGTGTGTTTGCTATTTTTCTTGGGTTAGTCAGGGACCAAGGAGATGCATCACTTTTGCTCTCCATTCCAAATTCTGTTTTTATAACTGCATTCCACACTTAGCCAGCCATCAGTCCCCCATCATCGCCTATATCAGCCTTTGTCTGCATGGGAACAAAGGTCATTGCATGTGCATGGTGAATTGGTATCCAGAAGTCCCGAATAGCCATTGCTCATTGTGGGTTTCCAAGTGATTGTGACTAACAAAGGAAGTGAAGCCCTCTGTTCATTTTCCTCTGAAGCAGACAATATAACTTTTTTTTCTTTATTTCTCTTGATATCACTCTAAATCTATATGTTTTATCCATGACGGCACCTAGGCCTACAATTGCTGCCTCACTGTTTCCCTTGCACCCTCCCTGCTCCTTATTTGGCAAACCATAACTTCCCACCCGTCTGCTCTTTTTCTGACACAGTTAGGCATCATAAGGGAGTAGTCTGCCGGTCTAGTGCTATAGGGTGGTATACTAATCAGTGCATTCTTATCTGTAAACATCTCTGGTACATTAAAACTTATATGTTTCAAGCTTAACCTTCATCAGTGTTTCCCCACTTTGTCTAGGTACAGTGCATAATCTGCCATGTGCACACCATACCTCTGCAAAAGATCCCAGTATCTCTGTCAGTCAAATACCTGTATATAGTTGCAAGTTTGTATGTGTGAATGATGACATGCAGTACCAATTACTTCCATCAAATATTTTTTTTATATCCTGATGGATTCGAAGATAACTAAATAGGCAGTTTAATATTTGTCACAAGGAAGTAGACATTTGAATTTAACAATTAGATGGAGGAGCAGGGTTGGCCAGTGTGACTTTGGAAATCCACTTTTTCAGTTAGAGTTATACTGCAGCCAGAGGATGTTTTATATTGATTTTTGATGACCTGCTACATGAAGGTACCTGCCACTGGCCAATAGGGAAATTTACATATAAGTCTCCTAGACAGTGAATTTTTTAGCACTGACATCATCCAAAGTTATTTAGAATTGGCTGTAAGTAGTTTGGGATGGGTCTAAAAATATGAGTTATTGAATTTTTACTAGCTACTAGGAAAACTCTGTTTTCCCTGATGACAACATCTGGAAAACTCAATTATGAAGAAAGACATATATGAAAACACTGTTCTTTAATACTGGTTCACTGCCACCTGTTCACTTAATCATCAGTAGCATGTAATTTTCCACTGTAAACTGTACTTCGAAGTGATAGGGAAAATCTTTTCTTTTTAAAGAATTTAAAAGCATTTACCAAGCTTTGGCTTGGATTTGGCATTGGCATTAAATCACTCTTAGGTTACCCCTCCTGTGCCTGCTGCATATTTTCCATTATATGAAAGACTACAAGTTTCTTTATTAAAAGGCAGGCATCTTGCTCCTCAAAGTTACGTTGTCATTGCAATAATACATCAGTAGAACTTGCAAGGCAGAAAACTTTTAAGGACAGAGGCCTACATGTGGGCTCTTAATAGCAGCTCTAAATTCTGTAGATTTTGAATATGGATTCAAAGTCACCATTAGGGTTTCTTTGGGATTACATGGTTTTCAAGCACAGTAGAAATGGAAGACTGGTACCCCACTGGTGTGTGTGGCAGGGGAAGGGATGGAAGTTAAAGGAAGCATCAATATTTATGACAGAACCAAATGGGAAGGAGATGGCAAAAGCAAAATTATTTGAAAAGTCCTCCCAATATAAGAAAATAACCCAAGGCATATTTTGAGCCATAGAGATTAACCCAAATTGTCTCATATATAAAAAATCAGAATGTTTCCGTTCATTCTGTTAAAACAACAGGAGACATTTGGTTGTAGATACCCATGAATAGTGGCCACATTTGCATGACATGTTAAGCCACCCTGCAAATAAGCTACACAGTGTCAGTTGTTTGTGGAACAACCCACGGTGCACCCGACAGACGATTGGGCTCATCGTGACTTGTTCTCCCCCTCCTTCCCCCTCGGTCCTCCAGCCTTCATGGCAGAATCTGTTTTGTCTGCTCTCATCCCTTCTCCAATTGCTACTCCTTTTCGTGTGCCACCATTCCCGCCCCCCCGCCCGAAGCCTCAAAAATGCTCAGTTGGGGTTGGGTTTATTATTATTATTATTATTATTATTATTATTATTATTATTATTATTATTGCCCCAGAAAATTGGTCAATTCTGTTCGTTGTTGTTGTTGTTGTTGTTGTTGTTGTTATGTGTTGGTCTTTCCCAAGTGTGCAGGAGCACACTTGTGGCTGTCCAATATGTGTAGTCTTACCTGGTCAATTTCCTTGTATGTTTCAGCTGTCAAAAGGAGAGGTGAAGTGGAGTAGGTAACCTATATGGAAATTGACATGAGACTGCATAAAGGCTAATTTGTGCACAATTGCCTAACTGTCAATTGCTAGCTGTCAATTGAAAAGCACTGGTAAAGGGGAAAAAATGGAGAAAGTAGTGCCCCCAAAAGGGGAGTACAATATCATCCCCTTCGCAATGTAATCCTCTTGATTTAAGTGTTGAACTGACACTTTCCAGTGTCCTCCACCTTTTCAACGCTTCCTCTGGTCTCCAGCCACTCCAGAAAGAGATGATATTGGCTCCCCCACCCTTTTTCGTGGCTCATTTTTGGACTACTTACTGCTGCGGCTACTGGGGTTCCCTGTGGAAAAGGTGGAGGGCACTGAGAAGTGTCAGTTCAATACTTAAAATCAAGAGGATTACATTGCTAAGGGGGTGATATTGTCATGTGCCCCCCCTTTTTTGGTGCACCTACTTTCACTGCCTATTCTCTTTTACCAGTGCTTTTCAATTAAAAGCTAGGCAACTGTGTGCAAATTTGGCTATATGCAGTGTCACCTTATCAATCTGTTACCTTCCCCACTGCACCACTCCCTTTGACAGCTGAAGCCTACAAGGAAATTGACCAGGGAAGACTACACATATCGGACAGCTACAAGTGCACTCCTGTGCACTTGCAAAAGACTGACAAAAGTAATAATAATAAATTATGTACACAATTGCGCAATTTTCAGGAGCCGTTTTTTTTTTTAAAAGGGTGGTGAGACAGTGATAGTTTATTTATTTTATTTTTTTATTTAGTCACTCCAAAGTGCTGCTTGGGCATCGGTGGAGGGGCTTTCACCAGTGGTGGCACATGTGAGATCGTGAAGGGTGGCAGGCTAGCCAGTTCTCACAACCCATGATGAAATTGCTCTGCCAGGTTCAGATGGCAGGACAACCCATCATAAATTGAACAACTTCTAGGACAAGCCATGGGTTGTCGGAGTGGCTTGTTGCCAAAAAAATAAACCACGCTGCAGGAAGTGGTCTAATTTGGATGACACAACAACCCACCGTGGCTAGTTACCCACCATGGGTTGTCGTGTTGTGCGAACCCACTTGATGACTTGTTATTTTTAATATTGCTGTTTAGGTTTTATACACATGGCATTTTGTCTCTGAGGCTTTCAGCATGCCAAGAGGTTGGAAGTAATAACTAAAGTATAATAAACATTTATATTATAACTAGACAGCATCTGTCTTAGAATAATTTAAATCATCTTATTTATTAAAGGAAATACAATCTAAAGCGTAAATTGTGTATTAATTGAATAAAGCTTCTTTCAGAAATAACTGTCTACTAATACATGACATTATTACTGTTGACACAAAATCTTTCCCTTTGATAATGTGGTTGCAACCTTTCTCGACCAGACATATTTTAATTGAGACAAAACCAAGGGCAATATAACATCAATAGTTTGTGCCATTTGGAGTCTTTGAACCAGAATCATACTGAGAAAATGTGGGTACATGGTGAATTTATTGCTTTCAGTAGCACTAACTGTAGGGAAGCACGGCAGATTTCACAATATAGAATATTTACTTACTTACTTACTTATTTATTATATTTATACACTGCCTTTTTTCCTGCAAGGAACCCAAGGCGGCTTAGATAATCCTTCTCCTCTCCATTTTATCCTCACAACAGCCATGTGAGTAGGTTAGGCTGAGAGTCAGTGACTGGCCCAAAGTCACCCAGTGAGTTTCGTGGCCAAGCGGGGACTAGAACCCGGTTCTCCCGAGTCCGAGTCCAACACTCTCACCACTATGCCACACTGGCTCACTTTGTTCCTTCTCACTCTTATTAGCAAACTGTTTTTGAATACTCTCTAATTAGTGTGTGTGTGTGTGTGAGTGAAATGAAGGAGAATGCAGAGATTGCATTCTGCTTTATTATTCCTCAGTGCTATTTTAAAAAATATTTTAATAGCATTGTGTGATCACCAACACTTACATCTGGTCCTTAGGATCAAGTTCAGGCAGTGGCGCTGTCAGGGTTGAGGGGGCCCTGGGCAAGATGCCCTCTGGGTGAGGCTCACCCACAAACACCTGAGCACTCCACTGGCACTCCTTCTCTCCCCTCTCCACCAGTGCTCTTTTTCTCCCACCCAGCACACTTTTTCTCCCCCTACCAGTGTGCTCTTTTTCTTTTCTCTCCTGCTTGCTCTCCTCCCCTTACCATTAGGCAGTGGCACTTCTTTCTCTGACTTGCTTTATGTTTTAGAAAAGGTTGGGTGCACTGCAGAGGAAGCTGCAGTCATGCTCAGCATCTTGATTTCCCCAGAGAACTTCCGGGTTCATGTGGGCTCACCTAGAGGCTCTTCGTGTTGGGTGTGCTGGACCTCTTCTGAGCTTAAAAGAAATGAGTGTGTGTGTGTGTGTGTGTGTGTGTGTGAGAGAGAGAGAGAGAGAGAGAGAGAGAGAGAGAGAACATGCCCCTGTCTAGTAAGGGGGGCAGGAAAGCAATTACTGGGCGGAGGAAGAGAAAGGAACAGCGTGACAAGAGAAGGAGTGCATATACCAACAGTGGGGGCAGGATCTTGCCTGAAAGTTGTCGTTTTAAAAAAGAAAAAGAAAAAAAGATTGACATTCATGGGGACTGCATTTGAGGGCCTTCCAGGTGGTCTGCCTGGTGGTCTGGCCCTATGCGTGGTGGCCTGGCCCTAGTGATGCCTCTGAGTCCAAAGTCTGGACTCAGTTTGGGCTGTTCCATGATCAACTGTTCTAATTTAGGGTATCTACCCCATTTGTGTGGGGTAATTCATGTCACCTTTATTACAACACTTCTCCCCTCCCTCCTGTCCTCTCTGCATGGGGCCGTAGCTCAGTGGTAGAGCACATACTTTGTAAGCAGAAGGTCCCAGGTTCGATCCCTGGCTTTCCCAGGTAGGGGTGGAAAAATTCCTGCCTGAAACCCTGGAGAGCCGCTGCCAGTCAGTGTTGACAGTACGGAGCTAGATGGACCAATGGTCTGACTCAGTATAAGGCAGCTTCCTATGTTCCTATGCATACCACTGCTCCTGCTCTGATCTCATCCACTCAACAGGTGAGTAAAAAGAAGGAGGGGAGATGTTTGGGACTGGTAGGGAGGGCTTTTGGGGCAAGGGATAGTTGGGGAGGAGAGCTAGAAATTTGTTTTACAGCTTGGATTTTAATCTGAACTGGAGAAGAATTTGGTTTGAGGCAGGTTTCTTCAACCCCCCTCTCCAAATTCATATCTGTGCAATTCTTGGAAGAACTTCACTGACTTTATTAGTTGCGATGTAATGTGAGCTCACTTTAAGGTAGAACAACTATTCAAAATGACAATATAGTATGTAAGATAGGAAAATAGAGGGTTTTTAAAGCAAATTCCCATTTCTGCAATATATTATGGATGTGTAGCTTATGAAGCAGTACACACACTCATAATTTTTGCATGCAGTATGCTACCTTGAAAACAAAACATCAGGAAGTGGTTCTCTGTGTGAATCTTATGAAAATGAAATCATTCAGTTTGAAAGCATTGGTGCCAAACCCTGCTGAGTCTTTTCAAAAACAATTTGGATGAATATTTTTCTCTCAAGATAGATTGTATGTTGATTGAAGAGAATGGGCTCATAACTCTAGTGAAATGCTGGTTTTCTTTTCTGCCAGATGTTCTAACTTTGTATGTCAGCTTTAACATAATAGCAAATGAGAGAAAAAGACATTAAAATTGTATTCTATTTTTAAAAAGTGTCACTCGGACATTTTAATTGACAATGGACAAAAGCCATAATACTCATCCATATTTTAAGATAAACCTCAGGCACATCATTGAAAGAATAGCTGATGCAACGGGAACATCACTTTAAGCCCCAATTAGTAATTGTGTTCTTCCAGCAGAATTTCATCACAAACTTAATTATCCATGATGAGCTATGGCATATGCAGCTGCCATTTTGATTTCTCAACCCCCTATCGGGCCTATTAGAGAATGCACTGTGTTGTCCAAACCGGTCATCCTGGGTTATTCAAGGGTCAAACAACCCTCACTTAACCTATGAGTAAGATCATTTGCAGTAAGATCAGGGAAACAGGAGATGGCATGAAAAGGAAGGGTTAAATACCCCCTCCCCCAGTGCCAACCCCCCAACATTCTATCCACGACACTGTACTCACACTGGCACTACAAATATTTTTGTTTGCTTACGTGTCAGCATGAGCCCTCTTCAGATGTTGCTTATTTAACCTTGTAAGCACCAGTGACTGATAAGACTGAAAATATTCTCATTTTACTGTACTGTACAGTATTTTGTCTCTTACCTGTTCCTTGTCATATCTTTCCCCATGTCTCTGTTTTTCCATTACCACATCACTTGTCTCTTCCACTTTTTCTTCATGTAGTCTACTTTATGGAAGAGCATCAGTAGACCAAAGTAGGAACAATTATGGCTAATAAGTTATGCTGTAGGACCCCAGTCAGATTGGGGCAATTGCTATATTGAAATGATATAGGACAGTGATGGCAAACCTATGGCACGGGTGCCACAGCTGGCACGCAGGGACCTCTCTGTGGGCACTCGAGCCATTGGTCACCAGATCGCGAAAAGACTGTCCCCTTCTGCAAAACACTAATGATCATGTTCTTTCTCACAGTGTGGAACAGAATGATTTTATTCTAGAATTCCTGTTACAGAATTCTTTTCTACATTGTTATCACATTTAAAAGATTTTGAAGAATGATGCACAGAGCATGGCTTGGATGTAAAGCCCTAAAAGTTGACCTGAGTGCTGCATGTGTTGCTCTCAAACTAACGGAGTATGAGCCAAGGTTTGACAAATTATCAGCATGCATGCAATAGCAAAAATCACATTACTTGTGCAAAAGCATGCCCAATGCAAACTTTTACCTAATGCAGTGTTTGCAGTCCAAGACATAAAGTGTTTAAAATGTGTTAAGCACGTTTAGTTTTCTTGTTCATCCTAGTACAGGTTTACTTTTACTAATCCGACACCTGTAGAAGCAGGGAAAGGACCCGGAGTAAAGCTTGCCCCATACAATTTCAGTCTGCCATATAATCATATTACAAGTTGAGAATCCCTTATCCAAAAATACATGTGCCTAATTATTTAAGAAGTTTGTATAAATTCCCTTCAGGCTATGTGTACCATGTAGTACTATAAGAATTTTTTGAGTTGATTTTTTCCCCAACAAAAAGCTGTTTGTATCATTGAAAGCTCTGTTATTGTGTTTTTCTTTAAAGACAAAAGATGTTAATTAGTTCGGACAACTTTATGAGTTGTTTTTCTAAAACTAAAACCTTGGTATTCAGGTTTAATTAAGTGTTGGCACTTTGAAATAAATAAGTTGGTTTTGTGTTGCAGTTTGGGCACTCGGGTTCAAAAAGGTTCGCCATCACTGATATAGGAGATGTTGGCTCCGGAAAATGCAAGAATCCTTGTTCTGGGCACTCCGCTTCCTTAAAATTCCACAGTTCAGAATTTGGTGATTGTTCCTTTATAACATAACAAAAGAACAATAGCTATATACCAAATGCATGAAAATAATTTGTTTAGCATGAAATCTGAACAGGCATATGTGTATGCTTGTATGTATATACAGTAATACCTTAGCTTGCAAGCATAATTCATTCTGAAAATGTGCTTGTAATCCAAAGCACTTGTATATCAAAGTGAAATTCCCCATAAGAAATTTGTACACATATTTTAAATTTAAGCTGCAATAAAGAATGATAGTGTAAAGTCTTCATTTTTCTTGACCGTACTACAGTACTTGTATTGCAAGACGTCGCTTGTTTATCAAGTTAAAATTTATTTTTAAAATTTGCTTGTCTTGCAAAACACTTGCAGACCAAGTTACTTGCAATCCAAGGTTTTACTGTATGCTGGTTGAGGGCAGGATAGGATGGGAGACAGAATAAGCTTTAGCATAGCATCTGTATATCCTTTCTTGTTTGAGTTAAATGACCATAGCATCATGCATGAATAACATCCTGTGCCAATTGTCATCTGATATACCTATCAAACAAAGTTAATTAAGGCGTCAGTAGGGCTTTGTATACTAAAAGGGCCCTTATAACAGAATCCATTACCTAACAGAGGCAGCATGGAAATTTTCCCCAGTTCAATTTCTTTGCAACAGTCCAAATCTTTCCTTGGTGGAGCTTCATCTTATAAAGTTTTGTGTTTCCCCACCCACATCTTTAGATGATCAGGCAAAGCAGAACAGGGAAATGTGGAATGTTGTTATATCAGGACACAGAGTAATTCTACTACACATTTAACAGAGGTGGAGTGGAGCTAAATGTACAGCTGCCCTTTTCTGTGGATGCTACACATTTAGAGTGATGATTAGTTTGGTCCTGATTGTAAACACAGTTGCCTAATCTTTCTAGTATATACATTCCTACAACTATACAAAAAGAAATGTCACTGAAAAATTATGATAAAGTTATTTGGATTTTGCTGACTCTTCTAGATACTAAAACTGATTTGAAAGCAATTTCAACATCTCATAAAAAGCTCTCTAAACAACACCTGCTCCTATATATACTTTTCTGCTAAGTATCTTTCCAACCATCCTTGCAAGATTAGGCTCTCCCCTTTTTGTAGTCATACAAAATGACAGGTAGTCAGTGGAATATATTTTCACTGAAGAGCAAAACTAACTTGTGTAGAAAAAAATATCTGTATATTAAAGCTAGCCAGATGTCTGGAAGAGAAGTAAAGGACTACATGACCATCTGGATGTGGAAAGGATTGCTGGAAAGTAGGTTACAATGCTGCTGATCTAATTGATGAAATTCTGAGGCTTCAATCCTATATACATTTACCTGGGAAGTCCCATTGAGCTCAATGGGTCTTACATCTGAGTAGATGTGTACAGGAGTACACTGTTAATTTGGATTGAGTCCTGGATTGTGTATGTTATTGGAAAGAATATTGTGTATGAGGAGTTACCCCCTAGTTTTTCCAATCCTGATGTATAGCTATTTTTGTCTTAAAATGCAGTTGCAGCACCTGACTTCCTAGTGAGGACTAGCAACACAATACTGAAGCTTTTAGGGTGATTTTCCTTTTTATCAGTACCTTCCTCCTTGACCCTTTCTTTTAAACTGGTTAGTTACTTCTGGTTCACTTGCTATGATTACAGTATTCTTGAATACTCTTGAATTAGCTAGGGTTTAATTTCTGCTTCCCTCTTTACATCCCGCACCATTGCTTATTATTGTTATTTTTATTTTTATGAACACAATTTCCTAATTGCAATAATAAAGTGAGCATTTGTTCTTGCTGCAGAGAGGAAACCAGTAATTAAAGCAACCACCTCACCTCAGAAGCAGGGAACAGGAACTGAGTAATTAAGGGCAATTCTGGAATACTGCAGTCATGGCAAGTGAACAAGAATAAACTAATTAACCGCTTTAGAAGAAAGGGCTAAGGAAGAAGCTAATGAAAAGAGCAGTTGCAGGGATAAGTGAGACCTTTGTTGAATGGTATTTACTTCTAATTAAACATGTAGTGGCATCCTGCCCATAGGGATGGACACTGGAAAATTTTAATGGGAAAATAGTTCCATTGTACGCTCATCATTCCAATTCTGCTTCCAACTGATTGTAAAAATTAAATCCAGTACTTCAGCAGCACTCAGTGGCCTCAGTGTGGAAACAATCGTAATGTCACAACTTCCTTTTATCCTCTGAGAGTAAATATACAAACACTGTCCAGGATTTTAAAATCTCCTGATCTCTGATTGCCTGCTTTGTATTGTTAGCTTGTCTTCATCTTGTAGAACCAACTCCCCCTGCCCCCACCTATTGTAATTCCTTGTGAGCTGATGAAATTATCAAAATTACTCAGATTAAGCTGCTAAAGAGGAGTCCTCCAGCTTTTCATTCTGGTCTGCCATCTGGTACACAGGATTTGTATATATTTAAGAGTTTTATGTTTAACAAATCTTTAAGAGGCTTATGGGAAAATGCAGACTTCCGGTGGGGAAAATGGCGATCTGACACCTTCAGCAATAGCTGAGGGCACAACCTGGCGTAAAAATCGGCTGGGAGTGATCCCAGTCAGTATATATCTTCCTGGATAAGGGGAGATTCTTTGAGATATGCCTTTCATACTCTAAAGGACGCTTCTTCGTGAGTCATCTGCAGTCCTGACAGTTTTTATCATGGAAGGTGCCCAGAGTGGATTTACTTTTTAAAAAATAAATAAATAATTTAGTTATTATAAACTACATACAAAACTATAAAACACAAACATACAACTAAAATAAATCATAAGGTGCACCCCCCACCCGCCCCTTAATCAATTAAATTCCACATTCCAAAATAACATATCCTGACAAGGCATACTCCCCTTCCCCTTTATTAATACATAGTCTAATAATTGATTCCATATATCCATAAAATTATTATTCTTTAACTGTCCCTTTTTGCATTTGATACTACAAGTTAGTTTATCATTTAGGGCTATATCCCAAACTTCCTTATACCAATCAGTTATTAGAAAAACATGTTGTACTTTCCATTTCCTCAGTTAACAAGCTTACAATTAGTTCCTTTGTATTTTGGGCACAAGTGACTTTATCGGTTATAGATAACAAAGCAAGTTTAGGACAGACCTCTAGATTAATACCAATAATTTCTGATATTTCTGTAAAAACCTCTCACCAAAATTCCAGAACATTTTTACAACCGGAGTGAAGGATTTGCATCTTGCTCGAAGGCTGTGTTGGAGATCTGAATGGTCTTTAAGGTCTGTCTACCCCCATTTCTTTAATATTTACTTAACTGTTTAGGAACGAAGAGAGGTTTTCTCGACAACAAAGCTGACTCTTCTTACCAGGAGTAAAGATTTTTTCTGTGACTACAAGAGATTTTGGAAAGTCTTCTAAAACTAAGAATTAAGGTTAAAAGCTTCACAGAGTGAAAAAGTTTGAAAACGGGAAAGAAAGAGGTTTCTTAATCCTATTATTCTTATTTCTGCTGAAAGTATAGACAGGTGAAGCTGCCAGACAGTTATGCAACATGAGACCGCTTTCTGTTTAGGCTAGCAGGGAGGACAGAAAGATAAAGCTGAGTAAAAAAGGCCACATTGGATTTGGTTTACAATTTACTTAATCAAATGGAGGAGAAAATGGTAGTAAGGATTGATGCCTTGGAGAAAAGAATGGTTGAGAGGTTGGTCGATATCAAGATGGAAATATTACAAGAATTTAAAAATATAAAGCAAACACTTGGAAAAGTGAAAAAGAACAAAGATAAGGCTGAAACCTCACAGAACAAAATACAAGCACGAAATAGAGAGTTTGAAGGAGAACAAGTTTTGGCTCTATTGGTTTTGAAACAAGAAAAATGCTTAAGAGAAGAAGAAGAAAAGTGCCTGAGATCTGGAATTATTTCAGAGCCTGATGAAATATGGGCTCTACTGGTTCCTTTTGTTTGAAGGGAAACAATAGATCAAGTTCCCCGGCGATATTTATTTACTGAAAAGGATATGGCTGTTGGAAGGAGATGTCAATTGCTATGCGTAATAGGAGAGATTGTGTCCTTTCTATTCTAAAGCTGACGTTGGAAAAGATTGTCTTCGATAGAGGAAGAGGATTTTGGCAAGAAAAATGGTTGGTGAGTCTGGCAAAGATGGCGTATGATTAATTGAAGAAAAGATAACATCTATCCTTATTGCTGAGTGGAATCCTCTAATTGATTTTCTTAAAAAGGAAAACGAAGAAGAAAAAAGGATCTGTATCTGTGGGTGGGGGGAATAAGATGGAAACTTTTTTGGAGATGTCTTTTTTCTTTTCTTGGGACTACAAAATAAGAATATGTGAATGAATGTATGTTAAAACCACTGAAGGAGCTTCGGCTATTGGGCGGTATAAAAATGTATTTAATTAATTAATTAAATGGGCCTAAAATCTGGGTTATAATGTATTAATGGATTACTGGAAAATATGTGCTTAAAAGGTTAAAGAAAATTTCTTTTATAAGGGGAGGTAATGTGGGTTTATGTTATTGGGAATTGGCTAATATGTATAAAGACATTTGGGTGGTTGGATATATGAATAACAAAAAGGAATGTGTATCCTGAAAGGTGGGAATTGTATTCTCAAGGGGTATGGATTTCTTTTTATTTGTGGATTTGGAGGGAGGACTACCTTGAAATGTGTGATCTTTATTTTTAAGGGAAAGGGAATTAAACTGAATTTATTTTAAAAAGGCAAGGGATCTAGCAGAAAGAATTAAAAGAAAATTATAGTAGTGGAAGGATTTTTGAATTTCTATTCAGTTTGACAATGGGATTAGTTTATCCTTATATGTTTAGTACTGTTTATAATAGAAGTGGGATGGGGAAGATATTTGCAGTAGTATTAATTAATCTACATTATTAGATTGTTAAATGGAAACCTCTAATAGATTATGTGTAGAGAAAAATGTTTTGTTTATCTGTGGGCTAAATGAATAGTAGGAATATTTTTGGGGGACAATAGAAAAAAAAGAGAACTTTTCTATATTTTTGGAGTAAGAGAAAGCATTTGTTTTTAGAGAAAATCAGAAGTCCTTTTTAGTTTTTAGTTTTTGTTGATTGTTGTATGTGGTGTGTGTGTGTGTGTGTGTGTGTGTGTGTGTGTGTGGTGTTTGTTGCTGAAATAAATAAAATTTAAAAAGAAAGAGGCTTATGGGAAAATGCACTGACTAGTAGAATTCCATTCATGTCAATAGGACTATAGTAGCCTAAGCGGTCGCCCCACTAGTAGTGAAGGGCAGTATCCCAACGGTATCATTCCGCATGCTCAAATAGTACTAGCAGACCTCCGCCAAATATTTCTGTTGTGCAAGCAGTTGTGCATTATGCTTGTACAACCCATTACACAACAGGTTGCACAAGCATAATGTGCAACTGGTTGCACAATAAAAGATTGAATAAGCATAATACGCAACCGATTATTGCACAATGGAAAGATCTCATAAGTGTAATGTGCAACCAGTTGCAAAATGGGTTGCATAAGCATTATGCACAACTGGTTGTGCAACCATGCTTGCACAAATGTAACTTTACTGGATTCCCCTCTAGTGCATAATTTGGAACCTGTTTTCTGCTAGTGCATTGTCATTTGCACTAGCAGAATGGCACAGTTGGATACTGCCCATTATGTCACAACTTCACACTTAGTGGGGCAGAAGTCTTTAAGAAGAGACATTTGCAAAAAATCTTTGTTTTTTTTTGCATCATTGCCAAGTGACTAGATGTCATCAATGCTGAACACTGGAGAATGAAATTAGAATGCAGTTTCTGCTTATAATCAGGATTTCTAAATTTTGATTAAATATGATCTTATGGTGGTATCTGGCATTGAACAGTAATTAAGTTTTGTGCTTTGGCTGAATATCTCCCATTAGTGGCTAAGTCAAAGTTTACAGTTTAACTAGCATGCATTTACATTCCTTTTCATTTCTATTCTTAACTTGATGCCTTTTCCAACTATTAAAATACCACTGGTCTTTACTAGATGGTAGCTGAGAGCTGCACTTCTGGTATAATTCTAGGTATAGCCTGTCACAATGGATATTGGCCAATGTATGAATCAGCAGAAATTATATGATGATTATGTTTTCCTTTAACAAAATAAATTCATTTTATAAAAATGTTAATTTGCTAAAAGGAAATCTTAATTGTCCAGTTCTTGATTTTTTTACAAAAACTGTATGAGTTTGCAATCCTGCTTTTTTTCCTTTTAGACAACATATTGGATTTATGAATATAAATGTTCATTGTGTCACAGTACAACGTGACAAACACTATTATGTTCTTCTTCGTGGTCTCTGTGCATCACACATATGGGCTCTGCACCTGTGCAGAGCATTGCTTCAGGAAGCTTCTATAGCTGAGGATTTTTTGGCGGTAACCCTCTCCCACCATCCTAGTACACATATCCTTAGTGGGTTCCCACCCATTGTGGTTGCCTCCGGGAGCATCTTGTGATTCTTTGGGCTGCATTTTTTGCTAACTTGCTGAGATTTAGTCCTTTTTCTTCTATCGTTGCCTCTATCTTTACCTTTATTACTATTTTACTTTTATTTTATGCTATCTTTGGTCGGATGATTGCTTGGATTCTTCAGGCCGTTTGGCCCTGAAGGCACCATTTTGCAAATGCGCTAGGTGTGGGAGCAAACTCTCTGCAACAGATGGGCACTCCTCTGCCTTTTCAGTGAGGGGCACATTGTGGATGCCTGTGCACATTGCCAGGTGTTCGCCAAGCAGGCCCGCTTGCTGCTGAGCTGAGCATCTGAAAGCAGACCTGTGGAAAAAGGTGCTAGAAGCTGTTGACGCACCCAGGCCTATGGCTCAGGATTGCCCTTCAACATTGGGCCCTCCTGCCCCCACAACTGTGCCCCCTTCAAGAGTGGCATCTCCTGCTAGAGCCCTAGTTATGGGCCACACTGACACCCCCCCCTACACCGGGTCACTCATTTACAATTTCTGTGGCAAAGAAGCTGACTAAGAAAGTCTACTGATGCCCAGAAATTGAAACAGCTTAAGAAGCACTCTAAGGATCACTCTTCCTTGCTTTGAGCTCCTTCGGGACCAAGCCAGGCATCGGTACCGATCACATTCGAGAGTCCGGTACCGAGACCAGAACCGGTCTCCACAACTTCTGTGTCAGAGGGCAAGATCCATGATGTTTCACCAAGTCAGGAACCACAGTCAGACCTACCTCCTATCTCGCCACCATGGGAGCACTGCTGTGAGCCAGGATCCCCAGATTCAGCCACCTCTGAAATGGCGTGGCAGAGGATTGATGTTGGTGGAAGCCCATACCCGAGGAGGGACTGCTCTCGTTCCCCATTGTCATAGGGGAAGACATTCTGATTGGTCTTTACCACCCAGCCATCATTATTATTTGGACAACTGGAGATACACTCGGGACCGGGATTATTATTATGATCCCCAATACCGTGGAGACACTTCCCCTCAGTACTGTCCTTGAGATCGCGCAGCAGCTCTCGGGTGTCCTCCACCGGATCTGATGTTCTGTGCTCCTCCACCACCACCTCTGCCTAGGGCTCTTGCAGCCTCTGTGCAACCAACTCTACCTCTGACTGGTTACTGAGCCACTTTCCAGACAAGCTCAGCAATCCCAGAGTTCACATCCAGATCCTCCTCCATCTTCGTCAGGCCTGTTGTCAAGGGGCATAGACGAGATACTACCCCTCAGTCTGAGGCTGATGACTATCCCTCCGATTCAGCATCCTGCTGTCTTCTCCCTTTGCTGTCTTCACTGAATGCAGCTGTAGGCACTAGCAAAGGGCCAGTGTGGCATAGTGGTGAGAGTGTTGGACTGGGACTCGGGAGATCCGGATTCTAGTCCCCGCTTGGCCATGAAACTCACTGGGTGACTTTGGGCCAGTCACTGACTCTCAGCCTAACTTACCTCACAGGGTTGTTGTGAGGATAAAATGGAGAGGAGGAGGAGGATTATGTAAGCTGCCTTGGGTTCCTTGCAGGAAAAAAGGCGGGGTATGAATAAATTAAATAAATAAATAAATAAATCCAATGTCCCCCCCTGAAGACCTTGGCCATTTCTCTGACCAAATATTGAGGATGGCTCAATCTATCGGTCTGGACACTCAGCAGCCGGTCCAGAGAGTACAGGATCCTGTTTTTGATGTCGTGTATACAGAGATGTCGACACCAGTGGTGATTCCCTTCCTATCAACCCTGTTACAAACTGTTCAACAATCATGGAAGGCCCCATCTTCCATGACTTTGACATTTAAATGGTTGGAGAATATGCACAGAGTCCAGGGGAAGGATGCACCCTTCCTGTTTCAGCACCCTTGACCAAATTCAATAGTGGTGGAATTGTTGCAAGGGAAGTCACACAAATTGCACTCTTTGCCAGTTGACAAGGAAGGCTGGAGATTAGATCTCATCTTTTCTTTGGCAGCCCTTGGATTGCATGTATCTAACTATCAGGCGACAATGGCACATTATCAACTTTTCCTTTGGGACAAATTAGGATCCCTTTGTGATTACCTCCCTGATGACCAAAGGGAATTTTCCAGGGTGTTCCAAGCAGAGGCTTCCCATTTGTTGAGACAGCAAATTAACAAAACTTGACACCAAGCAGACTGCAGGGCCAAGGTGATGGTGGGAGCTGTGGCACTGAGGCTGCATGCATGGCTGTGATCGGCTGGCCTCTCCCAAGAGGCCCGCTCTCATATAGAAGTCCTGCCATTTGATGGAGAGGGCATCTTCAACTCTAAGACTGATGAGGCCATGGATTCCGTGTAATAGGCCAAGACAATGGCCAGGAAGATGGGATTGAACCAATTGTCACTTCCATATAAACTGTGTAAGTGGTTCCACCAGCCCACTTTCTTTCCAACTCGGACCAAGCAGATCGCTCCTTTAGGCAGCAGAAGCCTTCAGTACTGAAGCAGCAATACACTCCCGCTTTGTACCAAACCAGTCATAAGAAGTGTGACACTGGCGATAGGCGGTGTCTTTGACTTTCCAATTTTGGTTCGTCACTCTTCCTGTGTCCCCATCTTTGGAGCTTGTCTGTCGTCTTTTCTTCCTACCTTGGAGTCCATAACATCCGATTCTTGGGTCCTCGCCATCATCCGGAGGGGCTACAAGATCAAGTTCAACGTCCTCCCTGTTGTAGGGGCTCTCCGCACCACCGCTTCAGATCCCAGACCATCTGACTCTTTGGTTAACAGCCTGGAGGATCCAACCTTAGGCATCCAGGAAATCAGCAACAAGGTTGTCTTATAGCAGAAAATGGTGCTACAGCTGGATTCGATCTTGTCAAGTGTCCAATCCAGAGAGCTTTGGCTGTTGGGTGGTATAATCATCATCATCTCTGGAGAGGGCCAAGCCAGGCAAGTAGCCCAGCTTTGCTGCTTGCTGCCTGCTGCTTGCTGCCTGCTGCCTGGGAGGGACCACCCGCACCACCCGTGGGACTGCTGGCTGCCGCTGCAGGACCGGGCCCAGCCAGGAGCCACCCCGCCTCACCTGCAACTGTGGGGCCATAAAGATCCGGCCCCAGGCAGCTGGGCTTCATCTGCCATCGCCTCTCTGGAGAGGGCCAAGCCAGGCAAGTAGCCCAGCTTTGCTGCTTGCTGCCTGCTGCTTGCTGCCTGCTGCCTGCTGCCTGGGAGGGACCTGTGAGAGTTGGACTGACTCGGGTTCAAAAGCTCCCCTAGCCAATGACCCTCAGTCCCAGTCACGCAAGCGGAAGGAGGAGATAACAGCAGTTAATAAAGATTAAAGAGTTTATTTGTAAGACCCAATTACATGGGATTAAGGCAATCAATGCATTTCTACTCACTACATCATAGCAGACTCAAAACCTATACCCCAGTGGTAAGGCTAGATGAAGTGAGGTCCAGATCAAGACACATGTCGTGTCGAGACGAGCAAGCAGCAGAGAGAGATGAAGAGGAATGACGGAAGCAAGCAAGTGTGCTAGCTTATATACCCCAGACCCTGCATCTATGAATAGGATATTACTCACCCAGTTGCACAACCTACTCATCAACATGTTTACCCCAAATCTGTTCAAGGCTGCTGAGTCATGTCACCTCGAGACTATGTCTCCTGACCAAAGACCTTCTGTACTTGAACTCAAGTAACACCCACCAGGTCAGGTGATAATCCCGATGTTAGGTGGTAATCTCGTTCTGCCTATGCAAAACCTAACATCCCCCTGCTTTTGCATTTGCGCAGAACGTGGTTATTTACCTCATACAACAGCAACAGCTTTGTTGACATCTGATGCTGTTCTTTCATCTATGGACTTTGATAAAAAAAACTTTTTCAGGAATGACTTTACCTGTCAGAAATTTGAACCACCATCAAATCACTTCTGATGTATCCCTCCTTATGACACAGTTTTATCTGCAAACCCAAAACGTTGTGTATTACTATCTGCCTGCAGCATAGCAATCCTGCCTTGGTTTCCTGAAAAAACTGTAATAGGTTTTTCACATCAATCCCAGCATCATTTAAACATTTTTACAATTTAAACTTTTTAAACAAATGCATTCACTATTCAAGCTTTACAATAGCATAATAGCACAATACATAATACAATGTATTCAGTTCAGCTTCAGTTGAACTCTAACTTTTAAATGATTGTTTCTTACAAAATCAATCAAACAAAGTATGGTCATAAAAATAACAAACTTCAGGTGTGTTCTTGTTGTTCTTACTATCACAACCACAACTGGCATTTCTGTGAATCTGTAAGCCACCTGTGCTCTGACTTGTAAATCTTAGTCTGAAGTGTGATGTTCCCTCCAGATAACACTCAACTCCTTTTCAGAGCTCTCCAAGCATGTCCTGTTGGTCTAACAGTCTGCCTATCACACTGACAGCAATACCTGGCCTTGTTGCTTGTACAGTAAAGCTCAACAGCCCAATGCTTCTGTGTAGCATTCAAACTGCTTTTCCATCAGCATGTGCTTGAAAATCCTCAATTATTTGGAGTCTCGCACTGAGTTAACTATCTCCAAAATTCTCAATCACATCCATGATATTTCTCTGGTTTGTTGCAGTAAGATACTGCCCTCTTGGTTCTCCCTCAACCTCTATTTACAAATAAACAGTTGATCCACCACCAAGCAGTTTCAATTCAATGAAATTTCAAACCCTGGATCAATTATATCATATTGCTTTTATCTGTCCAGAAAAAACAATAGATCACCCATCTAAATAAAGTACATACAGTCTATGTCCCTGTTTCTCCTGTTTAACAAACAAACATTGATCTGCCTCTCTGTGCAAATCACAATTCAACAATGTTTGAGTTTAAAACAGAATTCCAGCCTCCAGCTGATTTCTAACTTTTCCTAAAGAAAATTCTCAGACAGTTTTCCATTTAAAGACTTCCTCTCATTTAAAATGCTTATGTTCCAATATTTCAACTTGTGAAATATTCATACATCTATCCACATTCTTAAACATCAGTCTAACTGTTTCAAAAGCAAATTGTTGTTGCACTCATCTCATGATTATCCAGCTCCTTTTACTGAGCAAAAATCACAAGCAACCAATCTTGCTATTTGTCATATAACCTTTTTCCAATCTGGTTAGTTTTCACTTAAAAAATCTATCTGGTAACAATGAGTTCCATGAACTGCTGTTTGTTTCCCCAGCTTCCATGTTTTGTTCTTTATCCAAAGAATTCAACTCAGCTTGCATAGCCTGAAGCTATGGTTCAACTTCCTCAACAGACAATTTTTCACCTCTTTGAAATTTTGAAGTTTCAAATGGCTTTTCCTGCAAATTCATCCTGATATCTCACAGGTTGTTTGACTCACCTGTTCCTTACCTTATCAGTTATCAGGTTCCTGTTCCAATAAATTTGCATCAATGATGAACAATCATTTGTTTAATCTCCACTAAACTAAATGTGTATCAGAGTTTGTCAAATTTACCTGACTGTCTTTCAGCAAATGCTTTTCTATTCTGACTCTGAGCTTGATGCATCCCCTGCATTAACAGAATTAATTTTGAAAAATGATCTCACATTTTCATTTAGCATTATACTCAACACTTCTAGATAATCTCACTATCCAAGTGTTATTCATGTGAAACACAATATTCTCATTTCTAGAAAAATCTCATGTAAGCTCCCTTACAGATTTCTTCTAACTTTGAGGTGTATGTACCTACATATCAGATCCAAGATCCTGAAATGTTTCTCCAGAAGATTCCTCCTACTACACTACTTTCTATAAGTACAGTTCAATACACAGAACTAAAACTTCTATCATGTACATAATCAAAACATTTAAGAGCTTCTACCCAAACCTCATTATCCAAATTAGTATCACCTCTTCTGAGTGTTTGTTTACTCTTCCACACAATCCATGTGTTCAATATCACATCCTGTTAGAAAGTCATCAAAACATGCACTGAATTGAACTTCCCCATATCTGAAAAGAAATAGGTAACATGGGTAATATGCTTGTTCTCACCCAAGCACAAAACACCTTGACTCTGTTCAATACTCCAGTTTTCTATCTAACATGTACACAACCTGTACCTCGTGTATTGATCAATTGACATCATGAAATAACGTGCTTTTCCTCTAAAAACCATCAGAGTATCCACAAGATTACCAAGAACAAATTGAATGAAATGAACTGTTTTTTCAGCTTGCCTTCCAGTTTACCTGTTGAAGCTAGCATCCCTTGTTTATGTGCACAAAATTACTTTTCATGTGAAAATTTCAATTTCCAATGCTTTCCCCACAACACAGTTTGCATTTTCTTTCACAGGCCTGTGAATCTAAATGATCAAACAATCATGTGATATGCATGCATGTACATGTCATACATATAAGCATTTAACCTTTTTATAGTTGCAACAGTATAACTTTCCATTTCTTTATTACACCATTACAGTATGAAAGAAATAATCCATCTCTTAGCTTTGCCATATAAACATACCTACTTATTATTCAGTAGTCTACATTTTGCTACAGAAAATCCACAATATACTCAAGTCATATATACATTCAGTACATTTCAGAGCATATATTACACTTTCTTGAGTCCAAGTTATCCAACTTTCAAGAAATACAGTTTCAAAAACATGATTGTTAAACCTCTGACCATTTGCATAGTCCTCTTCCTGTTTATTCATGTGCAACACAGAAAGCTTCGTTTAAACAATCCACTGTTTTTGCTCACAACAAAATAATGTCCATTTTGTTATATCCTGGGTTAAAACACAAAGGTTTTCCCTTCAGCAGCACCCCTGCTGATTTCAAGCTCCTTCTTCTGTGATCCCACATGAAGAAAATGAAGAACAGCTTCACATTTTAAGCACAGCTTTCTCTGTTCAAAACTGACGCGCTGTTTTTCTCTGTTGTTTCAAAACCACGCCTCCGCTGGTTTGATACAGCCTCCGCTGTAGTATCAGGTTTCCTTTTTTTCTGCGACATGACGCGCCAGACGCTTTACCCACGTCAGACGTAATCCACGCATTTGTAATCCAAGCCACTTGTTGATACAATGCAAAAGATAGCTGATCCGCTGCTGTGTGAAGAAAACTGTAAATGAAATATGATCCTCCTGCCTGTAGCCTTGATGAGTAGACACACAGAGCCTCCTGAAGATTATTTCTTTGCCTTATACAGCTCCTTGACAATCACTCCAGCAAGCTGTGGAAAACAAATCCTTGTGTCCAGCGTTGTTCACTTTTCAGCCTAGTAGCTGCCCGAACCGGCATCCACGTTCACAGTCTGTAGCCTCGGATTTTGCCAAGCCTGGCACCTCCGTTTCAGCTGCTTCCAAAATGAAAAATCCTCCGTCTCTCTGTTTGCATTCTTCTTCAGTTGTGCTGCATTCCAAGCCGCTGTTATCAGCTCCCAGCTTTAGCAACAAACCTTCGCCTTCTCCGGTTTGTTTACAAACCGTTCTTACAAATAGTAAACAAATTCCTTTAACTCTATAACTGCTGAATTTCTCCAAACTGCGTCTCTGTGGCTTATCTGCCCATCTGAGATAACCATCAGATCGTAATCTGATCCTTATCTGGGCCCATAACCGATGTGAGAGTTGGACTGACTCGGGTTCAAAAGCTCCCCTAGCCAATGACCCTCAGTCCCAGTCACGCAAGCGGAAGGAGGAGATAACAGCAGTTAATAAAGATTAAAGAGTTTATTTGTAAGACCCAATTACATGGGATTAAGGCAATCAATGCATTTCTACTCACTACATCATAGCAGACTCAAAACCTATACCCCAGTGGTAAGGCTAGATGAAGTGAGGTCCAGATCAAGACACATGTCGTGTCGAGACGAGCAAGCAGCAGAGAGAGATGAAGAGGAATGACGGAAGCAAGCAAGTGTGCTAGCTTATATACCCCAGACCCTGCATCTATGAATAGGATATTACTCACCCAGTTGCACAACCTACTCATCAACATGTTTACCCCAAATCTGTTCAAGGCTGCTGAGTCATGTCACCTCGAGACTATGTCTCCTGACCAAAGACCTTCTGTACTTGAACTCAAGTAACACCCACCAGGTCAGGTGATAATCCCGATGTTAGGTGGTAATCTCGTTCTGCCTATGCAAAACCTAACAGGACCACCCGCACCACCGGTGGGACTGCTGGCTGCCGCTGCAGGACCGGGCCCAGCCAGGAGCCACCCCGCCTCACCTGCAACTGTGGGGCCATAAAGATCCGGCCCCAGTGGGGGCGGGTCCGCCGCTGGCGGGGTCGCCGCCGAGGGGGCGACACCAAAGGGGGTTGCCCCTTTGGGGGAGCCACTTCGGGGGTGGCACGAGGGCGAGGGCCTGCCCCCGTGTTGATGGGGATATAGGTGGGGCTGGGGTTTTTAAGAGGCCCTGCTTTTTGAAGGGCTTGGGGGTTTTAGGGGTTGATTTTAGGGGTGGGTCTCCCGGCTGATCGACGGAAGCGAGGGGACATGTGCCTCTCCCAGGGAGATGATGGAGGGAGTTCTGGGGGGCAAAATATACCACTGTTGAGCGGCAGGCGCTGGCAGAACGCTAGGGGCAGGCCACGCCAACTGCGGGGGACAAGGGATCGATGCTTAATACCTATCCCTTGTCCCGGGCCTGCCCAGAGCCAAGGGATAACTGGGGGATGTGTGGCTCCTCCCCATACCTTGCGTTTGCTGTTGTGCAATGCCAGGTCCGTTACCCAGAAAACATCTCTCATCCATGACTTGATCCTGGATGAGGGTGCGGACCTGGCATGTATTACGGAAACCTGGCTGGACGAGGCCGCTGCTCCAACTCTGGCGGCCTTGTGTCCGGCTGGTTTCTCGTATGCCCAGCAGCCAAGGGTTGGGGGACGGGGAGGGGGAGTGGCTGTTATCTATCGGGAGTCCTTGGTCCTTACCAGACTCCCTCTCCGGGAGACCAAGTTTATTGAGTGCATGTACTGGAGGTTGGGTCCCAAGGGCAGTCTGGGGATTCTGCTCGTGTACCATCCACCCCGCTGCATGACAGACTCCCTGGCCGAGGTGCTGGAGGTGGTCTCTGATGTGCGTGTGTTGTCCCCCAGGCTTTTGGTGCTGGGGGACTTCAATGTGCATTCGGGGGCTGTCCTCACGGGGGCACCTCGGGACTTCATGGAGACCATGGCTTCCTGGGAGCTGCACCCTGTATTAACTGGACCTACCCATGTAGCCGGTCATGCACTGGACTTGGTTTTTGTTTCTGGAGAGGGGGGAAATGATCTGGAAATCGGGGGTATATCCGCCACCCCCTTGTCATGGTCAGATCACTATCTGGTGGGGTTGGATTTCTCGATGCCACAACCCCTCTGCAGGGGTGAGGGACCTATTAGGATGGTCCGCCCCAGGCGTCTTATGGATCCGGATGGATTCCTGAACGCGCTTGGGGAATTGGAGCACACAAACGGTAGCTCGGTCGAGACCCTGGTGGACGACTGGAATGCTGCAATCACCAGGGCATTAGACCGAGTTGCTCCGAAGCGCCCTCTTCGCCTAAACAGAGCGCGCGCGGCGCCATGGTTCACTCCGTCGCTGCGTGCTCTGAAACAAGAGGTGAGAAGGCTAGAGCGCCGATGGCGAAATTCCCGCTCCGAAGACAATCAAACACTGGTTAGAGCTGCATCTTCAGCCTACCGGGTGGCGGTGAAGGCAGCAAAAAAGAATTTCTATGCTGCCTCCATTGCGTCTGCGGAGTGCTGCCCCAGGAGGCTGTTCCAAGTGGTCCGGAGTCTGGTCGGTCCAGTCGCTCCGGACCCATTGGAACAGTCTAGAGCCTCCTGTGAGGCTTTAGCGAAGCACTTCGCAGATAAAATCGATCTGATTAGGAGTGGGATATCGTGCGTCGTGGATACAGGGAGTGAGCGGGAGGAGGCCAATGGCAGACCGGTTTTGTGGGATCGGTTTCGGCTTCTTCCTTCTGATGAAGTGGACAAGGTGCTTTCATCTGTGAGGCCGACCACCTGCTTGCTTGATCCTTGCCCGTCCTGGCTCATAATGAGCTGCAGGGAGAGACTGGGTGAGGGGATCAAGGCGGTGGTGAATGCCTCCCTCGAGGAGGCAGTGATGCCATCAGCCCTCAAGGAGGCAGTAATAAGACCGCTTCTAAAGAAGCCCTCCTTGGATCCCCAGGATTTAAACAACTTTCGCCCAGTCTCCAATTTACCATTTCTGGGCAAGGTGATCGAGCGGGTGGTGGGTGCTCAGTTGAAGGCACACTTGGATGAAGCCGATTATTTAGATCTGTGCCAGTCGGGCTTCAGGTCTGGACATGGGACGGAGACGGCCTTGGTCGACTTGGTGGATGATATGAGGAGGGCTTTGGATAGGGGCGAATGCTCCTTTCTAGTCCTCCTCGATCTCTCGGCGGCTTTTGATACCGTTGACCACGGTATCCTCCTGGACCGCCTGGAGGGGTTGGGAGGCACTGTATTGCAGTGGTTCCGGTCCTTCTTCTCTGGAAGGTACCAGAGGGTAGTTCTCGGGAAGGAGGCTTCGGACCCTCGGCTGCTCACTTGTGGGGTGCCGCAGGGTTCCATCCTCTCCCCGATGTTATTCAACATCTACCTCAAGCCACTGGGAGCTATCATCAGGAGGTTTGGGGTGCGGTGTCATCAGTATGCGGATGACACGCAGCTCCACCTCTGTTTCAAGTCCTCACCGAGGTTGGCTGTTGAGACCCTGTCCAAGTGCCTGGAGGCAGTGGCTGGCTGGATGGGAAGGAACATGCTGAAGCTGAACCCCGACAAGACCGAGGTACTGCTGGTGGGGGACAAGGGGAGGTTAGGGGATGTTGACCTGGTGCTGAATGGGGTACATCTACCCCTGAAGGACCAGGTCCGCAGCTTGGGGGTCATTCTAGACTCCCAGCTGTCCATGGAGGCTCAGGTGGCAGCTGTGAGCCGGGCAGCGCTGTATCAACTCCATCTGATACGGCAGCTGCGCCCCTACCTTCCTAATCACCTGCTCCCATCAGTGGTTCATGCCTTGGTCTCCTCTCGCCTAGACTACTGTAATGCGCTCTACGTGGGGTTACCCTTGAAGACGGTTCGGAAGCTGCAGCTGGTACAGAACGCGGCGGCTCGCCTGGTTAAAGGCAGCCGCCGGCGGGATCACATCACGCCAGTGATGAAGGATTTGCACTGGCTACCAGTTGCTTGCCGAGCCGAATTCAAGGTGTTGGTTTTGACCTTTAAAACCCTATACGGCTTTGGTCCAGTTTATCTCAAGGAGCGTCTCCAGCAACACCAAGTGGGCCGCTCAACAAGATCTGCCACGGATGGCCTTCTCCTTGTCCCTTCAGCCAGAGCAGCTAGACTGGTGGGGACGAGGAAGAGGGCCTTTTCTGTGGCGGCCCCCGTACTGTGGAACTCTCTCCCGAGTGACCTCCGCCATGCCCCCTCTCTGATGAGCTTCCATCGCTCATTAAAAACCTGGTTATTCAGGCGGGAATATGGGGTGGGTTAAGATTTTAAAAATTTTATATTGTTTTAATGTATTTTATTGTATTTATGTATTTTAGCGTGTGTACATCGCCCAGGGTGGCCGGTTGCCGGCCAGATGGGCGATAAATAAATATTAATAATAAATAAATAAATAATCATCATCATCATCATCATCATCATCATCATCATCATCATCTCTCAAGTCCTACAGTTCCTTTTGTCTTTGTTCCAGAAAGAACTCAAGCCTTCTTCCCTTTGGGTGTATCTTGCAGTAGAGTTGATCCACCTTATATGATTTTTCATAAGGACAAAGTGGCACTTCACCCAGACATTCCTTTCCAGCCAAAGGTGGTGTTGGATTTCCATCTTAAACAAGATACTATATTGCCACATTTTTCTCCACACCTACTTCATCGATTGAATCTACTCTGCATGCTCTTGATGTGCAGCAGGCGCTTGCAGTCTATAAGTCCTGTACTGGGTCCTTCCATCAATCACTAAGACTCTTTGTCTGCTATGGGGGCAAGTCAAAAGATCTTCCTGGTTGTACAAACTATCACACTAGCATACCAACTTGCTCGGTTGGAGCTTTTGGGACCACTGAGAGCACATTCTCGTGGAGTTGCAACATCTGTGGCTTCTGGGGCTGGCGTTCCTCTGCTAGAGCTGTGCTGGGCAGCTACCTGTTTATTCGCCACTACTGACTTGATGTCCATTCCACAGCTGATTGCTCTTTTATATTTATATTATATTTATCAATCGCCCATCTGGCCGGTCACCCGGCCACCCTAGGCGATGTACAATTAAAATACAGCAAAACAACACAATAAAATATAATAATTAAAACAATATAAAAAATTCTCATTAAAAACCTAACCCACCCCATATTCCCGCCTGAACAGCCATGTTTTTAATGCACGGTGGAAGCTCATCACGGAGGGGGCATGGCGAAGGTCACTAGGGAGGGAGTTCCATAATGTGGGGGCCGCCACAGAGAAGGCCCTCTTCCTAGTCCCCACCAGCCTGGCTGCTCTGGCTGATGGGATAAGGAGAAGGCCGTCCGTGGCAGACCTTGTTGAGCGGCCTACTTGATGTTGCTGGAGGCGCTCCTTGAGATAAGGTGGGCCGGAGCCATGTAGGGTTTTAAAGGTCAAAACCAACACCTTGAATTCGGCTCGGCAAGCAACTGGTAGCCAGTGCAACTCATTAAGCACTGGTGTGATGTGATCACGCCGGTGGCTGCCCTTAATCAGGCGAGCCGCCGCGTTCTGTACCAGCTGAAGCTTCCGGACCGTCTTCAAGGGTAACCCCACGTAGAGCACATTACAGTAGTCTAGGTGAGAGGAGACCAAGGCATGAACCACTGATGGGAGCAGGTGATTAGGAAGGTAGGGGCGCAGCTGCCGTATCAGATGGAGTTGATACAGTGCCGCCCGGCTCACAGCTGCCACCTGATCCTCCATGGACAGCTGGGAGTCTAGAATGACCCCCAAGCTGCGGACCTGGTCCTTCAGGGGTAGATGTACCCCATTCAGCACCAGGTCAACATCCCCTAACCTTCCCTTGTCCCCCACCAGAAGTACCTCGGTCTTGTCGGGGTTCAGTTTCAGCATGTTCCTTCCCATCCAGCCAGCCACTGACTCCAGGCACTTGGACAGGGTCTCAACGGCCAACCTCAGTGAGGACTTAAAACAAAGGTAGAGCTGCGTGTCATCTGCATACTGATGACACTGCACCCCAAACCTCCTGATGATAGCTCCCAGCGGCTTGAGGTAGATGTTGAATAACATCGGGGAGGGGATGGAACCCTGCGGCACTCCACAAGTGAGCAGCCGAGGGTCCGAAGTCTCCTCCCCGAGAACTATCCTCTGATACCTTCCAGAGAGGAAGGACCGGAACCACTGCAATACAGTGCCTCCCAAGCCCAACCCCTCCAGACGGTCCAGGAGGATACCGTGGTCAACGGTATCAAAAGCCGCTGAGAGATCGAGGAGGACTAGAAAGGAGCATTCGCCCCTATCCAAAGCCCTCCTCATATCATCCACCAAGGCGACCAAGGCCGTCTCCGTCCCGTGTCGGAGGTAGGGCAGTGCTCTCTTCTGTGCTACACTGATGACACCTGCCCATCTCCGTTAAGTCAGCTTGTTAATCACCCATATGTGTGATGCACAGAGACCTCGAAGAAGAAAGACAGGTTGCTTACCTGTAACTGTAGTTCTTCTTCTTTTTTTTTTTTAATATTTTTTTTTTAATGAATACAACAACAAAAAAATACAACATAAACATTGTGCACCCCCCCCACCTCTTGGGACCAAGTTATATTTCTCACCCCATTTGTGTGTGTGTGTGTGTGTGTGTATATACAAGCTATTATTCTATATTCCAAAAATATAACAAATCTTGACAAGGTTTGTTCCCCCTCCCCTTTACCAACACATAATCCAAAAATTTTCCCCAAATGTTCACAAAGGTGTCTTTCTCCAATTGTCCTTTTTGACACTTAATATTACAAGTTAATTTATCATTTAACGCGATATCCCATACCTCTGTATACCATTCATTAATTGAAAACACATGTTGAACCTTCCAATTCCTAGCTATCATTAATTTTGCTGCTGTTAACAAATTCACAATCAATTCTTTTGTATTTTTTAAACAAACTAACTTTTCTGTAATTGTTAACAATGCTAATTTTGGGCAGACTTTTAATTCCATTCCAATTATTTCTGATATTTCTGCAAATACTTTCTGCCAAAATTCCAGAACATTTTTACAGCTCCACCACATGTGGGCATACGTACCTTTTACATTACATCCTCTCCAACACAATGCGGAGCAATTTTTATCTATCCAATTTAATCTTACTGGAGTTAAATACCATCTCCATACCACTTTATAAAAGTTCTCTTTTATCCTAGTTGACATAACTCTTACAATACGTCTATCCCAAATATTTTTCCAACTTTGTTTCGATATTTCCTCATCAAATTCATTATCCCATAACACTTTAAGAGAATCTTTATGCTCTTCTTCATTTTGTAACATCGTATATAAAGCCTTTGTTGTGCCTCTTGTTGAAACATTACCTTCTATAGCTTCTCTAGTCAAAACTATCTTTTCAAAATTGGTTAGTTCTCTTTCACTGTCCATTCTTGTCCTCCATTTCTTTAACCACAGTTCCAGCTGCATTGAATTTAACCATGATATTCTCTCTCTTCCTACTATTTCTATTATATGTTCTCTAGTCTTCAATTTTTCCACCCAATCCATTAATTTAATTACCTTTTTTCTCCTTAATATAGCTTCTAGATGTCTTACATTTTCTGGAAAGTCCTCCATGGCCACTACCGGAGTTAACGGGGATACCTCTGGTGTAAAAATTTTCCTCGTGCTATTCCAACTCTCTAACATACTCCTCAAAAAGGGATTTTCTAGTCCTTTTATAATATTATTTATATTTTTCTTAAATAATATATTCACCATCATGTTTCCTAATTCTCGTGATTCTAGTTCCAACCACATTTTGTCTTTCCCTGCTATAATGTCCAAAATATGTCTTACTTGGTTGGCTAAATAATACCACTTTATATTAGGAAGACCTAAACCACCTATTTTTTGCGCTTTATACCAACTATATTTATTAATCCTTGATCTTTTCCTTCCATTACAATATTCATTAATAATTGATTGCCAATCTTTAATTTCTTTTTCTATAATCTTTACTGGTAACATCCTAAACAAAAAGTTTATTTTAGGCAATATCTTCATTTTTACCAACGCTATTCTGCCAAACCAAGGAAGTCCAATTTTTGTATACTCCTCTATTTTATTTTTAACCTCTATCTTTAACTTTCTAAAGTTTTGTTCTCCTACTTTATCAATATCTTGTGTAATTTCTATTCCTAAATATTTAATTACTTTTGTAATTTTAATGTTATATTTTTTCTTTAACATTTCACTCTCCTCTTTTTTACTATAATTAAACAGTAAAATCTTGGATTTACCCCAATTCATCTGTAGCCCAGTTATTTCTCCAAATTCTTTCAAGTGGTTCTCCAACCTATCCATTGTTTCAATTGGATTTTTAATTGTTAATAAAGTATCATCTGCAAATAAATTTATTTTAATTTGATCTCCAACCCCCATCCCTATAATATTTCTATCTTCTCTTACTACATTTGCTAATATTTCCATCACTAATGCAAACAAAATAGGGGAAAGGGGACATCCTTGTCTAGTTCCTCGGTCTAAGGAAATTTGTTCCGTAATACCATCATTTACCACTACATTTGTAATATTATGGGCATATAATTGATTAATTACTCCTTTAAATCTTGCTCCAAACCCCATATTTTAAATTATCATTTTTAAAGTAGGCCATTCCACGCAATCAAAAGCCTTGAAAATATCTAATGCTAATACACCCGCTTTAACATTATTTTTCTTTATACTATATATTATATTTAATACTCTTCTAGTTAAGTCGGCCATTTGTCGACCTGCAATAAATCCACATTGGTCCATCCCTACATATTTACTCATAAACCTATTCATTCGTCTTGCTAGTATTGCAGTAAATAATTTTGCATCTTGATTTATTAACGAAATGGGTCTATATGAATCTGGTTCTGTTAAATCCTTTCCTGGTTTTGGAATTACTATAATCATAGATTGTTTCCCTGAGGGGGGAATTTCTCCCCCTTCCATTATATTATTATATAATAACTTCAACCTTGGAATTAACATATGTTTAAAAACCTTGTAATATTCCACCCCTAATCCATCTACTCCTGGGGTCTTGCCTTCTTTTAATTTATTTATAGCAAAATCTATCTCCAAATCTGAGAATGGTTGCTCCATCGTCTCTCTATCTTCTTCTTGTATTCTTATTTTCATATGTTTTTCAATATATTCTTTAATCCTATCTTCCTCACCTATTCCTGCTTTATATAATTCTGAATAAAATTCTTGAAAAAATTTTAATTTTTCCTTCATCAAATTATGCCCTTTCCCTTTTTTATCCTTTATTATTCCAACTATATTTTTCCCCGTTTTTTTTTGTGTGGATCTAGCTAACATTTTAGAATTCTTGTTACCATTTTCAAAGTAAGCTCTTTTCATATAAATCAAATTTCTCTGTGTCCTTTCAATATCCTTGTTTTCTAACTCTTTCCTCTTAGCTTGTAGTTCTGCATAAATCTGCTTTCCCCTTTCCTTTAAAAATTTAGCTTCTAACTCCTTTATCTCCTCTTCAAGCTTTTTATTAAATACCTCCTGTTTCCTTAATACACATGCTTCTCTTATACTGCCCCTCACAACAGCTTTCATTGTATCCCAAACTACTGCATCGCTACAAACTCCTGTATCATTAATCTCCCAAATCTCTCTTAATTCCTTCTCTATCTTGTTTGTACTGAAAGATATTACCGCTCAGCCTCCATCTTTTAGCTTCTTTATAATCCTTATTTATCTTAACATCCATATTATGTATTGCATGATCTGACACTTTTATAATACCTATTTCCGTGTTCATTACTCTTGAAATCAAATTTTTAGAAACAAATATATAGTCAATCCTAGAAAAATTCTTTGTAACAGGTGAATAATATGTATAACTTCTTTCACCTCCTTTTACACCCCTCCATACATCTACTATTCCCTCTTTGTTAATTACTGTATTTAATGCAGTTATATTATTTTTCCTCTCTTCTCCCGTGGGATTAGATCTATCTATCTTTTTGTCCATCACCATGTTGAAATCCCCAGCTATAATAACTAACTCATTTTTTTTTTAACCCATTTCCTTTAATACTTCTTGATAAAATTCTGCTTGATTTACATTTGGGGCATATACATTAACTAATATATATTCTTCCCCTCCTAATGCCCCATATACCATTATATATCTCCCCCTAGTATCCTTTTTAACTTTACTCACAATAAAACCACATTTTTTAGAAATAATAATTGCCACACCTCTTGACTTGGTGGAACCATATGCTTTCTCGTATATCATAGACCATCTTAGTTTAAGTTCGTTTATTCCCTCTTTTGATTGATGTGTTTCTTGTAGAAATATTATGTCTGCCTTATCTTTATTTAGAAGTGCTTCAATCCGTCTTCTTTTCAGAATAGATCCCAGACCTTTGACATTCAACGTTGAAACTCTTAACTTAGGGTCCATCTTATTTTATTGTTGCTCAACCAACTTTGGTCCCTGTGCATAAACATAAATATCACCACAACCCCCCACCCACACATTTAATTCCATTCCCCCCTCTCTTATCCCAGGGATAATCACCCCGCACACAGCTTCTGGAGCCTTTGAAGGGGTGTGGAGGTTGAGACTTCCGCCTACGAACTCCAATCATTTACTTCCTTCCGGTCTCTTTTTACCAAAACAAAAACAAAACAAAACAAAACCAAAAAACAACAACTACAATAACAAAAAAACACTGTCTCCCCTTTTCTTCAGCCTAGCAGGAAATAAAAAAAACCAAACAAACAAAGAAAAACTACATAAAATAAAATTAAATTAAATTAAAAAAGGGGGGGAAAAGAGTAATTATAGAGAGAGAAAGAGAAAGAGAAAGATTTTATAAAAGAATAAGAGACAAAGGAAAAGAGTTATTTGTCCTTTCCTCCAACTGCACCGAGGGTTTCTTGTATATCTGTAAATCTGACCGGCCCGGGCATTCCTTGTCCAGCTGCTCCATCTTCTCCCTGCAAGCCCAATTCTTGCAGCAACTGCATGCCTTGCTCCAAAGATGTTATCTTGTAGAATTTTTTTCCAATGAAAAATCTTTAAAAAACTGGGTAACCCCAAGTGTAAGAAATCCCATTTTTCTTCAAAGTCGCTGTGCAGGGTTTCACACTCCGCCGCCAGTTTATCGTTTGAGCACACAAATCGTTGAAAACTTGGACTGGTGTTGACAAAAACATCAATTGTCCCGGAATTTGCCTAATTGCACCCATAAAAAACTCCTTCTTATTATAGTATGTAAATTTTATAACAATGTCTCTGGGACTCATTCCTCCTCTTTTGAAAGTAACTCTATGGATCCTTTCAATATCCTCTTGCTCCCATGTAATACCAGGAGCAAGGCTCTTTATCCATTCAAGCACTCTATCTTTCAAACTTTTAGAAGTTTCACCACTCTGTTCTGGAAACCCGCGAAGGCGTATGTTAGATCTGTGTTCCCGATCTTGCAAGTCAATCACTTTCAGTTCAATCTGATCAAACCTCATATTGTGATCTTGTATTTCAGACTTATTTGCCATTATCCCTTTTTCCATCTCAGACATTTTCAAATTCACAGATTTTAATTCTGTTTTTATTTCAGCAATTGATTTTTGTAGCTCCACAGCCACCTCCGCTACAATTTCTTTATTGTTTGCTTTCATCTCGGCTTTCATCTGGTTTTTTATCTCTTCGTTATTTTCTTTTAAAAGCTTCTGGAACTGTGCCATCATTTCAGTTGACATGCTTTCTTTCTGTTTTTTTGGTATCACTACAGAAACAGCAGATCCCACCTTCTGCTGAGACGGAATTTCCGGGATTGTACGAGCACTTCCTGCTCTCAGTGATTCAGCACTACGGCTGATCTTATCTTTTTTGATCTCCGTATTGTTTTTAAAATTAATTTCTTCTTCAAGCTGTACCCTATCCAGCCGTGACACTCTGATATCACTAGGATGGGTTTTCTTTCTCTCCCAGACCGATGGAATTTTATATTTACGATCTCTAGACATTTGGCAACCAGCCCAGAAATACGAAAGAAAGTTTGGAAAACAATTCCGAAAAAACACAGCCCTTTGCCTTATTCAAGTTTGAAAGAAGAATGCTACTCACAGGATCCTTATTATTTCAGGGGAGATTTATTCTTTCATATCTTTTCCAACCGGAGCTCTCTCAGTATCCGTCCTACTCCATTCGGCTAGAAGCCCTGCCCCCGTAACTGTAGTTCTTTAAGTGGTCATCTGTGCATTCACACAACCCACCCACTATCCCCACTTCGGTGTCATGGCCAAGTTCAATGCTGGTTCCTGAAGTGGGTATTTTATTGGTGTCAATTTTGACATCTGTACCGATGTCGATACCGCGTTTTCCCTCGGTTCCAAGGCCACAATAGGTGGTCTCAGGGGAACTGAGGGAATAGGCAGGAACCCGCTAGGGACATGCGTACTACAATGGTGGAGGAGGGTTCCCACCAAAAATCACTCAGCTATAGAAGCTTCCCGAAGTGAGGCTCCACTCAGATGCAGAGCCCATATGTGTGAATGCACAGATGACCACTCGAAGAACTGTGAGTACTCTAATTGATGTGAGGTTCAAAATGCAAGTGTACGGGGACATTGCACCTTTATATTCACTATTGTCACATCTTGCATTTGTACATTTCTGTGGAAATTGTGATTTAGTATTCTCATTTCTGTATAAAGTTTTCCACAGTTTATATATATCACTATTTTTGGGTTCCTGTGCTTTGTGCATTTCTCATGATCTGCCAGCATTGAAATGACATTCTTTGCATGCTCAGAACCTTCACTTCCTGTCAGGATCGTCTTTTCTCAGCACTCCAACAATTCTTGCAGGAAATAACGTTAGTAACTTTATTACGGTCAAAGACCAGCAAATATAACATTATTTATTTATAAATATATTATTATTTTATTTTTTTATTATATTTATGAATCGCCCATCTGGCCAGACATCTAGCCACTCTGAGCGATGTACAGTGCATATAATACACATATGCTAAAAGCCAGATAGCAAAATACAGATAAGAAACCTGTTACATCAAATTTATAACCATCCTTTAGCCATTGGCACTTCTGAATCAAAAAAGTTAAAAACAGGCTTGTAGGAATCAGCCAAAATCCTTAACATCATAAGCAATTCCTCCCATATACAAAAATGTGTACAACCATCAGTAAACCACCTCCAAATTCCTGGAGAGGGGCTGCACCCAATATCTGCCATACAGGCAGCCAAAAACAATTAGTTACAAAGTCATGTGGCTGCATCAAGCCATCGCTGCTGTACAATATCTAGCCACAAGACTTGTAATATGAGGATCCTTATCAGAAAGAAGTAACTTGATGTAGAATTCATCAAGTCTCCCAGGAAATTTATAAATGATTGGGGACACAAGGTCCCTATGCAAATAACAGTTCTGTGTGGTCTCTGACTGAAATGCACATTTAGTTTCTGCGTCTTTAGTCTGCTGCATTGTCTTCAATGAAGGGAGCAGCTTAGAGCATAAAAAGGGACACAAAGGGATTCGGGCACTCCTGCTTGCTCCTCCAGTGGGGACAACGCTCGCAGGCAGAGTAGCTATGAGTGAGCATTGGTGATCTTCATTCTTCTGGATTAGGATTACTGTATCTTTCATGTCAGAGTATAGTGGCTTGTCTCTCTATTGCTATTGTGAGCTGCACAAATACATTCACACAATCACTACAATTGTCATTAAGAGTATACTTTTTCTCCTTTATGGCAAAGTTCCAGTGGTGGGAGTAGTGAAATAAATGTTACTCCCCATTTTGTTATTGCATTCTAAACAGCATGTGGGTTGGTGCCATTTGCTCTATGTTGAATTTCTTCCATCACTACTTATGTTATCCATGCTAATGTAGTGCAAAAATCCAGCCAACTGGATTGGTTTTTCTCCTTCTGTTTATTTCATTTATAAATAAATAAATTCTACTTAATTGTAAACTCTCAGCAATTCTTGGATCTAGACTAATTTTATATATGAAGACTTGGTCTGGGAAGGCAAATGTCTGTGCATAAATGACACAACTTAAAAATCTTTTGTTTATACTGCAGAATATGATACTCTCTGCATTGAATAACTGCTCATAACCTGGCAGGCACACTTCATTTTTCCTCATTAACTTACCAAGACTTATGTAAGTTTCAGTAGCCTTCTTTGGTGTCTTCTTGATAGTAATGCACAGTTCTTCAAAAGATGCTGTCACTAACATTGATCAGACCATTCTATAAACATATTTTCGTTATTTTTAACTATTAGATTTCACCCATTTCCTTGAGAGCAGCTTGCAGAATATAAAAAATTACAAAAATGCACTAAAACCCATCTAAAAACAATGCAGTATTAAAACAAAATAAATACCAGTAAATTCAGCCTGAATTAGGGAGGGAAAAGGCCTTCCTAAATAAGACTGTCTTTTCCATCCCTTTAAAAGATGTATTATTATTTATTTTATTTCTATACCGCCCCATAGCTGAAGCTCTTTGGGTGGTTTACAACAATTGATAAAATACAATACAATAAAGTATAAAATACAAATAACAATAAAACATCATAAACTTTCATAGCCAAATGTCATTGCCAGATGTAGTCAGCTGGCAAGACAATCTCTGGGCAAGGAGTTCCAAACTATAGTGCCACCACCAAGAAGGTCCTCCTCCGTAGAGCCTCCTCATTTGATCCAAGTTAGAAGAAAAATATATGGGGGAAGCCATTCTTTCAGATAATCAAGAATCATGTTTGTTTAACCTGGCAACATTTATCTATGCCTTGGTTACATCTCGGTTAGTCTAATGCAATGCAGTCTACATGAGACTACCCATGAAGAGCATCCGGAAGCTTCAGTTGATGCAAAACCGAGGACCTAGTCTGCTAACCAGTGCATGGTATCATGATCATGTCACCCCAATACTGAATGATCTGCACTGGTTGCCAATTGTTTCCTGGGCTCACTTCAAGGTATTAGTGTTAACCTTTAAAGCTCTAAAGGTGCAATCCGACGCATGTTTAGACATTAAAAAGTCCTACAACTCCCAGCATGATCCAGCCAGCATGGCCAGCTGGGGAATGTTGGGAGTTGTAGGACTTTCTCCTGTCTAAACTTGCATAGGATTGCACCGTAAATGGCTTAGGGCCTGGCTATCTGAGGGATAGGTATCTCGGTATGAACATGAAGATCTTTGTCTCGCCAGCCTATTAAGATCAGCAGGGGAGGAGGCCCTTTTGAAGACATCCTCACTTACAGAGGCCCACTTGTCAGGCACACGGGAAAGGGCTTTCTTCTGTGTTGCTCCCAAACCCTGAAACCAGGACTGGCACAAGCTGTCCCGCCACCTGAGGTGGGAGAGCATACCCGCACCTCCGTCACCTCTCCCCCCATCCCCACTGCACCCCTCCTTTACCCTCTCATTGTTGTCACCCCTGCTACTGTTCTCTGAAGAGCCGCATCGACCATAAAAAGCAGCTGGCACAGCTCTTCAGAGAGCCAGCCAGGTCCAAATGCCTGACTGTAAGGGGGTCTTTCCTCAGAACCAAGCAAACAGTACAGGCGATCTCCTGGAACACCCCCTCCCACAATGCCTGGCTCTGCAGAAAGCCCCCCCTTAGAGCCAGGCATTTGGTCCTGACCGGCTTTGAAGAGCTGTGCTGGCCTCTTTCTCTAGCAAGTGCAGCTCTATGGAGAGCCTGCCCACCTTCTGGCTCACACTGAGAGGATTCTCAGTGCAAGCCAGTGGGCGGGTGGTTGAAAGCAGCTGCCTGTCTTCTGTTTTGCTTATAGTGAAACAGAGGGTGGGCAGCTGCTCCAGAGCAGCTGCCCGCTCTCTTGCTGTGGCATTTGCCACAGTGGGAGAGTGGGACCGATGGGGATTTCTGGAGCACCAACTAGCGTCGCCAAGCAGACAACTGTGTCAGAAAGATCTGCTGGTCCCCCTCTCCCACTACAGGAAATGCCATAGTGGCTGGTGGGGCTCTCCAGAGTACCTGCTGGAGGTGGCGGCATGCCCTCCTGGCAGTGGGAGTGGGGGAAGCAGAGCAATTTGTTGCTCCACTGCCTGAAGCAGGGCTTTACCCTGCTTTATGGGAGGGCCACCCCTTTGGAGTTGTGACTGGGCCCCAGTCTCTCTGCATTCAGGAAGGGGGTTAAGATGCATCTTTTTGACTTGGCTTCTTAAATTGTTATAGTTTTTACTGTTTATCTGATTATAGTTTTTAGGTTTTGGACCTTTTGTAAACTGCCTTGATTGGTCTAGAAAGGCATTATAAAAATACTATAAATAAATAAATGTATGTATGTTTAAGGCTTTAAAGGTCAAGATCAGAACTCTGAATTGTGAGTGGAAACTAATTATTTTATTTTACTGTATTTTAAAGATTTCCGTGTAGCCCTACAATGAAAACACTCAGGGCAGTGTACATTAAAATAATATAGAGTAAATATATAAAACTACAAGAATTAAACGGCAGAAGAAGCAATTAAAATAAAGCCATAGAATTCAGGAAAGCAATTTAGATTGTCAAGTCACTTTATGTTTTATGTGGAAATACTTAGGCAAATAAGATTTTTACTTAGTAGCAAAGTGACAGTTGGCACTACACAAGTCTTTCTGGGGAGGGCATTCTACAGATGGGGCACTACAATAAAAAAAAAGTCCTCTCCTTTGGCACCACCTTCCTAACTTCACATAGGAAGGGGACCTGAAAGTGGGCTTCAGATGATCACCAGAGTCTGGGGAAACTCAGGTGGTGAAAAGTGAGTGGTCTTTCAGGTTCCCAAGTCCCAAGCTAATTGGTAACTGGTAACTCTAGTGTAGCTCTTTCGAGGCCAATGTAAATGTAATATGGTTCTTGTGGCCAGTAGCAGGAGCTTGTTCACCACTGCCAGCTGTAATAATTGAAAAGTATTCACACAATTGCAATTGACGGGCTAAGGATACTGTAGAAAGGTGCACTAAAGTGTGCCTCCAAAGGCACCTATTGTACAAAAGGCAGTTTGGGATAGTTATAGTTTAGCAGTGTTAAACAAAGTTTGTTTTTTCTTATTGGGACAGTATCCATTCCTCATAAATTCATATTTTTGTGGGCTGTGTGTGATAATGATTTGGCTGCTGGCTCTGCAATGATTTGAAAAAATATTTTCCTTTAAGGAAGGTAGATGACTCAGTAATAATATGATATTTTATGATGTGGAATAATGAGGCAAACAGAAAATATATAAGAATATGATATGACTTTGAGCAACAATAACATCTATGTGAACTTAGACATTACAAATATCAACTGCAGAAACATATGTTACATAGCTTCTTTATTCATACATCCCATTTCTAACCCATTTTTCTCCCATAAGAACCCAATGTGAGTAACAAATCCCATGAGCAAAAATACAATTAAACAAAAATACAGTTAAACTTTAAAACAGTGTAATGAATTTGCATTCAGAACAAAGGAACCACTGTAACCCAGGGAAGTTGCACCACCTACCATCAACATATCCATCTTGTCTGTATTGAGCTTCTTGAAACAGCAGAAGCAGTTTACTAACATGCTTTAATCCACACCTCCATCACTTCAGTTGTTTTCAAGGGACTTCCTTGTTTATAGCATGATGCAGCCTTATTGACTTCAACACTTTGACACAGTGCCAGTAGAATGTGATGTTCTGATCGGAGGACAAAATCCAATGGGGCACTTACACTCCTACTTATTCCTATTTGACCCACTGCTTCCCTTCTGCAAGTGGTGGGCCCAACTGATTCTGTTGCGCAAGTGGGATCTACCACTTACACAAGGGAGATTTAGTGCTTCCTAGGGGAAGCCCCGCAATGAGCGGAAATGCTCGTTTCTGGGACGAGGCAGATCGGCAACGCTCCTTTATGTGAGCTCCGCCAATCTGCCTCTTTTCAGAAAAGAGTGTTCTCATTTCGAGGCTTCCCCTAGGAAGCACTAAATTTTCCTTGCATAAGCAGTAGGTCCCACTTGCGCAACAGTTGGGGCTGCTTGCACGACAGAATTGGCGGGCATAAGGGAATCAGCAGGAGCGTAAGTGCCCTGTTGGATTCTGCCTAGAAATAGGACTTGCTAATCACCAGACAAATCTTTCTGGGAAGGCAAATTCCTTAACTGTAATTAGGACATCCACATATTTTAAATGAAAAACAAAGCTGAGCTTTATAACACCATATAGATTTGCCCCCATCTGTAGCTCGCTATTACTAAACCACAAGGTTCTTCTTCCAGTTGTCAAAGTCTGAAAACATGTGCACTGAGCAGTATTAAAGAGGCTATGCATTCTTAGTTATATGCTTAGCATGGGACTGAATCAGTTTGATTACCTTAGCAGTGCAGCAACATTCCTTTTTTGTTGCTTGACTGCTGAGAATGACACTGCTTTCATTGACAGCATTCGTTTATTTTTGTAAGACAGCAGGAGAAGTGCTAATATTGCTTATAATAGCTTCTGCGTCTTCCTCCATTGGCTAACATATGAAGTAATTCTTAGTGGTTCACAGGAGCATATTTCACTTAATAATATAGGGGGGCTTTTTTAACATTACTCATGTTCAAACTGCCAAGTGCAGTATAAGGTTTTAGTCATATATGAGTATTACAGCGCAATCCTATATATGTCTGCTCGGAAGTGTCTTATTAATTTCAATGGGGCTTACTCCAAGGTAAGTCGGTATAGGATTGCACTCTTAGAATGCTGTCAGACTGATTAAAGGACTTTAGATTATTAACAATCTTCTTTTTAAATTATTAATCAAAATACATTTGCATATTACTCAAACTACAATAAACACATAGTTTTTCCATGATGAAAGCAGTATAATTTACTATATAATAAATGAAATCTACTACTCATTGTTAGAGGGAAAGGCCATCTTCAGTATTTTCTTTTTAGTTCCATAATATCATAAGCAAAATAACTGAGCTAGCCTCCTAAGAAGGAAACAGTCTATAGTTTTCATCTATATACTGGTTTATATGCTTGGGGATGAAAATCTAAGACATCTGTTTCAAACAATGTGCATGCCCACAAACATACACTATGCCTGTTCCCCATCCTTTTACTGATAGACAGATAAAGTAAAAAATCAGCAAATTTGCTCAACTTCATTTGGCAATCCAGTTCAAATCAAATATCAGGTCTAACCACCATGTCATCATTCTGCTGTTTAGCAGAGCTAGAATGAACTGCAAAAATGGAGGGGAAGTGAATTGAAAGGTGAGATTTGAAACTATTGGGGGAATAAAAATATAAAGATGAGCGAAAGATAGTACTTATGCAGCCTGTCAGTCAGATTGGGAGTAAATTACTTTGTTTAGTATATACCAATTCTGCGCTCCCATGTTATCCCCTGGATCGAGAAGGCAGATATAACTCTGCTTGAGTGTGAGGAGGCCACTGCAATACATTGCAAAATGAAATATGGCTTACAAAAGAATATGAAAAAGACACCCCCGACAGGAGAGACATACTTGCGACCAAGTAGAATACCCGTATATACTCAACTATAAGTCGGCCCTAACATAAGTCGAGGCCCCTAATTTCACCCCCCAAAACTGGGAAAACTTATTGCCCCCAGTATAAGTCTAGGGTGGGAAATGTACGAGGGGAGACTCCCGCCGCCACCCCCAGACACCCCCCACCCCCGTACCTGCACCCACTGCCGCCGAAGCCCCGCCACTGCCAAAGCCCCCCCAGGACCCCCGTCGCCACCCCCAGACACCCCCACGCCAACCCCAAACACCCCCACGCCACCCCAGACACCCCACCCACACCCCCGTACCTGCACCCGCCGCCGCCGAAGCCCCTCCCCCGCCGAAGCCGCGCCGAAGCCCCCCCCACGCCACCCCCAAACACCCCCACGCCACCCCCAGACACCCCCACGCCACCCCCAGACACCCCACCCACACCCCCGTACCTGCACCCGCCGCTGCCGAAGCCCCTCCCCCGCCGAAGCCGCGCCGCGCCGCAGCCCCCCAGACACCCTCATGCCACCCCCAGACAACCCCACGCCACCCCCAGACACCCCCACGCCACCCCAGACACCCCCACGCCACCCCGGACAGCCCACCCACACCCCCGTACCTGCACCCGCCGCTGCCGAAGCCCCTCCCCCGCCGAAGCCGTGCCGCGCCACGCCGCAGCCCCCCAGACAAATTGCTCCTGCTCGCTCGGCTCGCCTCTGCCCCCGGGGCAGGGCCGGGCCGGCTCAGAGTCGCCGTCAGGACAGCTCGCTGCAGATGCTGATGGAATGCCAGGCGGAGGCACGGGCGGCGCCGTCGGGGGCTCGCCTCGCTCGGGGCGGGGCTGCTGCTGCTGCTGCTGCTGCGCGGAGGGGGGCGGCTGCCTGGCTCCGGGTCCAAGTTGCCGGCACACAGACAGACAGACAGCGCTCGCCTCGCCTCGCCTGGCCCCGCCCCACCCGCGGAGCGCTCGCTGCACCGGAGAGGCCGCCCCCTTGCCCGGCCCCGCCCACACGTGCCCGGGCGCCGCTTGTTGTTTTTTATTTTAATCTGCGCCTCTCACGTTGGTAACCTGTTCCGCCTCCTCCTCTGCCCCACCCTCTTCCCCGGGCGTGGCCAATGGGCAGCCGGCTCCGGGCAGGAGCCGGCGCCTCCCGCCTCCTGATTGGCCGCCCGGAGGCGGACTGCGAGGCGGGCCTCCGCGATTCAAACGCAGGTTCGGGCGGGAAGAGGATCGCTCGCGCCCCTCCCCTTCCGAAGTGGGGCTTCGGTGGCGGGACCAGGTATGGTGACGGGGGGTGTCTGGGGGTGGCGGGGGGTGTCTGGGGGTGGCGGGGTGTGTGTCTGGGGGTGGCATGAGGGTGTCTGGGGGGCTTCGGCGCGGCTTTGGCGGGGGAGGGGCTTCGGCAGCGGCGGGTGCAGGTACGGGGGTGTGGGTGGGGTGTCTGGGGTGGTGTGGGGGTGTTTGGGGGTGACGGGGGGGTGTCTGGGGAAGCTGCGGCGCGGCTTCGGCGGGGGAGGGGCTTCAGCGGGAGCGAGTCTTCGGCGGCAGGGAGGCTTTTCGGTGGCAACGGGGCTTTGGTGACGGGTGCAGGTAGGGTGGCGTGGGGGGTGTCTGGGGTGGCGTGGGGGTGTCTGGGGGTAGCGTGGGGGTGGCATGGGGGTGTCGGGGGGCTGCGGTGCAGCGCGGCTTCGACGGGGGAGGGGCTTTGGCGGCGGCGGGTGCAGGTACGGGGGTGGGGGTGGGGTGTCTGGGGGTGGCGGCAGGGGTCCTGGGGGTGGAGGGGGTGCCTGGCGGTCCCTTGTGGTGGCGGCGGGGGTCCTGGGGGGGCGCTGACCCACGTATAAGTCGAGGGGGCATTTTTCAGCACAAAAAATGTGCTGAAAAACTAGACTTATATTTGAGTATATACGGTACTTATATGTCTGGTGTCCAGATAAAGGTATTATCTTTCAATGTTAATGGGCTGGGTGCAGTAATCAAATGAAAGAGAATATAAGCTGAAATACACAGGTTAAATTCAGATGTGGGACTACTGCGATAAACACATCAAAAGGCATCCAGTGACAAACTGCTTAGGCATGTGATGCTACATCAAAAGCTAGAGGGGTCTCTATTGTATGGGCAAAACAATGTCCTTTTGATGTAACATACTACCTTTAGGACCCCAATGGCCGATATATTTTTATCAAAAGAATTTGGAGGGGAGTCGGGCTCACTCTAGCATCCATATATTCCCCAAATAGTAAACCATTGTCTTTTATAAAAGACCTTATAAGAAAACCTTAATGATTTCAAACAGGGAATGATAATAATGGGAGGAGATTTCAATGAAGTATTTAATGAGAAATTAGACAGAAGTACTTCAGTATTTAAATCCACTAGGACTTCCAATTGCCTATTAAATCTAATCAATTCAAATGACTTGATAGATTCTTGGAGGAGCTGAAAAGAGATTGAAAAAGATTTCATTTTTTATTCGGCTTGGCACAGAACCTATCCCGGAATTGATTGCATCTTAATTTCCAGAGATATGTTGCCAATGGTCACAGGAGCAGACATTGGTAACATAACAGTAACATATCATGCTCCAGTCAGTCTTAAGGTAACCCTTGTGGAACCATAAAGTACCTCCCTTACATGGAGGCTTAATGCTAATCTGTTTACCAAGACAGAGGCAACAGATAAAATAAAGGAAGAAATAATACATTATTTTTCCACAAACGAAAACCCCAATATGAAGAAAGCAGTAATATGGGATGCTATGAAAGCAGTGATTCTGGGTGTATATATAAGTGAGGTAAGTATCTTAAAGAAACAGGCAGCTAAAGCCTCTGCCACATTATTGGATGATATAGCAAAAGTAGAGAGCAAACATAAACAAACAGGAAGCATAAAGGTATATAGATTATTAACTAGTAAAAAAGCAGAGTTGCAAACAGCCCAAGTAGAAAAAATTCAGAAAGCCATGACACACACAAACAGGGATTATTATGAATTTGGAAACAAAAAATCAAAATTATTGGCAAGAGCCCTACAAAAAAAGTTGAACTGCTGAACTATTTCAGTCATTAAAAAAACAAAGATAATGGGGAAACAACACACAATTCAAAGGAAATAAATGAGGTTTTCTCAAAATTGTATGAAAATGTAGATTCTACAAGTAATCCTTATTTTAAACAAACTGATACATTTTTAGATAAATTAAGCATGAAGCCAATTTCTGAGAGTCACAGGAATTTTTTAAACCAACCCATTACAGATAAAGAGATACAGAAAGTGATAAGAAATCTGAAAAGTGGGTAGGCCCAAGGGTTGGATGGATTTACAAATGAGTTCTACAAGAATTTTGAAGAAATATTGACACAGTTGCAACACCTGTTTATTGTTATTCTGGAGGGAGAATCTATACCTGATTCCTGGTGACAAACCAGACTGGTAGTTATCCCTAAACCAGGAAAGGATTGTAGCTCTGTAAGTTCATACTGTCCCATTGCATTTCTTAATCAAGACACCAATATATTTGCAGCAATTATGGCTAAAAGACTAAATAATTTTGCCTCTAAGGTATTTAGCTAATTCTATTTGCAGAGTACTGATCATAGTACACCACAGTGTTACTAATTGAGTTCTGGTTGTATTGCTTTCTTTAGATACCTTTAAGGCTTTTGATAGACTTGAATGGTCTTTCTTATTCAAGACTCTACAAACTTTAGAATTTGACCCCAATTTATGAATCCTGTTAGGCAACTATATTCACCATCTACAGCCATGGTCAGAGCAAATGCCATAGACTCTACCCTTTTCAAATTATACAGAGGCACAAAACAAGCATGCCCATTATCTCATCTTTTATTTGCTATAGAGATAGAAACATTGGCAGAATCAATCTGTAACTATAAGAACATTCAGGGAGTCCAAGTATTAATAAACAAGTTAACACCATAAACTTATATGCAGATGACATATTGCTGATGCTCTTAAATCTGAAGAATGCTATTCCAGAGCTTAAAACTATATGAATATGAAGAAATAGAAGGATTAGAAATAAATTGCCTAAAATCTGAATTAATATGTTTGAATATGATAGAGGGGAAGCAGAAGGGGCTACAAAAAATTTCAAAATTGACTTTGCAACCATCTAGTTTTAAATATTTAGATATAATAATTCCAAAAGACTTAAAATAACTGTGTGAAAGAAACTTTGATCCATTATATAAAAATCTTAAGGCAGATTTCAAATCATGGAAGCAGTTCAACATTTTCTGGCTTGGTAGAATGGCTGCCATCAAGATGATGTCTCTCCCTGGATACTTATTTTTATTACAAAGTTTGCCAATCAAAACACTCCTACACTCTTTAAAAAGTGGCAAAAAATATGCCGGGGGTAAAAAAATATGCATAAATAAAAAATACACTGTATAGGCAAACAAAAAGTGGAGGCTTTGGTTTTGCTAATTTAAAACTTTATTATGATTCCTTTCAACTTAAAAAGGGTTATACCACTAATACAAACGAACTATACTGTGCCATGGGTAGCTATAGAACTCCCCCCTGATAACCATAATATCAAATCTCTCCTTTTTCATCTCTAAAGAAGGCAGCATTGGAAACAATAAAAAAATCCCTTCTTAAAAATGCAATGAGACTGTGGGCCTCCTGGAACAAAACTCTTGCTCCTCCTGTATCCCCTCTTATCCCCTTTCTGTGTGTGAGGGATTGAGGCCTACACAGGATTTGGTTTATTGAGGCCTACGCAGGCTTCAGTTTGTTGAAGCCTGAAGGCCCAAACACTCCACGATGGGAGGGGGAGTTTGAGAGTTTAAGTTACCCAATAGAAGATAAGAATTAGTTCTCCTGTGCAAGGTCACATGGTCATAACCTTCCAGTCCTGGGAAGACTATATATGTGGGGTGTGGTCAGCTAGCAGTCAGAGTGTGTGCTGGGAGAGAGAGAGAAACAGCAGAGAGAAGCAGAGAGAGAGAAAGAGAATCTGGCTGGCTGACTGCACAGGAATTAGGTAGACTGAAGTGAAACTAGAGAACATTGTTTGTTTGTTTGTTTGTTTTATTTTATCATACCTGCTTTTGATTTAAAACCACTCTATGAAGTAATTTCCCTACTACTATAAGTAAAGTTTGTTGTGTACCCTGGAGTTTGGAGTTACTTATTCACCACGCCTAAAGCCTTCACCCACGTTACTGGAGGAAGGACTGGGTCTTTGGGAAGAGGCAGAGATCTCCCAAAGGGCAGATCAAGGGGTCCTTGCAGTAGTGGAACCTTGACACTGTGACACCCAGTGTTCAGATCTGGATAAATACAAGTAATACAAAAACTGGGAGAAAAAGGAATGCACAGTTAGAGACATCATATTTTAACAAAAAAAATTGTAAGAGAAATTACAAGGTACAGAAAGGAACTAATTTCTAATCACTCAAATACATAGCTTTGCTTCAAAACAAAAGGAATGAAGCAACCCAATCCCTCACCATCTTCGAAAATAAATGTGCTAGCTCACAAGGCAGGTCTAAAAGTTTAGTCTCTTGTATCTATAGCAGTTTAATAACGCATCATAGTGGAAGAACAGGAGGTTTAAAAATAGTTTGGGAGAATGATATTGGGAAACAGAGTACTGTACAGATACACAATGGAATACAATCTGGGAAAAGAACCCGCTTAAGTCTATTTCAGCAGCAATTAGAGAAACACTGAAAATTAACACATAGGTGGCATCTGACACCTGTGAAATTAAATCAACTTAACACAAATCTTTTCCCAAATTGCTGGAGAGGTTGACAGGTCAAAGGTACTTTTTTCCATACGCGGTGGGCTTGTGAACACATTCATTTTTATAATTACCATAAAGAACACAATCAGATCATAATTTGGAGTCCCTGGTATTATGGTCTATATTGTTGATTATCTTCCTTCTGGAAGATGCAGAGGGAAGTCTTAGGTCTAAATTCATAAAAAATCAATTGGTATATTTTAGCAAGAAATGAACAAGTGAACAGAAAAAAATAAGCTGTTCTTCATACAAAGCTGCATGATCAACATATCACATAGTGATACATTAATGTGTCTGCTTTCATTCTGTCATTTCACACATTAGAAAAGTATCTTCAGCTTTTTCACAATAGGCAAAGCTGCATAAACATATCTTCCTCAGTGAAATCCCATACACAATTGATACCATAAAGAGAATAAATCAGCAGTTCTGAACTCAAGTATGATGATATAGTGAGAAGGAAGTATGGAGAAGGGTGGAAATGGTGGCGGGGGGGTGGGGCGAGGAGAGAACTGTTTGTCCTTCTGAGAAGAACAAACTCTGGTTGGGATTACAGAAGCTGATTCATCTTCCCCCACCTCTCAAGAGGTATATAGCTAGAGAGTTGGGGCAGAGATGTGAAGTGAAGGGTGAAAGTTACATGGCTGTTGCCCTGTGGTTCTTAGCCTGGGGCCAAAACAGAAAAAGACCTGCCTAGCTGAAGGAACAGACTGTCTCTGGGATGGAGAAGAGGACTGTAAGAAGAGGCTACTTCACCCCCAACAATAATAGGTAGGCAGTGGCGAGGATTAAACATTATCCGGGACCAATATATGATGTTTATCAGCAGCAGCAGAGGAGCAGAAAAGGAGTTTCTTTGGGGAGGATGAGGGCAACACCCACCTTCTGGTTTGATCTCACCAGCCTTTGGTGGGAGCAGGGGCTGGGGGAGCGGCAGGGAGGATTGACTTTCTGTTACCTCACAGGCAGCCCTGGACAGCATTGTGAGAGTTCCTTTTTATGTCTAGGGGATGTGGGTCGGAGCAGTATGTTGGATGTGTCCTCAATTGATGTGATCCGATTTGGTGGGTTTTTGTTATTGTGTTTGCAATTTAGAATTGATAGAAGCCTGTTACGTGGTTGGGACATGAGTACTGTGTGGCCACTATAAATATAGTGTGTGGCAGAAGTGTTATGGCAGTGGGAAGTGACAACATCAGTTGAGGGGAAAGCGATTGAGACATCTAGGTGCTGCTTTCTTTTCCAGTCTTCTTCCCAGCTTCAGTAATTTTGGGGGCTTGCCCCCAGCCCCCTCTAATCATAAGGACATAAGAAGAGCAGTGCTGGATCAGACCAAGGGTCCATCTAGTCCAGCATTCTGTTCACACAGTGGCCAACCAGCTGCCCACAGGATCCCACAAGCAGGACATGAGTGCAACAGCACCCTTCTGCCCATGTTCCCCAGCAACTGGTGTACATAGGCATACTGCCTCTGATACTGGAAGTCTGCAGGTGCTGCTGATGAATGCCAGGTTGGGCTAAGAGGAAAGAATGTTTCACATCTGGCCTATGGAAGAACATAGTGACCTGGTTTGCATCATTGAGACCTGGTTGGATGAAGGGGGTGGGGTTAACCACTCCCACATGTGTCCACCAGGGGTTTTGGTGGAGGGATGAGGAGGATAGCTTTGATCTACAGGGATTCCATCTCCCTGGTAAGGTACCCTGTCGAGCAGTCAGCTAGTTTCGAATGTCTGTACCTGGTGTTTACACTTTGAGACAGTATTGGGATTCTATTGGTATACCAACCACACCACTGCTTAGCAGTCTCCCTGCCTGAGCTGATGGAGGTGGTCTCAGGTGTGGTATTGAGGACTAAAAAGCTGGTGGTCTTGGGGACTTTAATGCTAATGCTGAGGCTGCCTTGTCAGGGGCAGCTCAGGATTTCATGGCCTCCATATCAATAATGGACCTGTCTCAATATGTGGCCCAACGCATGTGGCAGGACATACTTTGGAGCTGGTTTTCTCTACATTAGGGGATAATGATCTGAGGGTGATTATCTAATCAATTTTAATCTTCAGGCTACCTGGCCCTTCTGCAGGGGCAGGCGGGATGGACCAAATTTAATGGCCCACCACAGGAGGCTGATGAATCTGGATGGTTTTCTGAGGTCTTGGGGATTTTTCCTGCAGATTTAGTCAGTAGTCTTCCCTAATCTCTGGTCGGAATGAGGGGATGACTCAGATCATCAATACAGTCACTCGTATCTGCTCAGTGCTGTCCAGTGGAGCCTTTTCTAGAAGGACCTCCTAGGCGTAGGCTCTGGGATGCATTAGACAGAACCTTTAAAGGCCTGCTGTGAACAATTTACTAGACATTTTGTGGATAAAGTCACTGATATCTGTGCCATTATTTTGACAGAGTTGGAGATGACTAGTGAGCCATCTAGCCATATTGCCATACACCTTTCAGCTTGTGAAGCTTGGGGATGTGGACTGAACTTGGATGATTGAGACATACCACTTGTTCTCGAGACCATTACCCATCCTGGCTTGTGAAATAGGCCAGTGCTGAGTTGGGTATTTAGACCTTGGGGGTGGTTAATCTCTCCTTAAGGGATTGTATGATTCCCATTGGCTTGAAAGAAGCAGAGGTGAGGCCATTCTGGAAGAAACCTAGTTTCAGTTCAATGGTTTTGGATTATTACTGCCCAGTGGGAAATTTGCCATTCTTGGGCAAGGCATTGGAGTGTTTGGTGGCTTCTCAACTCTAGGCTGAGTTGGATGAGACTGGTTATTTAGATCCATTCTTTGGTAAGGTCCTTCACCAAAGACTCCTGAGCAAACTTCACAGTCGTGGAATAAGAGGAGATGCCCTCTTATGGATCAATAAGTAGTTAAAGAACAGAAAGCAGAGGGTAGGAATAAATGGTAAATTCTCCTAATGGAGGGATGTAAACAGTGGGGTCCCACAGGGATCTTGTTGCAGGACCCCACTTAATAATCATCATCTTTACTGTTCAAACTATTAAGTCATAGCAATGTTAGAATTACATAAAAGTTGGATCTCAAGGAGTTCACCATTTATATGGGGTTTACTTTTATATGGCATCCAGGCATAAGATATTAAGGGACAGAATTTGTGCAAGTCTGAAATTATATATCGTCTGTGTAATCTTTCCCCTTCATAAAAATGATTTCCCCCAGTTTTTCTCATTACTAAGGAGACAATATCATGATGAGAATGATGTCATAGTAACAGCATGAGAAATCAGCGCTGTTTTACCAAAAGAGGATAAGATATATTTGAGTTCTTTTAAACTTATATTTTTAAAAAGAACTAATTTGAATCCATACTCACTCTTTCAGCCATGTGAATTTTAAATATATGTTATAGACTTACAAATGGCTATTACAAATGTGACTGGGAAACCATTATATATTTTAGGGCTAGCTTAGTAGAAGTTAACATATTTTCATAGTTTCCATTACATTTTTTGAAACTTAGTGTGCCACATAAAGCCAGTTAGAATGGGAGAACCGTTGTGTAATACAGAGGGAGGCAAATTTCTGTGATGATAAAAAATTAGAGTGGGTAAAATACCTGAAGTAATTCATATGCATCAAGTTATATATGAATGCATACACGAAACTCTTTGGTAATAATGGAAGATAGCATAGCAAGCAAATTTTGATAATTACATTAGTCACAGTGGCCTCTGGAGCCTAATTTATGCTGAGAGATGAAGGTTGGTTATGATGATGATACTGCCTAATATTGTGTTAGGATAAATATATTGGCTTGGATCTTAAGATAAGTTAAAGAAGTTCACAGAAGGAAAGTTTCCTGTCCCCTCCTTCCCCTGATAGCCATCTGCCCCCCCCCCAACCTCTCTGGAAGGTCTCGAGCCCTCCTGAATAATGTTGGAATAATGTGGAGGGCGGGCTGCTGCAGGAGGGGGAATCACCCAACATTGGATGGAATGATTATTTTGAGTAATTATTCCCCTTCCCCAGCAGCCTTTCATGCTTCCATCTGTCATGACCTCAAACCCTTGTGCATAGAGGGCCCAAACCATTCATCCTCAGAAGAGGCTCCTGAGTTAATGGTTTATGGAGAGAATTTGGTTACAGAAAGGTGTCATGAGGCTTCAGCTCCGCAGGACCCAGTTCACTTGGAAGACCCCAGGGACCTGCCCCCTGTGTCCACAGGACGTTGCATTGCTATTCTCGGACTCTGAGAATTTCACCATGCACAGCATGCACACACCATATCATCACCACTGATATACAGACCAACCCTTAAGAGTGAGGTGGGTTCCCACCTAACCGATTTAGGCCATACAATACTCTTGTAGACAAAACAGCTACATGCCTTTCAAAGGGGGTCCCCCAGGGGGCGCGAGCCTCCGTAAAGGGGTCGTTGACCCAGTTAAAAGTTTTTAAATGGTTCCTTTAATCCTTGCTCCTAAATTTCTGCTACGTAATAAGCTTTCTTTGTGTAAACAATTTAAACAATATGCTGTTACAGTCGCCGGGGGCGCGAATGTAGGGGGCATGACAAAAACCTGACTAAGGCTTGATTGACTTCTATCCCTAGCACTACTCAGAGCTCTCTGTGGTGCTGTCCTATTCATGTTTCTGCCTCCCTGGGAAATAGGACCAGCCCTTTAGGCAGAGTAAAGTGGTCACCTCAGGCAGCAAATGCTATGAGGTGGCAGCAAGGTGTTGGAGGAAAGCTGTGTGTACCATGTGGTCTGCCTTGCACCCCCTAAGCTAGCCTGCTGCATTCTAGTGTGGAGGAGAATGCTGCCTCATCACCAGTGTTGAAGAAAGATGATAAAGGGACTAGAGACAAGGCCCTATGAGGAGAGACTGAAAGAACTGGGCATGTTTAGCCTTCAGAAGAGGAGACTGAGGGGGGATTTTATTTATTTATTTATTTATTTATTTAATACATTTATACCCCGCCTTTTTTCCTGCAAGGAACCCAAGGCGGCTTACATAGTCCTCTTCCTCTCCATGTTATCCTCACAACAACGCTGTGAGGTAGGTTAGGCTGAGAGTCAGTGACTGGCCCAAAGTCACCCAGTGAGTTTCATGGCCGAGCGGGGACTAGAACCTGGATCTCCTGAGTCCCAGTACAACACTCTAACCACTACGCCACACTGGCTCTCACTGGCACTCTTCCAGTACTTGAAGGGTTGTCACACAGAGGAGGGCCAGGATCTCTTCTTGATCATCCCAGTTTGCAGGACACGGAATAATAGGCTCAAGTTACAGGAACCCAGATTCCACCTAAACATCAGGAAAAATTTCCTGACTGTTAGAGCAATAAGACAATGGAACAAATTACCTAGGGAGGTGGTGAGCTCTCCCACTCTGGAGACATTCAAGGTGAAGCTGGATGGCCATCTGTCAGGTATGCTTTGACCTGGATTCCTGCATTGAGCAGGGGTTTGGACTCGATGGCCTTGTAGGCCCCTTCCAACTCTACTTTTCTATGATTTCTATGATTCTATGAAAGGTTCAACTGCCAGTCCAGTCGTCTTTTGCACATGGAATGGGAGGGGGTGCCATCTTATCCTTTGCCTCAGGCAGCAAAATGTCTTGGGCTGGCCTTGCTGGGAAACCTGACTTGCCCAAGACATTGGTGAAAACCCGATCCATAGTGGATACCCTATAACTTAGGTCTCACCAGTGCCCAATGACACTAAGCCCTCACCACAGCAGAGGCAGAACAAAACACCATTGTTCAGGATGCCATCCTAGAGGTTTTCAGGTGGATACAGATAGCTGCAAGGGGGAGGAGGGATGGGAAATTTTTCTTCCACAAACTTTCTTAAGGGTGCAATCCTATACATGTTTAGACAGAAAAAAATCCTACAACACCCAGTATCCCTCCAGCTAGTCATGCTGTCTGCAGCATGCTGGGAATTATAGGGCTTTTTTTTCTTTCTAAACATACATAGGATTACACCCTAAATTAACTTTTCTTAGGATTAGAATTAATGTATATTCCAAATGTGAAGCTGTGCCATACTATTGTAGCAAAAACAACCAAGAGCCCTGAGGCACCTTCAAATCTAACAGATTTATTGTGGCTAGAGCTCACTGTCAGATGTATGACACTTTGTTCTCAATTTGCCGGTATGTGTGGTGTGTGTGAATCTATATAGTAGATTAGATCCACATTGAGTTAGTTGCATTTAGTTCCTGTTGAACTGATTTCAGTAGGACTTAGGTTCATCTAACTTAGGGCTGCTCTACATGAGACATTCAACCCTCATTTAATATTATATAATGCTCAGTGCTAAATATTATATAATATAAATATTAAATATAATATCTATATAAAATATATTATATAAATATACTTATTTATATTATATCTAGCACTATACTAAGTACCATAAAAGAGAGATAGCTTTGCCTATAATGTACAATCTAACAAATATGAAATAAAAAAGAATCCAGAGGCATAATGTGCCAAAAAGATTATAAAGCAAAGTGTAGATAAAATATGTTACTCCCCATCCGCTCTCAGGACTCAGGCTTCTTCCGTTGTTGGGGGAGAAGGTGAAAGAGAGTCAGAAGAGTGGGTTAAAAAGAAACCTTTGTGCACCTACTGCTGCCCACTCCCTCTTTGGCTTTTTCAAGTGTGTCTTGTGAACATTTCATTTATACCTCTAATGTTTGGATTTTCAGCAGAGGGCACTATACTGTAATGAAAATGATGTAGCCTATTCCAGTGATCCAGTGCTTCCACCAGTTGGTGAAATGCAGGACCTCTTAAGTAAAAATCTCTCAGAAATATGAGAAGTAGTTTACTTTTTAACTGAAGTGAATTTCAAAGTATCAAGTCATTGTGCCCTCTGCAAAGATGGAATTTAAAATGAAAGCATTATAAATGATAATCCCCATTCTGAAATAATGCTGTAATTTAAGATGTATCATTCAAACAGTGGGATGTTGTATGTAATAGTTTCATCATCATTCAGTGGATAGAAAATCAAAGCAATGCATTCTTAATTCTCTAACATTGGGAAAGAACAGGTGTTTAAAATCATTGTTCACACTTTAAATTCTACAATTAACAAATATAAGTAAAAAATTAATATACATGTTATTGTTCTTATTACTAATAAGCACTTTGTGTTTATTAGTATTGAATTATTAAATTGTTTAGGTTAAATAAAAATCCTGAAGATTTCTTTAAAATACAAATTGAAATCAACCTGGACAATCCATGCACCATCAAAATCACCCAAATGAAAAATCAGAATTCATTTTGAATATTATTGGTTCCAGTCATTCAAAATCCTGTTCTAGTCATTTTGATGACAATGTGATATCTGACCAGTCTTTGCTAAGGTCATTCTGTTCATCCTTATCCAGGAAATGTTCTATGTTGTTCTGCTTACATCTATAGCAACTGTGTCAAGTGTGAGTAGAAATGTGTTTCCACTCATGGAAGTTGGGAGCTGAGATTTCTACTTATTCCCCCCTGCATCTGCACACCACTATGCCATATCCCTCATCATTGCCGTGGGTCCCCTTGACCCTCAGAGTCAGTTTTTTGGGAGGTACTGGGCAGTGCAATGGGACAGAAAAACCTTGTTCCACAAGCAGAATAAGGCAGATAATATGAGGAGGGTTGTTTGTTTATTTATTTACTAGCTTTTTTTTTACCAGGCGTTGCACAGGTCGTCATTTTCCTATAGGCACTATTTGTTCGAAATTCCTTAAGGTAGCTGACCGCTGTTTTGAATCGCTCCATAGGAAAGGTCCCCTGGGACTACATAATGGAATCCCAGCTCCCCTGGGACTACCAGCTCCCCCGGGACTGCACAATGATATCCCAATTCTCCCGGGACTACCTGCTCCCCCGGGACTACACAGTGAAATCCCTGCCTCCCCCGGGACTACACAATGAAATCCCTGCTTCACTCCCTGGACTACACAATGAAATACCGCCCCCCCCCCCGGGACTACACAATTAAATCCCAGCTTCCCCAGGACTACACAGTGAAATCCCTGTGTCCTGCCCTCCTGGGACTACACAATGAAATCTCTGTGTGTCCCCCCCCCGGACTGCACAATGAAATCCCTGCTCCCCCCCCCCCCCGGGACTACACAGTGAAATCCCTGCTCCCCCCCGGGACTGCACAATGAAATCCCTGCTTCCCCCCCCCCAGGACTACACAATGAAATCCCTGCTTCCCCCCCCCCCAGGACTACACAATGAAATCCCTGCTTCCCTCCCCCCCCCGGGACTACACAATGAAATCCCTGCTCCCCCCGCCGCCAGGACTACACAACAATGAAATCCCTGCTCCCCCCCCCCCGAGACTACACAATGAAATCCCTGCTCTCCCCCTGGGACCACACAATGAAATCCCTGCTCCCCCCCCCCGAGACTACACGATGAAATCCCTGCTGTCTCCCCCCGGGACTACCCAACAATGAAATCCCAGCTCCCACCCCACCCCCATGTAGGCCCCGGCTGCAGTTCATATGAACATTCTGTTTTGACATAGGAGAGATTTGCATATCCGCTCCTGATTGGGCCCCTGTGGCAGTTCATAAATATCTGGCAGAAATATCTGATCTTAAAGAAAAATCAGGTTAATCCTGAGAGTCTACAGGTGATGAAGAGTGACCGTGACAACTTTGGGGTAGATCCGTCAAAACATGATGGAGTGGAGCGTATGCGATGCCGCCCAACACACAACAGTTATTCAGTCATTTTAAAACTTTCCCTCCCTTTTCACCCCCTCAGAGAACATTCTAAATGGCCTAGGGGAGATTTACATACCCACCCCTATTGGCCCCTGCAGGAATTCATATGAACATCCTAAGTGTCATATGGGCTATTTGCATAGCTGCTCCTATTGGCTCCTGCAGCAATTATGAGGTGAGGCCGATTTGCATAACTGCTCCCCTGTTGTTTTGCCCATAGGAGATATGAGAGTGGGGCGATTCCCCCCCTTTTTTCACCCCCTTAGGGACATAATTTCCAAAAATCCTTTTAGTGGGTGTCTACGTCATAAAACCAATGTCCCTTCAAAATTTCACATTCCTAGATTAAACGGTTTGAGCTGGGCGTTGATGAGTCAGTCAAAATCAGTCAGTCAGTCAGGACACCTTATTTTATATAGATAGATAGATAGATAGATATACCACATAATATAATAAAAGCTCTAAGAAGTCTACACTAAAATGTAAGTACCTTCTGACTCCTCTGCCACTCCAGCTTCACCAGACTTCTTAGATCAACTGACTAAGCTTGAGTTTCTGTGATGGATGTGACACATGGTGGCCAAAGTAATAAAAGGCCTTTCACCTCCAGAGTCAGCCAAATGTTAAGAGCAGTGTATGTGTGGGGGTAGGTGGTGGGGCACTGGGGAAGCAGGTCACCCTTGCCTGATAAGCATAGGCAACCCCACAAAAGAGACCATAGGCTCCAAAACAAGCACAGGAACCACTATTCATGGATGATCAGCTCCATTTAGCACTGAGCACCTTCCGTATTCCATCTCCCATGGCACTGTGGGAGATAAAATATGACAGTCCATCACATGCCAAAGAGAGGGAAGCAGCTGCCTAGCTCCCAGCCCATTACAGAGCTTCTGGGTAAGCTCACTCACAAGCATGAGGGGAAGAGCAAAGCTAGCAGCTGCAGGAGCCTCACCATTGGGGGACCCCTGTGGTGGCAGGTGCTGGGGGGGCATTCAGGGCAGATTGCCCAGGGTCCCCTAAAACCTGGAGCCAGGCCTGCTACCCTTCCTGCTTATTTATCATAAAATTGCTTAGATATTTTAATAATATTATGTATAATCCAAGACAGGCAGACTGAAGGAGACAGATCAACGTGTAACTTTTGTGTTGCTCCACTAATCTTTAGAAGAGTTTCTGATTCTGGCTCAGTTTGTTTGTGCTTGTGTGTGTGCATGTGTGTGTTTAATCTGCTTTACATTTTTTTCCTGTTTCCACTACTATAATGTATAATACTGATGCAAGACCTTTTTGTGGCTTTTGCTGATAAGGATATTAAGGCAAATAAACTAAACAGTATCAATAACATTTACATGGCAATTACCATAGATAAGGGGAAGGACAACTGTTCTTCATAATCCACTCTAGTTCTCTTGAGCTATATCTTGAGTTTTGGGGCTCATCAGAGGGTGAAGTTGGTCCAACCTAGCACCAGCCTCAGCTAGAAATAAGAGATCCCGTATAAGAAGGATTCAGCCTTCTTTGACAGGCATAGGATGCTACAGTAACTGCAGCTTTTACGAAGTGTGATCCACAAGCTCCACTTCATTAATATGATCTCCTGCACCACCATCCAGAGTATAGGCAGCTAAAATCAGAAATAACCCAAGTGTGCAACATTTGCTAAGCCTGATGTGACTGGTTGGAGCAGTCCCAGCAGCTCCTGGTCCTGTGGTCAGTTGCAGAAGGAACAACAGGGTGCCATAGACTTACAGGTCCTAGGCAGGCCAGTATTAAATTGTTAAACAAATGAACTTGTAGTTGCTAGCTAGGAACTTCTACAACTGCTCTGACCAGTAGCACAAGTCTTTGCAGATGTTGCTGCCATGTGGAACACCAGCAAATTCTGGAGTTTGCCAGTCTGCTTAAAGTGACATGTAAAGAACACCTCAAAACAAGTAGATTGCATCACAGTGTCCCTTTAACACCATCCCCCTCTATCTTGCTATTTCATCTGTGGTAGACATTTCCATTACTCCTTGTTTCATTAGCCCTATGAGACAATTAAAAATACAATTTGAAAATTCTTATTTACTAATAAGATTTTGCTAATTGTTGTTACCAATCTTTCTAACACTGTAAAAGAATCACAAATTTTTATTTTTTGACCAGAACGTTTTGTTTGAAATGTAAATGAATTCAAAATGTCCTTGAACTAATTTTCTCATTGAGATCATTGCCAATGTCTGGAGTGAAAAAATATCAAGGTATTAGAACCAGCTGGTTAGTAGCTTCTGTGACTCATGCAAATATATACAAATTACTTTCATCAAAAATTAATTAGGAAGCTTGTTCATTCTGCTGTTTCCTGCTAATGCTAGCATTGTTCAAGCTTTATAACTGATTTTCTATTTTTCCATATTAATAGTTCTCAGCTTATAAGTACATATATGGAGACACATACATACACACAAATGTGTGTGTGTGTGTGTGTGTGTGTATCAGTCTTCCTATATACAGAGTCACAGCATAAGGCTAGGTCAGTTGAAATGTCAAATAATAAGAAAGTGCCATGTGAATAACTCATTCATTAGTCACCATGGAACTCTTAACTCTGCATTGCAACCATAAACTAATGAAAGAAATAGAGGTATCTAAAGCCAGTTGTATAAAACCTTATTTAATTAGATACCCAGTGCAAAGGCTGGATTTTCTTTCCCCAAGAAAATATCAATTACCTGAATTTCCACTAAGATATTGTTTATCTACCTTATTTTCACATGTCCATGTTTTCCATGGTTAAAAGGAGGACCTTTCTTAAGCCTTGTATAAACAGTTAAGGCTGTTATGCTAGCCATTGTAGACATAATACTAGATAACTCTGTTGCACGGAACATTCCAAGCAATGGATGCTGCTAAATGAGAAGTACTGTCCAGTCCTGGAACATACCAACAGTTGAGATTGTACTTTTCTTTTACCTTCCCCCAGCTATAAATACTAGAGCTTGGGTCAGGAATGGCCCAAATGCTTCAGATTTCACTTTGCCCTCCAAGTTAGTGGCCCAGTCTGTGGGCCACCCACTGCCACAGACTTTGAACAGGAAGGGGAAGGAAGGCAAAAGGGGAACACACTCTCTTCTCTTCCATGTTTGCCCAGCCACACTGCTTTGCCACACCTCCTCTCCTTCCAATTGACCTGGAAGGAGAGAAGGTGGAGCTGTGCGGTGGCAGCAAAGAAAAAGACGAATCCATGTGGCAGTAGCAGTGTGTTCGTTCACCCACCCACCTGACATTTTGGCTCAAGCTGGAAGCAACAGCACTAGCAGGAGTGGCTCACTCCTTTATCTCAGGCCAGCTGACAACTCTCACTCTGCCCTTTTAACACAGGGTTCTGCACCAGTAGCAACATTTTTTTTGGTCTTTTGTGTGTTGGCAACCAATGACCATGGAATTCACTACCACAAGATACTGTGATGGTTACCAATCTGGGCGACTTTGAAGGGGGATTAGACAAATTAATGGAGATAAAGCTAACAGTGCCTCCAAGTCATGATAGCCATACAGTATCAGAGGCAATATGCCTCGCAATACCAGTTGCTGGGGAACATGAATGGGAGGGTGCTATTGTGCTCATGTCCTGCTGGTAGGCTTTCCATAGGCATCTGCTTGGCCACTGTGGGAACAGAAAGCTGGACTCCTCTTATGATCTTATGCGGCATTACCAGGCCCGCCTATGTTTTAGGAGTTGAATTACTGGAGACCTGGCAAATCCTACCAGGGGCGGGAATGACAACAGAGCCCCGTGTGTGCGAGATGGGAGATTATAAAATCCTGTTCCCATGTGTAGACGCCCATAAATCCACACACAGAAGTTCAGATCTTTCTCTCTCTCTCTCTCTGTGCAGCGTGCAGCGTTTCGGTTGCAAACAGCCAGCCAGCTCCTGTAATCTGACTCCAGCTGCCAGCTCCCCCGTTTGCAGATTCCATGTAGCAAGGAAATAACTCTGTAACTCCACAGGTCTATTCTACCTGTTTATTTACTTTAGCAAGTAATATTCTACAGAGTATACATTCCTAGTTACAGTCCATGTGCAGAGTACAATGCATAGCAAGCATTTATTCCAGTGGAGCAAGGTTGGCTTTACTCCACCCAGCAAAGACGTTACATGGTTGCATAAGTCCAGCAAGCAAAAGTCAGAAGAAAAGAGTGAAGAGAGAGAACAGTTCTGCTTCTCTCTAAAATGGCTCCAGACAGAAAAACAAGTCAGTACGTCATCAGAAAGCATAAACCATGTGACAGGCTCATACTGTTTCCCAGGCTTAGCTCCCATGAGAACCAACACGGGAAATAGGAGACAAAACATAACCTGTTTACCAGCCATTCTGTTCCTTCCATGTTGTAAACAATGTGCTGCAGCTTGTGAATGTGATACAGATCACAACATTCCACAGTGCCCCTTGTCCACTTTTTTCCTGTCTTACCTCACTCTCTCATTGTTCACCAGAAAACCGCATGTATAATTGCTCAGTATAAGGAATTCCTTTAAGGACACTTCCTTCTTCCCATTGCTCTGTCTATTCCAAGTTCACTGTCTATTCCAAGATAGTGCTTGCAGTTTTGCCCTATCCAAATAGAAGTTCAGCCTTCTGACTCACTTGGTCTGTTACCATTTGTTACATGGATTTTTTTTTTTTAAAAGCCACTCTTTTCCATCAAAAGTGGATTCCCCCCACCCAAACTGTGTCAAATCTGCAAGTACCTTCCAGTTTCTGAGTGCCTCAATACAAGTTCAGATCATAGCCATCTGGCTTCAGAAGCCTTCATTATTTTTAAAGACTAAGAATTGGCCTGCTCTGAAGCTATGTCAAGCCATTCCCTACAAGCAGAAGCATGTGCATATCTAATATGAATTGAATGAAGCAGTCAAGGCTACATAATATTAGTAACAGTCCTTTTTTATTGTTCATGACAATGGAGACTAATGATCTTTAAATCTGAAGACTTGGGTTCTTTGTATCTTTTTCTTGTGATATCTGTTGCATCAGAGTCAGTTTCTCCAGGACTGCAGATGAACCTGGTGGTGTATTAACAGTAGTGTGTACTGATCACAATATTTGTTTCATACCCCACTTTGCTGATTCAGAAAGCACCCCAATTTGTCTTGGACCACTTTGGAGGCCTCCCAATTTGTCTCAGGTCTGAATCAGAGCATTACTTTGGGAAATCCAGAACTTCATACTCCCCACCTCCATTGACTATTAATGGGAAATCAAGAAATTCCAGCAGGCTGTGCAGAGGGAGAAGAGAGGGAGTGCAGGGCCATTCCACCAACCCTGCCAGAAGTATTAATTAATTTCCCCCCTTTTCCCTCTCCATTCCATTTTCCTTCTGTGTTGTGTCTTTTTAGATTGTAAGTCTGCGGGCAGGGACTGTCTTGTTAATTGAGTATATGTAGTTGTAGAGAGCTTCAGCTATTGGGCGGTATAGAAATGGAGATGATGATGATGATGATGATGATGATGATGATGTAACATCTTTGCTTTTTGACATAATTGGGTGAAATCTGTAGGCATAATAGCCCCTTCTGAGGAGATGTATAGTCTGAGAAATTTCAGTCAAATAGGTGAAGGGGTTTAATGCAAGTAGCCTTCATTTTTTTACTTTTTGAAAAAGTGTATGGCCGATAATGTTTTTTATTTTGTGGCAGAATTGAATGAAAGTTGCAGGCATAGTTGACCCTTCTGAGGGAATGAAGTCTACCAGATTTCAGACAGATAATTAGGAATGTATGAGACATTTGTTTCAGTTCGTTTTTGCTCAGGATTTGTCAGTTCGCACCTTCCGGACCAAACACAGACTGAAACGCAATCTGCAGTTGAAGTCCACACATTTACAAGCTTGTAATGTGATCTGCAGACCAAAAAATGTGTTTGACAGCATGTGTATGTTTGGAAAATGTGCATGGAAAAATGCCTAATTTTGTAAAATGTACACAAATGCATTTTAATCAATGGAAGAAGAATTCATGCAAAAAGAAAAACACAGATCATAATCTGATATGGACATGAGATGGACTGAAGTTCAAGGTGGAATTGGAAGGACTTTGAGCTCAAGTTTTGCTTGTATGCACATCCATAAAGATGCAGGGTGTGTGTGCAAAAGCAGCCGTTACAGTTTGGGTTTGTTCATTTTTCAAAAAAGGATTGACTTACACACACCTGTGTTTTTTTGAGGGAATTTGTATGGAAATGACATAGAATCTATGGCATAGATCATAGAGGTGTCCCTAAGGAAGAAACATGCAACATTTCAGAAATGTAGGTTTAGGGGGTTTTGCGCTACCCTTCAGAAAGATAGGATCAGATTTCTTCGGTTGAGATTAAAATGGGATTCACTCTTTCCCTGCCCCCATGGTTTTGTTGGCTGTCTGCACACATTGTAAAGGAATAGTTAAGATAGGTACTGGTAAGAAACACAAGCCAAACATTTCCTAAATGCTGCCACAACTCTTAAACATTCCTGCTCAGAAGTGAGAGAACTAGCAAAGAGCACAGAATAGATAGAAGCAAGTTGATTATTTCAAAAAACCCACAAAGCACAAAACACAAAAAGTTTGAAGGCCCCTGGTAAAATCATTCCCTGTGATTAGAAGCTAGAACTGTCAGTCACAAAACTACATGCCCCAACTCTCCCTCCCTTTTCTCTCCATTCTGGCATTTTCCTTATATGGAAAGCGTAGGGAGGAATTTTGCAATATTTGTAGACGCACTGTCTGCCTCTCTCTTTGCCCCTGAATCTCCAAATTGCACATGAAGGAGGACCTAGATAAGCTTTGGAGCAATTTGAAGGACCCTTGCTTCACTTAGGACAAATCCCAAATCTGTCTGAATCAGCCTGATTTAGTATGGAATTTGTCCAAATCTGATGCACACTCCTCATTAAGATGTGATAGTATTGAGATTGGACCTGAGGGACCAGGATTGAAATCCCTGCTCAGCTATGAAGCGCAGTGGATGTCTCTGGGACAATCATGATCTCTTAACAAAACCTACTTCACAGTGCTGTGAAGATCATAGGGAAGCAAGAGACCATCTATGCTGCTTCATAGAGAAAGGACAGAATACAGATTGTTTATCTATTAATTCATTTGGAAGACTTTATATCCCCCCTTATAGCTCCAAGAGGTTCTCAAAGTGGCTTACAAAAGGTTCTCACAGTACAATCATATTCACATGTATTTGCGCGTGTAAGGGGGGAAATAAAGAGTCGAGATACAAGATATGGTGTAAAATTAGGGCAACATTTATTGAATAATCAAAGATCTGCGAAGGGAAGAAATGTGGGTACTAACTAAACCGGCCATTGGCCAGTGGAGATGTTCACGGGCGAAAACATCCAACCCCGAGGGGTGGCGCTGCAACTTGCCACCCACCCCCCACAGTTTTACAGCACCATGATGCTGGGAGGCCTTCCCACTTTCACCACCTCACGGGGCCACAAAACACCAATGCGGGTGAGGTGAGTCAGCCTCAAAGGCGATCCTTATCTCCCACAAACTGAGCTGCAAAACCCAGCAACAGGGAGCCTTGGTTCTCGCCAGTCACCTAAAAGGTGCCACTAGGTGATCACCGAACCCTACCCCACTGCCTATTCCCGCACTTACCTGCCACATAGAGAGACAAACCTCTGCTTAGTCTCCTATCCCCCACTTGCGAGGAATAAATTCCAGCAGGGCCGTTTGCAGATCCTCGAGGAACACATCGTTCCCGGTATCGGACAAATGCACCCCGTCCAGCCGGTACAGCTCCCTCCGGGCCAAGGATATCACAGGATGAGGAATCACAAAACCTATCCCTCCAAAGCCCCTGCACATTTCTCTGTTTACTTTCCTGCCCTCTCTGTTCAAGGCTCTGGGGTCTGCACTGCCCCGCCAACAGAAGTGTGGCAAAATATGAGACCAGAGAATTTGGACTCCCAGCCAACACTGTCGTATAAATGCTAAGGACCACAGACACTTGCAATATCAAGGCCTTGCCCTTGAGCAAGCCTAAATCATTTCCCCCCCAAATGCAACACCAGCACTTGTGGGGGCAGGCCAACCAGGCCAGACTGGAATAATGTAGGTAGGAGGCTCTGCCAATGCATTCCACACTGACCCAACCACTGGATGTCAGCCACTTCCTCTCGATCCCTCTTTCTCCACAGCTGCAAAAGAAAGAGGCCGAGGGTGGGACAGCCAGGCCTAATATCGACCCTGGCGCCCCCCTCCTTTAGCATCATTGGTGGGTGAGATCACCCCATAGTGGTCTCACTCTCCTTCCCTTCCCCCACGTGCAAAATTCTCCCCGCCCACAGCTACACGTGGCTGGGGGAAGGGAATATCAAGCACAGTAATAATATGGTATCCACATGGTGCCATATGGTATCATAATCAGTTCATACTCTTAAATGGGACGGTAAGATCACAGTCAGCTCTGATCCCAGTTATGAAAGGAGAGTCCTGCTATCTTGTGAGACCTCTACAAGCCTGCAGCTGCTAGCAAAAAATAAATAAATTGGTAATCTTGTGTTTTAAGCATAGTTTATTATGACTTACATATCACAAGTTACATTGGTTAAGTATCTTGTGATACATAACCTATGGGTTACATATGCAGATAGAAGAGTATTTTTGTTGTTGATGTGTATAAATGGATGCAAAAGCGTTATGTTTCCATGTGGGTGTGCCATAATGGAGTTTTACTTGGGTGTTTTGAAAACTAGTCTCATTCTTTTAAAATCTATCACAAGCTGGGACTAAATTCTCAGCCACTGATTTGTCATATACATTGACAATGGAATGTATTGCTGGAAAACAACTCTGTTTGGAAGAAAGATGCAAACTAAGGGATTTTCCCCCATACACTTAATTTACAAGTGAAGTGTTTTGCAGCATAAATTAACTCCACAGCTGCCTGAATAGTGCCTTCAGTCACCAATCTTATAGTATAATAAGCTGTAGCCACTTATGTCCCTCCATTCATAAAAGGCTCTTTGCTTCAGTGGGGGCTTCTATTAATGGAAGAAGGGAAGCAATTTTTGCAAATTCCCCCTTTCTCCTGCAGCCGCTTCTACCACCTTCCACATTGTTCTAAAGGGCCCCCAACTTTCTGGAGCAGATTTGGGGAGGGGATGCACAGGAGGCTGTAGATGGAATCAAAAATTGCCTTCCCCTCCTTCCATCCCCAGAAGCCTCTGCTGGATCAAAGAGCTTTCTGTGAGCAGAGGTGACATGATAAGGATACATACAGCCCAATATTTTTTTTAGCTTGATGGATATGAAGTAGCAGTTGATTCATAAAGTATATTCAGGAAAGTGACTTGCAGTGCAATCTTATGCTTGTCTACTCAGAAGTAACTCCTGTTGAGATGAATAGGACTTACTGCTGCCAGACAAGTATGTATATGATTGTAGCCTTAAAATAACATTACCGTACGTTCCTTGTGAGCGCTTTTTGTTTCAGTCAATTTTTGAACATTTTTCTCAATGGCTATCTTTTGAATTCAGGAATTTAGCAGCCTGCTCTTTCATATTTGTTCCACTGCCTATAATTTGTGAATGTGATGTCCATGCTTGTGCAATGCCATGGGCATGGCTTCTAAATGTGGTAGTTGATGTGTTCATTTTCTCAGTACTTGTGCAGCAACTCTATTGGATCACTAGTCTTTTTAGCAAGCTACACAATCAGCTGGCCTATGTGATTTGCTGCTGGGCTATGCCGCTCCATACTTCGATGCACCTTGCTTCCAACAACCTACAGAAGCCCTGGCTGCTACTTTTACCCCCTCTCTTGCCCCCCCCCGACCCCTCCTTTCACTGACAGGACGAACAGGTCCGGCCAGGCAGGAGGGGGATGCGGTGGTTTTGGCGCCACCTGGACCATGGCCCTTCAAAGGTGCTTGGAAGGGCGATTGAGGGTGCTTGGCAAACCATTGAGGGTACTTGGGGGAAGATCATCAGCATGTAAATGTGTGGCGGACTGGGCTCTCCTGCCCCGGGCGGAGATTATGCAGGTGGGATGTGGGGCAAAGTGTATGTTCTGTCAGGCTTTCTCTCCACAGTCACTTTGACTATATGCACCACATTCCAAACCTTTAATAACTGCTCTGTTATAGAGGGCAGGTCCAGTTTGTTCCTTGTAAAACTTACTGCCATACTAGCAACTATTAAAATATTATTCACATTTCTAAAGCCTTTGATGTAGCTTATTTTTTAAATAGCAAAATAAAACGAATAATTTTTGCAATGGCAATTCATAGCATGTCATTTCTTTTATTGCAATCAGAATTGATTTCTAGCATAGTACTATCATGGGACATTCCCAATAAATATGAAACAAATATTCTCCAGTGTTACCACACCTCCCAAAAATGTAGGTTCTGTTCATCCTGGATGGAGTAAGACACCATCTAAACCAGGACTCTCCAACCTTGGGTCCCCAGATGTTGCTGGACTACAGCTCCCAGAATCCCTTGCCATTAGCCATGCTGGCTGGGTATGCTGGGAGCTGTAGGCCAGCAACATCTGGGGACCCAAGGTTGGAGAGCCCTGATCTAAACAGAATCTATAAAGAAAAAAAACACCCTAAGGTTCATACAAAGTGTCATTTTAGATACAGTTTGCCAAAGCCAGGTCCACATTTCATTTGAAATAGCTCTTTTGAAATCTCTTTCCCCTTTTCTGTATACTTGAGAAGAAAGGGGTTCTTAAGAACCCCGTGGGAAGTTTCAAGATACCATCCATTCAAAGTCTATTTTATTTCTCAGAAGACCACATTTGCTTAAAAGTATGGTACTGATTACATTTTCTAACCCACTATGGCCACTTCTCTTGGCAGTAGTAATTGAAGTTAACATCAAAGGAACCAACTGAATATACACAAACTTGAACTAATATATTTAATATAAATAAATTCAAAACACCTTTTAATTTTTTAATTAGATTCAACAAGCTAGTAACATCTTCCATCAAGTAGCATTTAATGCAAATAATTATATGCCAACCATATTCTTTCTGATTTGAATTACAGCTCACCACAGCCACCTTGGATGGCAAGCTGCAGTTGTTCTTACCCTGATGACAATCAGCCTTGACACCCTTGGCCGTGCTACTTTCACAATAAAGCTCCCTGAAAGAAAGGAGAAGATTGGTAACTGGGCAAGCTACAGCATATTTCTTTTAAATATAGTCTTCCAGTTTATTTGTACATTCTATAAACTCCATAAAACTCACTGGGATTTGCTTAAAGGCTTACTGCTGGAAAGCTAGCAGAGAGTCATTTAGTATGAGGGTATTGTCTTGAGTCCTTTCTGCCACTGCTCTAGCAGGGCATGATAGCATACTAGTTTACTTGCAGTGCAACTTCACAAGTGCTACATTTGTAGATGTTTATCCTTTTGTTGGACTGGATCCCATTATCTGTAAATCTAGCCATTATACTGCAGTTTGTAATTTGTTGGAGAACATCAGTTGAGATTTAAGAAGGTTATATCTAGCAGTGTCTTTACAATTTTGCTGTATTTTCTGGGTAACTTAGGTGGTTGTCTCCACATAGATCTTTAAAAAACAAAATATTTGAGCACCCAAGAAATTGGCACACAAATAAGCTATAGGTTGTCTTCATTACATTTTTGACTAACACCTAATCCTCAATAATAAAGTGATATTCTAATCATTTATTTTCTTACCCATTGATTAAACTTTAGGAAGAGAGTGAGATGCTGCGCATTTTCCCTGTACTGTGATGTGCTAAGCAAGTATTACCATATTTCAGATATCAGTGGATATGGTACCAACAGCCCTTCAAGATTCATTGAATGTTATGCAGTCTTTTCTGCCAGTGGTTCTCTACCTTTGGGAAGCTCCTACTCTTAGTTGACAGACAGGGCCTCCAGTAAGAATGACACCAAAGGAAAGAACTTCCCCTCATCTCCCAGACCAGCCCTGTCTGGCTAGCAGGCAGCAGGTTTCTGGCATGGCTCGTAGCCAAGCCATTGCAAATCTTTTCAGTTGTATTTCAGCACCTTATTAATTTGCAGGAGAGACCCATGCTTTTAAGCAGGGACTTGGGCCATGCTTAGTTGCATCCTGATCCCAAAGCCAGAAGAAAAGAGTGCCATTGATTAGAGAAGAGCATTCCTGATGGGAGAGGGCCTTCTCTCCTGGTGCAGTTCCCTGAGCTTGTCTTCTCCCCCTCCCACGCAGAATGGGAATGCAGCCAGCTCTGAAGCAAAAGAGGCATCCACATGCTGGCTCAGCTTGTCTGAGCGTGGAAAGCTAAGCAGGGTCAGGCCTGGTTATTACTTGGATGGGAGACCCCTCCTCTAGTTTCCTGCATTGAGCAGGGGGTTGGACTCGATAGCCTTGTAGGCTCCTTCCAACTCTATGATCTATGAAATCTATGTACACTCTTCTTGCTAAAGCCTCCCGGCTCAGCTATTCCCACTCAGGTTCCGCAAAGTGATTATCCATTCAGTGGGCATAGCTGTGAAAAGAGCTATTTTCATGCATTTTCTGCATCCTCCACATTTAGTTCCAAGCTTAACTTGTTCTATAGATCTGAGGAGATGGCCATGCCTTCTTTCTGCCTAAATCTCTTTCAAAAAGATGGCACTATGTGGATGTTAGAAGAGCCCTCAGTTTACCTTTTTGCCAGGTTCCAGGGTTCTAGAAAGTCTGAATCTTGTTCATATCTGCTGGACAACCTTTGAGTTCTGGGGTTTCAACTTTCATAGTAGCTAGTTGAATAGGAGATTGCATTAGTTGACTTATCAGTTCCAAGGTCATTTCTGGCTAAAAAACATTACAGTTCATTCCTTCAGAAATTCTGCAGCTTCCACAGCTCCTAGGATTTGCCTTTCGATTGAGTTAGCATATAGGACAGTGATTTGAAGACCTGTTCATTCATTCTATTGATTCATTTACCTCCTCTGATTCAGCCTTTGGTCGATTTATTTATTTATTCCATTTCTATACTGCCCCACAGCCAAAGCCCCACAGTCGGTGTGTCCTCCAAAAGGTTTCATCTAGCATAAGAGAGACTCTTATGCCATCTTAGAGGTGGAAGCATGAGCAAGTGGCCTCTTTTTGTTCTTTTTGGATGTCTGAATGGTTGGCATTCACTTTAGATATTCTGAGTCCTGTGCGATCTCTCATGTTTACCTTTCTTCATTGTGTGTCTGTTGAATGTTGTCTTGTATTTTTTATTTATTTATTTTTATTTTATTTATTATATTTATACCCCACTTTTTTTCCTGCAGGGAACCCAAGGTGGCTTATATAATCCTCCTCCTCTCCATTTTATCCTCACAACAACCCTGTGAGGTAGGTTAGGCTGAGAGTCAGTGACTGGCCCAAAGTCACCAAGTGAGTTTCATGGCGGAGCAGGGACTAAGTGTGTTGTTTGTTTTTTACATATAATTTTCATTAATTAGGGCTCAGGGGCTTTCTTCCAGGCTCTGGGCTTGGTCTGGTAGCTGAGGAGAAGCTGCTCCCTTTGGTGTCATACTTGTTGGTCTGCCAACCAGGAGGAGGAGCTTTCCAAAAATATAGTCTGTCCCACCCCAGAACCCCTAAGAATGGAAAATTATGGTAAAATCACATTTTCCTCCCCCCCCCCCCCGTAATCTAAAAGACTTTAGATGACAAATCAGATTGGAGTTTTGGCCCTTTTCTCCTCTTTTAAGAACTAGTAAAAATGTAGCTTGTACTCTTTCTCAAAAGATTGCTAAAAATGTCAATGTGGTATACTCTTCTTTTATAGGAATTTGTAAAGCTAATTTTGAAGTACATCTGATGCTCTTTACAAAACTATGTACTGTACAATGAGCAAGAGACAGAACTGAGTTACTTCTTTGTCCCAAAATGCTAGGTGGTAATCTGTTACCTGCAACACCTACCAGTAACTAACACATGCAGTCTACAATCTCCATTTGAGACTGAATCTAAAATTTCAGCACTCTCTCTTAATATTAAACCCTGGGGTCATCCCATGGAAACTAAATGATAGGAGATTCAGGACAGATAAAATAAAGTACTTCTTCACACAGCTCATAATTAAACTATGGAATTCACTACCGCTCTATGGTCATCAACTTGGATTGCTTTAAAAGGGGATTAGACAAATGTATGGAAGATAAGACTATCAGTGGGTACTAGTCATGATGGCTATATGCTACCTACAGTATTGAAGGTAGTATGCCTCTGTATACTAATTGCTGGGGAACATGAGTGGTGTGTGTGTGTGCACATGCGTGCGTGCATTGCATTCATGTCCTGCTTGTGGGCTTCCCACAGGCAGCTGATTGGCCACTGTAAGAAGAGAATACTGGACTAGATAGGCCTTTGCTCTGATTCAGCATTACTCTTCTTATGTTCTCATGGCTACAACATCGGGTCTAATCTTTGGAATTTCCTGTTATTCTTCCACCCTGTTTTCTGTACCACCTAACCTGATGAAGAGTTCTCAAAACCTTGCCCAATCTTTTGTGGCTTCTACACTCCTAATAACGGTATTGCCCAATTGTGAATTTTGGATTATGTACAACGTGTTACCCTTCTCAAAATTATTTCCCAACCCCATTGGGATCAGGTGAAAAATTCTGATAAGGATGGAAATACCGGTGAAGAACCCAGTCAAGCCAAAGGCTAGTACTTTTAAGCCATGTTTATGTTACTGGAACATTGTTAAGATGCTTAACTATCCCACTTAAAATAAATGTAACTTTAAAGCCATTGTGGCAGTAGTGGTTAGAGTGTTGGACTGGGTCTCGGGAGATTCGGGTTCTAGTCACCGCTGGGCCATGAAACTCACTGGGTGACTTTGGGCCAGTCACTGACTCTCAGCCTAACCTACCTCACAGGGTTGTGAGGATAAAATGGAGAGGAGGAGGAGGATTATGTAAGCCACCTTGGGTTCCTTGCAGGAAAAAAGGCAGGGTATAAATATAATAAATAAACAAATAAATAAATAAATGGCATTCCATTTTGGCTGGATTGAAAGGAAAATTTAAACTTACTGTAAACTTCAATTCTCAGGAGTTCTGGGGTGGGGCAGTCTATACCTTTCGGAAGCACCTCCTCCTGATTGGCAGATGGTGCTTCAGGCAGAAACCACACCAAGCGGAGGGGCTTCCCCTCAACTCCCAGACCAACCCAGGAGACTGGAAGGGCTTCTCCTCCAAATATTAACCCTCAGCTCACCAACAGCACTATTTTACCACATTTACTAGGTCTCAGTGCCGCGGTTAGGTTCTTTCCACACTTGCAAATGCAGGGAGGGGTGCTACTACTCAGGAGAGGAAGGACTGAAAGCAGGCATCCTTTCACCATATGCCTGCTCTGCCTCACTTCCCAAATGTATAGACTGCTCCATCCTGTCTCCAGATCTATTGAAGTATACATAGTTTCTGCAGTCCTTGCAGAACTTTGGTCACACTTCAAACTCTACTTACGTATCCAGAGCAGTCTGTTCACCCCTAAATTGGATGGATGGATGGATGGATGGATGGATAGATAGATAGATAGATAGATAGATAGATAGATAGATAGATAGATACACATACACAAATCCTATACACATACACATGTGATGCTGCTGTAATCCATCAGGTTCCTGACTCAGATAAGATCATCCTGTTGGTGCGGACATTGGGGGAAATTCATTGAAGTTTTTCCACTGATGGAACTGCTTCTGTCAGTGGAACTAAGTTGGGGGTGATTCCTCTCCCCTGCACCCCCCTCCACTCTAACATTATCTGCCCCAGAATGTTGGAGGACATTCTGGAGCAGATTTTCAGGAGGTGGAAGAAAGAGGGAGAAAGTGATGTTGGATTGCACCCAAATATTCTGAACTATCCTTATGTTCAATTCTGTCCAATTTACTTTTCATTATGGAAAAAAGTATGGCCAGCTGCATGCACAGATACCTAAGTAAGCTAGTCAGAAGATAAAAAATAGTGGCTGCATTACAAACCTTGTGCAAATTAGTTGGGGGAAAGAGTTAAGAATGTAAAATGCACATCCAAATTTGTATCAAAATACACATTCCATTGACAGCAATAGAAGTAGCTTGATAGTGTCTGCATTTTGACACACATTTCAAATGTGCATCTAATTTATACTCATTCCTAAAAGCAAGAATAACGGACTCACTCCCCAGAGTGTATGTGGATATCTGAGACCATGGGACAGAAAAGCCAATATTTTGCCAAAATAAAGAGACAAACTTGCGCAACCCTATTCTGTACTCATGTTTGAACCACAATAGCTAAATAAAAGATTTGGTTACTACGCTTTATTACATCCATGAATCTGTAACACTGATTTGTAATGTATTCTTTGCATACAATATTAATCCTAGGATCTGAACCAGTAAGCTGTACCAATGTAGAACTTGCAATTTGGACCTGTTGCCAAGTGGTAGCCTTCTGTATCCTGAGATAAATTAATACAGCCCAAAGTAGCTCAACAGAGCAATACAGATATAGGGCAGGCATAGTTGGCTTGTCTCAACAGACTTATAAAAGCATACTACTGATAATGTAAAGCAAGTAGCAGCAGAAGATTTGAGGAGCTCTGCAATAGTGGCTCATGCTGAACCAATCATACTATTTAATGAATCTGACCCTGTGTATGTAAACAGATGAAAGTCAAACATCTGGTTCTGTGCTTCAGATAATTTGTTGTCTTTCATAAATCTATCTTTGTTGAAACAAGAGTTACCAGTCGTACTATTGGTCTGATATACTTGGCTTATGCAGTTTTATGTTCAAATTGCTCACTTGTTGCTTTCGTATGCTACTGAGAAGGGGCATTTTAGTTCACTTAAGGGTGAATTTCTTGCTTGGGATCTTCCCCTGTAGACAACCTGAACTCTCCCCAGGTATATACAAGTTAATTCTCTACATTTCCAGGGGTGAGAGAAATAGATGCACCTTGACTCTAATGTACAAATGCCTCATTAATTGACCAATCCAGACACCTGGTGAGGGAAAGCTGCCAAAAAATACTGTTCCTTCTGACATTCAATAGCATTTATAGAAACCTCCATCAAAGGTATGTATACAAAACATCTTTGCACTCTGCATTTTTGTACAAAACACCTATGGCAGGAAACTGAAACCCTACTGTCATCACCTAGTTCTGTCCTACCTTCTTTTGTTCTTAGGAAAAAATGCTCCCCCCAAAACCAAGGTTTTAAAAATGAATTCTAAGACTCCATTCTGTATTGCTCAAACTCCTTCCTTCCCTCATCTCCCAGCTCTGTTTTTACTACTTTTGTACTAGAAAGTTAGGGTTTAAGGCAGTGGTTCTCAACCTTTTTTGCCCCATGCACCCTTTTCACCATATGTCAGAATGTCATTCCCCCCTTTCCAAGATTGTCTGACTTAATCTGTGTGCCATACAATAAGGTGTGATGTCCTGTAGATTATGTACAATCTGTAGAATTGTAATTTGTAGAAAGATTGGTATTCCAACAGTTTGAGACTGTGGTCCCAATTACCCCCCTGAAATCCTCAAATTCCCCCCCCCGGGGGAAATTCCCCCCGGTTGAGAACCCCTGGTTTAAGGGGACCTTACAAGGTGTTCACCCATCATCACCTCTCTGTGCCTTTGATAGAGTATACTTTGAGGGCCAGAATATCTAAATAATCCATAATTTATAAGGAACTCCAATCACAATCCCAGTGTCCCAGTTTACCAGACAAACAACTGCATCGGTAGACACTTATAGACAAGCACAGAGTAACAGACAAGTAATGTGCATGGTCTAATCTTGTATATCTATTTGATTATAAGAACAAATGTGAAACTCAAGGGGAAGTGCTCAGCCATCATGTGTCAACTGTATATATTGCATAACTGGTAATTCACTGACAGCAGTTTATTTTTATGGCTCCTGGGAATGCTTTATTCTTAAATATGGCAGGCTTGCAGTAATCACTGTGGTTCTCTAATGAAATGTTTTTGGGAAAAGCCTGAGATGATTTGCATGTTGCTCTAATAAATTATTTGTTTCATGTTTCTTTCCTTTTGCAAATGTATTCAGTGCCACTGGTGGCATGGCTCTAACTGAATGATTTTCATATATCTGACTAAAAGCTTCTACCACTGGAATTTTGTTTTGCTAAGGTTCTCTTTCTTGGTCTAATTCTGATTAAAAATCATCATATAGCTTTAGGGCCAAACTACATGTGACAGTAGAAGACCTTTCTCTTTAGAATCATAGAATCATAGAAAAGTAGAGTTGGAAGGGGCCTACAAGGCCATTGAGTCCAACCCCCTGCTCAATGCAGGAATCCAGGTCAAAGCATCCCCGACAGATGGCTGTCCAGCCGCACCTTGAATGCCTCCAGAGTGGGAGAGCTCACCACCTCCCTGGTTCCATTGTCTTTTTGCTCTGACAGTCAGGAATTTTTTCCTGATGTTTAGGTGGAATCTGGGTTCCTGTAACTTGAGCCCATTATTCCGTGTCCTGCAAACTGGGATGATCGAGAAGAGATCCTGGCCCTCCTCTGTGTGACAACCCTTCAAGTACTGGAAGAGTGCTATCATATCTCCCCTCAGTCTCCTCTTCTGAAGGCTAAGCATGCCCAGTTCTTTCAGTCTCTCCTCATAGGGCCTTGTTTCCAGTCCCTTTATCATCCTTGTTGCCCTCCTCTGAACCCTCTCCAGTTTGTCTACGTCCTTCTGAAAGTGTGGCGCCCAGAACTGGACGCAATACTCAATATGAGGCCTAACCAGTGCCGAGTAAAGGGGAATTATCACTTCACGCGATTTGGAAGCTATACTTCTATTAATGCAGCCCAAAATAGCATTTGCCTTCTTTGAAGCCACATCGCATTGCTGGCTTATGTTCAGTTTGTGATCTACCACAATTCCAAGATCCTTCTCACTTGTGGTATTGTTGAGCCAAGTGTCCCCCATTCTGTAACTCTGCATTTGGTTTCCTTTCCCTAGGTGCAGCACTTGGCATTTATCCCTATTAAATTTCATTCTGTTGTTTTCAGCCCAGCGCTCCAGCCTATCGAGATCTCTTTGAATTTTGTTTCTGTCTTCCAGAGTATTAGCTGTTCCACCCAACTTTGTGTCATCTGCAAATTTGATAATGTGGATGTGCCCTAATTAGATATAAAATGCGGAGTGGCAGTTCAGTTTTAAAAGCAAAAGGGGTGCATGGGTGAGAGGAGCTCAGTCCTCCATCAGCCACTTGCGTTCTTGCAGCTCCTCTCCCCAGGAACTTTTCTTGCATCTGGGTTCACTTTTGTTATTGGAGCCCAGCTGAGAAAAAAGGTAACACCAGGGAAGAGATAGAAGGGAGGTATGCCCCTGGTGTTGTAGGGAGGATTTAATACCCTATGCCCATGCACCTCTTTAGCTCTTAAACCAGACCCCCTCCCCGCGCCCCCACCACACACTTATATGTGAGTGGGGCAAACTCACATTAAAAGAGACAAGTCTGTCTTGTCTAGCTTTGTCCTTGGCCTCTTTCATTATTTATGTGAATAGGCAGCTAGTGCAGTTCCCTCAGAGAAGGAGTTGCATGCTGAAAATGGGCAGCTCCTAACAGCCGGGCTGCTGCATTCTGCACTAGTCCAGCTTCCCGACCAGCCTTAAGGGTAGCCCCACATAGAGTGCATTGCAATAATCCAGTCTTGAGGTTACCAGCACCTGTACTACTGTGGCCAGGCTATTGTCATGCCCTACCTGGAGGAGGATTCTTCAGATGAAGAACAAGAGGGCGAGAGCCAGCATAACGGGCCCCAGCCAGCCAGAGCCAGGTGAGGAACTAGAGGCTTCAGCTGACAGCCTTCCCCTGGAGCCATCAGAAGAGCAACCTGGCCCCTCCCATGCTATGCCTGAACTTCCCCAAATGCAGGAATCAGAGCCTGAGATATTTCATCCCTCTGAACAGGGTAGGCTCAAACACAAGCAACAAAAGAACAAAGGGAAACTCCAGCATGGGATCTCCCTTAAAATCAACACGCTGACCTAATTAACCAGCTGTGCTGATTCATGACCAGCTATAAATTGGCCCAGCTAAGCTCAGCCTGTCATTGCAGACAACAGTATTCTAACCTTCATGCTTTGCCTTGTTACATCGGACCAGACAGATTCCTAGACTCTTGGCTGCTCCTTTGGACTATGCTTTCAGACACCCCCTGACTGGCCTCGATGCTTGATACAACTGATTCCTGTGAACTGAACTCTGGAACGCCTTGACCTTGCTTCTGCTCTCTCCTACTAAGTATACTGAAACGCTTGTGTAAGACTCCGGACTGACCTGGTTGTTCTCTTTGTTATCCCTCAAACTACCCGAGCCGTGACCAGGGCACTTGCCAGCCTGGGAGCAGGACAATTATCCCTGACCAGGAGAGACCGTAGCTGGTGAATCAGTTGAATCTGGTAAAAGGTGCTCCAAGCTGCCGCAGTCACTTGGGACTCCAGTGACAAGAATGGATCTAGAAGTACCCCCAGACTACAAATCTGATCTTTCAAAGGGAGTGCACCCCAGATCCAGAACAGGCAATTAGCCTATCTCCCAGACTCAGGAACCACTCATCCACAGGGCTTCCCTCTTCCCAGGATTCAGCTTCAGTTTATTGGCCTTCATCCAGCCCATCACTGAGTCTAGACACTGATCCAGGACTTGCACAGCCTCGCCTGATTCAGATGTCACAGGGAAATAGAGCTGTGTGTCATCAGCATACTGATTTAACTTGGCTCCAAGTCCCCTAATGACCGCTCCCAGCAGTTTCATATAGATGTTAAACAACACTGGGGACAAGATGGTACTCTGCTGCAGAACCCCATAGTTCAGTTGACAAGGGGCTGAGGAATAGTCACCCAAAGTTACTCTTTGAAATCAACCCTGCAGGTAAGACTAGAACCACTGCAACAGAGTGCCTCCAATGCCCAGCCTGCGGAGTCAATCCAGGAGAATACCATGGTCTATGGTATCGAAAGCCAAGGAGAGATTGAGCAGAATTAACAAGATCTCAGACCCCAAGTCTCTCGATAAAGGTCATCCATCAGGGCAACCAAGGCTGATTCAGTCCCATAACCAGGTCGAAACCAGGTTTCATTACACTGCCTCTGGGTCCCACTGTCTCTTAGGCTGCTTGTGTTCCAACCTTATATTCAAAAATCTCTACCCTAGCACAATTGTGTAGGAACCATTGTCTCGTATGTAGTGGGGTAGCTGGATGTAGTTCCTGTTGGAACTCACCAGTACTACTTCCATTTCCTGCCTGTGTACTCAGAGTTCTTCCTCCTTAGTGCTCAATTCTAGGTTGTCAAGCAGAGATTCATATGGCACCTCTTCTAGATTTATCACGTGCTCTTTCTCTTTAGCTTTGTTATACAAGTGAGGCAGCAATGCTACAGTAAACCTATTGAAAGACTGGGTTTTCTTTGTGTATTGACTGGGTTTTCTTTGTGTATTGACTGCTAAAAAGTCTCTGTGATGAAAAAACTGTGTGTGTGTCTTTCAAATAACACAATAACCTTTCTGAAATGTGTTTTGGGAGCAAACTGGCCACAGCAAAGAAACAGGATCTTCCACTAGTTTCTGTCAAAATGTAACACAAATTTCACCACAACATTTATGACCAATAAACATCATCATCGTCATCATCATCATCATCATCGGATACAAGAGACCAATATACACAGCAATTCCAGTTTGGAGGTACATTGTGCCAAGCTCAATATTCACCAATGTAAGTTTAATGAGACAGTTCTTCAGACACCATGTAGAAAATTGCTGGCAGACAATAATAGTTTTTGACTAATGGGTTAGCATTTTGCTCAGGTTTATTACTCCCTCTCTGAAATTCATTGAGGTTCATTCCCTTCTGATGTCTATGGAGCAGCTCCACATATTTGCATAGTGCTGTGCTGCCATTTTCCTCACTGAGCATTGCAGCTAGAATTGTACACACTGCTTCTCCTTGCTTTGAGAAGATAAGGACAAGCAATTGAGATAGTGATTTATTTATTTATTTATTTATTTATTATATTTTTGAATTGTGATAAGCATGGGATGCCTTTCTGCAGTGTGTAACTCAAAAGTTTGATCTGGCAAAAACATATCATATTACTCATTGGGTACTTCACATTTTTGTGGAACAAAATAGGAACTTCTTTTATAATTAGGCTCTCTAAAAATAGTTTGTACTGTGTTGCACGTAGCACTTTCAAGGGGCTGCAGCTTCTCAAAAGACTTTAGAAAGAATTTGATCCAAAAAAAGAGAACTATTCTCAAAGATGCTGGAAAAATAGTTTATTCTTTAAGAAGCCCAATACATTTTGGCCGAATATTATTTGGGGCCTTCTTCAGGGGAATTCTTAAAAAGCCTTCAGATAACTCTGTCAGCACTGTCTCATACATTTGAAGATAAAACATTTTCTCCATTACTAAATATTTATGTCCTTTCTGGGTTGGTTTTTTAACTCAGCAATGCTACATTACAATGGTTGCTGCTGCCGCTGATGATGATGATGATGATGATGATGATGATGATGATGATGATGATTTGAGCTGTGGTTGTCAAAAACTGAATTTTCCCAGTTCAGAAACTGTACTACCAAAACAAGTGTAACCCAGACCCCTCTGAAATTCAGGCCTGGCTTGTATTAGATTTGCCATGCATCAACCCTTCTTGAAATTCTCCCACCACTTTCCAAAGCTAACCTACCTTTGCAAAGGCGGGGCAGGGGTACGGTGGGATGACTAGAGACAGGAGAGGCCTTGCAGGCCTCATCCTAAAGTCCTGGACATGGTGTAGTTTTCTATATTGGTGTAGTAGTTTCCAATGCCTTGTGATTCATTGCACAGGGACAGGAGGCGTAGGAATCCCTAAGGCCTATGCACCCCAGCAGGAAATGATGCATGAGTATGCTTAGGAGCATCCAAGTCTTTATGGCTTCCATCTCCAGTCACCCCCCCCCCCCATTGCCACCTTTCCCCATTGCATGGGTAAGCTTGTTTGATGGGGGTGGCAAGGTGCTGGTAGGGAAGGCTGGGGCAAACCCCAAAACTTAGTTTCTCCAAACCTCCTTAGAAAAAGTGTGGAAAGACTTCAGTCTTGCCTGAGAATATTCTGGGAAACCTAAGAAAAGAAACAAATTAATTACGAGGCAAGTTCTTCTTGCACAATGTTTTTTTTCAGAATAATTGAATTAGCAGAAGAAAGGCTGTAGACTTTTAAAAGAATGGAATGCTTAATTCCTGTGTGCAGCAATTTACAAAGGGTAAATTGTTTCAACTTGTTTCGAAGACACTTAATAACAATAACATAAAATTGTGGGAGAATTTGCCTTGTTTCAATTTTGAAATGGCACAGAACCTCCATATTCTGAACATTATCTGAATTCCAATCCTGGTTAATTTTTCTTCCCTGCCAGTCCGCCTTTTACAAGAAAAATGAACACTGGTAGCCTGATCTCAGAAATATATGGTGGGAAACAAAACAAAACGTTTTTACTGTTAGCTGACAAGACCACAGCATCCCCATAGTTCCAGTTGTTGAGTTGATCTTTATAGTTTGTGTAAGATCAAGAGTAATGCTGTAGCCAAGTAAGACTTGGGTACTTCAAGAACCTAGTTAAAGGAGATAGTTTCATGATGTGACAGAAGAACTGAAGTAAATGCTAAACTGAATCTCCACAGTATTTGATATTTTATGTTAGCTCCCATCTCCCCTTGATAAAAACGTTGAGATATTTCTGTTTTGAAGCATGGTCCTCAGAATGCTAATCAAAAACAGCAAGAGGCCACTGCCATCTTAACATTTGTCATGCAAGTCTGGTGGCTATACATTTTCTGTACAAACCCTGGTTTGGGAATCTTGGTGTCTTATACGGTAAATAATAGCTGTGTACCTACCGGGGGGGGGGGGGATCAGACTGTTCTGCACATGTCTACATTAATTTGTTAAGCCTTTAAATTTTCTTTGGAAGCAGATGCCAAAACACTTGCTGCCTTGTTATAAAAGGCCTTTGCAAAACTCTGAACAATGTCAATGCTTATCAAGATTCTTAGTGATTGATGTATAAATTTCTGTATAATTCAATGTTTCAGTAGACTCCTATAGGCATTTTGGACTCTGGTCATAATGTCCATAGGATCCTGATTTTTCTGATTCTCAAATGAGGGTTGAGCCCCCTCAGTGAATTATAGGTCCTCAAGATCATTGGCTTGGATAACAATTCAACCCAAATAGCTATGGTTGAAACGGCAGGAACGTTTTAAAACAAAGGATCCTGTGCAGTTGTGTTACCGCTATAGCCTGCTAAAGGCTTGGGGAAATGTCATTATATTCTAAGGACATGCCATTTTTCAGGATTTCATAGGATTTCCTCCATCTAGTAAAGACTGTGACTTTCGAATTCCAAGCCCAGACCATTCCATGGATTAGTGACCAGTTTGAGTCCCAGCAGTATTTGATTGGCTCAGAAAATCCCACAGAAAGTGGAACAGAATTTTGTGCAACTTTGTACTAAAGAAGATAATTCAGGCCCATTTGCAGCATCATACTGGGGGATTGGTATGTCCTTCCATTTGTCCAAAGAGAAGAGGTAGCACCACTAAAAGCAACATTGCATGCTTAATAAGCCATGCCAATACGTGGACTATTAGTTAACTGGATGAATTTCCAATGGAGGTATGATTGTCATGCCAACTATGAAGTGCTATGCAAAGAGGAGGAAATGCAGTGCTAATATGTTGATGGAGCTTTTCCTTTTTGATTCTGAAGTCTAAAAGTACAACCCCTCCTATAGCTAACAGCCCCCCAAGTGCAAAAAAAGAAGAAGAAAAGAATGGCATTTTAGTTCAGATGAAGGCTGGCTTCCATTAGAACATGCAAGGTTATATCAAACTGTTAAGCCTAAGAATTTTCTCTGTCCCAATGTTCGCCATGAAAGGATTCTTTTTTAGTATGCATTTTCCCTTCTACTGTATCCGGGGACATCTCATTCCATCCATGCCTCACTTGCTTCAGCTCCAAATGTGATTCAAGGAACCATTTGTCTCTTGTCTATGCACCCTGGTCAAATCTGCCCAATAATAAATGAGTAAAAGTTCTCAGTTCCAAGAGAGGTTACCAGTGTGGATTGGTAATGGCAAGACTACCTAGACACTAGTGGGGCCAAACTTGGGTTGGAGGATGAATGTAGAACACATTGTTCCTTTTTGAAGATAAAAAGGGGGCCTTGGAAGGAGGAACTAGAGGAAAGAATTGATCAGATGAGATTTTTGTCTTGCAAAAGTGAAATGAGTAGGTCTGTAGGATTTGGTTGCAACAGCAGTAGATGTGAATGAAGCTCTTTATTGTGGATTATTTCCACCACCAGTGAGTCCTGCTGTCAGCTCGTATGTTTGAAAACAGATAAGAAATCAACAAGAAAAGACTGAAAAATCCAGTTAACAAACAGAATTCCTCCTGAGAGGAGCTTCATTTAAGAAATTGCATTTGCCGAGTAATACTCAATATTTGTTAAGCCTGTCCCAATACTCTGAATGAATGCATTTGCAAGAAAAGAAACAAGTACATGACTACAAATTTACAAACATGTTCTGATATGCTTCAGCTACACCAGGCCTATATTAGAGACCCACCACTGTAAACACAATCAATGGGTCTTGCAGTATGGCCTGTACCATTATTGACACCCCCACCCCATTTTAGAGTCCCAGGAGGGCTGTTCTACATGAATGACTTTGGCTTGGGTGACTAGTTGTGAAGGTCTGATCCCTGAAGGAATTGTTGACATTTTCTTTTGTAAGAAACAATTCTTTCTCAATCCTTTCTGTAAAACATGGGAAGTGAAGCCTCTCCTCTCTAACCATTTTCCACTCTCTTAAGAACTATTGGCTGTCTCCAGCCCTTGTAGCGCTCTGAGCACTGTAATTAGGAACAGGACAGAAGATTATATGCATTCCAATGATGTGTCATGAGAACATATATTTTGGGTGGAGTCAGCTCTGTGGAGTGAAAAATCTGTAATGAGAAGAAGCCAAAAGGGAAGAAACCAGATGAAAACCTGCAAACTCTATACATTTTTGGACATTTGTACACATGCCACTGTCATATACACATCCATCTAGCTACATCATGGACAACATTCCAAATATAATAAATGACAGTAAAAACAAAGGGACTAATGCTCAGACTTTACCGACGTGATTAATAAATATATCGGACACAATCCAATGATAGTTGGGCACAGCACTGATGCCCATATTACACAGTAAAGTGCCTTCCCATTCATTCCAATGGAATGAGGCCCCCTCTCAGACATTACTCCAGTGGTATGGGAGCTGCTTGTCTGCAGTGATGGGCCATGCCACTTTTTTTCAAGCTGTAATGAAGGCACCAGAGTTGCTTTTCCAGGGGACAATAACTTAGTGGGTGGCTGAAAATAAGAGATTAGTATCCCAGAAATGAAAATTTAGCTGGGCTTGATTATCAGTGTTTTGCTTTTGATTCAAAAATGTTTGTTTCTGGCATGCAAAGCCAAACATATTAGTTATTAGAACAATCAAACACAAAAGTTTGGCCACACTGTGAAAAAGTATCCATTCACAATTTGTCATTTGTTTCCTTCCACTCCATTTTTCCATGTTATGTTTCTTGTAGGAGCAACTGAATCAAACCAAACCAAACAGAGTTAATAAAATCTATCATTTCCCTTCCCTCTCACTTGCCTCTTATCTTTTGTGGGGTGAGATGAGAGGGGGCGCTGAGCTCCTCTTCTTTTGATGGCCTGATACAGTGACCTTTTCTCCTTTTTGTGAGTTTGGCGAAAGGAGACAGCAGGGAAATGGAGGCTGAACTTTCATCCTGATGGAGACCCGACAAGATGGAGAGTTCATAGATCATAGAGTTGGAAGGGGCCTACAAGGCCATCGAGTCCAACCCCCTGCCCAATGCAGGAAACTAGAGGAGGGGTCTCCCATCCAAGTAATAACCAGTCCTGACCCTGCTTAGCTTTCCACACTCATACAAGCTGAGCCAGCATGAGCCACAGGACTGTATATGGTTCTGTCCTCAAATTCTAGCATGCCCTGTTCGAAGCAACGAGCGCAAGCACATGTCTGCCAAAAATGTCCACAAATTGTTGAACATGCACTCACGCTTGTCTCATTCCCAATTCCAAGATTGATTTGTGCAAATTTCCTCAGTATGCTGAATCAGCCCTGCTTTAGTCTGTGGAGGAAATTTGTGCAAATTTCAGGAAATTTGTGCAAATTTTGAGAGATTTGCTCCCGTTGGATCACTGCTCGATTTGTGCAGATCTCCTGTTCGCACAAAGTGAGCAGTGATTGCAAACATGAACAGGAATTGGGCATGAAACGAGTGGCGAGCTGATATTCGGAGAATTCTGACAGTCGTGAACATCGCTCGTTCGCCCATCCCTGACCTGGTATAGGAGATCCGCTGCCCCAGTTCTTCTTGAATTGGCTGGAATAAGCTGAGCTATTTCCTCAAATATCTGGAAATAGCATGGCTTATTTCAAGCCCATTCAAGTTTAATTGGACCCCATCACACATTGAGTCCAAACCAGATATGTATTTGGGGGAAGGGTTATTCAGGTGAGCATTACAAGTCACCAGACTTTCTCATCTGAGCCTGGGGATCTCTGAAGAGAGCAAGTGAGCTGTGTTGACAGTTTAATAGAACATTTGGTGTTCTATTAAACCTAGGTGTCTGTATGTTCCCTCTGCACAACATCTAGGTTTCCACAAGGTCTTCCTCATGCAAGACTATAGAAAATCAGTTTTGGCCATGCTGCGCCTGTAAACTTGAGCCTACACATCTGAAACCTGTTATCCATGGGTATAGTTTAATTTGTGCCAGAACTCTCAGGGGCTCAGCCTCAGCATCTGTTTTCAATGCCAGAGCATTACTCTATGGTCCCTTGGGAAGGGACCAGGTGAGCACAGGGTTTAGTCATTGGCACCTCCAGTCAGAAGGATCAGATTGCAGGTGATGAGAAAGACGTCTGCCTTAGACCCTTGAGAGCTGCTGCCAGTCAGCGTAGATAATGTTGGGCTAGATGGACAAACAGTCTTACCTAGTATAAGCTTCCTATCGAACTTATGAAGTAGCAGTTTATGAAGGTGCCCACAAGCATGTGAAGAGTGCATTTCCTTTCCAAACGCAATAGCTACAGAGAGTCCTCACACATCAAGGATTGGGAAGAAAGGCTTCCAGGTTTTGTTTTCCAGACAGAACATCCGCTGCATATATTTTCTAGATGTTAAATACTGTACAAGGGGCTTCCCTTTGTTGACTATTCTGAAACTTTAGTGGTGCAGAACATCAATAAAACTGACCTCTGTCCCCATGTCCCAATTTGTCTTATGACAGGGTTGGGCTGCTAGCAACACATTACATAGGACTTCAAGTATCTGGCTTCTTACAGCTTTCTAGGCAAAATGCAAGGTTCTGGCCTTGACATTTAAATCTTTAAATACTCTGAGCCTGACATGTTTAAGGTACTGTTTCCTCTCTCCTGTCCTCTGTACTTCTTAAACATCAGCCAAGAGAGTCCGCTTAAGAGTTCCATTTGTGTGACAGCTCCACACAATCAAGGCATGTAGAAAGGTGCTTGTTGAGGTGTACCCATGACTACTGAATCCCCTTCTCCTGGAAGTCTGAACATTTTCAAATGCAGCAAGAGACTGCTTTCCACGAGAGGGTGAAAAGCTGGTATGGATTGATATTGGCATTCTGCATCTAATGTTTCGTTAGGACCTTTATTCTGCAGGTAATTAACGTTTTGCATGTTCTTTGAAGTATAATTGCCTGTCCTAAGGCTTTCCGGTAAAATTGGGAGACAAATCCAAATAAGTAAGTAAATATTTAACATACTGTATCCTGGCTTGGAAGCTTGCCTTGATGGTCACTGCACTGAAGTGCTAATATGTTTCTGTTATGGCTTATCAGTGACCTGAAACCAACTGCTCTTTGCTTGTGGCATACAGTGATTCAGGGCTGAATTAGATGAGGTGCTAATCACGCAATTAGCAACTGTGTGACTGAGCTTTAATTGCAGGTATGGGGGCCTGATCTCAATTAGGAACCTGGTGTGAGGGGTAGGGGGAATTTAACCCTTTGCCGCCGCCACCACCACCTCTGGCTGCTGTCTTGATCGAGAACAGCCCTCCCGCACCTGCTGCTTGCACTGTTTTTTTCCCCCCTCCAATGCAAATTGCAGTTGTGACGGAGCCAAGCTGGATCAGGAAAGCAGTGAGCAGTAAAGGGTTAAAGCTCCTCTATACCCATGGCACGGCCTCTGTTTGGATCATGAACCTGCCCCTGCAATTTACTTTTAAAAAGCCAGTCATGCCATTGCTGTTTGTACGATTGGCATCTTGTCTAGTTTGTCCCTCAAACTAGGGACAAACCTACAACCTATATTGACCTACAAATATTGATTGTAGGTCAATATATGGGGGCTGGTGCATGGATGCTCTAGACTCCTAGGAAGGCTTCAAACTAGATGGCTTTTTTGGGGACCTTTTATGAATCATATGACTATAGGAGAGCTGCCTTACACAGTTAAGCTATCATGTTATAACCACAAGGTTCACAAGGGAAATATGGCATTATGAAACTCCTGCCCATTACCTGGTACATTAGTCATATGATACAACAACATATGGGTGATAACTAATCTGCGATAGCCATTTCAAAGAATCGGGGTATTTTATTTGGAGAGTGAATTTATTTTTTATTTAGTTATTTAAAATTATTTTAGGCCGCTTTAAGGACAAAACCTCCATGTGGCATACAGGATTTTAAAAAAACACCATATGAAAGTATACAAGTAGGCAGTAAATATACAATCAAATACTATAAAGCATGAGATAAACAGATTACACCAATAAAAGCTGCAGGCCATAGATTATGGGTGGGTTTTCAGAGCCTCCCTGAACCTGTAAAGATGGGACCTGACAAACCCCTGATGGAGGTGTGGGGCTACCACTGAAAAGGCCCTCTCCTTTGTACTCCCTTGAATATAGCCTAGTGGTGAAAGCTGAACTATGAATAAGGAAGTTCAGTTCAAATTTTTCAAACTCATTAAGGCTGCAGTCCTCTAATCTCTGGGACAGAGTTCCAAGGGCCATGGGATTGATTGGATCTTGCCCTCTGAGGTCAGAGACAGAGCTCCGACCTCAGAAGGAGAGATCCAATCTTGGATCCACCTTCTCTTCCCTTACAGAAAGATCTGCAGTTCTTACCTCCCTGATGTCAGAGCACTTATGTTTGGAGAAGTAAAAAGTGGGCAGATTGGAAGTATGGTGTGGGTGGAGCATGTATCTGGATACACAATGGTAGGGAAATAGGGTTTTTTGTTTTTTAAAAAACACCTTTCAATGGGAGGGAAATAGTTGTGGGGTTTTGTTGCTGCTGCTGCTGCTGCTGCTGCTGCTGCTGCTTTTAAAGCAGGGGGAAGCGAGTGGTAAATGCTGCTGCTCCTCTCTTCTGCCCTGCTGGCAGGAGCCTGGCAGGGCTTGGAAATTTTGGCGTGCCCGACCTAGCAATAGGATTGCCCTGTATATGGCCTTAAGCACAATATTATTCTTCAGCCTCCAATCCATAAGATGGGGGTTATAATACCGAGTTGAGAGTTTTGTAAGGATCGCTAATATATGTGAAGTGCTTTGAACATTCTAAAGCACTTTATAAACATATTATTAAGATTGCTGTAATAATTATCTGAGAGTTACTTTCTGTAAATCTACTTCTAGGGAACAGTTAATACTTCCTCCAATGTAAACAGGAATCTGGAAGTGAACTTGTCAAGCATGTGCTCATGCAAAAGGCAAAAATACACCATAAGAAAACCATTTGCTGACAAACACCTCTCATAGGAATCCTTATTTAGGCAGATGTGATTTAAAGAGCTTGGCTCAACAAAACACGTTGGCCATAAAACATGCAAAGAAAAGATTCCCACCTATTTTTTAAATATATTAAGCACAACAATGACTTTCACTGTCACTCACCCTGGAATATAAATCAGAATATAAATTCAGTGATGTACCAAATGCAGAGAATACCCAGATGATCTGTTACAACAAAAACAAACTCTAAACACACATCATAGTAATGAGAACTAAGCATTCAAAATCACATGCCATCTGGGAAAGTAGCCTTATGCATTTGGTTTGCCTTCCACCACATCATGCACAAACCCCAAATACATCAGCTGGTTATGAACGATTTTTGACTCGAGTCCCTCTTCATGTCTCTCTGGCAATGGCTCCTCAACTGTATATACACCAAGATACACTGTTAACTGTGATTTATTGAAACTGCTATCCTAAGGCAAGCATGTCAGAAGCTACTTGGAATTTCCTTGCTTTTCTCTGTTGGAATCTTTATTAAGAAAAAAAATGCTTGAAATAAACTCTTAAATGAACTGAGTTGAAACAAATGAGTTTTCTTATTGCATAATTTACTTCAGTTATAGTTTCCTTTTTGTTATTCCTTGAAAACCCATCTGTACCTTGTGTGTTTGTTTTGTTTTTATGCTTTGTCTCTATTCCAGAACTTAAACCACCCTCAGAGTTCCAAATAGGTCTGAAGGGCAGGCTATTAAATTTCATAAATAAAATAAAAATACAATACAATAAACTTGAGTATTCAGTACTTCAGTGAATTAATGCAATCGTTCAAAACTTGATTATTTCCAATGTGTAATTATTTTCAATATGTGAACTGACTCTATTGAAAAAACACTGTTTCATTTGAGGTGATATGTAGTTCTGTCTGGGTGGGTTTCAGATCTATAATAAGCTCATTCACACATGTAAGCCATCACTTTATGTTGCAGTCATCATTAAATGATGATCATGAATGTGTAAACCAGCCCCAAGTGACTGTATCAAGGATGATTTGCATGTGTGAATAAGTCATCATAGATTAAGTACCTCAGCACATATATTTATTTATTTATTTATTTATTTATGGATCACCTTTCTGCACCAAAACGCCTCCAGAGTGATATACAAATATTAGAAGAATCACAGACAAAAACAAACCAGAAATTAAGAACAGCACAAACTATCTTTCAAACATCCAGAGAGCAGAATAAAACTTCAAAACCTTTCAAATGGCAACCTAAATTAAATAATATAATCCTTAAAATGGGGCCAATCCGACTTCCTGACTAAGGGTGCTGTCCCTCTTGATAGTGGAACATATAACAAGGACTCTAAAGAAGATTATAAATATTGGGCAGGTTCAGATGGGAGGAAGCAGTTTTTCTCAGATATGCTGACCTCAAGCCATTTAGGGCCTTGTAGGTAAGAACCAGCACCTTGAATGGAGCCCAGAAACAAATGAGAAGCCAGTGCAATTGATGTAATACCACTGTAATATGATCTATGAAGTGCATACCAGAAAGCAATCTGGCTGTTGCATTTTGCACCAGCTGGAGTTTTCATTCTTCAAGGACAGCCCCATGTAGAGCACATTACAGTAATCTAAATGGAAGGTGATTAAGGCATGGATCACTGTGGTCTGATAGCGGGTGCTTCCAGGGCTCCTAGTGTTATCAGTCAGGAGGCACTGTGCAGCTATTCCATCTTTTTCTCCTTAATGGATTTTCTGTGGTAAGAAAAAAGACAGAAGTGGTGGGATGGAAGAAGGGTTACGAATGGAAGATGACATTGCCTGGACCCCCTGTAAGAGTCCATGAATGAGGCAAGGCAAGGCTTTTTAATAGAATCAGTTCACCCATTTGCTTGCAAGTCATCAAGTGGCGAATAACCAAGTGATGGACGTGCATGTGTGAATCAGCCCTGCATCTTCTCTATCTGATAGGAATGATTCCACTGGCAAATGGAAGCATGCTGGATCTGCCTTTGATAAAGATTGCTTTCATTGTTTGATTTGATATAGATTCTGGCAGAGCATTGCACTGAAGACTCTCTCACACACACACACACTCTCTCTCTCTCTCTCTCTCTCTCTCTCTCTCTCTCTCACACACACACACACACACACACCAGCAATAGTTGTTTCATTGGTTACTTAGAAGTGAGCCCCAGTCATGTTGTTGACAGGATCTTTGTGATTTGACACCCTCCATCCAACCATGTTTGTATTTCTTTTTATGCAGTTGGTGACTTATCAGCGTACAGTTGGGAGCACTTAGTGGCTTTCTCAGTCATGCACACATAAAACACTTCCTTTTGTCCCAGGAATTTTTCTTTCCATTCCTAATTGTCTTCCACTGAAAACGCCTCTCGCCACATTACTGCTTGGTTGCACATGCATGTTTGCTTTAAAGGGAACTTTTATTTTATTTTATTGTTGTGCTATCATGATTGAAGCCACATGCTGATTTTGTCAGCTATGGATGCCATATGCAGCAGCATCCGCAGTTATGTGTGAAGCTGCCTGAACTATGGAAGTTCATTCCAAATGGATTAAATATTTAAGGTTGGATCCAGATTTAGTCATACTCTGAGTAGACCCATTCAAATCCATGGGACTTCAGTTAGTCATGTCTAACTAAAGTCCCATTTATTTCAATGGGCCTACTTCAAGTATGACTAAATTTGGATCCAACCCTTAGGGCAATCCTATGTCCTCCGGCCTTGTCTGCGGGGACATAGGAATTGCCATCAAAGGTGCTGCAACCACTGAAATCTCTCCTGAGGTCACGGTGCCTCAGAGCGGCTGCATCCCCCCCCCCCATAGCCAGCACAGTTCTTTCAGCACCAGAAAGAAACTGCAGGGAACCGAGCATGGAAGACCTGGGGGGCACTCCTGGGGGTGGGGAGCGGTTACGCTCTGCTGGATTCCAAGGAATCCAGGTGGCGCCTCAGCCTCTCCTCCTCATGAAGAGAGTAAAAATATCTAGACAGCCGGAATTGGCTGTCTAGATGTTTTTCAGGGTGAGGGGAGCGTGAAGGATATCCTATCCTCCACACTCCTCCTGCCCTGCATAGGATGCCTGCAATCCTCTGGGTTTTGGAGGGTTGCAGGCACTCTCGTAGGACTGCACTGCCCATCTAATCTCCCAGGCACTTAAAGAAAAAAGAAAGAACAGGAGAGTATGAGCTATTGATCCCCTATAGCCTCACACCCATGTTTGTGTGATTATTATTTATATCCCACCTTTCCCCCCTCTTGCAATGAACCCAAGGTGGCTTACATGGTCCTCCTCCTCCTCCTCCTCCTCTCTATTTTTTCTCACAACAACCCTGTGAGGTAGGTTAGGCTGAGAGTCAGTGACTGGGGAGGTGAGGTATAAATCTTTTCAATGCAGTATGAATAAGGCTGCAATCCTAAGAATGAAATACTTGGAAGTATCAGAAGCACTAGTACTTTCATCCAAATAAACATGGGTATAATAATGAGAAGCAAAGCATAATATTAACACATATCAAAGTCTCACACTGAACTATGCTCTGCTTGGTAGTGTGTACCTATTGGGTAGGTGTGAAGCAATCGAGTGGATTCAATGAGTCCTTTTTCTCTGTACAATTTCCCAAAATGTTCTCCATTCTATGTCTGTGTTACACATGAAAGACTTTTCTTTCTTTTTTTTTCACAGAGCGTTGCCAAAGACATTTGTGTACATGGTTGGGTGTTTTCAAATGGATCCAGAAATATCTCCTTGTCTTTTCAGCCCTGTGCACATGCTTCTTCTTTTTTCTTTTTTTTTAAATGAGTACAAAGTTCTGAGTAATCAAATTAAGATCCAAGCATTTGCAAATGTCAGACATATTTGGAAGTGAATGACCTTTTCAAAAGTTCTCCCTAAATGTGTCATCCCCACACTGCTACTGCTGCTGATTACATGGTATGACTGTGAGTGGCATATAATGGAACACAGCGCAATGTAATTAACCGAGAAGGGGTGATGAGGAGTATCTTTGGGAGGAAATCGTTGGCTCCAAGGATGGGGTGCCAATTTTTTTTTTTCATTTGTTGTTCATTTGATTCAGATCTGGTAGAGGTCAATAGTTATTGGCTGTCAAACGGTCTGTATGATGTGAGGAATGACCTTCCATACAAATGGTAAGCGATACACATTCACATGTTTGCTCTGATTAGCAGGCTCTGCATTCAGTTATGCACATTAAGGTAACGTACCACCACACTCAGTTTATAATAAGGTGAACACCTGCTATATCAGTAGGCAAACCAATTTACTGCACACACGTAACAAGTTAAAGCATAATTGATATGTGTCATTCATCCCCCTGCATCATACAATATATTCATTTATATCACAATTATTTCAAAAATTCATTCATCCAGTCACTCTCTCCCCCCACCCAGCCATGGCACATTCTCAAGATCAATTAATGAGGATTAGTTAATCCATATCCATTCTTCATGTCCACAATGAGGGTAGATAAAGGGCGAGAAGATACTATTGTTTAAGCAGTAACTCATCTGGGGCTGCAATCTTAAGCACACACTTGAGAGTGTTGAGGATGGGGCACAGCAGCAACTGTGGTGCCTATGTATGCCATGTTCCACTAAAACCTCCTGTATTGCAAAGATGTTACAAATTGATCTGGCTCACAGGGCCAGCACAACTGAATGGACTGGGGCCATTACGCCAGGAACACCACCATTGCCATACGGAATGTACCAGTATCATACCATGCCAATAATGCACCATATAATATGTCAGAGTCCTGGTGTGGTACAGACAGCTCATAGAGATGGAACCTGAAACTACTCACCATCATAAAAGTGGTGTTTCACTCATTGCAGAGCCAGCTACATCGATGCAAACCTATAAACCCGCCACACCACCTGCCATAGAAGGACAGCAACATGCAGGGAGCAGAACAGGATGGATTTGAACCAAGCACTTCAGACAATATGATGCTATAGCTATGCTGCTGTAAGACAATTTGCGCCATCACATTGACAAAATATTTTTAGGACTGGACTGTAGGTCAATCAGCAAGAATAGCAGCATCTTTCACACAGTCTAGGAAAGCAGCATCCATGCCAGTGAAATACTTTCCAGGTTATGAACGTTTTGAAAATCGTCAGGGGGAATGTCCTAGCTTTCTTAAAAATGATCTCCAACAATCAATCTCATTTTTTTTTAAAAGCAGTGGGGAACAGATTTTCCAGGCAGTAGTTCAGAACAAGAGGGATCTCCCTTCCAAGATCCCACGGTGTTGAGGAGCTCTGTCATGCCTGCTTGGATCCTGTTGGAGGGGCGCCTAGTAGAGAGCTCTTTCCAAATACTACTGACTGCAAGGCCATGGGTAAGACTTCTTTCTCTAACAGCAGTAAGGTGACTCTAGGGGAATGGAGACAGACATAATTTAGCACCTCTTTCAACATAAATATCCTGGGATATGTTCCATAAGCCTTTCTGGAAAAGTCCTACAGAAATGTAGAAGGCCATATAGAAGACTATAAACAATGCTTGTTGGGCTTTGTTGGATTCATTCTTAATTGATTTCCCATGGATAAAGTTTAATGAAGAGCATAGGTTCATTTCAAGAAATCAGTAGGACTGTCTCTCAATTAAAGAAATCATAGTTGATTAATTGATGATATAATCAACTAAGCGTGCAATCCCATTAATATTTAGAAAAAAGTCCAGCAACTCCCAGCATTCCCCAGCCAGCCATGCCATGCTGGCTGGGGCATGCTGGGAATTGTAGGACTTTTTTCCGTCTAATGCACAGGGTGTGTGTGTGTGTGTGTGTGTGTGTGTGTGTGTGAGAGAGAGAGCAGGCACTATCTCTGGGAATAAGTATTCCCTGATAAGTAATAAAATCTGGGCACCATCAAAACTGCCAATTAGCTAATACACTATGAGATATAATATCTCCAGTCAGCAGCATTTCAGACTTTGACCAGTTAATTGAACAGCCAGACAAATCACCAAAAGTATTAAACAGCTGCATCAGATCTGGAACAGATGACTGGAGTTTTGAGATAAACAATAAGAAAGCATCAGCATAAAGAATAATTTTAAATTCTAAACAATCATGCACAAAGCCATGAATATTACTGTTCTGTCTAATAGTACATACCAGGGGTTCCAGACATAAATCAAATATCAATGGAGAAAGTGGACATCCCTGTTTGGTTCCTCTCCCAAATAAAAAGAAATCCGAGAGAAGACCATTGGTCATGACTATAGCTCATAGGAAGAGTAAGTGATAATTCAGCCCCATATAAAAGTTTTGCGCCCTCCCACTCAGTGGCACAAGAATCAGCAGCTTCCTCAGTCTTTTTAAAATTCTCAAGTAGCTCAGCAGAAATCTGATTTTTAAACATCTCATCATTAAGAAGATAAACATTAAAGCGCCAGAGATCCAGGGGCCTTGGCAAATATAAAATGGCAACTCCAAGCAAACAGGAGTGTGGTCTGATACTACTAGTGTATCAATATAACTGCTTAACCAGTTAAATGTTACAGCCCCAGAAATAAATGAGAAGAGGCTTAAAGAAGAACATTTTAAAGAGATGTATATTTAAGAGCATCAGAAATAGTTTTCCTGTGTATGTGGCTTTACTGTGTATGTTTCTGACCACAGTCTTAGGCAGGAGAGATTCTGCAGAGCTTCAGGGTTAAAAGACATCACAATTGGAATAGATTGTACTGTACTGTGCTACATGGTCCAGTGCGAAGGCAGCTTCACAGGTAGAAAGTATGTCCCATTGCACTCAGGGCTGATTTTCAGTTTACCTTTTGTATTTGGCTACCCATAGCTGAGTAAAAAATACTCAAGTCTTTTGTCACATTTGACGGGATGGGTGTGTGAATGTCTTGTAAGTCCCGTTCAAATCCTTAGAAGAGAGAGCCCTGTCATTCCCCAAACGCGGTTCTGCATTAGAGCAATACATGCCACACTTTACAGGTGAGCACCTTTTGTGCTTCATGCAAGGCTCATGTATTTTGTGGTCAGGTATCAGTTAGCAGCCCTTTCCACGGACACAGTGGCTGGGAAGAGTACTACCATCATGGTAGAAATGCTTGCTTGTTACTGAAACTGATCTGTATGCAACTGAGTTCACATGGAGGTTTGTCTATTTAATCCTAGGGCTTCTCTACATGAGGCATATAACCCGGTGCCTTACCAAGGCTTCTTGTTCCATTTTCTTTGAGGGAGTTACACGTGGCTTTTTTCTGTTCTTTCTTTCTTTCTTTCTTTCTCTGCCTTTCTATATATTCTATTAACCAACCACAAGGTGGCACTGGGGTGTAGCTGCAGTATACCGGCTTTTCGGCTGTACACGAGGCTTTTGTTCCAGTTTAAAATTTAATAGCTGACTTTCCTTGCTCTAAAAAAAGCTGCGAAAACGGCTGGAAAACATGGGAGAGGCCCTGGGAAGATGACGACATTATGAAAAGGCCCAACAGACTTCTGTGAGTGAGCACAAGTGCTCAGTAAATGTCTCGTGTAAAGAAGCCCCCAGATGCAATTATTCTTACATTTTGGAAATCATGGTCCATTTGGTTTAGTAAAATTATCCTGTACTCCTACTCCCATTTTCAGGACCTAAAATGCCTTTAATCCAAGCTTATGCACCAAAGGCCGCATATTGCAAACAGAGGTGATTGTGGAGTTGCCATTGGCCCAAAGTAGGCAGATGTATGACTTGGTGCTTGTAAAGCTCTCTATGATCTCACTGGCTGTGACATCAGAGCAGCTAAGCCAATGGCAGCTAAAAGGTGGGATGCTTGCAGAGCTGCAAGAGTTATTGTGACATCTGAAGGCCCCTGTTCAATTCCCAAACTGCAACAGCTGGTCCAGGTTTCTTGGGACTTAGTTGGCAAGTGTCAGAGTAAACTAGGCAGGGCAAGCAGAGAGGACACAAGTAGAGGCGGAGGGGATGGGGTGGGCAACAGTGCTTGAATTATGGCTGAAAGTTGGAGAGCCTTCGTGAAATCCACAAGGCCTGCCCCCTAACTTTAGCTAAATCATGTGCTCCTTGTAGCATTCTAAAAACAGTAGTTAAGGGAGGCGTCACAAAAGGCAAGGGGGCCAAGCCTCCTCTGCCTCCCTGAAACTCAAGCACTGATGGGTAATGCAAAATGTCCGTGATATTCTCTTCCCCTGACCACACGCAGCTGGGGACGGGGAGAACTCTGTGTGTGTGTGTCGGGGGGAAGGAGGGTCGGGGGCTTGATGGCATGATATTCATGCTCCAATGTGGCCTTGTGGGGGTGGGGTGCTAGGGACGATATTAGTCCTGGAAGCCCCACCCTCGCCCTCTTTCATTTGTGGCTCCCTTCCTCCCTCCCTGTTAGCAGTGTGGGCTCTGCGGGTTGCCTGTTTGGGGGCTGAGTAGGAATTTTGGCTCGGTTGGCCTATGAGACAATGTGCGTGTTTCGCCTGCTCTACACTGTGATGCAGGGCTTGGGAGTTAACTTTAATCGGCTTTTTGTTGGTTTTGATTCGGTCGCATTTGGCAGGTAAGTGTGGGAATATTCAGTGGGGTTAGGGTTGGTGAACATCCGATGCCACCTTTCAGGTGCTTGGTGAGTCCCGAGGCTCCCTGCTCAGGGTTTTGCGGCCCAGCTGGGGAAATGTGGATCGCCTCTGAGGCTGACTCACCTCGCCCACTCGGAGTTTTGTGACTCTGTGAGGAGGTGACATTGGGAAAGCCTCCCAACACCAGGATGGTATAAAACTGGGGTGTATGTGTCGATTTACAGGTGCCACCACTCGGGCATGGATGCATCACCCGAAAGACCTCTACTGGCCAGTGGCCGGTATAGCTAGTGACCCACACTTCTTTCCCTTCACAGATCTTGATTATTCAATAAATGTGGCCCTAATTTGTACCATACTTACTGTCTCGACTCATTATTTCCACCCTTTACACACGCAATAGCCCAGTGTAGTAACATTTCATCAGCTCATGTGCTTTATTGTTAACGGACATCATGCATGACCTCTTTATGTTTACTCTTCTTTCTGAAATAGTAAGGTGATTAACTGAATGTTGTCCTTTCCATTGGTTACATCCCCGCCCCTTTATTTTATTCCTATAACAGTCTATATTGGCTACAAGAGTCATGTTCCAGAAAACATTTAGTGAGTACAGGCTTCCAGCTGCTGAATTCCAAGCCAAGCTCCAGCTGTATATCATAACTGTAGGAGAACGTGTTTATCTTTTCTCCCACTGAACAATGAAGTCAGATGTTTGGCAGGAGCGGGAGGGGGAAGGGCGTTGATGCCTTCCCCCCTTGCTGTTGAGTGACAGCTTCCAGTGATCATTCCATTTGTTCTGTATTAGTAAGAAGAATAAGAATGTGTGTCATAAAACGGTGCCTTAGCATGGCATTTGGGGGCCACATCCCAACCATTCCCAATCACGCCCACACGTCCGGGTGTTCCAGTAATAACAATGCATTGAATAGAAAAAGAAGTTCGGGCGGGGAAGGGGGAAATTTGCTTGCCTTGCCTTTGGCAGAAAACCCCCCATTCCTTTCTGTCAGAGGTTGTCCAGGGCATGGCTCCTCTTGACCTTTCTCATGAACAAACTGCGACTGCCAGACTGACACCACAATCACTTCCTTGTGCAGCACTGATTGCAAGATCAGGGTGATGGATGTAACTCACTGGGTGAAGTGTGCACTAGGGCATAAGATCCAACAGCCCAAGGCCGGCCCTCATATGAAGTGGGGTGAACTCCCTGCTTCCGGCAGCTGATTGGTCCCCCTGGAACCCTTTGTGTCTGATGATGTAGGCTTGCCAAATTTTGATGAAATATCCTGGTATCTAGATGAGTCCAGGACTGAGATCTGCGGTGGGTCAAGGGCTGAGCAGATTACCAGATCACCCCGTGGCATGTTGCTGTTGCTATTGCTGTGTTGTTGGTGATTATGAAAATTAAAACAATTCACTTTTTTTTTTAAAGGATTAGTAAAATGAATAAAAATCCTTGCATAGCTTTTATCAAAATATGGGCATGATCTACGACCTGACAAGGTGTGCAAGGAGGGCACAATGCAGAGGCTCCATGTACACCCAAACACACTGGGAACATGGAGGAGCAATTTCCATATTTGTCTAGATCCAGCCACTAGGTGCAAGGTGCACATGAAGCCCCCTGCCATGCCACAGTGTCAGGACCAATCTCAAAGATATGATAAAAATGCTTTGCATTGTGTATATATAGTATTATTAATTTTTCTAAAAAGATGCAGACAGGGGATTTACCACAGGCAGCAGGGTAATTTCCCCAGGATCAAGGCTACTCCTTCCCTCCTTCATTGCACTGTGGCAGGAAATTGCAGAACCCAGCTAATGCTACTTTGGCCCTGGCATTCCGACCCAGTTTTTTCTCATAGAGCTTTTCTACACAAGGCATTTATTGTGCGCTCATGATTCCTTACTCATGGTTGTTCACAGGTTCTTTAGACAATGTTGTGATCCTCCAGTTTTGCTTGTGTTTTTAAATAGCACTTTCCCAGGTCTTAGCAGTGAGGGGAAAATGGGGTATGATTTCTGAAAGCAAAAGAAAAGGTATTTTCCTACTGGTGTAATTGCAATATTCCACTCTAGCACAGCACCACCTAGAGGTTATGTAGCAGAAAAGCAGGAAAGGAAAAGCTCTTTGTGTAGAGCTTGGATCTCAATTTTGCGATGGAATTGAAAGTAGATACAGTATACAACCACCTTGTGTAGAAAAGCTAATAATCTAGAATAGCCTTCCCCAATCGGGTGCCTTCCAGATGGTTTGGACTACAACTCCCCAACTACCTGACCATCATGCTGGCTGGGAGGTTGATGGGAGTTGTCATCCAAAATATCGGGAAGGCACACTGGGGAAGGCTGATTTAGAAAGACCCCCATGTTTTGTACCTATTGATTTTTAGCAGCAACATGTGGTCACTCACTCATATTGCTGGTGAGTTGTTTTCCTTAAGTTTTGGACTCAAAATCTGGCAGTCAGTGAGTCCCTGAAAACAAATATTAGTATCAGGTATAAAACAGTTCACAGAAACTATGGAACAACTGTTCAAAGAGTGTGCTAAAAGAAACAAAAAACACTTTCTCCCAAGATTTATGTACTCACCATAAAAACCACTGTTTGCTAGATGATCAGTGAGAGGACATGAGTTCAATTATTTTCTTTCAGCCTGGCATAAACAAGGATATTATATTCCAAGTGGACGTAAACCACCAGGCTCTTTGAAATGCCAGCAGTGACAAGTAATTCTTGTTATACTGGCTGTGGATCCAACACTGACTTCCCTGTGTTTGGAAACCCATTTTTTCCTACAAGGAAAACCCTCCATTACCATTCCCTCATTTCTTGGTCCAGGGGAGGCTATTCGATCCCCTTGAAAATCCTAAAAAAAATTGCATCACATCTTCAAAGAACTACTGAGCAGTCCATCCTCCTATTGTGCCCTTGAGCTCATTTACATTTCAGCTGAACATGATGGTTCAATAAAAGATACCATTTAACTGATATTTCAAAAATGCATATTAAGTTAGGGAGGGGTGAATTTGTCTGTTTCATTTTCTCCTACCTTTGATTTTTTTAAAATCTCAAGTTCTTTCTCTCCTGAATATGCAGAGACTTACAAATGTTGGCAAATTCTTTACAAAAATGAACTGGAATGAAATTCTCACCCATCTCCACCAGCCAGATTCAATAGGTCTCATAGATCTCATAGATCATAGAGTTGGAAGGAGCCTACTACAAGGCTATCGAGTCCAACCCCCTGCTCAGTGTAGGAAACTAGAGGAGGGGTCTCCCATCCAAGTAATAACCAGGCCTGACCCTGCTTAGCTTTCCACACTAAGACAGGTTGAGCCAGCATAAGCCACAGGTGATCAATTGTAGAGCTATTCCCAGCATGGAGAGGACCATGATATACCTGCTTGCTTTATACCTGTTAAAGCTGAGGAGCCTGTCAGGAAAAAAAAAAAAAAAAGGTAGCAACCCTAACTAAGCACTAACATGGTTGAATGGTGATTCAAACCCAGGCTTTTAAGCGCAAAGCTCTCAAAGTCCTGGGCCTGGATGGATGAATGTCAGTTTTAGTTTCTCCCACATTTATTTTTTTCCCCAATCTCAAGTTCTTTTTGTCTTGAACATAGAGAAAGCGAATTTTGGTATGGAAATTGGAAATTGTAATATTGCCTGCTTAAATCAATGAAGTAATGTAACCACTAGTTAGAGTGGGAGGAAAGGGTTAATTGAACAATCCCCAGGGTGCATGTTTTGTAACCCCTCCTCCCTACTTCCTGCCTCTCTGTGGCCAGCTCTCTCTCTCTCTCTCTCTCTCTCTCTCTCTGCCTCTCCAACCGGATGGACACACAGTCTGAGCTGGCTTCCAGCCAGTGATCTCCAATGAAGTGGACTCTTAACACCCAAGACTCTAATCTGCCTAATTAACTCTTAACTCTTAACACCCAAGACTCTAATTATTCATATATGAATAAACGGACTGTAAGTAAAACTAATAAATGTCTTTATTAGTTTTAAACCTTGTATGGACAATCCATTTCCTTTTAAGAGCCTTTTAGCAAGGGTTTAGCAACCCACATGGTGATAACCAGTTTCAATAACCGGGCTGTGCATAAGGGGGAAAACTCTGCTTTGTCCTAACCAGTATAGGACCGACTCCTTTCCATATCCTCCAACAATTCTTATCAAAACTGAACTCTCCCTAGATTAAGTATTAGTTGCCTTGCTGTGCTGCCACTGAGCTCATGGTAAAGAGTTACCACTGACATGGAAACATTGTTGATGTGAACTTCCACATCCATGGTGGGGCTGCACGTGCAGCTGCTGCAATTTATGCAATTGTGGTGGATTAGAATAGAGCTGCCATTATCACAGAAACCATGGAAGAAGAACACACACATCCAACTGGTTCATACCAGTGATGCCTCTGCATCAGTGTCTCCTAGCAGATCGCTTACATAAGAACGTAAGAAGAGCCCTGCAGGATCAGACCAAGGGTCCATCTAGTTCAGCATCCTGTTCACACAGTGGACAACCGACTGTCCATGGGATCCCACAAGCAGGACGGGAGTGCAACAGCACCATCCTGCCCATGTTCCCCAGCAACTGGTGTACACAGGCATACTGCCTCTGACACGGGAGATAGCATGTAGCTATCAGGACTAGCAGCCATTGACAGTTCGGTAGCCTTGCATGTTGCCTCCTATTGTAATAAACCAGACCGAAGAGGCTTCCTTCCCCAAGGAAGTGTTAGGTTTTGCATGGTGGGCAGAACGAGGATTGTCACCTGACATCAGGATTGTCACCTGACATGGAGGATGTCTCTTGAGGTGAAGTACACAAGGTCTTCAGTCACCAGACATAGTCTCAAGGTTTATGAGTCAGCAACCATGGGACAAGAAGTTTGGAGTAAACAGGTTTGAATAACAGGTTATATAATAGGTGAGTAATATCCTATTTATAGATACTATAAAAAGGGTATTCCTATATAAGTTGGGGTAAGTCACACATCCCCTCACTTCCTCACTTCACTTGTTCTGGACTTCTACTTCAGGTCAGTCACTTCACTTCATCTCAGCCTTACCACTGGGGTCTTGGACTTGTATCTGCAATGATGTAGCGAGATGAGAGCATCTCTTCTGCGTAAGAGAAGCCAGCATTGCTTGCCTTAATCCCATGTAATTGGGTCTTACAAATAAACTCTTTAATCTTTATTAACTGCTGATATCTCCTCCTTCCGTCTGCGTGACTAGGACTGAGGGTCACTGGCTAGGTGAGCTTTTGAACCCGGGTCAGTCCAGCTCTCACAGGAGGATCTGGAGGCTTTTGATAACCAAAAATGCTTTGGAAACCCACTATGGAATAGAATATAGAATTCAGATGGATGGGTGTGTTTTTTTTAATACACCAAGAGCACAATCCTATGCAGGTTTAGAAAAAAAGTCCTAGAAGTCCCAGCATGCCCCAGTCAGTATGGCTGGCTGAAGAAATGCTGGGAGTTGTAGGATTTTTTTCTGTCTAAACATGCATAAGATTGCACCCTAACTGAATTATCTAGTTAAATGTAAGAAAAGGATTGTCCATTACATCTGATTAATCCAGAATTAAGCATTGATATACATCACATCTAACAAGAGGGTTTATCTAAGAAATTATGGGACTTCCTGGTATTACTCTAAAATATATCAACAGACTCTGTATTAATTATCTGGCTTGTTTTTACAACAGAACACTTCTAATTTACCTCAAAATGCTGCTTTTCTTTGATTTTTCTCTGTTTTGTCAACAAATCAGCTTGTATGGCTGGAGTTGCATCCACTTCAAGCTACCAATGATGAACAACACAATCCTATACATGTCTACTCGAAGTAAGTCCCGTTGAGTTCAATGGAGCTGTCTTCCAGGAAACTGGGTATAGAATTGCAACCTGAGTGGCCTTGTCCACTCTCTTGTGATGCTTCATGATCTTCCAGGTGGATCAAGGAGGACTCTGGATTGCAGCAAACTATCCCATCCTCTAAAGCCCACCTTCCTGACTGACAACATCTCTGTCCCCAGGTATGGTGGGCAAATCTCATCTGCCTAGGTTCTGGGGTTCTGGCCACTTCTGAGTAGCAGCTCTGCTTCCCACTTCTGGCTAGAAGGCTTTTAATTGCAATTAAATTGTTAATCATGCTGTGATTCTTAGGTGTTTTATTATTATTTTAGCTTGTTTATTATTTTAGCTAAATATATATATTTATATATAAATAATCTCTGGGATTACATTTTAATAGAAAGCTGGCTAGATCCATGACTAGAAATTTACCTCAGTTTCTGGGAGAAACAGATAAGAACAATAGGAGGAAGCAATAGACAATTACTGAAAGTCTGAAACTACCAGACTTTCCCCCTACCATTCAGTGTTTTTTTTAAATTAATCTCTGGAGCATCTGGGATCACTGTAGTCGGATGTTACTATCTTATTTTAGCAGGCCAAGAGGAAGTTCCAGAAGGTATCTGTTTTCTTTCCCCCAGAAACCGTAATTCTTCCCTGAATGTTAGAATATCTACTATAGGACCTAAACTGTGGTTCTTCTAGTGAAAAGAATATACCTTCATCATAGCAGAAAATATTGCATATAAATAAATAGAAATTAGAATAAGGTACAGCATACTTATCCTACTTCTATGATATCAACTGACATAAATGGTTGGTGATGTTCTGGTGCTTTACTACTGTCTAGGTCAGCTTGGTGTCCTCCAGATGTTTTGGGACTACTACACCTATCAGCCCCAGCCAGCATGCCAATAGATGGGAGTTGTATTCTAAACATCCAGAGGGCACCAGGTTGGGGAAGGCTGGTCTAGCTATATTATGCTTCATATTTTATCAGAATATTTAAATTTCCTACAAACATTTCTCAATTGTAGTTCCATCTTCCTTTGATACATTGATTCTTCCAGCTTTTATAAAACTGATAATACATTCTTCTTGTTTTCACAGTGGAATCTTGGTTTTGCACTATGGTCCAATCCTTATGTTTGACTTTGAAGTGGCTTTTTTAGTTGAACGTTTGTTCTAGGATTTTTTTTCCCCTCAGGCAAAGCAAAAATAAATTATTTCCTATATTATTGACCTTCTCTTCCTCTCCACATTACTTTCACATTTCACTTCCTCTTTTGTTACATTTAAGGAAGGCAGTGTTTGTTTATAATAAAATGATATTAACAGCTTGATCCTCCTAAGCCACATGTGGAAGCAAGACTTACTTCCAAGTAAACATGTTGAAGAACGACAATAAAAATCTGAAGATTAAAAGAGCGCACAAATCAAGTTCCCCGCTTACTGGGGAGACGCCACTGTGAGCGCCCACAGATCCAGGTGGTGGGAAAGGAAGGAGGCGGCAAGTCCAGTGCCTTTGCAGCACCGGCGGCGCCCCTCCACAGCCCAATAGCATCAAGCCATTTAGAAGGCTCGGTGGGGCTGGGGCTGTGAGGGAGGCGGCGGGCCCAAGTGGGAACAGCTGCAGCATCATGTCCCCACTCTGGTCTCCTCCTGAGGCCCATAAAGCGAGGCCTCGCGGGTTGGGACAGGACCACTGCCGTCGCCAACTTCCCCACCCACCTGCACCTGGTAATAGTAGATCTTGCATGGGACAGAAGTTAGTCACTGGTTATCAGGGCTGGAAAGGAATTTTTACCTGCTCCCCCATGGTGGGATTCCCGTAAGGGATCTGTGTGGATGCGGCACCAAGACCAGGGCAGCATGGTGGCTGCAAGCTTGCCACATCCGGGGTGGAGGGAAAGGGGTTCACATTAGCGGTCTGCGCTGTGGTGGGCCTCTGACCCTGTTATCCACCACCTACACTCCTGGCAGGTGGGCCAGGAAGGAAAATCGGACCATAGCCGGGCCTCCCGATGGCAGGATCCATGTCCTATGCCTTCGTCAATCCTATTCTAAATGAAAAAAGTTGTGGCCAGTTTAATAACCCATTTCAGTGGTGTCTCTGGTTTGTTCCTTTCATCCGCCAAACGGACACAATTAGGCGCACAATCGCAAAACCTTACCAAGTGAGATTGAAGTTCAGCAGCTAGAAGATAGATATTTAGAACAAGGCACAACAAAAAACAAAAGAACATTTGTGCTGGAAAATTACTACCTTTTATATATACCTTAGAAAAAAAGCAGTAGAAGTTTAATGTTTCTTCTAAGAAGGTGAACTTTGACAAATCTGAAAATATTCTGGAAGATATAACATGCTTGATGTTTCCGAAGATAATATCTTTCACATTACTGAAAATTATGCACAGCATCAAACTTAGAATAATTAAATGTGCCATTTATTTGCTTATTAGGTTCCTTCTCGAAGTCATCAAGGGTATGTATAAATATTCTACTGATCACTTGAATCCTCACAAAATCAGGACACAGGCCTTTCCCAGTCATTTTTGTCCCACATATATGCTAAAACGTGTGGAGGGGGAAGTGAAGAAGGCACCACTTTGGAAGAGAGGCACCACTGGATTTTATACTGCGTGATACTTTAGAGGAATTTTCTTGGCTATTGGAAGCATGTAAACACCCATGGAGTGCGGCTATAATTGGTTCTATTACTTTGTATCCATGCCTGTACAACAAATTCAAACAACTTCAAAACCAGATTCAAATCAGTTTGCCATGTTTTCATAAGAATGTAAGAAGAGCTCTGCCTGAGAGCTGCAAGCTATAGGGCGACTAATACATTTTATAAATTAAATAAATACAATTAATAAGCTGACCAAAGGCCTATGTCCTTTCCCAACTTGGTGCATTCCAGATGTGTTGGCCTACAACTCTCATAATTCCCAGCCAGCATGGCCACCTGGAAGGTCAAGGCTGTGGAAGGCTGGGCTATACCGTATAGTGTTCTATTCCTACCGTGGTCCTAGCAAATGGTATTCAGAGACATACTGTCTCTGATACTGAAGGTAATATATAGCCATCATGACTAGCATAGTCTCCAATGGGACCATCACGAAAACCCTTAAGCCATCAGGGCTTCTCACTTTGTCATGCAGAGTCCCGAATTCCCCTGCCTCCCACAACTGCAAGCTACTTAAAGAGGCCATGGACAAAATTGTAGCTAAGCTTGCAGTTTTAGCTTGGCTGCAATTTTGCCCATGGCCCCTTTAAGATAGCTCTGCTTAGGCTTGAACAGCCACAGTAAGCAGTGAGGAAACAGACACTGCTAAGCTGGGAGGGCCAGGTCAGGGTGTGTGCACGTGCGTGTGCATGCTCCACCTGCTGCACGTTGCCGTGGGAAAGGAATTAGCTGGGTGAAAGCCTGGACCGAAAGAGAGGTGAATGAGGGAATTTATCACATGATTTCTATATATTGCCAAAGATTTTATTTCCTCACAGAGGTAACTCTTTGCCTCTAACAGGTGAGTTTACAGTGTCCGAAGGAAATGCAAGAAACTTCCCCTTCTCTCTGAAGCTCCATGTTTGGGGGGGGTGGGGTGGGGTGGGGTGGGTGGGGGGGTAAGCTAGCTAGCTTCACCTGTTCAATTTGTGCCAATCCTGACAATTTTAAAACAAAAAGAAAGAGATTGCCCTGCAAACACTGACCCCGCCCCCCATGAAAAACACCAGATATCAACAATTAAGGGTTTAAGTAAGGTAAAAAAAATATTACAAAAGCAACTTATAAGATATTATAAAATATCTATATTTTATAGATATAAAATATATTGGTTCCGCTCCTGGTCCAGAGCCTTAGGGCACAATCCTATGCATTTTTAGACCAGAAAAATGTCCTACAACTCCCAGCATTCCCCAGCCAGCATGGGAGTTGCTGGGAGTTATAGGATGGGAGTTGTAGGACTTTTTTTTCTGTCTAAACTCGCATATAGGACTGCATACTTAATCACTTTAGCTGTTATGCTATATTGCTAATATACACATTTGACTGAATAAGTGAAACTTATGAAGAAACAATTGCTTTAGTTGATAACTTGAAATATCAAGTCTTTCAAAACTGAATGGAAAAATAGGTTTTGTAGCAGCTTCAAAGATGCAGTTGATAAGCCTACGTTAAATAAATTAAACCAACATCTTACAAATGCATCATGGAATTTGCAGTTTCAGAAAAGTCAGCTGAACTCACATGACTGTGGCAAATGTTTTCTTGCTATTAAAGATTTGATAAAGATGTGTCACTAGTATAATAATAGGAAGGCTATTATCTGTGGGCAGTACATGTGGCGTGACATGTGCTTCCCATATGAACTGTGCAGGGAAGAAGGATAATGTTATCCTTGAAACCAAGGTCTGACCTGCTGATTAGATGGGAAAGGGTTCATTAGAACATGCTCAAGCATGCTTGTGGGTATCACCTAAAGAGAGCCGCTGTACAAAGCCTTGTGAGAAGATGGTGAAAACAAGTTTGTATCCATTATTTCCTGTCATGCATTTCAGTAGCATGCATATCTGTACCATTATTCATGAAGGAGTTTAATAAAGAACCTGGACTCCTAATATGCATTCGATCAATATTTAAGGCAGGTCACAGCCTCTGCCAGCACCCATTTAAAGAATATTTGGCATGCAGTATTCTTCACAGTCAGGGCCGGTGCTACCATTAGGCCAACTAGGCGGCTGCCTAGGGCGCCGGGCTAAAGGAGGCGCCAGAAATGCCTTGGGGAAAAAAGAATACATCACGTATTTTACCAAGTTTGTTTTACCAATCATGTCCTGTGGCGGGGAAGGGAAGGCGAAAGAAGCGCTCCCCTCCCTCTCTCTCCTCCAGCTCGTTACCAGGAACAGCAGCAGGCAGGCTCCTCCTCACAACCAGCATCAAAAGAGGCAGAGAAGGCTACAGACTGGAGGAGGGGAGGCGGGCAGGGGCCAATGATGGGAGGCTGGTGGGCGGCTGGAAGGATGCACCTCCTTCGCCTTCCCTCTCAAGGATGCACCTGCAAACACCTCCTTCGCCTTCCCTCCCTCGCGTGAGCCTCAGGTTCCTCAGCTCAAGGTCCCCTGAAAGCAGTTATTTCCAGCAACCAGGGAGGGAGGGAAAGGTATTTTAAGCTAGCTGGGGCTCCAATGTTTTAATTATTTACCATGCTGTTTCTGTGTTTTGGTTTTAAATGGTTTTAGGATGCAATCCTATGCGTGTTTGGAGGGGGGGGAATCCTACAACTCCCAGCATTCCCCAGCCAGCCATGCGCAATCCTATGCACGTTGAGGTAGAAAAAAGCCCCACAACTCCCAGCGTTCCAACAGCCAGCCATGCTGGCTGGTGAATGCTGGGAGTTGCGGGGCTTTTTTCTGCCTCAACGTGTTTAGGATTGTGCCCTGAGCTGTTGATGTTTTCTTTACTGTACTTTGAATATTGTTGTCTGCCTTGAGCACTAGGCTGGTAAAGGGAAAGACAGGATAATATACATTATTCTGATAAAGAAATATTGCAACAAAGTGATAGAGAGAGGAGGGGAAGTAGCAAGTTTCGTAAATCCCCTCCTAAATTTGAACCAGATGATCCACGGGCTCTCTCTTTGCTATGTTTCTACTACATGCATCCCCCCCTCCTGCAACCCAGAAGGTGTACGAGTCAAACCGGTGTCTCTGCACCTCCACCCTGCGAGGTAGGACAGGCTGCAAGACGCCCTTTTGTCTCTATTCCTCACAGGTAGCGCCACCACACCTCTCTCACATCCTTTTTTCATATCCCTTGTGCTGCCTGCAGGAGGAGACAGGCTTTTACATATATATGGAGTAGGAGAAGGCCCTTGGGAGTTCCTGGCATAGCTGGGCTGATGTTGCCTCTTTGCTTTCCTCGTGAACACAAAGGAAAAGTCTCAAAGTCCACAACATTTTTCTATGGGGCTCGGCAGTTCCCAGGGAGGGAAATTTATTTCATAATGGGCATAGGGCTGGAGGGAGGGAGGGCTCAAGTGGGAAGGGGGGGACTCTAAATATCTGATCTTGCCTAGGGCACCAAATTGCCTTGCACCGGGCCTGTTCACAGTGTTCATACCCACAACAGCCCTGTGAAGAAGTAGCTCATTATTCCACCCATTTCACTGATGGGCACCTAAGGCTGAGAGAAGGCCACGGCTGAACTCAAGAGGTGGTGGCACATATTACTGATCAAAATACAACATTCTTTGCACTGTTCCCCATGCTAGCCGGGCTAGAAATATACTTTATATTTCTCCCAAAAGCTGGTAACTTGGTTACTGTTCCCCATCATCTTATGAAGGACCAGTCTATATGTTCTGAACTGTCTGGCATATTGTGGCAGCTTAGTACAGGAGGCAGCATCAGCACTCTCTCCACATTGGGTATCTCTCAGAGCAGTGTTCTCCAACCTTGGGTCCCCAGATGTTTTTGGCCTACAACTCCCAGCATGCCCCAGCCAGCGCATGCTGGGAGTTGTAGGCCAAAAACATCTGGGGACCCAAGGTTGGAGAACACTGTCTCAGAGAACTTCACCATAATAGGAGTTCCAATTTGGTTGCGGCCTCCTGCTTTAGCTTACTTAGAATAATGGCAGATTCAGTGTTGGACTGGAGTACTTCAGCTATTTTGGACCAATGATGTGCTTTCCCCAGATGCTGGCTCTGTACGACAATTTCCTTCAAGCAATTTATCATCTCAAATTCTTTTCAAATGTCACCATCACCCTCAAACCAAAACTATCCTATTACCTTAGCAAACAAGCTAGCTTAACCATACCCATCAGAGGGACTCCAGCAAAATACTTACAGCAATATGATGGGGCACACGTGCCCTTGGTCTGTAGACTTCTGTGTTATTATTTCAAATGACTGGGCCCACATCCACTTCAGTCCACTTGAAGTTTGTCTACAGTAAAACACGGTAATTCTAGTAACCGTATATTATGTAGGATGAATACTGAATAGTCAGCCACGCAGGATGGAAAATACCTCATGAATGTATTGTGGTTTTTCTTCATCTGCGTTATTTTCCTTTAGTGCTTGTATGAGGACTCAGTTCCTATCCTTAGAGGGAATGTGCTGTTCTTTCTTTTGCTGGCCAAAATAGATTAAGGTTTTAAGATGCAGACAGGATTGCCTGATTTGACTCAATATCCAATCTCTGCTTCGCATCTCAGTCCAGAGAACAATATAGAAACTTGTGGACTATGTAGAATAGCTCCTCACCCGCCCCCCAACACACACCTACAGATTGCTGCTACTATTGTTAAAGGTTAGTTGCAATTACGATTACTAGGTCTTTAATTTTCACCTCTGTAGTAGTTAAGGGAAGCTTCTTGGAGCATAAGATGTGTTAGTAATAAAGTTCCTCCCAGGGACCAAAGAAGAAGACACCAAAAGTAATTTAGATTCTACATCAGGGGTGCAGAACCTCTTTCAGTCTGTGAGCCAAATTCCATTTTGGAGTAGCTCTCGAGGACCACATTCCAGTGGTGAGCGGGACTGAAGGTCAAAGTGGCAGGGCCAAAATACCAAAATACCAGCATATTTTAGTGTAAAGGTTTTACAGCCAGTAACTAAACCTTAGGCATTTCAGCTTAGAATGGGGGCGGGGGAGACAGCACGAAAGCCAAAAAAAACACCACCACAAACCCCAACAAAAACCAAATGATTGTTGGTAGTCAAGGGAAAGTGGTGGGGCCAAGGTTAGGGCGCATGGACCTCTGGGGAACCTCAGAGGGCCAGATTGGAACCCCATGTGGGCCAGATTTGGTCCCTGGCCTAAGGTTCTGCACCCCTATTCTAGATGATGAAGTTCTATTGAATCTTCCAAAAGGAAATATTTAAAGCAGTTAGCAGACTAACTTCTCCCCCCATCCACCCTGCTATCTATAGTCATGGACTTTCTTAATGTCCCAGAGGGTGAGGGAACTCAACTTCCAAGATCACAGCAAGAAATAACCCTTCAGGATCCTGAATGGACATGGCCCTTGCCTGAGGAATCAGAATAATTTATTTTATTTATTGCATTTCTACGCCACCTTACTGGAACCAACCAAGGTGGTTTACAAAAGTTTAGAAAACAATAATCATAAACAAATAAAGCCATAGTAAAACATTAAAAAGCAACAACTTAAAAAAACCATAACAATTTAAAAAGCCAAATTAAAAAGATTTTTTAAAAAATAACATTCGCAAGATGTCCTTCATACATTTATCCATTTCTGTCTCAAACCCAGGGAGGTTCTTTGTACTCAGAGCTGTTCCCAAGAGAATATTCCAGAAATTCACAGCTTTAAATACCTTCTTCTGATTTCTATCCTCAATTTGTTAAAAGCCACATGATATAATTGTGGAGTGCTCATATCCCTCCTTGTCATTCTTTTCTAAGCTAAATGGCCATGTTCTTTTAAACTCTGATCATAAGGTGAACTCTCCATTCCCATGACCTTACTTACACCAGTTTCAGTTTGAATTCGTTCTTCTAAGACATGACTAATGAAAACTGTGTATCAACTGCTTTTGGCTTGATCCCTTCCCTTCTTGGCTGATTGACGCAGTGAAGGGAGGCATGGTCAAGTGGGAGAGGAGACTAGTGAATGTTTCCTTACTTTCATTACCCCAGGTTCAAATGTTGTTGTGTAATTTACACATTAGACCTACAATCCTGTCCTGGTAGGACATTGTCTAAAACAGGGTAGTAAACAAAATTACCAAATTTCAGCCACCTGCCTTTTAGTTTTCTTTCTATAAATCAAACATGCCTGGGCAACAAAATCCCCCCCAAATCTGCATAACAATGCTGTATGTGGGGTGCTTCAGTAGCCCCAGGCAGTGGGGGAAGAATAGGAGCCATCCACAGGTCATCTTAGTCTCTTTTGATAGCCATGAACAATAGCAAACACCTGCTTCAAACAGAAAAGAAATCTATTGAGGGAAAGCTTTGTTATGCTGATTTAAAGTTTACAAGCCTCAAGTCTTTTTCAGGCTTTTGTACTGCTAATTGACTTTCAAAAGGCCTGTTTGTTATGCAGATTTCCTGGATTTACATCGCTGCAGGAAAGATTAAGCATGCATTTACTTTAAGTAGCTGAAACCTGAAATCCATTGTTATTCTGATCCTAACAGCCTGAGGGAAACATTCAGTCAGACAAAAGCCTTTCATATGCACAATATTCTGTGCCTGAGGCACTTTTCTCTGTGACTGGGGCACCCCAAATGCAAGGAATGCTAGGTTTCATAAAAAGTCAGGTTAAGGGTTAAGGATGGTGAAGATGGCTTAAGAGGGGTGCATTTTACCTTTATTGAAAAATGTGGATCCCACCATGATGGATAATTTCTAACCTAGTGGTGTAAACGAATCTGGGGGGGGGGGGTTCCAGTTCACCGCCGCCTCGACTCTCCACGGCGGTGCCACCCCCGCCTCAATCTTCTGAGTGGCGCGGAGCAGTTCTCTGCGCCGCTCGAGCTGCCCTCGCCGGTCCCGTCGCGTCACTTCCAGCACCGGAAATGACGCGACGGGACCCTGCGCAGGTGCAGTACGTGGCACGGGGGTCCCGCCTGCGCAAGCTCCCGTCACGTCATTTCCGGTGCCGGAAGTGACGCGACGGGACCGGAGCGGGTGGCGCGGGCAGCTCACCACGGAGAGGCGAGCCGCCGACAGAAGAAGGTAGGCTCCCGTACGAGCCTCGTGCGGGCGTGAGCGGGCTGAGTTCGGTTCGCTACGCCACACGAGGCTCGATGGGACATTGCTAGAATTTACCATTTCTAGGCAAGGTACTTGAGTCTATAATGACATCTCAGCTCCAAGGATCCTGCTGCAGATTTTCTTGATCCTCTTCTGTATATGTACAAAGCACTCTAATTTCATGTTTTCCACAAATTTTGACACATGCCTACTATCCAAGGAGTTAGCTATCAGGAACATCTTTTCAACCTAAAACTTTTCTTCTTAGCAAAACAAAACAAAGCTGTATTTTTCCCATTAGCCAGCTCATGATGCATTCTATAGTTTTAACATATGAATGTCCATCTTTTCTGGATATGAGTAATATTTTCCCACCTGGGATTGTGTTTTACAGGATCTTTTTATCTATGAGATGCCTCTGCTGTTCTTCTTACTCTGATTTTTTTCTTCCTCTCATTTCTCAAATACGGTACGTGCCATGTAAGCATTCTGGATTTAATATTTATTTCCTATTCCTTGGTATCAGGTTATTTATTTCTGCTATTTATGAGGTCTGATCACTGAAGCTTTGTTGTTATTAAATAGCTGCTTTATAGTTTTCGGTCTTATCAAAAGTCAGTTCTTTGGGTCATGGTTGGATATGTTGGCCAGATCCTAAGAACCATGAAACTAGTTCCACATCTCAAGGGCATTTGGACATCTGTATCAAAAATAGCAGCCACCTGCCATCTTGATTGATGAACTGCTTTTGAAATTCAGGAGACCTTCAAAGCAATCTGTGATATGGATCAGAGTATGTGTGTCCACTGTTCAAATGAAGAAAAAGAAAAGTCAACATTTTTTTTTTACTTTTTTGTTTCTTTAAAACAGATTCTGGACATTCAGTCTTCTGCTTGCATTTATTGATGTCAGACTCAATAGAATTCATTGTTTTTACCAATAAGTGTGAAATTACATAGTTAACCAAACCATCCCCCCCCCCCCACTTCTACTCAGAATGTATTTCTGGTTAGTAAGGTTTCGTTGACCATCCCTAAGAGGGCAACCAAAATGATCAAGGGGCTGGAGCAACCCTCCTATGAGGAAAGGTTACAATGTTTGGGACATTTTAGCTTAGAAAAAAAAAAGGCAGGTAAGCGGGTGTGGGGGAACATGATAGAGATGTACAAAATTATGCATGGTGTGAAGAAAGTGGAGGGGATGTTTTTCTCCCTCTCATATAATACAGGAACCCAGGGTCATCCATTGAAGCTGAATGGTGGGACAGACAAAAAATATTTACTCACACAGTACATAGTTAAACTATGAAATTTTCCATAGTAATGGCTGCTGACCTGGGCAGCTTTAAAAGGGGGTTAGACAAATTCATGGAGGATAGCACTGTCAATGGCTACTAGTCATTATGGTTATATATTACCTCCAGTATTAGAGGCAGCATGGCTCTCAATACCAGTTGCAGAACATGAGTGGGAGGGTGCTATTGCCCTCTTGTCCTGCTAGTGGGCTTTGCACCTTGACTTGGGTGGGTGAAGGGTGCCATTTGCTGTTCTTCCCAAGGCAGCAAAATGTCTTGGGCCAACCCTGCTTTGGTCTGATCCAGCATGGCACTTCTTATGCTTTTTTTTTGTTGTTGTTGTGGTCAAAACCTTTCTTTAAATAGTTGAGTGGTGAGAGTGTTGGACTGGGACTCAGGAGATCCAGGTTCTAGTCCCCGCTCAGCCATGAAACTCACTGGGTGACTTTGGGCCAGTCACTGACTCTCAGCCTCACCTACCTCACAGGGTTGTTGTGAGGATAAAATGGAGAGGAGGATTAGGATTATGTAAACTGTCTTGGGTTCCTTGCAGGAAAAAAGGCAGGGTATAAATATAATAAATAAATAAATAAATCTTGGAAAAAGTAATTCTCCTTCTGCCTGCTTCTTTATATTGTAGATCAGGGCTCTCCAACCTTGGGTCCCCAGATGTTGCTGGACTACAGCTCCCAGAATCCCTTGCCATTAGCCATGCTGGCTTGGTATGCTGGGAGCCGTAGGCCAGCAACATCTGGGGACCCAAGGTTGGAGAGCACTGTTGTAGATCATTAATGTTCTTTTTTTCTCTCCATGTCCCAGTATCTTCTCCAGTTTTCACTACATTAAACCATGCATTTATTTGTTCCCTTGCGATGGATTATTCAAAAGATCTACCGGTAATCTTGTATTTCTGCAAAATCCTACAGCTGTGTCTGATTCTTTATCCCTGTATATATTATAAAACTGGACTTTGGGGGCCTAAGGATGATCTGATGGCCTGTGAAAGAATTCAAAGATAAAACTACATGCATTGTAATATGATTTTTAAAGCCATTTCTTAACTATATGAAAGAAGTTATACATTTTTAATAGTCTTTCCTTAAAATTGACCTGGTGTGCCTGTAGATCAACTGCTATGAAACAAGGAGAGAAATGTCTCCTCAGACTTTGGTATATTATTTATTTAGGAAAATTCCCAAGCACTTCCTTTTCCTCTTTGATTTATGCAACATTCATCTCCTTAAATAGTTTCTTTTCTTTATTCATGCTTGTGTTGGCTTTTGTCCTTAACTTAGTATGTTTTATCATTTTTAAGAGCAGCATTAGTAAAGATGGGCAGGTTGGAGAATGCATGGAGCCTATTTTTGTGGAATGAAAAATGATTGTGTGAAGAGTTCACAGTAGATAATCTTTAAGTTCTCCCTTGCCAATTCAGCTAGAGACACTTTCAGGGCAGAGGGAAGGAGGGGTTGGAATTGCATGGGAATCAAGGAGGAGGGCGTCCATGGGTGTCTGCCTTCTTGAGTTCCATGGCACTGGTTGTTTCACTGGTTTACCATCAAGGAAAGCAATTACTTTTAAACGTAACAGCACTACTTTGGGGAAAGTTAGTCATGCTTAAGTCCCATTGAAGTAAATGGGACAATAAGGACATAAGAACAGCCATTCTGGATCACATCAAAGGCCTATCAAGTCAGCATTCTGTTCCCACATAGGCCAATCAGATACCTCAAAAGGAAGCCCACAAGCAGGACATGAGTTCAATTGCACCCTCCTGCTGGCAAAATGCTGGCAGCACTTCATGTTGCTGCTGTGGACAATTGAGCTCACAGGAGGAAGATGCCATGTTCTGAGGGAGTCAGGCTCTTCTGCATCTTTTCTGTTACTCCACTCATGTCCAGGCAAGGGTTCCACCTTGTCAAAGAATCACACACACACACACACACACACACACACACACACACACACACACAGGTTTTCTTTGCAATCCTTCTAAACTTTTCATTTCTGAGCTTAGTCAGGGCCAAACTGGAGGAAACACAAGGGGATACCAGTCTCCCAATGGTGTTTAAAAAATTGGAATGCAGTTGCAGGGGTGGGAACATTTCAGAGAAGTGGCAGTGGGAAGAGGTTCTTAACCTGAGCTAAATCATCACCCAGCAGGTCTGGTTCAAGACATTCAGCTGCTTGAGGCGGAAGAGCAAATGCCCACCTCTAGCCTCCCCCTCAAGTCAAGCCCATAATACTCAAGGCAAGGCAAGTTATTTTAGTACCTGAGGCACAAAATTCCACAAGTGCCTCTTCCCCTCCTTGGCAATAAAAATACAAAAAGAATGCATTAAATAACTAAACGTGAGTTCCCCTTTCATGACACCCCAAATCCACAGCCTGAGGTGGCTGTTTCACTTTCCCGAATGGTAGAGCCAGCCTTGTCCTTCAGCTGCTTCCCTACCCACTCATGGCAGGGACAGGGTAGTTATGCCTTCCCACGGCAGGGAGAGCGGTTATATTGTCTCCTCTGTGGCCAGTTGGGAAGGGGTGATTTTGACTGGGAAAAGGGCTCGAGGGGAGAGGGTTAGGCACCCCCTGCTGCTCTGAGGAGAATGGCAGACCCCTGCAGCTGCTTTCCAGTTTCAAAAAGAGCTGTTGAAGAGGGCCGTGGCCCCGTGGCAGAGCACGTGCTTTGCATCCAGAAGGCGCAAGGCTCAATCCCTGGCATCTCCAGTTAAAATAGAAGGCAGGTCGGAGGACATCTGTCTCAGACCTTGGAGAGATACTGCCCGCCACAGAAGACAGCGCTGAGCTAGATGGACCACTGGACAGACTCATGTTGACAAGGTGAGTTGGGTCACACCTGGCAGCCATGTCCTCCCCCACACTGGCCAGGCAATCAGCCAGCGTGTGAAGGGGCTCTACACACACATCAATGTATGTGCATGTGAGATGGAATTCATAGGTTGGCCATGTTGTGTCCTCTTTTACAGAGGAGGGTCCTCTATTTGAAGGCCTGCCGGAGTACTGTCTCTATTTTAAAGGTGTCCTCTGTTTGAAGGAGTGTCAATTCCAAGTCTGGTATAAAGGTAAAAACCATCGGAAGGAAGAGCTGGGCCTTGACGTTGCCCATCAGCAGCATCTGGGCAGCACACTGAGCAAGCCACACAGGTCGCGGGGTCACAGTCTTCTACTCTACTGTGAGATGTACTGTATTTCTATTTAAATTATAATAGTTACTTCTAAATTGGCATCTACATATACATTAGCATATGCACATTGTATGCAAATAGCTGTCTCGCCCTTTGTTCACTTTTTTTTTGGTGATTCATAAGTGGCCACCTTAGATGGGAATCCTGGCCCAATCTTCCTTCATGTGGAGGAACTCTAAAGGCATACATGCAGTTCGAACCCTTCCTCACAAGCACGGAACATGTGGATGGTGGGGGGTGGGTAGAGCCCATGTGCCCCTGTAACCCCCTCATGCATTCCTTGAACATGTGCGTGCCGTGGGGTATCATATGAACCCCTAAAATATATGGGAGGTTCAGATTCTCATAGGCCTGATGATGCCTCTCCCATCATCTCATCTAGCTTGCCCCTTAGAGTTAGGGATCATTCCTGAAATCTCTTTTCAGTACCAATCCCTAGCATAGGAACATGTGAAGGAATAGTAATGAGTAAGGTGCTTTGGAGCAGCTCCCTCAGCCCTGAGTAACTACAGCCCATCCTCCCACCCCACTCCTTAGGTTTTGAGCTGGGCTTGCAGCCCACTGGTCTTCCTGGCTTCACCTTCTCCCTGCTCTTGGACAGTATTCTGACTTCCCTTATGCCTTTACACCTCAATGCACCCGTGTGAGAGGGAGTGCAGGGAGACAAAACAGGTTCTCTTGCAGGACTTTCCCATCACAATGACTCTGACTTCATTATGGTGTTAAGCAACAAGAGTTTAACATTCAAATGGCAGAAGAAAATATATTTGTAGGAAAGCATTTTAACTTCATAACCGAACTCTTAGGAGCTACCTTCCACAATTAGAATGATTTGGTACGTACCTAAATTGAAGTAATGTTTGTTTTTGCTTACCTCATGCTACTGTTCAAATGTACACTCAGTGTTCACTAGATGGCACTACATCATATTTTGACATGGGTCACATTACTGAAATGGCTTCTGGTTATTCTGTCTGTGACATAACCATTTCACACTATTCTACACAAAACGTTCAGTTTCAACTTAAAGTTAAGCAGAGGTGAACCAAGGAGCATATCCTGAACAGAAGAAATGCTTCAGGGTTTGAGGAAAGAATAGACAATTGCATAAAGTCTGGGAAAGAGAGGGCAGGTGAGCTAGTGATGGCAGCCACTGCTTGCCCAAGCGCGTGGGCGGGTGAGCACGCAAGCAAGGAAGCTGCAATGATGATGATGAGCAAATACAAGGGGCGCTGGTGGCAGCGGTGGCAGGTGGTGCTTTCAGGGCATTTGGGCCTTGACATCTGCCTAAGGATGTCGACCCCTGACACCAGCACTTGATGAAGCTCTGCATGTGCAGAGGATCCCGTTTGATTGTATGAACCGTGCAGGGAGGGGAAATATGCCATGTGCTGAAGAAGAAATCCTTGACTGGACACAGAGCACCTCACTTCATGAAGAGAACAGGAAGCTCCTACCTACTTGGGTTTTTTGATCATGTCAACAGTGTCCTAAAATGAAGAAAACACTTCATATTATGTTAACCTAGGATCTGGGAATGACCTTTAAAACAAAGGTTGTGCCATACAATAAGGGGCACTTGGTGAGCCTATCAGGGCCATTTGTGAATCCATTTGTCCAAAATTTAGTTCACTGTATCCTCTCAGCCATCATCAACATAACTGGTGAATATATAATTTTATATCCACTTTTCTCCCTCGATGGTGGTTTCCTTGCCCTTGGAGTCTGTCAGGCTGCAAAATATCTCTACATAAGAGAGTAAGACATTGTATACATTAACTAAAACGTAATCAGTTGCATACTGTGCTATATACAGTAACATATATTTTACTAGGGATTTATTTTCTTGTTTTATTATTTTATTGCCTGACAGCATGAAGTAATCAGAATCAATGTGCTCTTAGAGCCAGAATCTAAATTAACCAAATGGTTTCCCCTCCTACAGCTACAGGAAGTGGTTTCTCTGTATAAAGAGAACTTAAAGAAAATCCTCTCAAGCAGCTGGTTTCTCATCCAGTCATTTCTGTTATTCAGGATTCCTTATCATTCCTCCATAGGCTCACCTGTTCTCTAGAAGGCAGTGTCTTACATTTATTCCAGACTATAATTTTCCTGCAGAGAAAGCGCATCTGGATAAGAACACAGCACGCACACAAAAGTAGATAACCACATGTCAATGCTTAAGTAGTAATTACGGTTGAATTTTGTCACACAAATGTTGATAATCAAGATTTTGTAAAATTCTAGACCCAGATGGAAATGGGGTAAGCTCTTGTTTTTGGGGTTGATCATTTTGAGGCACTGGCCTGAACATGAAGGGAATGGCATCTTCTAACCATTCCCACCAACAGTCCAGCCTTGTTCCAGCCTTTTGCCCACTCTTTGCTTTTATCTCCTTGTCCCTCTCCCCCAAGCCCCCACCCTGACTCCTGTCCTGCTCCTGTCCTGCATGTAGTTTCCTTGAACTGGGAACTGCCTGCCGATAGGCCCCGTGTGAGGTCTTTCAGCCAGCCAAACCAACCCCTCCCAGCAGCTGCACCGTGTTCCACTTAACACTCCACCACTGGACCTTCCTGGTGGTGAACACAGAATCCCCAAAGGCTCTGCTTTCAGGGTGAAAAGAGCAAGTTTCTAGGTTAGCCTCATGACTGTGGGCCAGCAGTGTCTGCTACAGGCTCCAGTTCTGGACTTATCCCCACCTGGTGCTTCTAATAATTAAGAGACAGTCCTCCTAATTTATTCAGAGGATGCTTCCAGACGGACTGCTGCTAGTGCTACCCATCAAAACTCATTGTACAGGTATTCCATCTTTCCCTCCTTAACAGTTTTTGTTTTGGTGTGTGCATGTGTGTGTGCGTGCGTGGGGGGGGGTGCTAAGAAAAAAGATGGAAGATGCGGTGGAGAAACATGGGAGGGTAACAAATGGAAGACAATGAGGTTGGGATACCCCCCCCCCAATAGAATTCCGTGACTGAGGCAGGGCAATTGTACAGTAGAAGCCACAGGTTGGATTCAGATTTATGCTGGATCAACTGCATGACAGAATTGCAGCCCCCTGAAAATGTTACCCAGAGACTGAGTTCGCACGGCATGACAACCCACTGTGGATGACAAGCCATGGTGGGTTGTGTGTCATGCAAACCCAAACCACTTCTTACAGGGTGGTTTGTTTGAGGGCAGCAAGCCACCCTGAGAACTCATGGCTTGTTCTTGGGGTTGTTGTACCCATGATGGGTTGTTGTGTTGTTCGAATCTGGGTGACTGACCCCATTGTGAGTACAGGGAAGCGGTGAGCGAGCCGCTCGGCAAGAGTGGCAAGAACCCCTTGCCGCTCTTGCTGAGCTTTCCCTGGCCACTGCCAGTGACAGCCGCCCCACTGATGCCCAAGCTACATGGTGGAGTGACCATCACTGGCTTGGTGTCCCCCTTGCTGACTGTGAGGCCTTTTGTGCTCGCCAGTGGCTTACCCCCCTTGCCCCCCTTTTTTGTTTCGTTTTTTGCAATCTCCAAGTTGACAGCCAGTGACAGGCCTGCCAAAGTGGCACATTGGAAGTACTGTTACTGGTTCACCACCCCCATTTTTAAAATTTTCTAAGCACAAGAAATTTGTGCAATTTTTTCCATATATATTTTTTAAAAATTTTTTAATCAGACTTGTGTAAGTGTGGAGGTGCACACTTCCATGGGTCCAAAATTGGGAAGTCTCGCCTGGGCAATGTCCTGGGAGGCTTCTGCTGTCAAAAGGCAGCAGGCATCAACCATGGGCATTGACCCAGAGAGGCTGCAAATAGGGTTATTTTTTTACTTTTACGAAGTAATATCAATTTTACTTTGCTTTCTCCTGACAGCTGTCAAAAGGCGAGTTGTCAAGGGAAAGCAAAGCTGCGAGTAATCGTTGCTCGTGAAATGGGTTGCCAGTAGATCAACCCCTTTGCGGTGAGATCCTCTACGGGGTTTTTTTTGGCTGGACCTAACTCTTCTCAGTTAGATCCTGCATCTTTCCCACCCTTTCCCGAGGCTCTAGGTGCTCAGGAAGGTGGAAAAGTGCAAGCCACTCCTTTTACGGGAGCACAGAGCTTTGACAGCTGTCAAATCTCAGACCTCCTTTTAAAAATGGTGTTTTTGACAGGGCTAGTCAGATTATTATTTTTTTTATAGGGACATATGTATATGCCCCTGTCCAAAAACAAACAACAAACACGGGTTTTCTGACAGCTCCTGTAAATGTGGTGGCTTGCTCTGAAAAAGGAGAGAGAAAAAGGGAGGAAATGGCTGCGGTGAGTGCAAAAGGGCTTGAGGTTGGCAAGGGGAGAGGGAGACAAGACGGGTCCTGCTGCAGAGTACCCTGGGTTACCCACAAGAGGACTGAGGAGGAAGGAGTGGGGCGCAGCCCATGGTAAGACTGATCACCTGTCGGGCACACCATAGACTGTTTCACAAACAACACACACTGCGTAGTTTATTCGCAGGGTGGGTTGTCGTGATATGCAAACCCACCCAGTGAGACAGAAGACCCTGCTGAGCGAGGTGAGTTGTGTTCTGTGAGGGAGGGAGATCCCCCAAAATTGGGTGGAGGGACCGGTCGGCAAGTGGAGCCCTTCCTCTCGCAGAATCATAGAGTTGGAAGGGGCCCTTTAGGACATCAAATCCATTACCCTGCTTGTGCAGGAATGCAGTGCATCCCTGACAAAAGGTCCCTTCCTCTTGAGGAAGGCAGGTCCTGGATCCAACCTTTCGTCTGGAAGCAGCTAGAGTAGAAGGATTTGGGGTTTAAGGTGTAACAATTGCCCGTAGGGATGGGTGAGAAATTTATTGGGTTTGCATTTTAATGTGAGATTCCCAGTTTGCACCTCCCAGAACTGAATGTGGACTCAAACACAATTTGGGGTTGGAAATCCATACATTTCCAAGTTTGCAATGCATTTCGTACGCAAAAAGGTGTTTAACAACATGCACACCTTTGAAAAATGTACAAGGGAAAACTCCTACATTTCTAAAATGCAAACGAACACACTTTAGTCAACGGGTGCATGAATACAAAAGTGCATACATTTGAAAAATGCACAGAAAAATATGTACACGTTTCAGTGCAGGGGGAAAAGGGGGCTCCCGCAGAAACGGGATGGAACGAGCCCAGTGGGGGGGGGGGGGACAGAATCTGAACCGTGATTGAGTTTGATGGCTATGGCCATCCTCAAGAATGGAATACTTCTGAGGGAGAAGGGAAAGACCCAAGTGTTACTCAGGAGTGACTGCGCATTGAACAATGCTGGCTCTCAGCTTGTCTGAGCGTGGAAAGCTAAGCAGGGTCAGGCCTGGTTATTAGTTGGATGGGAGACCCCTCCTCTAGTTTCCTGCACTGAGCAGGGGGTTGGACTCGATGGCCTTGTAGGCCCCTTCCAACTCTATGATCTATGAAATCTATGAAACCTGTACGAATTATGTCTGAAATTGCTCCTTTACTATGGTGGGAAAGCAGAGATCAGGCAGCCTCCCTTTGAGTTGAATAGCTCCACAGATCCTCTCTCTTCCGGCGGAGGGAGAATGGCAAAGGGGCTGGGGCTGAGTTGAAAACTGCTTTATATTTTTCCTGTGAGATCACTGTGTCAGCAGGACAGAGAATACACCAAAGGCCAGGCAAAAAATAATAATAATTAAAAAAATCTTCACCATGGGAATCTTATCACTTAGCTCACAGACAGAATGGAGTGTCTCTTCCCCTCCCCATCCAAGTCCCCATCCCCAGGGGGATAGTAGCTGCGTGGGTAGAACACACATCTCTGTTCTCAAGACATCGTCCCACTTTGGTTTCAAACATAAGTAGCCTGCAGCAGGGAAAGGGAAACTGGATCAGCTGCAACCGTACGACAGCTCCTGGCTTCTGAGCATGAACTTCCTCCCATGCAGCATCTGCTGCTGAGCTGTAACACTTCGAAGTGCGCTAGCAGAAATCACCCTTTGTACCCAGGGACCCCAAGCCAAGGCTCCTCCTCCTCCTCCTCTCCACAGCTATTCTAAGTGAGGAATGGAAAACTTGCCTGCCTGCCTGCCTGGTTGAAGCAGCAGCTGCAGACAAACCTCTCCTGAAAGGGTGAGAGCAGCTTGGACTAGTGCTCACATTTTCAGAATGACATACCTCAAAGGGTTGTTTTCATCTACACTGTTACCTAAAAAGTACTTTCTTAAAAAAAAAAAAAAAAAAAAAGGTGCAAGAGAAGGGACCTGTGAAAAGATGCTCTCATGTTGCCCAGCAAACCTTCGCCACAACTGAAGCCATCTCTCATGACTCATTCAGACGAGCAAGCAACGGTGGAGATGCAATGGTGGGCTGAGACATATGTCATGCGCTTCTGCATAAACATTCTATGTGCATCCTGACATATTTAAATGCGGGGGCACCCACATCTGCTGGCCCATTTGCACGTAGCGTGAGCGCACTAGTAGCATACCCACCTAGGTCACCAGTCGCTGGCATGCAAACACGCTACATGCACATGGGCCGATGCACGTGGCAAGCACATGTAAACATGATGTTGTTGAGAGTGTGCGGAATATTTACATGGGTAAGTGGCTTACATAGCTCAGGTCACATCTATTTGAGACTCACAGGGAGGAAGTTCAACGTGGCAAGCTGTTCAAGCGGCATCTGGTGCAACTGAGTGATTTTTAATCATGTGAGCACAAACCAACTCTTTGTTGTTGTTGGCAATCACATGGTTAAAATCACACAGATGGCTTGCCATTAGGAGCAACCTCTCCACGTGGCTGGCAGCATGAATGAATCAGGCCTCAAGGCTTCAGCTGAGCTGCTACGGAAGTGCACGGCTGCCCTAGTGAGTACCCACTTGATCTGGGTTGTCCATGCAATAAGTAATGAATACCACCCACCCCAATACATTTGAAACAGTTTAGTGAAGTAGTTGAAAGGGAGAAAGAGGCATTTCTGGACATCGGTGATGCAAGACGAAGCAGCCAGCAACAGTTTTGCTTTCTTGCACTTCTTATTTGCTTTTACTGATGCAACATGGAAGCCAACTATGGGGAAAAAGTTTTGTAGCATCAACCATGCCATAAAAACAACATGTCCTTGAACTTAGTGAGGGGGTGGCTGTGGCATAAAATCCAGTGCCACCACTCACTCAGTGAGGTGGTGGTTTAAACTAGGCCATGTGGAAAGGAAAACGATTTCCAAGGCCTTGGCCTCATCTTCTTTTCAAAACTTTGAGACTGGTTCACATGTCCATAGACATCACTTGATTCCCCAACACTTGTTGGGTAATCTATTAGGTTTCTAAGGTGCCACAAAACTCCTTGTTGCTTTTGCTGCAACTGACTAGTATGGCTTTCCCTCTAGAATCCCACACAATGATTGACAGATAGCTATGTGAACCGCTCCACTGGAAAGGATTGTGTTCGAGCTGACACTGGGGAATATGAAAGTGGTACTTTAACCTGTGTGGGTGGGTGGCCCATTCACACATACAAGCCATCTCCTGATTCAACATGGAGAACATGCACTAATCACGAGAATACAATAACAGTAAAAGCTCTGCTCAGTTGATTAAAACAGAACATAGACAGCGGGTGGAGAGTCTAGGCATTGATCAAGTAAGTTGTACAGGGCAGACTCTGTACAAATGATCTAGAGCCCTGCAGGGCTATTGTGCCAAACAAGCTGATGTGTGATCCTAACACCACACACACACACACACACACACACACTCCTCTGTTTTGGTGGCTGAACAATCCTCTGTTTTGGTGGCTACTGTGACCTAATGCAGGGGTGAGGAACCTCCTTCAGCCAGAGGGCCGGATTCAATTTCAGAGAAGGTCTCAGGGGCTGCATTCTAGTGGTGGGTGGGACTGAAGGCAAAGGAGGTGGAGCCAAAAGCAAAAGGGGTGGGGGCAAAATTCTAAAAATACCATATTGTAGCTTAAAGCTCATACTGCCAGTAGCCAAGTTTTAGGAGAGGCATTTCAACCTTTTAGAAAGGGGGGGGTGAACAAAAGTCAGGAAACCACCAAACAATGTGGTTGGGGGAAAGGGGGCATGGCTCTCTTGGGAACCCCAGAGGGGCAGATTGGGACCCCGAGAGGACCAAATTTGACTCCCAGGCCTGAGGTTCCCCACCCCTGTCCTAAGTAATGAACAGTCATTGGAAGGGGGAACAAAGGGTCATCATCATTATCATCATCAACAGGCTTTTCTGCTCCAGGTCTTTGAAAATCAACCTAAGATACACACAGCCTAGCACTTGATCAGATTAAATGGCTCTAGAGGAACATATGGTAGTTTCTGCAAACCCTCCCCTCTCATCTCCCATGCCCCCTCCTCAACTGTCCCTGGATTCTTCAGGCATTCATTAGGCCTGCTGATTTTCGTCACCCAATCCCTTTTCTTTGGCTGGCCCCATGTCAACCATCAGAGATTAGGCAGCAATGAATTTTTCACTGCTTGGACCTTTCATAGCGAATGGCTTAGCAAAGAACGGGCCTCAGGCCTCATCGAAAGACAAGCAGAGCTTCCCTCCTCCTGCTCAGGCTGCTAATGTGGCGGTAGCAGCCCCAATATTGTTGTAAGCCTCTGGCGTCGAGAGAGAGAAGCCAATCCTGGGGGTGCCGATCCGGTTATATTTAGACTTGCATTCACTATCTTCAGGGAACAGTCCACACAGCACTTCCTTTCTTTTGGAAAAGGTAAAGTCTGAGAATGGGGAAAAGTGATTTCAGATGTCACATTAAACCCTGGCTTCCAACTGCCCCTCCCCAACGCACACATCCCTCTGCTTCAAAAAATCAAAAATGAAACAAGATTTTGTAATTTGCTCTATATTTTTATGTAAGCAGAGGGGGTCCGAATGAGTGAGTGAGTGTGTTTTAGAAATATAAAATGGACACCAGTCAAACGTTTTACCATGATTTTACCTTATTTGAACAGAGTGCAAATTGGCAGGCGTACTTTAAACTCACAGCCACACCATCTTTTGGGCAGCTGTGCAGTCGTTGAAGTTACGCCAGCCTTTCCATTATTATAATAACCGCCCCCTCTCATTTTCAAGGGGTTGCAAGCTTGCCTGCATTTCCCCACCCCCCCTCCAGACTGAAAACTTGGCATTGAAATGTCTCATCCCAGGTGAGATTCAGAGAGAGAGAATGAGAGAGAGAATGAGAGAGAGAATGAGAGAGAGCGAGAAATAACAATGAGCCAAATTGTGGTGTTATTTTTTGAGAGTATATAAGCCAACTGGTTAGGACATTTGGTAGCTCTTCTCAGGGTTACAGAATCAAATCATAGACATTCCCACAATTAGGGTGCCAGTGATTATTTTTTTTGGGGGGGGGAGGGCTCCCATACCATTAATGGATGTATGAAAACATAAATCCAGCAGGTAAATATTTCCTGGCATGCAGCCACACATGTTGAATGTCTGCCTATCTTGTTGCTATTAAAGTAGGTAACCCTGCCAGGGAAAAAGGCTTGGCAATCCCACTCACCACTGAAAGTTGACTTTGTTGTACAGTGATCATTGTCACCATTACATGGAGACAGGTGAAGAACTTCTTTCCCCCCCAGGAATTTTAGTTTCTGTTTTAAATCTTTTACTGTATTTAAATCTCTGTACTGCTGCTAGGTTTTATTTCAGCTTTTACTCCTATTTTATACTGTACTTTTAAATCTTTATTCTGTATTTTATGTTGTATTTTGTGGTTTTTAATTGGGAACTTCAGCTATTGGGCGGTATAGAAATACACACACAATTTTAATCTCATGACTGAAGTAACATAACTTGAAAATCTCTGCTTTCTTGCTTCGTTTTCTGGATCAGGAACTCCTCTGCTAGGAGTGATTTACTAGCTCCTATCTTGAGAGTCTTACCCACATAAGGAAGTGTTTCCAAAACTTCATATCCACCTGATCTACCGGACTGAAAACAGGTATCTGATCTACTGGGTTAATTTAAATCAAAGGCTGATAGAGACATACTGGCACATAACTTCTCTAGACAGCAGTAGAGAGGAGGAACAGTAATTAAGGCTGCACCCCGGGGATAGGGAAACTCTGGCCCGTGGGACAATTTGGCTTGCCAGGGTGGCCCACCTGGCCCGCGGGGCCTCACACAAGGCCTCTCCTCCAAAATCCTACTCCCTGGAGGCTAGTGGGGATTCCCCTCGGCGCCCCACTCCCTTTCCCAGTTGGCAGAGGGATCAGCATGCAGAGGGATCTCTGCTGTCACCTTCAACCAGAGAGAACAGTGGGGGTTCCCACTGTTCCAGACCTCCCCATTAGGTCTGCCTGCCCCACCCCCTCCCCCGTGGGGGAAGGTGCTGGGCAGGTGAAGCCACCCCCACAAAGTGCAGACTAGAGGAACCTCAGTTATTAATGTGCTGTTCATTAACTGGCTTTAATCAGCCCCTTGTTGATTATTGTCTTTAATGTTCAGTTGTAAGCTGCCTGAGGAAAGGCTGCTGCAGTGAAACCCGGTTGCTGGCTGAGCTACCAAGGTCAGGGTGGCCTCACCCTGAGGAAAGCCCGCACAGTGAAGCCTGTTTCTTGACTGAGCTGCCAGCTGGAGGAGCCTCCCGGCGGTGCCCCAGTTGGGCTCACACCTTGGTCATCTGGTTATGTATAGTTTTAAATCAGAGCTGGGGAACCTGCGGCCCTCCAGATGTTTCATAGATTTCATAGATCATAGAGCTGAAAGGGGCCTACAAGGCTATCGAGTCCAACCCCCTGCTCAATGCAGGAAACTGGAGGAGGGGTCTCCCATTCAAGTAATCACCAGGCCTGACCCTGCTTAGCTTTCCACGCTCAGACAAGCTGAGCCAGCATAAGCTACAGGCTTATGTTGTTGAACTTCAACTCCAATCAGCCCCAGCCAGCATGGCCAGTGGTTCAGGATTTTGGGAGTTGTAGTCCAACAATACCAGGGGAGCCAAAAATCCCCTCTTTTAAATTAAAGTGTAAATGTGAATTTTCTGTAGGAGTTAAATAGGGCAAGGATACTGTTTGCTTTAGGATAAGTGGGGGGAAAAAATCATGTTTGAGAAGAAAATGAAAAAGAAATCTGCTTATAAATGAAAGATGAAGGAGCAGGTTCTTCTCACTGAGTTTGTGATGCTGTTCCAAAGGTCAGAAGAATAAGTGTGAGTCACTGAAATTGGTTAAGAGTTTGCCAGAAATCCTCCCCTAGGAAGAGTAACCCCAGTGAACACCAGCTCTTTTACATCACTAATTAGAGTTGTGGTTATCAGACCTTTGTACTTAGAAGAAGAAGAATCTATAATTGGAATTGGTCAGAATGACTGGAACTGCACCATGAAGACCTATTTAAATCAAATGAAGGTTTTATGTCACCTGCTAATGCTTTCCTGTGACCTCACAGTTTCCATAATTGTCTGGTTTGTGTGAGGAAAAAGAAGAGCCCCCTTCTTCCATGCACACCACTAGCACGCATGCCAGCTGGCATTAGACGGCAGCTGTTTCATATTTTGCTGAAGAATATTATAAAAAGCAAAAGGTCTAATGTGCTATGCACCAAAAAGTGTTGTTCCACATTACTAAAAGTTATGAATTGACTTGGAGGAAATCGTCCTTTTCTAAATATTATTGCATAAGACTCTTAAAACTGATCACGTCTAGATGCGGGACATGTCAGTGGTTTCATATGAGCTAATCACAGCAAGAAGTGAAAGGGTCACAGATTCACTGATATGGCATCTAGAATAGCTGTAAGCATTTCGTAAAGATATAATGGAATCTACACAGCATGCATTTGAAAGTTTGAATGGATTTGGGGATTTAAGAACTTTTGAAGCATAATATTAAAGTGCAGGTGTATAAAAATATCTACATTCTTTTTCAAATCAAGCCTTCATAGGAACACAGGAAGCTGCCTTATACTAAGTCGAACCATTGGTCCATCTATCTGACTCCATTGATGGTGCCAGCACACATGAATGTTGGGATTCAACTTCTAAGGTGTACCATGTCTCTCTTGACAATCAGCTGCCAGGTCCTAGGCCAACCTACTCCAACCTGGTGTCCTCCGTACGTTTTGGATTTCAACTTCCATCAGTCCCACCAGCATAGTCAATGGTCAGGAATGCTGGGAGTTGTAGTCCAAAAACATCTAGAGGGCACCAGATTGGCAAAGGCTGTCCTACACTGTTCCCCTCTTTGACATCACAACAGATCGGACAATAGCATGTGGGTCAAGCTGTACAGTCAGAGGTAAAATTGTTAGGTTTTGCATGATGGGCAGAACGAGATTGCCACCTGACATCAGGATTGTCACCTGACATGGAGGATGTCTCCTGAGGTGAAGTACACAAGGTCTTCTGTCACCAGACATAGTCTCAAGGTTTATGAGTCAGCAACCATCGGACAGGTTTGGAGTCAGTAAACATGTTGTGAAGAATAGGTTATACAACTGGTGAGTAATATCCTATTTATAGGTACAGGGTCTGACTATAAAGTAAGACATTTATTGACACAGTGACCACTCTCTCCTCTTCTTCTGGACTTCTACTTCAGGTCAGTCACTTCACTTCATCTCAGCCTTACCACTGGGGTCTTGGACTTGTATCTGCAATGATGTAGCAAGATGGGGGCATCTCTTCTGTGTAAGAGAAGCATTGCTTGCCTTAATCCCATGTAATTGGGTTTTACAAATAAACTCTTTAATCTTTATTAACTGCTGTTATCTCCTCCTTCCGTCTGCGTGACTAGGACTGAGGGTCACTGGCTAGGTGAGCTTTTGAACCCGGGTCAGTCCAGCTCTCACAAAAATAGTGCTTTTTTTGGAGAGAGAATGAAAATAAATTCCATCATTCTGAGGCCTTACTAATAATATTTAACATAAGATACCTAATATGTGCCTTAAATTGATAGGAGCTCCTCTGACCATTCTCATTTCCCAAATGAGCACTTCTGCTCATTTCCAGGGTTGCTCCAGGAAGGGCAAGCTTCCCGTTGTGTCAGTGGTGGGTCCTGCTGATGCAATATATTCAGCGGTGGTGCAGTGGCAGCATTGGATACCACCCCAAGATTTTCCTGTTTGAACTAGCCAATAGGAAGCTTCTTTAGGGAATGACTGAAATGCAGTAGCACATGCTTAGAATCTGCAAACAACCTCAGCCAGTGACCTATAAAAATGTACATTGGTTTGTCCCTTTGTATTATCTGTTCTGACATGTTACAGTTGTACCATGTCTTATCAATATTAAAATAATACATGAATTAAACAGTAACTTTGTGGTCATTCTTCACACCTTTCTTGAAAAGAATCAAGCTTAAAAGAAATATTGTCTTAGTGGTTTCTTTAAAAAAAAAACCAAAAACCAACCCCTTTAATTGTACTTAGACAAATATATGCATATCAAAAAAAATCCAGAAATATATTCAAGATTAAGTAATCATATTTACATAATATATAACACAACATGTACTGGGTTAGATCCAGCAAAAGCCTCCTGTCAACAGGAGGCTTTTGATCCAGCAGAGCATTTCCTCTGGCTGAAAGGGGAAGAAGGCCATTTTCAACTTGCAACCTTATTAGCCAATAGTATACCAGCATACTTGATCGGTTTTGTTGCCAAGATTAAATTGAAGTATCATACTGCCAGTATCAGAGGCAGTATGCCTATGTACTCCAGTTGCTGGGGAACATTGGTGGGAAGGTGCTGTTGCACTGATGTCCTACTTGTGGGTTTCCCACACACAGCTGGTTGGCCACTGTGCGAATAGAATGCTGGACTAGATGGACCCTTGGTCTGATCCAGCATAGCTCTTCTTATGTTCTTATGTTTGTTTATTTATTTAATACATTTTTATACCGCCCAATAGCTGAAGCTGTCTGGGCGGTTTACAACAGTTAAAACCATAAAATACAGTACACTATAAATATATAATTTAAAACCACAGATTAAAAACAAACAGCAAAGCTAGCAGCAGCAGTTCAAATTATAATAACAGAGTTAAAAACAACTGCAAGATTAAAATGAATAAGATGATTTAAGTGATTAAAATGCCTGGGACCTGCCTGTGAAATGCTAGCATGTTAGGCAGAGGGGTGTGTGTGTCAAGTCTTATCTTCTTCCTAATGTGCAGGGAGACGCTATGTTTTCTGTGTGCAGAGTACTTTTTATGTGAGAAAGCAGTCAAGCATGCATTCCCACACCTACATTCGGAACTGACATAGTCCAAAGAAGGATGCAACGTGTGCTATTTCTGAATGTATAATTTAGCTCTATGGGAATGATACTAAACTCTCTCATATGTATGTCCATATGTGACAAATAGACAATTACTTAAAAAAAACAAAAACATAACACTCTAGCAGCTGCAGTACCAGTAAGATCTTTTATTTCTGCCAATTTGATCTGCCAGAGAAACATTGGGAATGATGGGGTTTCATGATAGGAACTACTTTTGAAATTTAATATCAATTTAATAGTATCATCCATAGGTACAGGGGAAAGATATGTTTATAACCAGAAGCAGAGTGGATTCAGCAGTCTGCTGGAGTACATAACAAATTAGATATATATTGGTGTGCATTTTAAGACGTATTGTTTTTACAAGGAAATCAGGAAATCTATTCATTCGATTATATTTGACGGAATATGATTTCTTTTAAAGACTAACTGCTAGATCTATAAATATTATGCTTCAGAGGACACAGCTAACTCATGAGACAATTGAGTGTTGCCCACAGGTTTTGATCAGGATATCACAATGCTAAACAGCAAAAATGTTTACCCATTGAAAGTGAAAGTAAGAAGCACTGCCCTTACTTGGAATTGGCTTTGTAACCCCGTCACATAGCCAAATCTGAATGGTTGCATGTCATTGAGGTAATCACCCATTCAGAGTGAGGTCAAGGAGCAGTGGCTTAATGACATAATATATTTGAGATGCTTGGCTGAAGTTACTGCTCTGTTATTTTTGTTAGTTATTCTTCCTTTTAGGCCCAATTCATACATTACTGGGGTGCCACGTTTGCCACTTTTCCAAGGCTGGATTCTATGCTACTCCACTAATGTCTATAAAGAGGAACAACATGGTTAGTGCCTAGTTATATGGCTCCTTCTACACCAGCATCACCCCTTCCCAGAGAATGACAATGCTGGTATTGGAAGAAAAGACATGGCTTCTCCTTACGGATGTCAGCCACACCACTCCTGTACCGTATGAATTATCATTAAGTGATCTTTAGATGGTTGCTTTTATTTATGTTGGTTGTTTGAAAGAAGGGGCCCTTTCATCTATTTTATTGTACATGGCTTGGGGCACTTTTGTAGCAAGGAGGTAATTTGTAAGCATTCTAAATAAAGACAAAATGGGACCTATGCTTTTTCACATAAGGTGTAGGAGGTGAGGAGATATGGAGGGTATTTATTATTTTATTTATTTACAATAGACATTTTATACCATCCTTTTATACCTACCACATTCCCAGGGCAGAAGTATCAAAAGAGGTAAGTTTGGTTTCTGGGGCTGCTCAAATGGGCAGAAGAAGAATAGGCTCTGAGGTTAAGATGGGGGAGAAGAATGAAATCTGGGGCTAGGAATGAGGGAAGAGTGGCCTCTGGGTTTGGAATGAGGGTCTAAAGTTAGGATGGCGGAAAAGAATGGACTCGAGATTTAGGACTGCGGGAGGGAGAGAGGGCTCACTTCCTCCATTGCCATGGTGGCTGCGTGAGAGGAAGTGGCTGCTAGGACAGTTCCTCCTGCTTGCAGTGGAGAAAAGGCCTTCAAGAAGGCCTTTCCTGCCAGGCAGCAGTTGAGGTAATATATGGGATGAGTTGGAGGCCCAAAGGTGGAGGTAACTTCCGGAGAGGTAGCTGTGTCAGTATGTTGCAAGAAAAACAATAAGAAGCCTTAGAGCACCTTAGATACTAACAAATGCACTATGGAATAAGCTTTTGTGAGCTAAAGTCCACGTCATCAGATGGCAGCTACACATGGGTGTAGGGGGGGGGCAAATTATAAACAGTGGGGTTAAAATGGTTAAGCAGGGTTGGTGGCGATTCAATTAAAGCTCGAATCTATGCAAAATAAGCACAATGACCATTCATACAAGCAATGATGGTTGATAACACAACCATCTTAGCATTGTTAAACAAAGTAAAACCTACAGAGGAGAAAGGAATCCATCCCCACCAATGGTGGAGATGTGGCTGTCGGAGCAGGGTCAGGGTCAGAAGACTTGTGTGTGGCTGAGAGGAAGCGAGCAACTTTCCCTCAGTGAACACAGCTCCCTCTCCCAGCAAGCAAATGGCCTATGCTACTCAACAGTTTGCGGGAAACACACATGTGCAACCCCTGGCTGTTGGGGTAGTTGGAGGGGTCCATAGGTCAGTGGTAGGGCACATGCTTTGCATGCAGAAGGTCCCAGGTCCAATCCCCGGGACCCCGGCATCTCCAGGTAGGGCTGGAAAAACTCCTGCCTGAAACCCTGGAGAGCCGCTGCCAGTCAGTGTCGACAATACTGGACCAGATGGACCCATGGTCTGACTCAGTATAAGGCAGCTTCCTCTTTTCCTAGATTTGGGGTGGGGGGGCACCTTTGCCGTCAGCAGTTGATATTTTGTGTCATGAATTCTCAGGGAAGGAAGTGGCACCCACTTGTCCCCAGTTCCCCCTTCTTTGCACTTTCGTTCTCAGGTTTTGCTGGCTTCACCTGCCAAGAAATTAAGCCGGGGCCTCAATACAGCAGTCTGGTCTGCAGCTCCTGCAGCAGCAGCAGCAGCTGTCCTATAATCCCCCCTCTTTCTCAGGCCAGACTCTTTCTCAGATTTTGGCAGGCTTCCTTCTGATGGTTTCATATCCCTCCTCCCCAAACACATCACTGCTGGCTCCTGTAGCTTCTGTTAACAAGCAGCCCTCTCTGGAACACGCTCCCCTGCCCTTCCCATGCTTAATTTCTAAAAAAAAGAGATGTTCGGCCTCAAGTCTTTCTGGACACACCAGCCTGGAAACTTTCCCATTTATCTCTGATAAGCAGGAATATTCTGCAATTACTAAGCGGCGAAGGGAATGGACTGCACACTTCCTCGTGGAAAGCCTCCTTAAGGTTTTGTGCTTGACGTCTGGCATTAGAAATAGATGATGGAACTATGGCTTGGCACAAATGAAGCCCGGTGCCTCTCCGTGCCCATCAGATTTCAATCTCACTTCCTGCTGGGCTTCAATATTTTGTGCAAATGCACCTACCTGTGTACAGCCTTGTTTAGAAGTATTCCTCACACATGGAATGAGTGTGTGAAGGGGGAGCAGGGCTTCATCAGCTAGCCCCGTCCCCAAAACCGTGCATGCCATTTAGCCCTGTTCCCTGGTTGCCTGCGCATACAGTGCGCAATCGGGGTTTCAAATTGCAGGGGAGCCTTTGCACTGCAGCTGCCTGTGTGAAAGCTGCCTCCCTACAGACGTTTACACTGCATGCATGGATGCCAGTGGGTGGGGCCAGTCATTGTACATGACATCAGGAGCGGGGCTCACTGGCACAGTTCTCCGCCCCACTCACGTGTTCATCCAGCATGCTAGGCATACTTCTGGACAGGGCTTTTGTGAATGTGCATATTTGGCAGCAACATATTCCACATTTATATGGTTTGCTATGGGAGCAGGGCAATTATGAAATCACTGGAGTAATTTCAAGCAACTTTGAGACTCTGGCCCAGTTGTTATTTTGATGATTTAGATTCTAAATAAGCTATGTTTAGCTGCTTTAAAAATGTGAATATTGTCAACGTTGTAAAATATTGTCTTCACTTGACACTGGATCTTTATATTTTTCATAATGTTGACCAGCTATGAAGCAGTACCTTCTTTTTCTCCATGCTGCAAAGGATTCCATTGAGTATATTTATGTGCTGCGCATGAGCCCTACTTTAGAAGAAAGAAAGGAGGCATAGAACTTTTAAAGAAACAAATAAATATGCTGTTCGGGAAGCAAGAAGGGATATGGTTCAAAAAGGACATTTACAAAGAAATCACAATAGAAATGTTTTCTGTGACTTACATTTTTATGGCGTATGTTGGGTTTGGAACCACTAAGATGGTAGAAAGCAACAGGTTGTGATAAATAGCAAACTCTGAGAAACTGGAGAGAAGGAACTAGTGATATTCTTCAAACTGATGGAATCCCAGGATGATCTATAATGTATTTTATGCATTTTCCTTTGTGACTTGGATTGGGCATTCGTTCAGGGAACACTTTTTCAGATGGCACTATAGCAAAAGCACTGAAGCTTTACATCAGCCTTCCCCAATCTGGTTCCCTCCAGATGTTTTTGGACTTCAACTCCCATCAGCCCCAGTCAGCATGGCCAATGGTCAGGAATTCTGGGAGTTGTAGTTCAAAATATCTGGAGGGAACCAGGTTGTAGGGGAAGGCTGCTTTATATAGTGAGCTGCCTTATAATGAGTCAGGCCATAGGTCTATCTAGCCCTGGATTGACAGTAGAAGCTCTCCAGGGTCTCAGGCAATCTGAAGAGTCTTCAACATAACTTGCTGGTCAATTTAAAAAAAAACTGGAGATAGCAGATAGTGAGCCTGGAACCATCTTGGCTCAGAGCATGTGCTCTCTAAACAAGCTATGGTCCCTCCTCCATGTTGTGGTTGACACATGTGTGTGAGGCATTCAAATAGCCAATTATCATGCAAAGGATAAAAATGAAAAAAACAAAACAAAACCACCCCATTTACTGTGTCTTCACTCTGGCATGCATTACCTCACAAAAGTCTGCTAAAAGTATCTAAAAGTAATTCGAAACTTCTTCCCCACATACTGAATTCTGCTGTGTTCATTGACAAATTAAAAACCAGTCTTTTTTTGCACTTTGTACCGTCTTGTGATAATACTGTGTATTATCACACCAGCTTTAGTTATACTGCATCAACAACAGAAAGTCACCCCCTACCCCCGTTTATATTACTATCACAACAGGAGCACTATCTTCTTGCTTCTTACAATAGGTACGATTTTGAATTAGACTGCTCTGTTTCTTCACCCTCAAATAAAATATGGTACTATCCCCAAAGCAACATTAGCACCCTGAAATCCAAAACCTGCTTCTCATCTCTGCTATGAACCTCTTAGCAACTTTGACAGCCAACTCCAAACTCAAACTGTTCTTTTCAGCTCTCCCCACCTGGGACAGGGCAAACCAGTTTCACAGTCTCCTTCCACGCTATAGGTGGTGTGAACTGACCATGTGGACGGCTAAATTAATGATGCATTGATTGCCCATTAAATTAGCATCTATTGTTAGTTTTGAAGTCAAAGTGTATTGCATTCAATGGGTTGCATCTAGGGATATATGAGAAATTTGTTTCAGTTCATTTTTAACCAGATTTTACCCAATTTGCACCTCCCGGACCTGAATGCAGGCTTGAACACCATCTGTGCTTGAAGTCCATACATTTCCAATGTGATTTCTGATGCAATTTATTTTGGTCCATAATGTGATTTACGGACCTGCCCCACCTGCCACCACCAAATGAGTTTGACAATATTCATACATTTGAAAAATGCACACAAAGATGCTTTAATCAATGGGAGAAGAATATGTACATTTGAAACATGTACACAATTGATGTATACATTTGAAAAAAAATTACACACAACAGTATGCATGGATTTTCATTTGAAAAGAACAAACAAAGATTGCAATCCGATATGGACAGGAGTCAGAACAAGCTTCAGGGTTGAATTCGAAGAATCTTGACAAGCTCAAGTTTTGTTGATTCACACATCCCTAGTTGGATTTGATATCAGACCAGCTTAAGTCTGATATCATTCATTTCAGTGGGTTTACTCTAAGTAGGACTAACATTGGCTACGACCCACATATGTCATGCCATTAGTGCAAAGCTTCTACTGCTTGTAGGAACCCCATTTTCATCCTTGCCCAAGTGTCAGATGCAATACTTTAATTCTTCTTGCACAAACTGTTGCACAACTGCTTTCACACCCATTGTAACTTAATTACGCTAGATGTTGCTTGTGCTAGTTGTTCTGCTGGCACTTGTGCAAACACTAACAGAACATGAATCTACTAGCAGAATGCCACCTTTTGTATATATATTTTTCTGCTAGTGTTAGGTGGGATACAACACAGTGCATTTAAGGGAGGCTTTAAGTAACAGGAGAGGCTGCCTCACTTCAGAGTAATATCATATTTTGTACTCTTATTAGCAATGAAGGAAATACAGTAAAACAGATACAGAATTCTCTGATCAGTTTTGAAGCAATGTAATTAATAGTACGAGATCACACCTAATTATTCCCATAATTAATTATACACTGTAGCTGAAAAGGTTAGTGGAGTCTTCAGAATCATTTAAAAATATTTATTTGGAAAGCCATATATCTCAAAAAGCCTTGGATACCATGAGACAAAAGATAGTGGAAAGGTGAACATCTTGACTCTTTAAAGGAAAATACCTTCATATAATAATTACATTTTTGCGAAAAGGGCATCATACCTTTCAAGATACCATCAAACTACAGAGGATTAGGTGTTCTGATTGAGGTTGCATGTTGCAACACAGCTTTTCAGTAGGGAGAAAAGTATGTTAGTTTTGCAATAAGTGGCAAAACCAAACAACAAGCCTGTTCCGGAGTATTTTATAGCCACCATTAAGATGACACCCAATAGGGACATTCCATTAAGTTTGATGTTAATAAATCACTTTAATGTGTTCATTATCCACTGCTTCCTTGCATACAGCAAGGTTAGCATATATTTATCTTGGCTGGTTATTACTAGGTAAACTTCTATGTTGTTGTTTTTTATCAGATAAAATCAGATAGTACATAGGAAACTGCCTTACACCATGTCAGACGATTTGTCCATTTAGCCCAGACAGTATTGTCTGCTCTTGCCTGGCAGTAGCTCTCAGGCAGATGTCTTTCACATCATCTGTTGCCCAATCCTTTGTCCTTTAACTGGAGATGACAGGCATTGAACCTGGGATCTTTTGCATACAAAGCATGTGTTCTACCTCTAAAGCTACTGTCCCTCTCCTTTCTGGAAAAACCTATTCATCCCAATTTGCCAATAAAATCTTCCATTTTTATATTCTTGGGAGCAAAGGAGCAGTACAATACTTGAGTTTGCCCAACGGAACCCAGTCAATGGGGCCTACTCTCAAGCCTGCATAGAATTGCAGCTAAGTCTGAGATACCCTTTTCTGATCATTTGTTTCATTGTTTAAGAGATTCCTTGACTCTTTTAAATGGAGGGGCCCAGTCTGTGCACACATACATCCCATGCACATATTTAAATTCTAGGTTAGACCAGAGTAACCCATGGAGGGGGAGCAGGATTGCAGAAACAGCAGCCCGCCCCAATGTTGCATGCACAGGAGTGTATGTACATTTAGATATTCTTATGTAGGTGCCGTATACAAGTTATAAGGAAGGCATGAAGGCTGTGGCTGGGGCCTGCTGCCTCAGCCCCACTCCCTCTTCCAAACGTTTGTTGCACCTAGATTTCAAACATGTGCATAAGCTTCCTTTGTGCATGTGGATTGGATCTTCTCCCCACCCCACCCCCCAAAAATGCATGGGGAAGCTATTGTGGATGGCATGATATTCTGTATGCGCAACAGAATTTATGTATCTTTGAGCAATGTCTGTATTGGGACATCTGTAGTCTCCATGTATCCTATTTTACAGAGGAAGGTCCTCTATTTGAAAGGCTGCCCAGTCCAAGTCTATCCGAAGGGAGAGCAGGAACATAGGTGACCTGGTATTCTCACTATGGGGAGATGGATGCATTTCTATTTAAGGGTGCAATCCGATCGGGTCGCCTCTGCACTCCTCCTGCCCTGCAACTCAGCTAGACCCTCCCTAAACCTTGTCTCCAGGGTTGTTCTTGCAACCTCGGAGATGCAGATGGCACAGTTCTTTCTGCGCCGGCTGCAAGGGATGGGGGAGGGCACTCCGAGTGTGGAGACCCAGCTCTGAGGTTGGAGTGATTTTCCAACCTTGTAGCTAGTTCTCCGAAAAATCCTATGGTTGTCCAGAAGCTGTCTAGCAGCCATAGGACTGTGCTATAAATTATATTAATTATTTCTAAATTGTCCTGTATGTACGTAAATTAGCGTATGCATATTTTATGCAACTTGGTGCTCTCATTTTTGGTGATGTGTAACTGGCCACCCTCGGCATATGGGTCTTATTTTTGCGGTGATATGTGTATGTCCTTGCTAATAGAAGAAAACTTCTGTAAAGGAATGGTGAACTTTAAACATGTGTTTTAATAATTAGTCACCATTTCAAGGCTAAGAAAAAGGTTCTAAATCACAGCATTTTATCTTGGAATGCTCTGTAACTACCTATGTCCATTTCCTTTAAGTCGTGCCACTGCGTTTCAGAGATAAAATCCACTCTGCATTCCTGGAAGCCAAATTAGAAAGTGATACATCATAGGCTGTTTCATCTTGCAGCTGTTTTAAGATTTCCCCCCTCCTCTTTACAGCCTGAGTCTGTCTGGGCTGGGAAACTTCCAGCTATCTTTTTCCAGCTGTAGATATCTATTATTCCCCTTATTCCTCCCCTCTAGATTTATGTCACTTACAATAATGTTATCTGCCCTTTTCTCTTTTTAGTTTTTACTTAACCAAGGGGGTATCAAATCTCTGGTGCTAAGTATTTGGATTTCCCCATTCCTGTAGCTGACAATGCACATTACATTAAAAAGAACAACACAACAGGGTTGAAATAGGCTGCACTCTTTTGATAGTTCTATAAAACAACAATAACCCAGTTGAGAGCTCTGTATATACTAATCACCCATCTGGCCGGTCACCCGGCCACCCTCTTCTGTGTGACAACCTTTTAGGTACTTGAAGAGTGCTATCATATCCTCTGCCAGTCTTCACTTCTCAAGGATAAACATACCTAGTTCCTTCAATCTTTCCTTGGAGGACTTCGTTTCTATTCCCCTGATCATCTTTGTTGCCCTTCTCTGAACTCATTCCAATTTATCTGAATCCTTCTTAAAGTGTGGTGTCCAGAACTGGGCATAGTATTCAAGATCAGAGCCGAGTAGAGTGGAATGATTATTTCCTGTGCGTTAGAAACTATACTTCTATTGATGCAGCCCAAATCTGCATTTGCCTTTTTTTGTAGCCGCATCACACTGCTGACTCATATTCAGCTTGTGATTGACTACAACTCCAAGATCCTTTTCACATGTACTATTGTCAAGCCAGGTATCCCCTGTCTTTATTTATTTATTGCATTTTTATACCGCCCAATAGCCGAAGCCCTCTGGGCGGTTTACAACAGTGCCTAAAACAAGGTCAAGATACAATAAAACAGCCATAAAATTATTCCGCAATAAAGAAATTAAAAGCAGTTTGGAAAAAAATTAAAAATGATTTGGCTGCAAGTAACAATATTTAATACCAAATAGACCTGTTATGAACACCTGGACATGCATGTCCCATCAAGCCATTAAAAATAACTCTAGATGTTCTTAAAAGCCTCCGCACAGAGGGCTGTTTTAACCTGGTGCCGAAAGGATGACAAAGCTGGCTCCAGGCAGGCCTTCCCCCTTCTTGCCACCTGCTGGGCCTCCCTTGGAGGAGGCACTTGGAGGAAAGCCTCAGATGTTGAGTGTAGTGTCTGAATAGTTTGCGGTTGGGAGAGGTGTTCCATCAAGTATTGCAGTCCCAAGCCGTGTAAGGCTTTATAGGTTAAAACCAGCACCTTGAATTGGGCTCAGAAGCATATAGGCAGCCAATGCAAGTGGGCCAGGATTGCTGTTATATGTTCAGACCTCCTGGTCCTGTTTATTGATCTGGCTGCTGCATTTTGCACAAGCTGCAGCTTCTGAACAGTCTTCAAGGGCAGCCCCACATAGAGTGCATTGCAGTAATCTAATTTAGAGAGCACCAGAGTGTAGATTACTGAAACCAGGCTATCCCTGTCCAGATAGGGGCGTAGCTGGGCCACCAGCTGAAGCTGGTAGAAGGTACTCCATGTCACTGAGGCCACCTGCGCCTCAAGTGACGAAGATGGCTCAAAGAGGATCCCCAAGCTACAAACTTGCTCCTTCAAGGGGAGTGCAACCCCACCCAGAACAGGTTGAACACCCTCCATCTGGTCAGAGGAACCACCCACTAACAGCAACTCAGTCTTGTCTGGATTGAGCTTCAGTCTTATGTCTCTGCATTTGATTTATCTTTTCTAAATGAAGAACTTTGCACATCTCTGTTAAATTTCACTGTGTTATTTATTTATTTATTTTTAAACATTTTATTTACTTTTCAAAACAAATTATAACAAAAAATATATATAACAGAATACAAGAATATCACACAAATATAACATAAACAACATACAATAAATCATGAAGTGCTCCCCCCCACCCTCCAAGGGACCAATTAATATACTTCTATCCTCTTGATCAAATAAATTCTAAATTCCAAAAATATAACATATCTTGACAAGGCATGTTACCATTCCCCTTTATTAATACATAGTCTAGTAATCGATTCCATATATCCATAAAATTATTCTTCTTTAACAATCCTTTTTTGCATTTGATACTACTAGTTAGTTTATCATTTAGGGCTATGTCCCAAACTTCCTTATACCAGTCTGTTATTAGGAAAACATGTTGTACTTTCCAATTTCTCGCTATCATTAGCCTGGCCGCAATTAACAAGTTTACAATTAACTCCTTCATATTTTGGTCACAAATAAGCTTCTCCGTTATTGATAACAATGCTGATTTTGGACAGACCTCTAAATTAGTACCAATAATTTTCGATATTTCTGTAAAAACCTCTCGCCAAAACGCCAATACATTTTTACAACTCCACCACATATGAGCATATGCCCCTTTTTCCTGACATCCTCTCCAGCAAAATGCAGAACAATTATTATCTATTCTATTTAATCTTACTGGAGTTAAATACCATCTCCAAATTAGTTTATAAAAATTTTCCTTTATCCTAATTGACATCATTTTCACAATCCGTCTATCCCATATATTGTTCCACCCCACCTTCGAGGTCACCTCTTCAAATTCATTATCCCATACTGCCTTAAGCTGATCCTCTTGTTCTTTTGCTTTTTGAATCAATCTATATAAATCCCTTGTTATACCTCTTGTTGATGCATTACCTGGTAGGCCATCTCTAGACATGACCATCTTTTCAAAATTAGTTAAATCTCTCTCATACTCAGTTTTCCTTTTCCATTTCTTCGACCACTGTTCTAACTGTAATAAATTTAACCACGATAATCTTCTTCTCCCAACAATTTCCATTATTTGATCTCTAGTCCCCATCTTTTCCACCCAATCGGACAATCTAATAACCTTTTCTTCTCTTAGTTTACCCTCCAGCTCTGATCTTAAGTTTTCAGGAAAATCCTTAGAGCTACCACCAGAGTTAATGGAGATATCCCTGGTATAAATATGCTCTTCATAGTACCCCAAATCATTAACAAATTTCTTAGAAAAGGGTTGTCTATATTTTTTTTATCAATTTATTATTATTTTTTTGAAAAAAAATATTCTCCAAAGTACTACGTAATTCACATGTTTCTAACTCCAACCACATTATTTCTTTAGGGCGTGCTATAATATCCACTATATGTCTTAATTGATTCGCTATATAATACCATTTTAAATTCGGCAAACCCAACCCCCCTACTTTTTGTACTTTATACCATCTTGTTTTAGTAATCCTAGATTTTTTCCCTCCATTACAATATGTATTAATAATTGATTGCCAATCTTTAAGTTCCTTATCTGATATCGCACTTGGTATCATCCGAAATAAAAAATTTATCTTTGGCAAAATCTTCTTTTTTTTTTTTTAATATTTTATTTATTTTTCAAAACAAATTATAACACAGAAAATATATTTAGCAAAATACAAAATTATCACAAAAATATAACATAATCAACATACAATAAATCATAAAGTGCTCCCCCCCACCCTCCAAGTGACCAATTAATATACTTCTATCCTCTTGATCAAATAAAGTCTAAATTCCAAAAATATAACATATCCTGACAAGGCATGTTACCCTTCCCCTTTATTAATACATAGTCTAGTAATTGATTCCATATCTCCATAAAATTATTCTTCTTTAGCAATCCTTTTTTGCATTTGATACTACTAGTTAGTTTATCATTTAGGGCTATGTCCCAAACTTCCTTATACCAGTCTGTTATTAGGAAAACATGTTGTACTTTCCAATTTCTCGCTATCATTAGCCTGGCCGCAGTTAACAAGTTTACAATTAACTCCTTCGTATTTTGATCACAAATAAGCTTCTCAGTTATTGATAACAATGCTAATTTTGGACAGACCTCTAAATTAGTACCAATAATTTTCGATATTTCTGTAAAAACCTCTCGCCAAAAATCTTCATTTTAATCAAACCAGGAAAGTCCAATTTTTTTATACTCCTCTATTTTATTATTTACCTCGTTCTTTAATTTCCAATAATTCTGGTCTCCCAATTTATCTATATCTTTTGGAATTACAATTCCTAAATATTTAATTACATTATTAATCTTATAATTACTTTTTTTTGCACATTTCAATCTCTTCTCTTTTACTATAAACAACAAAAATTTAGATTTATCTCAATTAATCTGTAGCCCCGTTACTTCCCCAAACTCCTTTAAATGATTCTCCACTCTATCCATATTTTCCATAGGGTTTTCGATTGTCAAAAGAGTATCATCTGCAAAAAGATTTATTTTTATCTTCTCCCTAATCCCTATCCCACCTATATTTCTATCTTCTCTAAATACATTTGCTAAAATCTCCATTACCAATGCAAACAAAATAGGCGAAAGGGGACAGCCTTGTCTAGTTCCTCGACCTAGGTAAATTTGCTCTGTTAAACCATCATTTACTACAACTGATGACACATTTTTTTAAATAAAATTGATTAACTACTCCTCTAAATCTTTCTCCAAACCCCGTAATTTTACTTAAACTTTTTAATGCTGGCCATTCCACGCAATCAAAGGCTTTGAAAATATCTAACGTTATTACCCCTGCTCTCAATTTATTTTGGTCTATCCCAACATATTTAGTAATAAACTTGTTCATCCTTCTCGCTAATATTGCTGTCATCAATTTTGTATCTTGATTTATTAAGGAAATGGGTCTATAGGAACCTGGCTCCGTTAAGTCCTTCTCTGGCTTCGGGATTAGAATAATCTTAGATTGCTTCCATGAAGAGGGGATCTCTCCCCCCTCCAAAAAAATATCATTAAATAACCTTTTTAGTCTTGGAACCAACATTTTCTTAAAAACCTTGTAGTATTCAGCCCCTAAACCATCTAGTCCAGGAGTCTTACCCTCTTTCAGTTTATTTATTGCGTATTCTATTTCCAATTCTGAAAAAGGTTGTTCCATAATTTCTCTATCTTCATCCACTAGTCTAATTTTAAAATGCTTTCCTATATACTCATTAATCCTCTCTTCCATACAGTCTCCAGCCTTATACAATTCTGAATAAAATTCATAAAATATTTTTAATTTATCCTGCATTAAATTATGTCCTTTCCCTTTTTTTATCTTTAATTGTCCCAACTATACTTTTTTCTTTCTTTTTTTGTGTGTGGATCTTGCTAACATTTTCGAATTCTTATTACTATTTTCAAAAAACTCTCTTTTCAAATAAATCAAGTTTCTCTGAACTTTTTCCAAATCTTTCTTTTCCAGCTCTTTCCTTTTAGCTTGTAATTCAGCAAAGACCTTGTTCTCCCTTTCCTTCAAAAACTTCATTTCCAAATCCCTAATCTCCCCTTCTAACTTTTTAGTAAACTGTTCTTGTTTTTTCCTTAGTATCACACCCTCCCTGATAGTTATCCCTCTCATCACTGCCTTCATTGTGTCCCAAACAACAGCTTCAGTACAAACTCCTGAATCATTAAGCAACCAAATATCTTGCATTTCCTTTTCTATCTTTGCTATAATATATTTATGCTGTTAAATCTTACAATTCAATCTCCAACTCCTTGCTTCTCTATAATCCTTCTTTATTTTAATATCCATATTAACTATAGCATGATCCGAAACTTTTATAACACCTATTTCTGAACTCCTCACTCTTGACATCAGGGTCTTAGAAACAAAAATATAATCTATCCTAGAAAAGTTTTTCGTGGCTGGTGAATAATACGTATATCCTCTTTCCAATCCCTTTACCCCTCTCCAAACATCAACCAGTCCTTCCTTATTAATTATTTTATTTAATACCGTTATATTATTTCTCTTCTCTTGTCCTGTCGGATTTGATTTATCAATATTTTTGTCCATCACCATATTAAAATCCCCAGTCATAATTACCAAACCCTTTTGTGGCTCCCCCATTTCCTTAATCACTTTTTGATAAAAATTATTCTTGATTTTCATTTGGTGCATACATATTAACCAATATATAATCTTCACCTCCCAATAATCCAAATATTATAATAAATCTTCCCTTAACATCCTTCTTTACCTTAGCCACCTTAAAACCACATTTCTTTGAAATAATAATTGCCACCCCTCGTGACTTGGATGAACCATAAGCTCTCTCATATGTCATAGACCATCGCAGTTTTAATTCATTTACCCCCCTCCTTTGATTGGTGAGTTTCTTGTAAACATATAATATCCGCCTTATCCTTGCTGAGGAGTGCTTCAATCCGTCTTCGTTCCAACATGGAACCCAGGCCTTTAACATTTAAAGTAGTAATTCTCAAATTTGAAACCATCTCAAGTCTTTGTCCATCTTAAATTGCTGGTCCCTATTAGTGAAATAAAACACAACAGCACACACCCTACCCCTACCCCACACCCTATTACCCCATTCCCTACATATATATGCATTCCCCCCCTTACCAGCCTTGAAGAAAATCTTCATGACCCCGGCCTGCCACGCCAACAAAAGGGGGGGAGACAAACCCACCCACCAAGCAACTGACCCGTAGATCCCTCCCATTTAATCTTTTATCCTTATTCATCCAGGTTAGTACCCTTTAAAAAAAACACAAAAAAAAACATAAAGTAAAACAATAACATTATTAATCTATTATATATACTTATTAAAATGAAAACAAAAAGCAAAATATAAAGGAAAAAACCGAGAGAGAGAAAAGAGAAAGAAAATAGAGACTAATATTAAAAAAATATTAAAAGCACACAAAAAAACTTTTTTTCTTTTTCTTTTTTTTCCTTTTCTTTTTTTCTTTTAAAGGAGAAAAAAACACACAAAAAAACACATCACAACTCCATTAAGAGAAACTCCTCTTTCAGTTCCTTCCAGTTATTTGCACGATCACCTTCTCTTCTGCTCTTCTCCTCACCACCACAAAAACTTTTTCCTTCCATATTTGTCTTACTTAGCTGCTCCTTCCAACAGCTGCACATCCGCATCACTCGAGGTTCCTGCTGTCAATCCCAAAAGATCCATTCCTTGTATACAGGATGTTATCTTGTATCTCTTGTTTTTGATAATAAAAAAACACATCACAGGATAACCCCAGTTGTATCTAATTCCATTCTTGGACAAGACAGCAGTACATGGCTTCACACTGCATCTCCAGTCAATTGTTTGCTGACACAAATCATTAAAGATTTGGACTGGAGTACTTTGATATTGCAGTTGTTCTGGACATTTCTTCAAAATTTGGGTAAACAATTCTTTTTTATAAAAACTGGCAAAACACACAACAATGTCACTGGGGGTAAGCGCCCCCCTTCTTCTTGAAACTCTATGGACCCTTTCCAAGTCTTGCTCAGTCAATTCCAATTCTGGGGCAATCTCACAAAACCATTTCAAAATTATTCCTCTCAAATTTTTCCCATCCTCCACACTAACATGTGGGAAAAGGCGTATACGAATATTAGACCACCTCGCTCTGTCTTGGATATTAATCATTTGTAACTCCAGTGCATCAAATCTTAAATCTTGTTGCTGACTTTTACGTTGAAATTCCTGCTGTACATCCTCCACTTTGTCATCACAGATCTTGACTTCCTCTTTCAATTGTTTAAAGTCCTCTTCAACTTTCTGGAATCCTGCCTTCAAACCCTGCTGAACCTGTAGAACTTCTCCTTTAAGTTGAGATATTTCCCCACTAATGTTGTCTGCAAAACGAGAGAGAATCGCCTCCATTTCTGTGGTCTGCACTTCCGAGGGATTTTTCTTCGGAGAAGACGGAGTTACTTTCTCTTTAGCATCCGCCATCTTAGCACCCGATCTGGCGTCTTTTCTCTCAGCCATAATTAATTTATCTGCACTACCGCAGAGACGAGACTCTGTTTTTTTAAAATTCCGTTCCTTTTCTAGCCCCCCTTCCCTCCTCCAGTTCACTTCTCTCTAATCTTTGAACCCTAGAGAGGCTGTGGTCAGAGGGGTGGGCTCTTTCAGGACGACTCCAAAGAGGAATGCTTGGTGTGTGTTTTTTTTCTTTTCCCCATCCACTCCGCATTTAAGACCTTAATCAGAAGGAATACGCTCTCTCTCCTTATTAAAATTGTCTTTTTGCAAGCCTCCAGTTTTCTGTTTGTTCTAGTCTGAGAAGCAACAAGTTTAGTGCTGTGAGGCTTATCACCTCCCACGCTCTGCAAATCGCTTTCAGCGCCGTAAATCCATCTACATCTCTCACCGGAGGTCAGCAGAATACATTCCAAATGTTAAGTAAAAATAAACTCTTACCAAAGTTAAATCATTTGATGGATGAAATCAATACTTATAGTTCAAACACCTTGGGAGGTTTCTAATGAACGTCTAGTCCGCCATGGTGGCTGGCTCCGCCCCCCCACTGTGTTATTTTCTGTCATGGCTTCTAGCCTATCAAGATCATTTTGAATTTTGTTTCTGTCTTCTAAGGTATTAGCTATCCCAACCAATTTTGTGTCATCTGCAAATTTGATAAGCATTCCCCCCACCTCCTCCTCCAAGTCATTAATAAAAAAGTTGAAGAGTACAGGGCTGAGGACCGAACCCTGAGACATCCCACTCAATACCTCTCTCCAGTTTGATAAGGAACAATTGATGAGCACTCTCTGAGTACAGTTCTCCAGCCAGCTGTGGATCCACCTAGTCGAAGTGCCATCCAGCCCACACTTAACTAGCTTTCTGATCAGAATATAATGGGGTGCTTTGTCAGGTGCCTTGCTGAAATCAAGATATATTATGTCCACAGCATTTCCATGATCTACTAAGGAAGTTACCTGATCGAAAAATGGAATAAGATTAGTCTGGCAAGACTTGTTCTTGACAAATCCATGCTGGCTTCCAATAATCACTGCATTAGTGTCAAGGTTCCTACAGCTTGAGTGCTTTATAATCTGCTCTAGAGTCTTCCCAGGTATTGATGTCAGACTGACTGATCTATATTCCCTGGATCTTCGTTTTTGCCCTTTTTGAAAATAGGGACAAAATTTGCCCTCCTCCAGGACTTCCCCCTGGTGCCTTGAATCCTGTTCGTAGTGTCGCAGGAGCCAGCCAGGAATCTGGATAGGGTTTTAAAAGGCACTATGTGGTAACAAAAGATTTTAAACTTGGAGCTTAACACTGGGAGTTGTGGACTTGGATAAGTCTATATGAGGAACGACACAGAAGAAAATAGCAGATAGCTTTAAAATCAGAGGGATGAACATACCTGAACAAGAACATATGGAAACCCCAAACCAACACAGAAAATGGAAACAAGTCACCAGCAACAAAAAGCCTCCAGAACAACACCCCCATCCACCAGATGCATGAAAAAAATGCCTTGGAATGGGGCAGTTGTTGCAACTTAATATGCAAGTACTACTGTACATTAACAATATAAGCAGGTTTTCAAGGCTGTACCTCGACTCCATAACCTATTTCAGAGATATTATAATAAAGACTGATCAGAATAAAAACGTAAGTTGAATATAGATTTTTTATTATGGGCTCTGCTGATGCTTATAGAGTTTTACTTTGTTCCATGCACCAAGTATCATATAATAGTTAATCTTTATTGTTAGGTTGAAGTAGAGTATAAACCTTAAAAGTTTGACTTCAAATAAGACTCCAGAAATATGAAAGTTGCATTTTCTTTAGGAGAAAGAATTCTATCTTTTTCTGTAGCATTTTCTGTTCTTATGTATTTGGCTAGATATTAAAACACATATTAATGTATTTGAACTCTAGGATTATGGATTAGATGATCTTCCTAACTTACTCTATGTTCCCCAATGGTAAAATAACTTCCATTCTGTTATGTGTACTGCACTAAAACACTTTTTAGAAAAACAACCATCTCAGACTCTTGAAAAGTATATTATTCAACAATACTCTTGGTACAGACATGTTCTTATCTTTGACTAGCTACTGGAATTTAATGTTTTCCCTCCCTAAAATCACAGGTTGGCTTTAGATTTCAGTGTACTGGTCAAAAGTGTTAAATAGCATTTAAAAATGTGTTGGACTGTTTCTTTTCCAATCAAATCTTTATTTCTTAGCCAAATGTCATCAATAATGCATTTTAAAAAGGGACACACTGTTCAAACTATAATTAAAACATAGTCCAATGTAATCCAACTGTTACTAGGTCCAATGTACCCAGTATCTTATACAATGGTAGCAACAATAACACATTATTGTAGACAATTTCTTCTCAGCCATTGGCATACAGAAAGTTTGCAGATCAGCCAATCATTCTATCACAGTTCTTAACTGTGACCAAAGTTATTGTGAAAGCATTTTTTTTTAAATAAAAGAAACCAAATATTTATTTTATTACATTAATCAAACCCCACAATCAAGGTTCTCTAGATAGCAAACAATATTTAAAATGGGAGAAATCATTAAAAAAAAATAAGTTGGCATCAAATATCAATACCTACGTTGTAATGCACTGAGGGATGTTGTATAATAGTGATGATCATGCTGGTGGTTAATATCTGGCAATGTGGTGGGGCTAAGTTGACCTGATGTCAGGGTGGGTCTAGCCAGGTGGAGGTGGAGGGTTCCCAGGGTGCCATTGGCTCAGCTGCTTTGATCCTTGAGAGGGGCAGGGCAGGGCAGACAGATGGGCCTAAGGACAGACGTGGAGAAGTAGGGATGTGAAAGGAAGAGGCACACACCTGTGAAGGGTCAAAGGAAGGTTGGAAGGGGGAGTGAGCCGAAGGGATGAGGGGAAACGGAGATGGGAAGAGAGAGCCGTGTAAGAACAGGCTGAAAACTGGGAGGGAGAATGGTGAAAGAAAAGTACACATGACCAGGAGCTGCAAAGAATTGGAAGGTAGAAGTTCAAACACTGCTTTGAAAAACTAAACAAAATAGCCAGATCTTTGGCTGCAAGCCTCTAGTCTCGAGAGCATAACCAAGAACCAAACCCCCTTGTGTAGCTCCATAAAATAAATAATGTTCAGCTCCAAAGCCTGGAGCCTGGACTTGCTTTGCTGCTCCCTGGATTGTAAACAACGGTGACTGATGGCCAAAAAAGAAAAATATAGCTAGACAGTACTACCTATCCCTGAGAATAGTAAATCGCTTTAACTGCTTATGGAGAAGGTCTCAAGACTCAGTGTTCGAGGGGTCAGTGTTAACCTCAGACCTACGACCAAACTGTGGTCAAACTTAAGGGTGTTGAGTGCTAACATTTTATCTGGGTCTGTCCAGTCTCTTAACCCATGTGTTAAAAGCATGGGCCTGTCAACAAAATAACAATAAAAATGTCCATCTATTCCACTGAAAGCATAATGAGAATGTAAGGGATCACGGTTACTAGAGATTTGTGAGAACATAGTGTTCAGCCTGCCTGCCATTTGATTTGATGATTAGAACTAACAAAATGAAATAAAATGGATGCCCTAGGAATAATCAAAGGAGGCAAATTAAATCATTCACACCATTATGAATAGATTGTAGATTGTGCACCCCTTGGACTTGTCATACCTGCTCTTTATAAAATGCCATGTACATAGATGGTGCTATATAAATAATACATAATGATCATGTTGCTGAAAGTCTCTATGGCTATAAAATGTAAGTTATACCAAGTATTTCTCAGACACTTGCAAAACATCAAGTCTTGTATGGAATATAAAATAGTGACAGGTATAATAAGGATCTGGAAGCAAGGCTGAAAGGATCTCCACAACCATCAAAGACCCTTCCTTCTGCTGCATGGACCCACCCCAGGCATACAGAAACAAAGCTCCTGATCCAGAAATCTGTGTACGCTCCAGTATGCTCCTCATTTACTTCCATGGAAGGGGAAGATCCATCCATGCATCACTTTGTGTCACAGACAGCACCAGAGTAGGGAAGCAGTGGCAAGTAAACACCCACCCTAGGAATTGCCTGCCCACATACCTGCCCACTTTGTCTGAATCAGAAATATTATGAAATGTAGGCTTGTTTCTGTTTGGGACTATTGCAATATGGAAAACAGAGCTCCCACCTCCAGAAGCTGCCCTGCCTCCTCTTCTTTGCCAACCCTATTATTATTTTGTGGTGTGGTGGAGCTTTCCCCTCCACTGAGGTGCATGGGAAAGACCTTGCAGGTGTAAGAGCTTCCTGGAGCACCCTTACTCAAAAGGAATTGCTGATTGAGGTGAGCGTGTCTTATCCTTGCAGCACTCTTTCTTTCTCTCAAGGGTGGCCCTCACTCTCCCTAGCCATGTAGGTAATGCACATTCTCTCATGGCATGCTTTTAAATTCTTCACCTGCATGGAGCCTTCAAGTTAGGGTAAGACAGGGCCGGCCCTAACATGAACCAGAGTGAGGCAGTTGCCTCAGGTGGCAGCTGCTGAAGCATGTGTGTGGGATAGTGGTGGCAATTCCCTGACTGATCCCTTCTGTTGGAGCACAGACCTGTGTGTGCCCTACAGCCTGCCCTGCACCCTCTAAGCTAGCCTGCTTCCTTCAGGTGCAATGGTAGACAGTGCCCCATTGCCAGTGTTAAGTAAAATTCAACTGCCAGTCTGGTCAGCTCCTGTATGTGAAATGGTGGTTCTGGTGGTGCCATCTTTGCCTCAGGCAGGATTTTTTTTTTTTTTTTTTAGCTTACTCTATAAATCTAAACATAGGAATAAATGTGGTGCTTATTGATCTGTCTTACCAGTGCTCCTATAGCGGAAGAGCTGCCTGTGTGGTTGCTGGCATTCAGTGCGTCGCATGGATGGAACATTTCCTTCAAAGGGCACTTGTAACACAGAAGTCCCCCTTACGGAGAGACTGGAACAGAATGGAGCTCTGCCACAATATGGCATAACCATGGCATGCCGTTCCAGAGATGTAAGGCAAATGAAATGAGATGATCTGCTGTCTGATACTCTTGGGCTAAGCTATAGCCAGGAAAATTGACTCCAGGTCAGCCTCTCATTGTCAAATGTGTATTATTCATCATTTGCAAAAGTCCAATCAAATATTTTCTCTCTGTGTCACCACTTATGTTAACTGCAGACCTGCAAGGGATCATCTTCATTCATTCCAGTTTCCATGGACTCGTCGATTACACAACATGCATTTTAGCTTTCTTTGGCTGCCTTCTGGAAAAGGCATTGTTTCAGCATACCGATTCAGTTTTGCTCAGTGATACTGAGAAGATGCTTTGTTGCTTTTAAATGAGCCCATGGAAGCATTTGGTCTGTGTTTTTAGACTATTAATTTGTAGGATGTTTGTTTGTAACAAGCAACGTTAGTGCGTGTAGTGAGTGTGGCTTGTCACTGATCGCACGAGTTCTGTCAGTAGCACTACAAACCTTTTTCTGGGGCCCAAACTAAACGTTTGGCGAATCATGCATAGTGGAGCTATGCACAATAGTTTTTCTTACTCTCCTGCAAGCATGCATGGCCCCAATCCAGACTGGGACTATGGCGCTCGGGGGGGGAGTTAAACCTCCCCCCATTTTTTCTGAAATTCCACCCCGCATGGGGGTGTTAAAAAAAAAAGAAAGAAAAACATCTCCATTGGAGTATGTAGAGACTGTTTTCTTTTTTTTCCTCCCCCACCCGCTGCCATGGTTGGTGGTTGAACTTAAGGGAAAAACTGGGAGGGGGGGTTAACCCCTTTCTCTTGGAGTGCCATGGTCCCAGTCCGAATTGGGGCTGCATGCATTTGCAGGAGAGTAAGAAAAACTATAATCACGCATAGCTCCACTATGAGGGATGGTACGTCAATAGCATAAGCAGAGCGACAGTGTTGGATGCTGCCCAATGTCTGCTTTGTGTTGCTGCAGTAGTTAAGAGAAGGAGGGGTTAACCATAAAGTATTATTTTTATATTCATATGCCCAAGACTTTTGGAGTTGAAGAAGAAAGTGCAAAAGAAATTAATATCAGGGCCATTGCAGACCGTGGTAGACTTGCACCACTGTATTATAATGGCAGCACATTTACTGCGTCACTTCCCAGTGTATTCATTGCTATGTATATTTAGAAATTTATATATGTATATTAAAAAACTAAATAAAATTATAACCTTAATAAAATTTCATATTGTTTTACATTAAATTGGATCCATTGCTGAAAATGTCATTTTTTTCTTTCAAAACCATGATTTCATTGGGGTTACGGTAATTTGACCGAATAAAGTGTTTTTTTTACAAGCATAGGAGAGTGTTTTTAGTTTATTTATTTTTTTACCATGGACAATGTGCAATCCAGTGTTGGAGGGGAGCCTTGCAAAAGTTAAATTAAAAAGGAGAAGGAAGGAGAAAAGAGATAATGAAATGATAAGGTATCGGGTTAAATCCAATGTCACCCTAGTGGAAATCTGCTAGTGCAACGGAACTTTCGCCCTCTCTCCTTCCCCTTGTAGCCCTCCGTGCCATCCAAAAATCTGCTCTGGTGGGGTGTGTGTGGGGGGAGGTTGCCCCCCTCCTGCTTCTCCTGACAAAAGCAATTCCATGAGCAGAATTACACCAGTAGATCCATATAGTAGTAGTAGTTACACTTACACCATTAATGTACATGGCACTTTATAGAATACAAAAGAACAGGCCCCTGCATCAAATTTTAAATTTGATACAGGGAAAATAACGGGGGCAAAAAAATTTGCATTCCCACAATATGACTAATAATCTGTTGAGCCCTCCTTGCTTACCTAATCCAAACAATGATACAATGCAATAATTATAGATTGGGATTTATAAGCAGTCATCACTTCCTCTTTCTAAACCTGGGCAGAACACCATGTTCTGATGTCTGATCCCTGCAAGCAACCAATTTTCCGGAACCTTTTCCGTTGGGTTTCAGGCTGTGTTTTGGTAGATAATCTGTACCAGGAAGGTGACTGTTTATTCTCTTTGACTTCTTACTGGCACTTGATACCATTGGCCACTGTATCCTTCTGAGCCTCTACAGAGAGCTGGGAGTCCCAGAGCTTGTGTTCCAGTGGTTGTTCTGGTCTTACTTAACTGGGTAGCATTAGGCAACTTCTGTTCCAACTCCTGGGAATTCCTGCATGAGATGCCTCAAGGCTCCATTTCAACACTATATAGGAACACAGGAGGCTGTCCTATACCAGGTTGGACTGTTTGGCCAGCTGGCCCAGTACTGTTTACACTGGGGTTGCCTTCCCCAACCTGGGGCCCTCCAGATGTTCTGGACCACAACTCCTAGCATTCCTGACCATTGGCCATGCCGGCTGGGGCTTATGGGAGTTGAAGTCCAAAACATGAATTAAATCATGCAGGGATGGCATTGGACAGCTGTACTGGTTCACCATCTGAATTTCCCTTACTGGATTGTCATATAAACATGCAAACACCACAATTCTGCTTAATGGATCCCTGTTGTGCGAGCTACTGCTGTAGATTGAATGGCAGCAGCAGTGCACCAATGTCTTAAGCAGGGCAGGGGGCATCACCTGTCACCTGATCCTTTTAGCTGGAGATGCCAAGGACTGAACTCAGGATTTTCTGCATGCCAAGCACACAGGAAGATGTTTTTGAAACATTGTCTGGGTGCATGATCACTTAAACTCAGTGTGTACGGAACGACATAAAATATCTGCAAAAGTTAGGTGATCTGCTGACCAAGTGGCTATAAAACACTGTGACTGTACATGGAAAGTTATAATTATATTTTAGGGGGAAAGGTCAGATGTGAGCCTTGTCTGCTTCCTATTTTAGCCTTTTCTTTTTTTTTACATCAAGGCTCAGAAGGCCTCCGATATTTTTTTTAATGCTGACCTGATAGGCTATTCAGCCTTTATAATAAGTCTTTCGAGTAAGATAACCATGTCAACTTACAAAACAGTGCAAGTTAGCAAAACTCACTGGTAGGTATACAGTAATACCTTGGATTGAGAGCAATACCTTGGATTAATTCGTTCCGGAACCGTGCTTGTAATCCAAAACACTCTTATATCAAAGCGAGTCTCTGGCGGGTGTGAGCGGGGCCGATTTCGGCCTGCTACGCCAGCTCAAGGCGAGCGGTTACATCCCTACGACTACTTGTATTGCAAGATGTCGCTTGTTTATCAAGTCAAAATTTATTAAAAAAACTTGCTTGTCTTGCAAAATGCTCTCAGACCAAGTTACTTGCAATCCAAGGTATTACTGTATACAGATTTTGTTAAATCCATTCAGTCTGCATTTTGTGGATTGTCAGGCATCTTTCGTTCCATTGTCTGCTCATTGACGGAATTGGATTTTGTGCAAATGTGGTTGTACACATTTGTGCAAATTCGCACTTCCATAAATGCGCAAATCCCCCCAAATATCAGTTATTGATAACAATGCAAGTTTAGGACAGACCTCTAGATTAATACCAATAATTTCCGATATTTCTGTAAAAACCTCTCGCCAAAATTCCAGTACATTTTTACAACTCCACCACATATGGGCATATGTACCTATTTCCTGACATCCTCTCCAACAGAGTGTGGAGCAATTGTTATCTATTCTATTTAATCTTACTGGAGTTAGGTACCATCTCCATATTAATTTATAGAAATTCTCCTTTATCCTAGTTGACATAACTTTCACAATCCGTCTATCCCATATATTGTTCCAGCCCACCTTCGAGGTCACCTCTTCAAATTCATTATCTCATACTGTCTTTAGATGGTCATCTTGTTCTTCTGCTTTTTTTTAATCAATCTGTATAAATCCCCTGTTATACCTCTTGTTGGTTCTCCCTCTTTATGATTCTTTGACTTTAAACCAGACTTGGACTGGTCAGCCCATCAAATAGAGGACACTTTCCAATAGAGGCTTGTCCTCTGCCAGGCCAGCTCTCCAAAATAGAACACTGTGTTCTGTAAAGTAGCACCCCTAGCCTCCCTATCTGACATATAGAACAGTGCCTTATGCTGTTCAGACCACCAGTTCACTGAGCCCAATCCTGTCTACTCCGAGTAGCAGCGTTTCCATGGGGAAAACTGAATGTACATAAACCAACTTAATGCAGTGGATTTCCTAGATAAAATCTGGTAATGGATAACATGATTTGGGCCTACATATGTAGTAGGAGTAGGCCCGGAATTTCTTATTCATCATTTTGTAAATACAGATACAGGCAGTCCCCAAGTTATGAACAAGTTCCATTCTTAAGAATGTCTTTAAGTCGAATTTGTATGCAAGTCGGAACAGCATAGCGTTCTATAGGTTAAAATAAATCGGCATTTACACAAATTGCATAAATTACTCAAATTGCGTAGTATACTACACTATGTACTCTACGTAAATGACGTAGCACCGGGGAACCCAGAAGTCCGTTCTTAAGTATGGGTTGTCTGTAAGTCAGACGTTCTTAACTCGGGGACTGCCTGTACGGTCAAACCTGAAGAATTCAAACTCCCCTTTCTCAGATAAAACTTTGATTCATACAGTGATTCCTCCACCATTTCTACTTCCCCAGTGCGAAAACTGGGACAACAGCACTGCTGCGAGGCAGCTGTCTGTCCAAGACTGAATTCATGAATGCAAGCAAACGTCGTTGGGTACCTCCAAGGCATGCAATATGGAAACTAAAGAAGAAACACCTTCTCATTAAAATTCTTTTTATTAAAGATTTATTTCTAGCTAGTGGGCAGATAGGAGATAAGTCTGGCAATGATATAAATATTAACATTTTCTCCCCTAGGGTATATGAAAACACATGTTTTCAAATTCAGAAGAGGGTATAAGGCAGTAATAATAAGTTTGCTTCAGCGTCCAGTTGTTATGAGCGGTGGGGCAAACAAACATGACACCAGCGTCTGTGTAGAATCACTACTCATCAGGGTGCACCAGTGATTTGTGTAGATCATATTTTGTGGCAGTGTGTTGGCACCAGTGTACCTGCAAGAACAGCAATGGCTGTATGCAACAGATCTACACTAAGAAAGATGGGGATTGGACAGGGACAAGACAGGCCATAATCCACCTAATGTCCTTGCAGTTACCACAGAGCCAGCAAGGTCAGCACAACCAGACAGATGGGTGAGGATTTCATTTCAGTCTGCTTCTGATGAGAATTTTACCCAAGTTGCAAATTTCTTCATATTTGGGATGGAAAGAACTTGAGATTTATTTATTTTTTAAAAATCAAATATGGGAGAAACCGAAACAGGTTCGTCCATCCAGGCTGAGAGCTTTGAGTGCTTAGCTCTTAAAAGTCAGGTCATGGATCCCTGTGTATTCAACCATGTTAGTGCTGAACTGGGGTTGCCCCCTCTTTTTTTCTGACAGGCTCCTCACCTTTAACAGCTCTTTGGCAGGCAGGTACAACATGGTCCTCTTCGTGCCAGAAATAGTGGTACTATTGAATTTGGCCACTGGGCAGGTGTGATAATTTTGTTTCAGTTCATTTTTGATAAGAATTTATCAAAATCCATGTATTTATTCACATTTAGGATGAAAAGAACTTGAGATTTCAAACATTCAAATGTGGGAGAAAGTTAAACTTACATTTTTGTCCGTCCCTACACAACCCTGAGTGACTTGTCCATTGTGGTAATGTATTAGAATAAATTGGTGACTGACTTTCCATGTATTCTACCTGTCTGTCTGTCTGTCCGTCCATCCATTACCATCTATCTGTCTATCACCTGTAGGTGCTTGGGACTGATTGGCTGGCTGATTCAGTCACACAGCTGTGATATCACAATCGTTAGGGTTCTTTCACACCACCCAAACAACTTAAATCTGAAGTGTAGGTCTGCATGCAAAGTTGCAGGGAAAAGACTCCTGCTATTAGCAGTGCTAGGAAAGCAATCCAGATTGGGATCATAGAGAGGGAATTCTTCAGTGCTAAGCAGGGAAACCCCTTTCTTATCTCCAATCAGTTATCAGAGATAAGAGCAATTTAAAGGCATGTAAACATTAATTACTCTGCTCTTTAAATACATTTAAATTTAAACTTTAAAATTCAGAGTAGACATGCATAGAACTGAGCTATGTATGCATTGTATTCCTGAAACCTGTTGCACTGGGGCTTATTTCTGAGTGAACCTGCATAGAATTGAGTTGTGCTTTGTATGCTTGGTGGGGGGAAAAATCCAGATTGGTAAGAATTACATTTCTGCTTTTGCGTGTGTGCACAGAGACTGGCCCCCAGCCCACCAGCATCGGCCATGAAACTCACTGGGTGACTTTGGACCAGTCACTGACTCTCAGCCTACCCTACCCCACAGGGTTGTTGTGAGGATAATACAGAGAGGAGGATGAGGATTATGTAAGCCGCCTTGGGTTCCTTGCAGGAAAAAAGGCGGGGTATAATATAAATATAATTAATAAATAATAAAAATAAAATACTCTGGCCCTCCAGCATACCTCAGGGACTGAAAAGGCTGTGCACCCTTGGTCTAAGCAACCTGTTTGCTAGAAAAGTCTGGAATGGGACATTTGCACATCTTGATCCCTCTCTAGAAAGGAGAGACTTGAAGTGTGCCCCAAACTGGGTACACATTTCCACATTAAATTATACAACAAACAAACCCTGAAGTTGGTACACACATATTCAGCTGGTGGAGAATGCACTTGCCTGGGTGTTGGTGGTGGCGAGATTAGATAATATATGATGCCTATACTGCACCACCTGCACTGGTTACCACTGTGTTTCTGAGCCCAGTTTAAAGTGCTGGTTTTGACCTTTAGAGCCTTAAATGGTTTGGGACCAAACTACGTGAAGGACCACCTTCACCCATATCAGCCTTTCCACACTCTATGATCAGCAAGAGAGGTCCTTCTCATTGGCCCACCTGTGAGGGCAGGGCAGTTAGGTGGGTGACAAGAGAGGGCCTTTTTCACACTGGCCCACACCTCTGGAATAAGTTGCCATTGGGGGTCTGCTAGGCCCCATCATTGCAAGCTTTTCGGAAGCCCCCCCCCCAAATGTACTACTTTACTCTGGCCTTCCCCTGCTTATGTTTTATTGGACTGCAGTTGTGTGTTGTAGCTTTTGTTTTATGCTGGAGTTTATTGTTTTTTAAGTAAGTTTGTCGCTGTTACTGTTTTTTGCATTTTTTATTATGTGAGTTTTACTGTTGCACATCACCCTGGGGGGGCTCCTGCCCTGGAAGGCAGCCAAGAAATATTTTACATAAAATAAATAAATAAAATCCCAAGATACCACCAAATGAAGTTTGAAAAGGAAACATTTGAAAAGCTGTCCTTTGAAATTGGGGACCTGAAATGAACCCCAAACTGATTATGGAACTTTAATACTAGTTAAACAGCCATTGTGATGTAGTGGTAAGAATGTTAGACTTGGACTGGGTAGACCAAGGTTATCAAGCTTCTACATTCCTGATATGTTTGAGCAAACACCCCCCCCCGTAAAAAAAAACCCACCCTGTTTTGCCAGCCCTGATGAAAAAAACTCTGAGCATGTGCAGTTTTGCATTTTAAACTCACTTCAAATCATAGCACCATCAGGAATGAAATGGACTTTGTTTCTGCTACCCTGATGCTATACACACATTTACTTTTGAGTAAGCAGAGTAAGCAGCATTTGGTTGTAGAAAAGGAATATATATATATATATATATATATATATATATATATAAAATGAACAGCTGTAACCATGCATATGCCCAGCCAGCTGTTCCTGAGTATAAAATATTTTTAAAAAAAATAAGAAGAAAGGAAGTAAGCAGTTCCAGCCTCTGTGGTCCCCGGGATGCTGGCCCAGGTGCTGATGCTGGGCTGCCCTCGTCACCTGCTGCTTTCAGGGGTGGGGGGTCATTTGGCCCCCCCTGGGTTTCAGACATCCAGCCCTACCTGCACCACTGGCCTGAAGGCTGCCCACCCCCGAGGTACGCCACTTTGAACTTGAAAGATAAGAGGAATCCGCTTCAGCACTTTGAATTGAACCAGGAAATAAACAGGTAACCAGTGCAGATAAAAAAGGGCTGGAGAAGAACACGGGTTTAAGATTGGGGCATGGAATGTACTAGTCAGCCCTAAAGTAAGTAAGACCTGAAGTTTTCATTTTAAGCCTGAGAGGATTTGGCCGAGTTCTCACCGAGGTGGTAAAATAAATGTGTCTGAGCTGTGCTAGGGATGTATGAGAAATTAATTTGTTTGTTTTTGAGCAGAATTTACCCAGCTCTCACCTCCCAGAACTGAATACAGACCCGAACACAATCGACAGTCAAAAACCATACATTTCTGAGCTTGTGCTGCGATTCGCGGAAGAAGAAAAAATGCATTCAAAAAATGAGCTCATTTGAAAAATGCACACAGACATGCTTTAATGAATGGGGGAAATGCATACATTTAAGAATGCACACTATTGATGCATATATTTGGGGAAACATGCATGAAAATGCACATGAATTTTGGTGTGAAAAGAAAAACAACAATGCTTCCAAAATCTGATATGGACACGAGGCAGAATGAGCTTCAGGGCGAAATTTGGAGAACCTTAACTTGAGTTTTGCAGATTTGCACATCCCTATAAAAATGCCATTAAGTTGAGGCTGCAGGAGGGGCTTTGCATGATTTAATGCTCCCCCCTCAAGACCCCCTCATTCCTATGCATAGAAATGCATACATGCATAAATGACAAGGCATTCCTATGCCTTGTCATCTCCCTGGCATGCCAGTGTTCTATGTATAGGAATCTCCCCACACCCAAACAGGGGAGTATTCCATCAAATGAACCCCCATCTGCAGTTTGAAATGGTACAGCCCAAACACAGGTTTCCCACTTAAGTGACAATTAGGCCCCTAACATCTGGTTTCCTTAGCTCTACTTAACCATGAGCCAGGATGGGTGGGAACTTCACAGTTGGAAGGAGAGGGGCCTAACTCTCCTGTGGATTTTCAGAAATAATCAGAAATGGATCAAGGCAAAGCAGCCAAACATATCCCTGCTGTGCAGCTATTAAAGGTACAGAAGCTCACACCAAGCAAGAGAAGTTGGCAGCTCTGTCCTCCCCGCAGCTGGTGCAAGTGTTGGAAGAAGATGCTACTGTGTATGAATGCTCTTCTTCAGCAGAGTAGCTATTTGTGTGACTTTCCAGCAGTTGGAGGAGGGAGTGGTGCGTGGGAGGGTTTCCCACTACATATTACATTTAAGATAATAATAGTTTTTTCCCTCTGTTTGCAATTCTTATGGGGATATTTTTACCTCTTTGGAGAGAGTCTCAAGCCTCCAAGAGTGTTTTCCAAGTTCCAACCATAACACTGACATCAAGACAGACATTTTCTGAGTTTGGGAAAACATCCAGTCTTAACGTAGAGCCCGAACTGGCTAAAACAACATCAGGTGCTGCGAATTAGAAGAGTGGAGGAAAGGAATGGATGGAAATGATGATTTACACTCAGAGAGGCTGCACACTTTTTTTCCAGGCTTAGGAATGTTAAGCAATAAACTTCTGAGTGGGAAAGTGTGGTTTTGAGAACATTTTCTCCAAAATCCACTGTGTAAAAATTTTTTTTTTTGCCTATTTTGGCTCTTGAAAATTTTCTTAGCATGCCAAAAATATTTGTTTCAGGATCACTCTTTTCCACATTTCCTTTTTATTGCTTGCCTTAAATGGCATTTCTGCTTGCCGGTTAAGCAGTTTTTTGTTGTATCTGACTTTCCACTCATTGGAAGGGAGCAGTTAAAATCAGACTGCCGGTAGGTAGCAAATGTGGCACACAACTCCATCTCAAGGAAATGTCTTTTGTCCGGTTTGCCTGCATTTGGACTACTTATCTGCTTCATGTAGAGAACTGTTTAGATCTTTCCTTGAAGCACATAGATTTTATCTGTAAAATAAAAATAATTAAACGTAGGGTTGTAAACATTTCCTTACACAATGTCCATCCCCTCCATCAAATTGTGGCTCTGCCATATTGGCATAAAGGGGAATAAAGCAGAAATCCTATACACACTTACCTTGGAGTAAGTCTCAGTGAACTCAGTGGGACATACTTCTGCATAGAGATGCATATATTTGTGCTGTAAGTGAAATGGGTAACAAAACACTTTTCTCTTGGCTTTTGAGTTCCTCACCCAGATCAGGCATACAGGAGGCTCTGATTAAATTGTTTCAGCACTTTGTTCTCCACAACCCAGACCTTCAGGGTATATCATCAGGCGATCACTTGTGACCGAGTAACATTGTCTTCCAGGATAAAAAATGTACAAAAAGAAAATTTTTAAAAGGAGGAAATTCTAAAGAAAATTGTGTAGACTCTAGTGATGGGTCCGTAAGTGACTGTGGAGGCCAATTCTAGATCCACACAGCTTCCCACAGTGAGGACACAGGTTACCAGATGGAAGATGGTCCTGTAAAGGATTCGTTTGACGTACTTTTCACTTAGCACGTTTCTCCCTTTCACCTTGCACTCGGGCTTCTTCAAAGTCCATGGAACCTTTGTGAGAGGCCAACCTCCATTTAGATCGTTCATGGGCCAGAGCTTCTCAGTTTTTGATGTTTATATTGCATTTTTTTAGATTAGCCTTATGAACATCTTTAAACCTCTTATACTGACCACCGATATTCCGCTTTCCATCCTTGAGTTGGGAATAAAGTAACTGCTTTGGGAGACAGCAGTCAGACATTCGTACAACATGACCGGTCCACTGAAGTTGGTGTTGAAGGATCATTTTTTCAACGCTAGTAGTCTTTGCTTCTTCCAGTACACTGACATTTGTTCGCCTATCTTCCCAAGTAATTCGCAGGATTTTCCAGAGGCAACGTTGATGAAATCTTTCAAGGAGGCAGAAGTGACATTTATAGATAGTCCATGTTTCGCAGGCATACAATAAAGTTGGTAATACAATGGCTTCATAAACCAGTGCTTTGGTCTTCTTACAAATATCCCGATCCTCGAACACTCTATGTTTCATTCGAGAAAACGCGGCACTTGCGGAGCTCAAACGATGCTGGATTTCACTGTTGGTGTTAGCTGTAACAGAAAGATAGCTGCCAAGATAGAGAAAATGATCAACATTTTCCAGTATTGCCCCGCCAAGCTGGATAGATGGCATCACCAAAGGGTTAGCTTGCACTTGCTGATGAAGCACTTTGGTTTTTTTGATGTTAAGTGAGAGACCAAGTTTTTCGTATGCTTCTGCAAAAGCATTTAGGATAGTTTGGAGATCATTCTCTGAATGTGCGGAGACCACATTATCATCAGCATATCAGGGTATATAAGCCTGTCCTGGTCCTTGCCAAGTCTTTCAATACAGAGGAACCAGCATGGACTGTACATCTAAACAAGGGGTGGGCAATTTTGTGGGGTCTGGGGGCCATTCCCTCCCCTGCCCTCTGCAGGCAGGACTCCTGCCACTGTGCCACCAAATTTGGTGCTGGCAGAAAAAAGAAGAAGAAGAAGAAGAAGAAATGGTGATTTGCCACTGATTTCTGGTGGCAAATCACTGTGGAAGAATTTGTCCATTTTAGCTTTCCACAGTGGTTAACCACCAAAATTTGGCAGCAAACCACCAATTTTTTGCTGTCACCTCAAATTCTGTTGGAGTGGCAGTTGTGGGGGGTAGCAGGGGGTCACACTGGGGGGGGGGAAAGTGGGGTCCACATGTGACCCACAGGCTGTTTAGATCTTTCCTTGAAGCACATGGATTTTATCTGTAAAATAAAAATAATTAAACTCGTAGGGTTGTAAACATTTCCTTACACAATGTCCATCCCCCCCCCCATCAAATTGTGGCTCTGCCATATTGGCATAAAGGGGAATAAAGCATGTTGCCCACCCCTGAACTAAATTAAGGATGGAGGTGTCTCATGGGAAGAATAACCAACTTTCCCCCAGGACACCTCTCAAGCTTTGGTGGAAGATACAGCACCCAATCAGACAAGTCCTAAGAGTTCAGGGAACTCCACAAGATCTGCTAAAGGGAGGAAACAACCAGCTGGTCACTTCCACCAAGGATTTGCCTGCCTACCCCTTTTCATTCTCAGGTGCCCACTCATATTCTGGCATCTACATGGCGGCCACCTGAAACTGGCACCATGTAGCAGTTGCTCCATATGTTTTCTTTTTAATGTATGGAAGCTGCTTGCCACTGTCACACGGGGTTACTTCCATGGCACCACCAGCCACCACTAGAAATGTCAGATGGAAGCATGGAAGTTTCCCACACAACTCACATGTGATGTGATGATCACTGCAGAGAGTAGCTGCCATGCAAATGGCTCCCAGTGTGGGCTGTATTAAAGACACTCTTGTGTTGTGTCATAAGATGAGATGGCATGTAGGAAGTAAACAATGGACATGGCTTCTCCTCAGTAGGCCTCTTAAAGCTAAGAAAAAACCTCTTAAGACAGTGTTCTCCAACCTTGGGTCCCCAGATGTTTTTGGCCTACAACTCCCAGCATGCCCCAGCCAGCGTAGCGTAGCCAAAAACATCTGGGGACCCAAGGTTGGAGAACACTGTCTTAAGAACATAAGAAGAAGAGCCCTGCAGGATCAGACCAAAGGCCCATTTAATCCAGCGTTCTGTTCCCACAGTGGCCAACCTGGTGCCTATGGGAAGCCCCCAAGCAGGATGTGAATGTAATAGCACTCATGTTCCCCAGCAACCAGTATTGGGAGGCATACTGCTGCCTCCAAAACTGGAGGTAACATAAAACCGTCATGACTAGTGGCCACTGATGTCCTTATCCTCCATCAATTTGTCTAATCTTTTAAAGCTAAGTTGCTGCCCATGGCATCTTCTGAGAGAGAATCTGGTAGCATTCCTTCTGGCTTCTTCTCCCTCTTTTTCTCACATGCAGCTCAGGAAAGGTATCCCCCCCCATATGACCTATTAAGGCTGGCACACAAGAGCTGAACTCTAAAGCTAAAATTGGACTTTTGAGGCACATTTTTCTTACTCTCAGTTTGATTCACCAAACCTAATAGCTGATTGGTATTGTGAATATGATTCCCAAGGCTAAAGAGTCTAGTCCCCTAAAAGATTGACTCAGACTTTTGGGAACACCTATATTATCAGGTCAGAAAGTCCTCTGTTAGGTCAGCCTACCAGACTACAGACTTACTTGAAAGTGAAACTTCCTTCATTATTTTATGCACAAAGGAAGGACTTCCAGAAATAAGAGGAAAACAAGTAAGTGTCACATTTGTATGATTCCATTGAACATATATTCTCTATGTCCATGCTCTTGGATCTTCTCTTGGTGCTAAAAGGAAAGGGTTGTCATGGTGAAGTCCATTCTTTGCATGTATAAGATCCCAGGATCCATCCCTGCTACCTCCAGTTGAATAACCAAAGGACCTCATGTAGAACAGCAGGAAAAGATCTCTGAAAGCCACTGACTGGGTTCAGACAACATGATAACCCACACTCAAGGGTTGAGTAATGGTTGAGTGTGGCTTGTTGTTGAACTGTGGGTTGCTGTTGAGCCGTGTTGTCTGAACCCAGCTGTGCTAACAAGCCATGGCTTGTTAACCATGAACAACCCATGAAGAGAACCCATTGTTTGTTGTTGGGTTGTGAACTGTGGGTTGCTCACCATGATTTGTTATCTCAGCAGGGATCAGACAACATGGTAACCCACATCTCAACAACAACCCCTGGTTCAACAACAACCAACACTAACCCATACTCAACCCTTGAGTGTGGGTTATCGTGTTGTCTGAACCCAGTCACTGTCAGTTTGAACAGGCAGAGCTGGGCTAAGGACCAAGGATCCAACTCAGTGTAAGGCATATTTAATATAATTTGTTTTTAAGACTGGATGTAATAATTTTATTGCTTTTCACAGTGGCATTTTCAGCCCCATTTTAATGTGGTGTGTCCGTGTGTGCTTCAACAGGGTTCTGGAATGAAATAACAAAATCTGACAACAAATAGCTCACTGACAGGAGAGTGTCTGTTAGGAAAGAGCTCTGGGTAACAAGAAGGAAATCTCAGCAATCATATTTGTATGCATCCACCACACTAAGATAGGAAAGAAGCTGTTACTACAGTCAATACCAATGTCAATGGAAAGAACGATATGGAGGGTTTCCAAAGTCTACACAAGTGAAATACATGGCTGTGATATATTGCACGGGATTGCTCCAAAACTTTGAAAAGTATTTGTTGGGATTATACTACATACCAAATGGGCTGAGGTGGAATATCACATTCATCCAAAAAATGATGTTGTTTTTTCCATGAGCCAGAGAATTATCCTCCATGAATAGAACATGACAAAAGAAAATTTGGCAACTGCAATTTCTATCCTTCGAACAAGCTAGCCGTTCTTTCTGCTTTCCTTTCTCTTAACAGATTCACCTTATCTTCTGTTTGGAGCACCTGGATCTCTCCTCTCAGGATCATTTATGCTACTGTAAAACTGGATCTTTCAGAGGTTTTCATAGCATGTATGGCATAGAGTCATCTGAATCAGGAAGAAAAAATGAGTGAATTTCAAGGAACAGAATTATGCCCTCCCCAGTTGTAAGCTGTTTACATTTCCCAGGAAATTTCCACTGTGACATGGATGCAGGGCAATGATCCTTAAACCGGGGTCTGTGAGATGATGATGATGATGATGATGATGATGATGATGATGATGATGATGATGATTTGGACAGTTCTGCTCAGGTGAAACTTTTACAAGAATGCCAGAAAAAATTAAAAGAATGTTGGTAAAATGTATGTTGACGATTTTCAGATGCTTAAATCAAGAACCAGGAGCCCTTTTCTGTTGAGACCTGCATTTCCTTGGGCAGCCTTCCCCAACCTGCTGCTCTCCAGATGTTTTAGACTACAACTCCCAGCATGGCTGACCATTGGCCATGCTGGCTGGGGCTGATGGATGAGGGCTTAGTTACAGAAGGGCTTGATGAGGTTCCCACTACCTTAGGACCTAGTTCTCCAGTCCAGGGAGGCCTCAGGGACCAGCTCCCGTGTCCAGAGGCTGTCATATTGCCATCTTTGGCATCTGAGCATTCTATCCATGAAGATACCACCACATCACAGCCACTTCCATGTCATCACAGCCTGAGGCTGCTGAAACAGACCAGGTCCCTTTAAGGGAGAAGGCCTCAGTCAATAGGGAAATGGGGCTAACCAGCCTAAAAGAAGCCAAAGCCATACTTAAGGCTCAGTCACAATCTTCTACTTGTTGGAGCAACATGCATGAAAGTTGAGGCCATCAGAGGGAGAGGAAGCAGCTGTCAGGCATCCCTCTGCCGTGCCTGCTTACAGCTCCAGCTGAGCCCCCCCCCCACCTCCTGCTACCAGCTGAAGCTGCTGGGGACTTCAGTGGAAGAGGAAGCACCAGCCTTTCCACTGTGTTTAGACCCACAATCTGCTGAATTTTGCAACTAAGAAGCCACTGCCTGAATTTGGTTTTTTCCTGCTCCTCCCTCCCTTTCCTTTTGTGTCATGTCTTTTAGATTGTAAACCTGCAGGCAGAGACTGTCTTCTTTCTTATCTTTGTAAGCTGCTCTGGGAGTGTTTTTGGTTGAAGGGAAGGATAACGTGCTAGTGCTATAAATAATAAATAAATAAATAAATAAATAAGCAAGCTTGTCCGGTTCTGGTTTCTAGCCCTAGCATCACTTGGAGCTCTCCGTGGTGCTATTCCATTTCCTGTCTCTCTGGGAAACCTGACTGAACCTGAGTTGCCCCAAGTCCTTGATGTGAACTGGACCTCATAGTACCCAACACAACAACTCCAGGCCCTCACTGCAACAACAGGACTCACTGGCTGAAACAGAACACCCTTCTTCCCTGCTCAGCAGGCTTCCAGGAGAGACAGATCACATTTACCAGAGATCTGAAATGATTGCTTGAAGGGGACTTTTGCAATTAGCCGAAAGGCCACATATGGCCCTGGGACCACAGGTTGCCCACCCCTGGTTTAAATAAAATATGGGAGACAAAGCTGCAGCACCAATGCCACAAGGAGCATTGGTAGCTGGAATCTGTAGCATGCCTGGACATGGAACATCACCGGCAAGGCCTACCTCTCCCATGCTTCACTGGTCCTGCTCCCTGGCTCAGCAGTAGGATAGAAACAAAACAAAACCACATCAAGGCTTGTGGGCTGTCTATATGTGGGTGATTATAGGGATTTTGTGGGGTTTTATTGCTTGTTTTTGTGGGGTTTTATTGCTTGTACCCTGCTTTGGGATTATTTTATAATGAAAAACAGGTAAGAAATTTCTTAAATATATATATACTGAAATGGTGCTATCTCATAATTTGTTTTTGACTTGTGGTAGTCAGACACACATGTATAAAAAAAGAAAAACCTGGCCACCCCTGGTTGAAGAGTGTCTGAAAGAAGCACATTTGTTCACTGTATCCACTGAATGCAGGAAAGCAAGATGCAAGAGGTACGGTCATTGCCCTAGAGGAGACTGCCTCATAGTTCGAGACATGAACTGACCTAAGACCTTTATTTTATTTTTTTAAAAAGAGTACACAAAGCATTCTCACAAGTGCCAGACAGTCCTGGCAGGGCTTTGTATTGTGGAAGCTCTGGAAAGAATTTTTGGCTGTGATAGCACACACTTGCACAAGCTTCTGTAATGCAGAAGCTGGATGAGATGTTGAAATGAAATTTCTAAGAAAACCGGTCTAAGCGGTCTTCCAGACAGGCCAAAGGACTGAACCCCTCCCCCTTTAGCTCCACAAATCAACGGAGATATCTTTTTTCTTCATCTGTGACTCACACACATTATTCCATGACAGTGATTTCTGCCTGCCAAATAGCTGAACTATCAGTAAGCTACTGGTTTTCCTGAAAGCAGTTACTTCAGATGAGACATTTGGTTTACCACAGCAGAGGCAGGATTTGTCTTTTATATTTGGAATCCACGCCAGATTTGGCAACAGAAATGCTCCCTGCTTCTGTGCATGCCTTTTGATTTCTTGTGCATGTCCTTATTTAGCTCCCAGATTTAATCTCACTTATGCTCACATGGAAAGATAGACTTTTGTAAGGGGAAAGCTATAGGACAAACTTACATGGTCACAAAATTTATTTCTTATAGCAGAATTAGGCAACCTGGTGCCCCTGGGCACCAATGCGCCCCAGGTCACCTTTCTTGGTGCTCTCCAAGGTGCCGTACCCCGCCCACTTAACCACCCCCCACACATTTTCTTACTGGCAGCTGGGGATCACTTCTAATAAAAGGGAGGGCCTCCAGCTTCTGCCATCTTAATTTTCCATGAATGCCTGTGGGCTACATGATGGGGCTCAGAGACAATCTTTGGAAATGAAGATGGTGGGCAGCTGCAGATCCATGCTTTCTTCTGCAGAATGCCCAACCATCATTAAAAAAGGGGGGAGGGAAGAAAAAGGTGCTGAAAACGGTGGGTTCAAAGGCGTTATTTAGTGTGTAGCGGTGCAGCCCCCACCTCTGTCTTGTACACTAGTGTTTGGGCAGGTTACTTGTCCTTTCTGACTCATCATGGCCTCCCATGGCAGCCATTTTGTGGTGGTGCCCATGACTGTTTCTCAAATTGCCAAATGTGCCCGTGGGCCCAAAAAGGTTGCCTACCCCTGGCTTCTAGCCAAAGACTACTACAGTCCAAAAGTGTTGGTTCTTTGTTGCTAGGGAATGGTAAACATGGCTCCCTTTCCCTCTCCCTAGGATGATCTGGCTTCAGCTGGCCCCTTGACAAGAAGTCAAGGGGGTGTGCAGGGAGCTTGATGCCATCAGGACTCAGGGCTAGTGGCACCTCCACTCTCTGTTCTATCAGGTACCCCATCCCAGGAGGGGGCATGCCTCTCAGGGCACACTTGTGAAACGGATGGCGCTGCCTTGGTGTATGAGTCAGTTATTTGGTGGGGGAGGGGGAATGATGTGAGGGAGGCATGCTGGGATGTTATTTACCAGGGCTAGCCTATCAGGCAAAATGGCAGAGAGGAGGGATTGGTCACATGGGTTGCCAGGGAGAGGGGTGGGCTAAAAGGGCTCATTGACTCATGCAGGAGCCCCGTGATTGGCCCATGCAGCGCTTTTGCTGATTGGCTCAGCTAAGCCTGCATGTGGGGGGGCCCTCTCTGCCTGAGCCTCTTCTGAAGGGCAGTCTCACCATGTATGTGGAAATCCCCCAGCACAACATGCCGATGGGTCTCCAACAACAACCCCGAGACTACCCCAGCTAGCTCGGGAAGGGAGACTGTTGAGCAGCGGGGTGGACCATACACCAACAGAATCCCTATTCTGCCCTGGGCACCCGCCTTCAAATACACACACTTGAACTCAGCATATTGTGGTATAGGGCACCTGGTCAGGGGGAGAGAATCCCGATAGACCACTGCCACTCCACCTCCCCACCCCCCAGGTCTTGCCTGCTGCTGGACAGAGAACTCTGGAGGGCAGAGCTGAGAGAGATTAACTCCCCCCCCCCAACTTCAGTGGCCAAATCTATTTGGTACATGAGACAAAACAGAACAATGACATGACCTACTGCGTACAGTTCTTGCCACCACACTTTAAGAAGGAAGTAGACAAACTGGAGAGGGTTCAGAGGAGGGCAACAAGGATGATAAAGGGACTGGAAACAAGGCCCTATGAGGAGAGACTGAAGGAACTGGGCATGTTTAGCCTTCAGAAGAGGAGACTGAGGGGAGATATGATAGCACTCTTCCAGTACTTGAAGGGTTGTCACACAGAGGAGGGCCAGGATCTCTTCTCGATCATCCCAGTTTGCAGGACATGGAATAATGGGCTCAAGTTACAGGAACCCAGATTCCACCTAAACATCAGGAAAAATTTCCTGACTGTCAGAGCAATAGGACAATGGAATCAACTACCTAGGGAGGTGGTGAGCTCTCCCACTCTGGAGGCATTCAAGGTGCAGCTGGACAGCCATCTGTTGGGGATGCTTTGACCCGGATTCCTGCTTTGAGCAGGGGGTTGGACTCGATGGCCTTGTAGGCCCCTTCCAACTCTACTTTTCCATGATTCTATGATTGTTTTTGGTCAGGCATGGAAAAGGTGAGTGGGGCATTCCTGCCCACATTTCTCCTTGGCAGGTCTCAAACTCCCATCTCTTGCTTCCCAACCCTCTGCCCTCTGCAGTGAGCCAGTGGAGGTTGCTACTGTTAGTGTGTGGCTATGGCTTCCGTTGTTGCATGTTCTGGCTCCTCCCTTTGGGTGTTTCTTTCCTTGGGTGGGCCTTGGACTCTTGTCCCGAGGAGGGCTGTGTCCTCCCTGCAGTCTGCCGACCAAGCTTGCTATGTCGGTATTATGTTCTCTCCTTCCTTCCATTTGGGTCTTGTGGTCCAAAATGGTGGTTGTGAGCAGCATATGGGGATTCATTCAAATCCTTGCCTGGAAGGATGTCTGGGAGTCCCCAGGCAGTAGCAGGGCCGAAGCTGCCTGTGCCACCGGAGAAGTGGGGTGCTGCCAAGGCATTGTTGCACATGCTGTGTGTTGTGATGTAGGAAGCGGTGTCCTTGTCATCATGAATTCATTGACTCCCTCGGTGTGCGGGTGGTATATGGGTGTCACTGACACGCATGCATACCTTGACTGGTGGGCTTTGGTGGTGTTTTGATGCCGCTGTTTTGCACTGTTTGAGAATTTCCTGTGTGCTTTTGCCTCCCCTCCTGGGCTGTGCATGAATAGGATAGGCTATGGTGGCCATTGCACTGGCGCAGTGGCGGTATATCTCCCCACCATCACATAGTTGGAGTATAGGATTGTCCAGCCCGCCTGGAGGACCTAGGAATAATGACAAAGCTAGACGATAGTTCTCTTTTCTTTTGTCTCATGTACCAAATAGATTTGGCCACTGAATCTAGATTAGTGGCTCCTGGATTGGGATTTGCTTGAGACAGTGGCCTACATCTCATTAGTTGGTGCCAAGTTTCTGCATAGTTATGTCTTGCTTTGTTATGGGTTGGTGACATCTCAGAGGCAAAACTATGAATTCTTCGTGCTGTAGATGTTTGCACTGGAGACAAAGATTTGAATTAATGTTCACAGTAAATATCGATGTATTTTTCTAACTGGCCAGACTTCAGATATTCTTCCTTTTGACTTTATGCTAGGCAGCTCTACTTTATTACTATAATTTCATTGCCTGTTTAAAACTAGGATTATGGCAGCTGCACACATTTGCATGTCATCAGTCACTATCTTGGGGTAGAGGATGAAACAAATGGAGGAAAGTTAATTGGAATTCAAAATTCTCAATGGGATAGTCACAATGTGAATGTTTTTAGACACTGAATTAATACGAAAATCTTGCCAGCCTGTGTCTCCAACTCCTGATCTATGGCATCCTCGGCCCCTGATCTTACTTTTTTTTATTTACTGAACTAAATTTTCAGATTACAACCTGGCTCAGGACATTACTGATCTGGCTCTGTCATATATTTTGCCCCATCTACCAGTATAACTGTGAAGGACCGCCGCTGGCGCTGGTCCTTTCCCATGAGTTCGGGAGCTAAGCGGTTAAATCTGACAGCTCAGAGCTCTCGTTTGTGCTCCCTGGGTCAAATTAGGTCGAGCGCACTAGATCAAGCACCAGAGTCAGAACAAAACTACACTTCGTCAAAAGTGAAACTGACTTTATTTACAGAGTTTAATTGAGTGAATCAGGTCAGGAAGATAAGGGAAGTTGTAGTAAATAAATCAATTAAGCCAAGGAATGCAATCCACAAAAGGAGTTGAAGCTTGCTAGACACAGACAGAGCTATCAAACAAAAAAGAACCTATGCTAGCCTCATCTAACACTGAAGAATCTACCCTAGTCTAATACTACCGTGTTTTCCCAAAAATAAGACACTGTCTTATATTGTTTTTTGCTCAGAAAAACACACTAGGTCTTATTTTCGGGGTAGGTCTTATTTTTTTAATGTACAACAATCCACAGTTATTCATGTACAACAGTCTACATTTACTCATGTACAAAAATGAGCCAGGTGGGGGCGCTTTCTGCTGCAACTCTGGCACAATCAAGATACACACACACACGCACACACACACATCTCCTATTGCGGAGTTCCACTGCTGTCGCAAACTGACACTTCCAGCTGTGGCTGCAATCTTCTTTTATGCTCCCTGAGGAAAGGGAGGGGGGGACGACAGAGAAAGACTCACCTTTTCCTTTTTCTGTTTTGAGCGCATGTGCGCTCCAGCCCAAAGTCTGCAGGGGGGCAGCAGCTCCGGATCAGCTGGGGAGGTGGATGATGGGATGGAAGGGGAGGGAGGGAAGGAAGGAAGAAGGATATGGAGGGAGGGCTCTGTCCTTCATGCCGCCACCGGCTGGATCCTTTCCCCTCCCTGCGCAATGATGGGGCTCCTCTCCCCTGCCTGCCTGCAGAGCGCAAACCCCTCCCCGGAGCCGGCACGAACAGCACGTGGCTGGCAGTCTCTCTCTCTGTCTCTCCGGCTCCAGGCGGCCATTTCAGAGAGAGAGAGAGAGAGAGAGAAACAAACAAACAGCACATGGCTGGCAGTGGCCAGGCCAGGTGAAGGCGAAAGAAAGGGCAGCCGCTTGCGCGGGCGGAGGGGCGTTGTGCCGCCCGATCTGATGCACGTTTACTCGGGAGCAAAGCCCACTGCGTGCAATGGGAGGAGGTCAGTGCAAGCGATCTGATGCACATTTACTGCGGCTCTGCTCCCTCCGCTGCTGCCTCGCTTCCTCTAGCGCCGGCATCGCTGATTCTCTCCCGCCTCTCCCGCGGCTCTTCAAGTTGCCCTTTATGCCACCACCAGCCCTGAGAATGATCACAACTAGGTCTTATTTTCGGGGTAGGTCTTTGTGAAGAGAAAGTCAGGGCAGGTACACACAGACCACACAGACCCCCACCTTTCATCTGATACCGCACTTGCTCACAATAGAACACACATGCATACCCCCAGGCCACTTCCCCTCCCTGGGCAGCCAAATGAGCTGTGAGACATTCCAAACAGGAGAGGCGCGCCAAGATGCCTAGTGGCCACAAAGGAGTGGCAAGTACTCCTAAGCACCCTAAAGTACCCGGAGAAACAGGTACTCCTGACCCGTTCGACCAGTCAGGAGGGGAGGGGGGCACAGGAGGGAGGAGGGAGCCAAGAAGAAGGGATAAAGAAAGGGGCTTGTGGCAGGAAAAGGTTGTGTAACCTTTTACACAAAAGGTTTGTAACTAAGTAGTTTTGTTGGTTGTGGGCAGCAAGCTGCGCGGAGGTCCAGGGCTTTGGTCTGACCTCAGGATCCAGCCCTGGGCAGCTCCTGGTGAAACTAGCTGAATTCGCCTAGTCGCTGAGCTACACGGCTGACAAAGAAACAGGGTCATTCCAGGTAAACCTTGTGTGTACTGTTGCTACGACTTGCTCTATACCCATGTCCATTGCAGACGCGTGCTTTGCATGCTGCTTTTGTGTATGTTTTGATACGCTCAATTAAACTCTGTTTACCTATAAACATTGTAGTGGCTCCCATTCATAAAACTGCTTCCTTCACTGTCCTAGCATTAAAATTGGCTGTGGCTTTTGTCTAGGTGCCGCGGACCGCGTGTAAAGGGCTAACCTTGCTCCGGTTAACTGCTGGGTGCCCGGACCCGCGCAAAGGACCGGCTTTGGTCCTTTTTCACAGTCTTATTTTCAGGGAATCACGCTAGTAACTCATACGGACTTACGACAAAGTACCCAGGCAGTCTGCTTGGGGGTTGAGGATCTGGGTTGGCCTGAGCCGACGACCCGCTCCATGCTGCCTCGCACCTTGTTCTCAACAACCTCAACGGAGCCTGGGCTGTTGTTTTTACTGCCTCGTTTGCTCCCCCTCTCATCCCCAACCCCTCCCTTTGTTTGACAGGACAAACCGGTCTGGCCAGGTAGGAGGGGGTGCTGAGGTTCTTCAGCGCCACCTTGCTTATGGCTCCTCGCGGGTGCTTGCAGGGTGATTGAGGGTACTTGACAGCCCCTTCAGAATGCTTGGGGAAAGACCATTGAAGCCAATGCAAATGTGTGTCCCGGACTTGACAACTTACTGAGGGTGCTTGGTGAAACTATCTAGATGTAAATGTGTGCCAGGAACTGAGCTCCTCTGCCTTGGGCAGAGATTATGCAGGTGACGGGGGGGGGGGCACGAAGTGTGTGTTCTGTCAGGCTTTCTCTCCACAATAAAACACACACACACACACACACACACACACTTTTTAGCATATCAGTGTTGGCTCTTATGTAAAAAGAAAGAGAGGGGGCAGATGTCATTAGTGATGTCATTAGGGAAGAATACCATTGGTTTCTCTCTGATCCACAGTCAGTGGAATACTGAATAAATGGACAAGCATTGAACTGTCAATAAACATGGGTAGCTGGAAATATGTCTCACATCATAAGCTTAATTTCCATGTCCTGCCAAATGTGGGCAGTAATAGAAGTAACAAATTTTCTAAAGGGTTTAAAACAAAAACCCAAAACCCAACCCATCCAACCCTTTGTAGTCTCCTGATAGTCTCTTGATTGATCTGAAGCCAGTAGGAGAATGAATGGACAGTATGAAAAATCAATGATAAAGGCCAAGAGTAGGCAATAATTTTCAAGAGCTGGCATGCAAGTCCTGATCAAGGCTTAGCAGGGATGGGGACTCGGACTCCAGGACTCGACTCGTGAGTCGGACTGAGTCCCCCCCTCTGACTCGAGTCGCACTCGAGTCCCAATATTTTTAATGGGACTTGGACTCGGACTCGAGACTCGGGTCCAAAGACTCGGGACTCAACTCGAGACTCGAGACCAAGGACTCTTCAACATCCCTGAGGCTTAGTAAAGAACCTACAAAACAGAGAAATCTAACAAGAAGATCTAGAAGAGATTTCTAGAATGATTGCATGAAGACAGCATGAAAGCTGGGCCCAGGACCAGTGGATCAAATTTTTTGTTCCTTCCTAAGGCCTTCTGTGGGTGAGGAAAAGTAGCAAGTAGGAGGCACCATACTTTGGTAGTTCTGCTCATTCCAGGAGGGTGGGGCTGGGAGGCTACTGCTTCACCCCATAGCCTTTGACATATAGGGTGCCACAAGGGCCCATCTTGCCTGCCGTGATATTTAACATCTACATGAAACTGCCAGGTGAAGAGAGTTGGGCAGAGTTGTTACTAAAATGCTGATGGTACCCAGGTCTGTCTCCCTTTTCCATCTGTTGGAAATGTCTGAACCCCCAATAGATTTTCCAGAATAAATGTACTAAACATGGCCCCTTATTTTTACATACACGACAGGTAGGACAGCATTTGTATCCCGTCAGATTGGAGAATGATAGTGCTTTACAATATTTGAAGCTACTTTCCACTAAATAACAATGGAAGTGGTGATCAATTATTGAAATTGAATGCAGCCTGTTGTCTTCCTACCAGAGGGAAGAATCATGTAGCAAAGGCGCCATAAATGTATGGCACTGGATGATCCCTCCAAATGAAACTTAAAATATAGGTTGGAACCTACAGCAACAATACAGAGCTCCATCCAGGATTTTCCATGCTCAAATGCATAGCAAGCCTTCTTAGCAGGAGACCATTCCTCATGATTTTCTAAATGTTTTGGAATTATTGACCTCTTCAGTGGAATATATCTGGGGATAAAATATGACAAATCCCCAGATATGCTAAACAAGTACAAAAGAAAATGTTCTATGATTTATGATGTGAAACGTCTTACATCTTGAGTCCCAAGGAAAATTCAGTTCTCTTACAGAATCCCACTTTGCATGCAAAACCAGGCTTTCTACAGGAGGGGGGTGAATTCACATATGATTAAATGCAGGACCGGTGCAGGGCAGTTTGGCGCCCTAGGCTAAATTATATTTAGCGCCCCCCCTCTCGTGCCATGCGGGGGGGCTCTGGAAAGCAGCCCTGCTCTGCAACCTCCCGCCCCCCCCGCCACCACCAGACGCCCCGGCAGGGCGCCTGCTTTGTTCGGTAGCACGTCCAGGCAAGAAGGGAGAACTTCTTTCCGGCAGCATGTCCAGGCAGGGAAAGCCCCCTCTCTTTCCGGGGCCCCGGGGAGCTGCCAGTCCAAGGGCGGGCTTCAGCAGGGGCAGGCAAGCCAGGGCTTTAAACTACAGCTTCCAGCCAGGGATGCTGGGAGCTGTAGTCCCTTAGAACAGCCTCCCCCAACCCGGCGCCCTCCAGTTGGGTTTGGCCGCAGCTTCCGGGCTGCCTGGGGATGATGGGGGTCGCAGTCCCACACAGCCGAGGGGCACCAGGTCGGGGAAGGCCGGGCCAGGAGGTCCCCGAAGGCCTCGGCCGCCTCCCTCAGCTGCCCCAGGAACGCCGCCCCAGGCCGGGACCTAAAAGGCCAGCCCCTTCCCACCGCCCAACGGAGGAGCTGCGGGAGGTTTGTACCCGGCGGCCGCAAGGCAGAGGCGGAGGGGCGGCGAGTGACTCGGGACTCGGCTCGGCCGGCCAAGCGGGCTGCTAGGCGCCTCCGCACGCCCTGGGGCTGCCGCGCCCGGCCTGGGCTGGAGCGCAGCCGCCGCGCCAGGTGGCACAGCAAGCAGCAGGAGCGACGCGGGCACCAACGCAGCCTCTCCCAGGGCCGCCTGCAGCCCGTCCCGCCACTCGGGGGAGCACTGCAGTCTGCAGCGCTCATATCTCTGGAATGTGGGCGGGTGCGGGGCTGGGGCTGGGCACAGGCACGCCGGGGAGACGATGCTTCCCTCCCTCCTACCTGGAGGCCGATCCTCGGCCTCGTGTAGCACACAGCCCCCGGGCCAGCGGCGATTCCAGCAGCCGGAGAGGGGAGGAGGTGCCTTAAGGGGCGGCGGCATCCGGTGGCGGGGGCGAGGAATCGCGCCCCCTTTAGCCATGCACTCTAGGCAGTAGCCTAGTTCGCCTAGCGGTAGCGCCGGCCCTGATTAAATGCTGTATTGAATTACGGTACTCTCAGTGTAATACACCAATCAACATAACTCAAGTGTTCTTGCACTTTCAACAGTTAGTCCTATTTCTTTTACTGGTATGGCAGCCTTCCTCACAGTCTTGCCTGGGTCTTGGTCTGATCATCGATATACGTAGAACTGAGTGGTTCATCTCTTGTTCTCTCCTCCAAATATTCCTAGCCTTACTTCGGCCAGCACTGTTGGCAGGGCCAGTGTCGAGGGTAGGCATGGTCAGGCACCTTCCGAGGGCCCCCACCCCAGCAGGGCCCCCACTGACTTCAACCTCCTTCTCACCATTGAAACCTGCTTGTTCACCTACCTCTTGCTCTGGTCCACACAATGGTGGTGGAGAAGGAGGAGCAGCAGATGCCGCCGCCTACCTGCTCACTGGCTCTCTGCCTGTCAAGCAAGCAAGTGGTAGCGATGATGAGAAAGAGGAGGAGGAGCAACAGTAGCTGGTGACAACGGTGGTGAGAAGGTAGACTCCTTGAGGGATGGGCCCCATGGAGGGGGTCTTGCCCAAGGGCCTTCAGAAAGCTAGAGCCAGCACTGGTTTTTGATAGAATGGCAGCTGCTTAATAGATATCTCTCTTTCTTTCTCCAAAGTCCAATGGTTCTTGATGCCTCAAATGGTTCTGGGAATTAAGTCCCACCTGGCTGCACTGCAGACACTGATGCTATTGAGAGATGCTTATTGCGGAGGCTAACTTGACTGAGTTGGGCAACAACAGCTTTTTCTCTCATTGCCACCATTACTGCCAATACTTTGTCATGGTTCCAGAGTTTCCAGGATTCTAGTGATAGGGTCAGGAGAGTCACCTTGTCACAATGACTTCATTCCATGATTTGAAAATAGCGGAGATATTATTTATCTTTATGGCGCTGTTGCTGAGTGGATGAACTAAGTTGTGGACGAACTGTCGTAAATGATGCCGAGATTCTGGAATTGGAGGCCTTACAAAAAATTCAGTCCATCGTTGTTCCATCTCATGACAGGTGACATGGAACTCCCAGGGATGTTAGAAACAAAGCTCCTCTCCCTATGTATCAAATAAAGAAAAACATTTAACGCACTGGTCAGCCTGTGTTGTTTGTCTTTTCCTTCTTTCCGCACCACAGGGCAGATTCATCATCTACAGCCTCTTAGCAAATCTGCTTTTGTTCTTATAGCTGGAAAAGGCAACATGTCTTCATTTTATTTATTTAAAACATTTCTGTCCTGGGCTTGTCCAAGGCAGCTCGTGTAAACTCATCAAACAATCTGAAAACAACACATTTGCAATAGTACCATCAAACCAAACTAAATGACTCAGTGCAGCATCAATAAACACTAGCCACAAAACTAGTCAAAAAAGGTCAGCATGATTCAGAAATGGCCTGAGACAACAGAATAATTTTTACCAGGGCCGCCCTACCACTACAGTGAGGCCATGTCGAAGGCAGCAGATGCTGGGGGGGGGGGGCAGGGAGCCACAGCTAAGGACTGGAGGGCAAAGGTGCATGTGCCGCATAGACTGTCCTGCAAGCCCCAAGCTAAGCTGCTGCCCTCAGGTGTGGTGGGGGATGCTATGCCATCACCAGGAGCAAAGTAAGATTCAACTGCTGATTCTGCCTGCTCCTGTATGTGGAACGGGGGAGAGCCTCGGGCAGCAACCTTTCTTGGACTGGCCCTGCTGGGCACCTACAACATTATAAAGCAATTTATTTATTTTATTTATTTATTATATTTATACCCCGCCTTTTTTCCTGCAAGGAACCCAAGGCGGCTTACATAATCCTCCTCCTCCTCCTCCTCCTCCTCCCCATTTTATCCTCACAACGACCCTGTGAGGTAGGTGAGGCTGAGAGTCAGTGACTGGCCCAAAGTCACCCAGTGAGTTTCATGGCCGAGCGGGGACGAGAACCCGGGTCTCCCGAGTCCCAGTCCAACACTCTCACCACTACGCCACGCTGGCTCTCATTGCAAGATGGCCTCATTGAATTGGGAAGGTTGTAGCTCAGTGGCAGAGCACATGGGGTGCACGCAGAAGGTCCCCAGTTCGATCCCTGGCATCTCCAGGTGGGGCTAGAACAACGCCTGCCTTCAACACTGAAGAGCCACTGCCCATCAGTGCCAACGATACCCGAACCCGAACCCCGAGAGGTAGGTGAGGCTGAGCGTCAGTGACTGGCCCAAAGTCACCCAGTGAGGTTCATAGCCAAGTGGCAACTAGAACCCTGGTCTTCTGAGTCCCAGTCCAAGACTCTAACCACTACACCACCCTGGTTCTAGTGTTCTAGCCTAACCTTCTCCATTATATTCTACTTTTATATATCCAAGGATATATATTTTCCTATGGGAAAGCATTCATAATTTAACCATGTCATCCACATGATCATAGATTTCATAGATCATAGAGTTGGAAGGGGCCTACAAGGCTATCGAGTCCAACCCCCTGCTCAATGCAGGAAACTAGAGGAGGGGTCTCCCATCCAAGTAATAACCAGGCCTGACCCTGCTTAGCTTTCCACACTCAGACAAGCTGAGCCAGCATAAGCCACAGGCCTGTATAAATGGTCCAGTTCAGTTTTTTTAACCACGACCTGCTGTTGGTGTGAATTAGGAGCGGGAGACAAGGAAATGGCCACGGGAATCTTGAATTCCTCCACCATTCTTTAAGCGTGACTAGTCTACTTTGTAAAATTAATCTGCGAATCTAGACACGGGGGGGGGGGGGGCAGAGCAAGGTGAAGAATTTCCTGTCTGGAGCTCCGCAAGGCTGCCTGTATGTATGGCATAAAGTTATGCATCGAGGAGGTTCCCCCCCCCCCTGGCTCTTGTCGTGCTGCTGGATCTTGCCTGAGCCGAGCGCTCTGTCAGCCTCTCTCCCTCTGGAGTCCAGTTGCTCTGCAGCTTTCCCCAGCATGCCAGCTTCTCCAGAAGTGAAATATGCAGCCCCCTCCTCCTATTCCCTCTCTGCGCCTCCCCCTTCTATATCCTGATGCTGGAGCTGGGGAGGCAGAGGCTGCTGCTGCTGCTATCTGGCGGGCCCCAAGCTTTGCACCGGCCTAGCTAATGAGGGCCAGGTTTATTCCACACGCGAGTGCGGCTGCCAAGGAGACAGTGTTGCTGGAAGATGGGAGAAGAAATCCACGTCAGGCATGACTTCTCTCTGCTTTTTAAATTCAGCAGCTGGAGCAGTCAGCACTGTGGGATGGGATGTATGTGAATCGAACCCGGTTGCATCCGCCTCTCTTGGATAGCCTGCTGTTTTATAGAAAAATTGATCCATCACTTTGATCATAACCCCTTCGCACACTTCAGTGGGTGTAGTAGGTCCCATTGAACTGAGTGGGACTTACTTCTGTGTAAACGTAATTGGATTCCACTGACAGTGATGAAAATAATGTAATAAAGAGGGCAAAAATCCTGCTCTACATGTGTTGTAAGCTCAGGTTTTAATTTCTGAAAAGGGGGTTGCTAGAACATGAGCTTATCAAGAAACTTATCTAGACGGCTGTGCTACTCCATAGTAAAAGCGATACACTCTGCAAATGCTCAGAAGCTCTCTGTTCTTTTTCACTTCCTATATCCCAGAGCCAAACAACCCACAAGAGGATCCTGTCATCTTGTTCTGCTTCTCTGCTACTTCTCAGACTAACCTACTTCGAACAGGTATTGTAAGGATCATCTCCATGGAGCAAGGATGGGCTACAACAGTGATAAACATGATCAAAGTACATACAGGCAAAATGATGAGAAAATGTTTTAACTTCCCCAACTCTTCCTTGGAGCTATCAACCAGGCAGTGCGATGTCTGTTTTTTCTTAGTTCTTTCAGAATTACCGACCGTGAGTTCCTAGGCTAGGAGTAGGCAACCCTTTTGGGCTGTGGGCACATTTGACAATGTGAGAAACTGTCCTGGGTACCACCATAAAATGGCTGCCATGGGCGGTATGGCTGGCCACAAAGGAAAGTAACCTGCCCCAAAGACTGAGTATGAGGCAGGGCCTCAACTCATTAAACAATTTCTTTGAACTCACAGTTTTCAGAAACAGCAGAAACCTATTTCACAGCAGTCCCCAGCTGCCTGTAAGAAAATGTGTTAATTTTTATTTATTTTTTTAAGTGGGAGGGCTAGGGCACTTTCGTGAGCACCAAGAAAGGTGTGTGGGAGTGCACTGGAGCCCATAGGCACCATGTTGCCTACCCCAGCCTACCAAATCAGGCTGTCTAAGCAGAACCAGGTGCCCCAACCCATAGGCAAGAGGTCCATGTGGAGGTAATGGTGGCTGTCAAATGGGAACTTTTGACAGTCTACTTTGCTGGGCCAGGATGGGGACTGGTTCACCACCTTCCACTGTCATCTTCAAAGTGGCTGTCCCATGAAACTAGTTGCCAACCAGAAGTACAGGGTGCTCCAGGTGAGGCTTTTTCAAAACTGTGCACTACCCCCATTGACTAAAGCTGTGAAAATGTGTATTTTTTTGGGGGGGGGAGGAAATGTGCATTTTCAAGTGCACATTTAAGAGCCAGTGTGGCATAGTGGTGAGAGTGTTGGACCGGGACCCAGGAGATCTGGTCCCCGCTTGGCCATGAAACTCACTGGGTGACTTTGGGCCAGTCACTGACTCTCAGCCTAACCTACCTCACAGGGTCGTTGTGAGGATAAAATGGGGAGGAGGAGGAGGAGGAGGATTATGTAAACCGCCTTGGGTTCCTTGCAGAAAAAAAGGCGGGGTATAATATAATAAAATAAATAAATAAATATGCATTTTTGAATGCAATGTCAAGTTTGGGGATGTGCGAGCTTTTTCAGGAAATGTGCTCGCATTCATGTTTGGAGTTGTGAACGGGGCAAGTTCTGATGATTTGCAAACAGAAACGAAATACTTGTGCACGCCTGCAAAAATACCTATTTATGTGAGCAGGGAGCAGGGCTGTGCCATGTAGCACCACCCCCAAAGTCATGCGCATTATTTAGTCCCCCTCACACACATTTGTGCATATAATGGCATGACCGTCTGTTGAAAGGAGGCCAATGCACATACAACTGTGCACACGTCAGCCTCTCTTCTACAGATGTTTGTGCTGTATTTGCAGACATCTGGGCAGGGGCTCCATCATGCGTGTGACATCTGGATCAGAGCTATGCAGTGTGGCCCCACTCCCTGCTAGCATGGTAAAGTAAGTGGGTTTTGCATGCTTGAATAGGGCTAATGTCTTTTGATTGGTAGCACTAGGAACTGTCCATCTCGAAGCACCCGCAGCAGGTACAAGCTATCTCCTTTTATTTTGTGTCCCCACTGACAATGCTGAATGGTCTCCTTGGTGCTGAGAAAGTCATGATCGTCTTTGGATACCACAGAATGTGGGGGGGGGGGGGAAGGAGCCATGAAGATCACTGGCTGACCTTTGGCAAGTCGCTAATACCTCTTAGCCTAACCTACCTCACCAGATGGTTGTGAGGATAAAAGGGGGAGGAAGAGCATGTACACTACCCCAAGCTCCCTAGGACATAAATATAAGACATCTTCTTTTTTTAACTTCCACACTCCCAATATTCCTGACCATTGGCCATGTTGGCTGGGGCTGATGGGAGTTGTAGTTCAAAAGGTCCTGGAGGGCACCAGGGCTAGAGAAAGCTGTTCTAAAGGATTTGTGGAAACATCACACCATGCTGGGACCACTAAGGCCATGAAATCAGCCACACTATTTCCAAAGTCAATTCTCTCCACTTGATGTAGCTCCGTAGTTTGGTGAGCTGCATCTTCCTTGGTGATGAGGATGCATCATCACCCCAGCGTGAGGGGAAGTCTTGTGGCACAACGCATGGCCAAATGAACATAAGAAGAGCCATGCTGGATCAGACCAAGGGTCCATCCATCTAGTCCAGCATTCTGTTCACACAGTGGCCAACCAGCTGCCTGTGGGAAACCCACAAGCAGGACTTGAGTGCAACAGCACCCTCCTGCCCATCTTCCCCAGCAACTGGTGTACATAGGCATACTGCCTCTGATACTGGAACTGCCTCTGATACTGGATGGTCCTCTGTCATCCCCGTTTGTTTCTTTTTTCAGGCAGCCACCCAGAATCCAGCTACATGATTTCCCCCACAGGGAAATCCATCCAGAGGGCTCGTCCTTTCGATGCCAATGAAGTTCATTCCAAGTGTTTAGGAGTGGGGTGTTTAATACAAGTTGTGTGCTTTGGTGGTGGTGTCCACTGGCTCACTCCTTCCTTCTGGCTCCTCCCCTAAACTAGAGCTGCCAATGGGGGGAGAGATCGGCACGGTGCGCGGGGAGCGGGGCGGGGGGGAGAGAAGAGGAGGATTGCGGTTCAGGATGTGGCTGGCTTTTGGGATCGCCTTTCAGGTAGACGAGAGCGCAAATTGTCAGATCGGAATTGCGAATTATGTCATAGCCGCGGAGGAACGGATTCAAAAGCGTTTCCTCCGCTGGCTGATTGACAGCCCTCGCAGGGACAAGGAGCCTATATAAAGCGGGGGAGCGAAGCGCCGGGAAGCCACTTAAAAGACAGCCCAGCCAGAGAGGCAAAGCGGAGGGTTTCCATACCCCCTCCCTCCCACCGAGGACGGTCCCTTGGAGGGCGCTCGGCATCCCATTGCACTCTTCCACGGAAGCTTTTCAAACTCGGGACTCTTCTGGGGTTGGATCTTGGCGCTGCTGCCACGCTTCAGAGGATCCCTGGAAACTGGATGCCAGGTAAAATTGAGCGGGGTCGGGAAAGGTCTTGATTGAAGCACCTGCCTCGACGGGGGAGCACCCCTGGGAAGGAGGGAAAAGAAAAAGACACGCGCAATGCTGTCTTAAATAGGTTTACTCAGAAGTAAGCCCCGCCGAGACTTCCCCCCCTAAGTTGGTTGACGTTAGGCTTCCATTGAAATCAACGAGGCGCCTTAGTCATGACTTGTTAAGCCTCACTGATTTCAAGAGGGGCAGTGCAATCCTATACACGCCTACTCAGACGTAAGTTCCATTGAGCTCAAGGGGGCTTGCTCTCAGGGAAGCGTGTATAAGGTTTCCGCTTCAGTCTGGATCCAGCCCCACGTCTTATCTTTTCAATGCCCCCTTCCACCCCGCCCCCCTTTTTATTGGTCAATATTCTTGGGCTGCCTATAGGAGCTTTTATTATTCTTTCCCTTAGTCTTTCTTGTAGGAAGAGCTTTTCAACAGTGGCTGAAAAGAGAAGCAAGATTTAGGGTGAATTAAGGCTTGCGCAAGAAACCTATTGGGAAGGTTTCTTGCGCACGCCCCATTGGAAGGAATGGGAGCCATGCAAGAGCAGTAGTAGATGGTGCACCCATGTGTCTGATCAGGAAGATTGCTAACCTTCAGGGTTTGCAATCTTCCTGATCTTTGATCAGCTCTGTACAATATTGAGCACCTCTGAGGATACAATCCTATGTATGACTAGTCAGAAGGAAGCCCTTTAGAGTTCAGTAAGTGTGTGTATGGGATTGGCATCTTTCCTCGAAAAGCATCTGAGGCTCAAGATGCAGCAGTGCCTTTGGGGCATAATCTATGGGGAAGTCCTCCTGCACAAGCCACTGTGAAGTGAATGGGAGCTGCAAAGCAACTCCCATTCATTCCCCTGGGGTTTGCACAGAAGAGCTTCCTTTTGGATTGCATCCATTGTCTGTGTCTGAGGATAGCACATACCAACTTTATAACATACTGATTGCTTTTCCTAGCGCTAAGGTGAAACCTTTCTTCAAAGTGTGGTCAAAGTAGAATGTGCAATGCAGCTGTAATTTAGCGTGTCTATTATTTATTTTTTTATTTGAAGCATAGCTAAGCATCTACTTAAATCTCCCAGTGAAATCAATGGGACTAAACCGTGCATAACGTTGGCTCACTTTGTGTGCCCACACTTGTCATGAAAATACTGTTTAGTGGCTAGTCCCCATAGGTATTGTCATGTTGTGTCAAAGGGACAAATAAAAAAAACAACGTATTTGTAAATGACTAGGCCACATTAAACAAAAGGAACACAATCCCACTTATGCAAATATTTACCAAGCATAAAATTCCCTAGTTTTGTTGTGATCTTTGGAAATGTGCAGCAAGGCAGTGAAAGGGAGAGATTTGCAGACTGATCCTACACATTATGTATTTATTTGTTAAATTGTATCCTACCTTTCTACTACGAAAAGTGCTCAAGGCAACTAACAACAATAAAATACAAGATGTAATACAACATTATAATTAAAACATAAAAACAAATAAATTAACCAGTAATTGTTCAATGGGGTTCATGTCTAGCAAGTATACTTAGGATTGCGGCTGTAAACTTGTAATTTTGGCTGGATCATGAGATTTACATTTTTATCAATAAAGATATTTGTAAGCATCAAGAAATGTATATAATTTATCAAATGAATGTATGACTAGGTTTACTCTGCTGAGTCCACACAGAACAGATGTGCAGCCTATTCCTATGCATTTTTACTCAGAAGTAAGCCCCACTGAGTTCAATGAGGCTTAATCCAAAGTAAGTATCCCTAGGATTGCAGCCTGAGATCCAGAAGGAGATCCAGGATAATTTCATCCTATGTAACAACAGGAACAGAGAAGCAGACTGTCTGCTATTTTTTTTCCAGTTGTGAGTGTGTGTGTGTGTGTGTGAGAGAGAGAGAGAGAAACAGACAGAGAGAGAGAGACAGAGAGAGACTGAGACAGAGAGACTGGGATTTGCTATTCGAGCGTAATATATAAGTTAAATTATATGTGAAACCCTGCTGGAAATACCATTATCTTCCAAGAATGTAGCCCTGTAGCTAGCCAAAAGTGGATTTAAGAGATGCAATAACTAGTAGACTATCCGAAAGCCCAGACGTCTCATGGAAAACTTTTGAAGACAATTCTGGTTATACCATATATATTTCCTTGAATTTATTAGGAATGATATTAAGCACTTGAGCTTCTTCCACCTCTCCTCTGCATTTTAAGTGAGCAGTCTCACTAATGTCATCAAAATCAATCCATGATCAAGCATATGGGTTATTGCATGCAAATATAGAAGCATGGTCAAATAAGGAATAAGGAATAAATGCCTTGTTTACAGCAAATGGCAGTATTTGCAAAATTAACTTCCCCCCCACGCTTCTGGGGGGGGGAGAGTTTGCGCGGGAGGGTGAGTGGAGGACGCGAGAAAAATGAGGTGATTTCACCTCCCAGCAGGGCCCGGGGCAAATTGGTTGCCCCCTTTCTATTGGCTATAAGGGTGGGGCACTGAGGCTATATTTAGGCACAGGTGACCCCACCCAATGCCTCTCTTTTTCTTGTCTCGTCTCTTCATTTGTCTCGTCTCTTCATTTCACCCTATACCCGCGCAAATGCCCTATTTACAGCACACTAAAATGCAGTAAGGAGCAGAATTTGCTTGGAATGTAGTGGGTTCCTTTGTAAGTTTATGGGAGATGTGTTAGCCCTTAAAATGGACAAAGGAGACTCAATAATGCATACATCTTGGTTTGTTCATAGACATTATGTTACACAGGAGCTGGCTGTTGTGGCTAACGATCTTGCTAGCTTTGTGGATTTCATCAGAGGCTCAAGGTAGGTCTTTAAATATCTGTATCATTTGAGCCAAAGTATTTTCAGAGTGGACAGAAACTATAATAACTGTAACCTGATTTCTAAAAGGAGTTAGCCTACAGTTTAATGCACACTCACTTGGCTTGGTCTTGAGAATAATTGCTCAGATATTTCTTTCCATAGCATGCCTGAAATACGAACCTAGCCTAAATAGACAGCATGCCTTACAAGAAATGTATCAAGGAAAGGGGAGGAGGGAAGATATGTGGACCAAATTTATGGTGGGCATCAATTGACCAATGGTCAAGTTGCTACTTAACATGCATGTTTAGGCACCAAATTAATTTATGGTGTAAATACTGTCTTCTTCTTAAGTGCTAACTAGTAGGCTGTTTATATATATATATATATATATATATATATGCTCTTTCCTAGGAATTAAGATTCAGCCAGTCATTTGAAAAAAAACTTCCATAAAGAATGTGTTGTTGTTGTTTGTTTATATCCTGCTCTTTCTTGAGAAAGCTTAAAGTAGCTTATGTATGAGGCTCCCAGGTCCTCATTTCCTTAGCTTCAATAAATGCTATAGCATTGGGTTCTCCCAGACAATTCACTGGAATGGTGTTGTTATTGATTGGAATGACTTGCTTTGAAATTGTAATCGATTTCGCTACGGATATTTCTTCCATACATTTTCCAAGAAGCAATACCAAATAGATGGAGTTGCTGAACTTGGTGTTCCATGCAAAATGAGCAACAATTATTCATATGTCATCAAGATGAAGTAATAGGTGCAGTACTAGAAAAGACATATAAGAGCTGCTATTTTCCGTTCTACCAGCAGCTCAGTTGATGATGGGTCTGTCACTCTGTGCTGGTAGGAGTCCAGTGGAGGCTGGTGGCTTCCATGTCACCGGGGCTGTGTATCCACTCTGATTTCTACTCTGAACTTTTAAGGAGCTATCCATGGTGCCGGACTGATTTGGGGGATAGGGTTCAGCACCACGGATAGCTCCTTTAAAGTTCAGACTGAAATCCAGAGTGGGTATACAGCCCCGCTAACATTGGAGCCACCAGACTCCACTGGGTAGAATTCATCATATTGCCTATATAGTAGCCTTTCCCCTTGGGCCCACAGATGTGGCTGGACTAGAGTTGGAAGGGCCCCATAAGGCCATCGAGTCCAACCTCCATAATCTCCAAACAGCATGGCCAGTGGTCAGGGATGATGGGAGTTGAAGTCCAACACTATCTGGGGACCTAAGGCTGGGAAAGGCCTGCTACAGAAGACCCCGGGTTCAATTCCAGGTAGCAGGGCTAGGAATGATCCTTGCTTGAGATCCTTAAGAGGGCTGCCAGATTGGATAAACCACTGGTTTGACTTACAACATGGCTCTTGATAGTCCATGCAGTGCAGAAAACTATCTGTGGCTGTGGATACTCTAGAATAACCCTCAGGTCATATCTTTCTGCAGTCATAGGATTGTATCTATTGGGTTGGACCCAATGTTAGTCCAACTTAAAGCCCATTCGTTTAAATAGGTCTAAGTAGGACTAACATTGAATACAACCCATAAACTGCCATCATTTTAAGCCACTTGGGCCTGGGTCTTTTGTTAAGTGCTGCTCTTCCCAGCACCTCCAGGTAACATGAGAAGCCAGGTAACATATGGGAGAAATCTATGCTATGCTGAGACTCCTCCCCACACTGCTCTGGCATGGAGACAAGGTACAATGTGGCTTCTCACATATGGTCCAAAACCTCTCATAGTACCGAGTGATGCAGGAAGGAGGAGAACCTCAGCAGCTCCTATGGTATTAATATAAGCAACGGGCCCTGGAGGGAGGTTCCATGGAAACTTGGCAGTGCAATCCATGTCCACATAACATTTTAGGATCAGGGTTTGAGGTGTGCCCCGAGTATGTGACTAACCTGGATGATGACTACTGATGACTACTGATTAATTCCTTCAATATTTAACCAGTGTGGTTCATGGACAGAATGTAATGGTTTGGATGCCAGAGACTCCCGGGGTGTATATTTTTCTATTCAGCTGGATGGCCTTGAATAAATCACCCTCTTAGCTTAAGTTTCGCCATCTGTAAAATTGGCATATGGATGACCTACGTCATAAGGTGGTTGAGAGGATGAATGGGACAATGGCTGCAACTGTCAAGAGAAATGATGGTTCGTAACTATGCTTTGGAGCAATGGTGCACTAGGGCTGGACCTTGGGGGCCAGAGTCCAGGGCCCTTCCCAAATGACCGCCCAGAGGACAGCAGGTGATGAGGGCATCCGGGCCACAGAAGCAAAATCCATTTTATCCCTGTAGTCATGATGGTGCAATGATTTAAGTGATTTAAATGCAAAACTGCACTCGCTCAGGGTATTTATTTATTTTATCAGGGCTGGCAAACATTCGAACATATCAGAAGTGTAGAAGCACATGTAAGGCATGGAATGACAGTTGGGCTGGGAAGAAGAGAAATGTTAATTGGGTGCTTCACAACTGAAGTAATACCCAAGGCCTTCTAAAGCACCCCCCCCCCAGATGATTCAGTCCAGGGTATAAAATGACCTAGCTGCACCACTGCTTTGCAGGGAGACACGTTAGGCTGCTGGTGCACAATTATTTTGCCCATTTCTTTCTTAATTGTTACTATCTGCTGGTGGCTTTGCAGATGGCAACGGAGAAGATGAGACCACTTTTGACTTACTGCAAATCAGCAATGTAAACAGGAAGACCATTGGAGCCAAAGTATTTCGGGGTAACCTTTCCGGTGTCCCAGCATACCGCTTCATCCGGTTTGATCACATACCTCCGATTAACTCGGAGAAATTAAAACAGATTGTCAAGCTGATCCAGCGAAATGAAGGCTTCATTCTTACAGCCACCCTGAGGCAGGATAGGCAGTCCAGGGGTACCCTCATTGCACTGGAAGGCCCCAGAATCTCTCAGCGGCAGTTCGAGATTGTTTCCAATGGCAGAGACAATACACTTGAGCTTTCCTATTGGGTAGATGGCTTCCGGAAAGGGTATCCATTGGAAGATGTGGACCTAGCTGATCTACAGTGGAAGAATATCACTGTACAAGTGACGGGAGAAAACTACAGTCTCTATGTTGGTTGTGACCTCATTGACAGCTTAAGCCTTGAGGAGCCTTTCTATGAACACCTGAAAGCAGAGAAAAGTAGAATGTATGTGGTAAAAGGATCTACGAGAGAGAACCATTTCCGGGTAGGTAACCCGCAAGAGACATAGTCTATGAGGTAAATCACATGCAGGGCAATTCTGTGTGTGTCTACTCAGAAGTAAGTCCTACTGCATTCAGTGAGACTTAGCTCCAGGTAAGTTTGTGTGTACAGTAATACCTTGGATTGCAAGTAACTTGGTCTGAGAGCATTTTGCAAGACAAGCAAATGTTTTTTTAAAAAATTGACTTGATAAACGAGCAAGGTCTTGCAAGACAAGGGATGTAACCGCTCGCCTTGAGCGGACGTAGTGGGCCGAAATCGGCCCCGCTCACACCCGCCAGAGACTCGCTTTGAAATGAGAGTGTTTTGGATTACAAGCACGGTTCCAGAACGAATTATGCTTGCAATCCAAGGTATTACTGTATAGAATTGCAGCCTTATAACGAGATCCCAAAATATATTTACTTGGATGAAAGTCCCACTGAATTCAAGGGGTCTTACTTCATGGTAAGTATGCTTAACAGTGTAATATCTTAGGCCATAGCTAGATGTGATTCATATCATGGAGTGGGCACTGAAAACTGCAATCCTGTATCTAGTCCTTTATCCTCTCTCTGTAATATGTAATAAAAGAATTGTGTGATATGATTTTATTTATTTATTTTTCATTTCTATCACATCTTTCCTCAAAGGTGGGGATGGGGAACTGCTCCAACCCCACAGGGCCAGATTGACTTCCAAGACACGCACCAGGGGCTGGATGACATCAGGGGGTGGTCCCTTTCCCTTGTCAGCTGACAAGGGAAACCCTGCTCTTATTTCCAATTACTAATGAGAGATAAGAGTGGGGTTTTCCTAGCTAGTGTTGAGAAGGAAAAGAGCAGGATTTCCTAACACTAGCACTAGTGCTGGCAATGGAAACCCTGCTGTCATCGCCAATAATTGGTGAGAAGAACAGGCTTTCCCTTGCCAGCGATAGCGAGTGAAGCCCTGCTCTTATCTTTGCTCAGTGATGGCCATGCTGCCTGGGAATGATGGGAGTTGCGGTCCAACATATCTGCAGGGCACCAGGTTGAGGAAGGCTGAACTAAACGGTTCCCCCCAGCATCAATAACTAAACCAGGAGGAGCTCCATTTGCTGACAGCTGAACAAATAACTACACAATGCACGTAGTGCTTTTAGTGTAGTTAACTCAAATGTCCTTCAGATGAACCCTTGGAGTTTTGCTGGAGGATGTGTAGAATTTTCAGTGCATGTTCTATGGTTGCTCAAAGTTCACTGATGGCTGCTGAACAGATGTTGCAATGCATCAGGAAAAGGAAGGGAAAAGAAGAGGCATCAGAATAAGACTGCTTTAACTAGGGAGGGGGTCAGTTGTGATACTTTGCCAGTATTACTTTGGATCCTTTTGATTATTGTACTGACTTACGTAAAAATGGCCTATCTAGCTCAGATAGCTTGCCGATGATAGCTGTTTCAAAAAGCCGAAATAATAGAAGACAAATACAGCGGCCATTAATATATTTATTTATGATTTGTTACCATGAGTTCTACCATACCTTTTTATCAGGTACTTAAGGCAGCTTACAATAACAACAACAACAACAACAATAATGCAATGCATGCAAAGGTTCAGTTATAACAAACTAAAACTGACTTAAGAAGGCAGCAACAGTATAGATCCACATTAAGAGCAATATTTTACAAAACCCCCACTACAGGGTATTGGTGGACATCTCTTGTGGGTGGGGGGAGCTGTTCCAGATCGTCAGTGTTTCTTTGGCCTAATTTGGCCTAATATTCTCTTAATTTTTTAAGTACGAAAAATGTATGCACCCATCAAGGGTGTGTGCAAGTAGAATGCTGTATTTATAGCTCATGTCTACTTGGAAGTAAGTTTGATTGACATCAATGGGACTTACTTCCAGGAAATTGTGTATAGAAGGATTGCAGCCTTAAGGTACAATCCTATGCATGTTTAGACAGAAAAAAAGTCCTACAGCTCCCAGCATTCCCCAGCTAGCCATGCTGGCTAGGGAATGCTAGGAGTTGTAGGCCTTTTTTTCTGTCTAAAGTTGCATACAATTGCAGACTTATTCATTTACAGAATTTCTACACTGCTTCTCTAGTTTTAATAAATAAATGGATTATATTATAACAACTGAGGAATGGTGTCTGAAATTGATCCCAACAGCTGGTTCCCAATATTTTTAAAGTGACCTGCACCTAATTGTATATTCACATGCCCTTCACATGGATCAGCTTACATGGGTATTCCTTCCACCCCCACCTCCACCCCACCCCCCTTGGATATGTACACGCAAGCAGAAAAGGTAAAATGACGAGAATCTTCTTTGTCACACTCAAGCACAGGGGTGGGGAACCTGACCAAGGGCCATGCTGGCTGGGCCTGATCAGAGTTGGAGTCCAGAGGAGACGAGCTCATTTCTCGTTAACCATTTCCCCGCATCTTTCTCATCTTCTCCAGCTCGACAGGCTGATATATGGGTGATGGAAAAGTGGTTTAACTTCTTTTCAGTCCACTCAGCCAATATTACTGCACTTGAAAAATGAAAATTGGCAGATCTCTCTTATAGATATAGGATGCAATCCTGTGCATATTTAGACAGGAAGAAAAGCCCTGCAACTCCTAGCATTCCTGGCTTACTTCTGAGGATTGCACTGTTAAATAGCTATTTCTTCCCCCCACCCTCAAGAATGCTGGGAACTGTAATCCCATGAGGTTGCTTGCTAGGGAACTCTGCCAGGGAATTTTCAGCACCATTCCAAGGTTCTTTTTTTGGGGGAAACATGATAGTTAATCTGGTATAAAACCTCCATGAGCTCGTAGTATGCCTCTATTATCAATTACATTTCTATCCTGCCCTTCTTCCAAGGGGCTCAAGCTGGTGCATATCATTCTCTCCCACCTGCCATTGTGTCCTCACAACTTCCCTGTGAGGTAGATTAGTCTGACAGATAGTAACTGACCCAAAGTCACCCAGTGAGCTCCACGGCTAAGTAAAGTAAAGGTCTCCCAGTTCTCAATCAGCTACACCACCACACACACACTCATACGATGTGTCCCAGTGATGGGGAATGTGTGGTCCTCCAGATGTTGTTGAAATGCAACTCCCATCCGCCCTAGCCAGCAAAGGCAATGGTGAGATATGATGGGAGTTGCAGTACCACAACATCTGGAGGGTGACATGTTCCCCATCCCTGGTGTAGCCTGTATGACACTACAATGAAGATCAGAAATTTTGACGATGTACTAGCAAGAGCACTATTTGAATATTATCTCCTGTGTTGAAAAATCCTGCCTTGTTTGCTCATGAACCAATGTGTTCGATAAATAATATTTATCACAGAAATAGTTGTGTGTGTTAATTTAATTAAAATTAAAGTCAAGGTGGAAAAAGTACAGGGGGCGGCGAAGTAGACCAACCATCTGCTGTTAGCATATCCTTAAAATTATGTGAAAGATTTTTCTGTCTTTTCTTGTAGGGTCTCCTACAAAATATTTATCTGTCTTTTGGAACTTCAGTAGAGGATGTCTTGCACGACAAAGGATGCCAAAGGAGACAGTCAGGTAAACCCATTCATTTTTCTCTTATGTAGGCAGTTTTCTCCTCTTATAGACTAAGGGTGCCAATCCTATCCATGTTTAGACAGAAAAAAAAGTCCTACCACTCCCAGCCAGCCATGTTTTCAATTTGGGGGGAAATAAGAATGACAAGTACAGTAATCCCTTTTGTGAAGTTTTGCTTCTCTCCACTTCAGCAGAAGCATATTATCCAGTGGTATCCATCCCCGCCAATAACGCCATTAAGTCCAGGGTCTAAAATTAGCTAGATGCACCACTGCTCTGTGTATTAACACTGATTTTTTTTTTATTAAAAAAAATCCTATTTTAAGGTCAATGCAGATGTTCAAGGAAGGATTCAAGGTGTAAAGTTGGGTCACTGAACACAGGGCTGGACCAAGACATTTTCCTTCCTGAGGAAAAGGACACGATGGCTCCCCCCAATTCCATGTACAAAAGCCAATCAGATTGGCTGTGGAATCTGTGGCTTACGCTGGCTCAGCTTGTCTGAGTGTGGAAAGCTAAGCAGGGTCAAGCCTGGTTATTACTTGGATGGGAGACCCCTCCTCTAGTTTCCTGCATTGAGCAGGGGGTTGGACTCGATAGCCTTGTAGGCTCCTTCCAACTCTGTGATCTATGAAATCTATGAAATCTTACTTCAGTACTGGCCATGGGAAAGGATCCTCCACTGCATGCACCTGAAGGAAGCAGGCTAGCTCAGAAGGTGTGGGGCAGAGCTCTGTCATCCAACAGGCTTCTGCAGCCTGCAGCAGCTGTCTCACTCTGCCCAATAGTAGGGCCCGCCCTGGCTGAACATGTAATATAGGGCCCAAGTGTCACCTTCTTTATAATTTATACTAAAAGACTGCAATGTTTTTTGGCCCCCTTAAGACAAACTCAGGGACAGAAATCCCATAGAAGCACCAGCCGAAAAGGTTTAGGATGGTGATCTGCATTAGGAGCCTGCTTTGGCAGAAGAGTAGGATACCTTCCAAAATAAATAGGTAAATAAACAAAAATATACATTAGTAGCAATGCTTCCACTTGGAACCATTTTGACTTGAAGAGCAAATCATCTTTCCTGTAAGAAATTATCAGAATGCAGGGTGGCCACTAAGGCATTGCCAAAAAAGGGGGGCAACAATTTGCATAACATTTGCATATGCAAATTTATATGTAGAGGTGCAAATTTAGAAATAACTATAATCTAAATATAAATATAATGCATCTCACCATAGTGGAGAAGACTGACCAGGTGACCTGTGTGCCTGCTCAGTCTGCTGTCCAGGTGCTGTTGATGGGCAACTTCAAAGCCATTGCTCTGCTCTCCCTTTTTATGTATGGTTCTTTGACCATAAGATTTGGACTGGTCAGTCCATCAAACAGAGGACCCTTTCAAATAGAGGACTGTCCTCTGCCAGCTCTCCAAAATAGAGGAGTGTGCTTTGGAAAGTAGCACACCTGGCCATCCTATCAGAATGTGAAAAGAAACAAACTGATCCCCACCCCACCCCACCCCACCCCACCCCAGCAAAGGCTAGCCCCAGATGTTTCTTTTACTGGATGTCCATTACCAGTAGGGAGTGTTGCCTTAGTGTTTCTGCCATTGTTAGTGCTGCCTACACATCTCCTGTGGTGAATTCAGTCTTAACAACCTCCTTAAAATGCTCAGGTCAAGGCCGTACTTGAGGTAAGCATTCAAATCTGCAAGTAATGATCTCAAAACTGTCACATGTGGGAAACCCATAAAGCTTTTATGTGTCTACATGGCAGGAAGACCTCATTTCATTCCACAAAGACGACACTCAAGTCAATGGCACTGCATGATAAATTGCTCTATTGTGCTGCGTTGCATTTTTAGGGTTTCTGGTCTAGAAGCTGAGATAGCCAAGTTATTTAGATTCCTCAGTACTGGAAACAATTCATTATAGACTTTGGAAAATTGTTTGCTTTACTGTTGTCACCATGGTTAGATTGATTAGTTTCATTAGCACTAACTATCTTTCCCCTGCCAAAAAGTTTTTGTTCCTGCTTAGCTGTATTTCTATGCTCTGATTATTTACAGATCTAATACCAGGATTTGCTCTCATTTAACCACGTTGACATGAGTGTATAATTTTATCAACTGTCCTGGAATTACTCTTGATTTACGTCAATGTATCTGAGAGTCAAATCATTGTGACATCATTCTATTATCTTTCATATAATGTCACTTGCAAGACAAATGAAGAAATGTATTGATGAATTTATGAACAAATTTTAAATGGCAACCTCTAGTGGACGAGTCCCCTTGTTGCAGTTGTACTTAAATAGATGGATTCTATGGTCACATGGCCTTTTGTAAACAAGTTTACATTGGGTTTAGCTCCACTAAATACTGGAAAAATGAGGTGTGATGTGCAGTACAATCCTATGCATGTTTATTCCGAAGGAAGTCCCACTAATTTCAATGGGGCTTACATTGTGACCCTAATAAGTGCACATCAGATTGCAGCCTTGCAGTGCAATCTATGAATGTCTACTTGGAACTAAATCCCATTGAGTTCAATGGGGCTTGCTCCTAGGTAAGTGTGGATAGGATGACTGTCTGATACCATAGAACAGGAATAGCCATCAGGTGACCTTTGGTCTAACGTATGTTAAAGTGTGGAAAAGTTTATCCGCAGAAAAGGATAAAGAGAGGTATTCTTGTGCATAAAAGGAGGGGAGGCACTTTGTGCTTTAATGAGTGGAATCTAATTCTATTCATGTTTACCCAGAAGTAAGCCCCTCTGTGTTCAATGGGTGCATACTCCCAAGTAAGTATTAGAGGAATGCAGCCTTTATTTCTCTTTGTAGTTTGGTATATAATAACCTAACAACGCTAGAGCACATGTGCTCCATTGACTTCTTTTCTACACGAGGCATTTATTTTACGCTCATCATTCCCTACTCATGGTTGTTTATGGGTTCTTTAGATGACGTTGTGACCCTCCAGTTTTGCTTCTGCGTCTAAAGAGCACTTTTGGTGAGGTTTTCTTAGAGCAGGGAAAATGTGGCATTTAATTGTGAAAGCGAAAGACAGTGCAATTTCCGCTTGTGTATTTGCACTATTCCACTATACCACCATGCCACCTAGAGGTTATGTAGCAGAAAAGCAGGAAAGGAAATGCTCCTTGTGTAGTGCTCAGATCTCAGTTCTGCGACGAAACCGAAAGTAGATACAGTGGATTAACAGCTGATTAACAGCCTCCTGTAGAAAAGCGCTGAATGGTGCCAATGTTATTGTGGAGCCTGGCCACTCATGAGAGGGTTGGTTTGTGCAGCAAAATAAACTTGCAGCCCCCAAACCACTGTCTGGTGCTTGAGAATACAGAAGGCGACTATGCCGATTATAGAAGATTACTTCCTACAAGTGGGTGCAAATTGCAAGGAAGCAGATTTCAGCTAAACATTAGCAGAAACTTCCTAATGGTAACAGCTGTTTGACAGTGGAACAGACAGGTGGGGTATAAATGTAATAAATAAATAAATAAATAAATATTGAGAGCCCCAAGTGTTATGATTTAAAGTTATAGTTTTAGTGTTATGATTTAAACTTCTCAAATTACTCTGTATTTACAAATGGATGCACATTGTCTGAATTTGCACTATTTTAAAATGTAGGGCTGAGTCTCCAGAGGAGAAACGGTAATATTGTTCAATCTGTGTGAGGAAAACGCCCATTCACTTTTCTGGTGTATGCCAAAAAGCATCATAAGTAGAGTGGAAGCGCGCCTGATTTTATAGTTTGGGTTTGTTGTCTGTACATGCTCTTTTGGCATACACACTGGCATGAGCACGTTGCCAGCAGCAAGTTCGCTTTGCTAGAAGTACATGGCTGTCTGCAGGTGCCATCTGATGAAAAGATGGCCCATTTTTTAAAGACCTTTGCTCCTTGTTTGTTTGTTTGTTTGTTTATTTAAAGGGGCTGAAGAAGCACATTTAATATAGTATTTATGATGATGACGATGTGTGAATCTTCACCCCTTTAATTTTGAGAGTCAGAGCTCTCTCTCTCTCTTTCTCTCCCTCTCTCTCTGTGTGTAAAATATTCCCTGGAAATTTTTTACAGTGCATCCCATGCCTGTTTATTCAGAATCAAGTCCCACTTGGTTCAATGGGGCTTACTTCTAGGGAAGTGTGCATATAGGATTGCAAGCATTGTGGCTGTTCATAGATACTGTTTTGTGGTTTGTTTTTTTTGCCTCCTGGTGCTTTGGTGCCACTCCCCCCCCTCCAATCCCAGTTTTCTTCTTCCTTGAATGATCCCAGTCAATCAGGGATCACTTAGGGCAAAATTGAGTGTCTTGTGAGTACACTTCTGCTTGCACAATGGGATTTCCCCCTCCTCTCTTCCCCCCTGCACCCCCCCCATATCTGCTTCCAAAGGTCCCCTAACCCTACAAAGCAGATGTTAAGGGTACACAGGGAGCTCCAGAGGGAGGGGGAATAGCCCCCTCCCCATTCCACTGATGGAAACCATTCCATCCGTGAGAAGGGCTAATTGGATACAACCCATGTGAATGTGAGGACATCCCAGCACTATGTAGCCAGTCAGATTTGGCTGTATGACATTATTACTGAGAGCTAACAAAGCCAATTGGAACTAAGAGCAAATGAAGTCAATTGGGACTGATGATGCGCTCACTCTGAAAGGGCAGCCACTTTCACCCCCATCCCCTTTCAACCTGATGCCTAAAAATCACCAGAAAAGGGGTCAGTGAGCTTTTTGCCATTGCTGAAATGTTTAACAAAAAGTCACTCCTCTCCCCGCCACCCCCATTAAGACTCAGCTGTATTTGGCAGCCTGAAGCTATGGTGAAAAATATTTCCAGTAATTTGACAGAATTCAAGGGTATCTTCTGTGCAAACAACCAGGGAGCTGTTTTGTTTGGAGCAATCCCACTAAAGTCCTTGAACAGGAAGATAACAATTGCATCAGTGTGTGTGTATAAGCATTCCTGTTACAAATATTGTAGCTCCTTGAAAAAGTTGATCAGAGAGCAATGTTTGCTCTCTCAATATTGTGGGGTTTTAAAAACAATTATCAGGGCCTGAATTTTGTCAATTTCTGGCTGTATTTTTCTGCAGAGTGGTCATGGAACATGTGATACTTCTTAAGAGTATGAGGGGGTTGCATATAGTATTGCATATCTTTGATTGCCCTGTACTGTGTTTTTAAAGGAATTTTCTGTTGGCTGAAGCTTGCAGATGAAGCTTTTTTAGATCTGGGATCTAAACTGTGAAAAGGAATGGCTATAATTGGAAGGGGCTGACATCCAATCCGTTTTTCTCTTGGGTATAATTTGGCATGAAGCTGTTCCAAAAGAGATATAGTTACAATCCACCTATAATATCAATATATAATTTGAGTCAAAAGTTATAATCAGTGGAAAGCTGTTTCGTATACATATGTATGGGTCATTTATTTTTTTTGTTGCTTTCTTCCTCCCAGCTGAAGTGAACACCATTAATGAGAGCACCGAAATCCTTCACCTTAACCCTTCGATCATGACAGAGTATGTTGGTGACAACACTGAGAAAAAGGAAGAATTCTGTGATCGCTCTTGTGAAGAGCTTGGGTCTATGTTTACCGAACTCACTGGACTGCGGATTGTTGTCAATGGCTTAACTGAAAAATTAGAAAAAGTGGTAGGTTTTCCAGTGTGTCCTATACTATTCTAGGTGTTTAGCCATTCATTTACATTGCAGTGGTTCCCAGCATTGGGTCCCAGATGGCTTTTGACTACAGCGTAATCTTTTAAAATTTGCCTTTTAGGGCACAATCCTATTCATGTTTAGACAGACAAAAGTCCTACAACAGCAAGACTGGCTGGGGAATGCTGGGAGTTGTAGAACTTTTTTCTGTTCTAAACATGCATAGGATTGCACCCTTTTAAATTATGTAGTTTTAATGTTTTACTGGTTTTAATGTTCTTTTTATTGCTAAAGCGGTTTTTGTTTTAAATTGTTGTTCATGGCCTTGATGGCTTTCTAGCAAATAAGGCGGTACATAAATAAAAAAACAAAAGCACACAAAAAAATCATCCTGAGCCAGGAAGGGCAATGGGCAGGGATGATGGAAGTTGTAGTCCCTAATTTATCAATGGTTCCCAACCTTGGGTCCTCAGATGTTTGATTACAGTTCCCATCATCACCAGGCAGCATGGCCAATGGGCAGGGGTGATGGAAGTTGTAGTCCAACAACATTTGGGATCTGCACTGATTTACAGTGACAGGTCATCAAGATTAGTAAAAAAGAAAGAAACTCTGCCCAGAACAACCAACCAACCACCAGGGATGGTCCTTGGTCTCGAGTCATGAGTCTTTGGACCCGAGTCTCAAGTCCGAGTCCTTGGTCCAAAATGGTGACTCACAAGTCCCTCCCAAAGCTGACTCCACGAGTCCCTATTAAAATCAATGGGGGGTTTTCCCAACAAAATAAGGCTACTTCAGATGTGTGGCTTAAATAAATTCTAGGCACAAGTGTGCCTTTTTATTTCAAAACTCTGCAACTGATTTTGACAAGAACAGACCAGGCAGACAAACCCAAAATAACCAGGCAGGCAGAGGAGGCAGGGAACCCCAGGCAGGCAGAGGCAGCCAAACCCCAAATGTCTGAAAGGTTGCATTTTAGGGAAATGATTTTAAAAAATAAAATTTTCGCCAGCGATCGCACTTCTCTCCACTCCTTCTGGCACAGCCCAGGGATGTTGAAGAGTCCTTGGTCTCGAGTCCTGAGTCCCATTAAAAATATTGGGACTCGAGTCAGAGGGGGGACTCAGTCTGACTCACGAGTTGAGTCCTGGAGTCCGAGTCCCCATCCCTGCCAACCACCAGCACTATCATGAGCTTTTTGTTTGAGTATCTCTCTACAAGGCATTGCCTGGGTTCAGACAACATAACCCACACTCAAGGGTTGAGTGTGGATTGCTGTTTAACTGTGGATTGTTGTTGAAATGTGGGTTATCATGTGTCTGAACCAGCCAAGATAACAAATCATGGTGAACAACCCACAGTTCACAACCCAACAACAAACCATAGGTTCTCTTCATGGGTTGTTCATGGTTAACAAGCCATGGCTTGTTAGCACAGCTGGATTCAGACAACACTATAACCCATGTTTCAACAACCACCCAGCCATTGAGAATGAAATCACTTTGACATGATGGAAGTGTCCCAAACTCTTTTGTGAAATGGTTTGAAAAGAGCTGAGAATAATGGCATGATGCATTACTTGTGAGGTCATCTCAGGACCAGCCCTACCATGACATAGACTACCACCTTAAATAGCCAAAACTGAGTTCCATTAAAGGGTGGCAATTGTCATTCAGCTCATTACAAGTGGGACCTGCCACAAAACGTTGCAGTGTGCCTATTCAGTGTGCCAGCTAGCCAATCATGCCCTCTTCCAGAATACTCCATTCCATTCCCATTCCCCCTGGCTTTCCACCCCCACCCCCACCCCCACCCCAACAGTCAGTCTGCAGTGCCTCTGTTTGGAAAGACATGGGGCAGCTGTGCCAGAGTGTGTTTGGGGTGGGGCCAGGCACGTGTCATCTGCAGCCTGGACCAGCTGTGCTGCCTTGCCAATCAGTGCCTGTTTAAAAGACAGGCCCAAAACACACTTCAGACGCTGGAAGCAATTGTCATTGCAACTCAACCGTAGCCAGATACTCCTGTGTAAGGTCCGGGGCATGGGCAGCAAGGGCTCAGGGCTGGAACACCAGGGCTAGGGAAGATGGAGGCAGAGACGGGCAGTAGGCCCAAGGGTCAGCATGGGTTCCAGGCAACAGAGTCCAAACAGGGGCCAGAAACAGAAGGCAGGTCCAGGTAGCAGGCACAGGGTCCAGCACAGGTCAGGGTAACAGAGTCTAAGCAAGGGCCAGAGGCAGAAGGCAAGTCAAGCAGAGTCCAGGCAAGGGTCAGAGGCAGAGAGACAAGTCCAAAGCACAAACAGAGTTCAAGCACATACCAGGCAGAGCAAGGGCCAGGGGCAGAAGCATAGGTCAAGAGCAGCCACAGATCAAACACCAGGCCTGGCACAAGGTTGGTCACTGGAAGCAGGAACCAGCTGCAGACAACACAGAGGTTGCTGTTGCTGTGACAAAGGCTGAAGGCAAACTGCAGCCCTTGTATAGGTCCTTCTGGCTGCTTCCAGCTAGACTGCATTAGCTGGCCTGAGAGCAGTCAGGAGCAGGAGGCTACATCCTGGGCTCGCTCCTGTAAGGAGGTAGCGTTGCCACTAGGTGGAGCTGTGGCGCTACCCTGGAGGAGCGGATCCTGGCATCCTGCCAGCCCCTGGGCCGAGACTCGTGATTTCTTGACTTCGGAACACCCCTGACACGCTTCAGCCTGCTCCTACACTGCTTCGTCTTATCTTGGTTTTGGACAGATCTCTGGGCTTTCAGCCTTGGACTGTGTTAATGCCAACGGCTTATCTGTGGACCGGACTGATTTACAACACAGTCAATGTTCTGTGGCCACTGAGTAGGCTCTGTCCCCATTGGGTTGTATCTGGCTTATTTTGCCCCCTTGATTTTTTTTCTAAAGTTTTTTTTTTTTGTACTTCTGCAAACTGTGGAGCTCCCCTAAGCTTGCTGATGCCTTCCTCTTAAGCATGAATGGTGTCATTTTTGGCTACATGGGGGTTCACACTCAGATAATGAATTTGCTATTAGTATACATAGGATTTTAAGTTTTTTTTAAACACAAGGCAGATGTGCCATTTGGAATTGGCACCATGTCCACCAAAATGTATTGAGCTGGTGCCCTCATGCCATCCTGGTTCCTTCCTTCCAACCTGCCAATTATCCCCTTAATGGTTTTGGGTGCAATCCTATGTATGTTTAGACAGAAATAAGTCCCACAGTTCCCAGCATTCCCCAGCCAGCTGGCTGAGGGATGCTGTGAGTTATAGGACTCATTTCTGCATAGAATTGCACCCTTATTCTCACTAGCCAAGACAAGTACATTCCAATCCCAATGAAAGGAGTCAAGGTTGTGCCTTATCATGGGAGGTAGCTGAGGGTTGTTTTGCCTTGAGATTGCTGGAAATGTGCACTCTAGCCTGGAGAATATGAGCAGGCAGCCTCTGGGAGAAGAAGTGTGTGTGTGTGGTGGTGAGCAGGGGGAGAAAGGGCAAAAATGGGAAACCAGATTCAAACCCCCCCCCCCCCATGGTGTGGCTGGATGAGGGAGGGACTTGTGAAACATTTGGCAGAATTGTCATGGGCACTATCTGAATGCCTGTGACACTGCTAAAACTGTTATTGAAAGGTGGGCTATAATTGCACTTGCTGTAGGACAAAAATTGTATCCCAGCAACCAGTAAGCTGTCTGATTACTGGGAAACGGGGTCCCACCACCACAAGCAGTGCTTGCCGGGACAATGTTATCTGGGCAGACGAGGGAGGGATTACTGACTTCCGTACGGTCCCATTCCCACCCTTATTCTGCAAAACCACTGTGCCGAAAAAGGCCCTCAGTGGCTAATCCTGAAAGTGCTTGTAGTTGCATGTCATTACTAATGCCACCGCATAGGCTTAGCATGCGCGTAAGTGCATCGATAAATCATGCAGCAATAAATTAATGTGCCTTGTTTGTCATTGCCTGGTTCCTGTTTCATTGTCTGCTTCCCTATGTGCTATGAATCATGCGCACACATTTGAAATAGATTTGAAGTAACCTAATGTGTGTCTCCAGAGTGAAATCCTCTACAATTTTGAGGACGATGAGCGATTATGGAAGAAAAGCTTTCCAGCAGAATTTATTAAGATCTGTGTAAGCTCGGCAAGCCCTGATGATAACATCAGCTGAAAAATTTGCACCCAGAGGAGTAGTGCAGCCACTGACTGAATTGTTTGCTTCCTTTTTGGTGAAAGCACTCCGTTGGGTAAAAGAAGTATTCTTTCCAAGTATTCTAGCTTTCTATCCTAAGGGTGGGTACGGTTTCACACTTGTTTGCTGGTGGTGCATTGCATAGAGGTCAAGTCGTCTCTACTGATCTGTCCGTTTCATTGTAACAGTCTGAGGTGAACGAAAAAATTGTGTCGGAATTGCTCGGCCCCAACAAAACACTCAAGAACCAGTCCGCTTGCTGGCAAGATGGTCGTGAATTTGCAAATAATTCCCATTGGGTTGTGGACAGCTGCACAAAATGTCACTGCCAGGTGAGGCTTCAATGCATGTATGTCAACAGTTTCATATTGTATGCCAGCCTTCCCCAACCTGATGCCCTCCAGATGTGTTGGACTACAACTCCCAGTATCCCCCAGCCAGCATAAGGTTGTCATATGCCGTTCCCCCACCCCCAATCACACACAGAGGGTGTTTGTTTATTTAAGCTCTTCATCAGTGTCCAATCTGGAGTGAAGTATATTAATGGGCACTTTGAATAAAGTTCCACATGCAGATATAGGTATCTGGTAGGTTTGCTTTGAAAATTAATTCCATCTGGTTGTATAAAACCTTGACCTTTATGTGATGGCTATATAATATATAATATGCTGTGTGATCCTAAGCACACTTATTAGGTCCTATGCTTCATTGTATAGTGGGGGGTAAACTTCCAAGCATTATGCCTAGGATTGAGCTGACCATGTGATAGCCTTGTCATTTCAAACTTCCATCACATACTAATCTACTACAAGTAGATGTTCAACATATACAACAGAGTGCATCATAGGGAAGGAAAACTTGGATCAGATAAGCTGGTGATCACTTCATGGACCTGTCATGTGCAACCACTTGGGCAATCCAATCCAATGGACCCAAGTTAGTCATTGCTTGTGTCAGTGCAGTTATCATGGCATCTTAACTCTGGTAGGATGGGAAGAGCCAAACACTTGCTTCTATATCAGAATGATTTCCTTTGGATCAGAATTATTTGGCTGGGAGCTTCTAGGACTGGAGGATGGCCATGTACACAATTTTGCTTATGATGTCAGCCTTTAGCAGCCAGGTGCCTTCAACCTCCTTCCTTCCTTCCTTCCTTTCTTCCTTCCTTCCTACACAAGTAATATAATTTGGTGCTATTAACCATAATACATTTTACAGTTTGGGCCTCCTGTTGTCATTGTTACAACACTACTGTTCTGTGGTTCTTGAGGCTCATGGGGGAAGCTAGTAGCATCTGATCTCACTCAGATCCAGGCAGGAAGAAGACAGGACCTTGGATCCTGAAGAAGGGTTGGCATCCTGTGGCCCACCAGATGTTTTGGCCTATAACTCCTATAATCCTTCACCATTGGCTGTACTGGCTAGGGCTGATAGTTGTAGGCCAAAACATCTGGCGAACCACAAGTTGCCTACCCTTGCAGTAGAGCAATAGGAGGATGTTGTCTCAGCAGGGAGCTAAAGACAACTGAAGCCTTATATAAGCTGTCAAGACCTGTAGTATGGTCAGCTCAAGTCCTCCTGGAGGAGCTGGCTGAAACATTAAAGGGCCCTTGCCTGAATTTGTAGTCTGAGACTTTTGTGAGGCTCAGGAGATGGAGTTTCTTTTGGGGACTCATTGAGCAGAGGATGATGGTTAGGACTGTGTTCTCTGGCCAGAAGGGCCCTGAATAAGGCACTAACTGTCTTACCCCCAAGGAAGTAGCCTGTGCCTCCCCTTTATCAGAATCCTTTGCTGTACACTGGAAGGTCTGAGGGTTGGGACTCATGACGACTACAGGTTGTAGTAATGCTCCTGTAGAGAACATAATAGCCTGTCCCTCTGTGTGGCATCTCATAGGGTATGTTTGTAGGTCCCTGATGGAAAATAGCACAGTGCCATTTTTATACTGTTTGTACACTTTTCCTCAAAAAGGCAAGCTTAGATAGTCAAACACAATTTCTGCAATGAACAGTTTTTCTTCCCCCATCTTTTAGAAGATGGCTCTCTTGAACGATAGAGCATTTAATTTGCCTAATATTTGGATAATGGTTGTGTTTTTGTTTTGTTTGCATGTAGAACTCTAAAACAGTATGCAATAAAATCACATGTCCAGCTGTGCATTGTGTCAGTCCATCTTTTATTGACGGCGAGTGCTGTCCTGTCTGTTCTCACAGTAAGTATGACATACAAGGCAAGGACAATGTATTTTTAAAACTTGCATGCAGAGCTGCAGAGAGGTATTCCTCCTTCCACCCTGCCCACCCCCATGCTGTCAGCAGATAACAAGTGTATTCAAGTACAGCAATACCTTGGATTGCGAGTAACCCGGTATGCGAGCTTCTCAGTAAGACGAGCAAAATTTTAGCATAAATTTAAATTTGAAAGACGAGCAAGCCTTGCAACAAGAGCCACAGAGCCACACGCTGTGCCGTCGCCTTGCTCGGCCATCGCCTCCCACTGCTTTGCCTAAGGGCAGGGAGCCGCCGCTCACTCTGCAGGTTGTTGATCCTCCACATCTCTCTCCTCCTCTCCCCCCCCTCTCTCTGAAATTTTCATTAGCTGCTCGTAATCCAAGGTATTACTGTACTTGGAATATCAACATAATAAATGTATAGTTTAGTATGTAGTATTTTATGATAAGTTAATCATGAATACTGTTTCAGTAGATAGGCAAATCTACTTTTATGGAATACAAAATGAATATCTTACAATCTCAGGAAATTACAAATCGTCATAGTATCTCTAAACATTATTTGGGATTACTAAAATTAAGAGTAGAAATGATCAAACAGTTGCATAATTCCAAAGAAGTCCTTTGTTATGATAATGAATGAACGAACCGTTTTATACTTAAACAACAGCCTACATTAATGACTTCCTCCTTGCTTTTATATTGGCCAACTGATCAGATAAACTGTCAAAAGAAATTTGGTGATCCTTTACCAGTTTCAGTTTGCTAAAAGTACATTTGTCTGATGCAAAGGTACAGGGATGAAACTGAGCACCCTTAGGGTAATGCATATTTGCAGAAATAGATTTTTCAGGCCTTTGCATAAATTTGGTTTTTAAGGCAATCAATGTGTTTGCCATTGTTGTCACATTAGTCCTGGGTCTTGTGAAGGAAATTCAAATAAGGATAGGCTGAAGAGTGGTAAAGCTTGCAAATACTTAGCAAGACCATCAGAGTATTTAAGCCCTTGTATGATTCTTTTTATTTGCAGCTGATGACAGTGAAGAAGGCTGGTCTCCCTGGTCTGAATGGACAGAATGCTCCATGACGTGTGGATCTGGAACCCAGCAGCGAGGAAGGTCATGTGATGTCACCAGCAACACTTGCCGAGGCCCATCCATTCAAACCAGAACCTGTTCCCTTGGCAAATGTGACAATCGCAGTGAGTGCTGTACCTTCTTTGCTTTTCTTTACAACTTCTCCTTGCCTTCCCCAACAAACAAAACAAACCTGGAATCAGTCTTGTATGCAAAAGAAATGTATCAAGGTTTAAAGACAGCTCAGATGATGTCTTGTTAGGCTCATCAGATATTAAGGTATGACCTGAACTGCTTTGGGGGTGGTGGGGTTCTCCCATTTTTCACAATGAAAAATAATAGATCAGAGATAATTGTGAGGTGAGGATACTGCTCTCAGTGTATATTTGTGTTGATATGCCAAATCCTGTCTGGCTGAGTTTAGTTAATGGGAGCACCAAACACAGGACCATCTTGTCATGGGTTACCATGGCCTGAAGTTTGCATAGGCTGACAGACAGCTGTATCTGCTGAGGATATTTGTATTGTAAATTGAATGAGTTCTACTTAACACTTGATATCAAAGGGGAATTTCCATTGGAGCCTTACAGAGCTGCATAGACAGGCAGTTGAACTGTGATTACATTTCTTCTCCTGACCAGTACGTCAAGATGGTGGCTGGAGCCACTGGTCTCCTTGGTCTTCCTGTTCTGTGACCTGTGGAGTGGGCAACATAACTCGCATTCGGCTCTGCAACTCCCCCATCCCACAGATGGGTGGGAAAGGCTGCAAAGGAAGTGGACGTGAAACTAAAGAGTGTGAAGGACCCCCATGTCCAAGTGAGTCTGTTAGTCTGAACTTCCACCTTCTGATGAGGCAACATGCTGGATGTCAGCCTTTGTTAGGCTAAGGCAGGGCTCTCCTGCTGGCTGGGTATGCTGGGAGCTGTAGGCTAGCAACATCTGGGGACCCAAGGTTGGAGAGCCCTGGGCTAAAAAGAACTTATCCCATAAATTTGGGGTCAGGAAGTGCAGCCCTCCGGGCCAAATTCAGCCCACTTCAAAGTGCCATCTGGGCATTGTGCTACCAGTAGGCTACTCCTTACTTCCTTTTTCAAGTAGCCCTTGAGGAGAACTGTTGCTAAGCAAGGCTGTAAATAGAGTACACTTGTATCCTTTGTCAAAACATGCATAGAAATGCACCCTGAGTTGTTGTTTTTCTCCAACAATTCAAGTCTGCAGGGTGAACATTTTCAAACCTTTCAAAAAGTGAAGTCTGCCTTTCAACTGTCAGTTGGCTGTAAAGTGTCCAGATGCAGCAGAGGACAGGACATTCCCCCCTTTAATGGCTGTGTAGAAGGAGGACTTTCAGTAGGTATACCTAGCTGGACAAGCTCAACTTGCTGAAAGTCCTTCTTCTACACAGCCATTAAAGGTGCAGGAGCCCCGTCCTCTGTTGCATCTGGGCCATCATACTTTGTTGAAGGAAGTGATGAGGGATGTATGAGGAATCTGATGGGGTGTGTGTGAAATTCTGATGGATTTTCTCAACTTGGCCCCTGTGGATTCTGCTGGTGCTGACTTGATCTGGTGCGAGTCGAGCCAGCACGCAGACTTCCATTTTTAAAATGGGCTGCAATTTGTGTAATTTCTTTTTTTTAAAAAAAGCCAAGGAAATTTGCACAAAATTCAGGCCTCTGCTCCACAATTTGCACAAATGTATGCAATTTGTGTAAAATTGGGCAAATTGTGGAGCAGAGGCTCGAATTTTGCTCAGATCTGAAATTAACTGTCAGAAAATTCAAGGTGGGCAATTTAATGGGAGCTGGAAAAAACCTCCAACTTGACCCACTTTTGGCTGGTGGCTTGGAAATCTGTTGAAAGTCCATTGAGCTCAAACAGAACGAGTTTTCTAGTGTCACACATCCCTAGAAGTGACCACTTGCAATAACATCTTGAAATCAATGAACGACTCCACTGTCTGGTGCTGAGCCTTGATTACGTAGCATTGCTTGTGCTAATATTTCTTGTTGTCTGGCCTATTCCAGTCAATGGACGATGGAGTCCTTGGTCTCCATGGTCTGCATGTTCAGTTACCTGTGCAGGAGGGATTCGTGAGAGATCTCGTCTGTGTAATAGCCCAGAACCTCAGCATGGTGGAAAGGCATGTGTGGGAGATGTCATACAGCGTGATATGTGCAACAAGCAGGATTGTCCAATCGGTGAGTATGAAATGCATTGGAGACACAGCTGTGATCTAAACAAGTATACCCAAGTAATTCTGCTTCATGTGTACTCTAAGCCTTTCTGAAAGACCGAAGATTTCTGAAGGAGCCATAGCTCTGTGGGGGGAGCACATGATTAGTATGCAGAAGGCATCTCGGAGCTTGGACAGTAAGGCTAAGAAAGGCATCTGCCTGAATCTCTGGAGAGCTGCTATTAGTCTGGAATAGACACTCTGGGGCCAGAATGGACCAAAGATATTACTCAAGCATATTTACTCAGTTGTCACTATTGTGTCTTTGGATTGACCCTGTTGCATAGAATATTTGGTGCAGTTATCAAATACAGTAATTGTTAATACAGTCAACTGTTTATGTCTACACATCCTAAAGAGAAAAAAAGTTTCCTATGTAAATGGTGCAAAGTGTAAACTATTCTTGTTCCCTGTTTTTATTTCTGCTTTGTCCAGATAAGGAGATTAGCTTTGTACTACCACAAATAATGCTCTTTCGTCTTGTTTTGGCAGATGGATGTTTGTCAAATCCTTGCTTTCCTGGAGCAGAATGCAACAGCTACCCTGATGGTTCTTGGTCCTGTGGTGCATGTCCAGCTGGTTACCTTGGAAACGGAACATTCTGTGAGGACCTTGATGAGGTAGATGAGGTTTCAGTTTGCATGGAAATACTGCTTTGACCCCACCCCTGGTAACACTTGGTTGTCTGTGCTGGAGCTTTCCCAGTGAGATAACTCAGTACTTTTCTCTCTGTTGTTTTTTTTAAAATTGTGCAGTGTGCAGTAGTGCCAGACGTTTGCTTTAAGTTAAATCAGAAGCACCGTTGTGTAAACACAAATCCAGGATTCCATTGCTTGCCATGCCCTCCACGCTACAAAGGAAATCAGCCTTATGGGGTGGGCCTAGAAGCTGCCAAGACAGAAAAACAAGTAAGTGCTGTTGAAAGAAGGCCAGTGGCCAGTAATGGAATGGAAAATGTGATACATCTGGTATAAAAATGTGGCACACAGAGGCTGAAGATGTATTGTTGGCCTAAAGAATCCTTGTTCTAGAGAACCATGAAATTAACATTTAAAACATGTGACATTCAAAACCAACCCAAACTTGTTTCGAAATTTTTCCCAAAGTAATTTTTGTAATACAAGGGATTGCAGAAATATTATGACTTAAGAATGGGTTAGGACCAAATTAAAAGGTCTATGGGCAAGTTGCCAGATGCCTTTTGGGAGGGGCATTAAGGGTAGCCCTTGAGCGCCTCCTTGCAAGCATATATTTAACGTGTTGTGGTAAAGAACCAGCACAATCAATATAATGGATACATTTTGTGAAACTTTTTGACAAAGCCAGATGTCTGTCCGAAAGATCTCGCTTTGCGAAGAGCCAATATGCATGCGAAGGCAATGCAGAGTAATTAAATGTTATTTTTCTGTCTTAAAATAGCGGTCTTTGGTTTCACTCAGCCTCTTCATAATTCTCCATTCTCTGGTTGACACAGTTCATGGAGTCTAAATGTAAAACAGCCGTTAATATTAAACTACTCTAGCATAGTTGTCAATCAAAACAATAGTGATATAGAAGTACCAGTCAGGACTTGTTGAAAAGAAATCACAGTCCATTAGGCTGTCTTGATGGTTTTAAAACAAAGGCAGCTAATGCGTTGGTTGGGTGCTACATCCTGAAATTACTGCACAGGAAATGGGTGGGGTTTGATGTTCTTGCCCCATTGTAAATTTAACGACATCCAGAAGTCTGTGATTTGAGAGAAATTTGTGAAGTAATGTGTAATTCTTATGGCTATTCTTTATTTAAATAAAGTCTTATTCATAATCGCTGCATTGACAAAATTGCATAGCCTACTAGCTCAGCAAGCAAACATTCCTTGAGTCTTTGGCAAGGATTTCAATGAAAGGTTGTTAAATCTGGACCAAAACTAGAGGACATGTGGTGCGGGTCCAAAGCTCAACAGTACTCTGGGAAGCTAACACTTCCATTTATCTACCCTTCTGATTAGTTGGATGTTTTGGATGCCCCATATGCCATTTGAATCAAAGGGACTAGCATATTGACTGCTTGAGTATTCATACTGAAAACGTCTGAAAAGTGAGGTTTTGCATCAGAACCCCCCCCCAAACACACACACACACACACACACACACACACACACACACACACACAGAAATGGTCATATATATTTTTTGTTAACTCACTTCAGCCTTCCCCAATCTGGTGCCCTCCAGGTGTGTTGGACTGTAAGTCCCATCATTCCCAGCCAGCATATTCAATGGCATGCTGGCTGGGGATGATGGGAGTTACATTCCAACATATCTGGAGGCACCAGGTTGGGGAAGGCTGGTTTAGTTGAATGCAAAGGTTTTTTTTATTATTATCCCAGCACTGCATGGAAGCGACTAGTCTGTCACCTAAAGCATCCTTTTGCTTTGACACCCACAGATACAGCTGTAGTTGCATTTGTTTCGCGCATGGTCCCAGCTGGCCTATATTGTTCAATTCTCAAGACTGAATTGTATTGCAGACAGTATATTCTGCTCCTGCTTTCCAAGTATTGTAACTTGCTATGATGAAGATGAAATCCAAACAAATATATAATAATAAATGACAGCATTTCCCTGCAGCTCAGGAAAAAAACAAAAACACATTTATTCAAAGAGGGAAAATGAGATTCATTGAATCAAAGCAGCCTCCCCTTGCCAATCTAGGCAGAGTCCCATGATGCATTTTACTTAGCCTAATGATTAATCCAGCTCCAGACCTACGCTACCCGCATGTTCCTGCTGGAGAATGGTCTGAATGATTATGATCTGCATTTCAGGTATGTGAGCCTGCCAATCCTTGCAAAGACAAAACACACAACTGCCACAGGTCAGCGGAGTGCATCTACCTGGGCCATTTCAGTGACCCCATGTACAAGTGTGAATGTAGGACGGGCTATGCTGGTGACGGATTCATCTGTGGTGAAGATTCTGACCTGGATGGATGGCCCAATAATAACCTAGTATGTGCTGCCAATGCTACTTATCACTGCATAAGGGTAAGTGAGAAGAAGTAATGGAACAGACGAATATGACTGCCCCTTTTGGAATTTATAATTAGATGTGAACGTAAACTACAATTCATCTCTCATTCTTATTATCCCAGAATGTATCCTGTGCCATTTAAGTCATTGTACTGATTACTTGAATATACTTACAGAAAGTGTTGGAAATTACTTTTTGCACCCCAGACCAAAGGGATAAATTCAGATGCACATCAGATGCAGCTAACTCACAACATTTCATCAAATGTAAAATGCAACATGCATAGAACCCAGATACATTTATGACACTAAAGGCACAATCTTATTCAAGCCTTCAGAAAAAAGGCCTACAACTCCCAGCATGCCTCAGCCTGCTATGCTGTCTGAGACATTCTGAGAGTTGTAGGCCTTTTTTCTGTCTAAACTTGCATAGGATTGCTCTCCAAGGCTGCGATTCATTTCTAAGCACATGCCAGGGTTAAATCCAACAGTATCTATCCATCAGTGAAATGGACACCATTGATAGAACAATCCCCCTGCAGCCCCTGTATGTTCCCCTGCAAGGCAGGAGAGAGGAGGTCCCATTGCATAAGTGGAGGTCCACTTGCATGATGTTAGATGTCATCCATAGAATTCAAGGTTTGTTCTGAATGATAGTTACAATACTGTATGAAGGTGATGCATTCACCTTCTATACCAGGGGTAGGCAAATTTTTTGGTCCTGTGGCACATTTAGCAATTTGAGAAACTGTCCTGGGCATCACCACAAAATGGATGTGCTGCAGATGAAAGTATCTCCCTGCAGCTGCCTGCCATCTTCATTTCCTAAGAAACGTGTGGCCCAGATGCATTAATGGGTAAAGAAGATGGAAGCAGCTAGAGGCCCTCACTTTGCTTTGAAGTGATTCCAGATGCAAGTAAGAGAGCCAGTGTGGCGCAGTGGTGAGAGTGTTGGACTGGGACTCGGGAGATCCGGGTTCTAGATCCCCGCTTGGCCATGAAACTCACTGGGTGACTTTGGGCCAGTCACTGACTCTCAGCCTAACCTACCTCACAGGGTTGTTGTGAGGATAAAATGGAGAGGAGGAGGAGGATTATGTAAGCTTCCTTGGGTTCCTTGCAGGAAAAAGGTGGGGTATAAATATTACAAACAAACAAACAAACAAACAAATAAATAAAATATATTTTTTTAAAAAGTAGGAGGGGTAGGGCACCTTGGTGTGCAGCAAGAAATGTGTCTGAGGGCATACTGGTGCCCACAGGTGCCATGTTGCCTACATCTATTCTATACTTACACTCTGTAATGAAACAGGTTTATCTTACACACTGGGGATGGCACACTAGGTTAATTGAGACAGTAGGGCAATGAAAAAGGAATTCAATGCTTCAGTAGCTAAATGAATTGGATTTATCTGCCGAAGTTATTCTAAAATGCACTTTATTGGCAGAATGTCCCCATTCCATTGAATAAAAACTCTATCCTCTATATCCTTTTGGAACCCACAGTGCAACTCCTACTAATGCTATATTGTTTCAAAGATGAATCCCAGCACTTAAGAGAGGCCTAGAACTCTGTATAAAATACAACTTCATTTACAGAGTAATCCTTTGGCTCCTAGACAGTGCCTAGAGGGCCATAGGATCATTCGGATTCCCAGATCTGAGGTCAGAGGCAGAGCTCCGACCTCGGAACTGGGGTTCTGCGCTTGGATCCCCCTCCCCCCCCCACAGCTGGCATGGAAAGAACCATGCAGGCTGCTTCTCTGAGGTTGTAAGAGCAACCTTGAAGAAGGGGTGAAGAGGGAGTTCCAGGGGGCAGGAAGGGTAGGAGAATGGGTCCGCCAGGATACAACATAATCTGGTGGTGCTCCAGCCTCCTTTCCTCCCCGTCTGATGCGCCTCAGCGAGACAGCTGAAATTGGCTGTCTAGTTGATTTGCAAAGCAGGAGTAGCACAGAGGTAAAGATCGCCTCCACGCTTCTCCTGCCCTGCAAAGGATGCCCATAATCCGCCGAGTTCAGAGGCTTCCCAGTTTCCCTATTGGACTGCACCCTTAGTTTTCCATAGAAAACTTGATGACCCCTAATTATAAGTAGAGAGGACTAATCAGTCTATTTCTGGTCCATGTTGGTTTCACATGTATTCAGTCATAAGTCTGTTCCATCCAATTTTGCAAATTTGTCAACCATTTTTTTTAAAAAAAGTACTTATTTTTGTATGTCATTTCCCCTAGGAGACGCATTTTGTACACAACTTTCCCTAATATACACATTTTTGTACACAATTTTTGATCCCAAGAACTGCATTGCAAAATTCAGAAAAGTCTGAAGTGTTCCAATCAGCATATTAGTCCAGGAAATGCAAAGTAGGCCAGTCCACTTAAAAATACAGACCAAGAGAAATTTGCCCCTATTCCTAATTGTAAGTTGTTTCTTTCCCCCCTCATTGTTCCTTCTGTAGAAGGTTTCTGTGCCTTACATTAAACATCAGGAACTGAGAGAACTGCTTGTAATTTGGAAACTGGATGTGACTTTACAATACTGTGGAATGGAACAAGGAATGAATTTTCCCCTTCCAATTCTTCCATGAGCAGGAAGTGAGTTCTAGACTTTCACTGAACATACAATTCAGACATTGAATTCTTTCAGCCCTGGCTGATGTCTGCTCACGTGTTAACATGGCCAACTCAGCATTTGCAGTTCATATTTCTTTCTTTTTTGGTTCCTGTCATCAGGACATTTGAGTCAAGAATACCAAGATCTGCTTTCATTATATACAAAATCTAACATGCTGAATCCATTTAGAAGAGGCTCTTCCCCAAAACGCAACTCATTATTTTTGTAGTACAGATGTGTATTTAATAGAGGTTAAACAACCTAGCAAAAATATCAGGTGGTAACTATCATTAGATATCATTCCAATTTAGCAATAATAATATCATCCAACACAGCCAAAGGCAGCCTCCCATTGCGATCTAAAAGTGTGTGAAAATTAATTGAATACATATGCATTTTTAACTTTAATTCCCTAGAAATGGTTCCAGAATTCCTATTTTGAACTCGCCCAGTGATGTATTTCATAGTTTCTTGTGGGACAAATGTTTACTCATAGTTTAGAATCCTTATCAGCTTGTGAAATAGAAGTGAGTACCAATCCAGGGTTGTTTGTGTGTACAGGATAACTGTCCTCTCCTGCCTAATTCTGGACAAGAAGACTTTGATAAGGATGGAAAAGGTGATGCCTGTGATGAGGATGATGACAATGATGGTGTAGAAGATGATAAAGTAAGCTATTTTTCTTTAACTTATCTTTGGCTTTCAGGAGAAATCAATCTGGACAGTAGCAAGAACTTGTCAGTATCTTTGCTGTGTCCTAATTTCTCTAAGCCAGGTTATCTGATATCAGTGTTTAAACTGTACAGCTTGGGCTGCCACACTGTTATTTATGGATGTCACTGAACTTTACATGCTCCACATTTCGAGCCAACCCAGTTTCTCAAAGAATGGGGCACTCCATGAGTCTTGGTCAGTTTTACAATTGTTTTATTGTATCATATAATATAACAGACATCTGGGGAAATATTTAAAGTTGAAGACACTGATACTAGGATAATTGATTATATTTATCTATCCAGGATATATTAGATATGCAATTGATGTTAAATTATTATTATTGTTGTTGTTGTTGTTGTTGTTGTTGTTGTTGTTTCAGTTTTTGGAGCCTGAGGATGTGAACAAGACACTGGCTTCTGTATGACCCACCACATGCTCCATTGACCCTTGCCCTTCATGGCTTATTCGAGCTAGCCATGGGGTACTGATCAGGAGAATGGTGAACGCATCACTGCGTGATGGAGTGGTCCCTACTGCCTTGAAAGAGGCAGTGGTGTGTGACCACTCTCAAAAAACTCTCCCTGGATCCAGAGATCTATGCCAACTATCGTCCGTTCACAAATACCCCATTCCTGAGTAAGGTGCTCAAGAGAGTGGTGATGTCTCAGCTGCAGGTGCTTTTGAATGAAATTGATTATCTGGATCCATTCCAGTCTGGATTCAGGCCTGGTTTTGGGACAGAATCAGCCTTGGTCACCCTCATGGATGGATTATTTTCTTTGGGAGAGGGACAGGGGGAGTGCGACCCTGTTACTTCTCCTGGATCTCTCAGTAGCTTTTGATACTGTTGACCACGGTAACCTGGACCGGCTCCATGAGTTGGGGGAGGCACTGCGGGGTCGGTTCCAGAGAATAGCATTGGGTGACTGCACCTCAGCCCCATGGCAGTTGAACTGTGGGGTGCAACAGGGTACCATCTTGTCCCCAATGTTATCTATATGAAGCCCTTGGGAGTGGTCATCAGGAGATTTGGGCCAAGGTGTCACCAGTATGCTGATGACACCCAGCTCTATTTCTCTGTGAGATCTGAATTGGGAGAGGCTGTGCACATTCTGACCTGGTGCCTGGATGCAATTATGGCTTGGATGAGGGCTAATAAACTGAAGCTGAATCCCGATAAGATAGAGACTCTATGGGTTGGCAGTCCCCAGGTCCAGGAATGGGATTGTTTGCCTGTTCTGGATGGGGTTGCACTCCCTCTGAAGGAGCAGGTACATAGTTTGGGGGTAATCCTGGATCCATCTCTGTCACTGGAGGCTCAGGTGACCTTGGCGGCCCGGAGTGCCCATTACTAGCTTCAGTTGGTACGCCAACTACATCCATTCCAGGATAGGGATAATCTAGGCACTGTGATCTATGTACTTGTAACCTCAAGGTTAGATTACTGCAATGCACTCTATGTGGGGCTGCCCTTGGGCCTGGTTTGGAAGCTGTAGCTAGTGTAGAATGCAGCAGCTAGGGTGCCCACTGGGATACCCAGCTATGCTCACATAACACCTGTGCTAAAAAAAACCTGCACTGGCTGCCTATTAGCTACTGAGCCATGTTCAAGGTTGTGGTATTGTCATACAAAGCCTTAAACAACTTAGGACCAGGATACCTAGCAGACCACCTTCCCTCATATATACCCAACTGACCATTAAGATCAGGGGTCCTCAAACTTTTTAAACAGAGGGCCAGTTCATTGTCCCTCAGACTGTTGGGGGGCTGGACTATAGTTTGAAAAAAATATGAACGACTGGATCAAGGAAAAAAAAGGACCCAGGTCCTTTTTTTTTACTTGATTAAATGGAAAGTTATTATTAATTAATAATAAATTAATTATAAATTAATTTGCTGTCTAAAATTGAAATACATTAAAATATTATATACAATATACAATTTTAAATATTGTATTGTTTTTTCCTGTTTTTTTGCATTACAAATAAGATATGTGCAGTGTGCAAATCAAGCCTTTCTATACCTTTTTAAAATTTAATAAAACAGGAAAAAACAGTACCTGCTTACCTGGAGGAGGGAGTGCCCGATTGAATTGTTGTCCCTCGTGGTATCGTTCCGGTTGTGAGAGAGTTTGTGGCTGTGAGCGTGTGTGTGTTTGATGTGGTTTAAATTTGCTACTTTGGTGTTGTGTTGCTTGGCTTGGCTGATTGTTGTTGTGGGTTGTGATAGAGGGCCCCCCGTTGCTCATTGTTCTCTGCACGGAGGGAAGGCCGGCCGGCGGCTCCCTGCTCCGCGCCCCCTCCAGGATGGGCAGCCCGGGGGTAGGCCGGCCAATGCCCGACGGCAAGGACTCCGCTCCCCGGCGTGGCCACCGAACATCTGAGAGGCGGACTGGAAGCAGGGGCCAGGGTGTGCCGGCCGCAGCAAACTCTGCCCTTCAGACCCCTCCCGGCCTGGTGGGTGGGCGCTCTCCTGCCCCTTCCCGGAGGAGTCGCGCCGCCGCATTACCATGCTGATGCGGAGCGTCCGGAGGACCATTCTGAGACGATGGGGGGGCAGCGGCAGCGGCGGCTCATTGGCCTCGGCGCGCGGCCTGTCGCCGGCTGGCCGGGGCGCCGCATCACAAACGCTTGCCGCAGGGTTGCCTGGCAACACGCTGATGGTGCTGCCGAGCAGGCGCTGAGCGAGGCCTGGGCGTGCGGCTGGCCCTGCGGGGGCTCCGGCCAGGTGCACCCGCACGGGGTCGAGGAGTGCAATACCGCCAGAGGCCCCCGCCCTGGCGTGACCTGAGCCCCCACGCGGGCGCACTTGGCAGGAGCCCCCACAGGGCCAGCCACACACCCAGGCCTCGCTCAGCGCCTACTTGGCAGTGTCATCAGCGCGTTGCCAGGCAACCCTGCGGCAAGCATTTGTGATGCGGCGGCGCCCCGGCCAGCCGGAGACAGACCGCGCGCCGAGGCCGTTGAGCCGCCGCTGCCGCTGGCCTGCCCCATCGTCTCAGAATGGTCCTCCGGCCGCTCCGCATCAGCATGGTAATGCGGCGGCACGACTCCTCTGGGAAGGGGCAGCAGAGCGCCCACCCACCAGGCCGGGAGGGGGCGAAGGGCAGAGTTTGCTGCGGCCGGCGCATGTGTTCCTTCCCGGCCCCTGCTTCCGGTCTGCCTCTCAGCTGTTTGGCGGCTGCGCCGAACAGCTGTTTATTCCCTAGGGGAAGCGGGCGCACTTCAGTGGCTTGGCGGGCGCGCCGCTCTGGGGTTTTCCCCCACGCCTTTCTTCCCAGCGGCTTACTCCGGCGGGGCGGATTCCCAGCGGGCAGGGAGCCTCTAGATCGGCCGCCGGGCCGGATGAAAAGACCCGGCGGGCAGGATGTGGCCCGCGGGCCTTAGTTTGAAGACCCCTGATTAAGATCATCAGAGGAGGCCTTGCTGGTAATTCCAAAATTATTGGAATGTCATTGTGCAGTATCTCAACAGCGAGCCTTCTTGGTAGCAGCACCCACCCTTTGGAAGAAAACTCCCTTGTGCGGTTTGGGAGGCAGAAAATTTGGCATCTTTTAAACACCTCCTGAAAATGCACCTGTTCACCCAGGCTTTCCTGGGCCCGTAATTAAATTAACCATACTGTCCCATTTTTACTGCTCCCGTACTGCTGTGTATTTACTATTATTATTGTAATTATATTGTTTTAAAAATTGTATTAAGTGTGCTGTTAAATGTGATTTTAATTGTGATTTTAATATTGATACGGAAACCGTGTAGATATATTTTTTTTAATGTCTAGCGGTATATAAATAGTACAAATAAATAGTAGTAGTTGAAGCAGCAGCAGCAGCAGCAGCAGCAGCATGAGGCCACTTGGAAATCCCAATAGTAACATAGTTCTTACGTAATTTTATTTTATTTGCAGATGGGGGGAAATCTTTATTGGGAATGTAATTGTTTCTGAACTATACTTACATATTCTTTAATCTGATTTCTATTTTTAGGACAACTGTCCCCTTCTTTTTAATCCCCGTCAATTTGATTATGACAAGGATGAAGTTGGTGACCGTTGTGATAATTGCCCCTATGTGCATAATCCTGCTCAGATTGACACTGATCATAATGGAGAGGGTGATGCATGTGCGGTGGATATTGATGGAGATGGTACATTCTTATTCATTCTCATATGTTTTGTTTTTATTCAACATTGTCGCAAATGGTTCAGAATAAACTATAATCCCATGTCTAGCTCTCTCCCTTGTGAACAATTCTAGCTCAAACAATACCACAGTATATTTACACGCATCTGTGCATGTGTTTAAGAAGGCAAAGTATGGGTGTAATCCAGAAATAAGATACACCCAAATATTCTTCTGCAAGTGATATTAGTGTACCCAACTCTGGTTTATGTCCACTGTTTTCAAACTCAAAAGATTTATATTGCCCAATCTTGAGATTTGCTTTCTTAGCAACAAATGAATACTTAGGATGGAACCAACCAATGATATTGGGTTGTATCCAATGGTGGTGTTCCATTCACAGAAGGCTCTTTGTTCCAGTGGAGGCTTCTATGAATGGAAAGGGGCATGTGAACAATTTTTGCCAATTCCCCCTGCTTCCCTGCACCACCTTACATCCTGTTTCAGAGGGTCCCCTAACACTCCAGAGCAGATTTAGTGAAAATTGCCTCCTTCCTTCCCATTCATGGAAGCCTCCACTGGAACAAAGAGCCTTCCATGAACAGAACACCACCATTGGATACAACCCAATATCATTGGTTGTCTCGTCTCATTGGTTAATTTGTTATTAACCAGGTATCTGAAGATTATTTCTTGCTTTAAAATTGTTCCATCAGACTTTTGGATTCATTTTATTGGTTTAGGAGTTTATATCTAGCTTTTATACATAAATCTAAGATGGCTAACAAATAGTAAAATGGAACCCAAAAATGCAAAACATCATTTAAATTATAACATTTCATTAGAAAATATCATTGGAAAATAATACATTAAACTCCATCCAATGTAACTGTAAAACTAGTGGAGTCACTGAGTACCCTCAAAAGGACATTTTAAAAGGAATATGTTACATAATCTTATAAAATCCTGCAGACTTGGGCTCTGGTGGGGAAATAATTCCATAGTGTTGGGGGGCAGTAGAGAAAAGACCTTGCCATGTCCCCCACACAATTCTGGAATAGATCAAACTCAGGTCTGCCCAGCAGGTGGTGGTGGTGGGGATAAGAATATCACATTCATTTAAAATTTAAAATGGAATGAAAGTACAATTATGGTCTAGCAATACCCAATAGACATTCTTATTTATTTATTTACTATGGTTATATATGGACCACCCAATAAGCCGGGCAGCTTACAAGAAATAAAGGAATAAAATACAATAAAATATTTATATCAAATATGCCTACATGTGCCAGCCAAATCAAATGTCTTCACCCAAAGTGCTTGCCAAAATGCCTTGGGAGAGGAAGGGAAATATATTTTGGATGCTAGAATAATAAGGATTCCAAATTACATTTTTGGCTCTGGAAATATATATATATATATATATATATAGTGATATTTAAGGTTATTAAACTGGCAACACTGACCTGAACAGTAGCCCAGTACTAAAAAATCTACCAACCCAAACATCTTTGGTGTTTTTTGGAATGCCTCTAGGTTTGTGGGTTTTGGCATAACTCTGAAGCAGAAGCATCAATGTCCTTAGAAAGGATGTTGCTGCAGCATTTCCTGGCAGATGAATCCCAGTTTCAGCAATGGGGAAAAAAAACTATTAAGCCTTGGATTTGATTCAGTAAGTGCATGTGTAAAATGTTGGATGTGTGTAACTGTAGAATCTCTAAAACCTTTGAAGGTTTTCAATAGTATGAAGTTTCTATTAACACTCCATGATATTTATTTCATTTATTTAGACATATTGCCCATCTTCATGTAGCTTACAACAGTATTTTTTTTTAAAGCAACTATATTTCTATAAGGGAATTTCTTTTTGGTTGTCCCTTATAGACAACCAAAGAATCAGCAAAAAAAATGATCCCAAATTAAAATAATGACATACATATATATATATATATATATATATATATATAGTAAAACCTTGGATTGCAAGTAACTTGGTCTGAGAGCGTTTTGCAAGACAATTTTAACTTGATAAACAAGCGACGTCTTGCAATACAAGTACTGTAGTACGGTCAAGAAAAATGAAGACTTTACACTATCATTCTTTATTTCAGCTTAAATTCAAAATATGTGTACAAATTTCTTATGGGGAATTTTGCTTTGATATACAAGTGCTTTGGATTACATGCACGTGTCCGGAATGAATTCTGCTTGCAATCCAAGGTATTACTGTATATATATTTACATCACTTTCAAGAATCTGTAGGATAAGGATTTGGCAGGCCTCCGTCAGAAGAGAGTGGAACAATGTAAGGGTCATCACCAAAAAGGCCCTGACTGGACTTACTTGCCAGATAGAGGGTTTTACCTATGATTTGCTGTACTCAGGCTGTGTAGAGCTTGAAAGGTCTGGTCAAAACCAGCACCTTGAATTGAGAATGGAAGTTGATAGGTAGCCAGTAGAACACAACAGAGTGTTATGTTCCTACGTTTCCACCATTGCCAGGTAAAGTATCGTGCAAAGTTTTTGTGCGGCAGATTGTTGGGCAGAAAGGGGTAATCCCAGAGCTAGATTGGGAATGACTCACTGACGCATCCTCCGAAAGGTATTTAGCCAACATGGAACCAGATAGCACAACTCTACAGACTATAGAGTATTTGTAACTTTTTAGAAGGGTATTGCCAGTTACGGAAGGCATGGCAAGACAAACTTGCCCTATTTAACAAGCATAGGACGATGCAGTAGTGCGCTCAGTTCAACGTATTTTGTGTGCCACTGGCATGGAGAGGCCTGGGTTTGAATCCCAAATTGGCCACGAAGCTCACTGGGTGGCCTTCAGCTAGTCCCTTTCCCGCAGCCTAACTTGCCATACAGGATTCTTGTGAGGATAAAATGGGGAAATTCCTCATTCATGACTGTGCTAGTTCTTAAAAACTGAATGCTGCTCTTTGTGAGTGGAATCTGAACATATGGCTTTATTTGCATTGCTTTTTCATCCTGGCAGATGTTTTTAATGAACGAGATAACTGCCCGTATGTCTACAACACAGACCAGAGAGATACAGATGGGGATGGCGTTGGAGATCACTGTGATAACTGCCCGCTGGTGCACAACCCTGACCAGGTAAATGAACTAGCACTTCTGCTCGGAGGCTGAATGGAAGGATTTTGGCAGTGACTTGAAGAACCTTCATGTTCTCCCATTGTAGAAGTGCCATAGACACACAGTTCAAGGTGTAAGGTGAAACTAGATACCTTCTGCCTGCCGTAAAGGATGTTTCAACAGTGCTCCTTTTAATGACCTACATTCATGCCCGGCTGACACGGAGGGATATAAAGAAGATTTTGTTCTTGCAGTGACACTTGGTATTCCCATTATCTACCCTTCCCTGTTTACTGAGGGAAACCCTTTCATGCTGTTGAAAAGTGAGGGATTTGTGATCACATGCAGTAGCACAGCCTTTAGTCTTCCATCCCTCTTCCTACCTACAAGGGCTTTGTCCAGACCTTGACGGTGGGTTCATTCATGCACATTCATCCAGTGGAGGCTGTTGGCTCCAATGTCAGCGGGGCTACTAATTTGCTCCGGATGTCACACTGAACTGCAGGTGAGCTATCCATGGTACTGAACCTATTTTGGGGCTCGGGTTCAGCACCGTGGTCAGCTCCTTGAAAGTTCAGAGTGAAATCTGGAGCGAATAAGTAGCCCCACTGACATTGGAGCCACCAGCCAGCCTCCACTGCATTCATCATTCAGTAACTGCCATATGAAGTGAGTGAAACAGCCATTGTACATCAAAGACCACAGATGGAGATCTCGTATCACCTCAGACACAATACTTTGCAATGGAGGCAGCTCACAAAATGGGCAAGACACCCTCAATGGGCCCCTTTCTCACCACCATTGTCACCGGCTGCTATTGCCCCTCCTCCTCTTTCTCATCATTGCTACCGCCTGCTTGCTTGCTAGGCAGAGAGCCAGTGGACAAGCAGGCAGTGGCATCTACTGCTCCTCTTCTGCACCACTGCCAGAGTGAGAGGCAGCTAAACAAGTCCAGGGGGCTCTTGTCAGTGGGCCCCTACTGGGATGTGTGAGCCCTCAGTAGGTGCCTGACCATGCCTACCCTGCATGCAAGGGTGGACCAAATCCAGACCTGTTTAGCATCAGCAGAGTGTCTGCATCACGCACCCTCAGAACATGGCCTACCATTTGTTACCCTTTAACAGTACTCCAAAATCTCCTGAGGCAAACTTCCAAAGACACACTGCCTCACCCTGCCTGATGGCAGGGCCTGACCGGGAGGGGCAGAAGAGAAGCTTGTTTTGTGATGCTTCAGGGTGGTTCACAGCAATCTCCCCTTGCAGTTTGCTTTCCACAGTATTCCTCTACACAGCTTCTTACCAAGCTGGTGCCAATGCAAAGGCGCTTGGGATAGTGCATGATATTTCTGTCCCTGTGAGTGAAACGAACTATATGTATCTGAGTGTGTGTGTGTTTTATTTGGCCCACTGGGCATTTTAAAATTGGTAACAGAAGTCCCAGACCACAATGGGCTTTCCAGCTTTGCATTACAGCCGTGCTATGTTCTACCTATTCATAATTCTATTTGGGATGGAAAAACCACCTAGTTTACATAGAATTTAGATGGTTCTGTTCAGTAACAGGGTGCATGATTCTATTAATGGCAAACTCTATGGCTTGAGGTGAATTGAATGCTCAGGTTATTAAAAAGCAGCATTTCACGTTTTCAAAGCCAAACACGAAATATTTGCCTTTGATTTGGGTGAACAGTCTGGAATTTCTAATTGTGTGAAGTTATTGCCGTCGGCTTCTTGGGTTTACAACAAACTTATAAACAGAGGTCAATAGCAGTCACTCATACCTTAAGAATGTTGTCTATGCAAGAGAAGTTTCCCACAAGAGCAGCACAGATTTTCTCACCCATAAAATCTGGCACTGAGGCCTAAGGCTAGAACTGAGATCTGTCGAGCTCCAGGTGTTCTTCTGCTGGCATCAGTTTCATTCAAATGGCTGGAGCACATTTTCATCTTGTAGCACTCTTAATGCAGGAGTGCAGAACCTCTTTCAGCCCAAGGGCTGAATTCCCTTTTGGAGAAATTCTTGGGGGCCACATTCCAGTGGTAGGTGGGGTGGAAGGCAAAAGTAGGTGCGGCCAAAACCACCCAAAATGCCAGCCTGTTTTAGCTTAAGCCTCTTCCTAACTAAGCCTTGGTAGAGGCATTTCAACCTTTTAGAATGGGGAGAAAATGTGCAACAGCCAGAAAACCACCAAGCGATCAGTGGTTGGGGGGAAAGGGGTGGGGTCAGGGGACAGGGTGTGGCCTTCTTCTGGGGAACACCCGAAGGCTGGATTTGACCCCCAGGCCTGAGGTTCTGCACCCCTGTCTTAATGGATACGGTGGGGCAGATGCCAAACGTTTTTGTTTTTAAAGCAGATGCAATAAAGCAGGGCTCTCCCATGGGGTGCCCATAGGGTGCCCAGGCACCAAAGGGGCCTCCAGTGGTGCCCATGAAGCTCTCAGCTCCATTAAAAATGTATTCCTGTTCCTGTACCTGCTGCAGATCAGCTGTTTGTGGGCAGAGAAGGAAAGAGTTACTTTCTGGCTCCACCCAATCTTCTTCCACCCATACAGACTTTTCCCCTTTGCTCTCTCTTGCTATTTCTCTCCTACAACTCCTTTCCTTGCTGTTTCTCCCCCTTTCCCATCCCTAGCCGTCTTCTTTCTTTCCCTTTCTATCCTCTAGCTTTGCTCTTTCTCTCCCCTCTCCCCTTTTGCCTTGCTCTTTCCTCCTCCTCCCAGCCCCTAGCTTCACTATTTCTCTCCCCCAACCCCTTTAGCTCACTTTTGATTAGCCAGGCCCCCACGGCAGCCATTTTGTGACTAGCCACATCCTCCATGGGAGTCATTTTGTGGTGGTGCCCACAGCAGTTTCTCAAATTCCCAAATGTGCAAATGGGTCCAAAAAGATTGGAGACCCGTGCTCTAGAGTAAGTGCAGGGGGCTCAATCCAGATCCTAAAAGCCCCCTATCCCCATGCTAGTGCTGTGATCCAGATCGAGTCCTATGCACCTATTCTAGCGTAAAAATGGGGAAATGATGTAGCTCCTAGACACAGATTTAAAGTAATATCTCTTTTGGCCCTCATTGAGGCTAGGAATGGCAAATGTTGCTTAGTTCTATCCGCGTTAAGGAGTTGTAAGAGACCAAGGCTGCAATCCTGTACACAGTTACCTGTGAGTAAGTCCCATTGAATTCAAAGAGAGCTTTGCCTATTGGGTGGTATGGAAATGTAATATATAAAATTAAATATAACATTCAGTGAGGTTTACTTCTGAACAGTTATGAAAATGATTGTGCTTTAAGGCTGCAACCCCATACTTTTCCTGGGAGTAAGTAAAACCCCACTTAACGCAATGGGGCTTAACTTTTCAGTAGACATACATAGGTGTAAGGCTGCAATCCTATACTCATTTACTTGGGAGCAAGTCCTCTTGATCGAAGTGAGACATCTGAGTAAACACATATATGATTGAAGTCAGTAGATTTAAACCTGGAATTTGAACCAAGAACCCTGGTGAAAAATCTAATTTACAATTTTGAGACAATTTTAATACGTTTTCAGGATATTATTTGTCTGCCTTTTCTTTTACATTGCCTTCACCAAGCACTGACATTTCTGAAGGGAACTACTAGCACCATAGTTATGTGATTTATTTCTTTCTTTTTCATTTACCATTGCAAAAATCCCCATCTGTTTGTCCTTCCACACCCTGCCTTTAGACTGATGTGGATAATGACCTGGTTGGTGACCAGTGTGACAACAACGAGGACATAGATGAAGACGGTCACCAGAATAACAAAGATAACTGTCCTTACATTTCCAACGCCAATCAGGCTGATCATGACAAAGATGGGAAAGGGGACGCTTGTGATCCTGACGATGACAATGATGGTATCCCAGATGACAGGGACAATTGTCGCCTCACATTCAACCCTGGCCAGAAAGATTCTGATGGTAAGGCTATTTCACAGCAACAGTCTGCAAGAACAATGCACAGCTGCTTGAGCTCCTGCCTCTCTTTTTCTTTCATACACAGCCCATAGAGAGAATGATTTCTAGTCGTTTTTCTTAAGCAAGGCTTGACGCAGAATGGGAAGAAGGTTCTCTAAATCCAAGTTGAGCCTGCGTGTCAGAAAACCAACCAAACTTGGACCTGTTTATATTGCAGATGAATCTGGTTTAGGTGTGTTCCCACATCGCTGCTGACTTGCCTTGAGTGCTGCATCTAGTTTTGGAAATGTTTCTAGCCTGGGAGAGTTCACCCACGGTCTCCTTCCAAAGATACACTGAAGTCTTTTAACACTAGTGATGCAGCATCTGTGCGCTGAGTACACTAGGAATATTTCAGCATTCAGAAGCAGAGGCTGCAGGTGAATGAGCAGTGGGACCATTATTGCTTTGGTATGCTTAGGACAGGGGTGGGCATCTTGTGAACCTCCAGGTTGTTTGGCCTCCAACTCCCTCAATATTGGCTATGATGGCTAGGGCTGATGGGAATTGTAGGCGCAAACATCTGGAGGGCCACATGTTGCCCACCCTGGCCTAGAGTATCCCTTTGTCTTGAAATACAATGATAATGGGGGGTGGGGAAATCCCTCCAAGTTGTTTATCAGGTCCACAAAGCATATTTTATAGAGATAAGGAGGGAAACTAGGATTAACGATTTCTGCAAAGAATTGTGGCTTGAGGAGAACACTGAAGTGAGGAAAATAGTGCAGGTGTACACTAGTCTTGCATCAAAGGTACACCCAAAGGCACCCTTTTACTGAAAACTTCATAAAGTGTACTTATGAAGATGTCCTCCCAAATAGCTTTTCAGTCAACTGAAGCTGGTGTTTTGAAAATGAGCAAGTCTATCCCCACATCAGCTAAACCGGAGCAAGGCAATACATTTTTATTTTAATCTATTTTTATCCCACTGGCTCAAGGTCACCCAGCAACCTTTGTGGCTGATTGAACCTGCAGTCTCCTTGGTCCTAGTCTGCCAGTCTAACCACTGCACAACACTGGCTCTCAATTTAGCACACCAGCAGAACCTGCCCTTTTGCTTGTCTACCCATGTGGTTCCACATCTGATTCCATAGATTTCTTGTCACTTAGGTTTGTGAATAGCTGTTCTGTGACAGATATCCCACAGTGTCATCTGTGTCATTTGTTACCTCATCGGCGAGGCTCAGACTGTTAGGATCCTATCAAGAAATACAACTGAATGGTGCTTCTGTTCTGCAGCCTGAGCCACCATCTTTCAGGCCTTCCAAGGTCCTGTAGACATGGCTGATGGGACAGACACTTTTCTCAGTTTCTTGACAGAAAAGCAGCCTTGTCAGCAGCAATCGGCTCCATGGGGAACTTGGGCAACCATGTGAGCTGAATAATGAAAACCTCATTTGGACAAAGAAATTGCTTCTTTGATGTTGGCAGAAGGAATAAGACTGGGAACACACACTTTCCCCCTTAAGTGTTAAGATAAACACATTCAGGAGCTTACAGCTGGTCAGAATTTGGAGTTCAACTTGGCTGCCAGCCAGTCAATCAATGGAATGTGGAGCCATTTTCTCACAGAGATGAACTCCAAAAAGCATTTGAGATGTTTGACTCTCTCTTGCTCCCTCCACCTCTCTGTCAGCCTGTATTTTTTTGTGTGTGTGTGTGAAGATTTTTGGCTGTTGCATAATAAAGTCTGTCCTTGAAGATTAGGGTGGCAGAAGATTAGAGTGGGAGACAGTGTTATAAGGAAATGTGCCACTGAAACATGTGATATGGGTCTCTACTGATCAGGGAAATTAATGTAAACTCACAATATTATAGGAGAATACCTGACTGGTACAGAATTAGTTAAGAATCTCCTCTCTCTCTCTCTCTCTCTCTCTCTCTCTCTCTCTCTCAAAACAAGCTTGTAGCACTCATGATTAGAGGGAAAAGTTTGGAAATGTATTGGTGATATTTGGTGAAATATCAGAAGCCAAAGGACAAGGAATCCATAGATGATTCCTACTTCCCTAGAAAAGCAAAAAAAAAAAAAAAAAAAAAAAGCTTTGGAGGATTGGTTGTAGAATGTGTGTAGGGTGTGCATTTAAAAATACAGTAAACTTGTGGAATGGGATTTGCAAGTCGTTAGTTAATTCAGAAGACAGATCTGTAACATTTCAGTTCTACGCTTTGGCATCTACTTTAATGTCTACTGTTCTTCAACCTAAACAACTCTTTAACCCAAACCACTATAAATATTACATTTTGAGACATAGCCCTGAAACTATTTACCACATTGCCAGCAGCAGCACTTCTCTGGAACTGGAGATGTGATGGTTGCAGCCTCTGCTAATTTGAATAGCTTTGCCTTAAATACCACATTAATCAACAGAGATTTCATTGTAGCCACATTCCAAGGTTTAGAAGAATGCTTATTTTCCTTATATCACTGCTATTTTTTTTTTTGCAAGGTAAACAATTTTTCCTACAAATAAAGAGAGTACCCAAGAGCTATTTTTACATGATTTACAGTAATGCTGTTCACTCATTTGATGCAGATGTGACAGAAATACATGGCTACAAACTTAAGTATGCATGACAGGAACATTGCTGAAGGCATCTGATGACACAGAGATAAAATGGAATTTAAAAATTCCAAAGCTCCTTTTTAATATCAAGTTTTGTTGTACTCAGGGCTTGATAGGATATGAAGGAGTCAATTTTTTAAATCTCTCTCAGCAACTGATATTCCACATGGTTTGAAGTTATTATAGATATTCTCAGAAATTTGACTTCACATTCAACTCAGATAGGGTTGCCATTTGCCTAGCACAGACAATAAAGAGGTCTTCTGTACCTTTAATAATTGCACGGGAAAGCAAATTTCACATCGTACAATGTTTCCCGTCATAATGCAGAAGTGGCAGGAGAAAGCACAGCTGGTAGAATTTTCCTTATGTGCAACTCAGAAAAGTAGAAGAGCTCTTTTGAAGTTTGGACCTCATAACCCTAAGCTCAGATATATTAATGAACATCTAGCAGTTGCAACAACATACCAGGCCAAAATGATAAAATTAATGAACAACCTGCATTTTGTTACTAACTTAAAAATAATGGATTGGATCCAGAGAAGCCTGAGCTTAATAGGCTCATCCTATCCATCCTTAGTCCTTAGCACTGTTCTGCAAACTGTGGTGCATGCACTGCTGGTGGAAGAATTTGTGCAACAAAGCATCTGGAGTTGCAACAAAGTATCTGGAGTTGGATCACAGTATGCAAAAGGATTGTGCCACTCCATGTCTGCACATGGGGTGTATGCAGTTCCTCATTAGAAAGCAACCTCTAATCATTAGGGCCTAATGACTGCAGTGCAAAGACTTCCCTATTGTAAAGTGTAAACTTCATAGCAGTGTTTGACAGTGGAACTGACTCAGCAGTTGGTGGGCTCTCATTTGCTGAAAGTATTTAAGCAGAGGCTGCATGGCCGTATGTCAGGGATGCTGTAGTTGCTTTCTGCATTGTAGATCCCCTATTGAGCAGGTGGTTGGACCTAGATCCGGAGTGGGCAGAAAGTATATCTTCAGATGTTTTAGACTTCAACACCTAGCATTCCTGACCATTGTCCAAGCTGGCAGGGGCTTCTGGGACCTGAAGCCCAAGACATCTGGAGATCTACCTTTTGCCTATCTAGATGACCTCCAAAGTCCCTTCCAACTGTAAAATTCTATGAAGGAGACTATGAAAAACCTTTTAATTGATCACCCTCTCAATTTCTGTAGGGGTATATCTTAATACACTGAATACAACTTTGCTCACTTTAGGCTTGGTAAAAATGGCTCTAGTATCACTCATCCACTACCCAAGAATAGAACATGTTGCCACTCTTTACCTGCAATGTTTGGTTCCATTTTCTAAAGTGTATGGTGTGACTGCTGAATTTGCAGTGCTTATATAAATGCTGAGTAATACTTGATACACCATTGTAAGTTTCCATATTTCTTTCTGGGAAATGCTGCTTCTTCCTGAAGAAAGAGAGACTTGTGAACATAATGTTAAATAATTTTATATTGTGTTCATTTTAAATATATATATATATATGCATTTTAGGTGATGGCCGAGGTGACATCTGCAAAGATGACTTTGACAATGACAAAGTCCCAGATATTCATGACGTGTGTCCTGAAAACGATGCCATCAGTGAAACTGATTTCAGAAAGTTCCAGATGGTCCCCCTAGATCCTAAAGGAACGGCTCAGATTGACCCAAATTGGGTTATTCGTCACCAGGGCAAAGAACTGGTACAGACTGCTAACTCAGATCCTGGCATAGCTGTAGGTGAGTATTGGAACAATCTAGAGTCCTTAGCAGAAACCCTCATGAGTCTGATACGTGCAGAATTATAAGGTTTGACCACAATCTAGAGGACTAACTTAGCAATTCACAAGGGCCTTCCAGGCTAAGTCACTCTGGACTTAGCTTTCTTTGAACAACAGGACCCCATGCCATATTATAAACTGCTTTTGAATTGTTCTTGAGTTGCTTGTGTGATACTGAGGGCTGTAGATCAAGCAGTATAAATTCAAAACTTCACTGGGTGTATGTAACTAATTACACAGTTCTCTAAATTGTGGCCTTAACTATTATCTGGAACTTATACAGCACACACTGCTAATCAGAAGAAGTGCAAGTATTTCAGCCAGTTCATGCAATCAGTTTAAGAAATTATTTCTAAATTTAGTATACCTTAATTTTCTCAATTTGATTTGCAAAAGTTAGAAGCCCGTGTCACTTCTGAGGAACACTTGGCAAGAATAAAAAGTTACACCACAACAATTTGTCTGGTACAGATGGCTTCTTTACATCAGAGTTTTACAAAAAATAAATTTTAAAAATGATAAAATAGCTGCACCTTTTCTTTTTACAATTATTCTTTTTACATTTGCATTCTCTACCTGTATCTTGAGGTGAATCAAAATAGTCATTATTCATAACAAAGGCAAAAATCCCTCACTCCCAGATTCATGTTCTCACTTCTAAGTCAGATCTTTAAAATTTGGTCGACAATAATTGCATGTAAATTGAGTCTGAAATCCTATATCTGCTTACCTGGGAGTAAGCCCAACTGCACTAATTCTGGTAGAGATGTATAGAATTTGTTTATATTAAACCCAATCAAAATGACATTATCAAATCCTGAAGAGATTCAAATTATATCAGAAAAGAAATCAACACAGTTAATAATTCTGAACAAGGATATGCTTTGCTATTCTTAGATGTTGAAAAGGCATTTGACTGGGTGGAATAGGTTATCTTTCTGCGGTCTTAGATTCTTTCAGTCTGCAAGGCTGTTTTAAATATTACATTCATCGCCCTAGGGCACAAGTATTAGTAAATTGTTATTTCCCAGGTGAGTGTAATATTGTTAGAGGGACAAAACAGGGGTGTCTGCTATCTCCATTACCATTTACTCTCACAATTGAGCCATCACCAATCATGGTTAGAGAGAGTAACGATATCGATGGAATTAACTTTGGGTCACTACTGCCTAAAATAAGCATTTAACGGTGCAATCCTATGCATGTTCAGACAGACAAAAGGCTTACAACTCCCAGCATGCCCCAGCCAGCCATCCTGGTGGCGGCATGCTGGGAGTTGTAGGCCTTTTTTCTGTCTAAACATACATAGGACTGCGCCTTAAGCTGATGACGTTGTTTTGATCCTGTCTCATCCATATGAGATAGGATCATAGATTTAATAGATTTCATAGATCATAGAGTTGGAAGGAGCCTACAAGGCTATCAAGTCCAACCCTCTGCTTAATGCAGGAAACTAGAGGAGGGGTCTCCCATCCAAGTAATAACCAGGCTTGACCCTGCCTAGCTTTCCACGCTCAGACAAGCTGAGCCAGCATAAGCCACAGCAGCAGAGAAGTAACAAAATTACTAGATTTCTATAGTTCACTTTCAGGTTATAAAATAAATTTTAACAAGTCAGAATTGATCAGGCTGAATATGTATCCAATCATACATTTTCCATTCTGCTCCAGGTTACGACGAATTCAGTTCCGTCGACTTCAGTGGTACATTCTATGTCAACACAGACCGGGATGATGATTATGCTGGGTTTGTCTTTGGCTACCAGTCCAGCAGTCGCTTCTATGTCCTGATGTGGAAACAAGTTACTCAGACATACTGGGAAGACAAACCCACCAGAGCTTATGGGTACTCAGGGGTGTCACTTAAAGTAGTGAACTCCACAACAGGCACTGGGGAACATTTGAGAAATGCTCTTTGGCACACGGGAAATACACCTGGGCAGGTAAGAGATTTATAAGTCCCATTTAGCAATGTGCTGTCAATATTGACCACAAATCTTCCTCAGCTGGCAATATCAGATACCATATTTTGGTTGACTGCTATCTTGCAAAAATTGGGACAATATACAAAACATGTGGCCAATGATTCAGAATTTGTTTGGTGCAATGCACAAAATGTTAGGCTTACCTATGGGCGTGCCAGGCTCAAATCCTGGCTGCACTACCCCTTCCCTTCCAGGTTTTATGTGACCTATAAGGGCTACTGTGCTGCTCTTCAGGGACAGGAGATTTGTGTTGTGTCATATGGGCCTTTCCGGCCAGCAGAAGTCATGATGGCCATATGTTACCTCCAGTATGAGAAGCAGTATGCCTCTGAATACCAATTGCTGGGGAACCCTGGGATGTTGCTATTGCCCTCATGTCCTGCTTGTGGGCTTCCTGTAGGCATCTGGTTGGCCACAATGGGAACAGCATGCTAGGCTAGATGGGGCTTTGGTTTGATCTTGCATGGCTCTTCTTATGCTTTTAAGTGGTATAACCTAACCTGCCCCATCCAAGAAATTTGGGATACCAGAGCCAGGCTTAGCTTCTACCCCAGCGGTGTCCCCGACTACACCCAGCTACTTCTTCCCATATGAATGAATCACTGCCATTTTCTCTTTACAGAAAAAAATATAAATACTGCACTTGGGAATGCCTTTGAGCTGAGAGCCAATTGTACCCCCTTTACTGAGTAGCCACACCTCTCCAGTGAGAGGGATCCCTCCCTATGTGCAGATGCAGAAATATACACCGCACTACATTATAGTTATCCCACAATTTGACCCTTTCCCTCTCTGATTCCCCAGCCACCACAGTACCATTTTGCTGGTAAATAAAGCAGCAGAAGAGTGAATATCTCATATTGACCTGACCAAACAAGGGGACATACAAACTAAGAGCAGCACATTTTAAACTGCTTTTTGTTTTGTTTTTTTATCTAAAGCAGGGGTGGGCAATTTGTGGCTCTCCAGATGTTTTGGCCTGCAACTCCCATCATCCCTCTCTGCTAGCTAGGGCTGTTGGGAGTTGTAGGGAAAATCATCTGTAGGGCCACAAGTGGCCCACTCCGGCCAGATGGGCGATTCATAAATGTAATGATAAATAAATAAATAAATCTAAAGGATAGAAACCATAGGCAACAGATCTTTCCCAGTTGTTGTAGCAAATCATTCTTGAGTTTGTTTTTTTAATTGGAGTTTGTTTCTACTTCTACCATAGGTGCGTACCTTGTGGCATGACCCCAAGAATGTCGGCTGGAAAGATTACACAGCCTACAGGTGGCAATTGATCCACAGACCTAAGACAGGATTAATAAAGTATGACATTTCTTGTAATATATGGTATTGCTTTTCCATCTAATCATAAATGAGGTTTTATTTAATGGCTTGTAAGCAAATTCCATTGTTGTCACTTCATTCATGGCAGCCTCTTTTCTCCTTATTGTTGAAAGATTTGGGAGGATTCTGAATAGTTCGCCTTTCCATGGCTTTCCATCCCATCAGATGTGTTCAATTTCCTTTGAATGGCTCATATAAACAAAACTGTTATTCGATTAAAAAAAAAATATTCCTCAAACTCTTGGAAAGGGACTTTTTTCCTGAAAAAATCTGAAGTTGGTGGGGGGAATCCAGAACAAACCCGAAAAGAAGATTGAAAGAAGGAATACCCCCCCCCCCTTATTAGAGTTACAAATCGAAAATAGAGTAGTTTTAAATACTTCTTCAGATTTGTGATGTCACCTCTGATCAGACCATCTGGAAGCCAGTCTTAACTGCAATGTAAACACACAACCACTCACACAGTTATTCATGCAGATTATTTTAATAAAATACCAGTTAAAACCCCCTGTTCACACCACATGTGTTCCCATCATAGGATGAGTGCAATGTCTGCATTCCCATGTGAATATGGTGTTGTGTGAGAGTGGTGCAGGTAAAGGAGTTGCACAATGGCAATTCTAGAAACATTTTTTTTTAAACCAACATTTTCTTCCATGGTCACTGATATGTGCAGGTCCACTGCCTACACCAGGTGGGGTGACCCTTCCCCCCCTAGGGCGCAGGGCTAAAGGGGGCGCCAGAAACGCCTTGGGGGAAAAAATACAGCGCTAAAATGCGTATTTTACCAAGTTTGTTTTACCAATCATGTCCTGTGGCGGGGAAGGGGAGGCGAAAGAAGCTCGCCCCTCCCTCTCTCTCCTCCACCTCAGGGCTCGGTCTCCAAGCCTCGCAGCGTTACCAGGAGCAGCAGCTGCTGCTGCTGGCGCCACTGAAGCTTCAGGCAGGCTCCTCCTCACAACCGGGAAGGATGCACCTGCAAACATCTCCTTCGCCTTCCCTCCCTCCGGCGCGCCTCAGGTTCCTCAGCTCAACATCCCCTGAAAGCAGTTATTTCTAGCAAACAGGGAGGGAGGGAAAGGTATTTTAAGCTAGCTGGGGCTCCAGTGTTTTAATTATTTACCATGCTGTTTCTGTGTTTTAGTTTTAAATGCTTTTAGGATGCAATCCTACCTGTGTTTGGAGGGGGGGAAGTCCTACAACTCCCAGCATTCCCCAGCCAGCCATGCGCAATCCTACGCACGTTGAGGCAGAAAAAAGCCCCGCAACTCCCAGCATTCCAACAGCCAGCCATGCTGGCTGGGGAATGCTGGGAGTTGCGGGGCTTTTTTCTGCCTCATCGTGTTTAGGATTGTGTCCTGAGCTGTTGATGTTTGCTTTACTGTACTTTGAATATTGTTGTCTGCCTTGAGCACTAGGCTGGTAAAGGGAAAGACAGGATAATGTACATTATTCTGATAAAGAAATATTGCAACAAAGTGATAGAGAGAGGAGGGGAAGCAGAAATTTGAACCAGATGATCCACGGGCTCTCTCTTTGCTATGTTTCTACTACATGCATCCCCCCCCCCGCAACCCAGAAGGTGTATGAGTCAAACCGGTGTCTCTGCACCTCCACCCTGCGAGGTAGGACAGGCTGCAAGACGCCCTTTTGTCTCTATTCCTCACAGGTAGCGCCACCACACCTTTCTCACATCCTTTTTTCATATCCCTTATGCTGCCCGCAGGAGGAGACAGGCTTTTACATATATATGGAGTAGGAGAAGGCCCTTGGGAGTTCCTGGCATAGCTGGGCTGATGTTGCCTCTTTGCTTTCCGCGTGAACACAAAGGAAAAGCCTCGAAGTCCACAAAGTTTTTCTATGGGGCTCGGCAGTTCCCAGGGAGGGAAATTTATTTCATAATGGGCATAGGGCTGGAGGGAGGGAAGGCTCAAGTGGGAGGGGGGGGCGCTAAATATCTGATCTTGCCTAGGGCACCAAACTGCCTTGCACCGGCCCTGACCGTACCATTCTCTTTCTCTCTCTCACCCCTCACTCATCCATTCTCTCTCTCTCTCTCTCTCTCTCTCTCTCTCACACACACACACACACACGCCTTTCATCCATCATCTATTTATTCTCTTTGTCTCACATACTTACCCTATACCAGAGCAGTTAATTTATTTTCCCCATAAATTAATATCCAGCCCAAAGGTAACCCCAAACCAATTTTCCGCTTGCCCAAACGCATTACCCACCCAGATCCCCTGACAATGCCCCCCCCAATACATATTTAAAATATTTTACTTGGTAGTAAATCACACGCCCCACACACTTCTTCATTAATTCACATGTGAATCCACCAAAAAACCCAAACAAATCCCAAATTTGCTACACTTGCTATGGTTGCAAGTGTAGCATCCAAGTCGACACTACCACTCATAAATTGCATTGTGCTAGTGTAAGTGACCTCTAGCACAATGCCAATAGTATTTGCCGGTGCCGTGGGTTTCTTCGGAAACTCCATTCCAATAGACTACTTGGTTTATTGTACTACACATTTTTACAGACAGAATTTTCTCTGGATTGGTATTATAAGCTATCCTGGCATTACTAATTCTGCACTCTGGCAGGAGCAATATATATTGCTGTGAGTGTCTCCCCCATAAAAAAGCCCTGCTTTGTCTCCTATATTTTCCTGTGCTCCCATCTAGCCATGAATGTGGAGAAGGAGTGGAGAAAGCATTGTTACAAACAAATCCTATTAAAAACGTGTTAACCATTTTTTAATTGTAAAAGCTAATCATTAACTGTTTGAGGTTAAGGGAAACGTTTCTTTAAAACAGGCTAATAAAATATGATGGGAATATTTAGTACTTTCAGCTGAAGCACATAGGAATATTGCTGTCAGAGATCATGCAATGTACAGCTGTACATTGCATGATCTAAGGCTATGGAGTTATTTCTCCAGCTTATGTGCATGACTATCCTTCAGTCTTCTGTAAATTCCAGTAAGAAAAGCAAAAAAAGCCATGCTTTAAATACGTTCATTGTTGGGATTAAAAGGGACAAGTTGGAGCTAAACTATATATCTAGATCACCCAGCTAATATCTGATTGGCGATATAGGAATGAGGCTAATTGGCATCAGATGTACAATACTCCTTCTCAACATAGGTCCACCCTGTTGGTCTTGGCTAGTCTAAATAAGAATGTGGAACTCCTTTGGTGATAGTGTCCTAGATGGGAGACCCCTCCTCTAGTTTCCTGCATTGAGCAGGGGGTTGGACTCGATGGCCTTGTAGGCCCCTTCCAACTCTATGATCCTTCTTAGGGACCAACATCATAAAGATCTGTGAATGATGGCCAGGTTGGTTCATGTGAAGAGGAGTCATGGAGTAAACCATGTGCTTTAGTCATGTGCTTTAGAAACTTGTGTTGGAATTTGACACCGTTTCCCCCCTTAAAATGGCTTTCCTTACAGCTAGAAAGGTAGATAAACAATGCATCTAATCTAGATGATGTTCTTCCTTCATAGGGTTTTAGTGTATGAAGGGAAGCAGGTCATGGCAGATTCTGGGCCAGTCTATGACAAGACCTATGCTGGTGGGCGGTTAGGTCTTTTTGTCTTTTCACAAGAGATGGTATACTTCTCTGACCTCAAGTATGAATGCAGAGGTAAGTTGATGCTTAGGATTATCATTATCATTGATTTTTGGACTCCCAAACATTTCAGCTTCACAAGACCATGTAGAGGATTCCTACACATATTTTATTTTATTTATTTATTACATTTATATCCCACCATTCTTCCATCATGGAACTCAAGGTGGGTACATGTGGTTCCCAGGTGGTCTCCCCTCTAAGCACTGACCAGACCTAGACCTGTTTAGCTTCAGCATGGTGGCTGTCTCATGTTCCTTCAGACCATACCCTGGGACCCTATGAACAAAAAAATGTGCTTAGCTTGCAGAGGGTGATCTCAGTGAATGAAAACTAATTCATACACACATGTTCATCATTTGGTTACTATATACTTGAGGACTCACAGCTTAACCACCTGAACTGACTCCGTTGTAGACCACACTGTTTGATGGGCCATGAAGTGATGTGAAATTCTGTCTGTGGCGTTAGATCTGGGATGACTCATTCACACTTGCAACTCATCACCTGGTTTTGCAGTCATCAGGTGATGACCATGCATGTTTGAAGCAGCCCTCTGAGTGAGAACGATCTCTAATTTCACGATTAATTCTTAACTATTAAAAATGCAGCTTTGAGCTGTTCCAAATCTTTTAATATGTGAAAGAGGATAAACAGGCTGCAATCCTAAACATACTTAGTGGGAAGTAAGTCTCATTGAAATCAGTGGAGGATACTTCTGAATGAACATGCTTAGGAATGGTGTATCCAATGTGAAACCCAGGCAAACCAACACTGTTCCAGTAATCATATAAAGTAACTAAGCATTTACATATGTGCCATCATAAGGAGAGCAAGATTCCATCCAGTAGTAAACCAGACTTGCAGACTGGCATGGTACACACAGCAACATGTGTCATTCTCTAGTCCCCATATGTGAGTTGTTATCTAGCCAGACTTGTGTGGGAGAAAAAAGCTGTCCCTAGTACTAATAGTTTCAGGCCAGGAGTGGGCCACTTGTAGCTTCTGGATGTTTTGGCCTATAACTCCCATCAGCCTAAGCCAGCATAGCCAATGGTGAGGGATGATGGGAGTTGTAGGCCAAAACATCTGTAGGACCACAAGTTGCCAACCCCTGCTTTAGGCTGTTTAACAAAGTGTATCTGGATTCAGGTCACCATGGCTTTATAAAGGTGGTCTAATGCTAAGTATTTCCTGAAATCATTAATTACTGTATATTCCGCACCAATATGGTCTAAAGAATTGGAGTATCACAACCAGCAAGACCCAGTGTGCTGGTATGAGTAAGATGTTAGAGTTGGGAGACCTATGCAGACATGAAGTTTGCTAGGCCTTGGGCAAGCCTTAAGTTAAACCTACATCATGGGGAACAACCCCATGTTTAGCACCATAAACTGCTGGACAGAAGGGAAGAATGCAAATGTAATAATGACCCATCGAGACATGTTAGTTTTAAACTGATTTTTTTTTATTGTGCACATTTATTGTATATTGAAAGTTTGCATCTTTGAGTCTCCTTGGGATAAAAGTGTTCTTAAAAAAAAGAAAGGAAGAAAGTATAATATGCCAAAAAATCAAGTAACCTTTTAATTTTTCACATTTTCCGTGCTGCATTCCCAACTGTAGTAACCAACTGCTTCTTTTTGTTGCAGATGTCTGAGCTAAAACTGCTGCGTAGCCAGCAAAGTACTGTAGATGCTGTTCAACCTAGACACCTCTGTACATCCTGGCACTCCAACCCCCTCACTCTCCTTTCAGCTTCCACTCTGATACATTCCCCTGACCTTGTACCTCCCTGCTGCCAGGAAGGAACCCTCCAATCCTATACCGTAGTGCCTTCTAAGTACGAGCTTGGACTGACAGGGCCGAAATGTGACCATCAAACCCACCGCTGGAGCAAAAAGAGATTGACGTGTAGAGTGAAAACTTGGCAGACACATTTGTTCATTGGTTTAGATTTTTTTTTAAATGATGTTTACATATAAAGTGTAAAGGGGTAATTACTTAATGTATTTATATAGATAGTTATGGATATGGTGGAATACGGGGTGCGGGGAGACACATCAAGAAGGGTGGGGGAAGTGGTTAGAAGTGAGATCGCTTCTTCAGCCCACATTACTTGCTCAGATCAGGGCTGGGCCTTGGTAACACAAAGTCTGGGAGATAAATTTCAGCAACATGCAGAAGGATCTAATCCTAAATATCTTGCTCATTGTGAAGCCATGGAAAATTAACACAGTGGCCGGATAAGAAGTTGGTTCAATGAGCTTCAGTATGCTAACAATTCTCTAACACTTTTTTAGATGAACCATAAATTTGAAGTTTAAAATAGTCTCCCTCTTGTAATGACAAATAGCAGGTTTCAGTGTGAACAATTACAGTTCAACCACAGCTTAGTATCCTGTGTGACAACCCAGAAGGAATCTTCAGATTTTATATTTGTTTCTTTTCTTCAGAAGTAGATTTGGAATTATTTTTGTGGGGGCAAACATATAAGAATGGTGGTTATTTCGGTGTGGTTCATCTACCATATGTGTTGTAGATATCACTGAATCCATTCCAGTATAGGGCTACTCTGGGGCTACCTTGTGAGCAGGAGTTGACAGGGGTCCAATATTTTGCAGGAAATTATATTGTTGGGTGGGTGGGTGAAAACTATGTCAATAATCCAACTTTATGATTTAAAAAATAAAATAAAAATGTATATGCCTCCATAGCAATTGTTGTAATAGCACTTGGCGGAAGTGCTATTACACTTCCTATTGCTATTACACTTCTTAGAAGTGCTGTTACACTTCTGTGCTCAGTAGTAAAGCACATACTTTGCATGCAACAGTCCCAGGTTTAATTTCTGCTATCTCCAGGTAGAACTGGGAAAGACTAATCTGAAACTCTGGAGAACTACTGCCAATCAGAATAGGCAGTGCTGAGCTAGATGGACCAATAGTCTGACTCAGTATAAGGCAGCTTCCTATGTTCCACTGCAGAGAAATCTGAATTGCATAAAGTTCAGCTAGAATATTCAGCACCACATACTCTACAGCTGTTATTTTGACTTTAAATAGGACTGCTCTGCAGTAAATAAATTTTTAAAAGGTTGTGTATGCCAGCAAAAGTTTGTGGATGTGCCTTTTATAAAATCGGTTCCACATTGCCAATGTTCCATTTTCAATATTAATTCCCCATCTGCCTCAAATATGCACCCAGCCATTTGTTTTATGCCACATGGTGTACTATGGAGGGCTGTATGGAAGAATGCCTGGTGCTTACCCACTGTGTGTTTAGACACATATTTCACACCGAAAACATTACATGGGTGTTCATTGGGAGACATAGGGTGGAAAAACCACAAATATGGCTGTCACGTAAAGTGTAAAATCAGCCCTTAGAATTTACTCTAGGAAAATAAGCAGCAGTGTAACCTTCCTTTGCACTAACAATAGAAGCAACGACATGATGAACAGCTGTTTTTGAAGCACTCTCTGGTTGTGTGCTTGAAGCTTCCATGAAAATAGTTCCTGGCCATGTGAACCATTTCCCCAACACTGCTGCAGCAAGCACTTTGATACCCCAAACCTTGATCTAGGTTTCTAATAAGATGGCAATGCAACCATGACCAAAATGTGGTAACATAGATTTCATAGATTTCATGTTATGGTTCCAGTTATAAGGATATTGATGCTATTTATTATTGTAGTGCACAGCTATGTTCTCCAGTAATTTATTTGAAAGCAGGCCATAAGAGCATATTAGCAATGAAAGACCTCGAAGAAGATGGCTACAGAATGCCTTTAATGGTACAACCGGTAGATATGAATGCACTTGGTTATATATGTGATTTATCTATTACAACAATCTCAAAATGCTCTGAATGGTCAAATAAGTAACCATTGACCTTATAAGTGGAACCCTGATATTTACCATTGCCCACAATATTTGTATTTTTATGTAAGTCTGCTGTATATAGGACTTTTAAAGAAAACCGTGCTGAAGGTACGTCAGCCTTTTATCCTAACCAGCTACAACAGTTATTTAGTTATACCATAGTATGCACATATTTAACACTTTTGTTCTTTTAAGTTGAATGAGCTTTGCCCATGAGGTATACTTGTTGGTGTAGTTTTATTCATGGATCAGGTTTACTAAGAAGAGAATACAGTCAGCTTGATCCTGAGTCCTGTATGCACTCCGCCAAATGCATGGGTCAGAATGCGCATGAAGCAGTGCGGGCTGTGCATGTCCAGCTGATTAAACGAATCTGGAAGTCTGCCAATCAGCGCTTTGGTTGGAGACAGCGGACAGAATCCGGTCCCTGTAACAAACAGCTGCTAAGTGGAAATCCATCTGTTAAATTCAGCTACGCATGCACAGCCCTGACTGCTGGATCAGGCTGTGGAATCGAATGCAAGATTTCCTATCCAGCAGGGATATACATGTGGAAGTCCCTAGCATGACTGAGGCGATAGAATTCATCAACATGTGGACAGCTCCATTCACAGGAATGAATGGTTAGAGCAGCTTCATGCATGCCAATGGATACAAGCCCAGAGCTGCCCTTACCCCTCCACCAAAATAGTGGGGCAGCTGGGCTCTCTCTATGTATGCATGTGGGCTGCACCACCCACAGCCAATTGCTGGATTGGGGTAATCTCTTGCCTTGTTCGAGGATATAGTGAGCCAAATGTCAGTTCCGCTGTTTTCAATCAAGCTTTTAAATAGATTGGGACGTTATATAGCTTATACAGAATCCAGTGTTTCTGGCTTTATTGCACATTTTTAGTTTTGTCATATTAACATCAAGTCATTTTAACAAAGTCCTCTTTATGAGGCTTGTTTTTTGTTGCGTTGTTTTTGCTGGGGGTGTTTTTGCAATTCATATGTTTAATGTTTTTAAAGTGTAGTGCTAAGTCCCAGAGAGAAATGAGGGAAATTTCATTCATGTAACAATGTTTATGTATCCTTCAAATAAAAAGAAGACATCAGCGCTGGGACTAAGATGTTAATATTTAGATTGTACCATAATTGCCTATATAATAATGTAAATTATTTATGATGGTTTCCTTTTTCTTTTGTGTGTGTGAGAGAGGGAGGTCAAGAAAGGGAGATGAGAGAGAAGTGCGAGGGAGTGTGTGTGTGTGTGTGTGTGTGTGTGTATGCACAGATGAGCAAAAGACCAACAAGACTTACAATTTGTTTTGCCAAAGACTGTAAATAACTATTTATTTGTTTGCACGGAGAGAATTTCACCATTTAATGTCCCTCATTTATTCAAATTCTCCTTTTTATACATTTAACAATAGACAATAAACTGTAAAAAGGTTTTATTGAAAGTGTTCTCTTTACTTTTGCATAGCTTAATTAAAAAAAAAAAAAGAATTAACAAAAATCCAAGATGCCCATCTTCTGGAATTTCTCTGTAATTGAAACCAAGCATCCTTTATATGATCTTCTTATGCAGTCAGTGTTGATAAGAATGGAATTCAACTTGATCTGTGAGGATTGAATGACTGATGCCACAACAATCCTCTTGTGCAACCCCCCCCCCCCCATTTTGATGGAGGTTGTGCTGGAGATGTTAATGGCAGACTGTATTTTTCTGTTTTAAAAGGTGTTCCTATGATCAAGAGATTAACTTGTTTCTTGTCAACAGCAGTGCTATGCATGGATTTCTTGACTGAACTTGGGGTAGCATTTCTGAACAGATGCATAGGCTTATCTTTAGCTCCTTTTGATTCTCTGTATGACCAGCGTGTCTTATTCACAGCTCAAAAGGGTTTGCAGGAATGAGAACAGTTTTAAGAATCCATTTAGCCAGACCTCCCAATCCAGTAAAGTGCAATAAATGCATCGTCAGAAAATCATCTGGAATTGGATCCTGATTTAGATGTTTGTGCAACTGGGCTGGCGAAGGCAGACATCTCCACCTCCATTCTGTCATGCAGCCTCTTCAGCCCCTGAAAATGTTACACAGAGGGTTGGGGGACCCTGCTCAAGGGGATGAGTGGTGGCGGCGGCAGCGGCATCCCCCAAAATCAGGTGGAGGCTCCTTCCATGAGTGGAATCCTTCAGACTACAGAAAGCAGATCCTCTTTCCAACTTGTTATCACTCAACAGAAAAGCTTAACTCTTGTAATCTGTGCTGTTTAACCTGGAACTGTCTGCCACCTTCTGATTTTGCACGTACATTTCAAATACAGATAAAACAAACCATTTCATCATTGAAAGGACAGGAAAAAGCATTATTAAGAACATAAGAAGAGCCATGCTGGATGAGGCCAAGGGTCCATCTAGTCCAGCATTCTTCTTGCTCTACTAAGCTTATCTGAGTCTGAGTGGAGACTAATTTGGCTGCCTGGCCTCATTGCCCTTGGTCTTCCAGCAGTCTCTGCGAAGGGATGTAGGAAGAGTTGTGGGGTAGAATGGTCAATGGCATTGCACAGCCATTGCACAGTGGACACCAGCCACCACTGAACCAGACTTGGACTGGACAATAATAAGTCAAATAGAGGACACCTTCAAACAGAGGACTCTCTGCCAGCTCTGCAAAATGGAGGACCGTCCTCTGTAAAGTTGGACACCTAGTTCTTGACAGCATTCAGGGCTTCCAGGAACCAGGGGAACTATATTTCCCATAAATCCTAGTGGGCCTGGATGTTGATGTGTATGCACAACAATATCCAGAGCTGCAAACCTAAGGTCTGCATGGATGTTTCAGTCAGTGTTGGTTCCTTGGCTTGGAGCCCTCTGTGCTGCTCCCACACCTTAGTATGTTATGAGAAAGTGGGGGCAGCAGGGAGGACTCCATTTAGGAATGTGATGGGAGCCTAGAGGGCTCTCCGATTCAAAATGGGCCCTGTTAAAATTCAAATCAATTTTGGGTGGATGTCCAGTGGATGTTCTTCACAGATCTGATTTAACAGAAACCATTCCAGAACAGATGGTGTGTGTGTGTGTGTGTGTGTGTGTGTGTGTGTGTGTCTGCCATCCCTAGACACAATATATTGGTAATGGTTTTGTTGACAACATTTTTCTGCAGTTTTATTTTCTAGAGAACACTCTCCTATCATGACAGTTACAGATGAGTTTGGAAAGGGTTTTTAATCAGTATATGTTATTAATATTCACTGCCTTTTTATTGGAATATTTTCCAGAAATGCTTTAGCAATTAAAGTCCCCTCCCCCCAAGAAACTAGTTTGCCAAGATATATGGTAGCTTTAATTAAAGAACTAGAGAAGAATTATAGGTGTCCTTTATATGAATGAATAGCCAGGGAATAAAATTATTGCCATGTCCTTTTTATTCATATAGGAGAGCATGTAGTAATAAATTCTGGCCCTCAAATGCTGCTAATAAGAACTCCTAAACTGATTCAGACATTTCTGGTGGAGATATTTAAATGTCTAGGGATGGGCGACTCTGTCATGTCTGTTTCTGAGCAGGTTGCCAGATATGTGCACTAAAAACCTTACAACCCATTTCTGTACTGATTTGTGGAAAATTCTTTAAAAAAACAAACAACCCCTCATATAGATTCATGCTTTTTCCTCTCTGCACGTTTTCCCAAGTGTGCAGATTTTAGAAATGTAGTGTACACATCCCCGCCACCCTTGAATAAAGTGATGTGTGTATTGTTCCAGTTGTGTGCAATTTTTGTACAGATTTTTTAAAATTGATGGGACTTGAGCTTGGCATTCTGGGAAAGTGTGGATGTCTGGTCACGACTGTATTCCAGTCCATGTTTTGGTCTGTGGGGAGAGATTTTGCTAATTGGGTTTAGTCTGCATCAAAATGCAGTCTAACAAAATTCTCACCCATCCCCAGGGATGTCATATGTACTGTGTACTGATGCTGTAATCTGAATTTCAAAATTCTACATGAATGTTTCCCTTCCATACTGGTGTTATCTATGCCTCAAACAAGTTACGCTGCTGGTTAATGAACTTCAATGTCAGTGTGGCAGAAGATGCAGTTTAGGGATTCTGGCTGTTGCCAGAATATTTTAAATATTGGAACATTTTTATTCTGAGGAGTATATTAAAGTTGTTGTGATTGTTTAGGTTCCTTCCTTCCTTCCTTCCTTCCTCCTTCCTTCCTTCCTTCCTTCCTTTGAGATGCTTGCAATGAGAAATAATGGAAAGCAGTCCAGTTCTTCAATTACTGTCTTTTGTTCCAGTGAAGCCCAACTGTTCAACACAGGCTCCCCTGGACTGAAATGTTCTCCAGTGCCTAAACCATGCTTACCTATATTATTATGTCATCCATACACTGAGTTACTCCAATTCTGCTTCCTCTGTGCATGAAGAAGAGTGGAAGAGTTCTGAAAGACCTATTTTGAGGGTCCTGAATTCAACCATCTAATAATCACATTTGCTGTCATGACTTATTTTCAGTTATCTGCACGTACAGCCACTGGGTCTTCCTCAGAACGTACTCATATATGTCCTACATGCCCCTGAATCTCCACTTCCTTTGCCAAGGCAGGCAAGTCACTGGGCTCCTTTTCACTTTTCAGGCATTAAATTTAGGGATAATTAATGTGTGTGCGTGTGTGGGGAGCACTTTGACATATACACATTATAAAATCTGCAGAGTGCCCTCAGTCCATACAGCAGTATGTGCTGGAATTCTCTACAGATATTCTAATGAAACTACATAGGTTGGGGTGGGGTGGGGTGAAGCTTACTCCTCCTCCAGTACTTTAATTTAATATCCCTAGAAAAGGTGGTACTCGTGGGCACCAGTGTGCCTGCAGGCACCTCTATTGGCACCTGCCAGGCTCCCTGCCCCTCCCGATTTTCATTTTATCACTTAAGATTTTAATAACAAAGAACATTAACTGGCAGGCTGCCATGTTGCAAAGAAAAGAGCGGCCCTCCAGCACCATCTTTATGTGAGTTCAAAAGAGTGGTTTTGTGTTTTGGAGCTTGGATCCCACCTCCTTGTTCTTAGGTTCGTGGTCAAGTTATTTTTCTCTTAGTCTCAACAGTTTGCCTTCTGGGAAATGAGTTTTTTGTGACCAGGCATGCTCACCATGGCAGCCATTTCATGCATGGGCAAGTCTCCCATGACAAACATTTTGTGAGAGCACCCACGATATGACCTCAGAATTCAAAATGTGCCCACTGGCCCAAAAAGGTTGAGGACTGTTGCCCTAGACTGATCACCCAAAAAGAACCAGCATTGGTCACATATCCAGCTACTTGCATTCTGAATGAATGAGTATTCTACTATGAGCCACTTCTTCCAATCATTGGAAGTTGGAACATAATATACAGCAACCAGTGTGCCAGATATTACCAAAAGTTACTTGCAAACCGAACCAGCTGAAGTAACATTGATACCTAAAGCCCAAACAAACAGTAATTAATATTGATATTTCTTAAACTCATAATATTATGTTAAAAATCCTAGCAGAAAGCTGACAAGCCTGGAAAAAATGGAACAAATTGTTGACATATAATTACTGGAAGTCATTAATCTATTTTTTCTGTTCTGTCCTTTTTATTGCTCCTATTGAATTCAGCTTGGATTTCTTCTAAGATATCTCTAACAGGAATTTACAATGTGAGCTCTTCAGAGCATCATATTAGTACAATACTGTAAATACAGTAATGCTGTCTCTTGGAATGCAGAATGTATTGCTATTGGAAATACTTGCCAAATTGGTTTAATGTACAAATGTTTGGCCCATGTAGTTCTGGATATAAAAGAAGTATTAGTCATGAATGTAGATCGCTAACCTACTTCATTTTTAATGGTTTTAAAAGTCAGCTGGGAGAGCAAATCCAGCTTCATGTATTTCTTGTTGTTAAAACATATGAAACTTTTGGGAGCATCAAGACATGATTATAGAAGGAAAGGCCCCCTCAGAGCACTTTTGCCCCTTCTTTGGCCCATACATAACTCTTTTCTGTAACATATTCTTGAACGTCAGTCTTGAGAGGCTTGAATGGCTGAAAGATCTTGCTCTACATCTGTTTTAATTTAATTGTGTGAAAGTTTACATTATGAAACAAACAGAAGGGCGCAGGCCAAGTTGATGTATAGAGAGAAAAGATGCTGGTCAACTCATAGTTTCACTCTCAGATATGATTTGGTCAAATATAACACACAAAAGAGAGAGCTTACTTATAATTCTATTGCACGCTCAACAAGCAAAGGAATTAACCCTTCTCATCTCCTCTGTTATCACAGCAAGCCTCTAACAGAGCAATTCAATGGGGCTGCGCTGCCGTAACCCTCCGAACTCTGAAGATTACGGGCATCCTATTGAGTGTGTGAGAAGCGCAGAGGCAAGGATTGCTGCCGTGCTCCCCCCTCACGCTCAAAAACATCTAGGCGGCCGATTTCGGCTCTGTAGATCCTTTACACCTCTTCCCGAAGAGGGGAGGCTGAGGCACTGCCTAGATTTGGCATAAGACGGCAGCACCTTGCTCCTCCCCTTCCCTCCCCGGAATGCCCCTCCGGGGGAACCTAACACGGTCTTCCATGTTCAGTTCCCAGCTGGCACAGAAAGAACTGCACCAGCTACAAGGTGAGTGTGTGTGGGCCCTCTGTGGTGCTGCGACCTCGGAAGGGATTTCCGAGGTCTCAGCGGTGACTATGCCCAATCCTATGGCCCCCCCAGAAAAGGTCGGTGGGACACAGGATTGCACCCAAAATAAGTTATTAGTATTATTCCTAATTTACACATGAGGAGTTGAGGCTGCATGGTAAAGACAAGGCTCAAAGCTTGTGACACGTTCTCTGGATATTTATTTATTTATTTAAAGTGTTTTTATCCCACAACTCAGCCAAAAGGTTTCCCTGAGCAGCTTACATATAATCCGTAAGACAAGGCAATTCCTGCCTGCAAGCTTAAAACCTAAAAAGACACGACACACAAGGAATGGCTGGTGGAATGGCCCTGCTCCCCGTTCTCATCTCCCTATGTACAGCCTGGTGGACTTGCTGGTGGTGGTGACAGTTGAGGGTGGCTATGCAAGCCTGGTGGGACTGCATCAGTTCTCCCAAACCTGGTGCCCTCCAGATGTGTTGGACTGGGTTGTTATGGGAATTATAGTCCAACACACCTGGAGGGCACCAGGTTGAATTTCCCTGACTGGATTGCCATATAAACAAGCAAACATCACAATTCTGCTTCTTGGATCCCTGTTGTGTGAGTTACTGCTGTACATTCTGGGTGTGAACAAAGCAGCTGAAAAATATATAGGGGAACCAGTTGAAAAATATATATAATCTTGAAGTTAGCTAATTACACTGACAGTTCTGTGGTTATTTACTATGTCCTTTCCTTTTACTTTACATACAAGTCACATTATTTTATAATGACCACTTGCACAAGGGGTAGAGCAAGCAAATAGGTCTAAAAGTGTTGCAACTACTATGAAGCCTGCATGAGACAAAAAAAAATCCAAGTACCGGTACTTAATAAATAAATGCTTGCTTTATTTGTATTATTTAATTTTAACCATACAATAAGAGATATGTAATAGGTAAAGAAACAAACAACCAAGTAAATTTTAAATTTTTGCATGCGAACGGGAACTGGACTGGTTGGTTATGTGTGCTGAATTGGTTACTGAACTTTCATTGCATTGGTATGAACTGGGACATACCCTCCAACATTTCACAGATGAAAATAGACTTCACCCTCACCAGCACAAAATAGCCCTGCAGGTTTCCCCCATGTCAGTCTCACTGTTCAAGCCACCTTCTCCCACAGGCAGAAAGCAGAACACAAGAAAATGGCTGAGCAGGGACTAGAACCCGGATCTCCCGAGTCCCAGTCCAACACTATAACCACTATGCCACACTGGTTTCTTCTACAAAAGAGATCTGGTCCCTTTTCTACAGTGTATCAACCTAGATCTCCCCAACCCCAAATTAAAGATTGTGCATTACATTCTAACTGGCTGATGAATTATCAAATGTGAGGTGTCTCCCAAAATGAGGCAGACTTGATAAGACTGCTAAGGCTGCAGAAAAGCCACTTCCAAAAGTTCGTTATTGACTTGTGGTCAATAATCAGCCAGAGCGGGTAAGTGAAAGTTAAAAGAATTCCTTTATTGGAATACAGCGCTGTACAATCCCACTCTCAAAAGAAGGGTGAGACCAGGAACAAAGAAATGCATCCCTTCTTATACCCTTCTGACAAACATTCTGTGTTTACACATGCATACTAGCAATTTCTCTGATGTCAGAGTTTGCTTTTTTATCTAAAAGATTTATGCTCTTCTCAACATTTTGGTATCTTCTTCCTCGGACAGTTCCCAGCTGTAAATAAGGCTAATTGCTGACCAGGTGTGTTTGGGAGGTTAGGGAGGAAGCGAAGCACCTACAATTCACAGGTCCTTGATGACCTGACCGCAGACATGCCTTTGTAAATCAGTCTTGTAAGTTTTTCTTTCATGATTAACATAACTATCAGGCAACTATTCTACCACTTTATCTCTAACATACAGTCTCTAACATACAGAAATTCAAAGGAATTCACAAGGCCACTTAGTTACAACAACCCATAGTGTAAAAGAGTTTCCTGCCTCTCAAAGGCAGAACAGGAAGTCTACTTACTTATAGTATAAGAAACGTTCTAGGATTACATTTAAAACAGAATAATACTTGTTACATTTCATATGTTCATATAACACAGAAATTATATACTTTTCGCAAGACAAGACTCATACAGATCCCACTGTTGCTATTCAGCCAGGAGCGGCCGTGGCTCAGTGGTAGAGCACACACACTTTTATGCGTTCAGAAGGTCCCAGCCCAGGTTCAATCCTCCAGGTCGGGCAGGAACAGCTCCTGCCTGAAATTCTGAAGAGGCACTGCCAGTCAGTGTAGATCAGTGTTCTCCAACCTTGGGTCCCCAGATGTTTTTGGCCTACAACTCCCAGCATGCCCCAGCCAGCATAGCTGGGGCATGCTGGGAGTTGTAGGCCAAAAACATCTGGGGACCCAAGGTTGGAGAACACTGGTGTAGATAGTACTGGGCTAGATGGGCCAATGGTCTGACTCCATGTAAGGTAGCTTCCTGTCCCTGTGGGCTCTGTGTTCCCTCTCTGTACCTAGCAGAAAGCATGTAAGCAATCATGACAGTATTCCATGGGCCCTCACTGACATTTCAGCTCCATGCACCATGAATGTTAATGTGACTGATTTACTATGCATGCGTGTGACCACATGTTTGTTATTTTATTTTATTTTTTAAAAGGCTGCTTATGTGGGCTAAGGATGGAAGAATCACTAAGGCTTGAACTTGTCAAGGTTCATCCATTTCATTTCATGTATTACATTTCTATACCACTCAATAGCCAAAGCTCTCTGGGCGGTTTACAAAGATTAAAACCTTAAAAATACATTCTAAAAACCATACAAACATATAAACATACAGCATACAGACACACACACACATATATCTAAAAACAATTTTAAACAATCAACGAGAAAAAATTCAAGACCTCTCATCATATGCTGCCAAATGCCTGAGAGAAGAAAAGGTCTTAACCTGGCGCCGAAAAGATAACAATGTTGGTGCCAGGCGGGCCTTGATGGAGAGATCATTCCCTAATGGGGGGCCACCACCAAGAAGGCCCTCTCCCTTGTTGCTGCCTTCTGAGCCTCCCTCAGAGGAGGCACCTCGAGGAGGGCCTTAGATGATGAACGTAGTGTATGGGTATGTTAATTTTGGGAGAGGTGCTTCACCTCAGTGCTTGGTCCACCTCATTCCCATTCCCAATTGCAATCTTTTTTGTTGTTTGAACAGGGAAAGTGCACATTTAGGTGTACATTTTTTAAAAGCACACATCCCAAATATGTACTTTCCCCGCAATGACCAAAGCATGAAACTGCATATCCCCCCTCCGCAAGCATTATTTTGAAGTACGCACTTTTCTAGCGAACGCATTTTGCAAATACGATCACAAGCTCAGGAATATGCGAGCTTTGCCCCCAAAATGTGCTTGCATTCACGTTTGGGGGTGCGAATATGGCACGTTCTGAAGTTTAATGAACTGGAACAAAATTCTCGCTGGATCGTCACCTTGAAGTGGTGAGTGGGCTTGCGTGTTCCGATGAATCCTGTGAGCAATGCCGTCGGGAGCTATGTACTCCCAGTAGGGTCACCCATGGCGGTAAGGTCCGGGGAGAGGAACCAGACAAAGAACGATCCAAAACAAAGTCCTCAACGGCAGAACAGGCGGAAGATAATTAAACCTAAATTACAACGGCTGTGAAGGCGGATGAAGGCTGCAGCAGAGAATGGTTTTCCAATCGTCAGGGTAACCGTGCCATTGGATCTCTGCCGTACTCTGTCAAGTTTGTGTGGTGATTCGTTGTGCACCGATCTCCCCACATAAAACAGTTTCACGCACAGGCGTCTTCCAACCCAACCCATCCAACCCAACCCAACCCAACCAAACAAACATAAAAAAAGTCCCATGGCGACTGGCGAACGGCGACGGGGGCAGGACTGTGAATCTGGAAGCCCCTAGCCATGGACCAGCACATGGGCGGTGGATGCAGACTCAGTCGCCCTGTTCAAGGAACGAGGTAGTCGAGCAGCTCGGCAGCTGTATCCATGACTGAGCAGCCCTATTTAGGATCCACTCTGCTCACCCCGTATGGGGAGGGGGCTAGAAAAGGTGCCCTAAACATAGTCTACCTCTTTCTCCCCTGACTGGATTACCGCGTCCAGTGGGGTCACCATTTTAGCGGTCGAAAAAGACATTTGAATTTTGGAACATGGAATATACGGACATTGCTGGATAACATAGATAGTGAACGCCCTGAGCGTAGGACTGCTATTATTGCAAGGGAGCTGAGACGGTTTAAAATTGACATAGCAGCACTTCAAGAAACTCGAAGGGCAGGAGAGGGACAGTTGAAAGAAGAAAAAGGAGGTTATACCTTCTTCTGGAAAGGACTACCTGAGCAGGACCGACGAATACATGGAGTAGGCTTTGCCATCAAAAATGAACTAGTGAACTCTTTGTCAGAAGTTCCTACTGGCATTAACGAACGCCTGATAACTCTTCGATTAAAGCTCGCCAATAACCAACAGATAACTATTTTGAGCGCTTATGCACCAACATTAGATGCTGATGATGACATCAAGGAAAGTTTTTATAGCCAGTTGGACACTCTCCTGTCAGAGATACCTAAGGAGGATAAAATTATCCTCCTGGGCGATTTTAACGCAAGAGTCGGGCGTGACTCTGATTTATGGCCAGAAACTATTGGAAAAGACGGAGTTGGTAATAGCAACCCGAACGGACTCTTACTTTTGTCTATATGTGCAGAGCATAATCTCACTATTACAAACACGCTCTTTCGACAAAAGAATAAGCTTAAAACATCATGGCAGCACCCACGGTCAAAGCACTGGCATCTTCTGGATTATGTAATTGTCCGTGTTAGAGATCGCCGCGATGTACTTCTTACTAGGGCCATGGTGAGTGCCGACGACTGCTGGACAGACCACCGACTAATCCGGTCCACAATGGTTATCAACATTGCTCCCCAACGTAGGCTTCAAGGAAGGAAACCAAGGCATAAAATGAACATCCAAGTCCTTCAAGATCCTATTAAGCAAACTCGTCTTCAATCACTTCTTAAGGAACATCTACCTACGGAACCTCCTGACAACATTGAGGACCATTGGTCTAAGCTGAAAACCTCCATTACTGCAGCTTGTGAACAAACTATTGGATATGAAACTAAGAAACATCAGGATTGGTTTGATGAAAATGATAATGAGATTAAATATATAATTGACCAAAAAAGGAAAGCCTTCCAAATATGGCAAAATGATATTAACTGCGCTGCCAAGAAAAAAACCTACGCTAGCGCAAAGGCTGAGGTCCAAAGAAGAACAAGAGAACTTAAGAACGCTTGGTGGAAAAAGAAAGCTGAGGAAATTCAACAACTTGCAGAATCTCATGATGCACGGGGCTTTTTTAAGGCCACAAGGGCCATTTATGGACCAAAAACCTATGGTACAAACCCTTTACAATCAAAAGATGGCTCCAAACTCTTAAAAGACAAAGAGTCTATTGCACTGCGTTGGAAAGAGCATTATTATGACCTTTTAAATCGTAAATCTAAGGTGGATAATGAGATTTTTTCGCAAATCCCACAAAAACAAATTAAAGAGGAACTTGCAATACTCCCCACTTTGGATGAAGTTATAAAAGCCATTAATCAAATGAAGAATAACAAAGCTAGTGGACCAGATGGGATTCCTGCTGAAATCTTTAAAGAAGGGGGCCCCGAACTTGTACAACATCTTCATAAACTCATTGAAAAAATCTGGATAAGAGAAGAGATCCCAGAAGACTTCAGGGATGCCATAATTATCACCCTCTTTAAGAAGGGTGATAGAACAGACTGTGGAAACTATCGGGGCATTTCTCTCTTAGCAACCGCAGGTAAAATATTTGCTAGGATTCTCGCAAACCGTCTTCTATCTATTTCAGAAGAGATCCTCCCTGAAACTCAATATGGTTTCCGCCCCTCTAGAGGGACAGTAGACATGATTTTTACTGCACGTCAGCTCCAAGAAAAATGCCGGGAGCAAAATCAACCCCTTTATATGGCATTTATCGATTTGGCTAAGGCCTTTGATACTGTAGACCGTACAGCTCTCTGGACTATCCTTATGAAAATTGGATGCCCCAATAAATTTGTGAATATCTTGCGACTTCTCCATGACAACATGACGGCAACGGTTTTGGACAACAACGGCTCTCATGGTGCTCCATTTAAAGTGGGATCAGGTGTTAAACAGGGATGTGTTATCGCCCCAACATTATTTGCCATTTTCATCGCCATGGTTTTACATCTTGTCAAGGGGAAACTTCCCACTGGTGTGGGAATTATATATCGAACAGATGGAAAGCTTTTTAATCTCAGCAGGCTGAAAGCAAAAAGTAAGGTAATTACAACCTCCGTTGTGGAACTTCAGTATGCTGATGATAATGTGGTCTCCGCACATTCAGAGGATGATCTCCAAACTATCCTAAATGCTTTTGCAGAAGCATACGAAAAACTTGGTCTCTCACTTAACATCAAAAAGACCAAAGTGCTTCATCAGCAAGTGCAAGCTAACCCTTTGGTGATGCCATCTATCCAGCTTGGTGGGACAATACTGGAAAATGTCGATCATTTTCTCTATCTTGGCAGCTATCTTTCTGTTACAGCTAACATCGACAGTGAAATCCAGCATCGTTTGAGCTCCGCAAGTGCCGCATTTTCTCGAATGAAACATAGAGTGTTCGAGGATCGGGATATTTGTAAGAAGACCAAAACACTGGTTTATGAAGCCATTGTATTACCAACTTTATTGTATGCCTGCGAAACATGGACTATCTATAAACGTCACTTCCACCTCCTTGAAAGGTTTCATCAACGTTGCCTCCGGAAAATCCTGCGAATTACTTGGGAAGATAGACGAACAAATGTCAGTGTACTGGAAGAAGCAAAGACTACTAGCATTGAAAAAATGATCCTTCAACGCCAACTTCAGTGGACCGGTCATGTTGTTCGAATGCCTGACTGCCGTCTCCCAAAGCAGTTACTTTACTCCCAACTCAAGAATGGAAAGCGGAATATCGGTGGTCAATATAAGAGGTTTAAAGATGTTCATAAGGCTAATCTAAAAAAATGCAATATAAACATCGAAAACTGGGAAGCTCTGGCCCATGAACGATCTAAATGGAGGTTGGCCTTTCACAAAGGTTCCATGGACTTTGAAGAAGCCCGAGTGCAAGGTGAAAGGGAGAAACGTGCTAAGCGAAAAGCACGTCAAATGAATCCTTTACAGGACCATCTTCTATCTGGTAACCTGTGTCCTCACTGTGGGAAGCTGTGTGGATCTAGAATTGGCCTCCACAGTCACTTACGGACCCATCGCTAGAGTCTACACAATCTTCTTTAGAATTTCCTCCTTTTATCCCGGAAGACAATCTTACTCGGTCACGAGTGATCGCCTGATGATGATGATGATGGCACGTTCTGAAGTTTAATGAACTGGAACAAAATTCTCATGTGGATCCCTAATGTGGGCAAATATGGTGGCACTGTATGGGCTTCCAGTATAGTACTGCCATGATTGTTGACATATAGTGACCCTATTATGAGATACACATGCACAGTAAGATTAAAAGTAGAGCAACAGTGTTGAAGAGAATCAAGAACAGCCACAGGTCCATAGAAAATGGAGAGCACCAAACTGTGGGACAGTTGAGGTGGCAGGGCCTTACAGTTCACTGTAAGTAAACGTCCCTGTTTGGTATTGTTGAGTGACCCCCTTGCAGAGGTCTCCCTGTCTTCAGTGGAAAATTACAGAAATGCTGAAGCTCTTGGTGGACTTAGGTCTCATGGCCACAGGAAGCAATAAAGGCTCCTCTCCCATCCAAGTGGAGCTTCTCACCACACTCCTGCTTGTATTGTTTTCTCTTTCTTCTCTCAAGGCTGGAGTCCTGCAAGCTACCATATGGGCCTCACACGTGGTGACCTTATTTCAGAAGTAGCTGCAAACCAGAGCTTACTTCAAAAGCGCACTGTAATTTAAAAGCAAACCCACAGGAACTAAAGCGATTGCAGCGTATAACCAAATGTAGAGCACACATTCCATCTTAACAGTAAATGCAACCACCGAGGAACATTCCATTCGGGGCAAGCAGACAGGTTTCCAGTAGGGAAACCAATGGTTGTGTAAGAACAAAGAATCACTGGGAGAATGAGCAAATGCATGCATTCCATACATGAATTGTATGTATATGCACATGCACATCACACCACACCACACTGTATTCCCCACCTTGCCCCCAACAAAAGCCATCCCCAATGTCCTGACTGAAACTTTTAAACCACCAACAGAAGGCCATGAGTGATGTATATCCCATTGGTGAGTGCATTATGTCATGCAGCGAAGGACTCTAGGCATTAGTTAGGAGAGCAGCAGGGCTGTACGCCATTATTAGGATTTATTTATGTATTTGATTTGTACCCTGCATTTCTACCAAGAAAAATGGCACTCAAAGCAGCTATACTTGCAAGGATACTTTCTGGATGTTTACAAGCTGAAAACAATGGATCAGCACTTCTCCAATATTTCAGGGATGGGGGTTCAGGTAATACTTGCAATAACGTGTTATACTGGGCTGAGGACAAGCTCCAGGCAAGTGACTTGAACATCTGGAACTAGATGCACTTACACAGGTGGTGCCAGCTCCAGGTTTTTGAGGGCTCTTGGACAAAACACTCTCAGTGGTCACCCCTCCCTCAGTGAGTCTACTTTTTCACTGCCATTGTCACACAGGCAGCTATTGCTCCTCCCTCTCTTTGTCATCATTGTTACCACTTGCTTGCTTGACAGGCAGAGAGCCAGTGAGCAAGTAGGCAGCGGCATCTGCTGTGCCTCCTCTTGAACATGCTAGTGTTTTATAGAAGGGGAATGTTTTATACCTGCCGGGATGCAAAGATCATCTTCAGAGGCCCTCCTCTGGGTGCTCCTGCCAAATGAAGTGAGGCAGGTGGCTACTAAGGAGAGGGCCTTTTCAGTGGTGGCATCACCATTGTGGAATGCCCTCCCCAGAGTGGCTCACCTGGGACATACATTGTGGGGTTTTTTTGGCAGCAGGTCTTTTTAATCTTCCAGGCATTTTAGTTCTCAATTTTTTGTTTTTATTTAAATGTTATTGTATTTTTAAGATCTTTATACTGCTGCTGGCATTTACTTTGGTTTTATTTTATTTATTTATTCATTTGTTTTATTTTTATACCGCCCAATAGCCGAAGCTCTTAACAGTGCAAACAGTGGATGGTTTGCACTGTTTATATTGTATTTTAAAACTTTTAAAAGTTTTTAATTATGTTTTATCATGTTGTTACATTTTATGGTTTTAACTTTTGTGAACCGCCTAGAGAGTTTTGGCTATTGGGTGAAATTTAATTAATTAATTAATTAATTAATTCAATAATGCATTTTTTTAAAATAGAGGAGTATTCAGTAAGGAGCTCCACACTTGCTATCTTGTATGAGGTCCGGTAACTGTCCATTCTTGGATCTTAGACTCTGTTCTTCCACTCAGTTTTTGCATCCATTTCAGGACCCCCAAAACTGATCATAACAAAATAAACTGACTGGGTTCGCATGGCACGACAACCAACCAACGATAATAGTCAATGGTTGGTTGTTGTGTCATGCAAACCCAGTGCGGGTTACCCACTGTGGGTAGTTTTTATCAGACTACCCATGATGAGAACTCATGGACTGTTGTAGGGTTGTTTTTTTACCATGGTGGGTTGTCATGTTGTCCAAACCCAGAGGAACTATCCCACCATGGGGTAAAGACCCAGGCCAGTGACTTGCTTGGCAAGAGCAGCAAGTTGCCACTCTTCCTGAGCTAGCCCTGGCCACTGCCACTGCCAGCCACCCCACAAATGCCCAAGTGGCACTTCGGGCCAGCTGGCTCTTATAGATTTCATAGATCATAGAGTTGGAAGGAGCCTACAAGGCTATCGAGTCCAACCCCCTGCTCAATGCAGGAAACTAGAGGAGGGGTCTCCCATCCAAGTAACAACCAGGCCTGACCCTGCTTAGCTTTCCATGCTCAGACAAGCTGAGCCAGCGTGAGCCACAGGCCTGTATACTTGCTCCCCACCACTGCGATGTGGAGCCATTTTCAGCTCCCTGCAGCATTTTTGTCCTTTAAATCCCCCCCTAGAGATCGGGATACCTGGCTTCATAGCTGCCCCACAATAAGGATCTTGCTGAGAAGGGGGGGAGTCCCCCCAGAACACCCCCTTCTCAGCAGCAGATCACTTGCTTCTTGGGTTTTTCTTGGCCAATTGGCTTCTCCAACCTGTCAAGAGAAAGTCTTGGGTAGTGGGAACCCCCTGCACGGGGCTGCAACAGAAGCTTGAAATGCTCCCATTAGTGCTTCCGCAAATGAGTGCATTTGCGCTAACGGGAGTATTATTACTATTTGTAAGTCAATTTCTGTGCGCACAAAAATAAAATAAAAAATACCGGGCAGCTGCCGACAACACCTCCAAGGTATTGCTGTGGCACTTTGAAGTGGGAGCTGGTGGCTGCCCAAACAGGGATTGGGGAAGCTGGCTATCAAGCTGGCTTTCCCGATCTATGGAAAGGGAGAAAATAGCCACAGCGAGAGGAAAACAGCTTGGCTTCATGGTGGGAAGGAAGAGGGGACTCGCTCCTCCCATGGTGTCCCCTGCGATACCGCCTGGAGGACTGAGGGGGAGGAAGGGAGAAGGAGGGAGCACACCCACGATGAGCCTGATAATCCGTTGGGTGCATCGTGGGTGCTTCATGGAACAATCAACCTATCGTGGCAAATCACCATGATGGGTTGTTGTGACATGCGAACCCGCCCACTGTCAAAAGCATCTATAGCAGGTCAATGCTGTTGCTTTGGATTTTGTTTTGTTACACCTTACTGCAATCTCACCAAACAAGTATTTTGCGCTTGGATTGAGATGATGGAAACATGTTTGATATAGATAAAACAAAAGTTTAATAGAGAATATCCTTTGAATGTTTGCCCTTGGCAGTTCTGCTAAAAAAATGTAGATTAGGGAACACTTTAAAATTGCCAATCATAAATAATTTTATGGAACAGCTGTACTTTTCCTTCTGTAAGAGCTTTTCTTCTTTTCTTGCTGAGCACTTCTTCAATTATTCTCAAAGTCTGAAATACTTTGCCAAGCCATGGGAGAAAATCTGCTATCTGCTTATACAACAGAATTTCCAATATCAGATATAATTGACTTGATCTTGCAAGTCTTCCACATGTCAAACGTTCATTAGAGTCTGTTGGAATCCTGTGTGGAATTCTTTACAAGTTATTCATAACATGCTGAGCATAGATATGATATCTGACAATCGATCAATATAGAATGAGGTTATCTGCCAAATGGGAACTTGTGTGGTCCAGCGGAAAGCTCAGTTTGGAAGTGAAAGAAATGAAGTCCTCCTAGCCCAGCTTCTCCAGGGACTCATGGCTTTGGGCAAGACAGGATCTGTTCCCTAATGTGTGTGCACAAAATGCTACATAGGTAACAATGGGGGAAAGAAAGAACTTAAACACTGCAATCCAGCCCATACTATCATTAATTTGTGTTTGAGAGAGGACAATGGAGAAGGGGTTATATCTATTCTATATGTAGAAAAGATGTTGCAAATACATTTTATTCAAGTAGGCCTTCGGCGTGTAAGCAGGTCTGTTGGGTTTGGTGCTGTTTTTCTGCTCTTATTGTTGTGTTTTTAATTGTGCTTTTAATGTTTGTATTTTATTACTGTTTTAATCATACTGTTGTATGTATCTGTGGCTGTAAGCTGTGCTGAGGGCCATTTTCTTGGTAGAAAGATGGGGTACAAATCAAATCAAATCAAAAAATAAAATGAGGTGTTGCAGTGATGGGGTTGCATTATTAAAGCTAAGTAAGTCTCTACTTGGTCAGTGCCAGGATGAAGCCACCCTGGGAGGGATCCTGACGTAAGCTTCTCTGAACTACTTGAAGGAAGAGTAGGATGTGTATGTAAAGAAAAGAAAAAAAATGTCATAGCAATCAGAGGTCAATGATATTCACAAGGTATGAAAATGAAAGTGGGGAACAGGAAACAGACATGGATAGAGGCTTGCTTCCAGAAAACATCTGTGTCACACACGGGGACTCTTCATACATAATGTTAAATTACGCTTTTATGTTATGTGCATGAGCTTTAGGCCCACATGCTCCTGCTTCCCTTCTGTTCCTCTGCTGCCACCACAAGGAGGAGATGGGAAGCTTTCATTTCTACTTTTAAACAAACTAGAGTTCCTTGCTAGGTCTGAACTCAGGGGAACTATGGTTAGTTTAAACTATGGTTTGTTCAAATAAGCAAGGACACAACTGGTCTATGATCCTGGCTTGTACCACTGTTAGTCGTAGAACACCACAGTTTGGCTCTGGATCTTTATTACAATACTTAAAGCTAAGGGCAGGTGTGTGCATGGTGTTAACAAATTTGAACTGCCTGTCTCCAGGTATTTCTGGTTACATTGTTTTGGCAACATATCACTGAAGGGGAAGCCTCTGACATATATATCATTGTCATGCCAGAGTACTAATCTGTACTTACAGAACAGCCTTTTTGGATACCTCTTTCTCTAGTTCAATTGGCTAAATAGAGGGACAAAATATTTGGAAGCTGAAATATACATATGAACATACTAATTCAGCCTTTCCCAACTTGGTGCCCCCCAGATGTTTTAGATTTAAAATCCCATCAGACCCAGCCAGCATGGCCAATGGTCAGGAATGCTGGGAGTTGTAGTCCAAAACATCTGGAGGGTGCCAGGTTGGGGAAGGGTGTATTAATTTCTCCTTTTATATTAACAGTATTGGATATATTGAAACAAGCAGCACTTCAAAACAACAACAACCACTTGTAAAATCAAATGACAGGTTTATTGAAATAATGAATGAACTATGTTAGTCTTAGAGTTAGAACATGCATCTATGTGTGTAGTGCTCACCTAGTTATGAATGCTGAAAAGTAAAAGAAGTTTTTAAAAGAAAAAATGTCTACTGAAAAGCTGATGCAGGTTGGAAAGCGGGAAAACATTTATTTTGCTTAATGGGAAAAATATGGCGGAAGCATTAGGATTAATTCAAAATGAGAACTTACTGGACCAAATGAGGAAAGAAGGCAGTAGTAAGCAGAATAAAAACCCGCAAGAATTTAATTCTGTAAATTATACAAACTTGTTTGGAGAGCATTCAATACATTTATGTATAACAGCTCCTGTTCTTTTTCAACCTTTCCCTCAGCCCTCTCCCTGTTGTGATTCTGGAAAGATTTGAGGCATGTTTAGTCCAAAACCATGTGCTATTCTGCAAATGAAAGATGTCTGCATGTTGTGCCTTGTTTCAGAGCATTTTTCAGGTTTTAGGTTTCAGCCTTTGGTGCCTGAGTCTGTTTCTTTTTTGTGGTCTAAGCTTGCTTTGAGTAGGCTTGTATTTTATTCAGTCTGCTGAAAATGGGGACTTATCGTGAAGCTTCATTCTGGTCTGGTGTGAAGGAGGCATCAGAATGGGTTATGTTTGCCCACTGCCCAAGAAGGCTGGGGTCATGTGACCAAGATCTTTTGCTTTGGTCATGGCCTCAGTAGTTCCTCCCTTCCATTTCTGTCCTAGCCAAGCATAAGGCAGAATCATCATCAGGCGATCACTCGTGACCGAGTAAGATTGTCTTCCAGGATAATAATTTACAAAAAGGAGATTTTAAAAGGAGGAAATTCTAAAGAAAATTGTGTAGATTCTAGTGATGGGTCCGTAAGTGACTGTGGAGGCCAATTCTAGATCCACACAGCTTCCCACAGTGAGGACACAGGTTACCAGATGGAAGATGGTCCTGTAAAGGATTCATTTGACGTGCTTTTCGCTTAGCACGTTTCTCCCTTTCACCTTGCGCTCGGGCTTCTTCAAAGTCCATAGAACCTTTGTGAAAGGCCAACCTCCAGTTAGATCGTTCATGGGCCAGAGCTTCCCAGTTTTCGATGTTTATATTGCATTTTTTTAGATTAGCCTTATGAACATCTTTAAACCTCTTATATTGACCACCGATATTCCGCTTTCCATCCTTGAGTTGGGAATAAAGTAACTGCTTTGGGAGACGGCAGTCAGGCATTCGAACAACATGACCGATCCATTGAAGTTGGCGTTGAAGGATCATTTTTTCAACACTAGTAGTCTTTGCTTCTTCCAGTACACTGACATTTGTTCGCCTATCTTCCCAAGTAATTCGCAGGATTTTCCGGAGGCAACGTTGATGAAATCTTTCAAGGAGGTGGAAGTGACGTTTATAGATAGTTCATGTTTCGCGGGCATACAATAAAGTTGGTAATACAGTGGCTTCATAAGCCAGTGTTTTGGTCTTCTTACAAATATTCCAATCCTCGGACACTCTATGTTTCATTCGAGAAAATGTGGCACTTGCGGAGCTCAAACGATGCTGGATTTCACTGTCAATGTTAGCTGTAACAGAAAGATAGCTGCCAAGATAGAGAAAATCATTGACATTTTCCAGTACTGTCCCGCCAAGCTGGATAGATGGCATCATCAAAGGGTTAGCTTGCACTTGCTGATGAAGCACTTTGGTTTTTTTTGATGTTAAGTGAGAGACCAAGTTTTTCGTATGCTTCTGCAAAAGGCAGAATAATGATGGAGGAGCTAGATAGGAGAGATTAGAAAGTGTGTGTGTATACGCGCATGCATGCGCGGTCTGTTTATATGTTTGTATGTAAACCGTTTTTATACAATGAATATTGTATTTTTAAGGTTTTTAATCTTTGTAAATTTATTGGGCAGTATAGAAATGTAATAAATGAAATGAAATGGTGATCCTGGGAGGCATATCTCATACGCTGAGGTCTGGGCTAAGCTTCTTGGCTCTTTCCTTTGTTCCCATTTAGGTTTATTTTTTAATTGCTGCTGTATGACTTCTAAAGCCCAGCCTTTCTTGGTAGGGCTTCTGTAAAGCACTTGGTGGGTTTAAAGGTTGCAATTTTTAGGGAGACACTCTCCAGCTCAACTCAATGAAAAGCATAACAATGCTACATCTCACTGGGGGCAAAATTGATCCCAAATTGCAAATATATGCAGTACAGTCTCGTTTCCTGCAATGACCTGGGACAACATAAAACTAACTGGGTCAGCAGCCAGTAGTGCTGCATGCATCAAGGTCAGATTAGCACAGAAAGGCCCTCCTCAGCTGTGGCTTGCCTCCCAGACACCCCCCCTCCAGTCATGGCAATTACGCTTAGGGAAAACCTTTCATTACTCTGTGCTCTTGGATATAGATCTAGGGCCCTGGAAAATAGATTTGGATCCAGGCCTAGCAGCACCTTGAGTGAGGGAATAGGTGAGTATGGGATCTTGGGCAAGCGGCTTCTTAGATCAGGGGTCCCCAACGTGGTGCCTGCAGACATCTGCAATGGCACCCACGAAGCTCTCTACTCCTGCCCCCTGCCCCCCAAAATGTTTTAATAAAAACCTTGGAAAATGTTAGAATAGTCTTTCTCTCCCTTTCTAGCCTCTTGCCTTGCTCTTTCTCTCCCCTCTACCCCTTTGCATTGCTATTTCTGCCTCCCTCCCAGCCTCCAGCCTCACTATTCCTCCTTCCTCTTTAGCTCACGTTTGACACATCCTCCGTGGGAGCCATTTTGTGGTGGTGCCCACAGCAGTTTCTCAAATTCCCAAATATGCCCATGTGTCCAAAAAGGTTGGAGACCCATGCCTTGGATGATTTGGAGAACATTCGAGACGAGTTGTCTTGGCTGGTTCTGACTGAGCGATTGTTTTGCATTACAATCCGTCACCTGCTCCCTCTTCCCTGCTGTTTCTCTTATTCCCAGTGCCCCTCCCAAAGTGGCATTTCTAGTTGATAAAGGGCTGACGCATTTATGTACATGTGTATGTCATTGTCAACCACATGATCACCCCCTCAACTGCATGAACCCTAAACCACATCAAAAATGGGGAAAGGGCGGAACCGGTTTCTAAAGATAAATTTGGCTTTTGCTGGAAAATTTGCCCAGGGAAAAACAAAATACAAAATGGATCATTTCACAGCTTACTTACTAACTTTGTGAACAGATTTAATTTTTACTCATTTTGTCACCTTTTGGCTATGAAATTCCGACTGCAAATATCCCTGTCAAAACTGCTGAGCTTACCACAAAGGATCCAAAAGGCACCGAGAACCTCAGAGAAGGGGGTGATCTGCCAAAAAAACAAACTTTGGTGCTTTAGCTTCGACAGCTCTGCATGCATGTGGTCACGCGAATGGGGAGAGGGGGCATTCCTAATGAGCATGGACTGGAATACATACTGCAGAACTTAAATTAATAGGTTTTAGTTACACTGTGGGACAGGGAAGAGTATATGTGGAACAAGTTGCACAGACATGAAACAGATTTTTTTCTCTCTCTCCCTCTCTCTGTGGGTCCCTTAGGATGTGGTTGGGCAGATGGATATATACACATATGCAGAGAAATCCACTGAGATAATCCTAAGGAAAAAAAGGAAAGTATGTTATGTAAGAGAAACACAATGCCATTCTCAACTAATGAGCAGGACAGTACACAAATGCAAATTTGCTAGACTCTCTATAATGCACTACATTTAATTTTATTTTTGGACAAAAAACAGTGTCTTTGGTTTGGCACTCAGTGTTTACATAGAAAATAGACTTGATCGAGGAGGAGGAGGAGGAGGAGGAGGAGGAGGAGGAACATAGAAACGTCAAGAGAGGGTTTTGAAAAGACTTAGTTGCAGATGGAGAACATCACTAATGTGCCACAACTATGCTTCCAATTAAACCATTTGGCATATATGTATTTTGCCATTATTTTTTGCTTGAGAGAAACTCAGCACGATGGTGATACGCTAGACTGCAGTAGACTCCTCTAATGAACTCTGTTGCCAGAGACATTAGAACCTACACTGGCTGGAATGTACATTCAGTTTTTCTTCTAAATTATCATCTCCTGCATTTGCAACATTCAGTGGTAAAATAAAAGTGTGTGTGTGAGAGAGAGAAACAGAGTGGGAGAGGAAAATGGAGGTGAGGACAAAATAGGAAAAGAGCCCTAGGGCACAATCCTATAGGTTATGCTCCCAATAGACAGGGCTCTGAGATCGGAGTTCAGAGCCCTCCACCTATCCTATGCCCTTGCCTTTCAGTGGGTGGGAAGGGGACTGCAGAGCCCATAGGATATAGCATATTGTGGCCTCTCCCCCTCCCCACCAACCAGCACACCCCCTTTTCTCCCTCTCTGACTTCTCTTAGGAGGTCACAGTAGCCACATCACAAGAGAAGTTTTCCATGGTGGCTGAGAGGGGGTGGGGAGGGAAGATCCACAACTGGAACTCCTCTGTGTTCATTGCTCGGTCTACAGGTGCAGAGGAGGTGATGATCCGCAGCTTCCTATGGCACCCCAGACTCTGTCTAGGGGGCATAGGATTGCTTCCTCCTCTGTTTTAAACAGAAGAGATACATGGGCCTCCTAAACTGTTTTTCAGTAAGGCGCTGTATTTGCATGCAAATGTTAGCACCCATGCACTGGTTCTCTTTGGCAGCATTCACTGTCAAAAGCACAAACCACTCCTTATATTCAGCAGAACTGGGAAGATTGGAATGGGGAAGTAGTTGAACGTATGAAGCTGCCACACACTTATGTATTTATTTTATTTACTGACTCTACTTTTAAACTGCCCAATAACCAAAGTTCTCAGGGCAGTGCTCAATACATTAAAAACATAAAATACAAGCTCTAAAAGACATAAAACCAAATTAAAAAATCAGCAGCAGAATAAAATACAAAAAACGCTAAAAACAGTTCTTAAAATGCTTGGGAAAATAAACAGGTCTCCAGCTGGTGCTGGAAAGCCCCTAACATAGGCTTTACTACATCAGACTAGTGGTCCATCTAGCTCAGACTCTACCCTGACTGGCACTGGCTGTCCAAAGTTTGTAGCTCAGGAGATTTTCTTAGTCCTGATTCCCGGAGATGCAGTCAGTTGAGCCTGGGACTTTCTGCATGCAAAGCGTGCGCACTACCACCAATCTATGGCCCCTTCCTTAAGACTCCCTCCCCTCACAGGGTTACTGTTCTTCCAGTGGGACTTGAACCCTTCCCCTGGGGGTTTCAAGTCATTATTTATTTAGGTTTATTATTACATCTATATCCTGCCTTTTCCCCCCATTTGCAAGGAACTCAAGGTGGCTCACACAATCCCTCCCCCCCGCCCATTATTTCCTCACAACAACCCTGTGAGGTAGCTTGGGCTGAGAGTCAGTGACTGGCCCAAAGTCACCCAGTGAGCTTCATGGCTGAGTGGGGACTAGAGCCTGGATCTCCCAAGTCCCAGTGCAACACTCTCATCATCATCATCAGGCGATCACTCGTGACCAAGTAAGATTGTCTTCCAGGATAAAAATTTACAAAAAGAAAATTTTAAAAGGAGGAAATTCAAAAGAAAAATTGTGTAGACTCTAGCGATGGGTCCGTAAGTGACTGTGAAGGCCAATTCCAGATCCACACAGCTTCCCACAGTGAGGACACAGGTTACCAGATGGAAGATGGTCCTGTAAAGGATTCGTTTGACGTGCTTTTCGCTTAGCACATTTTTCCCTTTCACCTTGCACTCGGGCTTCTTCAAAGTCCATAGAACCTTTGTGAAAGGCCAACCTCCAGTTAGATCGTTCATGGGCCAGAGCTTCCCAGTTTTCGATGTTTATATTGCATCTTTTTAGATTAGCCTTAAGAACATCTTTAAACCTCTTATACTGACCACTGATATTCCGCTTTCCATCCTTGAGTTGGGAATAAAGTAACTGCTTTGGGAGACGGCAGTCAGACATTTGAACAACATGACCGGTCCACACTCTAACCACTACACCACACTGGCTCTCCAGGGTTAAACAGCACATATATTTTGTATCCATACCTGAGCACCAAAATCCCATGGGGATTAGCCCAGAGACCTATTTCCAACTAGCCTGGTTTTGCCTCCTGATGAGAATCCTGCAAGATGGCAGATGTCCCTTAAAATGTAGGAAATTTCCATCATCCATCATGTAGAATGTTAGCATTTTAGCTGGAGTTTAGAAAGCCATCAGGTGTTTCAAAATCTTGCAGCCATGATGGAAACAAATATTCTGAGTGATTTAAAGCAGCTCCAAAGAAAACTACAAAGACCATTGTGTTTTCCCAGAAGGCAAATTGAACACAAGTGATGATGAGCACAACCAGAAAGATAAACATACCATTTTGTCAATATTTGAAGTGGATAAGATACTAATGTGATATATTTAAAGGCGATTGTTAAGGAATTGGCCACAGGCATGTTTCTAAGTTCTGAGAATGGAAAAACAGATATTATTAAAAGCTCTTCATTGTAGAGAGTTCCAACCAGCAAGATTGTGTTCTTGCTAGTTGGAACCAGAAACCTCATCCTAACTGTTGGAGCCAATAATTTCTGCAGTGAATTAGCTGGGAATTAGTTAACAGATGATTTGCATTCACATTTTGTGTCCTGCCTCTAGGCAGCCAGAGACTTTGCATAACCATGGAGCCAACAGATGCACAGCCTCTTTTGGCTTGCAGCCGCCCCACCTCATTTCCCTTCTACCCCTCCCTTTTCTGGGACAGCATTCCACTGTAACCCATGCATTGCTTTTTGTTTTACCTTCTTGATAACAATTCCTTTTCTGGAAAAGCTCTGATCTGATCTCTGTTGCTCCCACCCAAATACCTTATGAGGGCACTCCATTACCTAGGCTACATTCCTGATAGGCACGTTGAGCTCCTGTGTATTTGGTAAAGATGTCAGTTTCTGGGCCAGCTCTACAGACAGCAGCTTGTTTTCCAGATGAATAGCACCAAGGCTGCCATAGAGAAAGGCCTCCCCCCCACCACTGGCACTTGAGCTAAATTTCCCCTGTCACTGGTGTTTCAGAAGGGCTTATTCCCTGAACATATATTTTATTTATTTCATTTTATTTCAAATATTTCTTGGCCAGCTTTCAGGTCAGGACCCCTCCCAAGGCAGTGTACAACAGTAAAACTCACATAATAAAAACGGATGCAGTAATAAAAACAGCAAGAGCCGCAAAAATTCTAAAAAACAAACACCATCATAAAATAAAATCTACAATGAACACACAATTGCAGCTACAACCCAGTACAATAAAACATAATCAGGGGAAGTCCAGAGAAAAGTAGTCAGTTTTCAGGGCCTTCCTAAAGCCTGCAATGATGGGGCCTGGCCTGGCAGACCCCTGAGAGCAACTTGTTCAAGAGGTGTGGGGCCAGTGTGGAAAAGGCCCTCTCGTCTGTAATCACCCACCTAACTGCCCTCACAGGTAACCAGTGCAACATGGGGAAGTAGTTTGTAATGTGTATAGAGACACATGGCCTTATATGCCCCTTCCAACTCTACTATTCTATGATTCTATGTCCTGAGGAAGTATGGTAATAGAACTGTCTCCATCCATGGGCATTTTTCACCAGGCTGCAGCAGAGGGAGCGGTGACACAGCTTGGGTGGGACCAATTTCCATTTGGGTTTCTCACTTCCCAGACCCATCTCCTACAGTGACCATTTCACTTGGCCATTATGTCTCTTCATTACATAACATGTAAAAGAAAATGGTGGTATATAAATGCAGGAAGGAGAGGAAAAAAGACACATTTGTGATTCCACGTCACAAGTGCCAGCCATTCAGCTCCCAAGGACAACCTTATGAAGGAGCAGTAATGAATAAAAACCATGCATTTGGTCTGCCTGTTACTTTGGCAATATATTTCATCAAAATGCTTAGGTCTTTGTGCTTCCACAGTTTCTCTTTCTACCTCTGTGCCTTGCATGGCTCCAACTTCTCTATTCTTCTGCTACCATCCTTAATCTTAATTCCACTTATATCCTGCTGTTGAGGATGATGTCTGTCGTTGCTTTCAGTCTAGCTCTCTGTTATTAACTGTATTTTATCATTTGAGTTATTGTATGCTGCCTTGGGGGGCCTTGTTGTTGAAAGGCGGGATAGAATTTTAAATAAATAAGCAAGCAAGCAAGCAGGCTAGCTCCTGGACTCCTCTGAACTTTTTGTACAGCCTCTAAACCTCGGCATACCTGAAGGAAAGTGTCAAAATGAGGCCCCTGTTCTGGACTGGAGCAACAGCTCATTTTACTTCATGGCACGCACAAAGGTAAAGACTGGAAGCAGGCAAATGGCACCCCCTCTGGAATATTTTGTGGCACACTCAGAAATCCCTCGTTCTTTCTGAAAGTTGATTTTCCTCCCAGCTGTATCTTTCAATTAAAACCATTAGTTTGGCTGGACTGAGAAGCCAGGAAAACATATCAGGCTTCGAAAGTTTAAATCAAGGACTCAAAAGAAAAAAGAAAAATACAGCAATAGTTAGAAGAGGTGTGTTGCCAAATTTGACTTGGACCTCGTGGTACTGGGAATGTACGTTTATTTTATTTTTTATTTTTTTTTAAATATTTTATTAAATTTTAAAACAATACAAAGAAAATAACATACACACATAACTAATATTGTGCTCCCATCACCATGGGACCAAACAATCCAATAACTCTATAATTGTTCATTATTCCAAAAATACAATAAATCTTGACAGGGTAAACTCCCTTTCCCCCTTTTAAACACATATTCCAAAAATAAACCCCAAATATCTTGAAAATTATTTTTCTTTAATTGACCCCTTTTGCATTTAATATTACAAGTCAACATATCATTCAAAGCCATATCCCATACTTCCTTATACCATTCAGTAATAGTGAAAACTTGCTGGATTTTCCATTTCCTTGCTATCATTAGTCTACCTGCCGTTAACAAATTTATGATTAATTCTTTAACATTTTGAGAACCGATCACCTTTTCCGTTATTGTTAGCAAAGCTAGTTTAGGGCATACCTCTAAATCAACTCCAACAATTTCTGATATTTCCTCAAAAATCATTTTCCAAAAATCCATTACATTTTTACAACTCCACCACATATGAGCATATGTACCCAATTCCTGACATCCTCGCCAACACATTGGAGAACATTTATTATCTATTCTATTTAATCTCACTGGGGTCAGATACCATCTCCAAATTAGCTTATAAAAATTCTCTTTAATTCTTATAGACATATTTTTCAATATTCGCCTATCCCAAATCTTATTCCACTCATCCTTTGATATTTCCTCTTCAAACTCTGTATCCCAAACTATTTTAAGATTTTCTGCTTGCTCTTCTGATTTCTGCAACATTTTATATAACATCTTTGTAAGACCCCTAGCTGATGCATTTCCTTCTACAAGTTCTCTAGACATAACCACCTGCTCAAATGCAGTGAAATCCCTTTCATGCTCATGTCTCCTCTTCCATTTCTTACCCCATTGTACTAATTGAATTAAATTTAACCAAGAAATTCTTCCTGCCCCAACCCTATCAATTATTTGCTGTCTTGTCTCCATTTTTTCCAGCCAATCCATTAAAGTTATCACCTTTTTCTCTCTAAAAATTCGTTCCAAATGTCTAACATTCTCGGGAAAATCTTCCATAACCACCACTGGAGTAAGCGGGGATATACCTGGTAAAAATATTTCCTTATTTCTACCCCAAATTTCTAACATATTTTTTAAAAAGGGATTTTCTAATCTTTTTGTCATAATATGTCCTTGTTTTGTAAATAAGAATTTATCCACCCTATTACCCAATTCAAATGCTTCTATTTCCCACCACATAAAATCTTTTCTAACAATAATATCCATGATATATCTAAGTTGATTAGCTATATAATACCATTTTAAATTAGGGAGACCAAGTCCCCCTATTTTTGAGCTTTATACCATCTATTCTTAGTAATCCTTGATTTCCCCCCCCCCCCCATTACAATAGCTATTTAACATTACTTGCCACTCTTTAATTTCTTTCTCTGATATCTTATATGGTATCATTCTAAATAAAAAATTAAACTTCGGTAAAATCTTCATTTTAATCAAAGCTATCCTACCAAACCACGATAATCCCAATTTTTTATAATCCTCTATTTGATTTTTAACTTCATCTTTTAGTTTTTTAAAATTACATTCCCCTATTTTATCCAAATCTTTTAATATATCAATACCTAAATATTTAATTATATTTTTTATCTTTATATCCACTCCCCTTTGTTTAAATCCCCTTTCCTCCAGTTTACTATAATTAAATGTCATTATCTCCGATTTATCCCAATTAACTTTTAACCCTGTTACTTCTCTAAATTCATCTAAATGTTTCTCTATCCAATCCCAATTTTCTATAGGCCTTTCTAATGTTAACAAGATATCATCTGCAAAAAGGTTTATCTTACATTTGGTCTCTATTCCTATCCCCAGTAATTTCTTCTCCTGTCTTATCGAATTCGCTAACAATTCCATAACTAACACAAATAATACTGGGGAAAGGGGACAACCCTGTCTAGTTCCCCGGCCTAGGCTAATAGTTTCTGTTATTCCATCGTTTACAATTACCGACGTGACATTATGAGTATATAATTGGTTAGTAATACCTATAAATTTTTCTCCAAACCCCATAGTTTTTATTAACATCTTTAATGCAGGCCATTCCACACAATCAAAGGCTTTAAAAATATCCAATGCAAGAACCCCCGCTTTCAAATTATTTTTCTTTATTAAATAAATTATATTCAGAACCCTTCTTGTTAAATCTGCCATTTGTCTTCCTTGAATAAACCCACATTGATCTATCCCTATATACTTATTTAGAAAACTATTCATTCTTCTAGCTAAAATTGCTGTCAATAGTTTAGCATCTTGATTAATTAATGATATTGGTCTATAAGAACCTGGTTCTGCTAAATCCTTCCTTGGTTTCGGGATTAAAATGGTCAAGGACTGTTTCCATGATGGGGGGATCTCTCCCCCCTGTAAAATATCATTAAACAACCGTTTTAACTTCGGAATTAACATTTTTTTAAAGACTTTATAATATTCCGCCCCCAGACCATCCAGTCCTGGCGTTTTCCCCTGTTTTAATTTATTTATAGCACTTTCTATTTCAATTTCTGTGAATGGTTGCTCCATTTTCTCTCTATCTTCATCCTGGATTTTTATTTTTAAATTTTTCTCGATATATCTTCTACTCTCAGCTTCCGACCATTTTCCTGCCTTATATAACTCCGTATAATATTCATGAAAAATTTTCAATTTATCCTTTACTAGATTATATTCTTTACCCCTCTTATCTTTAATCATCCCCACTAAGCTTTTTTCTTTTTTTTTTTGTGCTAATCTAGCCAACATTTTAGAGTTTTTATTACTATTCTCAAAATACTCCCTTTTTGTGTAAATCAAATTCCTTTGTACCCTGTCCAGTTCTTTATTCTCCAATTCTTTCCTTTTACCCTGTAATTCTGCAAAAATCTTTTTATCCCTCTTCTCTAAATACTTCTTTTCCAAATCCCTAATCTCCCCCTCTAGCTTTTGATAAAAAACTTCTTGTTGTTTCCTCAAATTTATTGCCTCTCTCAATCCTATTCCTCTCATTACACTCTTCATTGTATCCCATATTATCGCTTCAGTACATTCTTCTGTTTGATTAAATTCCCAAATTTCCCTCAATTCCTTCTCTATTTTCTCTGTTAAATGTTTATAACGAAAAATATTACAATTCAATTTCCCTCAATTCAAGGATGATACAGGTAGATATATTATAATGTATGGGACCTTGGGAGGGGAAGAATATGTTATTGTTAATGTTTATGCTCCCAATCAAAATCAAGGAGAATTTTATCAACATGTGTTTAAAGAAATGGGTAATTTTCAAAATCAAAGGGTTATTATGGCTGGGGACTTTAACATGGTATTGGATAGAAGAAAAGACAAATCCAATCCGACGAGAGAAGATCAGAGAAATAATCTAACGATCTTGAATAAGTTAATTAGTAAGGAAGGGTTGCTAGATGTTTGGAGAGGGGTCAAGGGGAATGAGGAAAGATATACATTTTACTCATCAGCAAATAAGAATTATTCTAGGATAGATTTTATTTTTGTGTCCAGGACACTGTTTTCAAGGGTCCTGGGCACAGAGATAGGAGTGATAAAAGTTACAGATCATGCTTTGGTTAACATGGATTTGAAGATACATAAGGATTATAGAGAAGCGAAAAGATGGGAATGTACGTTTAACTGTTACTTATTGTGTGTATTAGAGGGGAGACTGTGTGAGGTATTTTGGCATTCATTATCCTTTGCTTTGCTTTGCTGAGCATCTTATTTACTTGGACATGCTGAAGTGGGATATTTTTCTGCACTTGTTTTAAGTTCTTGTTACCCTTGATAGTGAAGCTCCATAAAAGTCAACCTAATAAAATTATATTATTCCAATATCCCCTGAGGATTTCCCCATTGTTGTTATATGCTTTCTGCCACTCTCTAATGTTTTTCCAGGATATGTAATTCCGCTTGGAAATGAAGTTCTCATCTTCCCTGTCTTCTAATGCCAGGGGGGACAATTCAGATTCCTTCTTGGGTGCTGTGCCCAATGCCCACATCCAGCAAAAAGTGAAAAGAACATATATCACTGTTCCCCCACCTCTTGCTGAACTGAAAACAATAATAGTGTCTCTTGGAGTTGTTGCTCGGTGTTTTATACTCACTGGCAGAAGCATCCATACAATGTTAGGTCTCCCTACAAAGAATTCAGGTTGTGCACTGAGAATCATTAACTGCAGTCATATGGAATAAGTCATTAAATATATATCCTTCCTTCCCCACCCTCGAAATCCGTCACTTTGTGTGGTGTGGTATAGTAGTTAGAGTGTTGGACTGGGAGGGGCTGGGGAGATCCGGGTTCTAGTCCCCGCTCGGCCATGGAGCTCACTGGGTGAATTTGTGCCAGTCACTGACTCTCAGCCTAACCCACCTCACAGAGTAGTCATGAGGATAAAAATGGAGAGGCGGAGGACCACATAAGCCACCTTGGGCTCCTTGAAAGAGGAAAAAAGGCGGGATATAAATGTAATAATATTTTATTTATTTATTTATTTATTTATTATATTTATACCCCACCTTTTTTCCTGAAAGGAACCCAAGGCGGCTTACATAATCCTCCTCCTCCTCCTCTCCATTTTATCCTCACAACAACCCTGTGAGGTAGGTGAGGCTGAGAGTCAGTGACTGGCCCAAAGTCACCCAGTGAGTTTCGTGGCCGAGCGGGGACTAGAACCCGGATCTCCCGAGTCCCAGTCCAACACTCTCACCACTACACCACACTGGCGTAGTGGTTTATAATAAATTATAATAAATAAATTATAATTATTTATTATAATACATTATAATAAATAAATAATAACAATGTGACATTTTTCTCTTCTTGCATCATGGATAAAAATGTCATTGGCTGCTAATGTCACCTTGCACTACTAAAGTGCATGAATAGCACCATTTTCTAAATAAGAGCACCCCAAGCACGGCTGTGCCAGCAATCAGATGAGCTGTAGAGCGCTTACTGTTGGGGGTGGTGCCAACTTTATTATGGAGCCAGATCACCCATGAGGGTGTTGTGCTCTTTGGCAAAATACATGCTGGGACCCGAGGCCGTTAGCCTCTGAACAGGTCCACTGTGGTCTAACCTGCTTAAATCCCTTGTTACTGCCACACAATAAAAGGGGCAATGCCAGCTTGTATTAGGGTTTATCCCCTCCCTCCATTTTATCCTAACAACAATCCAGTGGGGCAGATTAGATTGAAAGATAGTGTTTGGTTCAAGGTCACCCATAGAGCCACAGGGCTGAGTGGGAATGTGAATCCAGGTCTCTCCAATCCTAGATTAGTTTGACACTCCAGCCGGTACACTGCTCTGTCTCTGATACTGGCTCTTCTTCAGCACCAGTCTGTCTTTCAAAATTCCATCTGCCTGACATATTACTTCCTGGAAAACTTAAAGCAGGGGTGGGAAACGTCTGGGGCTCAGGGGGCCACAGTCAGGAAGAGACGAGCCAGCGCTTTGGAAATTCACTGGCAAGAGCGAAAGAGGATGGAGTGCTCACCTTTTGGCTCCAAGAGATATGAAAGGTAGCCACAGAAAAATGGCCGTAGACCTTAGGTGATGATAAGCAGTTCCAAGGGGTTTCTGGGTAAAAGGGAAGACAGAGGGTAGAGGAAGCTGAGACCCAGAAATTGCCCAGTCTAGAACGCTGACATGCACACTTGCATTTTTCTCCAAAAAATCCTGAGAGTTTTCTTTCCTTACTCGCCCCCTAGAAATAAAAGGCCACTTCACAGAATTTTCTCCAAATTTCCCTCTTGATTTCTTTTTTGTCGTGGCCACCATCCCTCTCTCTGCCCCAATGCCACAGAAGGATGCTGGGTGTGGTGCCGCTGTGGGGGATGCAAAAGGAGGGCCGGGCTGCCAACGCAGTTGCTGCTGTGGCCACGTAGCGGCAGTGCAGCCCCCCCCCACAAAAAAAACCCTTAGGAAAAAGAGAGAAGCTGTGCTACAATGCTTGTTGCCAGTGGTGAGCCCTACCTGTGAGAAACTGTCGGGAAATTTCTACTCTCCTTGGAGGAATTCAGTGACATTGTCCTTCCAATTTCCCTGCCTACAAATAAGATGGAGAATTTCAAGAGGCCATTTGTGCACAGCTCTACTGCTTTCCAGTGGCAGGTGGGGCTGAAGGCAAAAGGGGTGGGCCAGAACACCAGCATACTTGAGCGTACAGCTCTTAAAAGAGCACAAAAGCCAGGAAACCACCACGTGATTGGTGATTGAGGGAAAGGGGGTGGGGCCAGGGCCATCTGTATTAGAACCTCAGGAGGTTTTTGGTCCCCCAGCCTGAGGATCTGCAACCTTGGTCTAGAGCAGTGTTCTCCCACCTTGGGTCCCCAGATGTTTTTGGCCTACAACTCCCAGCATGCCCCAGCCAGCTACGCTGGCTGGGGCATGCTGGGAGTTGTAGGCCAAAAACATCTGGGGACCCAAGGTGGGAGAACACTGCTCTAGAGGGTAGAGCTAGCTGGGCATATTCTTCTCAGAAGGCTTTTGACATATTTAGTCCCCATGGATACCAAATGCCAGAACGGGGGCCAAGAATCGGTCACATAATTTTTGCTAAGCATTTTGAGGTCATTCACTCTTGCTCTCTTCATGTGTTTTCCTGAACACACGAGGGCTTAAACTGGGGGGAGGGGTGGAGCTGAGCATGCTGGCACTGCCCCCAATGTCCCCATGTGTGCCAGCAGCCTCGCCCCCTCAGTTCCCTGGCCTTGCTGCGCTGAATGGCACGTTCTGCAGGGGAGTTCTTTTTGTGTCTGCTTGAATCAATTTAAATGTGATTTTTTGGTGTGTGCATTAAAAAATATTGCAGACTAATGTGTAAAAGGGATGGAACTGGTCTATGGATAAAAACATATGAAATGGAGAGAGACCAAAAACAGACTGATCTGTCTCTCCCTATGAAACAGTGATCACATCTGCTGGCCTCGCCTTTGATCCCCTTGCCATGTTTGCAGAATCTATGCACATATCATAATAAATACAATAATACTTAACATCTGTATAGTACCATCCCATGTTCAAAGTGCTTCGCATGTGTCATCTAGCTGTAATCTTACAACAACCCTGTAAAGCAGCCTTCCCCATCCTACTGGGCTCCAGACATTTTGTACTACAACTTCCAGAATTCCTGACTGTTAGCCATGCTGCACTGGCTACCAGTTGCTTGCCGAGCCAAATTCAAGGTGTTGGTTTTGACCTTTAAAACCCTATATGGCTCCGGTCCAGTTTATCTCAAGGAGCGTCTCCAGCAACACACCAAGTAGGCTGCTCAACGAGATCTGCCACAGACGGCCTTCTCCTTGTCCCTTCAGCCAGAGCAGCTAGACTGGTGGGGACTAGGAAGAGGGCCTTTTTTGTGGTGGCCCCCATACTGTGGAACTCCCTCCCTAGTGACATCCGCCATGCCCCCTCTCTGTTGAGCTTCCGCCGCTCACTAAAAACATGGTTATTCAGGCGGGGATATGGGGTGGGTTAAGATTTTAAAAGTTATACTGTTTTAAATATGTTTTATATCATGTATTTTAAATGTATTTTATCATGTTGTACATCGCCCAGAGTGGCCGGTGTAGAAATACAACAAATAAATAAATAAATAAATGCTGCCTGGAGCTGATGGTAGATGAAGTGTCCAGAGCACATAATGCAGGCCACATGCTGAAGCTAAGCAGGTATGAGCCGGGTCAGTGCTTGGATGGGTGATTGCCTGGGCTGCCCACATCTGTTCTCCTGCATTGAGCAGGGGGTTGGACTCGATGGCCTTATAGGACCCTTCCAACTCTACTATTCTATGATTCTATGATAAGTCCAAAACATCTGGAGGGCACCAGGTTGGGGAAGGTTGCTGTATAAGTCAGCATCTTTATCCACCACATTGCAGATGGGTGCGTGTGTGTCCGAGGTTGAGAGACAGTAGCTTTGCTTTCCCAAATGGATTGTACAGAGTTGCACTGTGAGAAGAAATGCAGGGTGGTTAATGCCTTTTGAACAAGTATATTGTTCTCTACTTAGCAACAGTGAATTTGAAAAGGAAGAGAATGCATCTTTTCAGAAATTTAGATTATAGTCCTGTTTGGGACAAAAACACTGGGACAAACTGTGGCTGGAATCAAAAGGTCTATGTGAGAAACTCTATGCATGCACAGTGAGTTCTGGGGGCACCCCATGCTGAATGCACCTGGCTACTGCTTCTGAAACTTACGGAACTTTGGAAACAGCCTCATGGAGAAACTGTGCCTTACATTTGGGTCCGTAAATTTTGTTCCTAGGAATGAGCCAATCTGTCTATTTCACTTCCTCTCACATTCAGAGTTTTAGAATCTCAAGTTCTTTCTCTCCTGAATATGGAGAACTTTGTGAATGTTGGCAAATTCCTGTCAAAAACTAACTGAAACTAAATTCTCACCCATCTGTACCAGCCAAATTCAATGGGTACAGCTATTCCCAGCATGGAGAGGACCGTGTTTGACCTCCCTGCCAGGTAGCTGTTAAAAGATGAGGAGCCTGTCAGAAAAAATAGGCGGTGACCCTAATTCAGGACTACAAACGTGGTGGTGGTGGTGGTGGTGATAATGATGGTGATGGTGATGGTGATGATGATGATGATTATTATTATTATTATTATTATTTCAATTTATATCCCACCTATACTCAAATACCCTAGGCGGCATACACAAGGATTCAAACCCAGACTTCCAGGAGCAAAACATTCAAAACCCTGCACCTGGATGGACGAATTGGTCAGTTTCAGTTTCTCCCACATTCATTTTTTTTTAAAATTGAAATTCTTTCTGTCCCTACAGTATAGAGCTTTGTGAATTTTGGTAAATTGTTAATAAAACCAAAGTGAAAGGAAATTCTCACCCATCTTCCTGATGGGCTTCTTCTCATGGAAAAGTACCTGCAAGAGGCTGGAATCTTTAACAGAGGGCTGACATGGGGAAGGGACTGCTTTAATCTTTCCCTGCCACCCATTTGCCCACTCAAAAGCATTCCCCCCACAAAAAGCTGCTTCCCCAGCTGTGGTGGGGTGGGATGGAGTTGGGGAAATACCCAAATATATTGTCCAGAGAGCTAGTATACCTCTGGATAGGAGGTGCTAAGGACAACCAACCAACAGAGAAATCCATCACCTCTGAGTTTCCAGAGGCATCTGCGTGGCTGCTATTGAAAATAGAACACTGAATTATTTGGGCCCTGATGTGGTCCAGGGCAGTCAGTTCTTATATTCCTCTTATACTGGAAATCCCACCTTGACCTTCACAAAGGCAACCCCATTCTAATTAAAATAACCTGTTTTCAATATGAATGGTTGCTATTGTTGTTGTAAGCTACAATATTTGACAAGGCTTGAAATTAATTTTTCCATCCCAGATTTCCTTTGCAAGTAGCTTTTTAAAATCTGATGTAGCCATCATCATTATCCAGAAAGCTCTCTTATATCTTGACACTCTCAGCACCATTGGCAAGATGAAAAGAAAAGGGAATATTGATTTTGAGAATTTTGGGAAGGGAAGAGACCATTTGCAAATCAACTTTAACTAATAAAACTGAAGAATTTGCAAGGCAAAAGCATGTGGAGATGTTTCTTTGGAGTGACACATAAGGAGCAGAAAGAAAGGAAAAGAATATAATGTTCACTGAAAAGAGCCAGGAAGTTTGTGTCTTTCTTAATCATATCACTTTTTATTTTGAACCTCCCTTTCCTCTCCCTGTCTTGCACAAAGTAATCCCTATTATTGAACACAGTAAAAGTTGATTAATGGTTCAGAAAAGCAGAAACAGGAAACATTCTCGGTGGCTTAGAGAATAAACTGAAGCACATCTGGAGTAATTAATTCAAAATACAGAAGGATAAGCATATTAGTCACTTGCAACAAAAATAGCAAGGAGTCTTTTACAGTGCAATCCTATTAAGGGCGTGCACTGAAGACAAGATTCAGTTAGGATCCTTCTTTGGAAAGCAGGTTGATTCAGCTTGGACCACTTCAGAGGACACCAGTTTCACCTTGGGTCCAAATCAGAACTTCACTTCAGCAAAACCAAATCTTTATGTCTACCCATTGACTATCACAGGGAATTAAACAAATGGCTATAACTTTTCTTCTTCTTTTTGACCTAGTAGGCCCTTCTGAGGAGAAGAAGACTGCCAGGTTTCAGACAGATAGGTGCAAGGATCTTGCGCTAGATGACTTTATAGTTTTAGGTTGCTTTAAAAAAAAAGGATGGGTGGGTGGGTGCATATAACTTAATTTCTTGGCAGAACTGGATGAAATTTGCAGTCATAGTTGCCTCTTCTGAGAGAATGAAGTCTGCCAAATTTTGGACAGATGGGTGCAGCGGGTTTGTGCCGGGAAAGTTTTTAAAGGGTTTTTTTTTGTTTGTTTGTTTTTAGAGGAAAGGGTTTCACTTACTTCCCTGTCATTTTAGGGGGGATTTATATGAAAATAGCATGTATCATAGAGGTGTCCCTAAGTACATAACCTGCAAAAACTTAGAAGGATAGGTGCAGGGTTTAAGGAGTTACAATGAATTGGAAAATGGCTTGAGGGTTTTTTGTTTGTTTCCGATCAATTGATACCAACTGTCAAGTTCTTTCTACATCCCTCCTAAAAGCACTGTGACTAGAAGAAAAAAAGGATAACCCTGGTAAAGTTATTCCTTAGTTGGAAGCTAGAATTTTCAGTCACAGAACTACACCCCAGAGGCGTAGCGTGGGGGGTGCAGGGGGGGCCGGCCGCACCGGGCGCAACATCTGGGGGGGCGCGCTCGCACTCGCAGCTCTCTGCCCCTGCCTGGCTCACTCACTCTCTCTGCAGTGCTGGCTGATCCTCTTTTGCCCGGGCTTAAAACACCGCGCCGTGCGCCCCTTTCCCCCGTTTTTTCCCCCTGCCAAGGACCCTAAATTCGCGCTGGCCTCATTTCCAAGGCGAAGACGACCTGGCCAAGAGTCTCTGGACCCCTTTGCTCTTACGCATCGCACCGCGCCGCATCGCACGAGAGCCCCTCTGCCTTGCGCTCTTTTCCTGCATGCACGTTGCAACGGCTCTCGCCTTCGCGGCTCGGTTCAGCGCCGACGGGAGCGGACCTGGGGCCACGGCGCTTCACCTGCTCGCTCGCTCTCCCTCCCTCCAGCTGGCAACTGGGGACTGACAAAGCCAATGAGTGACACAGCGAAGAGGGAGGGGAGGGGCCGGAGGGCGGGGGGCGGGGAGGGGCCGCAGAGCGCAGCCGCGAGATGGGGGAAGCGGCTTTCCCGCTCCTCAGCTCCCGCAGTGACATCAGCCGGGGAGCCGCGCATCTTCCCCGCGGGAGGAGAGGTGGAGCGTCTCCCGGCGCCAGTCCTGCGAAGCTGTTGTCAGGCACGCGAAAATGTACAGCCATCGATCGCATTTCCATAGTGTGTTCAGAGTGCGTAGCCTTGCTGTAATAGCCCTTACAACAATTCTGTAAGGTAGGCTGGTATTAACCCCGTATTGCAGATGATGATTATGATTACATTTATATCCCGCCCTGTTTCCTATTGCAAGGAACCCAAGGAGGAGACTCATACGGTCGGTCCTCCTCCTCGCCATTCTATCCTCACAACAACCCTGTGAGGTAGGTTAGGCTGAGAGTCAGTGACTGGCCCAAAGTCACCCAGTGAGCTTCATGGCCAAGTGGGGACTAGAACCCGGATCTCCTAAGTCCCAGTCCAACACTCTAACCCAGGGCTCTCTGACCTTGGGTCCCCAGATGTTGCTGGCCTACAGCTCCCAGCATACCCAGCCAGCATGGCGAATGGCAAGGGATTCTGGGAGCTGGGGACCCAAGGTTGGAGAGCCCTGCTCTAACCACTATGTCACACTGGCTCTCCAGATGGGTTGGTGGGAAGCCTGAGAGAGAGCAGGTTGCTCTCAGAATTGAATGCGTTCAAGGCAGAGGCAAGATTTCAACCGGGGAGTTGGAGCTGTGGCTGAGGTGAGATCTGAACTCGGGCCTTTCAAAGTCGCCACTCATTCTCTTAGATGCTATGCTGTATCATGCTGTATATTTGGTGTGTTTTTTGGTGCTAGCGCATGGCAAAGAAATGTGAAGTTTTCACTGTTAGACTGTTAGTGCACAAAATATCCAATAGTCAATGGGCACTCTTTGTATGCTCAGAGAAATCCAGACATTAAGGTTTTTTAAAATTAATATTTTATTAATTTATTATTTTGTTTGGGAATATTTTATTATAAAATTTCAACAAAACAAAACGATAAGGGAGAAAAGAAAAAATGTAACTATATAGATTTGAATATATCAATTATTTCAATACATGAAATTAAGTTAAGCAAAAACAGAAACTGTACCTGTCATAAAGAAGCAGCATTCGATACAGGCCTGTGACTTACGCTGGCTCAACTTGTCTGAGTGTGGAAAGCTAAGCAGGGTCAAGCCTGGTTATTACTTGGATGGGAGACCCCTCCTCTAGTTTCCTGCATTGAGCAGGGGGTTGGACTCGATAGCCTTGTAGGCTCCTTCCAACTCTATGATCTATGAATCTATGAATCTAGCATATTTTCCGTCTATGAAATTAGCTACAATCTAATTATCACTTTCCTACCAGTTCTAGTTTCGTAGAAGTGCTTTCTCCCTACCCTAGCTTCCTAGAAGGGACTTGTAATACAAAAAGGAATTGTCATTGCTCATTCCTTCTCTGTCATTCTTGAGCTTCCAACACTATTCACGAGGATTTCCTGAACCTTCCTTTAGCCCGGGGGTGTGGCCCTCCAGATGCTGTTGGACTGCAACTCCCATCAGCCCCTGCCAGCATAGCCAATGGTGAGGGATGAGGGGAGTTGCAGTCCAACATCATTTAAGGGCCACACGTTCCCCATCCTGGCTTTAGCCAAATCAACAGAGCCTAGTGCAGTGTTCTCCAACCTTGGGTCCTCAGATGTTTTTGGCCTACAACTCCCAGCATGCCCCAGCCAGCTGGCTGGGGCATGCTGAGAGTTGTAGGCCAAAAACATCTGGGGACCCAAGGTTGGAGAACACTGGCCTAGTGGCACCTTAAAAACTAACACATTTCTTATAGCATAAGCTTTCATGATCTGTAATCCACTTGATCAGATGCAGAAAGTGTTCTCAGCTGACAGGTATATATGTCACACACACACACACACACACACACACACACACACAGAAGCATAGAGAGATCAAATAAACAGTGGGATCAAATGACAATGAAATTTCAGAAAATACAATCTAATGATTTCATTCAAGCTTAAATGTATGCACAATGACCATTCACAAGAGCAGTCATTGACGACAGCACAATCATTCTAGCACGGGTTAGGGGGCGCAAATTACTTGCCTTGCCCCGGGTGCTGACAACCCACGCTACGCCACTGCTACACCCCCTCCTCTGTCTTCCCCTGCCTTTGCCCTGTTCCTGGTATTTTTCTTATATGAAGAGCTTGCAAGGAAATAATCAGTTTTCACAGACACATGAGACCTATTCAGGGATTCAAAAAAGGGTTAAAATCAAAGCGTGAGGAGGAGGAGGAGGAGGAGGAGGAGAAGCACTCCAGCCCCACCCCCTCCCTCATTGCATTTGTCGCCCTCAACTTGTGGAGGGCAATGGTCTGAAGAGGAGAGGCTCCTGTGTCCGTGGGAGCTCTCCACATGAGAGCCAGAATGTGGATTTTTCAGCTCCCGTCAGGGTCCCTCCAAATTTCAGCTCTGACATCAGTGGGGCTTACTTCCAGCTAAGTGTGTACAGAATTGCAGCTTCAGTGCCTTAAATGTTAGAGTGTAAGGTGCCACAAGACTCATTGCTGTTTGTAATTCAAAATATTTAGCATAATTTGATTTCAGGTGAAGATGTTTCAAAATGGAATGCAAGTACATCTCGAATCCACAAGAGTAGGCGTCGCGTGACTAGATTCTTCAGACCACTAAAGCTCGTCTTTCACTGACATTCATGGAACTAGCTTAGAATGCATAGTCTGAAGATTGCAATTAGTGTATCGTCATCCCTATGAACTACAGTCAAAATTAAGGAATCATTTTCCTCTACCCACTTGAAATATATATTTATATTTGATGAAATATAAGAAGTATGTGGAAAGCTACTCCTTTTGTTCCTTAAGTCAGGGGTAGTCAACATGGTGCCCTCCAAAAGTTTTGGACTAAAACTCCCTAAAGCCCCAGCCAGCATAGCCAATGGTAAGGGATTATGGGAGTTGTAGTCAAGCCATCTGAACGGTACCAGGTTGCCTACCCCTGCCTTAAGTGTTAGGGAAGTCTTCAGCTGCAATGCTGGAAATTTGACTAGCGTATTTATAAAGCTTTGTAGTTTACCTTTGTCTTCCAGTTTTCTTCAGCTGCTTGTGTCCACTTCTAAATGTACAAACATGAGGAAAACTATGACATTACAGACGCTCCACATGCTGCCACTTCCCATGGGGGGGGGGGGGGAGCCAAAACTGGCTGTATATAAAAAGGTCCCTTTGTTCAACCAGACCCCAAATCAGCATGTTTTACTGATTACTACAAAGGCCTTTCCAGATGTTGTGGCTTTCCTGGGATGACATCACATCTGTGACTGAACCAGCCCCAGGAACTGCTGGCACTCCTGGCAAATCACCATTCCGCAGCAATCTGACCATTAACTATAGCTTCTGAGCAACAGCATATTTTTTTTTACACCTGAACAAACATGACTATTTCATGTGCTAGTGTTGCAGGCATGTATAAGATGCCTCCCCCCGCCTGATACTAGTACTAGAACAGCTGTAGTTTCTCTCACAGCTTCCTGTGCCACTGTAGAACATTTGGGCTGGTTCACCCCATGTTTGTATGTATTTTTTTTAAAAAGTTTCTTAACCGCAGGAAGGTGAGAGACTAGCCCACCGAGAGACTAGTCCCTCCCTTTATGGAGACAAAAGATGCCAGGACATTCAAACAGTTCATAGATTCCTAGATCATAGAGTTGGAAGGGGCCTACAAGGCCATCGAGTCCAACCCCCTGCTCCATGCAGGAAACTAGAGGAGGGGTCTAAAAGAGGAATGCAGTAAGGCCCAGCCCAGGGCAACCAGAGCCAGTGTGGTATAGTGGTTAGAGCGTTGGACTTGGACTTAGGAGATCCGGGTTCTAGTTGTCTCTCAGTCATAAAGCTCACTGGGTGACTTTGGGCCTGTCGCTAACTCTCAGCTCAACCTACCTCACAATGTTGTTGTGAGGGTAAAATAGGCATACCATGTAAGCTGCCTTGGGTTCCTTGCAAGAGGAAAAAAGGTGGTATATAAATGTAATAATAAATAAATAAATAAATAAATACATCAATGATGATGATGCATTAAATAACTAACCACTTGCTACCCTTTCCTGACACCCCGAATCAGCTGCCAAGATTAAGCCTCACTCTGCCTAATGGTAGGGCTGGCCCTTACAGGGAAAGGTAAATATTTGAAAAGCCTTGGGCAGCGCCATCCAGTGTGGCTGCCCGTAGCCCTCCAAACCCGGAGGATTACGGGCATCCAATCGGGGACAGAAGGCGCTCAGAGGCGAAGATCGCCTCTGTGCTTCTCCCACCCTGCAAAATACTCAGATGGCCAATTTCAGGTGCCTAAGCATTTTGCCCCTGCTAGCTAGGAGGAGGGGCTGAGATTCCGGGATACATCGTATACCAGCAGAGCCTCGCTCCCCCCCCAAAGCTGGCTCTGAAGTTGGTCTTGTGACTTTGTAGCTGCAACCGGTGAGGAAAGACCGGTGCTGCTTGCGAGAGTGGAGGGAGGGCGCTCCAAGGTCAGAGTTCCAGCTCTGGACAGCATCTAGCGGCCATAGGATTGCACCCTAAATGCATATAATGCCACTTCATATTGATGAACAAAAATAGTTTGGAAGATGTGAGGTTCCCCACACTTTTACATCACTAAGACTGTGCTTTTTGGTTCCCATTTTGACAAGCCATATCACCACTGAGCCAAAACAGACATTACTTAAATGTGTGTCTAGCAGCTACATCCCCCCCCCCCCCAATTTTACTCTAGAGTAGGCACAGGGGGCCTCAGGGGTTTTTAAGATCTGGATTGGGTGCCCTGCTCCCAGAGTACAAATGGGAGGCAGGAGATGTAGCTGCTAGTCACAGTTTTAAAGTGATGTCTGTGTTCTGGTCCTCTGATCCCAAATTTCTTTTGATATTTATATTAGCGGTTTACCTGTTATACTTGATGTTAAATTAATAGGTCTCAGTTGTCTCCGTTACTTTGCTTCCTTTTCTACAATATAGGTATAAATATTAGATATCATATTCCTGTAGAATTAAGGGATCTGTTTAAAGATCTTTGCTAGCGGATTTGCTAGTTCATGAGCTTGTTCTTTTAATAGTCTCACATGGAGATTATCTGCCACCTTGCCTTTGGAATACAATTAGAGTTTATGTATTAAGTTCTCTCATAAGTCTTATAGATTGCTAATTAATTAGGAAAGTATGCTAAAATCTGTCTGTGGGCCCCACCGCCGCATGTGTGAGTGTGCTTCCCCATTCACTGCACGATCTGTTCACTATCATGTGCACAAAGGGAACGTAAGAAGAACCCTTCTGAATCAGACCAAAGGCCTATCAAGTCCAGTGTTCTGTTCCCACAGTGGCCAATTTAAGCCAATTGGACAGGTCCTTATCTGTCGGAAGCTACGTGTCGGAAGCCCACAAGGAGAACATGAGTGTAAGAGCACCCTCCCGTCCAGGTTCCCCAGCAACTGGTGTACATAGACATACCACCTCTGATGCTGGAGGTACCACATTGTCATCAGGACTGGTAGCCACTGATAGCCTTATCCTCCATGAGGATAATGTGATCATGAGACTAGCCTGCATGATGGAGCTGACTCATTGTTAAAGTGTATGTGAAAATATCTGCAAATGTGAGAGCACCATGTGTCTGGAAATCTCGTGTGTACAAGAAGCAATTGGATTAGGGCTAGACTGTACTCGATAAGTTCCACAGTAGATGAAGCTTAGCAGATCACAGTTTGGTGGCAAATCACTTTTCAGCAAGTGCATGGGGAATTGCAAAGGGGCAGAGTGCTGTTAGAAATTCCAGTCTGATGCTTGGAAAACCTGGTCAGACTATGTTCCCCAAGCTGAACTGAGGCAGCTTACCTAAATATTTCCAAAATTCACAATAAATCTTTATTAAAACCTTCTCTGGCTTGTCATTCTTCCAGCCATCCCACTTTAATTTACAAAATCTGGCTGTTTCCCCCCACAAAAGCTGTCCGTGAACAAACCCTTCTTTCAATCTGTTTAGGAGGCCTCATTTACATAGCATTCCAAAGATGTCGCTGATAATCCCCCTGTCAAAGTGAAGTCCAGGACTCTTCAGAACCAAGCAGATAATATTCTGCTGACGGGCAATGGTAAATTGTGAGAGAATCATGTATGCTCACAGCAAAGCCCACCCAGACAGTGCAAGATATGTAACTTGGGGAGAGGATAAATATATAAACTTTTTAAAAGTCTGTATAAAGCAGCCACAGTGCCCATCATGCTTACAGATCCAAAGTAAGAAACAGGCTCCCATTCTGAGGATGTTCCAATTTAAGGACCTGTCCAATTGGCTTAAATACATGGATTTTGCTCTTAGCAGGACATTTGGGCTAACCCTAGCTCAGTGCCAACTGGCGGCGGCAGCAGCAGCGGGGAGGGCTGGGGGGGGGCCCTCCGGCGGCAGCGTGCGGAGAATGCTCCGCGCCGCTCTGAAGAGCGAGATCTGGCCGCCGCCACCACGGAGGTCCGAGCTGCGGAGAAGGCCCTACGTGACACAGCACACCGGTTTTTCCCGAGTTGTGCAGATTTCATGGACTTGTGACTGATTGTTTTATTTCCCATAATTTTACTCAAATTTAATCGGGGGGGACCAATAAAAAATGTGCATTTCCCCCATAGGCTAAAGTGTGGAAATATGCATTGGGTTTTTTTGTGTGTATTGAGGGGGGGGATTTGCACATTTTCAGCAGTGCAAATTTGTGTATTTGCACAAAATTCTATTCCGTCAATGAGCGGATGACAGAACGAAAGGCACCTGACAGTCCACAAAATGTAGACAGAACAGATTTCACGAAGTCTCATAGGGATGTATAAGAATTTCATTTCTGTTCACAAAATCATCAGAACTTGCCTCGTTTGCACCTCCAAATGTGAATGCAAGTGCATTTCCCTGAAAAAGCTTGCACATTCCCAAACTTGCAACTGCATTCAAAAAAGTTTTTTTTCTTTTGAAAATGTGCACTTTAAAATGCATGTTTTCCAAAAAATTTTTTTTTACACATTTTCACACTTTAGTCAATGGGAGAAAAGTGCATCCGCAGAGGGGTTGGCCTATGGGCTGACTTTGGTGAATAGCACCACCACATACCTGAGCTACACTAAGTATCGGGCAGTGGCAAATAACCCAACCCCTGGGAAAGCCAACAGGTTCGGGCGGAGGAGCTTGACCAGGAGCCTTGAGGAATTAAATCGCCTCCAAATTCCCCCTGACCTTGGGCAGCAGCAGTATCAGTACCGATCGGACACCAAGGCAAGGGATGCCAATAGCTCTTCAGAGTGGAAAACTGTGGGCGAGAAGGGAGCCAGCCGTAGCACTGCGATGTGGAAGGCAACAGAAAACTACCACGCTATATTTTCCAAGTATACCTGTCATGGCTAGACAGTCTAGCCAAGATGATGTCCAACCTCTGGTAGAAGAGGAACAATAACAAGAAGAAGTCAATGGGAGAAAAGTGCATGCTTTTGAAAAATGCATATGGAAGTGTCCACTGTTCTGGTGCACACTTTCCCCATTCAAATGGAAAGAAAATCAGGTTGCAAATGAAGAGAGAAGCAAGGCAAACTGAGCTTCAAAGTAGAGTTCGAAGAATCTCTGCAAGATCAAGCATCCCCGGTTGCCTACACAGGACAAAAGAGTAATTTAATCTGTGATAATATCTCTGCTGATACTATGCCTAGGGGTGGGTGATTCACTGAGACCCAACCCGCTTCCGGCTCAGCAGATATCGCTCTGCTCCCACTGAGCTGAGCCGAAAGAGGGCATGTGCCGTGCCATTCACCAGACTTCTGGGTTCCCGGCGGGCCGCTGTTTACGTAGAAAATGCCTTAAGATACTTTAAAAGCAACTGCAATTTGCCCAAATTACGCAGATTGCGGCCGCTTTGGGTGTATCTTAAGGCATTTTCTATGTCACTTCCCCGGCTCAACTCAGGAGAATGCGAATTGATGCTAGGGAAGAAGTAAGCGGGACAAAGCTCGGGGGGGTCAAGTCCGGCTAGTCCATTGGATTTCCACCCCCCCTCCGAATGAAATCCTCACACATCCCTAACTATGCCCCTGAAAAACAGCCCAGAAATTACCCTTTTTAACCAGAGGTGTGCACTTCAACTCAGACCCTAACCAGCACTTTGGAAAATGGCCTACTTTGGCTTTGACCAATTCAGTGTTGGTCTGCTTCATCTTGGTACTGAACCTGAATTGAAGCTTAGAAAACTGAGGGTTTCATGCTTCCCATTGACTGTCATGGAAAATCTAAAAAGAATTCCCCAACCCCTCCCTCAAAGTTCCTCTGAGAAGTTTAGTTTTGGCTTAGCTCAACATTGCTGATGGCACACGTGCAGCAAATAACTCAGAATCTTATGAAGGAATCTAGACCAGCCTTTCCCAGCCTGGTGCCCTCCAGATGTTTTGGTCTTCAACTCCCATAAATCCCAACTAGCATGGTCAATGATCAGAAGTACTGGGATTATGTAGTCCAAAACATCTGGTGGGCACCAAATTGGAAAAAGTTGGCCTGGAATACACCTACCTGTGACAACCACCCCTCACCCTATATGCAGGTGGGGTATTGCTGCCTCACCTAGCGACCCAGGACACTTCTTGTCTCTCCTCCGGATCTGCCCTGCCACTCAGGTGCACCTCCCAGTCTAGCCAGTGCCTATCGCCACGCCGCTCTTGGGATGGCTACCCACCTCCAGGGCTTTCGTGCCACCCAGCCTGGCCAACTTAATCGAGGCTGCACTTTCTCGCTTATTTATTTGTGGGCTTTTCCCTTCAGGTATGCGGCCACCAAACCCTGAAGTAGCGTGTGTCCCTTGCGAGGCACGTGGGGTTAACTAAAGTCTTATCTATAATTATAGATGGAAAACAGGCTGTTTTCACACACAAAGAACAAGATTTATTATTTTGAGAGCACAGGTAGGAAATCGGGGCCATGGAACATAAGGGATTCAGGGGTCAAATATGGGTTTCAGGCAAATACAGGTAATTAAATATTTCCTGGATATAGCCCTTTTCACTCCTCTAACAGGTTATTTTCTCAAACTTTCCTATCTCTCTACCTCCCACCTCCCTTCATCCAAGTCCAACCCCCGCACTCTCTGTCTAACAGTTTCTACGTCCTCCTCAAACTCTAACTGCCCCCCTCTCTTTTAAAATCCAGTCACTCCTTCCCCAGCCAATCACACACAAGCTGCACCTGAACATTACATTCACTCCAGCTGTCAATCATACACCCCAGGCACACTATATACAAACCTCAGTAGGTATTCCCCCTTTACATAGAACCAGAATCGTCACACACTACCCATCTAATGACTTCTCTACATGAGGCTGTTAATCTGCTGCATTTACTTTTGGTTTCATCCCAGAATTGAGATCTGAGCACTACACAAGGAACGTTTCCTTTCCTGCTTTTCCACTACATAACCTCTAGGTGGCACTGTGGTATAGTGAAATAGCGCAAATACACAAGAGGAAATTGCGGTTTTGTTCGCCATCAGAAATACAGTAATACAGTAATTCCCTTGCTCTAAAGAAACTTGTGGAAAGTGCTGTTTACAAACAGAAGCAAAACTGGAGGGACACAACATTGTCTAAAGAATCTGTAAACAAGTGTGAGTAGGGAATGAATAGCACACAACAAACTCATGTAGAAAAGCTCTAAATCATGTTGGTATAAGTGACATATGGGAAATGACAACGACGAACAAGATTTTGTCAGTGAACAAATATTGAATCCTATTGTTAGGAGAAGACCAATTTTGACATATGCTGCCATTCGACTATAATGCTTTGCTCACTCAGAAACAGATCTACTGAGTGCTCCTCATTTGAGTGGGTGAGAACATCCCATGTTTTGAACAACTACTATTAAAACAGCAGAAAAATGGGCTTTGGATCTATAATTCTCTTTCAAGAAATTTCTACTGATATATATATATATATATATATATATATATGCTGTTTTGCATCTTCCAAAACGTCTAGGGGCCACTAGTCTCCTTGCACTGGATCTTGGGGAATTTAAACTAATGCTGCCTCTTGTTGGGTTCTAAGTTCAGCTGTTCCTATGACAGTGCCTGCTGCATACTCTAGGCAAATAACAGAAAAAGGAAATTGCACAGATGGAAGGCAGATACACCCATAAAAGCTATGAAGCAAGACATCTGTAGAATGGGAAGGCTGAAGGGTCCTGGAAAAAAAAGAAAAAAAGAAAAGAAATAATGTTAAACCAGTGAGCTTGCTTCTGCCCCCCCCCCCCCAGCCCCAGGCTTCAGATCATGATGGCCTTCCAAAGACATGCCCATAACAAACAGGAATGGGAAACAACAACCTTTTTATCTTTCAATTGCCTTTAAAGACAACAATTGCATTTAGACTCTATGAAAAATTTCCATTACAGAAGCATTTTAATTGACAAGAATACCTTTCCCCTGTACTGAGTTGTGGAGCATTTTGACCTAGAAATGCTCGAGATCTGTGATTGGATCTTCCATCCCTTTAAATGTTTGAATAAGCAGCTACAGTGTGTGGGCAATCCGGACTGGGATCATGCAACTGGCCAAGATTATTTTTTTTAAAAAAAATTCCTCTTCACCATTTTACTGATGTACAGGGAACTTATGGATATCTGTCAGTTTTCCCTAATGGGACAAGCAGTTGCTGGTGTGGGTGTATGTGTGTGTGTGCAATTTACATTGGGAAAGCAGTGTGAGGATAAAGGGATAACCGCTCTCTACCTCAGTACCACTATGGTTCTAATTTGAAACACACACACACACACACGGTTTATTTATGTATTTATTATTCAGATATACTGCTTTCCTTTCACCTTGCACAGGACCATCTTCCATCTGGTAATCTGTGTCCTCACTGTGGGAAGCTGTGTGGGTCTAGAATTGGCCTCCAAAGTCACTTACGGACCCATCGCTAGAGTCTACACAATTTCTTTTAGTATTTCCTCTTTTTATAATTTTCTTTTTGTAATTTTATCCTGGAAGACAATCTTACTCGGTCACGAGTGATCGCTTACTACTATACTGCTTTCCACAAAAGTATCAAAGTGGTGAACATAAAATACAATGGCATTAAAAACAACAATAAGTGTAACAATAAGACCAACACAATCCAATTAATCAGCGATAAAACTGCACACTCTACCATGTGCGACAAACTAGGGAAAGCCTCCGTAAAGAGATGAGCTTTAAGAAGATGTCTGAACATCAGAACTGAGGGGGCCTGTCTAATGTCAGTTGGTGAAGTGTTCCAGAGGGTGGGTGCCACAACACTGAATGCCCCACTGCAAGCATGCCTGAGGTGAACCTCCGGAGCATGATGTGGCACCCTGAGAAGCGCTCCCTGTAGTGATCGCAGAGATTGGGCAGGGACATAAAGGGTGAGTCGGCCCCTAAGGTAACCTGGTCCCAAGTTGTTTAGGGCTGTATATGTTAACAGATGCACCTGAAATTGGCCTGGTAGCTTATTGGCCGCCGACGCAGTTCTTTTAGCAACGGTGTAGCTTGCTGTCGGAAGGAGGCCCCGGTTAGCAGCCTTGCCACTGCATTCTGCACCAGCCACAGCTTCCAGATCACGCCCACAGGTAGCCCCACACAGAGCGCATTATTACAATAATCAGCCTTGAGGTGCCTGAATCACTGTAGCTAAGCTATCACACAGTCCAGGAATGACCGTAGTTGCAGTACCAGCTGAAGCTGGTAAAAGGCACTCCTAGCTGGCAAAAGGTACTGAAGCCACCTGAGCCTCAAGTGACAGCGATGAATCCAGGAGTACCCCCAACCAAACTATGCATGCCTTCCTTCAGGGGGAGTTTAACCCCATCCAAAACAGGCAACTGACCTGTTTCTCAGAACTGTGACCCGCTTGTCCACCCAATGGTGCTTATTCCTTGCCAGGATTCAAAGTCAGTTTATTGGCCCTCGCTCATCCAGCCCACCGCAGCATCCAAGCTCCTCTCCAGAGCCTGCATGGCCACACCTGATCCAGATGTTATGGAGAATTAGAGCTGGGTGTCATCATCTGCGTACTGGTGACACCTTGCTCCAAATCCCCACACTGTGGGTTGGATGCAGATTTATGCTGGATCAACTGCACTGATGGAGGTGGATCTCCCCGCCCTCTCCTTCCCACGGCAGCCCCTCCAGCCCCCTGGAAATGCTACGCAGTCAGGCAACCCTGCTGATTGGGGTACACCATGGGGTGGGGTGGGAGAGGGATCCCCAAAAATTGGGCAGAGGGACCTTCCACGAGTGAGAGTGAGAGTGAGAGTGAGAGTGAGAGATCCTGGATCCAACCCGATAGCTGTTTTGAAAAAGAATATAAAAGAAGAGCAGATCTGATCATGAAACTCTACTTGTCTCATGTAGTTTGGCCCTGAATGCTCAAGCTGCTTTGGGATGCTCCATTCTGAGTTAAAAACAGAAGACATTTCATGACAACCTTAATTCATACATAGGCATGCATGATGACGCTGGCTGGAATCTCTCGAAGCAAGAGGAATCTCTTATGCTGGGTAACACCTGTTTTCTTGATGGCTTTTGGAAGCCTGTTCCAAATAGCAGCTGTGGAGGAGGAGAACTAAGAGCATTTATTACTCCCATGACTATTTGCATGTTTGGGAAGAAAAGGTTTTTAGTTTCTTAGATACCACACCTGGTTTTGGATTGCCAGTTTGGAAAAAATAACCCCTATTTACAGTTGTTGACTTTTCTGTTGCTCAAACCTCACCCGACAAGGGACAGCTTCTTTCCTTCCTTCCCCATGGTGAGGTGGTACTCCTGTAGTAGACATCAGCAACAGGCTTACTAGATTCACTTTAACCACTTTTCTTTTCTTTTCTTTTTTGTTTGACTGCTTACTTGCTTTGTGCTTGATGGACAAAGGCTGGGAAGCAGGCCTGTGACTGCAATTGGGAATTATGGAAGTTGCTGTGCAACACATCTGGAGGGCATGAAGTTGGGGGAGTCTGTCTTAGCTGAATTCATAGAAGAGGTCTTAGTCATGGTGCTGGAAAAATCTTAGCTTTTAGTCTGAGGGGATTTCTTACATTTACACAGAGGTTGTCTTGTCTGGTGTAGCTTAGGTCATTCATGGATGCCATGAAAACCATGGGATTGCCCTAGTGTGTTTCTGGTCCTATCCATAGAGATCTGGAATTCTGTACCAGTCAGGAGGAAGAAGATCGATGACTGGGGGAGCTCATTATCATAGACAGATCTTTACCAAAGTGAAGGTGGAACCTTGAGGACAACAGAACCTCTGCTGGGGAGGAGGAGCTACTAAACGTGATCTGCTCATGTATTCCAATTTGCCCGTGAGAAATTTCTGATTGACTAGGCAAGACTTCCTATTGATGTTGTGGCCAATTTTTGGAATAGGAATTGACCCAAACTTGTGTATGTGTGTGTGTGTGTGTGTGTGTGTGTTTAGCTGCTTATATTGGGTTGGATCCTGGATCTACGTTCTGTGAGAGGAAGGGACCTTCTGAAAGAGGAAGGGCTCTGCTCACAGAAGACCTCTCCACCTGATTTTGGGGGGTGCCCCTCCCCCACACACCATCAGGGCTCACCCCATTCAGCAGGGTGACTCTCTGTGCAGCACTACTCTCTGCTCCTGGGAAGAACGGGGCAGGAAAATCCACTTCTGCCAGCACAATTGACCCAGCTTACATCTGGATCCAACTCATTGTCATTTTAATTTATACCTTAGTAAAAAAAAATCAGCTGAAACATATACAAATATGCATAACAAATACACAAATAAAAGCAGCTTGTTGCAATTTTAAAACAAGGCATTCTCATCATAATTTCTAGGACTGAAACTGTTTTGTCAGAATGCTTTAAACATAGAAGTGTGTCTGCATCAGACATAGTGAGCCAGATTGCACAATCAGCACTGCCCACCATGGCTTGTTTAAGCCACAGTGAGCTGCAGCACATGCTGGGCAGTTTTTGAATATTTAAGCTGTAGCTGTGCCTTGTCGTGTATCGGAACTGGGGACTGTGGGTTATGTGAGGGTTAAACGATCCTCACATAACCCATGGTATGTTGTTGGGTCATGCAAGGGTAAACAACCCTCTCATAACCCATGGCCCCCAGTTTGGACAACAAAACAAGCTGCGGCTTGAATATTCAAAAACCACCTGGCCCATGCTGGCATGGGCCGCAGCTCACCATGGCTTAAACAAGCCATGGTGAGCAGCATTGATTGTGTAAACCAGACCACTGTAGAGCTTGCAGAAGGTAGATCTAGATCTACTGATAGATCTTTGCGTAATTTGCAATAGATTGTCAAGGATTTTGGACTCACAATAGCAGCTACAAAATTATCCCTCAGTGCTCCAAATTATACTGCTAAGATGAAGAAAGCATGGGGAAGTGGATTAACCAGGAGTGGATTTTTGTATGGAAGGACTGTGAGCTCTGTCTGTTGAGCTCAGCTTCTCAGAACGAATTCCTGGGGTTGGTGGATCTCAGAGTTATAGTAAAAAACCAAAGTCAGTCCTGCAAGGCTGAAGTCTGCCCACACCTGCTATACAGCCTCAACAACAGACTCTCAGAATATGCATTTGACTCTGATGCATGGAATTTTAAATATTCCATGAAAGTTCTGCCAAGAGAACTCAAACTCATAACAATTACTTTTGCATTAAAATTTATGCTTTCCTTAAAGCTAGTCTTCAGTTTATACTTAAAATAACTATGACAAATAATTAAAAAATGCATCCTATCAAGCAGTGACATTTTTATTATGGACTTGGAGGACAAATGGCTTCTTATATCTCTTTGACTAAGTTTTAATTCTACAAAGTTATGAGAATCATTAGCCAAGATGAAAATTAGGCAGATGACTAACTGAATGGATAACTGGGCCTTTTCCGGTCACTGTGACTGAGTTCAATCATATAAGAAAACATGGTTCAGCTATGATCTGAACAATCTTTCTCCAATCATGCCTGCACCATTTTATGGCAAGTTGTAATTTGTGCAAAGAGGCTTTTAATGGATTCTCTGATTACTGCGTGATGTCTGATTTCCACCAATGTTGGTGCTCATTATACTACTGTATCAAGAGAAATCTGGATACTCTGTTCTGGAAATTCTAAAGGGGAACTGTCTGTGCATGGGCCATTGTTCTCTGTGTATATTATTTACTAAGGGCACAATCCAATGATACCCACAACCCTCCGAACTCGGAGGATTATGGGTATCTATGCAGGGTGGAAAGAGTGTGGTGGCGAAGGTTGCCTCCGTGTTCCTCCCACCCTGCAAAACACTTAGATGGTCAATTTCGGCTGTCTAGGTGTTGCACCTTGGAGCACGAGGGAAGGAGGCTGAGGCACCACCAGGATACTTGGCATCACGGCAGTACCTGTCTCCTTCCTTCCCACCCTCCCCAGAATGCCCACAAAAGCCCTTCTCTGAGGTTGCATTCGTAACCTCGGAGAAGCAGCTGAAATATGGCCTCATGTCAGAATGAACTTCAAGATGGAATTTGGAGAACTTCTGCAAATGTGAATTTTGGTGATTCGCACACCCCAACTATACCACTCACTTCCCATTGCTGTATATAAAGGTTCTGTATAGCATGGACTAAGTCCTTGTGCCCCTAATAATGGTCTTTGCCACCCCTCTCCTCCCCCAAACAAATATTTCTTGAGTCATCTCTGCAGGAGATGTGCAAAAAGAAGCTTCTTAGATAAAGAGTCTAATCACAAATAAATGGATGTGTTTTGATTCCTGTCATCAATATGGTTCTGTCACCCAGATGACTGGGCGGGATAGGATTTTTCAAGTAGTTAGGGTAATGTCAATGAAGCATATTACCAAGTAACATACTACTCAGTGTAAGTGAGATGGGAGCATCCTAGGGATCGGTGAGAATTGTGTTTGATTTGTTTTCTGATAAGAGCTTACCCAAATTCATAAATTTCTCAATACATGGGCTGGGGAAAACTTGAGATTTTTTTTTTTAAAAAAATTAAAACCCAACTGTGGGAGAAAGTGAAACTGACAGGTTAATCCACCCAGGTCCAGGGCTTTGAGTGCTTAGCTCTCAAAAGCCTGGGTTTCAATTCCTGTATATTCAGCCCTGCTTGTGGTGCTGAATTGGGGTCAACACATTTTTTTTTCTAACAGTCTCCTCATTTTTAAATCTAAATGGCAGGCAGGTATAACATGGGCCTCTCCATGCTAGGAATAGCAGTACCAACTAGATTTAGCTGGTGCAGATGGGTGAAAATTTGTTTGGTCACGAATTTACCAAAATTCACAAATTTCTCCATAAACAAAAAGATCTTGAGATTTAAAAACAATGATGGGAGAAAGTGAAAATGACGGATTTTTCCATTCCTGACTCTGGCCTTTGTGTTTAATATTTTTGGAAATGATGTAATGGCAGTTTGGATTGAGTTTATTATCTACTTCAAAACAAGCAGTAGATTTATCTGTTTTCTATTACGAATTTTGTATGCAAGAACGAAAATATTCACAGACAAAAGGTTGGAGAATACATGCATGTTTTCTTATTCTTTCCCCCCTCTTTACTAGTTCCTGCCCCCACTGTTTCCAAATATTAACAGATCTCATGAAGATATAATAGTTTTCTTTCTCAAACAGTATGACCCATATTCGTTACTAGAACCAGATGGGCTCAACTTAAAACCTAACATTCCTGTCCCCTGAAATCTGGACAATCCTGACCCTGGATCAAAAAACACTGAGTCACAATATGATGTTCCTTCCTTCTTTGTGATTTGTAGGGATGGATGAATCTGTCAAGTTCTGTCTGGCCCAAACTTTGAGAAAATTTGTATACATTTTTGTTCACATTTCTCCTAATACATGCATTTTTATGTAATTTTGCCTGAAATGCACATTTTTTGTGTGAACAATTTTCCTAACATAATGCATTTTTGAATGCTTTTCCACTATCCCGCCCCCCCGTGCACTTTCACCTAATATACACATTTTTTGATTGGAGAATTCCACTGCAAAATTTGGAAAAGTGTGAGTTTCAAAGGATAATTGCGTTTCAGTTTGCATATTCAATCAATAGGCCATACTGGTTCAAAAGTACAAAATCAGGGAAGTTCACATCAAAATGCAAACCAAACGAATCCCCACCACCACTCCCTAGTCATTTCTATTGTAGGTGAACACGTTTCGGTGTGTATGTCAGAACTGGATGGCTTATGCTAGGATGTGTTTGTGTTTAGCATAGGGCAAGCAACCTGGTGCCCTTCAGATGTTCTGGACTATAACTCCCATAAGCCCTAGCCAGCATGGACAATGGCAAGGGATTCTGGGAGTTGCAGTCTAAAACATCTGGAAGCACCAGGCTCGTAGCACAATGCAAGAATAGTGTTGCTACCTGACCAGAAAATACTGACCTGGCCATTAGTAGCAGTTTTCTGGTCACTATTGCCAGATGACAGAGGCAGGGGGAAGCTTTTTATGTGACGACGACGACGACGGGTTTCCTTCAAAATATTTAATTTGTTTTAAGTTTAAATATCTTTTTCAAATGTTTGCATGTGTTGCATGCTTGCATACTGGAGCGAAGGAGAGGTCTGGGAGTTTACTCACATGAGTCCGTAAAGTATACTGATTTTCTTCTTCATTTTATAGGTGCTTTTGCCAGATACACACACACACACACACACACACCCACACACACACACATTCCAGTTCGAGCTCTAGAATGCTTACCAGCAGCTCTCTCTCATGCCTTGCAGTCTATGGGAAATGAAAGAGCCCAATCATTGCATAGAGTTACCAAATACATAACTACTTTAGCCAATCAATGCAATCCAGCCCCCCCCCCCAGCCTCCCAATATGCTTCAACTAACCAATCTTCATACTACTTTTCAGTTGCTTGGGTGAGATTGAGAAAGTCCTCCCTTATTCAGTGCCAAACTGATTTTATTTAGATTTCTGATTCTGAAGGAGTAAGTAAAAAGAAGAAAAAGAAGCACACACAAAAAAATAAGCGATTTCATTTTATAGCCTATATAAAATAATTTAGGGCACAATCCTATGGGGATGCTCATAAGCCTCCCTGAACTTGGAAGATTGTGGGCATCCTAGGCAGGGAGGGAGGCGTGCAGAGATGAAGGCAGTCTCCGTGCTTCGCCCACCCTGTGAAACATTTAGACGGCCGATTTTGGCTATCTAAGTGTGGTGCTTCCGGGGGGGGGGGAGAGAGGCTGAGGCACTACCAGGATATGTAGTATCTTGACGGCACTGGTCTCTCCCCTCCTCGCCCCCTGGAATGCCCCCCAAAAGCCCTTCTCTGAGCTCTCTCTCTCATGACCTCGGAGGAGCAGCCGGCACGGTTCTTTCCATGCTGGCGCAAAGGTGGGGGAGGGGAATCCAAGTGCGGGTCCCCAGCTACTGGGTCAAAGCGATTTTCTGACCTCGTAGCTGGCAATACAAAAAAATCCTATGGCTGTCTCTACACGCTGTCTAGTGGCCATAGGATTTGCATTGTTAAGCTATCTGCAATTTTGTGAAGAATTATGCAGGGTATAGTGTGGATTTTTGTGGGTAAATCTCTCTCTCTCTCTCTCTTTGGGCGTGTTCGCACGACATGGGAACCGCGGGGGAGCAGAAGTCCCCCACGGTTCCCGTGTCATGTGAACGCCGGCCGGGGGTGCCCCCGCGGGACGGCCACGCTTGGGATGCATGCAAAGTGACCATGGGCGGTAGAGGGGTAAGTCCCTGCCATGCGAACAGTGGGTGGCTGTCCCGCGGGGGCCGCACAGAGGCGGCAGCACAGAGCGGCCGGAGGTGCAGCCGCTCCAGCCTGTAGGGGCAAATGGCCCCTCTGGGCATCCTGGGCTCCACCCCCTAGTGCCGGGAGGCCCGCACTGTGGTGCGGGGACTGCCGGCTCCACTGGGGTCCGTCCACGCGCGGGGGGTGCAGGTCATCTGCAGCACCCCGCCGGACCCTGCGGATCGCCCCGTGGTGCCTCCCCTGCCTGCAGCCTGGGTCGTGCGAACCGTCTCTCTCTCTCTCTCTCTCTCTCTCTGTGTTAAATTTTGCAAGGAGAGATAAATTTGCAAGAATATTCCAGTATGAAATCCGGTAACTTTGAAAATAAAAAAATCCTAAGATTTTTCTAGCAAGGTTCCATCAGAAGTCTCCTTCCTGCTTTCTGTAAGAACTCCACTGAGCCAGATTATTTACACAAACAATTCTTTAGTGAAATGGCCATTCTTCAATTGTTTTTTTAAAAAATGAATGATTCACACATGGTGTAACCTGAGTGGTTGTCTGGGAATGCTGGAGGGATTTGGATTCATGATTATTGCAAAAGAACAAAACCGTAAGTTAGTAAAGCTCACATTGTCTGTAAATTCAGTAAACACAAATTCTTGCTAGAGACAGAAACCAAAATGCCTTCTTGGTTATAGAATGACAATTGAGAAGAAGTTGTGTGGCACAGTGGCAGTCATTATTAATCTGTAGCGTAACTTTGCTTGTAACAAAGCACGTGAGGGAACTCCTCAGAAAGTTGCTCTTGATGCTTAGCAAGCTCCAGATGCTTTTTCTTTTTCCAAGAAGTCCCTGACGACCTGGAGGATATTCCAGCAGCTGCTATGTAGGCCCACAACAGCAGATCAAGGATGCAGCTGTATAGGGTGGAGTATTGCCCTTCCCTTTCTTCTCATGGGTACTACTAAAGACAGGGTGCCTGCAGGGATGTTGAAGAGTCCTTGGTATCGAGTCACGAGTCGAGTCACGAGTCTTTGGACCTGAGTCTCGAGTCCGAGTCCTTGGTCCAAAATGGTGACTCACGAGTCACGAGTCACTCCCAAAGCTGACTCCACGAGTCCCTATTAAAATCAATGGGGTTTTCCCCAACAAAATAAGGCTACTTCACACTCAGAGCAGCCACACAGAGTAATCTCAGGTCCTTCTTCTGCCTCTCCCAAGTATGCAACACATCAATTAAAATAAATCTTGACACACTGTTGGGGCTGCACTCCTGGTAGCCGTCCATAGTGGCCGAGCAGCGGCACACCTCCCTTCCATGCGCTCTTTGCCGGCAATCACGCTCCTCTCCACTCCTTCTGGCACAGCCCAGGGATGTTGAAGAGTCCTTGCTCTCGAGTCCCGAGTCGAGTCTCGAGTCCCATTAAAAATATTGGGACTCGAGTCCGAGTCGAGTCAGAGGGGGGACTCAGTCCGACTCACGAGTCGAGTCCTCGAGTCCGAGTCCCCATCCCTGGGTGCCTGTGAGGACTTGAGTGGGTGCAGCAATATCTGCCCAGCAGACTGGGAAGGTTTGCCTAATATTCTTTGCCCTCTTGGATACCACTCATTTAGGGCACAATCCTATGCTTGTTTAGACAGAAAAAGTCCAACAATTCAGCATGGCTGGCTGAAGGGATGTTGAGAGTTGTAGGACTTTTTTCTGTCTACACATGCATAGGATTGCACCTTTAATGGATCTTTCCTTGTTATATTTCTACAGTACTTTCTCGAAAGCACAAGACCATCGTTCTAAAGAATCTGGAACAGGAGTGGGCAGAAGGTAGATCTTCAGATGTTTTGGACTTCTACTTCCATGGATTCCTGACCATTGGCCATGTCATCATGGGAGTTGAAGTCCAAAACATCTGGAGATCTAACTTCTGCTCACCCCTGTTCTAGAACACTTAAACTTGGTGTGTCAGACAAAATAGACCCACACGAGACATCTCTTGAAAATCTGAAAACTTAGGGTGTTCTCCTTCATCTTGAGGTTTCCCTGCTTGGCCCATGATATGTGTATAGCTCTGTCTGTATATTGGCATTCAGTCAGAGCCAATATGCTAAAAACAAAAAGGTTGGGCTTCTGATTGCCATGCTTTTAAGAGTTAAAAGTTTATTATTATACTAGGCATCTTCTGTTTAGTTTGCTGCTATCAAATGGGCGATTAATAAATATAAGAAATAAATCAAATAAATCAAAATGCAAGATCTGATTGAACAGCTTTAATTCTGATCTAGCTAGCAACTCAAGCTCAGCTATGATATGTATAGCACAATCCTATGCATAAAAGCTGCAAAGCTACTCAGAAGCTGCAATCCTATGCACTTAACCTGAGAGTAAGTTCCATTGAACTCAGTGGGGCTTACTTTTGAGTAGACATGCATACTATTGCACTCTTTGGCTGCAATCTTTTACGCAGGGGATTGCTGCCAATTATACTCCCTTACCAAGGAGTAAGCCCCACTGAACTCAGTGGGGCTTACCTCTGAGTAGACAGGTATATGATGCACTGCTAGTCACCTTGAAGAGGAGCTGAGGTTGTCTCACAAAATGCTTTACTTTGATCTCACAAGCTCTGCTCATTAACAGCCTGCCTTAATTGCTAATAAAAAATTATTTAGGAAACAGGAGCAGCTGGCACGGTTCTTTCCATGCTGGAATCTGACCCTAAAACAAAGTAAAACTCTGGAGATGAACTTTTAAAGGGGTGGGGCAAGCTTTAAAAAAAGTGTTTTGAAAGTTGTAAGGCAGCCTTCCCCAAGCTAATGCCCTCCAGATGCTTTGGACTACAACTCCCAGCATTCTTTACATTGGCCAAGCTGGCTGGGGCTGATGGGAGTTGAAGTCCGAGGCATGTGGATGGAAGCAGGTGGGGAACAGCTATAGTACGGTCTGATGGTTATTTTTAGGGCTGTTTCTTTATATGACAATATATACTTTGGTACTGATGCCAAAGAACAGAAATAAGTGCATATCGTGTCAGATATGAACATATCTTTAAACTGCATTGTTTTACCACCACCCCCTTTAAAATAACATAACATAAGCAGCAAGTGGGAAAGGATCGGCCCAACCACTAGTGTATTTTAAAGAGAAAAACATCCCTGTGTGCTCTTCCTATCTGATATGATGCATTTTATACTGTGGCATCTGCACAAGAATCCAAAATGTCACTTACCAAATAGCCCTTACTATAAGATGCATAAACTGTATACAGTCATGCCTTGGATTGAGAGCATAATTCATTCCGGAAATGTGCTTGTAATCCAAAACACTCTTATATCAAAACGAAATCCCCCCCAAAAAATTTGTACAGAGATTTTTAATTTAAGCCGTACTACAGTACTTGTATTGCAAGACGTCGCTTGTATGTCAAGTAAAAAAATAAATAAATAAATATTTAAAGATTTGCTTGTCTTGCAAAACACTCTCAAACCAAGTTACTTGCAATCCAAGGTATCACTGTATCTGAAATACAAATATTACCTTTGTTTCCTTCTTAACCAATGATCTCTACTATTTGCATATTTGCTCAGACCCTATGTGGACATATTTCTATAGTGTGAAGATAATGTAGCAGTATCATCTGCAAAGGTTGTGCGGGGCTCTATATTTATGACATAATTTATCTCTGGTGTGGTCGTGTTGCCTGGAAAATAAGGACAATGTTCTCCATATTTTGTGGCTTTGAAACTCTGCTTTTGAATAATATATCTTTCTGACCATCTCCAGCTTGGACGTTTCACTGAAGCCAACATGTGCAGATTATTTGGGATGTTCTAAATATCATTTTGAAGCAATTAGAGTTCATGCTTGTAGTAATTATTATCTGCAGCCACCTAATCTTCTTCCCACGGAACGCCACATGACCGTGGCTGTCCAGTACAGCCAGTCAGTCAAGACAGTGTAGTGACTCAGACAGGATTTGCTCCTTATTAAGTGCAAAATAGAGCAACATCAGAGGAACAAAATTGCATCCAGACATTAGGTCCTGTTCCATATATACTAATAGCCAACTCAGGGGTTGAGTTTGGATGGCTATGGAGCCAAACAGGGCTACTGAGAAAGAAAAGGAAGCTATCAAACATTCTTAGGGGAACAACAAGGTTTTCAGAAGTGCAAATAAATAAATAAAAATTTAAAAATTAGATGGGGGAAAAACCCTAAGGAAACAACCGTCCCCAAAACAACCCAGCGAGGACTGAACATACTCAGTGGCCACAGAAAGCGGAGTGTCTTGTGGGGGGGAAGCAGTGTATGGAAGGACTGTGTGCTGCTGCCCCCATGCATCTGCCACCTGAGGCAACTGCTTCACTCTGTCCAATGGTAAGGCTGGCTCTGCTCACTTGTATAGGTCTAATAGGCACCAGTCTTTCCAGGCATGGCAAGTGACATATTAACAGGATGGCCAGATGCAAAAGAGGACAGGGCTCCTGTGCCTTTAACAGTTGTGTTGAGGAAGGAATTTCAGCAGGTGTAGCTTGTCACACAAGAAGCTACACCTGCTGAAATGCTCTCTTCTATACAATTAGTAAAGGCACAGAAGCCTTGTCCTCTTTTGCATCTGGCCACCCTACATATTAGAATTTGGTTAATTTAATTGAACAGTTTGCCCAATGTGCCTGGCGGAAAAGCTCACACTGAAGTTTAGAGACAGAGTCTTTAGAATAGCCATCCCCCAACCTGTTGTTCTCCCAATGTGTTGGACTACATCATCCACCAACCAGAGGCAGCATGCTGGCTAGGGATACTGGGAGCTGTAGTTCAACACATTTGGAGGGCACTAGATTGGGGAAGGCTGTTTTTGAATCTACAAAGGATGCCACGGTCTGGAAGGCACTGCCTTTTGACCCAGTGCAAGTTTTACTGTCAAGACAATGATCACAAGTTCAAGAAGAGGTATATGCATGCCTACCACAGAAACTGCTGCAACTGCGCTGTGAGGAAAGTGAAACATCTGAAACTGGTCCTGGGATGCCCAGGAGTTCCCTGGAAAATGGTACTTCCTCCTCTTTAGTCCTCAATTGCCAGAGCAGATTTCTTCATTCCTGGGGGACAAAAATATGTGAACGCTCTTCTCCATTGGCTTTTCCATTACAGATTGACAGCATGCTAATCCAACTTCTGCAAGATGACAACTCATTTAGTTATTTTTACATCTGTATCCCACCCTTCCTCCAAGGAAATGAGAACAGTGTTGGCTCTGCAACATCCTTGAGACAGGTTGGACAGAAAGGCCTATGGCCACCCAAAGCGCTTCACAGCTGAGTGGGAATTTGAACTGAGTTGGCCCACTGCCAAACCCACAATAGCCTACCCACTACACTGGCTATGTACAAGGGGAAAATAGAATGTGTGTGTGTGTGTGTGTATGTGTATATATATATATATATATATAAAGAGAGAGAGAGAGAGAGAGAGAGAGAGCCAGTGTGTGTATATATATATTGAGAGCCAGTGTGGCGTAGTGGTGAGAGTGCTGGACTGGGACTCAGGAGATCCGGGTTCTAGTCCCTGCTCGGCCATGAAACTCACTGGGTGACTTTGGGCCAGTCACTGATTCTCAGCCTAACCTACCTCACAGGGTTGTTGTGTGAGGATAAAATGGAGAGGAGGATGATGATTATGTAAGCCGCCTTGGGTTGCTTGCAGGAAAAAAGGCGGGGTATAAATATAATACATACATACATACATACATACACATACATTCACACATACACACATTATACAGGGTAAGGCTGATGGATCCCTCTCATCCCCTCAAGAAGCTCAGGAAACTTTATTTCTTTGAGGAGATTAGGGACATCTAACAGTGACTTCTCCACAGCTTCAAGAAATTACAGGGCCAAGGCCTTTGTGGTGAAAACCACAAAATATAAAATAGTTAAAATTTGGAGTACTCTCCAGATGTGTTCAACTACATCTCTCATAATCCACAACCAGCATGCTGCCTGAGGATTATGGGAGATGTAGTCTGTGCCTTTCTTCCATTTTGACCTTGGATGCCAAATGTCTTGCATTTTAATTTATTCTGGAATGAAAAGAAGAATGAGGTTTCCCCCCTGCCTCTTCATTTGAGGCATGGCCTTCTGAAACATTCTGGCCAAGTAGTGCTTTTGCGCCCACTCATTTCAGTACACAGGAAAATGTCCAAGAGGATTCTGTCCTTGGTAAATATTAGAGCAGGTTGGCAAGCAGGGTTAGGCTAAGGAATCTTAAATTAGATTTTCTGGTCATCTGTCATTTTGTTCCAATTTAAAACATGATATTTGTTCAGCAGCCAGGGCTAAGATTGTTTAAGTTGTTCTGAGACTAATTTAATGTGTCTCAGGCAGTTGAGCAATGTTTTTTTTTTTTGTTATATATTTTGTTTAAAATAAGGGATATACAAATTAAACTGGATTTCTGACCTAACATTTAGAGTGTATTGGAAAGATTTCTCAATTCTCATGTTTAAACACTTAATGGAGCAGGAGGTTGTGGCGTGGAGGGGGGTGAGGGAGAAATATGACAATTTAGGAAATGCTCCACTTCATATAGCATTCATTCTATACTCATTCTGACAAGAGAAATGTGGAGGAAGGCTCAAACAGTGGTTTAGGTCCAGAATATCCTGGAATTTGCAGTGCAAGGGTTATTTGAAGTAGCAGGTGCAACATTCTGCGGTATTTAAGGTAAAGGTCCAGAACCCACTCTGGGACTACCAAATTAAAACTCAGCGCAGAATATTGGGACTTTGGAGAATCCTTTATATATGATCTTGGCCATTTTCCTTGCAAAGAACGGTCAGCTGCTAAATAAAGTCACAGTGCAGACAGTTTTGTGGTTTTTTTTTTGGCAGTCTCTTTTTTCAACTATTTCTAAACAGCATGACAATGTGTGAAAAATATAATCAGAGTCCCATGTCCACAGAGGAGTGAGCTTAGGCCTAATTTTCACAGTAGTTTTTGGTGGGATGAGGTTACCATGATATGACATTCCATCATCATTTTTGTATGGTGAATATGCCTTCTACAGCTAGCCACACATGATCAAATCAGAGATTCATCCTGTCCTGGAGAACATTTGGTTTCCAGGACATGGGAGGGTAATATTTTGCCACATAAGATTTTGTGTAGCATTCCTTCATGGGCACGGTACTATCGACACTGTCAATCTTGCAGGCCACCACTTGTATTAGTGGGGAATCAGTACAGTAGGTTATGAAAAAGCCTTCTGAGTGGCAGTGCCCTTAAGGCCAAGTCTCCCGGGCTGTTCTGTTGCAAAGTGAATGGTAGCCGAGGACGGACACACGGCTTGTATTGCTTATTTCAATGGAGCCTGCATGGGAGAACTTTCCAGCAGATTGTGTGACATTAGTGTCCCGTTCAAGACTTGGGTTTGTGGAGGAATAATTGACCAGGGGTGGAGCTGAGCTGTGGAGAGAACATTTAGTCCTGGAAGCAGGTGAATTCAGGAACCAACAAGCAGAAAGAAGGAGGGAGGGCACAGCAGCTCAAGTCAGGAGTCTGAGATGGCAGGCAAGGCATCAGGACCATGGACAGAGCATGGGGGCAAGGCGGGGTGGGGGCAGTTTCATGCCAGGTTCTGACCAGCAAGTTGGTAGCTCTTAGGGTTGCTCCAGCACTAGCTAGGAACATATTGAAAGACTCTGAAATACTGTTATTTCATATATATTTATATAACGTATATAAATACGTTACTCAAGCCTTGCCTCTCTGGGAGAGATTAGGTCTCCCGTTTAAAGTGGCATTGTTCTGCCCACAAGTCGCGAACTCTAGCAACCCGGGGAATTGCCTTCTTCACACAGCACATAGTTGAACTATGGGATTTGCTACAACAAGATGTAGTGATGGCCACCAATTTGGATGGCTTTAAAAGGGGATTGGACAAATTCAGGGAGGATAAGGCTATTACAATGGCTACTAGTCCTGATGGCTCTATATTACCTCCAGTATCAGAGGCAGTATGCCTATGTACACCAGTTGTTGGGGAACATGGGTGGGAGGGTGCTGTTGCACTCCTGTCCTACTTGTGGGTTTCCCATAGGCAGCTGGTTGGCCACTGTTTGAAACAGAATGCTGGATTTGATAGGCCTTTGGTCTGATTCAGCAGGGTTCTTCTTATGTTCTTAAACCTTGCCTCTTGGGGAGACATTAGCTCTCTGTTTAAAATGGTATTGTTCTGCCTCCAAGTCATGAACTCTAGCAATCCCAGGAATTGTGTCCATCCCTGGATATGGCATGGTGGTGAAGATGGAATGCCATCTTCCATGGCATCGGAGGTGCCTTCAGAGGAATTACTGGGATTTGAGGATGAAAACGATCTCATTGTGTGTCCTCTTCAGTTGAGGAATTCATAGAGGTGCTGTCATTTACCCCAAGGGCTATTCAGGTAGGTAGCCCTCATCAATCTCAGGCCCAACTGGGCCTCCTCAGGCTCCTCTTTTTCCTCTGAAAAGGATCTTCCCAGATCTGCATCAGGGCTCTGTGCCATGACATCTAGTAAAGATGCCACCACACTTTTGCTGCTACAGGCTAACACATCTACATTTCTGTAAATTGCTAACAAATTGATTCCCAAATAATAATCAATTATTTTAGATTACTTCAGTTATTGCCAGCAGTCTAATAGCAATACACATCTGTTTGCGCTAGACAACGGTAATAACCACAGGCACAATCAGACAAAGAAGGTAAAAATGTTTTGACTAGAAGTAGACATTGGAGATGTGTGGTTGCTGCCTAAAACAACAGCTCAATGTCTCCTTCTCACCCTCTCTTCCCAATCAGCTCAACCATTTAACAGCCACCCATGTCTTCACAAAAGAAGATTAGCTCTAGAGCCATAAACAGCAACAAAGGTGGCTGGTAAAGATGATTTCTTATGTTTGAATAGTGATGGTGAACTCTCCTTGACTCAGTTCAGAATTGGCTCCATAGCTTTCTCAGCAAGCATTTTTGGGGGGCAGGGGGGAGTGTGTGACTGTTTTTGAGGGTTCTCTTCTGACTTGTAATATTGAGTGTGCACATGTGATCAGGCTCCTGATTGTATTGGCCCTGGGAACTGTAGTTCGTAGCATTAGCCATGACTCAGAGCCGCTTGGAAATTCAGTCACACATGCATTACCAAAACAAACGCAACACTGGGAAAAGAACATTTTAGATTTGGATGGAGGACAGAAACTGCCTAAAATGAACTGCAAGAAACAATGAAGAACATTAACCACAACAGAGGGAAGATACTCATCAAACTAAAGGTTGCTTGGCCAGGTAATCTCAGCAAGTCTTGGCAGTTGATGGGAGTTTCTTTGAGAGTAAAGCATTGACATGAAAGAATTTCTGTGCATGTGCCTCCAAAGCAGTTGGCTTTGTAGTTCATGTAGTTTCACAGCAATCAACAAGAGTTTCAATGAGTGTTTTATTGAGAGGGGCTAGCATTGTTTATCTAATGTATTACTATCCCACCTTTTAGGGTAAAACCTCTCACAGGGCAGCTTACAGCAATCAATAAATACAATATACCAAACAATAAAAAATATTAAAAACTAAATGAGTAAATTTTAGAGATTTCTCTGTGGGCAGAGAAATTGTGAGTGTGGGGGGGGAGGGGCACAAGTTTGCTGAATTTCTCCAGCCGGAGGAGAAATTCTCCAACAGTTTTTCACATTTTGACTGGCTCACAAAAGATGATAAGCCATGCCCATGGTGGCTTATAAACCACGTTTGTTTCAGAGTAGCTTGTCGTGTTGTTTGAACCCGGCCAGAGTAGCTTGCGTGTGATTAATAAACCATGCTGTTGGGTTCAGACAACATGAAGATTGGGTTCGCACGACATGCTAAACTTCAGTAGGTTAAGTGCTACTGAGGTTTAGCATGTCGTCTGACCCCTGCAGGGCAGGGTGCTTCAGAAGCCAACCTGGTGTTAAGGTAACCCTAGTAGGTTTAGTGTGTCATCCGAACCTGGACGACACACTTAACCCTCTTACAAGTCCAAAAGGCACAGAGCCCCTTGGCAAGAGTGGCAAGCAAGGGCTGCTGCTCTGGCCAAGGGGCTCTGGCCAAAGACAGCTGGCCAAGTGCCCAAGTGGCACTTAGCACAACTGTCATCGGCTTCCCCCGTGCGCTCCTGCTGATGTCAGGACAGCAGGATTGTTTGTGAGCAATTCTGCTCTCTCGGCATTGGCCGGAGCACAGGGGGAAGCCCCAAAGGACTGCGGGAGCACCAGAGAGCCAGGTGTCTGGCTGCAATTGCTCTCCACTAGGTGGCCCATGCCTCCCAACTCCATCTTCCCTGCCCGGCGCTCATGCAGATGCTGGGAGAGTGGGATTGCTCACGAGCAATCCTGCTCTGCTCTCCTGGCATCAGGAGGAGCGCAGGGCAAGGAGGCGCATGACTGCTGCTGAAACTTTTGGTAGCTGTCATCCCCACTCCCCTCCTCTCAGTGCTCCCGCGTGGTGTCCCCGGGGGGCGCCAGCAGGAGGACTGAGGGGGGAAGCGGGGAAAGGCGGTGCCTCTAGATCAGGGCTCTCCAACCTTAGGTCCTCAGATGTTAATACATGGACTTCAGCAGCCATGCTTCAGCTAAATAAGAATTTCTTGGGAGTCCAGGTGTGCACCCAAGACAATTCCTGATATATATATATATAAACTTAGAAAGCCTAATCTATTAAACAGGGCAAATGAGAAAAGCTATAGCATGATTGTCAATTATATTTGAGAATTGAACTGCCAACATTTTTGGATGAAGACAACACTGGATGGTTTTCTGCAACATCTGCGGTCAATTAAATGTATGTTTCGAGCCACTTTCCCCTCCATGTCTATATATTTTAAAGTCACAAACAAATACAGCATGTTCCAAAGCTATGGGGAGCCACAGCTCTGTATATTAGAGGAAGGAAAAGAGAGAAAGATGTGCCTACTTTTGGTCAGATGAGACAGAAAAAACAAAGATTTGGATTCAGATTGCTGATAAATGTGGATATGGTAGTACTCCAAGGTGTTGTGGTTATGACAAAGAGAGCTTGCTAAATCTATCAAAGCATACCAAAGATGCAGTGGAAAGAAAGATAATTTGAGTTTTGACATGGTTGAAAATGGGATTTGGTTATTTTACCTACAGGGCTCTCCCTCGTCCGCCCCCCCTGCTTCTTTGCAGAACTGGCCAGCAAGGACAGAAAGGGAAGCTGCCATGTACTCCCCTCAGGAGAGGTGGTTTCCTGGAATGTTCCTTGCCTAACCCATCACCCCAACTCTGGACTTGCCCTGGCACTGCTGCTCTGACACGGGCTGTGGTTCAGTGGTAGAGCATCTGCTTTGCTTTGCATGCAGAAGGTCCCAGGTTTGATCCTTGGCATCTCCAGGTAGGGATGGAAAAACATACTCCTGCCTGAAACCCCAAGAGCCATTGCCAGTGTTTACAATATCCATCTAGCTCAGTGTTCTCCAACCTTGGGTCCCCAGATGTTTTTGGCCTACAACTCCCAGCATGCCCCAGCCAGCGTAGCTGGCTGGGCCATGCTGGGAGTTGTAGGCCAAAAACATTTGGGGACCCAAGGTTGGAGAACACTGAGCTAGATGGACCCATGTTCTGACTGACTCAGTAAGGCAGCTTCCAAAAATCAGAGGCCGTCCCATGGATTGTTGTTTTTAGAAACAGGAGTTGGAATCCTAGATCTTGACTCTGAGATGGGGTAGAAATTTTGGGCCACACAGTGTAGATTTCTGCATGCCAAAGGCAAGTTGAGAAAACCTCTTGTAGTATCCATCCACAGTGCCACTACATATGGTCGGTTCAGCTGTCTGCATATGTTTATGTATTATTATTTATTTCATAGTTTTATATCCCACTTTCAAGTGGGCTATTAAGAGATTTAGAGAAATGATAATAAACATAAAATATAACCAAAAAACCCCCACAGTAAAATAATTGCTAGTCCACTATAACCCATACTGGCTGGGTCACCCTTTGAGGAAAGCCTGCATGAAGAGGTGGATCTTGAGCAGACATCTAAAGATCACAGCTAAAGACCTGAAGCCACAGACAAGCAAACTTGGACATTCTGGGGTTGGACTCGATAGCCTTATAGGCCCCTTCCAACTCTCCTATTCTATGATTCTGCAGGGAAGGTGAGCTATTTCCTTACTATCTGGCAGCTCCTCAGCCTGTTTGTTGCCTGCTGTGTGCTGGACTGTTACTGGGAGAAGCAGACATAGCCAGCAAGAGGAGGAGACCTCCCCCGGCGTTGATTGAAAATGCGAGCCAGCTGTGTTTGACTCAGAGGGGAAGGCCTTTATCTGGCAGGCCAGAAACAGGGTGACAATGCCCTGGTGGTGACAACTAGACGTGGAAATAAGGCTGGGCGCACCGCGCAGCGCCGCTCAAACGATCTACTTTTCTCGGAGCTTTTGGGGCCGGAAAGGGACCCTGAGCAGGCGCAGAACGGCCCATAGGGGTCCAGTGCGCCTGCGCAGGGTTCCGTCGCGTCATTTCCGGTACCGGAAGTGACGCGACGGACCGGATCGAGCGGCGCGGGCGGCTCTCTGCGGAGAGCGCGCCAAAACAAGCGGCGGGGGCGGCTCTCCGTGGAGTGCACGAGCCGCCCCGAAGACAAGGTAAGGCCTCGCCGGGGTGTGAGCGGGGCCATGTTCGGCCTCATTCTGCCCCGGCGAGGCTCGATTGTGCAACCCTAGTGACAACCCCAAAGGGAGAGATGCCAAACAGGGTCACCCCGTTGCGGGGAGCCACTTCAGGGGGACACAAGGGCCACTCCCCTAACATCTTGGTCAATTTGGTTGTCCAGCATCTTTGGTGAGGGATTGGTTCACTTCTTAGGGCCTGCATATGTGCCTGGGAGGGAAGATAAGGGGCCAAGTGGGGGGACCTGGGGGGCAATCAGGGTAGTGCTGGGTCAAGGGAGATATGGCATTGGGAGAAGGACTAGCCAGGTAAGGTAGATGCATCCCTGTGTGCTGTGTTCTGGTCCTCCCCGCACCTCAAGGTTTGGTGGTTGCCCTATCAGCTTGCCTTCAGGTCTCCAGATGCTGCTTTTAACCGACAGATTAGTGCAGATTAAGACCTCCTTTATCCATGATCTAATAGTGGATGAGGTGGCTGATCTGGCATGCATAACTGAGGTGTGTGTGTGTGTGTGTGCGTGCGCATATTATTTTATTTAATACATTTTTATACCGCCCAATAGCCGAAGCTCTCTGGGCAGTTTACAACAGTTAAAATCATAAAATACAATATAAAATATAAAATTTAAAACCACAGATTAAAAACAAACAGCAGAGCTAGCAGCAGCAGTTACAATAACGGAATTAAAAACAATTACAAGATTAAAATGATTAAGATGATTAAAATGATTAAAATGCCTGGGAGAACAGAAAGGTCTTCACCTGGCGCCGGAAAGACTACAAAGTAGGCGCCAGGCGAACCTCTTTGGGGAGCTCATTCCATAACCGGGGTGCCACAGCAGAAAAGGTCCTCCTCCTGGTAGCCACCTGCCTCACTTCCTTTGGCAGGGGCTCTCGGAGAAGGACCGCTGATGCAGATCTTAGTGTCCGGGCAGGTACATATGGGAGGAGACGATCCTGGCCCCAAGCCATTTAGGGCTTTAAATGTTAGCACCAGCACTTTGAATCGGGCCTGGAAACAGACTGGCAGCCAGTGCAGATGAGAAAGCACTGGCATAATATGTTCTCGTTGTCCAGTCCCCGTTAACAATCTCGCTGCCCTATTTTGAACCAGCTGAAGTTTCCGGACCATTTTCAAAGGCAGCCCCACGTATAACACAATGCAGTAATCCAAACGAGAGGTTACCAGAGCATGGATAACTGTAGCTAGGCTATCTCTGTCCAGATAAGGACATTTACAACCTCCTGGACCCAGCCATCTATCCCCTCCTTATTTGATGTAATAAGCCATGACGGGCAAGGGTCAAGCACACAGGTGTCGACCGGACTTGGCCAAGCACCTTGTCCGCATCCTCGGGCCTCAATAACTGAAATTCATCCAATAAAGGCAGACCAGACGATGCTCTGGACACCTCTACTAAAGGAGCTGCACTAACTGTGGTGTCCAATTCATGACGAATTTGAGCGACTTTATCTTCAAAGTGCTGTGCAAACTCGTCACAGCATGCTACTGAGGGTTCTATCATTTCTCTCGCTGGCCCAGAGTGTAAAAGGCCACGGACCACTCGGAAAAGTGCCGCTGGATGGCACTGAGAAGATGCAATGGTGGTGGAAAAGAATTCTCTCTTCGCCACCCTTAGTGGTGGGGCCGAGCCTGGAGTCGGCTGAAGGCTCGCTCCGGGCTCGGCCCTCCGTGAGCAGCGGTGGCCCGATCCCGCTCTTCAGAGCAGCGCGGAGCGTTGTCCACGCCACTCGCGCCACTTGAGCCGCCGCCAGAAACCCCCCCGCCACCGCCGCCGGACCCCCCCACCCCCCGCCGCTGCTGCCAGGACCCCCCGCCTCCTACCTGGTCCTGCGCGCCACCTCCTCCTCCAGAGCCACTGCTCTGGCACACTGGACCCCCGCCCGCGCTCTGTTTTGGCGGGGGGAACCAGGGCAACAGGGCTTAAACAGCCCTGTTGCCCTGGTTTCCCCAGCCAAAAACAGAGCGCGGGGGTCCAGCACGACGGAGCAGGGTCCTGTCACGTCACTTCCTCCGCGCCAGAAGTGACTCAACAGGACCCATCGGACAAGGGAGGAAGGCTCTCCGCTCTGCGGAGAGCCCAGGTAAAGCCCGCGCGCATGGCCAAGCAGCCCGTCGGATGTGAGCAGGCCCAGTTCGGGGCTTGCTCCTGTCTGATGGGCTGCTCGGCTACATCCCTACGAGTCACCGCCACAGAGTAGGCTCGATAATGATCAGAAGCAAATTGGGTGCCAGAAATTTTATCTGGTTGCTACAGAAACCAGGCTGCTTATTTTCGCCGAGATCGCTCTCAGCGAAAAAACATCAAACCGCCATTCTTGCACTCCTATTTATATAACCTATAAATGGGTTATATCCAATGTTATTCTAACTTAAGTCTAATTCATTGTAATGGATCTACTCTAAGTAGGACTGGCATTTCATATAACCCAGTGATACCTGGAAATGTCCATCTGCCATCGAGGACACACAACCAGTTGCTGCAATCAGTAGAAGACAACTGGTCCGGCACCACGAGCCCCACACAAGGCGAGACCAGGCCTACCCCGCTATCTATTTTTGGACATTATCCTGACCTGGATCCCTCGACCTGTCACTCTTCTACCCCAGAAAGAACTTGCATACCATACTTTATACTAGGTATTGTTGCCCACCAAAATGTGATTGTATTTCCCGGAAACAATGCACAATTTTGTATTGTCTATGTCTTAACTTGTAACTTCAGACATTTTCTAAAAGATTGATCTATTCATCCTTACACACCTTTTCCATTTGATGCTAATTTTTCCATGTGAGTTGAGGTTTCAGGAGAAATTACAGCCTGATCCTATGCATGTTTATTTGGACATAAGTGTCACTGTGTTCCAGGTAAGTTTACTAGGCTAACTCCCTAGTAAGTGTGCATAGAATTGCAGACTTAAACTCAGTCTGAATGGCTCTTCAATATCCAGTTTTATGCAGCATAAGGAAGCTGTGAATACTTAGCAAAGCTTAAAAAATATCAGTGGTCTGTCCTTTTCCAGTAAGAGAACAAAATAAGTTTTAAAGGATTTTTAATGTTAAAAGTCTAGAATATTTCAAATCCTGAGTGAAAGTAACCTTAAAAATTGGATTGCTTATTTTTCTTTTCTTTGACTATTGACAAGACATGAAGAGAGCTCGATGCAATGGTTTTCTGGCTAGTAAAGTCCTTCAGGCAAGAAGTGTGTTGTACTCTCTGTTCTGAATAATGTCAACATAAAATAACATAATTAGAGATGCAACAATATGGTGTCATCTGACCATTCTCAGATGTCTTCTGTTCAAAAATATTTCTGTATCTGCAAAATGTTTATCTCAAGGTTCATCTCAACAATTGCTTCCCTGCACCAGTTGGCTTGTCACAGTTTTACCACAGATATTTTAAGGTCATTGTATTCACCTTCATCATTTCTCATGGTCTTCATTAACCATCCAAGGAATGCTATGACGTTTACTTTGACATGTTTCATGCAAGCTTTGGAAAGAAAAACTTCTATGAATGGTCATCCTCCTCCTCCTCCATTCTAATACCAATTCAAGTTTTCCTGTCCTTGTGCAAATGTAGCCAAAACCACACCACCCATGCACAGGAGGGAGATATCTGCAGAGACAGGATAAAATGGAATGGTGGCTATCTTCCAGATGAATGGACACCACTGGCAGAATAGATGCCCCCTCCCTCCCCCCTGCAGCACTCTGCACACCCTCAAAATCTACTCTAGGGTGTTGGGAAAGCCTCCATAGCAGATTGTGGTGAAGTGAAGTCATATTGCACAATCAGAAGTCTACTCATGCAGTGTTGGATGTTGCCCTCAGCATAATCCCAAAGTTCCCAGGTTATAAAAATCTGGAGAGAGAAAAAGAAAACCTTTTGGCGGAGGGATGGGGGACCCCCAAACAGCTCAATATCTCAATGGCATGGAATGTTGACAGAGAGAAAAAAATGCCCTGAAAACTGGGTAGGAGGGGCAATGGAATGGAGTGGCTGAACAAAGAAGAGGGAGGAAGAAAAGACACACAGAGATAAGAAGTTTAGACAGAACCAGCTGTTGTCTGGACAGGTCATTATGTGGTACATGCTGAGAAGAGAAGCTATTTTAAAATGTCTTCAGGGATGGAAGAGAGTTTCCCCAAGGTTTGCAGAAGTACCAAAAAAAAAAAAAAAAAACTTTAGAAAATGATCTGGAGGAAAACCCCAAACAACAGCCCAATGAGGACTGAGTGTCTCATGGAAGCTATGGAAAGCTGACTGCAATAAGATGCAAACTTTTGCGGCAAATGCTTGCAATTGTAATATTTATTGACCACTATACAACAAATTGTGCTGATATGATTTACCTTTGTACCATTTACTATTTTGTTTTTATTTGTATATTTTGCTACAAAAATAAAAAAAAATCTGCATGCAAATTTATATTTAAATAGGTATTTTGAACATATTTTCTAAACAAAACACATGTCTAAATGTATTTTCTCTCAAAGTACACATTTCTAATTGTATTTTATCTGAAAGACACATTTTTATATGCATTTTGGGATTTGTTTGAGCTCAGAGCTACATCACAACATTCAGAGAAGTGCAAAATTTGGAGGATGACTGCATTCTTATCTGCACATAAGTCCAGGAGTTACAGATCAGGTCAGTTTGCTTTAAAATGCAAACCAAACAAAATCCTTGAGCATCCTTAGATTTTGTCCTGCTGTGGCTGGGTTGGGGCTCAGAATTATGGGAAACTAGAGGCAAATCCATTTAGCAAAGTCAGCATACAAAGAATCAAAGCACAGTTTTATCAGTCCAGCAAAAAGGGAAGTTCAAAGCAGGAGAAGTCAATAGGGAGGCAAAAGATCAAGAGCATGGTGTTACCAGTCCAGCAAAAGGGCAGCCCAGAAGTAAGGTCTTATCAGGAGTCCAGGAGTCAGCAGCCAGCATGAGAGATCAGTCCAAGAAACAGCAAGGTCTCAGTGTGCTGGAATAAAGGTGTTGTTCCAGCTGCTAGTAAGTCCAAACTGAAGGCTTATAAACTGGAGCTTCCAAATCCCAACTCAGGACTCGGCTTCGGCACATTCTGGAATGAGACCTCCTCATGAGAAGGGCCCTACTGACAAGGAGTCCTTTACTCTTGAGTAGCTCAGTTGCTGCAGTCCTGAGACATGTGCTTTGCCTCTGAGCGGTGGCCTGTGCCTCGATCTCCTGGAGCCAGCATGTTCTAGAGCCGTGTCAGGCCTGGTTCTCTTGAAACACCAAAAACTTAGCACAGGTTAAAATAAACAATGAACTCTCTTATAGTGAGAGGGTAACACAAGCAATCCTTTAGAGTTCATGGCATGGAAACTTCACAGAAGTTATGCTCCCAATAAATCAGTTAGTTCAATTAGGAGCCCAGATGGGATCATAAATCCAGCATTAGATTTCAAGAAACGATCCAAACAGAGGCTGGGAGCAGGATTCTGAAGACCAGTGATGTAGTCTAAGACAGAATTTCAAAGGCACAGGTTTCTAGACTTACAAGAGTTCAGGAATAATCTCCAAGACAAGGTTCCACCAATGTGGGAGTCAAGGCAAGCCAAAAGATCAAGGTTCGAGTATAGTCCAAACAAGAGAGCTTTCTGGTACTAAAGACATTGTATCCACAAACCTCTCTGGGCTTGCAGCTGCTTTTAAACAGAGACGGGGCACCTAGAACTCTTCGCCAGTTCACCTATCCCTGTAGGCAAACTTTGTTTGTAAGCGTAAATTACGCCTAAGTGGGTGTCTGTCTTCTACTCATTTCAGATGCCTGTTACCAAGGAGACAGGTTTGAAACCTTCCCTTCCTCAGCCGAGACTCTGACTTGCTTGTTTCCCACAGAGAAACTCCCAGAACCCTGCACTAAAAGTACACCTTCCAAGGCCAAGGCTTGCAGCTGGCAGGGAGTATCAGACTCCTCTGGCCCACTCCCCTCTGGGAAGGCAGAGTTGGGCTCTCATTACATTTCAAACTTGATCAGGTTCTAAGTCAACTTCCTCCAAATCTGAATCTGAATCTTCTCTGAAGGGAGAGGCATGGCAGGCTGGGCTGGATACTCGGACTCCTCCCCTGATCACAAGGCTGAGGTACAGTCCTCACTCAGGGGTTCTGTCTGGGGTTTCCTCAGGGTCCACCACTGTTGAAGGGCCTGGTGTATCTTCCCCATCAATGCCAGAGGTGCCTGGGGTCTCTCTAGGGAAAGGGGTTCCCACAAGGTCTTTAAGTTCTGTAATGTCGGGATCTTCGTCCAAAGAATCCTCCTGACCTGTGTCAGGTATGACAGACTTGTACATGCAGTAGTGTCGAGATTTTTTGGTGTGTGTGTGTGTGTGTGTGTGTGTCAGTTTATGGATGTGTGGGCTTGCTTCGTGGAGGCATCTGGTTCACCATTGTGGGAACAGCATTCTGGACTAGATAGGCCTTTAGTCTGATTCAGCAGAGCTCTTCTTATGAGTAACATACCACAAAAAAAGATTGTGATGCAATTGTATGTATGATCATGCCAAGATTGCTTACAGTAGGGGTGCAGAACCTCAGGCCCAGGGGCTTGATCCAGCCCACTCGGGGCCCCAATCTGGACCTCCGAGGCTCTCCATACCCCCTTCCCCTGGCTACAGCCACTTTCCCCCGACCACTAATCTTTTGGTGGTTTCCCAGCTTTTGTGCATTTCCCCCCCAATTCTAAACAGTTGAAATGTTTCTCCCAAGGATTAGTTACTAGCAGTAGGAGCTTTAAGGTGAAATATACTGGTATTGTTCAAATGGAGGCTCCAAAGTGTGTTATCCTCCACTTTAGGGAGACTTTTACTGATTTTTTTAGATTCAGGGTATATGGCTTCTATGGGCAAGAGGATGAAGCCAGCATCCTAGTCCTCACTTTTTATCCAAGATTAATCTACTGCAAGGGGGAAGTACATTTGTGGCAGTTGCAGATGGAAAGACCATTCTCAGTTTTGAGTACAACCACACAGTCCGCATATGTTTGCTGTCCAGGATGCTGCAGAGAGGCAAGGAAGACATCGACAAGAAGCAAATGAACTTAGCAGGAGGACCAATCCTACGGACTTGTTGGCTAGGACTGTAAACCTTTATGCATGCATGTGACGAGGGGGCTATAGATGCAGCTGGAGCTTCATTTGTCATTTTTAATACAGCAATTCCCACTGCTGAAAAGATTATTTGCTCCTTAGCCACTAAGTTATTGAGACTGGCGGAGGGGAGGTATCAGCAGCCAGTATAACCTGAGAACCCAAGTGAAGGGAAACTAGCTGTTGCCAGTTAAACTCAGTAAGCCGCAAACAGTTGCAAACATTTAGACATGGGAGCAAATTTTGTTCCTGGCACCAAATGTTGCCCACCTGCAGAAACATATTTTAGAAACGGTTTTGTCAAGATCTCAGTCTCTACATGCTAGCGATGGCAAGAGAAAACGGCTATTCTTTCAAATGCATTTTAATTGTCAGCTGCCTGGTCGCACATTACTTTCACCGCCACCGTCCTTTGAAAAGTGACATTACTGACATTACTGAAGAAAAATGGGTTCTCCTTTGTTTCACCTGGAAAATCGTCCAGACTCACACACCTGTTCACTTGAAATCAGTGACAAAGCCACACAGTGTACGGTATTCACGGATTGCATTTGATTTAGACATCGTTTTCAGAGGCTATAGTAACAAAGAATGGATCTTCTCTAAGAGGCCTGTTTGCAGACATCTTTGTTTCAGTGGCAAGGAGTTGGATCCAGACTTACGCTGGATCTACTGAGCAGTGAACTTCCTCATCCTCTCCTTCCCATGACAGCACTTCCAGCCCCCTGAAAATGCAACTCAGGGAGTCAAGACTCTTGCTGAATGGGATGAGCTGCGGTGTGGGGAGGAAGAGGGATCCCCCCAAATCACACAGAGGGATCCTTCCTCTCACATAAGGTCCCTTCTTCTCGCGGAAGGCAGGTCCTGGTCCTGGTTAGGCTTCACTTATAGCAGCCTTGCATAGCCTGTTGCCCTCCAGATGTGTTAGTCTACAACAACTCCCATAATATCCAGCCAGCATGGCTATGATGACAGGTTTTGTAGTCTAACACATCTGAAAGGTAACAGGTTGGGGAAGCTGGCTTAGGGAAGTAAGTGTTTTCATGGTGTTTTTTTTAAAAGTTCACTTTGACAAGTGATGTTGTTCTTCCTAGATCTTTTGATGTTCTGGAAAAGTTCTGGAAATGAAAAGCATCAAATATGGGCAGGACTGTATATATGCCACAGTTATCCAGAAATTTTTATCCAGAAATTTTATTTAATAAGTCCACAGACCACACCACAGTTCTGGGAGCCTAATTTTTATTTAAAACTAGCAAATGGACTAGGTCTCACACAGGTTGGAATAGCCCCTAGTTTGAGACAGCAAAGTCTTCAAGCACACTTACACAGCTGTCAGAGTTGGACACATGGTGCTTGCCTAGGGGTGCTGGTGGGCACTGGCACCCCTAGGCAAAGCCCCTGCCATGGTGCATCCCTGAGAGATGGGGGGATCAGAGCTTCAGTGCATGACATTTCCCTTTGCCCCTCCCTAATTCCAACAAATTGTTAAATCCAGTGTGGTGTAGTGGTTAGAATATTGGAACGGGAGTTGGGAGACTGGGGTTCTAGTCCCCACTTGGCCTGAAGCTCAATGGGTGACTTTGGGCCAGTCACTGACTCTCTCAGCCTAACCTTCCTCACAGGGTTGCTGTGAGGATAAAATGGAGAGGAGGATGAGGATCATGTGAGCTACTTTGGGTTCCTTGCAAGAGGGGAAATGGTGGGATCTAAATGTAATAATATATCAATGAAATAATAAATAACAATAAAGAAATGGTGCCATTTCTCAGCTTGCATCGTTTCTACAGGTTACAGAAGTCTACTTTTTTGCATATAATTTAGATTGCCTGGGCAGGATGTTTTAATTGCATTAGCACAGAGTGCACCGAGTCTTCCATATGAGTCGTAAATCGAGATGGGTGAGAAATTTGTTCCAGTTCAGTTTTGGTAAGAATTGCCTAATATTTTTAAAGTTCTCCATATTTGGAACAAAAAGAATTTGAGATTTTAAAAAATCTGAATGTGGGAGAAATCGAAACTGACAGATTTGTCCATCTAGGCCCATTTTTTTTTTAGTGTTTAGCTCTTAAAAGTCTGGGTTTCAGTCCCCGTGTAGTCAACCATGTTAGCACTGAATTGGGGTTGCCACCTCTTCTTTCTGACAGGCTCTTAATCTTTAACAGCTCTGTGGCAGGCAGGTCCATCATGGTCTTCTCCATGCTGGGAATAGCTGTACCTATTGAATTTGGCTGACGCAGATGGATGAGAATTTTATTTCAGATCATTTCTGATAACTCATGGTTTAGGTTGTGATTTCAAATTGCTTTTCAGCTGTACAACACCCAGAGAACTATGGTTATTGGGTGACTAATAAATGGAATAAACAGATATACTGTAAATAAAAAATAAATAACATAGGTAAATGACCAAAGGGAAATGAACATTTCCATCCTGGCTTTCCAATTTGGATCATATGGCAACCCTGTTTGTGGCATGCCACACTTTTTATTATCGTAATACATATATGAAGTGGGGGAAATCCTTAAATGTCTCTTTCCCCAACTTCATGTAGGTGTGATAGAAATATGAGATAGAGTAAACTTTGTTTTAACTTACCTTTCTCTAAAGTCTTTCCAACTGCTCCTGCAATTACTTTAACCATGAAGCACTTTCCAAACATTAGTGGCTAAACCAGAACGGATAATAATACCTGAAACAAAGTCTCACTTTTCCGCCACCCACAAAGAGAAAAAGATTGGAAAGGGGGGGGGATTCCCAATAAAAATAGTCTGACTCTAAACCATGCCATGGTAGACTTTTAAAAGTTTGGATCTTTAAAGATCTTGATTTGGATAATACATCTAACTATGCCTATGGCTACTAAGAGCTATTAAAGTATTTTTAGTGGTTGGACACGGAAACATTTTTAATATTCATTCCAACCCCTCCCACCCTTCTTTAAAGAAAAAGCCAGAGAAACTGGAATACGATAGAAGTTTAAAAATGGCGAGAGACAGAAAATGGATGTGTAAGTCATTTCTAGCAGCTAGGTGGGAAGAATTTAAAAATGTTTGTCTCTGTACTAATATAATTATAGTAACATGGCTTAAGTTAATCATAAAGACTAATTGAAGATGTACTGGGTTTTATTGTTCTGAAACTATTGGAAGGCACTGTTCCCAATCAGAAAAAAATCACCACATGCCCCCGAAATAGCCAGTCTTTGGGTGAGGGGCCATTTTTGTTCACCCGTAATTATTTTATTTGCAAAATGTGGGGGGATTGGTATGGGAGGGCTAGTGGGTGGGGCAAAAAGTAAGCCTAGTTTGAACCCTGTCAAGGCAGCAAAAGGACTAGACCTGACTGAAAACAAAGCACTGTTTTTGAGCCCTCCTTTGAATATTTCGGTTATCCCTACACGAGAAGCCACTAAGGAAGAGTGGGCATATATCCCTGTCTCCACAGAGAGATGAAGCCAAAGCCTAGAGCATATCTTTTCTCCCCCTTTTCTCACTGCTGCCAGGATCCATTTTGAGGAGGGCTCATATAACTCAGTGGTAGAGCACAAGCTTTATATGCAGAAGGTCACAGGTTCAATCCCTGGCACCTCAAATTAAACCATTTCAGGTAGCAGTGATGGGGAAATATCTCTTTTCTGCCTGGGACTAAGAATGAGAGGAATAGAGCAGTTCTGTTCCATAGTTGTTCTGAGATTCTGATCCCAGCGTAGTTCCAGCCCAGTGTAATTCTGGTTGGAAATTTGAATTCTGGATTGTAGGCAGCACAGTTCTACACATGCAGCATTAACCTACCAGCAGAAGGTAGGGCTAAATCCAACGTGACATGAGTGTGGGCTTCCACTTGTGCGATGGGAGTTGTCCTTCCTCGCCTTCCCCCTGCAGCCCCCTGCAAGCACCTCACATCTTCTCTGGAGGATCCCCATACCCTCTGGAACAGATTTGGGGGTGCACAGGAGGCTGCAGGGAGAGGGGAAATTTGATTCACCAGTGGTGTCCATTCTGCTGGTAGAAGGGGACACCATTGGATACAACTCTTAAGGTGACATCCAACATTGCATGAGTGGACTTCTAACACAGCAGAACTTTCCCTTCCCCCTGAATCCCCTTGCACCACACCAAATCTGCTCCAGAAGGTCCCTCAACCATTTAGAGAAGATTGGGGGGGGGCATGGGGGTTGCAGAGGAAGAAGAAATGCATTCTGCTGACAGATGCCATTTTGTTGGGGGATGGACACCATTGGATACAACTCATGTGTGTATGTCCTAACTTCACATATATGCTGATGTGATCTGATGACCACAGGATTGTTCTGTAAGGGCACAATTCTAGGCAGGTTTAGACAGAAAAGAGGCCTACAAGTCCCACCATGCTTGGGACTTGCAGGCTTTCTTTCTGTCTAACTTGCATAGGATTGTGCCCTTAGTCTCTTACTAGGTGAGTTTTTTGATGTCTCAGTTGTCTCTGATATTCCTTTCTACCTTCTTACTTTATCTCAGTTTTGTCCCAAAGGTTTGATGATGCATTGAGAATGAGATACCATTGATCAAGATCACAGCTAGAGTCCACTTTGATAAATTGCTTTTGGAGCATCTCCTATGTCACTCCTGCTAGGGTGGCTACGTGTCCTACTTTACAGAGGACAATCTTCTATTTGAAGGGCTGCCCAGCCCAAGTTCAGTTTAAAAGTCGAAGGGCCATAAGAAGGGGGAGCAGCAGCAGCAGCAGCAGCAGGGGCCTTGAAGTTAGCACCTGAACAACAGGCTGAGCAGACACACAGGTCCTCTAGTCACACACAGACTTCCCCACTATGGTGAGATGCACCGTATTTCTATGTAAATTATAGTCATTATTTCTAAATGTGCATGTGCCATGCTATAAATTAGCAAACGTGTTATAAATTAGCACATGCACATTTCATGCAAATCTGTGTACTCTTTTGTCTTTCTTTGGCCATGCATTTCCCTCTTCTTTGGTGATGTGTAAGTGGCCACCCCACTCCTCCCGCTGATACTGACAATGGACATATCCACCTTTTTAAAAATGCTTCCCTAAAATGCCATGATAAGAACATATGTAAGAAAACTGCAGACGATCATTGCCATGTGGACAGATTGAGTGTGAACAAAACATCACTTTCTCCAGGGAACAACTACACATGGTAATTAGAAAAAAATATATCAACATATGTAGTCTCATTCTCAGAAGCAGTTGAATACATGTACCGGCAGCTTGCACACATGTTCAATATAATGTGTGAACAACCGTACTGAAAAGTTCTGATGGATTATTTGTATGTATTCTCCCATGCTGTGATTGCAAAAACGTTTGCCACAGAATGAAGTGATGTTCGGCCAATGCCACCTGAGGTTGGACACTGTAATGATGGGTTGTTTTTTTTAATGTGGCACAGTACAATGATGAACGTTTTGTGTATGTTTTTACATTTACGATATATAAGTACTCTCTACTTTAATGCTGAAAAGTTCTGCAATGTGAGGAATGCTTCACAAATTGCTAATGCAACAAGTCGTGATCAGGCTCTGCCCCATTCAGTGCTGGAGCATGTTCATCAAATAAATAAATCAATAAATAAATAAATTTATTTATTTTTGCTGCTTGTTTTTATCATGTTATATTTTAATATGTTTGTGTTTTTATACTATTTTTGTTATTTTTGTGTTTATTTATTTATTTATTACGGTATATTTATACCCCACCTTTTTTCCTGCAAGGAACCCAAACCGGCTTACATAATCCTCCTCCTCCTCTGCATTTTACCCTCACAACAAGCCTGTGAGGTAGGTTAGGCTGAGAGTCAGTGACTGGCCCAAAGTCACCCAGTGAGTTTCATGTCCAAGTGGGGAGTAGTCGGGGACTAGAACCTGGATCTCCCGAGTCCCAGTCCAACACTCTAACCACTACTGCCACACTGGCTCTGTTTTGTGTTTTGGAAACCGCCCAGGGAGCCTTTTGGCTGATGGGCGGTGAATAAATATATTAAATAAATAAATAAATGGAACCTAGCATGTATGGTACATTCCCTGATACTGAGGGATATGGGAAGCCCCTTCCTCATTGAGAGCTCCACATGTGCAATGGAACCTTTGTATGCATCCTAGAGCACCTGGCTCAGGACCTTAGGCTAGTCTATGATCGTTTTATGTGCTAAGTGAATGGACATGGTACGTAGGGGTGGGCGATCCGCCCACCACTCGACTCGCAGCGTGCGAGCTGAGCGCTGCTGCCACGTGAGCCAAACTGAGCCGAAAGCGAGCGCCAGCTGAGGCGCTCGCCAGACTTCTGGGTTCCTTGGGTAAGCTATGCAAATCACCTCCGTTTTTAATGTATCTTACGCCATTTTCTATGTAAACAACGTAGCACTGGAATCTGGAAGTCACTTCCCTGGCTCGGCTCACATTCTCGCAAGCCAAGCCAGGGAAACAGGTAGGGCGAGCAGAGCTCTGGGGGTCGAGTCCGGGGAGTTCGCCGGACTTCCACCACCCAATTGAACTCCGCGCACATAAGTGACACAGAATCAAACAATCATACATGTACTTCCCAATTATAATCACAATGGAGGGTTTGTAATATTTCTGTGAATTGCAGGGGTAAGCAACTTGTAGGCTAAAACATGTGGAGGGCCACAACTGCCATCAGCCCTAGCCAGCATAGCTAATGGTGAAGGGAGTTGGTGATAGCTGGCATAGCTAATGGTGATGAGAGTTGTAAGCCACAAGTTGCCCACCCCTGGTGTATGGCAACAGTAAATGATCATGGCCACAGTGGCAGGCATATTGAAATATGATTAATATCTGCACTAAAATAGGCACCATAAAGCAGTTTTTCAAAGACAAAACACGTATTAGTAAATTACCACAGAGGTAGCCTTTTGGTACAACATTGGGCCTGAAGGTAAATGACATCAGAAGTTGAAGGTTTTGGAGAATCTAGCTTGCAGCACAATCCTGTAGATGGCAACTCAGAAGCTAGTCCCATTGAGTTTAATGGGGCTTACTCTTAGGTAAGTAGGTATAGGATTGCAGACATAACACACTTTTATTTAAAGCTCAGATTTTGCAGGTTCTTTTAATTTCATTGAATGAAAAATGAGACCATTAAAATAATAAATTCAAGTTAGAAAATGATAGTTATAATCATGCTGTCAAAGGTACATTTGTTTCTACAGCTGTAGACCGACTCATATTTTTTTATTATACTGTAAGCTACTTCAGTAGCACCTTTTATCGCCAGACCAAAAATATGAAAATTATTCAAGTCATTTATTTATCCACAAGTCAATCTTGAATGAACTCTTGGTTCCAGATTTTGAGAATGTTATATGCACATGCAAACTATGTACAGTCAATTCTTTCTTTTAACTTTCCCATTCACACTGCTTAAGTTACCCTTTTCACACGTAACTGAAAATGTCCTGTTAATTTCAGCTCCTGAATTGTTCCTCCCCAAGTGCATAATTCTAAATGACCAAATGCCCGGTTAAATTTGATATGGTCAAGAAAGATATCCTTGTCTTAGTACCGCAAGGTGCAAATGCTTATTTTTCTTCTCCCCTCAATGTCTTCCTAGCTGTTCCTTAGATGTCAGACTCTCCAATTCCCTTTGCAGAACTTCTACATCAAAACATTTCTGGTTCTTTTTCCACATCACTGTTCTTGTATTGTGAACAGTGTTGTATCCATATTGGGGAGGGTGAGTGTTATTCTTAGACTGTCCCCAACTAATCCTGTACAGCTTCTGGAGAGAAGGCTTCTTGTGAGTTATTTCCTTTAAGGCTGCGATAATGGCTGATGCTACCTGGAACCAGTGGATCCCTAGCATTGTAGGGAGAGTGGGAAATAATCAGTTTCTGACAGAGGAGAGGGAACAAGGCCTCTTACTGCTTCCATGCCTCTTTGCTCTGCAACATGCCAACAGTAATATGCCTCCAAGCTTTTCTGTGAGATGAAACTGCTTCCCAGGTAACGGAAGCTGTCTCTGTGCTGCCTCTTTTCTAAGGTGGCCAGGTATCCTCTACTCTACAGAGGACAGTCCTTGGTTTTGGAGGGCTGGCAGAAGGCACTCCTCTCTTTGAAGATGTCTTCTCTTTGAAGAGGTGTCCAATCTAAGTCTGGTTTAATGTCAAGGAACCATATGGAGGGAAAGCAGGGGGCTCTCAACGGTGAGCACATGGACAGCAGACTAAGCAGGCACACAGGTCACCTAGTCAACCTCCTCCACTATAGTGAGATGTCTTGTATTTCTATTCAAATTATAGTAATTATTTCTAAATTTGCACCTTTCCATGTAAATTTGCATAGGCAAATGTTATGCAAATCAGTGTCCTCTTTCATTCACTTTTTTGTGATGCATTTCCTCTTTTTCGATGATGCATATGTGGCCACCCTACTCCCCCCACTCTCTGGTGCCTCCCTGAGACTGGTCTACTCTTGATATTATGTAGTGAATGATGCCACTTCTGATAGTCGATGGAGCACGGCTCCAGAATCTTGCTTCCAGCCTGTGTTCATGGGTCACTGCTACTAGCAGCACTCTTGCTGAGGACTAGCAGTGGTGTATCAGACACTGGGCGGGGGGCAGGGGATCCTAGCTCCGTCCCTGGCAAGATACCATCACACGTGCACCTTCTGACCTATTTTTATTTATATTCTATTATCCAGAAATGTATGTCCCTACTGACTTAACTTATTTCTCTAAGTCTTCAATATACAAGCTATTTTTATAATTTGACTCTTGGGACTATATCTGATTTTTATCTATTTTTATAGATAAAAATAAAATCTATATCTATTTCTATAATTTGACTCTGGGATCTGAGACTTCTACCTTTGAATGTAAACATCCATATGTAGTCTTCCCTTAAATGACTAATATCAACTCATAATGATAGTTAAAAGTATAGAGGACTTTCCCCGAGTGTTCAAAGTGTTCCAGATACATTATCTTGCAACAGTCTTGCGAGGTAGACCAACATCATCATTCCCATAGTACAAAAGCTGAGCAAATTGTGTCAAGGTCACTTAAGCATCACAGAGGTGACATTTGACTTTGAATTTGGGGCTTCTTGGCTTATAGTTCACATTCTTAGCTCTCATCTAGTTACCCCCAATTGGTATTCATATGTGGAAGTGGGACCTGCAACAAAACGTTCTAGCCAGCCAACCAGCCAGCCAGCCAGCAAGCCATGCCCTCCTCCAGTAGGCCATTCCATCCCACCTTCTCCAGGGCAGTTTTCCACTTTTCTTTTCCAACTGACACTCAACATCCCATGGCAACTTAGCATGCTCAGCCCTCATTTGGCAGGGGCCAGGGGTTTTTTTGGGGTGGGGGATGCCCCTTTAGATTTTTTAGAGAATATTTTTTGTACTTCTGCAAATCTCTGGGTGCCCCCAAGCATGTAAATACCTCCCCCTTGTTTCTCAATTGTCCTATTTTGGCTCCTTTTCTGTTGGCACTCACCATCTGAGTTCACTATTAGAGGAAATTTTATTGTAGCTTCTAATCTATCCTGAGACAGTGACCAGCAAAACAGAGAAGGGACAGGGAAGTTCTAGCACTTTACAGGCCTTCCATGCTGAGTGGTTGAAGCCTTTCAAAACCTGCAGCATCAGTATGTATCTGCTGAAGTCCACACCCAGCAGGGGAACTCACTGCCCTTAATGGAGAGAACCACTGAAGATCAGTCATCACACACACACACACACACACACTTACCTGAATAGAACTGAGAAAAGAACAAACACATAGGAGGCTGCCTTCCACCAAGTCATTGGTGCATCTCTAGCTCATATTGTCTACATTGACTGGCAATGGCTCTCCAGCATTTCAAATTGGAACCTTTCCCTGTCCTACCTGGAGATGCCAGGAACTGAACCTGGGGCTTTTGCATGCACATCATGTGTACTACCACTGAGCTATGTCTCTTCTCCACCAGAGAGGAACATATATCTCTTCCCACTGAAGCTCCTAGAATACAGCACATCACTCTTTTGAGGTTCATAAGGCAGTATGGTCTCAAAAATTCCATTATTTTTGAATTTTTAAAATGGCAATCCTAGGTAAATTTTTAAAAATAATACGCCAATAAAGGATTCTCTCTCTCTCTCTCCTCCCTCTCTCTCTCTCTCTCTCTCTCTCCTCCTCCTCCTCCTCCTCCTCTTCCTCCTCCTCCTCCTCCTCCTCCTCCTCCTCCTCCTTTCATTGCAGCTTTTCTGCTCTGATGATTTATCTATATCGACCACTTTTGGGTCTATTTCCTCTTAAGACAAGACAACCTCAATATTTGTATCCAAAATTTAATTCTTTGGGGGGCTTACTTTAGGTATGCTAGTGTCTTCTTTCTGAGCCATTACTTTTCCAGATAATAAATTATAAAGCCCTGGCAATGCCTGCATAATCTGGATGAAATTTTCTGTAGTAGGATACAAGTTTAAGAAAACATCCAACTTCTCTTGCCTTCTAAATTGGGAATTAAACCCATATGGTTCCGTTCAGCTTACTGACACTCCTCGTATTTCACCAGGAGGTACTCTTACTTGCATATTTCATACACACAAAACTAAGTACCAATTTGCAGGACCCTTTCAGTGGGTCATGATGTAGATTAGCTGAGCTTCTCTGTTATTTATTTTTTGCTGTTTGTAGGCTGGCCCATGACAGGAAGTTCTCTGGGCAGCTTACAGAATAAACAGTAAAATTAAACAACCACTTTACAATAAAATGCAATAAGATTCAACCAATAAAGTGCACCAGTTAAAAACAAAACATATCAATTAAAGCCAGGAAGTGGATAGATTAAGGGAGAGAGAGAGAGAACAGAGTTAAAACAATATTAAGAATTACAGAACAATATAAAAGGCATAGAAAAATAAAATCGCCTTTGCCTGGCAGTGAAATGACATTAAGGTGGGTACCAAGCAGGCCCCTCTTGGGAGGGCTTTCCACTGGAGGCACTTTTACTCATTGCCTCCCTCTCTTGGCAAGGGCACTCAAAGAATGGCTTTGGTGTAAGGGGCGTTATAAATAAACTTCTTCTTCTTCTTCTTCTTCTTCTTCTTCTTCTTCTTATTATTATTATTATTATTATTATTATTATTATTAAATGACAACCTCAGGAATCAGGTAGGTACATGATGTGGCAAATAGCGATCCTTCAGGTACTGAGGCAGAGGTGATGTTAGGGGGCAGCCCGCTAGGGCTGGAGCCCCGAATCTTTCATTTGGAGCCCCGAATCTCTGGCAGGACATCTGCCTCACCACCCTGCTGTCCATGGTACTAGCTGAAATGAAGATACAGGGGCCCTGATCATCTCTGTTGCATTGGATCCCCCTGGATTAGCTGGCTTTTTGCCCACATGTACTTCCTCCTGCTGCCCCCCACTTGTATCTTTCTGCCTGAAGTGGGTTTGTTTTTTTTACTGAAATCAAACGCCCTCCTCTCCCCTGTATATACATCCCCTTTCACAAATAGGGGTGCCCTTAGGAGACAGGGTCCTTTAAAGACACATACACAGAGAGACTTTAGAGCATATGTAAATTAGCATATGCAAATTTGTGCATTTTGTTGTTGTTGTTGTTGTTCTGTGAGCCAGAGCCCCCAATCTTTTCGGTACCTAGCTAGCACCGTCCCTGTCTGAGGTCTGAAATCATAAAAAGCTGTAATGCTCAAAACCTGCACTTCGAATTGGGTCCAGAAACAGACTGAGACACAGTGAAGATGATGAAGTAGTGGCAAAATATGTTTATAACATTCCAGTTAGCACTCTTGTATCCATATTCTATACCAGCTGAAGTTTCTAGATCACTTTAAAGGCAGCCCCATATGATCAGTGCACTGCAGTAATCCAAATCTGGGCTTTCCAGGACCCGGGTCACTGGAGCCAGTATCTCTCTGTCCAGGTAGTGTTGTAGCTGACATACAAACTGAAGCTGGCATAAGGCACTCTGAGCGACAGAGGCTACTTTTTATTTCTTTTATTGTTGTGTTTTTTAAAATTGTGTTTTTAATCTATTTATTTTTATGACCGTTCTAAGTAACTTTTTATTTTAATCTTTGCCACCATCGCCACCACAAAGTTGATTTGGTAATTCAAATAGCACGTTATACTGTCATGTGTGCTAATTGCACAAATATCTTTCACCCCATATTAGGGCTGCACCTAAAATTCTCCTCATCTGAATTTCAACCCAGATGGCAGAGATCTGAATTACCTGGTCATGTTTCCAAAGTGGAATCAGTGTTTTAGGAATTCTTCATTGTTCCATTTTTTTTTTAAATCCCAGATTTTGTTCACAGTGCTATGCACGCAGTTTGCAAATCACAACACTTGCATAGGTGCAAGTGGTTATTGCATCTCATCCTGCTTTACTAGTGTGGCAATGTGTAGGATTGGACTGTACATTTACACACAGGCAGATGTCATTGTTTAAATCATTAAAAGCCAAGATTTCAAACTAAATAATTCTGAACATATGGAATACATTACCAAGAGCATAAGCATGTTTTAATAGAGAACTGGTTGAGCTTCTTAAAATAAATTGAAATGATTATCTAGAAACACAGGATATATATAGCTATAGATGCCTTTTCATATACCTTTTATTTTTGCAGTCAGCTACTTTGTTGAACATAAAATGAGTTACGTGCCTTTGCTACTGAATACATTGTAGAAATTACACATGCAACTCTTCCAGGATCCCTCGATAGCAATTGTTTCATCTTAATACACTCTCATTCACAATACACTTCCACGACTGTTCCCACTATTAAGAAAATCACCCTAAAAATTAATTCAAATATTTCTTCTTAACATTTGTGTGCTATTCATATGCTCAGTGGCCTTGGGAGACTAGTTGAATTCACTTGCCAAGTTCCACGATAGCAGCAGATGGAACCTTAAGAAATCTCCAAAAGGGCCTCAGCAGCTGTATATAATCTGATCTCAGTGCCAAGGTTCAATCCCAGCACACATGAATGCTGTAAAGAAGAAAAAGTGCCTTGCAGTATGTGCTGACTGCCTTTTCCTCACCGATTAGTATGACCACAACAGTAATGGTAATGCAACAGTAATGTATCTACTGCGTATAAGAGGTTTGGCCGCAGCAGAGAAAACAACACAGTACAGCCAAGACCCCATGATGACTCTCCCCACCACCGCCTCCAAAAAGCATGTGTCAGTTTACAGAGTGGGAGATAGGGCTTTCTTGGTGGCTGCACCCAACACTGTAGAACACCTTTAGGGTGGCTACTCACGCATTGCCAAAAAAGAGGAAATGCATCATCGCCAAAAAAGATGACAAAATAGGACATATATTTGCATAATGTCTACATATGGGAATGCACATATATAAATGCAAATATAGAAATAATAATAATTTAAATAGAAATAATACAATACATCTCACCACCTGCTTGGTCTACTGTCCAAGTGCTAACTGTTGATGGGCAACTTCAAGGCCCCTGATGTCTCTCCCTGCTTATGGTTCTTTGACTTTAAACCAGACTTGGACTGGGCAGCCCATCAAATAGAAGAGACCTTCAAAAAGAGGACTGTCCTCTGTAAAGTAGGCCACCGGGCCATACACCTTGCCCCAGGACACCTGGGTGGGCCCCTCTCTGGCTATCTTCTGCCAGCTGGTGAAGATATGTTTTTGCCTTGCCAAATAGATAATGTTTTATCAGAAGAATTTTTTTTTAAAAAAAAATCTCCCTTGCCTGTCTCTGATTATGTTTTATGCATAGGAACATATGAAGCTGCTTTAATTGAGTCAGACCACTGGTCCATCTAGCCCAGTGGTCCATCGGTCCATCTGGCAGCAGCAAGTCAGGTTTCCAGGCAGGAATTTTACCTGCCCTACTTGGAGATGCTGAGGATTGAACCTGTCTGTGGGACCTCCTGCATGCAGAGCAGGTGCTCTAGCACTGAGCGACGTGATTTTTCTTGCTGTCGGCTCCTCTGAGCAATACACATGTCTCATAATGGCAGCATGTAAATCTTGACAGAAATAAGAACAAACATATTCAGTTGCCACCAAGACAGTAAACAACATTTCAGGCTGCAACACCAACACAGAAAAAAGGCTAAAACGGTCAAGTTCACCAGCTGCTGAGCTGGGTTGGGCTGAGAGACAGTGACTGGTGACACTAAGGTCACACGGTGAATTTGAAATGGGTTCTCCCAAGGCCTTGACCATTGTTCAGCCTTTCCCAACCTTGGGTGCCCAGAGATGTTAGACCACAACTCCCACCATCCCTAACTAGAGAAGGGGTGTTGCTCTTTCAGCCAAAGGGAAGCTCTTGGGGGGCCACAAGGTGGATTGGGGCGGGGCTGAAGGCAGAAAGGGTGGGGCCAAATGCCAAATTGCCAGCCTATTTTAGCTTAAAGCTCTTAGTGCCAGACACTAAGCCTTAGCAGAGGCATTTCAACCTAGATTGGGGAAAAGACCATGCAAATGCCGGGAAGCCAGACCAAACTAGTAGCAGTTGGGGGCCAGGGGAAGTGGCCATCTGGGTGAACCCCGGAAGGCCAGAGTGAGCCCCCGTGCCTGAGGTTCCACACCACTGCACTAGAGTGACTGTACCACAACGCCTCTCCTCTGCTCTTCGCTCAGCCTGTTAATAAATGCCAGACTAGAAGTGTGTCTTTTAAAATGCCCTATTACAGATACGCTGCCAGGTCGAAGGGGGCCCTGGGGAAGGACTCCCCTTCCTACCACAGTGGCATCCTGGCTGTTCTCCTTGCCCCCCCCCATGTCACTGCTTTCTCTCCCTCCTGGCCCCACAACCACTTTCCTGCTCTGCTCTGCCGTTTTCTCCCCCCTCGCTGCCACCCTGGCCGTTCCACCCCACCCACAAGCTTGCCAGGTCTCAGGAAGAGGAGTCTAGGGAAGGGATGGGCAGAAAGCATTTTTTAAATTAAAAATATTTATTACATTTCCACACTGCGCATTGGCCAAAGCTCTCTTCGTAAAGCACTAGTGTAATATGGCCAAAGCTCTCTTCATAAAGCTTTGTAATATATTAACAATCTCACTGCCCTGTTTTGAACCAGCTGAAGTTTCCCAGCCATTTTCAAAGGCGGAGCCACATGGAACTCACTGCTGTCATCCAAATGAAAGTTGATCTCCACACTGTTTGGACTTCAAATCCCAACATTCCTGACCATTGGCCAGGCTGGTAGGAGCTTCTGCGAGTTGAAGTTCAAAGCATATGTAGATCTGGACAGCCATCTGTCAGGGATGCTTTGACTTGGATTCCTGCATTGAGCAGGGGGTGGACTCGATGGCCTTATAGGCCCCTTCCAACTCTACTATTCTATGATTCTATGATCTACTACCTTATGGCCACACCTGCTTGAGGGAAATTAAGATGGCCTGGAGCCTAGACTGGTGCTTTGCTGAGCAGGACACTCAACCACCTGACCCTGCCTGTAAAAAGAAGAAAGAAGAAGGGACTTTATGGAGACTGGCACCAGCCCCAGTACACCGTTGCTGAGTGCTGATGTCTGGCCCGCTTCCCACTGCGCTGCCAGACCCCTTCATTTGTGGTCTACTCTGGTGGTTCTTTGGGGACCACTATGGGCTTTGAAGTTCAGCCCTAAACGTCCCACAGGCCCTGTTCATGTATAAAGTAGGAGCTGTGAGAGGCCCATTTTTAAGAGCCAAAGGGGGTCTGGAGAGCGGGTGCGCTAAATCCTCACCTGTTCACAGAAGTGCACACTGGTGGGAGAAAAGTGTTAGGGGGTGGATGAGAGACAAACTTCAGGGAGGTAAACCGTGGACCTAGGAGGGTCTAGGACCCCCACCCCCAAACACACTTCCCTTTTACACTTAAAGTTGGCCTCTCCGGTGTTGTAATAGTGACTCCTGTAATAATAGACGTGGTCTAAGGCAGCCTTCTCCAACCTGGTGCCCTCTAGATGTATTGCACTACAACTCCCACAAGCCTCAGCCAGCACGGCCAATGGCTGTGGGAGTTGTAGTCTGACACATCCGGTGGCAGGACCGGTGCAGGGCAGTTTGGCGCCCTAGTCTAAATTATATTTAGCGCCCCCTCGTGCCGTGGGGGGGGCTCCGGAAAGCAGCCCTGCTCTGCAACCTCCCGCCCCCCACCACCGGACCCCCCCCGCACGCTGCCGCTGCCGCTGCCGCCCCCCACCTACCTTCCCACGCCTCCTCCGAAAAGGGACCCCCGCGCTTTGTTTTTGGCCGGGGGAAACCAGAGCAACAGGGCTGTTTAAGCCCTGTTGCCCTGGTTCTTCCCGCCAAAACAGAGCGCAGGCGGGGCTCCGGAAACAGCGCGGAGAAGGTAGGTGTCGGGGGGGGAGGCGGCGCGGAGGAGAGGCGAAGCGAGGCGAGGTGGGGGGGAGGCGGCGCAGAGGCGAGGCGAGGCGAGGTGGGAGGCGGCGCGGAGGCGAGGCAAGGTGGGGGGGAGGCGCCCAGGCTCGGCCCCACCACTACTCCGGGCGCAATCCCCCGCACTGACCTAGCTTTCTCGGAGAGGCGGGCGGGCGGGCAGGGCAGGAGCGCGCCGGCAGCGAAGAGGAGCGCAGCGTTCTGCGCCCTCTTCCGCTACGCGCCCTAGGCAACAGCCTAGTTGGCCTAGCGGTAGCGCCGGCCTTGTCCGCCCGGTGGGCACCAGGTTGGTTTACGGGACAGTTTATTTGAATATAAAACACAACTGAGGCCTAGAGCCTCAGACTACAGTCAGACTTACATCTAACAACAACCTGCCTGAGTTCTTCCCAGACTGCCTCTGGGCTGCTGATGCTTCTCCTACTACTATTAATTCTTCCTTCACTACAGTCTGATTTTATGCACTTTACCACATCAAGCTTCTGAATTTAAAAAGATGAGTCTACTCTGCTCCCATTATGTATGGTTTGGGACAAGCCGACTCTAAGCTTACCTGGATGTGTCAAAAAATTAGCAGGGAAAAACAAACAAACCTTCCTTGCTTAAAGAGCTCACCTGAGCCATTTGTCATTTCTTTAAGAAAAGCACAGTAACAAACTCAATTAAGGCTTTGGGTAGGTTATGAATTCATACATGAATTATCTATATAAGCCAAAAGAGTCAGATAAGACCTCGTTAAGTCAATATCTTGTGTCCTGTCACCTCTTGCTAGCTCTGGAGAAACAAGAAAAGCCTATTCCCTGGAGGCGATGTGAATGCGATAGACTGTGTTCTGCCACCTAGTGGCCGATGGACATCATGCCAACTAAAATGGAAGGGCTGCTGAGTTTTAGTTTGGTGGAATCCATTTGATGGAACAAACATGGAATTTTGCCCTATATGGCTTTGCCAGCAATGCAGGTTATTATAACTTGCCTGCTTATTCATAAACTGCCAAAAAAGCAAAACAAAAACCCAACCCTAAAACAAAAAACCCTTTCATTGCACTTCTAGGTTGTGTGTGGAAGACATGGTGATGATGATCCTTGAATTAAGCTTGCTCTCTTCCTGCGGGGATCTGTTCCCTATGAACATAAGGAGAGCCATGCTGGATCAGACCAAAGGCCTGTCTAGTCCAGCATTCTCTTCACACGGTGGCTAACCTGTGAAGGACTGCCACCAGTCCTTTATCTCAAGATGAGAGATCCAAGAGGTGCCAAACTGCCAGCCTTGGCTCTGCTGTCTTGACACTGATTCTCTCAGGGCCTTGCCCTGGGTCTATACATTGGATTTAGCACTGAACCACAGAGGAACCACACACACACGTGTGGGGTAAAACCAGGAAAGTTTATTTAAGGTAAACCGATTACAATAACAGGTGGGGAATGAGGGAAGGGGGAAAAGGTGGCGAGACACTTTGGTATACACAAGTAGAGCTACAAAACAACAAAACTAGTTCCTTTACTATATAAACACCCAGTCACTTACTCTTTGCCTGGGGGGTTGGTCTTCTTAGGGCTTGCCTCAGCAAAAAGCCCTACTCCACGCTCATTCACATTCAGACAACAACAACTAAAACCAGAAGCCACGGCTGGCAGTATAGATTTCCCCCCACCCCTCCTTTCTGTAGCTTGGCTGTCCTTGGCCAATCAGGATGAACTTCATCTGGGCTAGGCAGGGGAGGGGTGGCTCCTAGGTGTCAGGAGGGTGAACTCCTGATCATGACTAGAGTGCTTGGGGAACATTTGCATGTGAATACATGGGAGACTCTGGTGGACAACTGGTGGTGTTTTCTTTGGCAGTGTGGCTAGTTATTTGCTGCCTCACAACCAACTCCTTTATCCAAGATGTTAAGGATGATGTTGAACCATCTCAAGACCTAGTCCCGAGATTCAATAACTTTTTCCAGTTTCATGCTCTTGGCAGGACCAATTTATTAAACTGCTAAAACTGTTTCATCGCAATAAAGGTACAAGGCAAAAAAAATCATTCAGGTAGTTCAGTCTGTCTCATTCGAGTACTGGCAAATGTTTCATATGAAAGCTAAGCATTTGAAGTTCATAACCTTTGATGATTCCCAAGAGGCCAATAATGAATGATATTAGGACCAAAACTACTGCATAGCCAATTTTAACTTAAATGATGTTGAAAGTTCTCCAGTATAGCAAATATAAAATGGAAATGGTAAAAAACAAACAAAAAACCATAGTCAGTGAATTTTTACTGAACATTTCTGGAAGGAAAGGAAAGTGTTCTTTAAAAACAAAAAACAAAACCAGACTCCATAAATGTAAGTTGTAATCAAAAATACTTCATGTAAGGCTAATAAAAACTTACAATATCTATATATAGGTAGAAATGATTTCATATATAGAAATATAGTGAAAGGCTGATTGTATAAATATGCTTGAATTCCTTCATAATGGTGAATGTCAAAGCTTCTAAAAAGAAAGCTTGCAATCAACCAAGTAGTGTTCCTTGTCCATTTCAAGAAAAAGCCAGTAACAAACAGTGCATCAAATTTTGCTATTCCTTTTTGTTTAAAATCAATAGCATGCTTGTCCTTTGCAACAACACTGATAAGCCCAACAAAATCAAAGTGCCCCCAAGCCCCACCTTAGGTAACCCTTGAAAAGATCTAGTAGTTATTTTCAGGGATGGGGACTTGGACTCGAGGACTCGACTCGTGAGTCGGACTGAGTCCCCCCTCTGACTCGAGTCGGACTCGAGTCCCAATATTTTTAATGGGACTCGAGACTCGACTCGGGACTCGAGACCAAGGACTCGTCAACATCCCTGCTTGATGCCACCTGCAGGTGCTGTCTGGACCTAGTTGCAGTAACAATCCAAGTTTATTTTTTAAAATCATTTTACTAATGTAACCTTTCAGACATTTTGGGTTTGGCTGCCTCTGCCTGCCTGTTTGGGGTTCCCTGCCTCCTCTGCCTGCCTGGTCTCTTCTTAACCAGTTCCACAGTTTGAATTGTCCAAGACAAAGGTCTCTGCCTGCCTGTTTTGGGGTTCCCTGCCTGGTTATTTTGGATTTGTCTGCCTGGTCTGTTCTTGCCAAAATCAGTGGCAGAGTTTTGAGATAAAAAGGCACACTTGTGCCTAGAATTTATTTAAGCCACACATCTGAAGTAGCCTTATTTTGTTGGGAAACCCCCCCATTGATTTTAATAGGGACTTGTGGAGTCAGCTTTGGGAGTGACTCGGGACTCGGGACTCATGAGTCACCATTTTGGAGCAAGGACTTGGACTCGGACTCGAGACTCGTGTCCAAAGACTCGTGACTCGACTCGTGACTCGAGACCAAGGACTCTTCAACATCCCTGGTTATTTTGACTTTCGTTTTTTTGTTTTTCTTGGTGGCTGAGGCCAGAATGTAGCAGAATGAGGTGGTAGACTAGAATCACAAGGTGGTAATGTGGACTGCATCAGACATCGGGGGGGGGGGAGATTCTATAGCCCAGCCCTCACCCTGCTATGCTAATTCGAAGGAAGTTTTTGTATATGGGAGCATTCATAAATATGACTGCCTACCTGCTGTCTGAAGTATTGCCGCCCATTCTATCATCTCAGGACTCCACCATGTCATCCTGCAATATGTAGGTCTAGCCTGAAATAGTTATGGATTTGAGATTTCCATCTTTTCAGTTTTAATGTAGACCTGACTTAGCTACTTTAGTATGAATTGGCATACTCAAATTGGCACTCATCCCCGGGATTCTTCTAGCACTCCCCATCTATCCCCAACAAGGTCTCTTCCCGAGTTGCTTCTTCTTTGAGCCTCTCAGTGATTCCTGTCCCCTCATTTCTAATAGGGTAAGGGGCCATCCACTTATGTCTCATATCTGGCCACAGGCTTACTAGACTCATCATGGCACAGGCTTACTAGACTCATCAACGTCTTTGTTCTTGGCGCATCTGTTCTGTAGTGACAGAACTCTTGAAATCTTTGGCCTATGACATGGGTTCGGTTGTGGCTGTCTGGATAGAAGGGTGCTATGCCTCAGGGAAATACATGCAGTTGCAATGTAAGAGCATAAGAAGAGCTGTGCTGGATCAAACCAAAGGCCTGTCTTTTGTTTCTTGCTGCCTGTCTAAGCTCCATCTAGGTTGGTGCCAGCGTCACCTCCTTTTGGAGGGAATTCCATAACTGAAGTGCTGCCACAGAAAAGGCCCTGTGTCTCATGTTCCCACCAGCTGAACCTCTTTTGGTGGTGGGATATATAATGGGCAGGATCATATGGGAGGAAGCAGCCTTTTGTATATGCTTGCCCTGAGCCAGGGGTGGGCAACACACAGCCCATGAGCTACATAACCCTATCCTTTTTTCTTTTTCTTTTTGCTTCCCCCGCCACCCTAACTGATCACTGCTGAATTTCTGCCAAATAGTGGTACACAGCAGCAAGAAAAAAAGCTGTATTTTCCCCTTGAACAAGGTTTTTAAATGTAACATTTAGAGTTGGAAGGAGCCTACAAGGCTATCGAGTCCAACCCCCTGCTCAATGCAGGAAACTAGAGGAGGGGGTCTCCCATCCAAGTAATAACCAGGCCTGACCCTGCTTAGCTTTCCACACTCAGACAAGCTGAGCCAGCATAAGTCACAGGCCTGTATATTTTCTGTATATGCAGAAAATGCCTTAAGATACATCAAAAGCAGCTGCAATTTGCGCAAATTATGCAAATGACAGCTGGCTTGGGGGTATCTTAAGGCATTTTCTACGTAAACAGCAGCCCACTGGGAACTCGGAAGTTGCTTCCCTGGCTCGACTCGGAAGAATGCGAGTCGAGCCGGGGAAGAGGTAAGTGAGACTGAGTTTGGGTGGGGTCAAACCTGGCCAGTCCACTGGAGTTCCACCCCCCAAACAAAATCCTCGCACATCCCTAAATTTTTAAATGCTTGATTCCTTTCTAACCTCTTTGTCTTTGTTATTCTGGGAATCTCAGAGTAATTATAGTATCACCCTGTCCCTGACTAGTATCTCAGCACTAAGGCATTGGCATGATAAGTTGCCACTGTACTTTCTAAAGATGCTAGTTTTTTAAAAGTGGATGAGCCACCTGGAGTCAGGCCTCAGCTCGGCTCCGATTAACTCAAAAGGGGACTCTTCGTGAGTTGATAGAAATAGCTTAACTGCAATCCAGACTTCATGGTGCCATGCCATGGAATAAAGGAGTTGGCGGGGTGGGGGTGGGGAGTTGCCTGGAAAGAGTTGAAAAACTTGCCATTTGGAAAGGAATCCTGATGGAGCCAGTTCATTTCACTTCCAATGAAAAGAATCGCAGCCTCTTTCTCACATCTCCAATTTGCTTTTTAACACTGGAGCAATAAGCTGCAAACGGTAGCTGCCAACTGGGCTGAGATTCTCGCAGCTCTCTCCAGAGATCCATATTTTGACAGGTCTCGTCCTCCATTTGGCACCAGCAGCCTTTGTTTTCATTCAAAGCCTTTCTTTTTCTGCTTTTTTTTTTTTTTTTTGGTCCTTCTTTCTGGAGCCAAGAACAACAAGAAGGAAGTAAAGTACAATTTTTGCGAATATGGGAGGGATTTTTTTGGGGGGGGGGTTCTTTTGAAAAATGTACCACTGCGTTACACCACTAATCAAATATTTAGGTTCTGTTCTTCTAGGAAAAAGTATATGTCAGGATTTCAAGAAAGGCTACTTCAGGCTTTAGTGCACACAGACCATAAAATGTACATGTGAATTATGATGATGATGATTGAATGGTAAACAAAATCCATATGACATTGTGGCTTCAAAAATTTTTCCCCTTCTTTTCTTAGAGTAGTTCATATAAACTGACTTTCCTCAACCTTGCACCGCCAGATGGGTTGGACTACAAGTTCCATCATCCCCATCTAGCACACTAGAAACTATAGTCCAACCCATCAAGAGGGTGCAAGGTTGGGCAAGGCTGCTAAACTAATACTTCCATTCTATTTGGTGGTGGTTTTTACAGACTTTGCTGAATGATTTAGTAGAAGCTTTTCTTCCAGGGTATAACACTAGTTTTGCCATACAGAAATGTATTCAACCAACCAACCAACCAACCAACCAACCAACCAGGTCATGAATCATGTCCATGAATCAATGCTGTGTGTGAACCCCATAAAAAGCACAGTCCCTGACTGTATGGACAGTGCCTATGCACATACAGTTTATACATGTGTGGGCCCCATATGGACGGTTTCATGAAGGCCCGTTAGTTAGGAGTGGGACTTGCTGGCACAAGGCTGCACGCACCCCCTGCTGCCCATGTGACTGTTTGAGTGGTTTCAATGAACTAGGCCGGGGGCAGGAGGGGGTGAGGTCACTGCAAAGCCCTTCCATATTTGGAAATCCCTTCCTCCTCAGACCTCAGCACACCAGCTACATTTGGCAGAAGGAGGAGAAATATGGTGTGGCTTTGGGCAAAGCCATTAGTAGAGTTTTGGATTACTTGTCACACAGGACAAGTGTTACTTTTGTACTTTGCCAACTGTTTTGGCGACGCCTTCCCTGAATTATTTATTTATTTATTTATTATTATTATTATTATTATTATTATTATTTATTTATTTATTTATTTATCGCCCATCTGGCCGGCAACCGGCCACCCTGGGCAATGTACAAAGAAAGGATAAAAACAAGATAAAATACATTTAAAACAATATAATTTTTTTTAACATCTTAACCTACCCCATATTCCCGCCTGAACAGCCAGGTTTTTAATGAGTGGCGGAAGCTCAACAGAGAGGGGGCATGGCGGAGCTCACTCGGGAGAGAGTTCCACAGTACGGGGGCCGCCACAGAAAAGGCCCTCTTCCTCGTCCCCACCAGTCTAGCTGCTCTGGCTGACGGGACAAGGAGAAGGCCGTCTGTGGCAGATCTTGCTGAGCAGCCTACTTGGTGTTGCTGGAGACGCTCCTTGAGATAGACTGGACTGGAGCCATATAGGGTTTTAAAGGTCAAAACCAACACCTTGAATTTGGCTTGGCAAGCAACTGGTAGCCAGTGCAGCTCCTTGAGCACTGGCGTGATGTGATCCCGCCGGAGGCTGCCTTTAACCAGGCGAGCTGCCGCGTTCTATACTAGCTGTAGCTTCCAAACCATCTTCAAGGGTAACCCCACATAGAGCACATTACAGTAGTCTAGGTGAGAGGAGACAAAGGCATGAACCACTGATGGGAGCAGGTGATTAGGAAGGTAGGGGCACAGCTGCCGTATCAGATGGAGTTGATACAGCGCTGCCTGGCTCACAGCTGCCACCTGAGCCTCCATGGACAGCTGGCAGTCTAGAATGACCCCCAAGCTGCGGACCTGGTCCTTCAGGGGTAAATGTACCCCATTCAGCACCAGGTCAACATCCCCTAGCCTCCCCTTGTCCCCCACCAGAAGTACCTTGGTCTTGTCGGGGTTCAGCTTCAGCATGTTCCTTCCCATCCAGCCATCCACTGACTCCAGGCACTTGGACAGGGTCTCAATGGCCAACCTCGGTGAGGACTTGAAACAGAGGTAGAGCTGCGTGTCATCTGCATACTGATGACACCGCATCCCAAACCTCCTGATGATAGCTCCCAGCGGCTTTAGGTAGATGTTGAATAACATCGGGGAGAGGATGGAACCCTGCGGCACCCCACAAGTGAGTGGCCGAGGGTCCGAAGCTGTCTCCCTGAGAACTACCCTCTGGTACCTTCCAGAGAGGAAGGACTGGAACCACTGCAATACAGTGCCTCCCAAGCCCAAGCCCTCCAGGCGGTCCAGGAGGATACTGTGGTCAACGGTATCAAAAGCCGCTGAGTGATCGAGGAGGATTAGAAAGGAGCATTTGCCCTTATCCAAAGCCCTCCTCATATCATCCACCAAGGCGACCAAGGCCGTTTCCGTCCCATGTCCAGGCCTGAAGCCTGACTGGCATGGATCTAAGTAATCGGCTTCATCCAAGTGTGCCTTCAACTGAGCACCCACCACCCGCTCGATTCATTGGAGACTGCGTGAAAGTTGTTGAGATCCTGGAGATCCAAGGAGGGCTTCTTTAGAAGCGGTCTTATTACTGCCTCCTTGAGGGCTGATGGCATCACTCCCTCCTCGAGGGAGGCATTCACCACCGCCTTGATCCCCTCACCCAGTCTCTCCCTACAGCTCATGATGAGCCAGGATGGGCAAGGATCAAGCAAGCAGGTGGTTGGCCTCACAGATGAGAGCACCTTGTCCACTTCATCAGAAGGAAGAAGCTTGAACCGATCCCATAAAACCGGTCTGCCGCTCACTCCCTGTGTCCACGACGCATGATATCCCACTCCTAATCCGATCGATTTTATCTGCAAAGTGCTTCGCTAAAGCCTCACAGGAGGCTTTAGACTGTTCCATTGGGTCCGGAGCGGCTGGACCAACCAGACTCCGGACCACTTGGAACAGCCTCCTAGGGCAGCACTCCGCAGACGCAATGGAGGCAGCATAGAAATTCTTTTTTTGCTCCACCACCACCCGGTAGGCTGAAGATGCAGCTCTAATCCGTGTTCGATCGTCTTCGGAGCGGGAATTACGCCATCGGCGCTCTAGCCTTCTCACCGCTTGTTTCAGAGCTTGCAGCGAAGGAGTGAACCATGGTGCCGTGCGAGCTCTGTTTAGGCGAAGAGGGCGCTTTGGGGCAACTCGGTCTAATGCCCTGGTGATTGCAGCATTCCAGTCGTCCACCAGGGTCTCGACCGAGCTACCGTTGTTTGTGTGCTCCAATTCCCCAAGCACGTTCAGGAATCCATCCGGATCCATAAGACGCCTGGGGCGGACCATCCTAATAGGTCCCTCACCCCTGCAGAGGGGTTGTGGTATCGAGAAATCCAACCCCACCAGATAGTGATCTGACCATGACAAGGGGGTGGTGGATATACCCCCGATTTCCAGATCATTTCCCCCCTCTCCAGAAACAAAAACCAAGTCCAGTGCATGACCGGCTACATGGGCAGGTCCAATACAGGGTACAGCTCCCAGGAAGCCATGGTCTCCATGAAGTCCCGAGGTGCCCCTGTGAGGGCAGCCCCGAATGCATGTTGAAGTCCCCCAGCACCAATAGCCTGGGGGACAGCACACGCACCTCGGAGACCACCTCCAGCACCTCGGCCAGGGAGTCTGTCGTGCAGCGGGGTGGACGGTACACGAGCAGAATCCCCAGACTGCCCTTTGGACCCAACCTCCAGTACATGCACTCGATAAACTTGGTCTCCCGGAGAGGGAGTCTGGTAAGGACCAAGGACTCCCGGTAGATAACAGCCACTCCCCCTCCCCGTCCTCCAGTCCTCGGTTGCTGGGCATACGTAAACCCAGGCAGACCCAAGGCCCCAAAAGTTGGAGTAGTGGCCCCGTCCAGCCAGGTTTCCGTAATACATGCCAGGTCCGCACCCTCATCCAGGATTAAGTCCAAATGGGTTATATAGGCTTCAAGTTGGCTTATCATAGAATCATAGAAAAGTAGAGTTGGAAGGGGCCTACAAGGCCATCGAGTCCAACCCCCTGCTCAATGCAGGAATCCAGGTCAAAGCATCTCTGACAGATGTCTGTCCAGCTGCACCTTGAATGCCTCCAGAGTGGGAGAGCTCACCACCTCCCTAGGTAGTTGATTCCATTGTCTTATTGCTCTGACAGTCAGGAAATTTTTCCTGATGTTTAGGTGGAATCTAGGTTCCTGTAACTTGAGCCCATTATTCCGTGTCCTGCAAACTGGGATGATCGAGAAGAGATCTTTGCCCTCCTCTGTGTGACATCCCTTCAAATACTGGAAGAGTGCGATCATATCTCCCCTCAGTCTCCTCTTCTGAAGGCTAAACATGCCCAGTTCTTTCAGTCTCTCCTCATAGGGCCTTGTTTCCAGTCCCTTTATCATCCTTGTTGCCCTCCTCTGAACCCTCTCCAGTTTGTCTATGTCCTTCTTAAAGTGAGGTGCCCAGAACTGGACGCAGTACTCAAGATGAGGCCTAACCAGTGCCGAGTAAAGGGGAATTATCACTTCCCGCGATTTGGAAGCTATACTTCTATTAATACAGCCCAAAATTGCATTTGCCTTCTTTGCAGCCACGTCGCATTGCTGGCTCATATTCAGTTTGTGATCTACCACAATTCCAAGATCCTTCTCACTTGTAGTATTGTTGAGCCAAGTGTCCCCCATTCTGTAACTCTGCATTTGGTTTCCTCTCCCTAGGTGCAGCACTTGGCATTTATCCCTGTTAAATTTCATTCTGTTGTTTTTGGCCCAGCGCTCCAGCCTATCGAGGTCACTTTGAATTTTGTTTCTGTCTTCCAGAGTATTAGCTGTTCCACCCAACTTTGTGTCATCTGCAAATTTGATAAGCATTCCCTGTACCTCCTCATCCAAGTCATTAATAAAAATGTTGAAGAGCACCGGGCCCAGGACCGAGCCCTGTGGTACCCCGCTCGTTACCTCTCCCCAGTTTGAGAAGGAACCATTGATAAGCACTCTTTGAGTCCGATTCTTTAGCCAATTGTGGATCCACCTGATAGTTGTTCCATCTAGCCCACTCTTAGCTAGCTTACTAATCAGGATATCATGAGGCACTTTGTCGAAAGCTTTGCTGAAGTCCAGGTATATAATGTCCACAGCATTCCCACAGTCCACAAGGGAGGTTACCCGATCAAAAAATGAGATCAGATTTACTTTACTTTATTGATTATTTATTTATTTATTTCTCTTATCCCAGTTATATCCTACTCAGGGCAGCATTCATGGGTGGTGGTGGTGGTGGTGGAGAGATTCCATTTTATCCTGATAACAACCCTGTGAGGTAGTTTGAGTTGACAGACAGTGAATGGTCCAAAGTCACCTAGTAAACCTCATGGCTGAGTGAAGATTTGAACCCAGGTCTGCCTGCTCCAAGTCTAGTCGTTTCCTACTGCACACACTTCTCTGGTTGTCCATGTGCTGCTGTGCAGCAAGCCCACACATTTCCTCACCACCACCGTACTAGCGTCCCTTTGCATAGAGCTCTCAAATGCTTTGCAAATATCAGTCCGTCAAATCATACATTCTTACTATTTTTTAAGGAAGGAAGTGTTAATGACAGAAGTTTACTAAAGGGCTAAATTAATCCCCACTTCATGGAGGCATAAATCCAAAGCTGTAATTGGCTCATGGTGTTTGTTCTAGCTCATAAAAGACATCTGAGGCGGCATGAAATAGCTATGCAATCTGGTCTGTATGACTTTTAGGGTGTGAGAGCACATAAAAAGGAGGCCCACACCATTGTCACCATGGGGGGCTGTTTTTCTTTCAACATGGTAGGACATTCCTTCCAATAGCCTTCCCCAACCTGGTGCTCTACAGATGGTTTGGACTACAACTCCCAACAACATGTGGTTTGGACTACAACATTCCTCACCATTGGCTAAGTTGGCTGGGGCTGATGGGAGTTGAAGTCCAGAAGATCTGGAGGGCACCAGGTTGGGGAAAGCTGCCTTACAACAACTCTTTTCTGCACAAGGCTCCAGACCTCTTGAAACAAAATTCTGTGATGGCAAGAAGAAAACCTTGTCACCCTCGTGGCAAGCATTTGCACATGGATAGCTTTCCACAGGGGGACCGACACCACTGGTTAGAATTTAAACTATATTCTATGGAACACCCACTCCATATGTATCATCAGTTAGATTTGTACATCAGCCACAAGACCATCCTTACACTAATGAGAAATTATCTGGATACCACCACTGAAAGAATCTGACTTATTAAATCTAGTGACATGTCTCCTGTAACCCACTGCCATTTTTCTTTCAGATGTTGCTCAATAGACATTCTTGCTTCAAGCAAGCAAGGCATTCTTTTAATCCCCCCCCTCTTACTTAGACTTAAAGATCCCTAATATATACCAGGTGCATTGTCTTTAATATTTTACTGCAATAAATTACTAGTTTATGTTTGGAAAACACCAGCATCCCAGACATACTTATTTGACTCCAGTGAAATAGATCATCTGGAAAAAAATGGCGAAATGTGTAAATTTTATCCCTGCATGTAAGGATAAAATGCTGGGAGAAAGGCTCGAGAAGGGGTTCATTCTGACTGAGAAAGTGCATTTGAGGATATCCCTGGTTAGCCATTTTGTCATCCTTTACTATCAGAGAAGGTTACCCAGATCAAATCAATCTGAGGCCAATCTACATTGTTTCCCTCCCCCCCCCCACTGGTATTGTAACATGTGTGGGGCACATGACATGATGCACACCCCAACCTGTTGACTTCCTGCTATTTCTCCCTCAATATTCCATTATTTCCCAAACTACTTTTATGATTCTTTTCCTACCAAGACATACGTGCCCATGTTCCAACCTAGCGGCATTACTCTTACTGGAAGGAGTGGCTTGAAAGCTCCCCTCACATGTCTTCCTCCCTCCTCCTCTCATTCCCTGCACTTTCCTCACACTGATTTTACTGGGATTTGTGGGCAGGAAACACCCCCCCACACACAACCCAATGCTCTCTTCCTTTCTCACTTGCTCACGCACAGTGGCGCACAGCAAAATGGCCCCTCACCACTGCTGTCACCAAGGAAAGGGCAGGGAACAAAAGGAGGAGGAAAAAGACAAGAGGGCGATGGCAGCACTGAGGGGCTATTTTGCTGGGTGGTGCCTTGTGAGAAAGAGTGAGAAAGGGAGAGTGCACAATACAACTGCAGCACCCATGACAGATTCCCACCTGCTTCAATACCTCCAGTGAAAGAGAGCCCACCACCTCCTGAGGCAGTCTGATTCAGCTGAACTGTTGGGAAAGTTTCTCTTAACGTTTAGCTGGGATCTGCTTCCTTGCCATTTCCACCCATTAGTTCTAGTCCTGCCCTCTGGAGCAACAGAGAACAAGCCTGCCCCATCTTCTGTGTGAGAGATGAAGATGAAGTTGAAGATGAAGTGCCTGAAGCAATTGTAGATGCTCTACTTAAAACCTCAGTGTGTAACTGCACACAGAAGGCAGCTACAAAGACAAGAATTCGTTTGTCTCTTCAGCAGGGATGGGGACTCGGACTCGAGGACTCGACTCGTGAGTCGGACTGAGTCCCCCCTCTGACTCGAGTCTGACTCGAGTCCCAATATATTTAATGGGACTCGAGACTCGACTTGGGACTTGAGACCAAGGACTCGTCAACATCCCTGGGCTGCGCCAGACGGAGTAGAGAGAAGTGCGATCACCAGTGAAGAGCGCATGAGAAGCGAGGTGTGCCGCAGCTCGGCCACTATGGACAGCTACTAGGAGCACAGCCCCACCCAACAATGTGTTGAGATTTATTTTGATTGATGTGTTGTTGTGGGGGGTTAGGGTTAGGGTCAGACATTTTGGGTTTGGCTGCCTCTGCCTGCCTGTTTGGGGTTCCCTGCCTCCTCTGCCTGCCTGGTCTCTTCTTAACCAGTTCCACAGTTTGAATTGTCCAAGACAAAGGCCTCTGCCTGCCTGCTTTGGGGTTCCCTGCCTCCTCTGCCTGCCTGGTCTCTTCTTAACCAGTTCCACAGTTTGAATTGTACAAGACAAAGGCCTCTGCCTGCCTGCTTTGGGGTTTCCTGTCTCCTCTGCCTGTCTGGTTATTTTGGGTTTGTCTGCCTGGTCTGTTCTTGCCAAAATCAGTTGCAGAGTTTTTTGAGATAAAAAGGCACACTTGTGTCTAGAATTTATTTCAGCCACACATCTGAAGTAGCCTTATTTGTTGGGGGGAAACCCCATTGGTTTTAATAGGGACTCGTGGAGTCAGTTTTGGGAGTGACTCTGGACTCTGGACTCGACTCGTGAGTCACCATTTTGAACCAAGGACTCGGACTCGAGACTCAGGTCCAAAGACTCGTGACTCGACTCGTGACTCGAGACCAAGGACTCTTCAACATCCCTGCTCTCCAGATAGTGTAGGCCAGGGTAGGGGGGGACCTGAGGCCCACGGGCCAAATCTGGGCCTCCTGGGATCCCAATACAACCCTCCAGAGTTCCCCAGATGGCAATGCTTTTTTCCTAAACACACCCCCTTTCCCCTGACTGCCAATCATTTGGTGGTTTTGCATTTACATGTTTTTTTTCTCCATTCTAAAAGGTTGAAATGTCTCTTCTAAGATGTAGTTACTGGCTTAGTAAGAGCTTTAAGCTAAATATGTAGGTAGGTATTTTTTTAAAATATTTTGGCCACACCCCTTTTGCCTTTGTCCCCACCCACCAGTAGAATGTGGGCCCCCAAGAGGTGCTCCAAAATTGTATTTGGCCCTTGAACTAAAAGAGATTCTCCAACCCTTGTGTAGACCAACAAGTTAGCCTAGCCTAAGCAAGCCAAGGCTCCTCATCCCCACGCCAAGCCCAACAAACACACTTGTGTTTCATGATTGTCAGCTGCAGCCCTTGGTCAGGGGACAGGAAGCTCATCTGGGCACAGATCTGGGCACAGATGTCCTTGTAATCCAGGTTGCAGTACTCAAAGACTTCCACATGGGCAGCAAGGAGGTGCTTCTTCTCCCAGTGCATCCTTAAAACTATGGAATTTTCTTCTGGAAGATGTAGTGATGGCCACCAACCTGGATGGCTTTAAAAAAGGATTAGATAAATTCATGATGGCTATATATTAGTTCCAGTATCGGAAGCAGCGTACCTCTGAGCATCAGTTGCTGCTGGGGAGCATGACTGGAAGAATGTTATTTATACTCACATTCTGCTTGTGGGCGTCCCAATGGGGTATCTGGTTGGCCACTGTGGGAACAGAATGCTGGACTAGATAGGCTTTTGGTCTGATCCAGCACAGCTCTCCTTTTGTTCTTAAAGTGGGAGTTGACAATGCAGAAGCTGGCATTATGGAAGTCACCTCAGGGCCATGGCCCCTTGTTATCGATTTGCCCCACGATGCATCTACTGTACATAGCCCTGCTCAGATCATGGTTGGTAGCCCAATTCCTTGTGTTCATGGAGAGTACCAGGGCGGTGGATTCAGGCATCTCTCTTTCAATGGGTCCAGAATGTTCACTTCCTCCTTTTTCCATGTTGCGCTTAAATTAACCATTTTTGAAAAATAACATCCAGAGAGCAATATTGTCATTACATTTGTGGCTGCCCTAGACCTCATTTGTCAACGAATAACCACAATTGCGTAAGACTTTTCTTTTACTGAGTTAGTCATCCCTAGTATATATAATTCAGTGTCACTATCAGGTTTATTCCATTTGGCTGTGTCCTGCTGCCAGAGTAATTTATATGGATTCGAAAGAGCAGAGACCTGGTGATCTCAGACTAAGAAGCACTGATGGGTTTTCCATGTGGATTATGAAATACATAGCTAGCTATGATAATGATGCACTCTGAAATAATATACAATTAAACACAAAAGTTGCCACAATTTTTATTTAAATTAAATTGAGAGTGGTTTGATTTTTTTTTTAAAAAAAATCTGTAACCAAAGTTTAAAAATAGAAAGGCCAGCACATGGGAAGGGGGGGGGCATTGGTGTCTCCTTCCACCATCTTAGGTGGCCCACAAAGAGGCTTGTGCGTATGCTACTTGTCTAGTTAGAGAAGAGCCAATTTCCTTTAGCTCATGTGAAAGAAATTGAGGTAAGTGATCTAGAATTGCTGTTCAGCTCCCCAAGCTATCCCGAAGCCAGGCTTTCTTAGTAGCTGTTGACACATGCTCACATATGAAACAGTTATCATAGATGGAGCTACATTGATCACCTATCAAGGTGTTGTTATTTTCAAAATGGAGCCCAGGCTTCTTTTGCAGCCAGTATACAACTGCACTGATGAAAAGAGGAGATTGGGAGGAAGGGTGGGTGGGAAAAGAGAGAGAAATAGCTGTAGACAAAAGCAGTGGTCTCTGGAGAGAGCTTGAGATCTATTTATTGTATTTTCTGCTCATCAGTATTCTTCTTTTCCAGCCTGGACCCTCCATTTTATTGGGCGAGGAAACTGGAGAAGCAAGTACATTTTGACAGAAAACTTGAACTGTGTTATACAACATTCAGTGGCCAAAAAAAAAAAGGTTCAGAAAAGACAAAAGGTGAAGGCAGTTTACATTCTGGATAGAAAGTGTGGTGTAGTGGTGAGAGTGTTGGACTGGAACTAGGGAGATCCGGGTTCTAGTCCCCGCTCGGCCATGAAACTCACTGGGTCAAACTGATTCAGGAAGGTTTGCAGCTGGTGCACCAAGCGTAATTGTGCAAACACACTTCTTGCCACCATCACTACCTGAAGATCCAAAGACAGTGTAGGATCCAGGAGCACTCCTAAACTACAGACCTGATCCTTCACAATCCCTTCCAGAATGGATTGACTCCAGTCCCCAAGTCAGGATTTCTAGTGACCAACATCATCTCCATCTTGTTGTCTGGGTTTAACTTTAGCTTGATCACCCTCATCCAGCCCATTATGAACCCAGGAAATGTTCAAGGGTTTCAGCTGCTTCCGCTGGTGTTAGGTGGCAAAGAGCCATAGAGTTGGGTGTCATCAACATATTGGTGGCTTCTTACTCCAAATGACCTCCTCCCAGTGTCATGTAGATATTAAACATGGGAGACAAGATTGTATCCTGTGGAACACCACAGACCAATGGCTGTGGAGTCAAACAGTAAACCCCCAGTGCCAGCTTCTGGACGTGGCCTGACAGAAAGGACTAGAACCACGCAAAACAACACTCCCAGGGCCCAGCCTCACCAGATGGTCCAGAAGGATATGATGGTTGATAATATCGAAAGCTGCTGAGAGGTCCAAGACAACTAATAGGGTCATGTTCCCCGCATCCAGTTCCCGGCATGGGTCATCCACCAAGGTGACAAAAGCAGTCTCAGTCCCATATCCCATCTGAAAGCCTGATTGAAATGGGTCTAGATGATCAGTTTCATCCAGATGCACCTGGAGTTGCAAAGCCACCAACTGCTTGACTACCTTAGCCAAGAATGGTACATTTGAGACTGGCCTATAGTTAGATCTCCTCGGTCAGGGGAAGGTTTCTTTAATAAAGGTCTTATTACTGCCTCTTTTAAGCAAGAGGGGACAACCCCCTCCTGCAAAGAGGCATTCATCACTTCCCTTAGCAACAGCATCAGTCCCACTTTGGCTAATTTAATCAGCCACGAAGGGCAAGAAGGTGGTGGTCCTCACTGCTCCAAGCACCCTGACCATATCCTCAACTTAGATCCACAGACCTTGAACCAGGGAGCCATTGACTGCTACGGCTCCCCCTCTACAGCATCCTCCTGGCAAAGGAAGCCTTGCACAGTATGGAAAAGCATCACCCGTCTATTCTGTGCAGGCACAACGGTGGCAGGCAGCATGTGTGAGCTTTCTTTTCTATCCTCACTGCCATGGCATAGGTCTTTTACCCATGTTTGGTTGGATTCATCCCGAGTTCTTCTCCTACAGTGCTCTAGCTGATGTCCCTCCTGTTTCATTGTCCTCAACTCCCCTGTTAAACCAGGAAGTTGACCCGGCTCTATCAGGAGGGAGAAAGCACTAGGAGGAGTGATAAGGTCAGCAGCAGCCTGGGCCATTTCTGTATTCCACAGATCAGCCAGGGCTTTGACAGTACCACTGACACATGAGGCAGAAAAATCCCCAAGTGCATTCAGAACTTCAGGAAGCCATCAGGTGCCTGGGCTGGGGCAGGCCGTTCTAACTGGTCCTGCACCCCTGCAGAGGTCCGCACTGGCAGCCAGTCCAAATCCAACCAGATAGTGATCTGGCTATGACAACTGAGTCACACATAACAGCTCCATCTTTAGAGCACTAGCTCCGCCAAAGCAGAATACCAGATCGAGAGTGTGCCCTGCTGCATGTGTAGGGCCAGATACTTGTCGGGACAAGTCTATGGTTGCCAAGGTGGACATGAAATCCTGAGCCACTCCTGACTGAGCAACTTGAGCATTTATTAACCACCTGTTTATTATGCTATTCATCACTTATCAATTTATTAATTTGTTTAAAAGCTGACTATTTACCATTTATTTATGTAGCTTACATCCTGCTCTCCCTTCAAGAAAACTTGGCTTATATGGGGCTCCCAAGGCTTCTCCCATCCCTGCACTGACCATGCTGCATTGGGTTTAGAGCAGTGTTCTCCAACCTTGGGTCCCCAGATGTTTTTGGCCTACAACTCCCAGGTGGCTGGGGCATGCTGGGAGTTGTAGGCCAAAAACATTTGGGGACCCAAGGTTGGAGAACACTGGTTTAGAGTGAACACACTCTTACACACACACACACACACACACACACACACACAGAGACTCGAGAGGCTGCCTACAGTACTGTATATCTGTTTATCCATTATTTCATCACCTGCTGCTGTTTGTTTTTTAATTAACCCTTTAAAAAAAAAAAGTACAGAATTGCTTCAATGATTGGTGGGGAGGGGGATGAAATCTGTAAGCAGTGAACATAAGATCTGTATCACTGCATTCTAATGCTATAATGTGAGTTACTAGCACCCTCTGGTGGACTGATATAATCAAAGAAGATTCTGATAAAAATGAATTATTTTAATGTTTGTGTGCGCTCTCCCCCCCCCCCCCCATTTTCAGCATCTTTGGTGTATCTTATTCAAATTGTGGTGGCAATTCTAGGGCTATTTTCTTTTAAAATGTATGTGTGTTTGCACTTGCACTAAATGTTATCTTCCGTTACCCGCCAACCTGCCTGACACATGGCAATATTATGGAAAAGCAAAGTGGCTCTTTAAAAGCCTCACCTGCATGCACACAAGTCTTCACTGATGTGTTGATCTTTATCCTAACACTAAAAGCAGAATTTTAGGTGTAGTTGCCTTTTTAGGGCACGTGCCGTGGTTGTAGAGGTATGAATCAGATGTTACAGTATAGCAGACACATATAGATGGGGTGGGGGCAGGTACGTTACAAACATTGTCGCAATTTTAGTATTATTTTGTTGACTTGCTAAAAAAAAAAGTCACAATAACTAAGAGAGAGAGAGAGAAGAGGAAATGATGTGTCCTCATGACTCTTCTTACCTATCAATTTGCAAGCCATCAGTGTTGTGCAGTGATGTCACAGAAGCCTGGCGACGAGTCGATGTAAAGGCTGAAGATGAAGGAGTGTAGACCTACATGCCAGAAAAGCAGCCTTTTCTATCTGATATAATGGTTTACACTTTCGCTCTATATAATTAGAATAGAGTCAACAGATTAAAAGCAACTATGAATGGAATACTTAGATATAGTTTAATTATGCAATAGTCGTATTTAAAGTGGATTTTAATGTGCATATAGTTATATGTATTACCCTGCCACTCGTACAAAAACTACTTGTAGCTTGAATTTCTAAAGTGCAATTACTTCATGTTTTAAAGTTTTTCTCCCGAATAAGACCTTTGCTCTTGAAACCTACTGAGGCCCGAAATCAGCACTGAACTGCACCTCTGGATTCTTGGTCTCTACTTTCTGGTGCTAAGAGACTGTTGAAAATGGTCATACATGGAGGTTGTTTCATTTGAGACTCTTTGCCGGCTACAGTTCAGCAGTTAAATAGGGATGCTCATGGAGTTCGTTCAGTTTATATTGCAATACCAGCTGACCTTTTTTATAAAAAAATATATATTTTAGTTTTTTAAATGTGAAATACACCAGAACAAAGAAACTCCATAGAAAGTAGGGGGGAAATGAAGGAAAGGAATAAATAAATAAATAAATAAATAAAATTTTCTTACAGTGATTTCAATGGATCCATTACTGTAAATCTGTATGAAATATATATCCATAATTTTCAAAAAGTATATAGTAATACAATTATCAATAAAAATAGTTATGCATAAACATCAGAAAAAGCAGACCAAATATCCATGTATATACTGTATGGAATTTATCACAAGGACAACACATGTGGATTTTCTGCACCCTTTTGACAGCCAAAAGACTGATTTTACAACACTGGAAAGATAAACGCTCACCTCCTATAACACAATGGATTGAGGACCTAATAATGCTTTTAACATTTGAGTGGGTGGTATTTAGACGCCACCTGCGGATGCAATACCGGCTGACCTGATCTGCACCTCCCAAACTATTATGGGGATTCAGAACGTAAGTATCCCTTGGATTTCACACTTCTCCAAATTGTTGTGGGGGCTTTTGGAAAACATACAGTGTTACAAGGTGGTTTGAGGATGCCTTTTAAATGCTTTCCCCTTCTTGTTTTATATGTAATAGCCACTCCAAGCTGCTAGAAAGCTGGCCTGACCAGAATGCTTTGGTATCCCGAACAGCCAGCAGGTGGCAGGAGGCACCAAAAGGAGGCAAAGGCCTAGCAGGCGGGGACACACACACACACACACACACTTTACACATCTCACTACTGTACATTTGTGGCTGACTGACTCATTCAGGCATTTTCACCACCTGCTTATAAAGATGGGGCAGAGTTCCACCCCAGTGGAATCTAGGCCAGGACTATAGCTCCCAGTAGGATGGTAACATTTCTTTCCATTCCAGTGTGTGTATCAGGTCATGACAGCAATGTCAAGTGATGACTTGCATGTGTGAATTAATCTTTCCCTTGCCAACCACTTTCTCATTTGAAACTTCAACCAGCTGGGGCTGCTGTTGACATTTGCCCAAGCCAGGCTCAGAAACACTCCCAGGAAAAGTGGTATATCAATATCACAAGTAAAGCCGCATGTGACAGTGGCAGGCACCATGACCTCCCTGCTGCAGGCGGGTGCATCTCCAACTTAGCACGGGGTGAGCTTTGTTCTGCAGCCACCCATGTACTAAGGTGATCATGTGAACATCCCATTACAACTGTAAGGGAGAGAGAAAGAGGATATGTCATATACATCTTTGGAGTGATCGAAGTGCAAGACATGACTTGGAAACATTAAAGGCACAATCCATTAAAGGCATGTTTATACAAAAATAAATCCTATAACCCTTCCAAGGCTGGCTGGGGAATGCTAAGAGTTGTAGGGCTTTTTCCTGTCTAAACATGCATAGGATTGCTCCTTAATCTTGTTCAACTCTGATGTATGGACAGAAGATATGGATCTAGATGCACGCACACATATGAATTATGAAGGGACATGTGTTGGGATTTTTTTAAAGATGTGAGCAGGGAAACACTGAAACCAGAGGTATGTGGGGAACCAGAGGTATGAAGAAAGGTTGAAAAAACTGGGTATGTTTAGCTTGGAAAATAGAAGGCTGGGGGCATAGAGGGACACATGTGAGGATGTATGAGAAATTTGTTTCAGTTCGTTTTTGATCAGGATTTACCCAGTTCACACCTTCTGGACTGAACACAGACTTGGACCCAATCTGTGGTTGAAGTCCATGCATTCCTGAGCTTCCAATGTGATTCACGGACCCCACCCCCAAATGCATTCGACAGCATGCATACCTTTGAAAAATGCACATGAAACAAATGCATACTTTTGAAAAATGCACACAAATATGCTTTAATCAATGGGACAAAAACACGTACATTTCAAAGAGGTGCACAATGGAGGCATACATTTGGGAAAATATGCACAGATCTTCATACAAAAAGAGAAAAACAAAGCTCGCAATCTGATATGGACTTGAGTGGGAATGAGCTTCAAGATGGAATTTGGTGAACTTTGGCAAGCTCATGTTTTGCTGATTTGCACATCCCAACTTCTAGAACCTGAAGAGCTTTTACACTGAAGAGGGCAAAGATTTGTCTCTGCTACCCCAGAGGGCAGGACTCGATCTAATGGGCTTAAGTTATAGGAGGGCAGAGTTTAGTTGTACATTAACAGAAACTTCCTGATGGTAACAGCAGTTTGACAATGGGAAAAAAAAATACCTATTTATTTGTTTAACATATTTTTAGGCCACCTGTCAAAGCAAAAGCTCACGCAAGGCAGTTTACAAATAATAGCCCATAGAACAATAAAATACAATACACAACTATTTTGTTGAAGCAGCAGCACAGAGGGGTGGGTGGCCTCTCCCTCACAGGAGGTCTTCAACAGAGGCTGGACAGCCATCTGTTGGGGATTATCTAGCTCTGGATTTCCTGCATCCAGCTGGTGACTGGCGTAGGTGGCCTACAAGGCATGCTCCAACTCTATGGGTTGGGTTCCAAGTTCTCTTCTGTGAACAGAAGAGCTCTTTCTATTTGCAGAAGGACCTCCAAACGAGCAGAGACTTCTGCTGGAGAAAGAGAAGAGGAAAGCAATTTCCACAAATTTTCCATCCCCTCTGAAGCTCTCTGTGTGTCCCCCTCCACTCTCGAGGTCTTCTGAACCCTCTGGAGCAGATTTTCTGGGGTTCAAGGGACTGTAAAAAATCAGCCAAAATTGCCTCACCCTCGCTGCAACTCTTCCACTGGTGGGAGTATCCCATAAGTGGAATTGTCTTTGCAGATACTGATTGAGCATGAGTTAGGATCCAGGACTTACATGTTATGACCTGGGGAAGAACTAGCAATGTTCTATAGTAGAAATCCAAGTAAGGTAGAAAAAGGGTGCCAAGAGCTTTCACGCACTGAAGGAAGATCCTATGACAGCCCGAAAAGGAAGATGTCATTTAGCACTCCTACAAATCAGCCAAGAGTTCTGATGTGTACAGACATGTGAGGACCCCTTGGCTTGGATCCAGAATCTGCCTTCTGCAAAAGGAAGTGACCTTCTGCAAGAGGAAGGGACCTTCCATGAGAGGAAGGGCTCCACTCATGGAAGGGACCTCTGCCTGATTTTGGGGAATTCATCCTCTCCCCACACTACAGCTCATCCCATTCAGCAGGGTCTCCTGGCTCTCTGTGTAACATTTCTAGGGGGACTGAAAGGCCTGTCATGGGAAGGAGGAGGCAGGGAAGTCCACTTCAAGCAGTGCAGTTGATCCAGTACAAACCTGGATCCAACCCCAAATTGACAAGTGTTGGCTTGTCTGATGGGTAGCAGAGGGATGTAGAAATCTTCCCTGTCAATCGTATTGCAGTGTTAGTGGGATCCATTCCAGGAGAGGAACCTGTGAACAGAAAAGGCAGAGTTTCACAGAGGTAATAGGAAATTCCAAATGGGGTAAATATTCCAAATGGGATGTCATTTGTGAGGGATGTCAAAACATGTGCAAGGGGAGGCTGGTGGCAGGGGGAGTTGGCGGCAGGGGGGGGGAGAGAAAGCAACAGGGTTGTGTGGGTTTTTCTCTTGTAAATTTGTCCTATGGGGCCATTTTAGCATTGTTATTGCATGTGGGCAATGCAATAGAAATGATAAAATGGCCCCATAGTACTTTTTAAAATTATTTCTCTAAAAGTATTTTTGAAATACATGGTGATCTTATCAGGGTGAGAAGATTTGGAACAATAATTTAAATTGGTTTATTTCCTTAGAAATTTAAATAATGATTTCTATCAGGAACCCAAATCACCTTCATCTTAATCAGTCCACCCTGTATTAAAATCAATAGGGAGGAGAGTTTTCATTTATGTTTGCTCTCCAAGAACCCCTTCCCAGGATGCAAATCACAGGGGACTTGGAAGCACAGTTTTCTGTTACTCAAAGAGGCCATATATGAACAAAACAAAACAATATGAACAACAACGGCTCTCATGGTGCTCCATTTAAAGTGGGATCAGGTGTTAAACAGGGATGTGTTATCGCCCCAACATTATTTGCCATTTTCATCGCCATGGTTTTACATCTTGTCAAGGGGAAACTTCCCACTGGTGTGGGAATTATATATCGAACAGATGGAAAGCTTTTTAATCTCAGCAGGCTGAAAGCAAAAAGTAAGGTAATTACAACCTCCATTGTGGAACTTCAGTATGCTGATGATAATGTGGTCTCCGCACATTCAGAGGATGATCTCCAAACTATCCTAAATGCTTTTGCAGAAGCATACGAAAAACTTGGTCTCTCACTTAACATCAAAAAAACCAAAGTGCTTCATCAGCAAGTGCAAGCTAACCCTTTGGTGATGCCATCTATCCAGCTTGGCGGGACAATACTGGAAAATGTCGATCATTTTCTCTATCTTGGCAGCTATCTTTCTGTTACAGCTAACATCGACAGTGAAATCCAGCATCGTCTGAGCTCCGCAAGTGCCGCATTTTCTCGAATGAAACATAGAGTGTTCGAGGATCGGGATATTTGTAAGAAGACCAAAACACTGGTTTATGAAGCCATTGTATTACCAACTTTATTGTATGCCTGCGAAACATGGACTATCTATAAACGTCACTTCCACCTCCTTGAAAGGTTTCATCAACGTTTCCTCCGGAAAATCCTGCGAATTACTTGGGAAGATAGGCGAACAAATGTCAGTGTACTGGAAGAAGCAAAGACTACTAGCGTTGAAAAAATGATCCTTCAACGCCAACTTCAGTGGACCGGTCATGTTGTTCGAATGCCTGACTGCCGTCTCCCAAAGCAGTTACTTTACTCCCAACTCAAGGATGGAAAGCGGAATATCGGTGGTCAATATAAGAGGTTTAAAGATGTTCATAAGGCTAATCTAAAAAAATGCAATATAAACATCGAAAACTGGGAAGCTCTGGCCCATGAACAATCTAAATGGAGGTTGGCCTTTCACAAAGGTTCCATGGACTTTGAAGAAGCCCGAGTGCAAGGTGAAAGGGAGAAACGTGCTAAGCGAAAAGCACGTCAAATGAATCCTTTACAGGACCATCTTCTATCTGGTAACCTGTGTCCTCACTGTGGGAAGCTGTGTGGATCTAGAATTGGCCTCCACAGTCACTTACGGACCCATCGCTAGAGTCTACACAATCTTCTTTAGAATTTCCTCCTTTTATCCCGGAAGACAATCTTACTCGGTCACGAGTGATCGCCTGATGATGATGATATGAACAAAAGCAACCAGATGCACATGGATGGGAGAATCTTGATTGATTGGGACCATCCAATTACAAGCGTTTGCAGACACATAATGCAGGCCGCATGCTGAAGCTAAGCAGGGGTCAGTGCTTAGATGGGTGACTGCCTGGGCTGCCCACATCTGTTCTCCTGCATTGAGCAGGGGGTTGGACTCGATGGCCTTATAGGCCCCTTCCAACTCTATGAGTCTATGAGACTTGTACTCTGTACTGTCTGAACCAATCCTCCATTTTAGTGTGTGCATTTTCAAAGGGGATGTTGAGTCTTTGAAAATTGGTCAATCAGTCTTCTCCCTGGTGCCCTCTAGATGTGTTGGACTACAACTCCCCTCATCCCCAGGCAGCATGATCATTTGCTATCTGAAGGGCACCCTGTTAGGGAAGATTGAACTAGATAGATATGTTCAGCTTCTCAAAACCATCATCATTATCATCATCCTATAAAATATCTCGCTAAAAATCTAGTAACATAGGGTACTTCCAGAGAGACAGCTCCTAGTGCTACTACTAATCAAGAGGCTTCGTGCAGCTGTTCTGACTACCCCTCCTTAATGGATTTTTTGAGGTAAGAACAAATATGGAAGAAGCAGTGGGAAAACATGGGAAGATTACAAGCAGAATGTAGTATCTGGAGTCTGGACCCCACTAAAATCCCATGTTTAAGGCAGGGTGATTGCACAATAGAAGCCATTGGTGTACTGAGCCTCCCACCCCCAGATTTTTAGGGGACGTAAAGAGATCGGGTAAATGTGTGGGATGCATATTTTCCCCCCTGGCATTTACATTAAAAAAAAAAAAAAAAGAGCAAAAAGGAAATGTTGACAGAGTGACTAAGGTAACCTGTTATTAGTTGGTGGAAAACCAATCTTGAATCAGAATGTATTCAGGTTATTTTTGGATCTACTGTAATGCCATGTGGTGAAGTCTGCGAAAAATTAAAAAAGATATATAGAATTGGTTCCATTTATATTCTATGGGAATGGCCCCAACAATAAATCTTGAAAATGAACAGGTAGATTGACCAACGTGGTACAAAGTATGGAGAAGCTGAGCTGTTGCCACAAGCAAATGTCAGCAGGCATGAATCACTAGCGATGGGGTTACCCTGGCCTGTTTTTTACCCACTAATTGATGAGGTGCCAGCAAACACCTTGTGAATATGACCTTGCCTGTATCCCAGCAAACACTTCCTGGAAATTCAACAGCCACAGTGTAGGTCAATTACAGAGCAACGCATAAATAATGGTCACCGTAAATGTGTTTTGCTATTTACAGTCAATGATATTTCCCCCCGCAAATGATAAATACGGTCATTCCAGTCAACGGAATCTTTGTTACTCAGCGACCAAGGTCCGACATGAAGTAAGCGTAGTCGTGTAAAGCAATGTCATAAAATGCCCTAAATATAATTCTATTAATCATATATAAAAATAAGACCTCAGCAGACGTGCTGGGCTGGCTGAGCTTTTTTAGCAACTTCAGCATGGCTTTTGTTAACTAAGAAGTTGCTCCCTATGCTACAACTGTCAATAAGTGTCGCCATTTTGTATAGTGGGTTATTAAAGAACACCACCCAAATAAATGAGGAGTAACTGTTTTTCTTCAAAGGAATTAAAAGGAAGACATTTCTTTTTTATATTTTAATGGAAGGATGTGAAGTCTACTGTAGATTTTTACAGGTCTATTTGTGGTAGTAAGGACAAAATGATGGTTATGACTGTATGTTGAAAATTGCTATTACTTTCCTGTATATTACAGAAAGGAACAAGAAAAGTCAAATATTCAGCAACTGACATTTATAGGGGGATGAGCATACAGCTACTTTGCTAGCAAGAGATGTATGCAGCCCGATTCTATGCATGTTTAATCAACAGTAAGTCCTACTGTGTTCAATGGGTTTACTCACAGTTAAGTGTGCAAGGATTGTAACCTTGGGAAAGTGCCTTATATTGAGTCAGATGGCTGGTCCATCTAGGTCACTCTTGTCTACACTGACTGCCAGTGGCTCTCCAGGGTCTCAGATAGGAGTCTTTCCCAGACCTACCTAGAAATACCCGGGATTGGACCTGGGGCCTTCTGCATGCTCTACCACTGAGCTATGGCCTCTCCAGAATTAGGTAAATGATATCCCTTAATTATGTTAAAGGAGCCATTTTAAAAAGCCTTATGAATGGACATCTATTCTATCTATACTTCACCTTCTCACCCAAAATAAAGTTCCAAGCAACACACACACCCTGTTTTTTAAAGTGTATTCATCAAATCATATACTTGAAAACTGGTTCTCAAAACCCAGCTGAACTAATGTGTTGAAAGTGGGGTGTTCAAGATCTCCACTGAGGACCCAAATTTCTGTCAGGAGAGTTGGAGCAGATGAGTTGTGGAGCTGTTGTGGAGCACGTGATATCAAAGGCAAGCTAACCTGCTCCATCTCAGCCTTCACCAACCTGGGCCCCTCCAGGTGTTGTTGCCTATAACTCCTGTAATCCCCAGTCAGCATAGCCAATAGTCAGTGTATGATGGGAGTTGTAAGCAATGGCATCGGGAGGAACCCAAGCTGGGGAAGGCTGCTCCATGTCAAATTTCATTCCCTGCCCATCTGTTTTTATCCTGCAAACATGCTGCTGTTCAGAATCCTTAGCATATACATAATGGGTTATGTCTGCTATACAACCCCAGTGAAAAAGCAGGAAAGACAGAAAACTGGCAGAGAGGCACATAGTTTATAAATATGCTACACTAATCAACATGATCTCATGAGAGGAAGCTACACATCGTCATGCCATAGGAAGCTGCCTTATACTGAGTCAGACCATTGGTCCATCAAGCTCAGGATTGTCTAACACTGACTGGCCAGTTTCAGCCAGGAGTTTTTCCAGCAGCCATTGCAGCTTTGGCTAAAAATTAGGAAAAGTATGCCAGCATCTGGTTGGTATGGACTTTGAGATTTAGGTTGTATGTTTCATATGGGCTGATCCAAAGGCTGGAGATCCTGATAACAGCTTATACATAGTGGGCCAGAAGGCAGAGTCTGGGTCTGGGATCATGCATGATCACCTGGGATGTATGAGAAATTTCTTTTAGTTTGGTTTTGAGTAGAATTTACCCAATTCACACCTCACAGAACCAATCACAGACCCAAGCGCAATCTGTGGGCTAAGTCCATAGTATCTATGTATGAGAATTTTGTTTCTGTTTGCCAATCATGTCCTGTTCACAACCCTGAATATGCAAGCAGGAACTCAATTCTTGGGAAGTTCTTGCAATTTCCTGAACTTGCTTTCGCACTACCAAAAATTCCCCCTCTCCAAATCTGCATTTTCATGCTTTAGTCTATCAAACATCCACATTTTCCCCAATAATAAAAAAGGATGCTCACATTAGAAAACATGAATGAGGCAAAATTAGCTTTGAGGAAGAATTTGGAGAACCTCAATGAGCTCAAACATCACACATTCAGCATCCTTCGTCCATACATTTCTGAGCTTCTGATGTGATTCACAGAACAAAAAGAGTTGAAATATGTACATTTGAAAAATACACATGAAAAAATGTGTACTTTCGGAAAATGTGCAGGAACACACTTTAATCTATTGGAGAAAAATGCATACATTTCAAAAATGCACACAATTGATCCGTACATTGGGAGTATGTGCATACAAATACACACATATTCATGCAAAAAGGGAAACAAAAAAAATAAAGCCCATAATCTGATACTGACATGAGTTGCAATGAGCTTTGAAGTGGAATTTGGAGAACCTCGACGAGCTGAAGTTTTGCTGATTTGCACATCTCTCATGCAGAAGAAGTAGTATGTGACCCACCCAAGTGTATGCACATGTGGATAAACCTGTAGGCTGCCTAATTTTCCACTTACTGTGTGAGAAGGGTACACTACAAATGTATTTTATTTACTGCATGAAAAGCACCAGAGGGCACTGTCTAGTTGTAAAAAGGTTTTTTTTTTTAAAAAAAACACCAATACCATTTCACTTTTGTATTGATCATGATGAGTTTCTAAATACTGCAGAAGAGCAACAAAACTCTAAGAGATGAAAACAAGCTAAGTTGTGTTCTTACTTTTATGAAATGGAATGCAACTACATTTTAATTAAGGTTTAAATTTAGCTATATTTAGAATGAATGCCCCCCCCCCCCCCAGGTTATAACAACCTGTTCTTTAGACGTGATAGAATGGCAAGATTTTGGTACATTTCAAAAATGTTGTCCTCCAAGAGTCATCACATTAATGATGACTCATATTAAAATAGCTAGTATTGCTTAGAGTTCACAGGAGAGCAGAGTTCATAATTTGGAGCTTGTTCTTCAGTGGTTCTCAAAATGATAGGTGCAATCCTAAGGATTTTTACTCTGAAATAGGAGCTACTGGGTTAAGAAGGACTTAATTCTGAGTACCAGTGCCTAGGATTGTAGACTGAGGCAGAGCATGTACTTGGAAGTAAGACCTGTTGGACTTAGCGGAATTACTTCTGAGGACTAGAGGAGTCATAAAAAGAAGTGTCAGGCCCTTCCTGATAAAGAACAGGGTGGAATGTTTTCCCCTAACTCATGGTTAGGAGAATGTAAGGGAACCGGAAAGACCTGGAATACTGCATCCTATGATATGCTTTAGATTTTAGAGGGAGGGACTCGGGGAAGCCAAATGAACTTGAAAATCATGGTGGCACCTGTGGCGTAACCCCACAATTCAGTTCCCTGGTGTATGTCTGCATTAGTATGTTTAGTGTGTCTAGAATGTTGAACCGAGTGGGTGTGGTTTGTGATGTCTTGGAAAGGGTGGGGGGGAGGAGTATATAAGGAGTATTTCAGTGATGTCAGAGAGAGTTAGTGTGTTATGGGAGTGGGTTAGTAGTGTGTTTGGAGTGTGGGGAGAGTTGGGAGCTGGGGAGTTAGGTTAGTTGGATTATTCGTGGCTTGTCTGTCAGGAGTTTTGAGAGAAATCAGTGCTTGTCTGAGGAGTGAAAGTATTTAGAGTTATAGGGACAGGTTAATTACAAAGTGTTTGGTGTAGTCAGGTTTAAAGTTATTTTCTGGAACTAAGATTTTGAGAATTAAAATAAACTTATTTTTATTTTGTTTGCTACCCAAATCCTACATGTCAGCTTGGTGTTATTAACCTGCATTACTTTCAAATCTACACACACACCTTTGTACCCTCAGTATCATAAATTTAAAAATAGATCCTTAATAACCAGTATTAATCTTTTCCCTCATTAGTAGGGGAAAGGTTTCATTTGACCCTCCACTCAGGTTTTTAAGTGTTGATGCTTAGCCTGAGAAGGGTTTATGCGCGTGGTCCTAAAGTGTAAGGGACTGTGTCATCGCAGCACCTCATTGGTCTTCTGCATTATCAGCCAACACAACGGTGGGGCAAGGCAATATCACCTCCAAATCAAGGAAGCCATGAATGAATGTTGTGTTGGGAGGGTCATGGACCAGGTCACAGCCACAGCTATCTTAACAGTCGAAGCTGAGAATGGAAGGATATTCCAGTCTATCAAAACCTTGTCCTACCCCAAGCAGACCTGGCCCTAGTCCAGTGTTTCTCAACCTTGGGTCCCCAGATGTTTTTGGCCTACAACTCCCAGCATGCCCCAGCCAGCTATGCTGGCTGGGGCATACTGGGAGTTGTAGGCCAAAAACATCTGGGGACCCAAGGTTGAGAAACACTGCCCTAGTCTAACAAAGCTTTGCCTCAGTCCTAATTAAGCCCGTACCTCAGTTCTATTTCTTAATGAACACACACACACACAGTACATGCCCTCTTTCCTACAGTCAGTGAACCTGGCAGATTAACTATACCGGGGTGAGCAACCTGTTGCTCTCTAGATATTTTGGACTACAGCTCCCAGAAACCCCAGACAGCATGGCCAATGGTCAGGGATTATGGGTGTTGTAGCTCAAAACACCTGGATGGCACCAGGTTGTCTATTGCTGAACAATACCTTTCATTAAAGAGCCAAATTGCTTGGCTTGCACCATGCCTTGTTTACATAAATAAATAAATAAATAAATAAAGGCCATGAAGCAAGGACCATGGCTCATCAGTGCTGACCCTATTCCTTAAGATGAATCCATCACCTAGTCCAGAATCCGATACTCATTTTTAAATGGTCGGGAGTCTAATAGACAGCCACACTGTATATGTACCTGAGCTCTTAGTAACACTATAGCCCACAGAAGCTTATGCCATTGCCATACTAAGTTTGTCAGTCCACAAGACTCTGAGCCATTTGTAGTGTATGTCATAGAGTGCCACTCGTGAAAATGCAGAGAAACAGCCAGTACAAACAAATGGGTTTTATTGAAACCAGCCCAATGCAATTAAGAAATACAGAATGAGGCCTACCAGAATTGTTCATTGCTGTTTGGCCAGGTCAAGGCTGAGGAGAGAGCTGAGCAACTGGTAAAACGTACGCTAGAAATACCCAAGTTTTTGGCACATTAACAGTGTAAACCTATTCATGTTTACTCAGAGATAAACCTCACAATGGGGCCTAGTAAGTGTGTTTAGGATTGCAGCCTAAAATACTATTGCAAAACATGGGAACAGCAGGACGTTTAGAGCAGACTTATGTATGCTGCAGTCCTGTCACCCTGATTTCATATCTTCGAGTTTCACAGCTGAAAATAGGGCGCTTTTGTCTACTTGTAACGCTCCCATAAGGATCACTCCCTGAGCACTCTCCTTACTTATTCATAAAGGCGGTTCTCCTTTTGTTGTATTGTGTATTAATTTATCCCACTGTCCTGCACTCAATTAGAAGCAAAGAGGACACACGTAATTTTTAGTGATGGCCAAATGGACCCCATTGCGATCTGGAATCGGTTGGCTAGTTTACGAGTCCAGCTGTATAAACACAGGCAAAAGCTCTACTATATTCTGAACTTCCAAATCACAGCTGAATTTAAGCACCTGTGCTTCACTGAGGTATAACCTGGGAATATGGCATGTTTGATGCCATGTTGCTTTCCCACCCTTGTGCTGCACAACGTCATGCATCGCAATGCATTGTTTGCTCACTGGCCCTTGTCACATAGGCTCTGTCTGTAAAGTGAGCATGTGGAGCCATGGGCGGAGGCAGCAGCTGTGAGGCAACAAGCAGGGCCAAAGCAGCAGCATTACAGTGTTGCCTGTAATCAAACTGAGTTCTGATTACAAACATATTACAATTTCTGTACAACAGAAATAATGAATTTACCTGGGGTACGTTTGCCCATCACTAATTCAAATGCACATATTGTCTGCGCTTGCCCAAGCAATTATTAGAGATGATGACCCCAAGCTGAAATGAGCAAAGTTCAGATCAGGAAACCATCTTGGGCAGATAGTGATGATTGCCAAGCAATTAGGTTAACTATCAAGCACATCTGTCATCTTCGTAGCAATTATTGCAGGCGGGTCCCACAAACTTCCTCTGGGGAGTGACAGTCAGAAACTACTGTGGTCTTCTTCTCCTTCTCTCATCTTCTGAACTTTCAGCCAGGAAAGTATTCCAAGCACCCGGGCCAATTAGCAGGATTCACATCAGAGAAACCCCATCAGCCCAAGTCCTGTCCTCTGGGAGATATGTGGAAACTGGTTATGAGCAGGGATGTTGAAGAGTCCTTGGTATCGAGTCACGAGTCGAGTCACGAGTCTTTGGACCCGAGTCTCGAGTCCGAGTCCGAGTCCGAGTCCTTGGTCCAAAATGGTGACTCACGAGTCACGAGTCACTCCCAAAGCTGACTCCACAAGTCCCTATTAAAATCAATGGGGGGTTTTCCCAACAAAATAAGGCTACTTCACACTCAGAGCAGCCACACAGAGTAATCTCAGGTCCTTCCTCTGCCTCTCCCAAGTACGCAACACATCAATCAAAATAAATCTTGACACACTGTTGGGGCTGCACTCCTGGTAGCCATCCATAGTGGCCGAGCAGCAGCACACCTCGCTTCCATGCGCTCTTTGCCGGCAATCACGCTCCTCTCCCCTCCTTCTGGCACAGCCCAGGGATGTTGAAGAGTCCTTGGTCTCGAGACCCGAGTCGAGTCTCGAGTCCCATTAAAAATATTGGGACTCGAGTCCGAGTCGAGTCAGAGGGGGGACTCAGTCCGACTCACGAGTCGAGTCCTCGAGTCCGAGTCCCCATCCCTGGTTATGAGGCTCACCTGTGCCATACAGGAGACAATCTGAGGTACATGCACCGAAGCACCAATGCCTAGTTCTGGGAATGCACTGAGCCTTAATCCTGACATAAAGGGATAACTTATCTTAGCACAGTGGTTCACAGAACTGGGCTGTAAAATTGACTTAAGCCTGTTTTCTTCATCTTAACTGGACTGTGGTCAGGCAATTAATTATCACATCAGCCAGTCAAAGTCACATTAACCTCAGAAATAGTCTCAGCAAGTCTAATGAGATCTTTCTAAGAGAGAGGATCTAGTCTATTATCCTGCATTTCACATTTTCATGTTTACATTAAGGTAGTCACTGCAGGGAGAATGTACTGTTCCAGTAAGAAGGAGAGCTAACAGAGAGCAGAAGAGATATTTGTATCCCTTCCTGAAAAACAAGGATTCTTTGGCAGTTTCGAATAATGTTCCACTTGTTTGTAGGTGTCTGTAATAAATTCACGGACTACATAATTTGTCCATGCTGTTTAGACTTGAACAGTTTATTCTGACTAACAGGAAGTAACAAATGTTGTAACTGAAGAGTAATGGCTTACACATAAGGAGACTTTGAGTCAACCAGAACCCAAGAAAGCCAAACATTTTTCCCCACAAGAAAAGCCAGTAATGCAGGGAATGACTTTCCTGGTAGAGCTGTACACAGTGGACAAGTCAGCCCTTTGTGCTTATCCTGTTTTATTAGTAGGTTCTTCAAAAACTTCTTTCTTATTGGTGTAAGAAAGACAAAATACATGTCTGCATCTCTCTCCCATTATCAGGCCTCGAATGTGCTGTTGGGTTGACTTTGATCCCCCACTGAACCTGTGAGTTATTCCTCCTGCAAGTTGGAGTAAGCCGTATCACTATCACACCAGTGAGGATCTCACACAGATCCTCAGTAGTCCATGTATAAACCAGGGGATTGCAGGATAGTGCAAATGGCAGATTCCACATGGTGTAAAGATGCACAAAACTGCCCAGTACAACTTCTTACATTTTATTTCCAGCATGGCTTTCTTCACTTCTTGATGTATACTAAGGCACAAAAATGAGGACATGGCAAATTTTTGTACAGAGATTTCGGAACTAGATATGGTGATATCTTCTACTATGCCTGTAGCTATTGGTGAAAATGTGCAGACTCTCTTGTCTGAGAAGGGAAGATATCCCTTCCCTCAATCCAGCAAGGGAGATCAATGTGATTCCATGTGTACATACAGTTGGTGCCAATCTAACTGCATATCTGGATGTACATTTGCATCCACATCACAATGTTCATTCATCCCTCATTGAACTGGCTGGATGTGGCTTCTGATGCAGAAGTGGATGCACACAAGTCATCATCATGTGTGACTAGTTGCACATGACTAGAGCTCAATGGGTGGTCAAAACATTTGCACAGACTCATGCATAGAAATGGGTCCAATAAGTGACATTCAATTTATTTATTATTGGTAATTTTTATGATGCTTCCATCATATTTCCAGGGTATCTTTCCACTCCTATTGATGACATCCCACCCCAAATCTCTGGATGACCCCTTCTGGAAGTTTCATGCAAATGTTAAATCACATGGGGGAACAGAACAGAACCCCCTGTAGAACCCTCTAGTTTAAAAGCCATGGTGCAGAGCAACAGTTCCTTAGCACCGTAATCTGTCTGTCAGGTAAGAATGGAATCACTGAAACAAGATGCCTCCAAAGCCCTATTTGGGCTAAAACACCCCCATGCAATTAGAACTGCTTGGGAGAGAATGAGGAGGAAGGTGTCCCCCCCCCCCCCATCACCTACTTCTGTAGGCTCCCTGCATAGTTTAGAACCCTGGAAGCTCAGGATTCTAAAATACATGGGGAGCCGTCCATGAGCATAGCATGCTCCCTGTTTCCGATGTTCATTCTCCAGCTCATGGAGGGTAATGAGGATGGGGCTGGCCTGGAACTAGCACACTCACCCCCAGGTGATCCTAATCGCATGGGGGATTAGAATGTCTGAATAGGGCTCAACTCCCATCCCAGACAATAAAAAGGATACTGTAGATAATGGTCTTGAAAGCTACTTAGAGGTCCATAAGAATCAAGACAATGGAGCTCCATCTGTCTTTTTCCTAGTGAAGGGACCCACTTGGGTGACCAAAGTAGTTTCAGTGCCAAAACCAGGTCCAAAGTTGGATTTGAAATAGGTCTAGTTAATCAGCAGAATGTCTGAAGCTGAACTACCACCACTCGGTCAAACATCTTGCCCCCCCAAAGGGCAAAGTTATATACTGGTTGATAGATGGATACATTTCTAGGGTTCAGGGAAGTTTTCTTTGCCTAGTTCCTGGTTCTTAACTAAGTTCCATTTTAGGCATTACAAAGAAGTGCAGGGATCAGAAATGACTGAGTCTCAGACACTTTCCATTCACCCCATATATTGAATATCTGAAGCCATTCTCCTGACTGAGTAAACGTTAATATGCATCACAGAGATCGTGCTGGTTTAGGAATGGTGCTAAGGATTGGAAAGCTGACAACACATAACCTTAACTTTCCATGATTTTTTAATGCAAGTCTGCAAGCATGCTCTACTTCACCCAATGTTCAGCCACCTTTATAAAAGCAATTTTTGTCTAATTATTCTAACTGCTTAGAATCATCATTACAAACAAACTTCTCAGAGGCCATCACATAATAACAAATCTCTCTGGCTTGAAAGCTGCATTGAGTTCATCTGGTCAGGAGATTAAAGGGTATGCAGAGTATTATTCATCCACTTTTGCTATTCACTAGACCCCCCTCAAAGAACCATCAAAACATGATGAAGAAGAAATCCAGCCATTTGGAAAGCCCCAGCATAAGGCGGCCTATGTACCTCTCAAGCCCTGCTTAAACATGTGGTCATTAGTGATGTGTGTATCTTCTCTTGACCATCTGTCCAGGTATAACTTTCATCCTCTGAGGTTTGTTCTCTGGAAAATAAACTCTTTTGCCTAGCCCCAGTATGTTGTCTTGGAACTTGATTAAATACCCCCAGTTCACTTCAGCTATCAATCATTCTCACTACTTCTTTATTGCTTTGAACACTACAAAGCAGGAGAAATTATCCTTTGAACAACCACAGTTCTGTATGTCAGTAGCATTACCATCTGCAGTGGTGTCCGTTTTCTGATCCAAATCAAGAATCAAGTACCTACTTGAGATCTATGACTGCAGAGTAGATCAGAGACCTGCTTTTGCCCCAAGGGGTGCTTTTCTGTATGAAGAAGTGGTTTCTGTAGCCACATCTGGATTTCAAATTCCTTTGTAGCTTAGCTTAAATTGTACATTACACAGTATATTTTTTCTCATTTAGCCAAATAATATACATTTAAACAAAGCACTGGATTTTGTCCCCCTCTCTGGTTATTTGTCTTCCTGTTTTCACAACTGCAGCAAATGTAATATAAAAAGAAGAAGAAATCTGAATGTTACAGCAATTGGTGTATTGCTACTCTGGTACTGATGGAGACACCAAACATGCTAAAAATAAAAATGACTTCCAGATATGATAACAATAAGGATTTCCTTTGAAGTCTGGGGTAACAAGTTCATATTTATGTGCTGCAAATCAGAAGTTGAAAGGAAAAGTTGATCAGCACCTAAGTTCAAAATTGAAAATGGTATAACAGTTTGGAAGTTGAAGTCCATTTGGACACTAATATTGTGCTGATAAATGGTTATGGGTTAGAATTTCTGATTTAGGCTCCTCTTACCATACAGTAGTAGACCTATATAATATAATCCATAAGCAGGAAATATAAGACCTTAATAATACTGACAAATGGTATAAGATGGAGTGTGATTCATGCACCGCCTGAGGAGGAGCACATGAGCTTAAGCCAGCTGTGTCCCATTGCATCATTAGGAAGTAAATTGAAAAGCAAATAAGTTGCATGTGGTTTTAACTACTCATCAAAGGTACCTGTTGGAAGCCCTTAAAATAGATAGATAGCAGGATTGTTCAGGGTGGAACTACTAGCTGGTAGAGGAAGGATGTATGAGAATTTCGTTTTTGCTCACAAAACATGTGAGCATGCCCTGTTCGAAGCCCCACATGGATGGCTAGGGCATGCTAAGAGATGTAGCCCAACACATCTGGATTCTGGAGGGCATCAAGTTGGGAAAGGCTGCATTAGAGGGTCTAAAAAGAAATCTTGGATCCTGCTCACAACTCTGTACTGAAAAGTTAGAAGGGCAAACAACATTGGTGTAAGACAGTCCTCCCCAGTGTGGTGCCCTCCAGATGTTTTGGATGACAACTCCCACCATCTCTGACTATTAGCTTCGCCAGCTGAGGCTGATGGGAGTTGTAGTCCAAAACATCTGGAGGGTACCATGCTGGGGAAGGGTTGTGTATATCCAGATATATGTGCTTCTTGGAAACAGTAAATCAGTGAACACAAAAAGTGTGGTTGGACTTGGCCCTGAGTTAAAAACACACACAAGATTATGATGTTGTGGAAGTACAATTGCAATAGACTATTTCATTCTTGCTTAAAAGCATTTATATCATATTTATTCACCAGTGACAAGTATTTATTTTTATACACATGGATCGTGGGCCGCTTTGCCTGACTAGCCTTAATAAGCGCTTCCAATAATGACTGATGCTGTAAAAATGGCAGGGCCAAACCTAGATAGTAACAAATGCTACAATTCCAAGTATTCAATATTCAGCCGTAATTCAGTATTCAGCAAGCATTCAGCCATAGCTGGCAAATCCTATTTGGCATGCAAGATAGAAAATGACAAGAATTCATAATTGACACCCACAACTTCATCCAAAGTAAAAATCATCTTATCTGTCCACATGTGCACCTCAAAAACACTTTCTTACCAATTTTTCATTTTTCCAGTCTAACGTTCCATCCTGAACTTTGGGCAACTTTTTTAAAAAATTCGCATTCAATTTGTATGCATTTTTGTGTGTATTTCTCCTAAGATACACATTTTTCAAGCAATCTTCCTAATGTATTGCATTTCTGAACACACCTTTCACCAATATTTAACACTTTTATGGGCACTTGCCCCCACCCCAATATATGCATTTTTGTATGTATTTCTTTAAAAAATTGGAGAGCGCCACTGCAAAATTCAGAAAACTGTGAATTTTGAAGGATAATTGTGTTCCAGCTTGTATATTGGTTCAAAGTGAAAAAAATTAGTTAAGTTCGCATGAAAATACAAACTGAACAAATTTCTCCCCAATCCCTATGGTGGTGGGGTAGGCCGTAGGCGGCAATGGGACTCCACACTGATGGAATTGCATGATGGAAGGGCGCTATCTAGCAGGAAGTCCTCCTTCCCAAGCCACAATGGAATTAATGGGAGCTAAGAAAGAACACTGCCATGCCTGTTTTAGTCTTGCTTATGAATACAATGATATAAAGGTGTACTCCTATGCAAGTTTAGGCAGAAAAAAAGGCCTACAACTCCCAGCATGCTGGCTGGGGCATGATGGGAGTTGTAGGCCTTTTTTCTGTCTAAACATGCATAGGATTACACCCTAAAGGAGTCTGGCTGGAACAGACCAAACGTCTATCTCAGAAGTGTCCAACCTTAGGCCAGTGGACCCAATCCGGCCTGCCTGGGTTCCCCACAGGGCTATGCCCCCTTCCTCTGCCCCACTACCACTCATCTGATGGCTTCAGCACATCCTCCTCCCACCATCCCAAAAGGTTGAAATGCCTTCTCCTAAGGCTTAATTATTGGTAGTAAGAGAATTAAGCTAAACATATGCTGCTATTTTGATATCTTGCCCCCAGTCCAATTTGTTCCCATGAATGTTGGTCTTTCCAAGTAAACACTGTCCATAATCATCTTGGATGAGCCTGGCAGAGCTTGCACAGTATGACTTTTTCAGCAGCAGTGCTTCATGGCAGAATGTACACAATTAAGTTACACTCCCCATAACATTTCAAATGCTTTGAGTGTTACATTAGGAGCTTTTCTACATGAAGCTGTTAATCTGCTGTATCTACTTTCAGTTTCATTGCAGAATTGAGATCTCAGCAGTACACAAAGAGCATTTCTGTTCTGTTCCTGCTTTTCCACTACATAACCTCTACATGGCACTGTGGTATAATGGTATAGTGCAAATACACAAGCAGAAATAGTGTTTTCTTTCACTTTCTTTAAATAATACCTCATTTTCACTGCTCTAGGGTCACGTCATTTTCTAAAGAACCCATAAACAACCAAGAGTAGGGAATGACAAGTGCACAATATATGCCTTGTGTAGAAAAGCTCTAGGATGGGGAGACCCAGGTAGTGGTGAATTTCGTACCTTTGGGGGGGGATATCGCCTCTCCTCAGCTAGCAGCCCCCCCGATCGTCCAATTCTCCATGGCGCGGAGGGTCTCTCCAGCCGCTCTGCGCACCGCTTGGGCAGCCGCGCCACTTGCGCGGGCTCCCATCACATCACTTCCGCCTGCAGGGCCGGTGCAAGGCAGTTTGGTGCCCTAGGCAAGATCAGATATTTAGCACCCCCCCTTCCCACTTGAGCCCTCCCTCCCTCCCTCCCTCCAGCCCTATGCCCATTATGAAATAAAAGTCACTTGGCAAAACCTAAAAAATGTATTATCATAACCCCCCTCCCTCGATTGTGCATGCATGATCAATTGCAAACTTATTTTTCAGGAACATTCACTGCTGTGTAAGTGCTTAATAGTTGTTGTTTTTTTAAAAAAATGTTGGTTGTGTTTTTCCACTAGTTGTTTTTTTTTTTAAAGAAAGTCTAGGAGCAATAAAAAGGTACAACTGTTGTTAAAGCACTCTGTTTTCTGTTGTTTACTTGCATTGTGCTTTGTGTTCGGTAGTATGAGTGGAATGATTTGTGAGCCGTTCTATCTAGTAATTTGCGTTTATTGAAGAAGAAAAATAATGGCTTGAATTTTATGCTGCCTAAATTCACGGTAGGCTGAGATGTCGGTTCCAGAGAATAAATACAATAGAGAAGGTGATACCATTTTTATGGGGCCAATTTCTCTCGGTGAAAGGATGTGTAAGCATTTGAGATAGCAGAACTGCTCAACTAGTAGACTGGAAGGCTAGCCCCACTATTTATGTTGTTAATTTGGTCCCTCGCAGCAACAGGTGTGTGTGTGTGTGTGGGGAGAATCTCAGCCAATTTCATTTCTAGCCAGTTCTTGCTGGCGCTCTTATTTTTAGCTCCAAACCATGGGTTCCTACCTTTAAGATGAGGACCTAATCATTTCTTTTATATCCAGTCTTGTCCCGAAGCGTTTTGCACCCCATTTTAAATCTTTTTCTTGGAAGTTATGCTGCTAACATATCCCCTTCCCCACCACCCCCTTCCCCGATGGTCCCTCGTAGACTCGATAAAAGATTGCATACGGGCATACTGGGGAGCTTGGAGTCATGTTTTTACTTTATGGAGAGAGAGAAAATATAAATGCTACCAAGCCATTATACGCAATTCAGCTCAGTTTACGCAACCTAGAGGGTAGTAAACTGAATAACGGACACTCACGACAGCGCTGCTGGAAGTGTAGATAGCCGAGAAAGACAACTCGTCTTAGGACCCTGGAAGATCCTGCGCCCCGCCCCCGCCCCCGCCCCCCACTGATTCTCTCGAATCAATGGGAGAACTGGGAGGGGCAGACTCATCAGGCTCCCCATAAACCTGGCTGCTCGAGCCGTATCCTGGGCAGATGTTTTACAACTTCTTGCATTCTTCACGACTTTGCTCCGAAAGTGGGCTTTCTCCCATTTTGTGTGCAGTTTTGAAAGAGAGAAACCCCGAGGGGCGGGAAAGGGAAGTTGTGGAAAGATTGCCACTCGTAGGGATGTGAGGAAACTTTATTGGATGGGGAAGGGCGCAACGCAAAGAAGCCAATAAGAATGACATTCTGCCCTTGCCAAGGATTTCCACCAGGATCAATAAGTGGGAAGGAAGGGAAGCCCAGTTCTGCCATCGAGAAGGGTGCACGAGGGGTCTCAGCGGTGGTGGTGGTGGTGATGATGGGGCCGACCTTTAGCACTACCTCTGGCAGAAGTTCAAATGAAAAGATCATCCTACTGTGAGAGCTCCAAGACGCTGAGCCCGCAAACTGGGGGGGGGGAGGACGGCAAAATCCCAACTTGTGTGTGTGCACGCGCCTTTGAAGACCTGAGAGTACGATTTGTCTTAGCGCAGACCTTTCAGACTGGGAAGGTTTCCCCCGAGCCTCCCCCTCCCCCTTGGTGTCGGAGATTGCCAGCTCCCTCCAGGAAGGTCCAGCATGGCGGCGGCGGTGCTGGCGTTTGGCGGCGCGAGCCACCGCGTGGGGGGGAGCAGCGTCAGAGTTGGAGCTGCGATTTCCTCTGCGCAGCCGCCTGGCGGCGCGCGCGCCCAGGGAACCGGAGAGGAGCCACAGCGACGCGTGGGGGAAGCGGTTGCCAGTGGGCTGGCCGCAAGTAGCAGCCGCTGCGACCCTCTGGAAGTGGTGTCAGATGGGGGTGGGGCGGAGGAGGTGGTGGCTGTGCCGCCGCCACACTGGGCAATCGGCTGTCCCGCCAAACAACGGAGAAAATTAAAGGGGCGCCCAGCGATCGAGCGGTGTGTGTGTGTGTGTGTGTGTGTCCAGGAGCGGAGCGTTTCTGCGCCCCCTTTAGCCACGCGCTCTAGGCAGCCGCCTAGTTTGCCTAGTGATAGCGCTGGCCCTGTCCGCCTGGCATAGAAACCAGGGCAACAGGGCTTAAAACAGGCCATTTTAAGCCCTGTTGCCCTGGTTTCTATGCCAAAACCATGACACAGGGTTCAGCCGTGTCGGCAGGGCCCATCACATCACAGCTGGAAATGACGCGCCGTGAGCCCGCGCGGGTGGCGCGGCGGACCAAGCGGCGGACTGAGTGGGCGGCAAGGTAGGCCCTCAAATTGCTGTGAATATCGGGGGGCTGCGACTGGGGCCGATTTCGGCTCACTACAGCCCCCCGATATTCGCAGTGACATCCCTAGACCCAGGTTCAAATCTCCACTTGGCCATTAAGCTCACTGACTGAATTTGGCCACTCACAGTCTACCTGACAGGGTTATTATAAGGACAGAATGTGAGGCATTGCTGCATTCTGCCTTGAGCTCCTTGTAAGAAAGACAGGGTCTAAATGTTATAAAGATTAATGAATAAATAATATGAAGACTCCAGATTTCTGTGCTTCTCATGCTTATCATGGTTTATTCTCTTCATTTCAATCTAGGACCAAGCCAGAACATGGACCAGCTCAACCTACCTGTCTACATCGTTGCTTGCGTGGAGTGGGTTACAGCTGTACTCTTTTGAACAAAACCTGCTTTTAGCCTTCAAGACTTCATAGGGCCTAAACACAGACTATAAAATTTACACCCCTACTCACCATGGCTGTCAGCAACTGGTTTTGCAATTGGTCTCAAGCATGACTAAGCTGCCAGGGGATACAAGGGAGAAATTGTGCTCTGAAAAACCAATCGGATAACTGTGACACTGTTACCTGCTGTGCTCCAGAACTGCTGCAAGACTCACTGGTGTTGTGGGCTGCATATTTTCAGACTGCATGTGGGTTTACAGTTACCATCATCGGAGTATTAAAGCTCTACAGGTGTCACCTACATCTGTCCGCACCTAACAAATCCAGTATTCTCCCACTCAAGTAAATCCTTTTGCTGAAATGTTGGTTTATACATTCCTAAGGATTAGGGTTAACATTACAACTTCAGCCATCCTTGTGCTCAGCCTCATAAGCTGTTTGAGCAGCAAATTAAAACACACATAGACTGAAACAGTCTCTTTCTCTGTGTGTGTCTTCCTCTCTTGCACACAGACTCACACACAAGCACATGTTCTAAATCCTTTAAATATATATTTTATTTAGGGCGCAATCCAATGCAGATGCCTGTAAGCCTCTGAACTCAGAAGATTATGGGCATCCTATGCAGGGCAGGAGGAGTGTGGAGGCGATCTTCGCTCCCCCCACCCTGCAAGTCAGCTCGATGGCCAATTCCAGCCATCTAGCTGTGGCGCTTCGGACAGGGAGGAACCTGGTCTCCTCCCCTCTCCGCCTCCGCCTCACCCCCTTTACCCCTTCTCTGAGGTCACTCTTATGACCTCAGAGAAGTAGCCGATGCAGTTCTTTCCGCGCCGGCTGCAAGAGGGGAAGAGGGGGATCCAAATGCAGATTCCCCCCCCCCGCCCAGCTTCCAGGTCGGAGCTATTTTCCAATCTCAGATCTGGGAATCCAAAGAATCCTATGACCCCCTAGACACTGTCTAGGGGCCATAGGATTACTGTTATTTATTTATTTAATTTATTTATTTATTTATTTTACGTTATTTATATATCGCTCCATATTCCAGTATGGAGATTTCAGAGCAATGAACAATAAAAGATAAAACTGATAAAAGAATAAAACAATATGTTAAAAACAAAATCAAGAAAACCATGGCTGGTTAGTTCAGGAAGGCTTCCTGAAATAGGAATGTTTTCAGGAGGCACCAGAAACAATTTTATAATGTTGGTGCCTGTCCCACACAGACTGTTTCAAATAACAAAGAACATTTTATTTTAAAACACAACAAGTTCTGGAAATAAGTTTTATGCATAAGTTTCAGTGAATCTTAAGTAATATATTATCTTATCTTAGTACCAATCCTCCCTCAACAACTGTTCCCTGTGAACAGCACCGCCCACTGTTTATATAACACAGGCTCCACCCCCTTCTCACTCTCTCAGCCAATCATGTCACATATGTAAATACACCCTTCTTCCTGCCCATCCTTTCTCACTCACCCAGATACAGTCAGCAGGAATACATACTTATACTTAATACACAAACACATTATACTTACCACCTACCTATACACTTTATATTTAACCCCAAATAACATGACACCACACAGACCCTTTTAATGCCCTCAGGGCTAGGGAACAGTTTGGGGGGGGGGGCTGAATAAGCTGCTCCTCCCGGCACTGGCTGAGTCCATTATGCCGCACGCTGTTCCCATGGGGATGACATGTGTTGTGTGAAGTTTGGGACTTGTCCACACTGCACCTTCCCCCCCGTTGGGGGAAATGTGGGAAGGCACAGCATGGGCAAAGCTGGAGTTTTCCAGTTGCCACCTCAGTTTGGGGATGTTTTGCCTCTGTTGTGTCCTCCTCGCCAATGGGGGAAGGCACAGTGAGGGCAAGTCCCTGGCTTTGCAAGATGCCTGAATGAACTTGGCCAGTGCCGGCCAAACCCCTCACCTCCCGCATCCCCACTGTTATCTCCAATCTGTGATCAGAGATAACCTCTGATCTGTGTTATCTCACAGATCAGAGATAACAGTGAGGACTCATCCAAGGAGCAAGCCAAGGAGTTTCCATAGGGTGGATGGGGAACCTCCATGGGCTGGACTAGGCTTGTGGGCAGGAGTTTCTCTGTCCCTGCTCTACATCTTCCCTTCACCTCCACTGGTTCTTCCTTTTCCCCATCCTGGGGCTCTTATCAGCCAGTTTTGCTTAATGCTGCCAGCTCTGCAGAGGGAACATCCACCACCACAGTTCCTGAAAAATCATGCTTCACTGGTGTCTGATGATCTAGTTGACTTTTCCTAGGAATTGCCCTTCTAATCCAGGCAAAGAATGGAAGAAGACAACATTTTGTGGAGCTTTGCAGAGTTAGGGTCAAACTTGACATGATGCATAAAACATGTAGAGCTCACACACACCCCTTTTCAAACAAAGCAGCATTGGGAACTGAACTGACAATGTGAAGCAGAGAATTGGGATGGAGAGGAAACAGGTGGACACCCTTAAGTCACTTCCTCCTACTCCACAGAGTACCAAATGCATATTTGACCTTTCAAATGAGCTCAGTCCTTAGCTCTTTGATTCTGGCAACCTGGCTGGATTGCTTTCCTTGGCCTTTGGTTGCTCTCTTTGGCCTCTGCTTGAACAGTGTTTCTGTCAATGTCTTTGCCAGTTGAGCACAGCAGTGTAAGTGGCCCCTTATACCACAATCTTTTATCATCCAATAAATCATGTTCCAGGACCATAAAATGCTGCAGAATAAAACTGTATTCTAAATGTGTCCAAATAACAACAACAACAGCTTTAGCCACCAAAAATGGATCTAAACTAGGACTCATGGTATTATTCTCTAATTCTCCACTGAAGTCAATAGTATTGTGGTTATTCCTTCAGTGGAGAATTTGGCCTGTTCTCTCCCCCCACCGCCATCTTTTCTGCTTCAAGCTTGAAATGTCTTAGGGATTAAGATAGATACTGCGGTCATGTCAAAGGCTATGATAAAGCTACAGTGCTGTTCCCCCCACCCACCCACCCAGTGGTAATTATATGCTATACAAGGCAGAAACAGGAGTAGTTTGGAAGCCAGATAAATGAGAAAGGAAAGTTTCCATTCAGGTGATGGGGAGAATGTTTTCTTTCAGCGGCATAGGCTGATTTGTCGTGGTTTGTAATACAAACAGTTTGAGTGTCCACAACATTCCTGGACTGCTGATATATTTATTTATTCTGGATGCTTCAAGATGATTGGGTTTTCATTATTGAAAAGTGGTGAGCTGGTTTTTGTGAAAAAGTCTTCAAGCGTAACAGTGTTTTTTCTTGTCATAAAACAATAGGCCGCTGCACCCACCCTCGGGGCCATGCTTGCATGAGAGTGAGGGATTGGCGGGAAGGTGGCACCAGAGACTGCCTGTGTTGCCACACCACAGGCAGTCTCCAGGGCCACCTAACCCGCCAATCCCTCACTCTCATGAAGGACCCCTCAGAGTGAGGCATTGACGGGAAGGTGGCATCACAGGCAATCTCTGGGGCCACCTTCCCGCCAGTGCCTTGTTCTCATGAAGGACCCCTCAGAGCTTATTGTACTTATTGGGATCTCTGGGTGCACTTACATAAGGTTAGGGGTTTCTTTTTCTCTAACCCTTACCCTTACACCTCTCACACTGACCTTGGGATGTCTAATCCCTACGTTATACCTATTTGACCAGTACAATAAGCACTGGCCCCTCAGAGCAAGGCACTTGGACTGGGCAGTCTTCCCAGAGAGCCTACCCGCCTGATGACTCACTCTAAGGGGTCCTCAGAGCAAGGCATCGGGTGGGCAGTGCTCCAGCGAGGGGCTGCGCTCAGTGCTGGGGAAGGAGTTTCCTTGCACAGATCAGCCTCATCGCACTCACAGGGGCCTGCTGCGTGCCCTCCCCTCCTCTGGCATACAGGAGCCTGGCTTGTGCTGGCAGTGCTGCCCTCACTGCTACTCAAGTGGTCCTCTCCGCACTCCCACAGCCCAGCAAACAGATCCAAGCTGCATACTTGATGATGTAGAGTGTCCCCGTGTCCTACTTTACAGAGGACCATCCTCTGTCTGAAGGGCTGTCAGAGAACAGTCCTCTCTTGGAAGGGCTGACCAGGGCAAGTTCAGTTTAAAGATAAAGGACCGTACAAACATTGGAGAGCAGCGGGGCCTTGGAGTTGCCCATCAACAGTGAGCACTTGGGCAGCAGCAAACTGAGCAGGCACACAGGTCGTCTGGCTGGTCACACTCTTCCCCACTGTGGTGAGGTGGATCTCATAGATCTCATAGATCATAGAGTTGGAAGGGGCCTACAAGGCCATCGAGTCCAACCCCCTGCTCAATGCAGGAAACTAGAGGAGGGGTCTCCCATCCAAGTAAAAACCAGGCCTGACCCTGCTTAGCTTTCCACACTCAGACAAGCTGAGCCAGCATGAGCCACAGGCCTATACCCAGTCCGGACACATCTGGAGGACTCCAGGTTGGAAAAGTGGAAAGGCCCTCTTCTTCACCACCACTACTCCTGAGGATACTGTTGGTATCATTTTGCTCTACGGCAGTGTTCTCCAACCTTGGGTCCCCAGATGTTTTCAGCCTACAACTCCCAGCATGCCCCAGCCAGCTAATGTATTTCTATTTAAATCAGAGGAGTTTGTTGGAGGATATGGAAAGGAGTCGGTCCGATACTGGTTAGGCCAAAGCAGAGTTTTCCCCCACAGCCTGGTTATTGAAACTGGTTTTCACCATGTGGGTTGTTAAACCCTGCTAAAAGGCTCTTAAAAGGAAACGGATTGTCCAAACAAGGTTTAAAACTAATACAGATATTTATTAGTTTTACTTACAGTACGTTTATTCATATGCATGTGTCCATCATGTTGGAGAGGCAGAGAGAGAGAGAGAGCCAAGGATAGGCAGGAAGTAGGGAGGAAGGGTTAGAAAACATGCACCCTGGGGATTGTTCAATTAACCCTTTCCTCCCACTGTAACTAGTGGTAACATTACCTCATTGATTTAAGCAGGTAATGTTACAATTTCCAATGGAGTTCTTTCTAAATTTGCATCTATGCACCTAAATTAATGCATGCAAAATTTCATGCACATTGGTGTCCTCTTTTTTTTGGCAATGCACAAGGGGCCACCCTACTTGATGCTGTATCCATGCAGCCTCCCCTGTTTTTGCTTCCTGTTGGAAGGAACCCAGGGCAGGCACTCTGCCCACTCCTCTTGCTGATCATGGAGGCAGGGCAGGGGCAGGGGAACGGGAGTTCTGTGAGCATCACTCTTCTTTCCGATCTCTAGATGGGGGGGGGGGGGGTCTTATTAATGTAAGTGATTGTTCAGCCAGAGGCTGCAATAATCCATTTTACCAAAAAGCCCGCAAACAAAATGGCTAACACCAAATACAACAACAGATGTAGCAATGGGCCTCTCGGGCCCTTCAGAGACAAACAGCAAATGGAAATATATGTAGCAAATGACGACCTGAAGGCATTTCTATATTTCTTCTTCCCTTCAGCTACCAAGGGACCCTGGTAAAGTGGAGAATTCTGATAAAGCAGAGATGTCAAATAAATGAGGAAAAGCAACCTGGACGGTATATTAGCCAAACTGAAGATTTGCAGGGAAATGCATTGTGTAGAGGAGTCAAATACAATTTTATAATTTTACATGGTGGTCAGAAGGCCTTGGGGTCCACACGCTTAGCACTAAGTACAACAGGGCCAGCCCTCCCATGAGGCAGGGTAAATCCACTGCCCTGGATCTGGAAGGGGGGTGGAGGCTGCACACCCTGCTGCCAGAAGGGCCATGGGTCGTGACGTCACCACTGCCCTATGTATCCCAAAGTGAGGCGTAGAGCAGGTGGCCACTCAGGAGAGCCCTGCTGGCCACTCTCCTGCTGCGGCAAACGCAGCTCACCGGAGCAGCTGCCATCACCACCCTGAAAGCATGGTGATGGCGTTCAGAGAAGCAGCCTGACTTGGTGCCTTCCCGATGTTTTGAACTACTGTATGCAGTAAAGCAGTGCTCTCCCACCTTGGGACTCCAGGTGTTTTTGGCCTACAACTCCCAGCATGCCCCAGCCAGCATAGCTGGCTGGGGCATGCTGGGAGTTGTAGGCCAAAAACATCTGGGGACCCAAGGTGGGAGAACACTGCTCTAGAGGCTGGTGGCTCCAATGTCATTGAGACGGTGTATCCACTCTGGGTTTTAGTCTGAACTTTAGAGGAGCTATCCATGGTGCTGAACCCTAACCCCAAAATTGGTTCTGCACCATGGATAGCTCCTTAAAAGTCCAGACTACAACCCGGAGTGGATACACCACCCCACTGACATTGGAGCCACCAGCTTCTGCTGCCTGTATGCCCCAGCCAACATGACAAATGGCCAGTGATTACTTACAAGACCCCCAAACACCTAGAGGGCACCTGGCATAGGGATGTGCAAGGAATCCATTTGTGGGGGTGAAAATCTGATGGATTTTCCCAACTCGGCCCTTCGGATTCTGTTCCATTTCCCCATGTTGCCGCTGTCTCAATCTTATGGGAGTCAAGCCAGCACAATTTCTGCTTTTACAATGGGCTGTGGTTTGCGCTAGTGGTGGGCAGCCCACCAGGGACCCAACCAACCCGTCTCCGGCTTGGTGGCGGCTGCGGCTGCCGTGCCCTCCAAGCCAAGACAAAAGCGAATGTGCGCTGAGCCGCTTGGCGAGCTTCCAGGTTCCCAGCGGGCCACTTTTTACGTAGAAAATGGCATAAGATACATTAAAAGCAGCCGCAATTTGTATAATTTGTGCAAATTGCGGCCATTTTTTGCATATCTTATGGCATTTTCTATGTAAAAAGCTGCCCACTGGGAACCCAGAAGTCGCTTCCCTGGCTCGGCTCGGGAGAACGTGAGTCAAACCGGGGGGAACAGGTAGGTGGGATGGAGTTTTTTTGGGGGGGGGTGATTTTTGTTTTAAGTCAATGGTGATGTGAACAGTTATTGCAATTGGATATGCTTTTATTCTTGTTTTTCTTAGGTTCTTGCTTTCAGTGTTATTGTTTGTTGTTCCCCCGCCCTTTTGTTCCACTTTGTTATAATTGCAAATCAATATTTATAAAAGGCAACTAAAGGGGAGACACGCTAGAGGTGTACAAAATTATGCATGGTATGGAGAAAGTGGATAGGGAGACATTTTTCTGCCTCTCTCATAATACTAGAACCCGATATCATCCCATGAATGGTGGAAGCTTCAGGACAGATAAAAAGAAGTACTTCTTCACACAGCACCTTGTTAAACTATGGAATTCACTGTCAGAAGATGTAGTGATGGCCGCCAATTCGGATGGTTTTAAAAAGGGATTAGACAAATTCATGGAGGAGGAGGCTATCAATGGCAACTAGTCATGTTGGCTATAAGCTATCTCCAATATCCGAGACAGTATGCCTATGTGCACCAGTTGCTGGGGAACATGGGCGGGAGGGTGGTGTTGCACTCATGTCCTGCTTGTGGGTTTCCCGTGGGCAGCCGGTTGACCACTGTGTGAACAGAATGCTGGCCTAGATGGACCTTTGGTCTGATCTAGCACAGATGTTCTTCTCATCTTCTCGTGCCTGCCCTTGGAGGTGGTAGAGAAAGACACAGTGTGCCTTTCCCTACCACAGGGAGCAGTAAGGGAACGCAGGTGAACTCATCACCTTCTTCACAGGGAGATGAGGGTGAACTCAAGACAGCGTTGATGTATTTGGCGGCAAATCCTTGCATGTCATCACATCTTGTTTCTTTTACATCCTTACCTATATCTCTTCTTATTAGCCAGCCACCCGCCCTTCCACCTACTCTAGTCCCAGTTCAGATAATCTCACAGTACTGTTCTCTCTTCTTCTCTGCACAAGAGCTCTCCATGTTCCCCGCTTCCTCTATTCAGAAGGGGAGTATTTAAGCTTTCTAAGCTTACCAGCGCCCTATCTCTTTGTATCCATGCTATTCTCCTAAGCAGCCCCTGGCAAAAAGAGAATGTGTGTGGGCCAGGAGCAGCCTATACATTTTCCTTCCCTGGGGGGGAGTGGGAGTGGCTGGCAACAACCACTGTTTCTTGGCACCAATGTGGCTCTCCTGTTTGGCATAATCAAGACCTGGAAATTAACCATGACTAAGTCTCTTTCTCTCTCTCAAATCCAAACATTCCTGTCAGTGGCCAGACTCAAATTGCAGTATTGGTGCCAAAGGTTGGAGGACTAATTCAACCCCCAGCCTGCTAAGTCATTTCCATGGCCAGAGGGGGAGCCTTTTCCAGTTTAATGTGATTAAAATACCAATGGACATTTTTAGCATACTCTGTGTGTGGTTTCGACAGCTTTAGCAACAAGGAGGATTAAAACAAAAGCTCATTGATGGATGATTTCTCCAGCTAAGGTAAGGGTTTCTATTAAAATGGCACACCAGAATCTTAGTATTTAACAATTTTGCATTTCCACCTGCTGAATTAGGGTGTCAGATGAGGTTTAATCATGCCATCAGCCTGCCTCATTCACAGAATTTTGCAGGGGATCCTGACAATGACATATTTATTTATTTATTTATTTAATACATTTTTATACCGCCCTTCCACTTGTAAGACTCCCATGTTTTCCCACTGCTGGAATAGCTATGCTACGCCAACGCCTTTTGATCGGTAGTGCTAGGAGCCGTCCATCTGGAAGGACTCTTAGCGTTAGGAATCAGATCATTCAGGGAAACATTCCTCCACTGCTGCGTATCAGCTGATGACATCCTGTACAGGATGAGTACTGACTGATGCTCACTCATGTGCACTGACTGATGCGCACTCATGCACACATCAATGAACCGAATGCTGGCTCAGCCATCAATTTTGCTCTCCCTGCCCCGTTACTCAATTGACTATCTGCCTTTTATTTATTTTTTCTGGACATCCCATAGGTACGTTGATACTTTGATCCATTTATCTGCTATCTTACTAATTTTTAAATAAGGAAACATTTTTGAACATGCAAAAGTGCCCTGAGAATTTGGAAGGAGGAGGAGACGTTTATTGGTGACATTGGAGGGGCAAGTCAGTGAGCACCGCACATACTGTCTTGAAACTTGCAGAACTTATATATATATATATCGAGAGAGAGAGAGAGAGAGAGAGAGAGGGAGGGAGGGAGGGAGGGAGGGAGGTTGGTTGATCCTGGAAAGAAATACATACATTTCAACTGGAAGAGGTGAGGGCGCTTCCCAAGTGACTTCACTGTTCTAAAAATATTAAGTGTGTTTTCGCCCACAGGTCAGTTTTCTTTAGGCTATTGTTTCCATAAATACAGACTTTGTCAAATAGCATCTGTATCCAGTTGCTAGGCTGAGGAAGATTTTTGGAGTTTTGGGCTTTTTTACATCAACTGCTGAAGAGTTTCTGTGTGATTTTGGAAAAATACAATAAAATTAGGGCAGTGTTCTCCAACCTTGGGTCCCCAGATGTTTTTGGCCTACAACTCCCAGCATGCCCCAGCCAACATAGCTGGCTGGGGTATGCTGGGAGTTGTAGGCCAAAAACATCTGGGGACCCAAGGTTGGAGAACACTGAATTAGAGCAAACAGCACCTGGGGGGGGGGTGTCCAGTGAGCAAGGGTTGTACCCGTTCCCCTACAGCACTGTCCTAATCCAGATTGGGGCTCCCCTACGTAGGGTGGCCACTTACAAATTGTCCACACACACACACACACACAAAAAAGAGGACAAAAGAGAACACTGATTTGTATAAAAATGCATATGCTAATTTCTATGTATAAATGCAAATTTAGAATCTTTTGTATAATTTAAATAGAAATACAGTACATCTCACCATAGTGTAGAAGACTGTGGCTTTCGACCTCAGTGCCTTCTCCGTGTACTGTCCAGTGATTGTGGATGGGCCACTTCACGGCCCAGCTCTTTCTTCTGATGGCTCTTTATCTTTAAACCGGACTTGGACTGGGCAGCCCTTCAAACAGAGGACGCCTTCAAACAAGAGGACAGTCCTCTATAAAGAAGACTCTACCCCCACCGTGGCTTTTTAACACAACAACAACAACCAAGAGATGTGGCCAGTTGCAAGCATGTGACTCTAATGCGGGGGGAGGAAGACTGACACAGAGCCATAGGAGGGGTAGCTTGGAGAAAGGACCAGTGTGGAATGGACGCAGGAGATTTCTTAGACACAGTGTGCTTAATTCCTAAAGCAAGACTCTTAAGAGCAGTCAAATTGTCTAAGCCAAGGATACCCAACTGGCTCCAACCCCTGAAGCATTTTATATCTGACTCCTGGCAGCCCTTCCAAATTTTAAATTAAAAAGTTGCCCACACAGCTTCATTTGAAAGTCAAAGAGAAATTATTTCAACATAAGCAACAAAAAGCCTTGTGGCACCTTAAAGCCTAACAACTCTTTGTTGTTGTTTGATGCAACAGACTAAGGCGGCCACCCCACTGGAATGGAAATTATTTCAACATGTAAACAAATAAAAATACGTCATGTTTCTACATCATGTTTCCCCAACCTGGTGCCCTCCTGATGTTTTGGACTACAATGCCCAGCATTCCCAACCATTGACCATCCTGACTGTGGTTGATGGGAACTGAACTCCAAAACATTTGGAGGGTGCCAGGTTGGGGCAGGCTGCTCTACACTTCAAAGTCACACATTGTTCATTGGGAAGTTCCTATGTAACATGCACGCACTGTGCAAACATACAAGGCAATTTCCAATCCTGATAGTCTGCCAGGGCCAATCACATTGCTCCAGCATATCCTTCCCCAACCTGGTGTGTTTGACTCCAAGCATCCCTCAGCCAGCCAGATCAGGGAAAACTAATTTAGTGGAAATGACCACTAATGCAACAGGAAGCTACAGCCTCGAAAACGAGCTCAAACACTGGAGTGGAACAAGTCAGCAGAGCTCTTTTCTGTGAGCTCCGTTGCCTTGTCCCGTTTAAGCCATGGTGGGTTGTGGCACATGCCAGTGGCCATTTTGAATATTCAGGCCCTGGCAGGAGATTGCCATGGTTTGCTGTGTCATCTGAACCTGGGTGGCATGGCTTGTTGGAGGGGGAAACAACTCTCCAATAACCCTACAACAGGCCATGGGTTATTGGAGGGTTGTTTTCCCCTCCAACAAGCCATGCCACCCGGGTTCAGATGACATGACAAGCCACGGCCAGGGTTTGAATGGGCAACCTGCAGGCACCATGGCTCATCGTGGCTTAAATAAGCCATGGTGGGCTGTGGTGATCATGTGAACCAGGTCATTGCTAGATGGCATCAATTTTGTTAAGAGTCTGACCACTTATGGGGTGCCAAGGTATGTGGCAAATACCAATACCAACCCGCCCAAAAAACCCAAAACACTTCTAGCCCTCAGACCACTGTCCATGGTCTACTAGCCTCCAAGAATTCAGAAGTTGGCTATCCCTGGTCTATGGCATTCCATTAGTTAGGCTGAGGGGAATAATTAGGTTTCATTCCAAAAAGATCTGGTAGAGTCCATTTTGTTTCACTAAAACCCTAGAGTGGACTGGATCCCAGATGGATGGTACAATTTATTCTAGGCATGTGCACAGAGGTCTAGAGTTGCTAGTGTCCTCTGAAGGCTCCGGCACACTAATGGGGAGGTGTAATGGCTATCCACTCAGCAGGCTAGGGGCCTGAGAACAGATGGGAGGAGACCAAGCATGGCTCAGGGGACCTCTCCTGTCTCCTCTCATCTGCTTTGAGAATTCCAGTGTACCAAGAAGCGGTAATATCACCAAACCCTCAATGCACCATAGGCCTTCAGATATGGGAGATGGGTGTACCACAACTGGGAACAGCCCAGGCTGCACTATGCCCACCTCATAAGTGTTTCTGGAATGGACTCCACCCATTCTAGTTGGGGCAGAACTCCACCTAGACCTTATGCTTTACCTGCTGTAAGACTATTGGAACAGAAAAAGTAGCATCCTGTTTCTAACAACAAGAGGACCAGATTTATTCAGCTTTGTACACCTCTGATTAATCCATGCATCACCACATAGTGCAGTGTTTTGTTTTGTTTTTGCAAATAAAATATTTTTATTGTCTTTCCAGAGATTCTCTTGTAACAATTCTTGGGGTGAAGTGCGATGAGCCGTCAGCCTCACCTGCACCCTGTCCTCCTCTCTTTCTCCTCCCACCCCATCCATGACTCTCACATGGGCACACAAGTCACAGATGCATCAGTGATTATGGATGTTTGGGCTCCAGTGTAAAGGATGCCAATGTCAGGCTATAGTGCCAGAACACGGGGCAAGAGATGTGCCTAGCATTGCCAATTATCCATCATTTTACTGATCAGACTCATCAAACCACATTTTTGGCAGTGAACCAACAAAGACTTTTTGCTTTTGACCCTCCTCCTGAATCTGCCAAGCACCACCCATAAATGGAGAACGACAAAAAAGGTAATGCAACAAAATACACAAGTGGTATAAGTATATGTCAAAGAGTATTGTTGACATCTCAAACGGTTATAGGGTGGCCATGTATCCTTATTTATTTATTTATTTATTATATTTATACCCTGCCATTTTTCCTGCAAGGAACCCAAGGCAACTTACATAATCTTCCTCATCCTCTCCATTTTATCCTCACAACAACCCTGTGAGGTAGGTTAGGCTGAGAGTCAGTGACTGGCCCAAAGTCACCCAGTGAGTTTCATGGCGGAGCAGGGTCTAGAACCCGGATCACCCGAGTCAAAAGAATTTTAATTAAGGCTGCAATCTTATACCCAGGGGTGTGCCACACGCTGGATGATGTCACTCAAGGCCCTGAGGGCCAGATGGGTCAGCCTGGGAGGTCAAATTTGGCCCGCGGATGGGAGGTTCCCCATCCCTGCTGCTATATTCACTTACCCAGGATTAAGATTCATTGTAATAATAAGCTCTGAGTAGGCATGATTAGGATCTTGCTGTAAAAGGGCTGCTTGAAAGCCTTTTGGGATGCTTATGAGAATTTTTGAAGGGAAAAGAGCTCGGGGGGGGGGGGGGGAAGAGCCCTTCAGAACACTGAATTACCGTACAACATAGTGAATATCTAAGATCTGAAAAGCTACTTTCCCCATGAAGTTGTCCACTCATGAAGTTGTCCACCCACCAGTTTCCATGCTGCCTCCTCACCATGGCTCATCACACACCATGGTCTAAACCAGGCTTGTCCTTTGGTTCCACCCTATTTTTCCCCATAGTGAGGTTTTAATTCTTGATTCTAAACTCTGTCACTGCATAGAGTTGTACTGGATTGCACACGCTTTGTGTGTGGCTGGCTACCTTTGTTGTTAAGAGTTTGGGAACTCTGAACTCCTTCAATCTCTCCATACACACACCCGCCCCCGCCCCATTCACATCTACAGTGACCCTTTAGCAACCTCTTTGAAGCTCACTGAAGATTTTTGAGATCCAAAGCTTATTTACCAGGGATTGTGTGTAAGAGTGGCTTTGGGTTTCATAAATAAGCTGCCCACAACTCCACTTTGAACATGCCTTTAGTATACGATTTTTAAAATAATTGAATAGGGGGGGAAATGCTTGACAACATAACAAAACCCTCAAAGTAGATAAATAATTTGTGATTCAAGCGATGGTACTGGAGCGGGACATGCCATATCAAATTGTTGAATGGAAGCCAGATTTAAATCCCTATTTTAGATTCAGATTTAAACAAACAGTGGGGCAGTTGAAAATGGCACGTTCTCACTGCTGTTTACAGCTGGGAAAAGTTAGCTATAGACTAGAGCCTACCTAACCTTGTGGTAAAGACTGGTTTGCTTACCAATCTATTTTTTTCTGTATTTGCTTTATATTTTTGCATAGAGGTAAACCACTGTAGATTGGGCTAAAGTGGTCTCCAACATTTAGAATGTTGTCCAATGAATTCTGTGTTAGCAGAAGTGGCTAAATAAAGCTGACTGAATCCAGAAAGTGAAGGGCTTGGAAAACTTTACTGAGCCAGAAACAGATAGTCCAGCAGAGCAAATCAGGCCAGGCTTCTTCTAACATAAGGAAACTACTACTACTACTACAGTCCATAGTGACCATGCTAGTCTTTTGGCTATATGCTTCCTCCAGTATCAGAGGCAGTATGCCTATGTACTCCAGTTGCTGGGGAACATGGGTGGGAAGGTGAAGAAACCCAGTCCCAGGCTAAAAGAAAACATATTTAGCTCCACCTGGCTTCTAGGCAACACCCCTCTTGTGACCCCAGTTTTCACCCAAGGCTCTCTGATGCATCCAGAAATGTTAATTAGCTCTGGTCCAGAGTGACCCTTGCTATTGCAATTTTAATTGGTATGATTCCCTGCCATCACTATTCCAACATTCATCACAGCGCTGCACGAGGACCTGTGCTCCATTCTCTCCCTTCCCCTAGCATTGAAAAGTTCCAGATAGACTTTACTGGGTCACTACTATTGGGTTATTTGAAGGGGAGAGCACTGGAAGGCTTTTAGTACTTCCTTTTTTAAATTATAGTTGTTCAAGAAATACAATAAAAGTTACAAAAACAAATTCATGTCTAAACTGATATGACTACCATGCTGATTCCAATATAAAATAAAACATGTCAATTTATCTGCCAATTCACTTGACTGATAGGTTCCAGCTTCTGTGTGTAGCATCTGTCAATTTCTGTCAAATTCAGGCACTTGAAAAGCCATGTCTGTATTGTAGGCAAATGGGTATTTTCCAACAATGTGGTCAGACACATTTTGCTGAGTTCAATGCATTTGATACAAGAGATTTTAAAAATGATTGTGATATCCCATTCTCGATGATATTAAACATTTTCATTAAAGGTTTCATTAAAAAACTGAAACCCAAAAGCTATGAAATAATTTCAGTGATCTGAGTCCAATAATCTTTTGCATCCTGACAGCTCCACCACAAATGATAAAAAATCTGCATGGGGAGTCACACATTTCAAACACTTAAAATATGTTGTTGAAAACATGCTGTTAAGCCTGGCAGGTATTAAGTACTATCTAAAAACAACATCATATATTGTGTCTCCCATACTGACAAAATCAATGAAGAAAACATTATGGACTAAAAGCAGCCACCCATCTTTCTTCTGTAACAGAAATTACTAGATCTTTTTCCTGCTATTGTTCAATGTTTTGTCTTATATTTCTGAAACTAGTTATCATGGCATACATTTTAGCCAATAAACCTTTAGATTTCTCATCAAAAAACCATTTCCCCCATGGAGCTAAAAGTTCTCCTAAAAGAAAATTCCTTATGCCTTGTTGTTATTTATTTATTATATTTATACCCCACCTTTTTTCCTGCAAGGAACCCAAGGTGGCTTACATAATCCTCCTCCTCCTCTCCATTTTATCCTCACAACAACCCTGTTGTTGTTGTTGTTGTTGTTGTTGTTAATGGAGAAAACCCACAACTACGTTTCCATCTATACTTATGCAGTATCTTCAAAAACTTACAATATGTTGCTTTGTTTACTTACAAATACATGACTAGCAGTTATTGCGGAGATGCGGAAGCAAGCACACAGGTAGTACCAGCTGTACAGTCACATCAGTCCAGTTCCCAGAGTTAAAATCATCTCTCTCTCTCTCTCTCTCACTCACTCACTCACTCACTCTGTCTCAGCCACTTCCAAAAAACGCTTGTTCTCAGTCAGATGTATGCCCTTCCTAGATATCCTGGATCATCATCTCCAAGCCAAAACTAGTTTGAACTCCAAACCATGAAGGCAGGTGTGTGACTCACATTCCATGTATCATTGGAACAAAAGTAACCAAGTAGGCCATTCATGCCCTTGATGCATAACCAAGCCACACCACAATTAGGGAATATTTGCATAATAGAGCAACATGATGATGATGATGATGATGATGATGATGATGATGATGATGATGATCATGTTGCTTTTGCTAATTAATTATCACATTTGTATCCCAGTTTTCCACCAAGGAGCTCAGGGTGGTGTACACAGGGATTATCTGATTTTATCCTCACAACAACCCTGTGAGGTAGGTTAGGCTGAGAAAGTGGCTGGTCACCAACATGCATGTGATGAATCTGTGTGCATTTTTGGTGTGTTTTTTCAGTGCATGCAATCCTCCCAAATCACATGGCACAGGTGTTGCATCCTGTGCTTGCTCTCCGTCCCCTTCCTTTGCATTGCAAGGTTACTGCATGTATAACAGTCTGTGCCCCAGAAGTAATATCAGTGTGAGATTTTCCTGTGCCACATTGTCCCTGATGTGGGGGCAGGACTTCCCCCTGCTTCTGGTTTAGTATGGCCACAGTGCCAGAATGCAATCTACCGGTAAGTGAATACACCACTCTGTATGTGGATATAATTTGAGCTGTGTGTGAGAATTAAATTCTCACGTGCCCTAAAACATCAAATATTCTTTGAAACCATATCAGAAATGTGACCTGAGCAGGGTTTCTTTGTTTCCAGATTTTGTTCAAAGTAAAATCAGGTGGAATTTAAAAATAAATGAAAGCAATCATTATTAGGCACACAGGCCTCCTTAAGAATGAAAGGATTTTTTTTTTTAGCTTAGAAAACACGGATGTTTGTCTATTTTCCTAACAATTGTTGGAGTCACTTCACTTGCCTTTCCTAATGCCTTACAGCTAGAAATAAATCCTAATTTTTGAACCTATCTGTTATGGAGTTATTCCCCCCTCCCCATCTAATTTGCTACAGGTTTGTGGCCCAGGGCAGATCAACACCTTAGGTTTATTCCAGTACTGGATCACCTCTGTGACCTGCGAGGCACACGACGCCCTCGCTTTTCCATTCTGGTTGCATTTCTCTTGAGTTCTCATTCTTCTTTTCTTCCGTAATTTCCTGGACTACTTTTATTACGATTTTTTTCTCATTATTGTGGTTCACTATCGCAATATGCGGCTATGTGTGCACTCACCTGGAGATGTTGTTGCCTGTCCCGAGGTGTGGCCATGAAAGTGTTGTAACTGGAGTTAGCCAATTGCTTTCGAGGGGTGGGGGAAATTTGGTGTTAGGGTGTGTCTTCCCAACTGGTGCTGAAGCAAGGTCTCCACCATTTTTACTTACATTGTTGTGCAGTGTTTTCAGTTCTTTTTCAGAAAAAATGCTGTTTTCGGGGGGGGGGGTTGTAATTAAACATTCTTGTGCACCTCTGCAGCTGCGAGCTGAACAAATTTCAAACTACCAAAAGAAGTAGGTATCTCAGTGGGTCAGGAGGGGCAGGGGAAATTTGGCGTTAGGGTGTGTCTCCCAAACCGGTGTTGCAGTGAGGCCTCCACCATTTTTACCTGCATTGCGGTGCAGCAGTTTGAGTTCTTATTCTGATTTCCCCCCTCTAATTAAATGTTTCTATGCACTTCCGCAGCTGCGAGCAGAAGAAGTTTCATACTACCAGAAGAGGTAGGTATCCCAGTGGGTCAGGAACTTTATTTGTTAAGTATTAACAAATGCCAGAGCAGCTAGACTGGTGGGGACGAGGAAGAGGGCCTTTTCTGCGGCGGCCCCCGTACTGTGGAACTCTCTCCCGAGTGACTTCCACCATGCCCCCTCTCTGCTGAGCTTCCGCCGCTCACTAAAAACTTGGCTGTTCAGGCGGCAATATGGGGTTTTAAGATTTTAAAATTTTATACTGTTTTAAATGTATTTTATCCTGTTTTTATCTGATGTACATCGCCCAGGGTGGCCGGTTTGCCGGCCAAATGGGCGATAAATAAATGTAAATAATAAATAAATAATAAATAAATAATAAATTAGTACGGTTTCGGGTGAAATAAGTTTAAATCTTCCCTTTTTGACTCCCCCCCCCCATTTTTCTTCAATGCAACGTATCTTCACATGTGTGCCTTTGCAGTGGATACATTTCCATTGTAACATCGTATCGGATAGGAACTTGAATTGTACTTCGCCGTTGTTCCATAGTTTTTATATGGATTGGCACGGCTAGTCTATAGGACTTCATATGAAAAATTTGGCCCCAACTATTTTCTGTTATTTAACCTTGGAGCCCCCCACCCCTGTTGAGGACCAGACTAATGTAGATTAATTCCATGGCCAGTAAGAATGGTGACCGTATTCCAAGCACTGTTTAATTTGTCGTGGCATATTTATTTTGTATCAACCCCCCCCCCCCACATTTAGAACAACACTTCCAAGTAACCCCTGTGTAGCTGCGTGCATGCATGGAATGTATTGCGGTAGACTTCTTTTGGGTTTCTAAAGTTGTATGTGAGTTATGAGAGGGTTCTGTGGGTAGCAAATGGGAGGGTAGGATTTGGAGTGCAGTAATGGCAGAAGGTTTTTTAAGATTTCCTGGAGATGGCTGCAGGCAGCATGCGCATGATGGCCTACAAAAGCAGGGTGGGGTCACTCCATCTTTGTGGCCTTTCTTTAAAATGATTTTTTTCCATGCAATTCCTCAGTCTCAGAAAAGTCTTTGGAAGGAGGGATACACATAATAAACTATCACTGTGTTTTCGCTGTTATGTCATCGAGATGTCCATCTCCAATCTGCAGAACCCAAACACACTATGCCCACCTAACTGGCAATGTTGTACTCTGTGGGAAGTATTTCTTTGCAGATATGTTGTGGAGATATAGAATCATAGAATCATAGAAAAGTAGAGTTGGAAGGGGCCTACAAGGCCATCGAGTTCAACCCCCTGCTCAATGCAGGAATCCAGGTCAAAGCATCCCTGACAGACGGCTGTCCAGCTGCACCTTGAATGCCTCCAGATTGGGAGAGCCCACCACCTCCCTAGGTAGTTGGTTCCATTGTCTTATTGCTCTGACAGTCAGGAAATTTTTCCTGATGTTTAGGTGGAATCTAGGTTCCTGTAACTTGAGCCCATTATTCCGTGTCCTGCAAACTGGGATGATCGAGAAGAGATCCTGGCCCTCCTCTGTGTGACATCCCTTCAAGTACTGGAAGAGTGCTATCATATCTCCCCTCAGTCTCCTCTTCTGAAGGCTAAACATGCCAAGTTCTTTCAGTCTCTCCTCATAGGGCCTTGTTTCCAGTCCCTTTATCATCCTTGTTGCCCTCCTCTGAACCCTCTCCAGTTTGTCTACGTCCTTCTTAAAGTGTGGTGCCCAGAACTGGACACAGTACTCAAGATGGGGCCTAACCAGTGCTGAGTAAAGGGGAATTATCACTTCACACGATTTGGAAGCTATACTTCTATTAATGCAGCCCAAAATAGCATTTGCCTTCTTTGCAGCCACATCGCATTGCTGGCTCATATTCAGTTTGTGATCTACCACAATTCCAAGATCCTTCTCACTTGTAGTATTGTTGAGCCAAGTGTCCCCCATTCTGTAACTCTGCATTTGGTTTCCTTTCCCTAGGTGCAGCACTTGGCATTTATCCCTATTAAATTTCATTCTGTTGTTTTCGGCCCAGCGCTCCAGCCTATCGAGATCTCTTTGAATTTTGTTTCTGTCTTCCAGAGTATTAGCTGTTCCACCCAACTTTGTGTCATCTGCAAATTTGATAAGCATTCCCTGCACCTCCTCATCCAAGTCATTAATAAAAATGTTGAAGAGCACTGGGCCCAGGACCGAGCCCTGTGGTACCCCGCTCGTTACCTCTCCCCAGTTTGAGAAGGAACCATTGATAAGCACTCTTTGAGTCCGATTCTGTAGCCAATTGTGGATCCACCTGATAGTTGTTCCATCTAGCCCACTTTTAGCTAACTTGCTAACCAGGATATCATATGGATCATATTCTTTTTTCTAAACTTTATTTTTGCACTTTAAACATGCACAATGAGCTTGATGTGCATTCCTTTGTTTATAAACCAAAATATTTCTATTTTATTTGGCAAAAGTGCATTCCTCCATTGAATGTGGATTGCTTCTGTGGCAGACATTTATTCACAGAGTTAATCCCTTCTCTGGAGCTCATCAGTATCAATATCAATATTGTCAATATCAATATTGTAGTGCTTATATTCCTGTGCAGCTCTTACTCTGTGCAGGCATGGTGTAGTTACGGCCCAGGAGCATAGTTGCATACATTGCTCCTACTCCCAGCATGGATTGTTTTTTTTAATCTTGACTAAGGTCTCCGTGTAATGTTTTCTACTGGTGGGATACTATTTCTTTTCCCTGCAAGTGTACAAAGTGTCTGTGGCAACAAAGGGCAGAGGAGTGTCTTGGAGACACCAAGAAATTATGGATCTCCTTGATGTTTGGGGGGAACAGAAAATCCAGGACCAACTCTGTTCAAGTCACAGAAATATTGACTATTTTGAGATTGTGGCTTGGGAAATGGTGAGCCGTGGACACAACCATTCTGCGGTTGATTGTCACTCAAAAACCAAATGTATGAGGCCCGAGTATCGTAAAGTGGTAAATGACAACAAAGTCTGGGAACGACACAGCCTCCTGCCCCAATTTTGCACAGTTGCATAGCATCCTTAGAGGGGATGCCACCATTTGGCCTAAAAGGGTCTCTAGAAGTATTAAAATTGTTTGCACCCATCCCACAAACCAGCCTGGGCCTGCTGATGTTCCAATGCTAAATATCGCAGAGGGTTCTGAGGAAGTATTTGGGGATGACCTTCACACCGTCAGTGTTGAAGAATACAGTGGTGAGGACTGTATGGCAGGTAGGTATCAGTAAAGTAATGATCAGATAGCAGATGCAATACCTAGATTCCTTTCAATGGCATTAACCATCAGGGGTCTCAGGACCCTCCGTTGCACATCTGAACGTTGGTACCTGAACGGTAATCTGACACTCCCAGTCAAAGGGGCTGAAATTTCTATCACTGTTCTATCTCTTTGTGGAAAGCAGAATAATCTTGACTTCAGTATGCAAATTTGATATCATTTCATGCTTTAGCGGGAAGCATGGTCAGTCAGGTCTATTGCAATCTGTCATTCATTTCCATGACAATGTACATTCTGCACATTTTATAGGCCATGCTTCCACAGATCAAGGAAATGCAACCCAAACCAATAAAGAGCTCAGTGACAGTGACAGCGAACCACCAAGGAATGGTGGTGAGCAAGGGTAAATTTCCTCTTTAAGAAAGTGGTCCGGTCCCTCTGTAAGGTCCACTCTTAAGGGGGAAACATGAGCAAAAAAAGAAGCTAGGTATTTTCCATACACTTCTTGCTATCCTGTTTAGAAAGAAAGTGCACTCACCAAGTAGGGCATACCTATGCTCCTATGCAAACACACTATGCATTCCTTCTCGAGAAGCATGCAGACTGCAGAGACACAAGTGTACCTTACGTTTGGCAAGGAAAGGACCGATATATCAGCAGTGATGGAGGAATCTTTCTGAAAATGGACAGAGTGTGCACAGGACCGGTGCAGGGCAGTTTGGCGCCCTAGGCTAGGTTATATTTAGCGCCCCCCCTCTCGTGCCGGGGGGGCCTCCGGAGCAAAGCAGCCAGGAAATGCCTGCTTGCCCAGCGCCCCCCCCGCCCGCCCCCCCGCCCGCCCGCCGCCTCCAGCAGCTGCTTTCCCTGCTGCCAACCAGTCGCCGCTGCCGCCGCCACGCACTCCTGGCCCAGCCTAGCTCCAGGCGCAGAAGAAAGCTGAGCGCGACTGCGAGCCCGCCCGGCGCCCACAATCCCCCCCCGCACTGACCTGGTGGTTGCGGTGCCTTTGTCGGCGAGGTGGCCAGGCGGGGCAGGAGCGCGCCGGCGGCGAGGAAGGAGCGCAGCGTTTCTGCGCCCTCTTCCGCCACACGCCCTAGGCAGCCGCCTAGGTCTGCCTAGCGGTAGCGCCGGCCCTGGCTGTGCACCATGTTAGGTAACTAGTCTATAGGAAGTAGCCATATAACTTTGCAATATGACACGTTAGCAGGAAAGAGGAGGGGCAATCATATGTTTCACCCCTGAACACGTTTTCGATTTTCAGATGCAGGACCAAGCGGGACTGTTTTGACATCAACACCAGAAAAGGATGCCACTAATGCCCCAGGTATGTTGCAATTACTCCTGAAGTTACTGCAAGGACAACTTCCCATTTATTGTATCTTGCTAGCCCAGGTGCTGCGGAGAACTGTCCTGAACGCTCATAATTCCAAAATTTCATTCCTTTTCTCAGACTTTCAGGCCTGCAAAGCTGTCCTGGGGTACCCGGAGGTGGAGAGATCTGAGCAGCCCTTCTGAAAAGGTGGATAGTCCGGAGGCTCGAGCTCCTCGTGAGGTGTTCTGCCTTCCTGGTTTCCAAAAGGGCTGCAAGGAGTATCTCCACCTCAGGGTCCTGCCACTAGGCCACACGTCTGGCAGCCATTTTGCCTGAAGAGCCCTACCAGATGAAGAAAGCAGAGAGTTGGAGAGGCTAAAAAAACAAAGGTTGCACGCCCCCTGCAGTTGGAGGTTTGCCTTTGCGTTTATATGCAGGAAGCGGACACCAGCTTCGGTTCTAATTCTTTTTTATCGAGGAAGTGCAAATACAAAAGAAACAGTAGGTGCAGACACAAAATACATAAAAATAAGTTTCTATAAATTATGAATCAATAACTTAAAAGAATAGTGTAGTTTTAGTTAATGGCCCCTCCTGTGGTTTGCCCGTAGAAAAGCAATCACCGCATTGCCCTGCAGTTGTTTTGGCCTAAAACTCCCAGCATCCTTCACCATTGGCTATGCTGGCTAGGGCTGATGGGAGTTGTAGGCCAAAACAACTGAAGGGTCATAAGTCCCCCCCCCACACACACACACACTATGGTGTGAGATGTATTGCATTTCTATTTAAATTCTTTTTTGGTGGTGTATATGTGGTCACCGCCTTACAAAATAAGAATTTATACTACGAAGAGTGAAGAGGTTCTGTCTCTGCAGTTCATTCAGCTACTTCCTGTTTTTTCCTTTCCTTTCCTTTTCTTCCAGTTATATCTCTCCCCTTGCGATTCCGATACTATCTCCTAGCAGGAAATATCTCTGAACTGAAAGTGGTTAGAGTGTTGGACTGGGACTCAGGATATCTGGGTTCTATTCCCCGCTCAGCCATGAAACTCACTGGGTGACTTTGGGCCAGTCACTGACTCTCAGCCTAACCTACCTCACAGGGTTGTTGTGAGGATAAAATGGAGAGGAGGAGGATGATTATGTAAGCCGCCTTGGGTTCCTTGCAGGAAAAAAGGCGGGGTATAAATATAATAAATAAATAAATAACTGACAGCTAAACACTTTATTTCACCGTCAAAATCTTGATCTACATTTCTGACTTCTGTGTCTAAAACAATCCATTTTGCAAAAAAAACCCACTACCCAACAGTCTGAGGCTGCAATCCTATACGTACTTACCTGGGAGTGAGCCCAATTAAGCTCAATGGGAGTTACTTCTGAATAGACATGCATAGGATTGCAGGGTATACTTCCTTTATCAGTTGGATAAGCAGCAAATAGCTATGTATAATTACATAAAAATATCCCTGTCCCAGGCTGTAAATGCTTCCTCGGCATCCTTTTTCTAAGTTTAACTCCTATTTCAGAGTGGGTAACATTTGTCTGATTCAACTTGCATGGTGGCTAGTCATTTATATGGAAATATCACTAAATCAAGATTTGACTATATCTGCTCTTTTCTAACTAATAAGGGATCTGGGTCTTCAATATGACCACTTTTCGGTGCATATAATCTTGTCTTGGGCTAGCGTGGCCACGTATGAATGACCAAAAAAGAGGAAATGCATCACCCAAAAAGAGGACAAAAGAGGATAGTGATTTGTATGATATTTTCATATGCTAATTTATATGTATAGATGCAATTTAGAAATACTTATTATAATTTAAATAGAACTAGAGTACAGGCTCACCACAGTGTGGAAGATGGTGACCTGTGTGCCTGCCTGTTCTGTTTGGTGTTCAGGTGCAAACTGTTGATGGGCCGGAGTTCTAACGGTTCATTATCTCTAAACTGAAATTGCACTGGCCGGCCCTTCAAATAGAGGACAGCCTTCTGTAAAAGAGGACACTTGGTCACCCTATGACCTGGGGGGACACTATTTCAAGCCGAGGCTGTCTGCTTGTTTGGTTGCTTGTTTCAAAGATGGACCACAAAGGAAAGGAGAGTTCTAGTAGCAGGCTTCCACCAAAGAAATCTCTCTTGTGTCTTCTTAGTAGTAAAAGTCCTGGATTCCATCCTAGATGTCACATGTGTGCGGTTAGCTCACAGCCATTGTGTCTCTCTGTGGTCAGCCCATGAATTGGTTACAAAATGGAACATGACAAATTTAATAATTAAACTAAACAGCACCCACTTGGCACCAATTTTTTTCCTCATTTATGTTTCTGGTGTTCACATGTCTCTTTCTCTGAGCAATCTCTCTTTTGACTGCGTACTAAAGCAGACCTTAGGAGAATGTCATTCCTTTTAGCAAATGAATTCCATTTAACTATTCTATTCCTTTCCCCTTATTGCAAATAATTGCAACATTGTATTTGCTTTCCCTTGGGGGAACACTTCTAACCTTGGCATTCATTGAAGGAGAAACTAAGGTTATTTTTTCCCTCCTCCTTTAGACAACTTAAAAATTAATGCAAAAAATCTGTTAGCTCATGTTTTGCATTACAATTGCTTTCAGCTGATGTATTTAGGAAGTCATACAGCCCCATTGGGGGTTGTACAATTATGGGATTAAGTTCCACGAAATATGCCCACCATCAATGTTGGTTATCATGGAACTGTCCATGATGGTTCTCTTACTATGTGTAGCTGTTCCTGTACAGTTCCTCTGGACTATAGTTGTGAAATCTAATGTGAGTCGGAGCTGAGAACGCTATTAGTAGTCTCTGACACTATGGCGATCCCCAGAGCTCGACCTATCTTTAGGCAGAGTGAGATGGATGCCTCAGGCAGCTGATTTGAGTTTCATGCAAGGGTAGAAAATTGTTAGTTATTGAATGTATTATTATTGTTTTTTGTTTTTTTATTTCTTTGCTGCCATGGCAATGGAAAGGTGCTTGTGGGATCTTCAGCCCCTGGTACCAAAACAACTTGACTGGCTTAGGGTACTATGCACCTAGACCAGGGGAGCACCAGTTCCAGCTCTGCCTCAGGAAGCAAAATGTTGTGGGATGGCCATTTGAATGTCTAGGCCTCACCAGAGTGTTCACTAGTGGAGCTCCACATCTCAAGTGCTCCCTGCATGTTACTGCTGTTGTTTTTCATTGTTTGTCGCTTTCATCACTGGAGCAGCTTACAATAGCAGTTGCTGTGGGCTTGCCGTTTCCCAGACATACAAGAGACAGTCCTTGCACAATTGAGTCATAAAACTCAGAAATCAGCCTCAGAAATCAGAGGATGTGTTGGATTTCCTTGACTTGGCCAGCTAGCAACCAAGTATTCTTCTTAGCTGATTCCAATTATCCTGAATTTCCAAACACTACAGCAGGATTTTAAAGGCAAATTTCATTATATTGTTAAGCAACCCAGATTCAGTGTCTACTTTTGGTTGACCAGAATCATGGCTTCCTTCATACTGCTGTCACCTATACCTCTGTTTGTTTTTAATGCAAGGAAGTAGACATAGGCTGCAATGCTATGCCCCCCTGGGAGGACATGGGGTCGTATGATGGTGTGGAGCTCCCTCTCCACCTTCAGAGAGGGAGGTACACCCTTGCAAGTATCTTCCTTGTGTGCACAGAAACCTCTGATGCCACCGTTGCTCTGGTATGCCAATGGTGGTAATGGCAACAAGGGGAATTTCTGAGGGCATGCAAGGGGTGGAATCCAGAGAAACTTTGGATTCAGATCCAAAGATGTCCCACCCCCCACATGCTTCTTTAATAAGGTGGGAGCATGCCAGCCCTGGAGGTGGCACACTTGTTTCCCATCCAGATGCTCCACCTTCTGACCTGCTAATGTGAGCCTCGCAGGTTTGGGATGACCTTTGGATAGCACTCTTAGATGTTCTTTCCTTCTCCACCTTCCCTCCTGCAAGTGATTGTAGGCTGAGTGCAGAGGTGCAGAACCTCAGGCCCAGGACCCAAATCTGGTCCACCTGGGGCCAGTTCTCTAGACGGCCATGCCCCCGTCCCCTTTCCCCCAACCACCATCATTTGGTCGTTCCCCAGCTCTTGTGCAGTTTTCCCCATTCTAAAGGTTGAAGTGCCTCTTCTAAGACTTAGTGACTGGCAGTTAGGGATGTACAGATTTGGTTAAATCCGTTCCGTCTGTGTTCCTTAGATTGTCAGGCACCTTCCATTCTGTCAACCGCTCATGGACGTAATTGGATTTTTTTTTAAAGAGATGTATGAGAATTCTGTTCCTGTTTGCAAATGTGCACTTGTGCAAATCCCCCCCCCCTAGTTAAAAAACAAAACAAAAAAACCAGTCTGCAAGTCCACAAAATGACTGCAAGTCCACTGAGAGCCAGTGTGGCGTAGTGGTTAGAGTGTTGGACTAGGACTCGGGAGATCCGGGTTCAAATCCCCGCTCGGCCATGAAACTCACTGGGTGACTTTGGGGCAGTCACTGACTCTCAGCCCTAACCTACCTCACAGGGTTGTTGTGAGGGTAAAATGGAGAGGAGGAGGAGGATTATGTAAGCCGCCTTGGGTTCCTTTCAGGAAAAAGGCGGGGGTATAAATATAATAAATAAAATAAATAAATAAATAAATAAATCCATGTGACTTGGACAAAAATGGTTTGCTGCAGAATCTGCAGGTTAGATTAACAGAAATCTGAACTGGTTCAAATCCACTGCGGATTTCTCCGACATCCCTATATGGCAGTAAGAGGTTTAAACTAAAATATGCTGATATTTTTTGTAATTTGGACCTGCCCCTTTTGCCTTTAGCCGTGACCACCACTGGAATATGGCTCTGAAGAGCTTCTCCAATATGGCCTGAAAGAGGTTTGGCACCCCTAGTTGAGCATCAGATAGCAGCAGTACCTGGGGGCAATAGTTCCAACCCCACTGAGGAGACCTTCTGGTGCACAAAAGATATGTAACTTCTTGTCTAAAGTTACCATGTGTTGTCATGTCAAATTGCACTATTTATTCAGATGTATAGTCCACTCTGTCGCTTGCAACTCTTCTGACTTCCTTCTTTCTTTCCTAAATGGAATTCATAATTCCAAACTCACCAATATCTAGGGATGAGCAGCAGATTCCTCCAGTTCTGAAACATGCTGAAACTGAACCCCGACAAGACCGAGGTACTTCTGGTGGGGGACAAGGGAAGGTTAGGGGATGTTGACCTGGTGCTGAATGGGGTACATCTACCCCTGAAGGACCAGGTCCGCAGCTTGGGGGTCATTCTAGACTCCCAGCTGTCCATGGAGGCTCAGGTGGCAGCTGTGAGCCGGGCGGCGCTGTATCAACTCCATCTGATACGGCAGCTGCGCCCCTACCTTCCTAATCACCTGCTCCCATCAGTGGTTCATGCCTTGGTCTCCTCTCGCCTAGACTACTGTAATGCGCTCTACGTGGGGTTACCCTTGAAGACGGTCCAGAAGCTTCAGCTGGTACAGAACGCGGCGGCTCGCCTGATTAAGGGCAGCCGCCGGCGTGATCACATCACGCCAGTGCTTAATGAGTTGCACTGGCTACCAGTTGCTTGCCGAGCCGAATTCAAGGTGTTGGTTTTGACCTTTAAAACCCTACACGGCTCCGGCCCAGCTTATCTCAAGGAGCGCCTCCAGCAACATCAAGTAGGCCTCTCAACAAGGTCTGCCACGGACGGCCTTCTCCTTATCCCATCAGCCAGAGCAGCCAGGCTGGTGGGGACTAGGAAGAGGGCCTTCTCTGTGGCGGCCCCCACATTATGGAACTCCCTCCCTAGTGACCTTCGCCATGCCCCCCTCCATGATGAGCTTCCACCGTGCATTAAAAACATGGCTGTTCAGGCGGGAATATGGGGTGGGTTAGGTTTTTAATGAGAATTTTTTATATTGTTTTAATTATTATGTTTTATTGTGTTTTATTGTATTTTAATTGTACATCGCCCAGGGTGGCCGGGTGACCGGCCAGATGGGCGATTGATAAATATAATAAATAAAATAAAATTCTCTTCTTTAATAGTTAGTTCCATGGGTTCATTCTGCCCTCTCTTGAATTTTGGTTTAATGGCAGACCTCTTCCTGCATTCCTGAACGTGTGAAGGCTAAAACTCTGGAATGGGCCATGCATGCTGGACCTGCTCCTAACACCCCTGTGCATTCTGGCTCCAGCCCATCATCTCCCTGGATCCTGACCTTGCCATGTGGAGCATCAAGGTCTGCAGGGACGTCTACTCATGTCCACTTGAACACGGGTATAACTCTCAGCATGATCGAGAACCCTGATAAAACAGATCGTATCCCTTTCTTCCCTTCATGTGAAGCTTTGTTCTAGACACTGTGCCAGTTATATTCAAGGGAAGTATTTTAAAAAAGAGAGAATAGTAATACTAAAATCACTGATTGTCATTCAATTTTGTATTGGAGATGTTTAATAGATGTCCATGACCCCTTTTCCTGGGCCCACCCCTTTCTCCAGCCACCAATCATCTGGCAGTTTCCCAGCATTTGTGCAGTCCTGTCCCCCTTCTAACAGGTTGAATGTCTCTTCTAAGGCTTAGTTACTGGCTAACTAAGAGTTTTAAGCTAAAATAGGCAGGTATTTTGGCCCCACCCCTTTTCCTTCAGCCCCGCCACCACTGGAACGTGGCTCCCCAGAGTGTCTTCAAAATGGTATATTCAGCCCTCAGGCTGAACGAGATCTGCTCCTCTGCTGTAGCAGTTTGAAGCTTCCCTATGGGAAAAAACCCCCACCCCAAACCCAAATGTTAAATGAGGTAATTGCCAATGGGGTTCATCTAAATCAAAGTTGGCACAAAGAAAGTAGGTGGCGAATGAATGACATGGACATGAGCTGCTTTTGGGTTCCTCTGAATGGAAGAGTTAACAGCCTATAAAAGCCCTGTGTAAAGTAAACCATCATACTAGAGAGAGAGGAAGCGAGAGGAGAGACACAGCAAGATTGAATAAAGCATGTCTGTCTGTAATCTTCATTACAGCCTGGCAAGAGGTAGAACTGATTGGCAGTGCGCCTCTCTGTTGCACACATGTGGTAGGTGAACACCAGCTCTATCTCAGTTATATTGGCACCTGGTAGGGAGGAAGAATGTGTCTTCTTCATATGAGAAGGGCGTCCACATCAGCACCAACTGGAGGCCCTCGAAAAGGACATTTGCGGCAAGTTCTTTTATATTTTGTTTGTGTGTGTGTGTTTTGGAACATAGGGAGCTGCCTCATTACTGAGTCAGTCCACAGGTCCATCCAGCCCAGTATTGTCAACACTGACTGGCAGCAGCTCTCCAGCATCTCAGGCAGGATTCTTTCCCAGCCCAAGCTGGAAAAGCCAAGGGTTGAACCTGGGATCTCCTGCAACACAAGCAAAGGACTGAGCTATGTCCTTTTCTTAAGACATGATGTCCCCCACGGGCCTTGAAACTATGGCCTTGGGATTAATGAGGAAGAATACAAAACAAGAAAGTAGTTCTCAAAAGTGCCAACAGTGAAAAGCTATTGCAGTCCAATCACAAGTGATTGTGAGCAGCCTGGAAGTGCAATTCTTTGTTTTCACCTTCCTCTGAAGCAGGCACCTTCTCCCATATCAACCTGCCCATTCACTGAGAGATCTACAGATCAAGGCCTCCTGGTGGTCCCATCACCTGCTCAGGCCCATGTGACAGCAACTAGAGAGAGGCCCTTTTCTATTGTGGCACCCTGCCTTTGGAATTCTCTTCCCCTTGCAGTGTGACAAGCAGTATCCTTGATGATGTTAGGCATCTGCTGAAAACCACCAGGAATTTGCTGATTTTATTACCTAGCTTGGAAGATTATCGTTGTTGTTGTTGTTGTTGTTATCTTTGTATTTGTTGTGATATGTATCACTTTACCAGCTGCAGCACATTGTTTACACATGGAAGAGACAGAATGGCTAGGTAAACAGGTTTTGTTATGTCTTGTATTCTTGTATGGGAAACTGGGCTGTGGGAACAATATGAGCTGGTCACATGGTTTGCATGTTCTGATGACGTATTAACTGTTTTCTGTCTGAGGCCATCTTAGGGAGAAGGTGGACTGCTTTCTCTGGTCTTGTTCTTCTTGCTTGACTTTGTTACTGCAACAATGTAACGTCTTTGCTGAGGTGGAGTGAAGCTCAACTTACTCCACTGGATGTATGCTTGCTATGCATTTATACTCTGCACATGGACTGTAACTAGGAAATGTATACTCTGTAGAACTTTGCTTGCTAAGTAAATAGGTAGAATTAGACCTGTGGTGTTCCAGAGTGTTTCCTGACTCCCATGGATTAATCTGCAACGGGGAAGCTTGGAAGCAAGTCTGATTACAGGGCCAGGCTGAGCTGGCCAAACTGGTACCGACGCTGCACGCTGCGCAGGGAGGTGAGATCTGGAAGATCTGTGTGTGGAATTTCAGGCATCTGTTAGCACACAGATAGGATTATAAATCTCCCAACTCGCACAGCTCGAACAGTATTCTATGGTAATGTTCTTTTAATGCATTTTGTACACTGCCCTGTGATTTGATAATGAAGGGTGGCATATAAATATTTTAACTAAGGGCGTAATCCTATGAGTTGCACCCTCAATGCTCGTAAGCCCCTGAACTCAGAGGCTTACAGGCATCTAATGCAGAGTGGGAGGAGTGGCAGAGGCGATCTCCACCTCCCTGCACCTCCCGCTCTGCAATTTAGCTAGGCAGCTGGCATCGTTCTTTCTCTGTACCAGCTGCAAGGGGGGGAGGGGGATTGGAGTGGAGATTCTCATCTCCCAGGTCAGAGTTCTGGGTAACTGAATTATTCTAAGCCTCCCAGATGATGTATAGGGGCCATAGGATTGCTCTCTCACTAACTATCTAAAGTTAAATATACCCACTGTTACTTTCTTCCTCCTGAAATCACTCTATCCATTCCGCCCCTTGCATGGGCCAACCTTTGCCACTGATACTCAAGTTCCCCTGCTGAGCATAGCCCTCCAAAGACCACCTTACCGCTTCCCTGGTATCCTCCCACTCTTTATTTGGGGAGCATGTCTGTCTGTTGTGAACCTGAGGTAGGTACCTCCATCTCTTCTTGCTCTATTGCTATTATTAGGAATAGTCTGCCAGCCTAGTGCAAGGGGGTTGCTGTACTAATCAGGTATTTTCCTTTCTGTAAACTTTTGTGGCAAAATAAAAAGTTGTACTGTGTTCATTCTTAATTTTTTGTCAGTGAGCTAATTTCCCTCTTGTAGTCTAGGGCAGTGCATCATCTGCTGTGTGCACACCATGCTTCGGCAAAAGTTCCCGACATTTCCAGATTTGTCAGGTACCCATGAACACATGCAAACTCACATGCACATGTGAATGAAGGACATTTTGTTATGATGGGTACATCAGGAGTCTAGACTCTCAGGCAAGTTAGAGAACAAGAAAGGTATGCAGGAATTAGGATTCGGATAGCAGGAGCTTCGCGAATTCAGCACAGTGGCTTCCAGCCAACTCCTCACAACCACAGGTTAAAACTGGAGCGGTAAAGGAGATTCAGGAATTATACCAGGGAAGCTGTGTAATGTTATTGGAGCCTATGGTTAACTAATTTCAAGAGTCAGCAAGTCTCTCTCCTAGTTTTAAAAATACAGCTTCTGGTGGAGCTGGAGCACCTCTAGGTTGTTCTCATGACTGTGCAAATGCAGGGGATAAGGGAACTGATGCATGTTCTATAGCAGTGTTCTCCAACCTTGGGTCCCCAGATGTTTTTGGCCTACAACTCCCAGCATTGCCCCAGCCAGCGTACGCTGGCTGGGGCATGCTGGGAGTTGTAGGCCAAAACCTCTGGGGACCCAAGGTTGGAGAACACTGTTCTATAGGGACCAGAATTTGGGATCCACTGTGCCTGATACAAGTCTATATAGTAGCCAACAGGTCTAAAGTAACAAATTTCATTTATTATGTATATGACTGGACAAACTATAGACAGAACCAAAATGTTATTTTATGGCAGATTTGAACAGACAACTAGCTTTTCCCAAAAAGCAAATATATGATAGCTGAAGTTCAAAGTAAGGTGACATTAAGTGGAATTCACTAGAGTCCACTGATAAAGAAAAAAAATGTGCAGACTTTGATGTAAATGTGAGTTTATGAAGATGTTCTGTTGAAGATACCACAGCCTTAGTTTAAGATTGAAATTTTAAAATGCTGGGGGGGGGGAGCAAACATTCAAAAGCGATTGGCTGTTCTTGATCTTACTTACTTCTGGATTGTATTTATTTTCTTTTCTAGGCTGGAAGTGTGTATGTGTGTGTATGTGTGTAAGAAGGGGAGAGCGAGCGAGCAAGAGAACAAAATGCACCAAACAGGGTCTTCTCTTTACTAGAACATTCAGGCTTCTGTTCTTCCAAATTGGCTCCTAGCGAATCTATCTGGCTAGCTCCTAAGTCTTACAACAATCTTTTGCCTCCAATGACATAAGTCTGATGAGACACAATGTTCCGCAAACTGACACAATGTTCCACAAACTGTCATGCAAACCTGGTGAGGGTGGCTTGTTGCCATGTTTAACAAGCCACTCCAGAAACCTAAAATGGCCCATCTGTGATCGTGCGAACCTGGTCATAGTATCAGTGCTTATGTATAAAGCCGAGCCCTATATTGGGGATGCAGAATCTCTTGCCCACAGGCCTAATCCAGCATGCAGAGGTTCCTCCTTGGGTTTCCCAAGGGTGCAGGGCTTGGCAATGCCCCCTGACACCATATGGCCTATGGAGGGCCCAGTAGGGGGCAATCCAGCCCACTGCCTCAAATTGGTTTGGCAGTCCTGCCCTATATGATCCATAGGAATGTCTACATCCATATGAACTTACGTGTGAATGTTATTTATTAGTGTTTTATGTGTTATTTAATATTTCCGTTCATTATCAGAGAGCACCAGTTTGCCTCTATTTTAGTCCCCGCACTGTCATCTTGCCTCAGGCCTCCATTTTGTCTGGAACATTAGATGGTGCAGGCTAATAAAGAAGTAGAGAGTGCATTTGCAGGTCTTGTTGTAACATCCTCTATTGACATGGAAAAGAGAGTGCACCATTATTATTTATTTATAATACAATATTTTTGGTCCCTCACTAGCTACCAGAATTACTGCTGAAATGGGCACCTCCAAACATTGCAGTGGTTGTCTGAACATTTACAGTGCAATCCTATGCACATCTATGCAGAAGTAAGTCCCAGGTAGCCTTAACCTCTCAAGTATCACAGACTTTTCTTCCATCTTTCTATCTTTCCTTGGCAAAGTATATAGGTAAACCTGGATCCAAAGAACCATGAAAATAGTTCTGTAAAAATCTGCTTTTCTATTATAATTCAAGACACATTACTTTTGAGGCATTACACACAGAAATAAACTGGAGAGAGAGGAGAGAGAGAAGAGGAGGGAGGGAGGGAGGGAAGGAGGGAGGGGGGGGAGAGGAGAGAGAGAGAGAGGAGAGAGAGAGAGAGAGAGAGAACCACGTTAAAGATTCTGGCTGGGTTTTTAATGTGAACTCATTAGGGCAAGTGTCAGTCTGAATGATGAGTGAGGAAACTCCCAGTTGAAACATTTCTCATGGCTAGAAACAGGGCAGCAGGTTAACCCCTCACCAAAGGATTAACTGTGAATCTGTTATGTGCTGA